>CM029405.1:4800000-7200000 GCA_017139565.1 Luffa aegyptiaca | reverse complement strand
ACTATGCAAAACAGTCCCCAAAAAAAAAAAAAAATTTGTTTCAAAACATTATCTAAATCATGAACCCACTATTTTTGTTTTTCTATGGCAAGCAATTTTTAATAAATCTTCATCCTATTAGTCCACATTTTAATGCACAAGTCATTTTCATCAAATTTATAATAAAATCCCCACGAGGGGCAGCCAGAGAACAATACAAAATCAAGGCAATGAAAGACAGATGGGGCACACAGAATTCATCATTACATTCAAACATCCACATTAATGCAATGATAAGGACCTGCGAGGAAAATGGCAAAAGGAAAAGGACTAAAAAGTAAAAGAAAAAAGCTTCCACAAAAAAGGTATTCACCAGCTAACTTACAGTTACAAACTACTCCAAATTGGTCATTTTTGTGTACCTTGTGACTCTGGCCAGTTGAGAAATTTGTATCCTTGAAGTGAAGGTGGAAGAAAGCTTTGAGGTGCAGAGGGATTGTCTGGAGTGTAAATATAGCCTTTCCCATAGCCAATTTCCTTCATCAGCTTTGTTGGAGCATTCCTCAGATGAAGAGGGACACCCTCATTTTGTCCAACTGATTCTCTCACAGCCTTCTGTGCAGCTCCCATGGCCTGGTAGACCGCAATCGACTTCGGAGCGAGGGCTAAGTAGGCAACACATTGCGCGAGAATGACATTGCACTCAGGCATGCCTATGAAATGGCAGGCTTGATAGCAAGAAACAGCCTGATTGAGAGCCAACGGATCGGCTAACCCGACGTCTTCGCTCGCAAACCTTACGAGTCTCCTGGCTAAATACAGAGGCTGTTCTCCACCTTCCAGCATTCTTGCCAACCAGTAAATTGAAGCATCTGCATCACTTCCTCTCATGGACTTGTGAAGTGCACTTATGAGATTGTAGTGCTCTTCCCCTGCTTTATCATAAGCAAGATGCTTACATTGAAGTGCCTCCTTTACATCATCAAGAGTAACCACAGCCCCGGATGATGACGAGGACGTATCGCCTCGACTCGTTACGGCATTCCCATTGGCATCTTCCACATTGCAATCGTTGATTTGGGCGGGGTTGGATCGGGCAGCAGCGGTGATAGCAGAGATCTCCAATGCATTCAAAGCAGTCCTAGCATCACCATCACAATTAGCAGCTAAGAATTCAATAGGATCCTCCCCAACATGAACCCCCATTGAAACAGTTCGAGCCAATCCCTTCTCAGAATCATCAACAGCTCGTTTCAAAATCAAGGCAACATGGTGGGGTTTCAAGGAATTCAGAGTAAGAACTCTACACCTAGACAACAATGGAGTGATCAAATGGAAAGAAGGATTCTCTGTAGTGGCGCCCAAGAAGATGATGCTACCATCTTCAATGACAGGCAAAAAGGAATCCTGTTGGGACTTGTTGAACCTGTGAACCTCATCCAAAAACAAAACAGTCCTCTTATGGTTCTTGATTCTAATCTTTCTAGCTTCTTCAACAGCGTCCCTAACGTCCTTGACGCCGGAAGTTACAGCAGACAAGGACACAAATCGAAAAGACTGAGAGAAAGAAGAAGTGGAACCGACAATAGCTTTGGCAATGGAGGTCTTACCTGTACCAGGCGGACCCCAGAGGACAATCGAAGGCAACCGATTGCATTCCAGCGCAGAACGAAGAATCGAATTCTTCGCCAGCAGATGATCTTGCCCTACCACATCATCGACGGTTCGAGGCCGCATCCGCTCCGACAGAGGCTCGTCCGGCGGCTGATTCCGCTTCCCGGCGGCGGAATCCTGCGGCGATTGGAGTTTCGGACGCTTGGAGGAGAGTTGGGGCCGGATAGGGTCTTCATCGGCGGCAGAGTCTCGTTTCGTAAGCGATTGAGCGGCGGCGTCGGCGGAGGGAGGCGGAGAGCGGGATTGGAAGCGGAAGAAGCGGTCGAGTTTGGGCTGGACGTTAGGGTTAGAAATGGGGAGATTGGGTTTGGGGGAAGGAGAAGAAGAAGAAGAGGATTTATGGTTGAGGATCCATTCGGTGGCTTTGAGAGTGGATTTGCCGCCGGTGGCGGCCAAGGCTTGCACCGCCAGTTCGTCGGAGAAGCCCATGTTTACCAGCTGCTCCATTTCATCCCCCATTGAAATTCCTATCTTCTTCTTCTTCTTCCTCGAAACTCGAAACTCGCAGCAAAGCAAAAGCAAAGCGATGATGATTCTGGTTAAGTGGGGATCCAACTCTCTGTGTCTATGCACAAGAAAACATAACAGAGAATGTGAATATCTCATCAAAACCTTTATTTATCCCACTACCCTCACTATCCTACTTTTCTAACTTTTTATTTTATTTTTTTTTTATCTTTCTTAAAAAAAAAAAAAAAAAAAAGTACAAATGAAATCTCTCGAGCTCTCGACACACCTTTATGTGGCGTGCTTTGTAAAAATTATTGGACGAGACCGCCACAATGTAGCTGACAGTTTTGTACCTTTAGATGTAAGATAAAAAAAATTGTAAAAAGACTTTTTCGCCTAGCAACACGATGTTTGTATTGCTCCCCCACAACCCTGTTTTCACAATTTAGGCTACTCCCATTTCGCTCACCACTACTACAAGAATCACTTTTGTTTTCTTTTCCTTTGACTACTAAGATGTTTCAGTTCGCTAGGTCGTCTCTTGTTTGTCCATGGATTCAGCAGCAGTTTGAAAGGTTGACCTATTCGAAAATATCTAGATCTTATTTTCAACTCCCCAAAGCATTTCGTCGACTTTGTATAGGGATGGTTATTAGAAGGCAGACATGTTTAAGATGTATATCTGACGGTTCTAAACGACACAAATTGAATCATTTGTCTGTTTTTTTGGTTAAGTACTAAACTATATATGAACCATATTGTGATGGCTTCATTCAATAACTCCTCGAACAAATTGAGTTTAATTAGAAAATTTTGAAAAATCAACTCACTTGAGTTATCACCAACTCTTTGAGCCACGTAAAAATGGGTTTAATTTGTCCATTGTTGATGTAGTAGGATGCTGGTTTAGGTGAACAGACAAGAGGAACTTCTATTCTTATGCAATTTAAGATGAATCTACATACAAAGAAAACTACACACCTCAATGTTAAAGTTAGATTAGCTAAACAAGAATTGGGGTTGCATAAGATATTATTTTGTATGGGAAATCTACCTTTCTACCTATAGAAAGAGTTGCTTGGAACATCAAATTCTCTATTGGTATAATCATCATAATTTCTAGTAGTGTTACAATTTCCAAAGTTAGCTCATGCGTGGGAATTCCCACCTCAACTTGACACCAATGAAGGGGTTGTTTTGGAGAAAGAGTACTAAATCATAACACAAGTAGTAAACCTCTCTCATTCCTCATGCAGTAGAGGAAATAGGGAAAGAGAGAAAGACATCATTGAAAATATACTGGTTCACCCCAAACTCGAGACTACATCCAACCTTTTGCAACTACAAGTTCTCTATTATGATGGGGATTACAAATGACTCTCACACTCATGCTAACAAACACTCTTCAAAGAAGCCACAACCAATAGCTAACTTGACTTCTAAGCACCACAAAGATGAATGTCTAGGATTACACAAAGAGAGAAAACCCTCAAATTCAAAAAAATAATATTCAGTCACACACTTACAATAATTTGAACTTGCTCTAAGAAAAACCTTTGAAATAAAGACGCTTTTATACAAAATATATGTAGCATTGAGACACTATGAAAATGTAGTGTTTCTATTATCAATGTTGCGCATGTGTGATCTAGCTTGAGAACGTAGCTCCTCAATGCTACAAATTGGTGAGGTGCGAGACTTCCATATTTGCAACAATGTCGCAACGCTTCGTCCTCATGTCAACAAATTGATAGGGTGTTTTAGCTCCATAAAGTCCATCGAGGACCTTTCCTATGGAGCCGACTCGACAAATTTGATTTTTTAAGCAATCCGAACACTTCAACTCTTCCCCTTGTCTCAACGAGTCGACGGTTAGGCTATTTTTGGAGGGTCGCTCCTCATAATTTAACCAAGCTCGGCAATTTTACCTATATCCATATTTATCAAAAAAAAAAATCCTCTTACTATCAATCGTTGGACTTTTAAGTACAAATCAAAATTTTATTTCCAAAAAAAAAAGTACAAATTGAAAAAAGAAAGCTGGCCTTTACATAGATAAATGATGATGATAATAATAATTACTAACCTAAGTTGCACAAAATAGATGCCCACACATGTCATTGACAACATTACTTAAGTACTTATGTGATATTTCCATTGAATTAATAAGAACTACTAAAACATATTCCGATTGGCTTCGACCACCTTATTTCTTTAGGACTTTGAAACTTTATCTCTACATTTATTGAACTTAAAATACTAAAAAGTAAAGAATTAAATTCAATAACTTATACTCACATATAATAAAAAAAAATATGGTTGAACTCAAAATTAAAAAAATAACATATAATAAAAAAATAACATAAATATGCAATAAATAAATAAAAATTATTCAAAAATATTGTTTTTTTTTAATCACTTTATTCAAAAATAATGTAAACCCAAGAGCATGAATGCGTTTTATGGAATTTTTTTAATAATGTTTTTCACGATAATCGGGTATAAATAATAAGGGAAAAAAAAAAGAAAAAAGAAATCCTAAGGAGACACATGGCTCAGTCTGATGGGTTAAAGAAATTTTGATTTTCAAATTATGGAATAAAATAAATAAATAAGGAAGAATACAAAATACAGCAGACCAATTAGACGATGACAACATGAAACTTCCAAAATTTTGGGAAAGCTTCAAACAGAGGGAAGAGGAGAGAAGGAAAAAATAAAAAATAAAAAAAGGTTATTTTTGGCAAAAAGGCAACTAGAGAGGAGAAGATGTGTCGGCCACAAAAGGCAAGAACTTATGGGGGCATTTTCGTAAGTTTCTCCCTGAAATCTGACCCTTGAATGTCCACTCAAGGGTATTATCATTATATGTCGACTCAACATTATCAACCATTTTAGTTCTCTTAAACCAATGTTGAAACTCATCTTACACCATAATTGAGAGAAAAGGAGGAAAAACAAAACATGGGTGATGAAACAACAAAGAACAAAATACCAATAGACACAATAGTTTGATGAAACAAAGAACAGACTAGCAATAGATATTAGTTTTCAAAGCCAATGAACTTCACCTAAAAAAGGCAACAGAAGTATAAGGTTATCCTATCAATGCCAAAGGCCTAAACAAAAAACTATCAATAAACTACCCTAAACTATGAAGCTTTAAGTAAACAATTCAAAATCAGTACCTAACCACACTACAAAAAAAAAGCACCATCATCAGAAGGCAAAATGTGATCCATCACTGAAACTACTTCTCTGGTTGGAACCATTTTCTTTCTACTTGAAACATCCTGAGTACTAAGGCGCCGTTCCACCATTAACGCCATGCTTCTCATATCGGGGTACGACGTTTGATCTACGAAGCAAAGATGTGTCTTGATTTCTGGCCTTAAACCCCTATCGAACAGGCTAGCTTCCCCAGCATCATCTGTAATCAAATCAGAAACAAGAGAAGACAGCTTCATGAACTCCTCATCATACTCAGCTACGGTTCTATCTCCTTGTTCCAAGTTACAGAGTTCTCTATACTTTTCATATTTCAACCAACGTGGGAGATATCTATTATAGAATAACTCCTTAAACTTTTCCCATGTCACTTCAACTCCCTTAGCTTTCAAGTTTCTTTTTGCACTGACCACCATGAAAATGCAGCATCTTCAGTCTTAAACCAGCAAAAGCAACCTTTTGCTCGTCTGAACAGTCTATGCAATCAAAGATGTTTTCCAACTCCAAAACCCAATGTTTAGCATGTAAGGGGTCAGTATCCTCCCCAAAAGTAGGAGGTTCACAGCCAAAAAACTGATCGATCTTGCTTATCCGTTCTGCTTCAGTTTGTCTACCTGCAATAATCTGTACTTCGTGGACTAAAGTGCAAATTTCGTAGTAAACATCTCCCAAATCCCCAGATGGGTGGTTGTTAGTCTTCTTTGCGTTGACAGTTGCTTTCGATTCAGCCATTTTTTCCCCTAAATCTCCAACAAAAAAACAGAAAAAGAAACCTCACTTAAGCTACTACGTTTATCTTAGTTATAATCGTGCATCAAATATTAGGATTACTGTCTGTTCTAACCTTTTATCTATTCAGTTTCATCTGTTAACTGTAATTGGTCGTAAGACTGTTTCAATTAAGTTCTATATAAAGGTCCAGAAATTTACTATCCAGAGATTATCAATACTCAGCCCTATTTCTTTCCCTCATTTCTCTTAAATTTGGCATCAAACACCTAACATACAGAACAATTCTTCACCTCTAAGCTACGAACAGACAACGAAAACAATATGCAACAAAGGAATCGAACATATACAAGATAACAATAACTTCCCATCCTCTGTTTCAATAACTAACAGTACATAGATAGTATAATCCAAAAAAAACTCGACAATCTCAGAAGTATCTCCTAGTTCAGAACCAAAAAGACCATTACATAAAACCATAAGAAGTAAACCCCGAGCTCCACAGTTCCGCAAAATCAAACGATGAGAACAAGGAAGAATAATGAACAGTCGCGGAAAGATATTTCAATCGAGTGATGTAAATAAACGACGAACGACAAGAAAACAAGAACTCAAAAATTGATGATCGATAAACAGTAAATGAGACATGAGAGCTTAAATCCGAACCCTAATCGAAGAATGCTGCTACATTATTGGCGAAGATGAATCAGAAAAATAGTATAAACAATTAGAGAAGAACAAAAAGGAGAAGATTCAGAGAGCTTCGTACCTGCTTCGAAGACGATTTTGGCGTTACAGTTTCCAGAATGGGTTACTGCCTTGTGCCTTACGAAAATGGCGATGCACGTTGGCCTTTAAAAGCTGCAACTGCTCGTAAATTTTTATTTTTTTTTTTATTTTTATACTGTCCTTTCATTTTATAAAATCAAATCGGTTAAAAATCACTTTTAGTCCCCAAACTTTCATAAAAGTAACAATTTGGTTTCTGAACTTTGATTTGTAACGATTTAGTCCATGTACTTTCAATTTTGTAACAATTTAGTCCATGAACTTTAATGAATAATAATTTAGTTCCTATACTTTCAAATTTCTAACAATTTAGTCCCTACACTTTCAAATTTGTAACAATTTAATCCTTGTTGCCAAAAAAGACATCAAAATTAAATGTTGATTTTTATTGTTTAATGATTAAACTTTGTAGCTTATAAACATATTGGGTTCTCAAATTAGTTTATTAATCTATCTAGGTAAGAAATTTCATTAAATCTTTACATTAATTTTTCACGATGGGGACTAAATCATTACAAATTTGAAAGGACAGGGACTACATCGTTACAAATCAAAGTTCAGGGACTAAATTGTTACTTTCACGAAAGTTTAGGGACCAAAATTGATTTTTAACCAATAAAATAAATTGAAGGCTAAAATCTGACATGGTTGAAATTACCATTTTGGTCATATTTGTTTTCATATTGTTATTTTCATAATATGCGAGGTTGGAGATTTGAATCTCAGACTTCTCGATCAATAATAGCGTTTGAATTATGCTCATGTTGGTCTTTCGTTATTAAACTTATTTATAGTATAGAAATATTTAAATCGATTAAATTACACTTTGGTCCATGAATTTTCATAGAAATAATAATTTAGTCCATGAACTTTAATTTATAACGATTTAATCGTTGTACTTTCAATTTCTAGTCATTGAACTTTAATATATAATAATTTAGTCCATGTACTTTAAAATTTGTAATGTTTTAGTTCATGTTGTGAAAAATTTCGTCGAAATTAAGTGTCAGTTTTTATTATGTAACAACTTATGACTAAATTGTTACATATTAAAGTTCAAGGACTAAATCAATTACCTCTCAAATATAAATTAAATCATGTTCTAGTGAGTGACATGTTATAAAGTCTTTTTTTTTTTGACAATATGTGGGGAGGGGGATTCGAACCATAGACCTTGTGATTATCAATACAACTTTATGCCAGTTGAGCTAAGCTGTTGTTGGCACATGTTATAAAGTCATTAAACTTTACTATCTAAATAGTAAAATAGGATTACAAAATCCACATGCATGACATATTTTATATACTAGAGACTTTAAATATTATAATTTAGTCCACGCATTTTTAATAAGGTGCAAAGTTACCGCTACTAAGTTTGCGTTTAATAGGTTTAGAAAACAAAGAACCTTCACTCCATTCGGCATTCTAGGTATCCGTTGCAAGGAAAATCAACATGACTATGTCCTTGTCTAAATAAAATTATGGACAAATTACAATTTTGATTCATTCAGCTCAGTTTTTATTTCGTATCTCTAAGGTTATGAAAGTGACTATAGTCTCTAAGCTTTTTTTTTTCCAACATGTGAGGGTTAGTATTTAAGCCTCTAATGTTTTGATCAAAAGTATAATGTCTTAGTCAAATTGAACTATACTCAGATTCATCAATTCCAAATATTTCAGTTTGATTTTGGTCGTTTTTTTGGGTCGATGTTCAAATCAATCCATCCTAGAAAAAGTACTCATTTGTATCTCGTTAATCCATTTACCAATATGTAACTTGGGGAGAAAGAAAGAGGCAAAACATGGGTGATGAAACAAAGAACGAACTACTAATTAGCAATAGACAGCCTTAGCTTTTAAAGCCAATGGGTTGGAGACTTCACTTAACAAAAGCAACAAACAAAAACAATCAGCTTATCACTTACAAATCCCTTGAACCAAAAGGGGAATGAGGAACTCTAGTTTTTGTTTTTGGGGGAAGAACAAAGCACAAACATAAACTTCCCAAACTATCAAACTTTTAAGTTAACTATTCAAACTTGGGGTACCTGATGCATAGCCAAAACTTCCCCTCTAGTCAATACTCTTTTCTTCACACTTCAGTCCCCTTGATCCCTTCGAGCGTTGAGGCGCTGTTCCAGCCGTTCCAGCCTCAATGCCTCGTTCCTAACCTCAACGTACGACATGTCATCCAAGAAGTCAAGTTGTCTCCTGATTTCTCGTCTCAAACCTCTCTCGAAAAAGGCAGCTTTCCAGACATCTTCTACAACATACTTTTGATTTTGAGCAAGAGAACACAACTTCATGAACTCTGCATCGTACTCTGCTACTGTTCTGTCCCCTTGTACTATATTAGTAAGTTCAATAAAGTTCTCAAACTGCAACGACTTTGGGAAATATCTCTCATAGAATAAAGTCTTAAACTTCAGCCATGTCACTGCAATTCCATCAGCTACCAATCCTCTTTCCTCCATTCTCCACCAACAAAGTGCATCATCCATTAGCCTTAGAACAGCTAAAGAAACTTTTTGCTCATCTGAAAAACAACCTATGAGATCAAAGATACTGTCCAAAATGTAAATCCAGTCTGTGGCAAGTAAAGGGTCAGTATACTGTCCAAAGAAAGGAGGACGGAAGCTAAAGAACTGATCGATTTTGCTGTCATACGACTCATATTCAATGATTTCGTTCATTCTCTCAGCAACCGTGGTCATTTTGTTGGCTAAATTGTAGATTCCGTTGTAAACATCTTTCAGAGTTGCAGCTTCTTTCTGGGATTTTCTGATGGAATGTTTTCTTTTTGATAGGATTTTTTTCATTTGGTTTGCAACTTCCTTGGCTGCTGTTGTAGTTGGGTGGTTGTTGCTGCTGTTGGAGTTGGTTTTCACCATTTTGTTTCCTAAACCTTAAAAACCAGAAAGATAAAAGGACTTCAAAGATGATCAAATTCTTTCAAGATCATGCATCAGAAGCTGCGATATTGTTTGCAGGATTTTACACTGTGAAAAAATACCAAATAAAAGCAAAGAGTGTATTAAACCTAATGAATATCGGTCTCTAAACTTTTAAGTTTGTTCCATGATCCATTTTAAAATCTAAACATTCAAAATAGCATCTAATGGGCAAGAGTAAATTTAATCTTATATCGATACTTTAACTTTTCTTGAACTTGAAAATTTGTAGAAAGTCCGACTAGCGTGAAAATCAATTTTAGGTAAGGAGGAAATAATATTATAGGTGTTTAAATATAGAACCTCTTTGTTGAATCACCAATCCACCCAAAAGCTTAAGTGAATGAGTTACGGTAAATATAATCTTATATCAATACTTTTACATATATGTTACACCTTAGTCTCTAAACTTTCAAAATATTTATTATAGTTCCTGACCTTTCAAACAATAATCATTCTGGTCCTTACTTTTATTTTGTTTTTAACAAATTAATGATGTAGCTTTTGAGTAAGTGTTCTAACATACTACTAATGTCCATGATTTCAAGTCCGGAGTCTAACGACAAGTATTGAACAAGCGAATATTATAAGAAAAAATAATATAGCATGGACCAAAATAATAAGAATTAGAGTACTTGACTAAAATAGAACCAACATAAAACGTCAAGACAAAAGAAACATTTCGAAGGTTTCCGAGACTAAGATAGAACAACCTTGAAAGTTCAGATCAATATCAAATTTAAACCTAATCACAAAATGACTTCTCGACCTCAGTTTCTGTCGATGAATATAACTAACAAGATATTTCAAATTCAAGATCACACGATATAAAACCAAAAGAAGTTAACCAGGGGCTCCACAGTAGCACAAAATCAAGGAAGAACAATGAACAGTCACCGAACGAGATATTTGAGAGTAAAGCAATAAAAGACGACGAACAAGAACAAGAACAAGAACAACAATGAAAGAACGATCGATAAGTAGTAAAAGAGGAAATGAGCTAAATACAAACCCTATGGAAGAATATTGCAACATTATTCGAGGAAGATGAATCAATAAGAGAGTGAAAACAATCGAAAAACAGGGGAAAGATAAGAGAAAGTTCAGAGAGTTTCGTACCGGCTGGTCCTTGGAGAACGATCTGCAGCGGTTATTGCCTTGCGAAAGTGGGGACGTACGTTTTGTTTTAAAAGGATAAAGAAGAAGGCTTAAATCTAATTTATCTCTTAATTTTTTAAATATTAAACTATGATTTTTGAAAATTGTGTTTATACGATCCTCAACCCTTCAAAATTGTCTAAACTTTCAATTTTGTGTTTAATACGTCCTTGATAAGTTCATAAATGTTAAAAATTAATTGGAATATAAATTTGAATTCTATGTTGACTAGATCTGTGAATTTTTTTAAAAAATCAAAAGGGACTAAAGTTGTAATTTTAAAAGTTCAAGGACTAAATAGACACAAACTTCAAAGTTTAGAAATTGAATTTGTAATTTACCTATTTTTAAATTTGTTACATTTTTCATGTCCAATTTTTATTTGATCTATTTAGGTCTTTTAAGTTTGTTCCATTTGTCTATTTTAGTCATTTTTAACTTTTATGGTTAAATTATAAGTGTAGTTTAGAAAGAGTTTTTTTTTTTTACAACATGTGGAGTGGAGAGACTCGAACCACAAACTTTTTTATCGTTAATAAAAGAGTTGTCAGTTGAACTATGCCCATATTGGCCATAATACAAAGAGTTATAGTCAAAATACAACAACATTTTTTAGCAGTGAGAGAAGCATAATCCAAAGCTGAAGAAGCTCATTCAAACTTTTAAAAGTTGAGATATAAACTTATAATAATTAAATTTATATTTATTAATTGAATGTAATGAGAATGAAAAGAATATATGTATATACAAAATTAAAAAAAAAATAAAAAAAATTAATAGGGTTGGAGCCATTGGTCAGCATCAATGAAGGATAAGTTGAGGAAAGGGGAAGCTAGTGTATCATTGAGCCTCTGAACAAATGGAGCCCTTGCAGTCAGATTGGCTCCTGCTCCACTGCAGTTGTACTCTCCATAGAACACTGTCCTGCAATCATTCAATCCCAATCTTTTTCAATTTTCATTACTTGTATGTTTGGAAATGATTTTAAAATAGTTAAAACAACTTTTCCGATCAAAATTGATGTTATGAAAATCAAGTTCAAAAGTGTGAAATAAAACATGAAATTGATTTTGAATAATTAAAGCTATGTTTATGGATGATTTCTGACAAAAATGATCTCAGTCATTTTAAAATTAGTTCCAAACATGCACTTAGACTATGTTTGGGAGTGATGATTGAATTATTAATTTTGGGAAAAGAGATTTTGTAAAATTGATTTTCATGCAACCATATTTATGTTTGGTTCCAAATTTTTAAAAGTGATTTTGAAATATTATGTTTGGTTTCAAAAGTGATTTAGAATTACCAAATTACTAAAAATGACATTTTACATTCAATAAATTATTTAACTAAATAATTATGATAAATATCAATTTTTATTAATTATTTTTTCATTTCTTTTATTGTTAAACTTTTATAAATTATGTTAGGTAAGAAAAACATATAATACATATCAAAATAAAAATTCAAAAGTCATATCTCATCTAATCTTGAAATGTTCTATGGTAGAAAAATCCCTATGTCTTGTTATGCAGTCGAGTATTGTTCTATTATGCCAAAGTAAGCTTAGTTCAATGATAATTGACATGTACTCTCGACCATGAAGTCAGAGATTCGAATGATATATACTTTTGACTAAGAGGTCAAAATTGGGTGTTAAGTGAACATAATAACACTAATAATTCAACAATAATTGATATATATTTCAACTAAGAAGCTAGACATTCGAACCTTTTTGTCTTCCAATGTCATCCAACTAAAATGTTTCAAGTAAAGAAAAATTAATAAGAAAAATAAGAACCGAAAAGAAAAAAAATAATAGATTGCGGTTTTTGGGACATGAGAATGAGAAAGAGAGTTTGACATGGCATTAGTGAAGTTAATTCAATAGGTTGTTTTTCAAAGAAAAAAAAAAAAAAAAGTTGTTGGCGCCACCCAGCAGCGGCTTCTTACCATTATGACTCCCAAATAAATTGTAAAATCTGGGAGGTGATTCCCGGTCCAACACCAAATCCAAAATCACCTCCCAGCTAATTCTTTAAAAATCAATTTAAATTGATTTTAGATTTTTTCAAAATCAATTTATTTTTTTGCCAAACATGTTTATTTTAGATGAAATTGATTTTGACATTGGTAAAATTGATTTTGGCTATGCCAAAATCACTCCCAAACATAGCCTTAAACCACTGCATCAAATCAATTCTCTTGTGGTCTTATCAATTATATGTTTGATTTTGGATGAGTTCGGCTTGAATTGGTTTAATCATTTTTTAATTAAAAAAATACCATTGAACTATAAGATTGGTTTCAATTATAACATTGAACTTTCAAAAGTTTCAATTTAACCCTTGAAGTTTAAAGTTTGTTTCAAAACGACCTTTGGAGACATTTTCTATTTTTTTTTTTTTTTTTAAGAAGAAGAGATATTTTCCGTTAATTTTAAGGATGAGAAGTGAAATATTTGCATGTATATTTATTGTTTTTTCCACGTATGTGTTCAAATTTGTTCACATAAGCAACAATATATATGCAAACACATCATTTTTCGTCCACAAATTTAATGAAAAAAAAAAAGCTTTCAAGGATTATTTTGAAACAAATTTCAAACTTTAGGAGCTAAAATGAAAATTTTGAAGTTCAATGGTATAATTGAAATCAACCTCATAGTTCAAGACTATTTTTAATAATTTAACCTTTAAAAAACAAAACTCTTATTGTTGGAGTGATTTTAACTTTTAAAATCTTGTGTTTTTAGTAACATCTTCTTAAAAATGATTTTAATCACAATTTTGTGCAACTTTTTTCCATTGTATAAAGTGATTCCATAAACGTTAAGGTTTGTTTGATAACCTTTTGGTTTTTAGTTTTCAGTTTTTGAAATTTATGTTTGTTTTCACCAATTTTCTTATGTTTTCATCTCTGTCAAAAACATATTTGAATTCCTAATCAAATTCTAGAAACAAAACACAAGTTTTTTAAAATACTTTTTTTAGTTTTCAAAATTTGACTTGTTCTTTTGAAAACATAGGAAGAAAGTAAATATAGAATAAAAAAAAATGATGGAAATTGCATCATTTTAATTTTCAAAAACCAAAAATCAATTGGTTATTAAACTGGACCTAAACAATTTAGTCCATATTTTTTAAAACCTAAAATGGATCCCTACCCTAAATTTATTGTTAATTTATCTAAATTAATTAACCTCTATAAATTTTAGAAATATGTTATATTATGTCTTTTTACGAAAACTATTAGGGAAAAATACATTTTTAGTGTTTAACGGCAAAATTGACCAAAAGTATATTTTTCCA
The DNA here is from genome assembly GCA_017139565.1 of Luffa aegyptiaca. NCBI lineage: Eukaryota > Viridiplantae > Streptophyta > Magnoliopsida > Cucurbitales > Cucurbitaceae > Luffa > Luffa aegyptiaca. Next base: position 7,185,731 of record CM029405.1, on the reverse strand, counting down.
AAAGTGACCAAAAGTGTATTTTTAGTGTTTAACGGCAAAATTGACCAAGAATGTAACAAAATTCAAAACTCATACACTAAAATGTCGAGTTTGAAAACTCAGGGACCACAATGAAACCTAACCCAAACCTCCGACCAAAAGTGTATTTTTCCCAAACTATTATTATTATTTAACCAATTTAGATAAAAATTAATTCTAAACTTTCGGAGACTAAAATTGAATATTTTAACCAATATATTTTGTATTTCAAGTTTAAAATTGAGAAAACGTACTGGTCTCTGGCAGGGTCATTAAAGTCATTCCACCCCTCGGACGCAATAATATCCGTCATGACGGTGTTGGCGAAGACGACGCGAGAGAACGGCCGCCACGCGCGGCCGAGCCACACTCTGCCGGTCCCACCGATGCTGCAATTAACAAACGCAAATCCAGAGTTCTCCTCGGCGGAGGCTCTGCCGTGCGCCGTCACTGCTCCGTTCACGAACTTCGATCCTTGAGGCACCGGATTCGCCATCGAAATCAACTGGCAACCCTGCGATGCGATAAAATCTTCGAATTCATCCCGAAATTCACCGTCAAATCGAAATCGGAGATAAAATTCGGGTTCCGAATCCGACTTACCTCGTAGAAGGATCTTCCGTTGCCGAAGATGAAATCGATGGAGCCTTGAATGTAGCAATCCTTGAAGTAATGGCGGCCGCGATCGTCGTGGAGAGTGTCTTGGGCGCCGAAGAATCCGCAGCTCCAAAACGCCGCCTGGTCCCCGCCAATTCTGATCGCCACCGCCTGCGCTCCGACGTCGCCCGGCCCTGGAATTGGCGCCACATTCTGCCAGATCCCCAAAATATTAGCTTATTGATCAAAGTTTTTTCGTGCATGAGTGAAATTTCCCAAGGGGAATTTATGTTAATTAATCGGTAAAATTACAAATCTAGTCCTCCTTGATATAAACTACATCCCTAAATTTTAAACCGCAGATAATTTTAAGTGAAAAACTTGACTGCATACTGCTAGGTAGGGATCTCCCTGCATACCACCATTAAAATGTTGACAATAAAATTTTTTCTCATTTTCTCCCTTCCTCTTTCTTAGTTGTCAAGATTTTAATGAGGCATGTAGGGAGATCCCTACGTACTTGTATGCAGCCAAGTCCCCCTAACATACCTGTATGCAGCCAAGTTTTGTTCTAATTTTAAATGCTCTAAGTTTAAATAGTATTTTGGTTTTTTTAGATAGTATTTTGTTCTAAACTTACATTTTTTTTTTTATTTTATTTTGACTCATAAACTTTCAAAATATTTATTTTAGTCCTTGAATTTTTAAAATTTTTTCATTTTGGTTGTTAAAACCTTCAAAATATCTATCTTAGTCCATAAACATTTTTAAAATAACAATTCTAATCCTTGTTATATTATTTTATAATCATTTGTTTGATGCTCCTCTCCAACTTATGTGACTTGAAATGATGCTGATATTAATATGCTAATATATATGCTGAAACTATGTAATTAATATATTAAAAACATAATAACGGTAAGAACCAAAATGATTCTTTTAGTTCAAGAACCAAAATAGACATTTTGAAACTTTAGAGACTAGAATACAACAAACTTAAAAGTTTAGGACAAAAATAAGATCTAAAGGTTTTATTACTTCCAATTTCGTGTTTAACAAGATTTGATGATGTCTTTATTTATTTATTTTTAATGTATAATAGATTAATATTGACACAATTAAATCTAGATTCTTTTGACATTTTGTAGGTTTAAATTCATGATTTTACTCTTTTTTTTTTTTTTTTTTTTTTTTTTGTCTACACTTTATAAACGAATTGGTTTTAATCAGACTATATCAGAATTAAATTTTAATTAAAATTTTAAAAAAATTTCTAGACATTAATTATAAAATAAATAGAACAATGCTATATAAGAAAGATTTTTAAAATAAATTACGAAAAAAAAAAAGATGTTATAGAAATGGGCCCTATATTATATACTTTAAAATTTCTAAATTTTATATAATTTTCTTTTAAAAAAAAAATAGATTACCAATAAAAACTTATCAATAAAGAAATACAATTCATAAAAGCAAAATTATAATCAAACAAGTTATATCTACTAACTCTAAATTGAAGTTTAATAGAACTAAAAAAAAAAAAAAAGAGAGGTTTAATTGCATGTTTAGTCATTGTCAACTACTTTAATTTAGGGTGTGTTTGGTTTAACTTTCCAAGTGTTTAATTTTGAAAAAAAAATCATTTTGAAAAAAAAAATCATTTTGAAAAAATTTCTAGTGTTTGGCAACCACTAAAAATGACTTATCAAAAAAATGAGATGGAAAAATAAATCATTTTGAGGGAAACACTTGAAACCAACTTTTTCAAAAAGAGTTTTTAAGTATACAATAACTAATGTATAAAAACACTTGGGAAATGTAACCAAACATATGAGTGTTTAAATTCTAAACAATTTTTATGCAAAATGTTTTTTTAAAAATTCATTATTGAAAAACATTTAAATTAAAATGTATTCCAAACGGACCCTTAGTTTCAATAGTTCTTATACTCCTAAAGTTTAAGAACATTTGGAGTGGGGGATTCAAACCTCTAACGTCCTAGTCGAAGATACATATCAATTACCGCTAAGCTATGCTCGCTTTGACGATAATACAGCAAGCTTTATATAACCATAACTAATACATCTCAATCACTTTAGCTACAACCAACAAAAAATATTTCATGTGCCAATTTTTTTTTCTTAAGCAAATTATTTGTATTTACACTTGAAAATGAACAACAGATGTATTATATTTAAATTTTTTAACTTATGTTTTATTTTGTAAGTCTCTATTTGATAATAGTTCTATGTTTTGTTTCAAAAAGTCATTTTTTTTTTTTTTTAAAAAAGATCTAGTCAATTAAAAATTATAAATTAGCGTAGAAGAGAATTTTAAATATGTCTAGAAATAATCTTCAATGATTTATGTGTTTCATAAACTAATTTTAATTAATAGTTATAAACTTACCATGAAGCTTATATTCTTGGCAATAAAATTGGAAGAGAAGACTTGAACAGAGCCACTGTAAAAAGTCCCATGCGAAGAGTTGGCAGTGTCGTTCCAAACAATGGCCGTGGTCGTGTAGCCTTGTCCTTGAAATGTCACGTTCGGTTTTGATCTTGGAACCATCACCTTCTCACTACAACTCCAAAAAAAAACCTCCCATTCAAGCCAAAACAAAAATAAAATGAAGTTTCTATGAAAAAAAAAAAAACGAAACCCTAGTATTATATTTACTAGTAGATTCCACTGTTGATCCATATCACGCTCCGTTTCGGGCTCAGGTTCGGTACGGAGTCGACTGCAGCCTGAACTGTCGTGAAGTTGCAACAACCGTTCCGATCGACGCAGAAAACAGAAGTGTTGGTGGTTTCTGGTGGGAGAAGGTTGGTTGGGAACGTGTCGCAAATGGAACTGATGGTTGCTTGGTCTTCTTCGTCCGTCGGACTTTTGTGATGGTGATGATGGTGATGGTAGTGGTGACGGTGGTGGTGGTGATGATGATGGCAGTCGACGAGGTGGCGGAGGAAGGAAAACTCGAGGTCGGAGAGAAAGCGAGTGGCGGGATTGATGAGGAGGAAAGCAAGGAGAGGGATGAGAGAAGAGAGAGCAATGTTTGTGAGGAGATTATGATTGATAATCTTCATGGTGTGGGATATGGAAGTAGAAGAGAAGAAGAAGAAGAAGAAGTAGGTGTATAAATGTTAATGGAAGTTTGGGTTTAAAATAGGGATTGTGAAAGTTGAAGAGTTGAAGTGAAGAAGGATATGTATAAAATATTAGTGGAAATGAGGTAAATAGGATGCACTTGAAGTCAAAGGGTTGAGATGGCATGTCTTGCAAATCACCCTGTCTAATTGGAGGTTATTACTTATCCACCAATCACTTTTTTTTTTTTTTTTTTTTTTTTTTTTTTTTTTTTTTCCTATTTTGTTGAGTTAGGGTGGAGCTCTCTCTAATGTTTAATAATGGAGTTACAAACCTAGTGACTATCTTTCACTCTTCTTCTTGTATTGGTTTGTTTACAAAGTAATCATCGTAAGTTTCTTTCTCTGTCATTTTGTAGAGTTATATTCAGATGACTTGCGAAAATGATTTTTTTTTATTGGTATAGTTGTTACGATGTATGTGTATTTCTATTTCTCCCTCTTTAACTGGTACGGAAGGTTGATTTGTTTTAAGAATTGCAATTTGAAGGATATTTTTTAACCAAGTATACGTTGGGTATTTCTAATGTGGTTATGAGAGATCAAGCCACAATGTAGTTGGTCTCATTTTTAATACTCTCTCCTTGCTATATTTGGTGAGATTACTATGCATTTCGAGTGGTTGTTCTTGTTCAAATGATAAACAATTTCAACTCGTCTTTAAAAAGAAAAAACCTAAAGGAAAACAAAATTTTAGGAATATATATAATCAAATTCAAAGTAAGAACAATTTTTTCTTAAATTTTATTTTGTTGATTTTACTATTTTAAATTAAACAAATGCAAATGATTAACCATGGTAAAAAACAAGCAAGGCATATGTGTGGAGAACACATCCAAAGTTGGGCTCACTCTTGGGCCTTGAATTTAAGCCCATTTTAGAAGGTTCACTTCAACCAATGCCCTTCCACCAAATCTAGATATCAAAAGTGATCCATGCATTCTTTATTATTTCAAGATTATCCTAAAATTAGATAGCATTAGATTAAAAAGAATTTTATTTCAATCTTGCTTCTTTTTTTTCCCTATGAACCTTCATATTTTATTTTTGTCTTTGTTTTTACCCACAAACTTTTAGATTTTTTTGGGTTAAAATATCATTTCAATTTTTGTGTACTTTGAGTTTCATTCTATTTTAGTTAATGTATTTTCAAATGTCCAAATTTATTTTATGTACTTTCAATAAATCTTAAAATTAACATTACCATTAGTTTGAAGCTTTTTTTTTTTTTTTTTTCCAAAATTGGTCAAATTTTATTGAAAGTATAGGGACTGAAATGAAACACGAAGTACAGAGACCAAAATGATATTTTAAACATTTTTTTTTTTTGTCATGTTCTTAGTTTTCAATTATTTTGTTTTAGTTTTAAACATGAAAAATGAAACTTTTTTAAGCCATATTATCTGTAATCTTCCATTGATAATTTAACAAATTTCTAAATTTATTAAGAAATCCAAAGCTACCTATTAGTTTTTTTTTTTTTTTTTTTTTTTTTTTTTTTTTTTTTTTTTTTTTTTTTGAAGAAATGACTACAAGTACTTGATCATGTGAATATTTGTTTAAATAAAAGATATGTCTGGTAGAGTTTCTATTAAATATTTTTTTAACACAATGGAAGCAACCATCAAAATGGTTTTTATGTAAGGTTAGGGACTAAAACTAAATGTTTGAAATCTTAGGGACTAAAATAAAACAAGTATGAAAATTCAAGAGCAAACTAGAATTTAAATCTATAAAATTAGAGCTGATTTTATTTTAAGCTTTCTCTTTTAAAAATTATGTGTATAGGATGGTTTTTTGTTAATCTACTTTTAAAAAGAAATCTTTAAAACCTTAGCCATAAAAAATTAAAAATAAATCATTTTTTAAAATAGTTTTAGATTTTTGAAAGTGAAACTAAGCCAACATTTATAAAAGTTTTATAAAAAGAGAAAAAAAAAATTGTATTGTTATTTTCTTGCCTCTTTGGCCCCATGACAATTCATGTTTCACAAGTATTTTTATTCAATTTTGGATCACCTTTTGGAATTTTGATATATTATTGTGGTATGGAAGGGAATAATAATAATACAATTTAATATATTATTCAAAAAATAATTATTATACTATATGTTTTTGCCAAAAAAATGTGATACATGATAAAACCATAGCTAAAATGAATTGAGAATGTGAAAGGAATAAAAATCCAAGTTGTCATGCTTTATCTTATCCAAGATTGTGAATTTTTTTTTATCACTAATTAGACATTTACACATATTTAAATAAAATATTAAAAATATAACTATAATTATAAAATTATACTAAAAAGATTTCTATGTATAGTGATTTTGAATTTTATGTATAAAGTAAATAGTATGAATATGAATCAGATTATGAATCTGAACAATTTGAATAAATGACATGAAAATAGCGTTTTTTCAAGTATTTATTTTTTTCATTTTCATCCTCTTAAAGTAGATGGAATCTTTGAGTATTATTTTTTTTTTTTTATGAAAAAATTTCATTTCGTTTAAGAATAATGTTTAAAATGGAGAAAATTGTTTGTGTACTTTCATTTAACGAAAAAGTCCTATTAAAGAGATTGCCAATAATACAAATTGTTCAAATTTTTCTAGCAAGATTTCTTTTAATTTTTCAACTACTTTTCGATATATAGTTTAGCAATTCTCGAATCTAAATCAGAAATGAGAGAGTAAAGTTTAGAAATCCAAACTTTATTTTAACTAAAAATATTGTGACATGATAATAAAAAAAAAATTACAGAAGTAGTAAAAAAAATAGTAGTATCTATATATATATATATATATATATATATATATATATAACTTCTATTTAAAGATCTATTTACACTTTTTATAGTATATATTCATTTTCTTTTTCACTTTTTCATTTTCCCATTATTTATCCTTTTCAATGTCCCTTTTTTGTCCCCATTTTTTTCTTACTAATCCATACCTCACATTATACCTACTCAATGACTTATCAAACAACAAAAATCATTTAGAGAGCTCTTTTTTCTCCTTTTTTTTTTCTCTTTTTCTTTTTTTAGGGGAAGAAATAAAAAGAGCTAAATTAAACATTGATTTGGCTTTTATTAAAATGATTTCAATCATCAATTGATACATCAAGAGAAAAGAGAAAGGAAAAAATATGTACAAATCTTTGCATGTTCATACATCACATAATTAAGATAGATTGATGATTTCTATTTCTATCTATGAAGTGAAATTTCAAACGGTTAAGTGTCAAACCAAGCAAAGCTAATCTATAAATTGTAAGAGCTCAAAGCTTCTATATTCAATAAGAATTTTTATTTACAATCTAGGCAAGAAAGCAAGTCGAAAGTTGATTACCTTTCAAGTAGTTGTATGATCTTCTTTAAAGAGTTAGGTTTAAACGCCAACCATTAAACAACTATTTAAGCAAACCTACCAAAAGTCCTCATACGAACAATCAAAACACTTTTTAAATGACTTTAACGATTCACATGAAATTTTTTTAACCAAATTGAGTAATAGTATTCTACTTTGAATATTCAGACCTCTCAAACGAAAGAATGGTTTTTTTTTTTTTAAGAAAAAGAAGCAAAACCTAAAAAGTAGGGTACATTTTGTAAATCCACGTGGTTGACTTAATGGGAAATTATCACTAGAATAAGTTTGAAAACAAAAGGAGGACCAAAATTATGCTCTTTCCACCAATAAAGATTAATGAAGATCTTAGTGAATCACAAGGCATTTATATATATAGCAAAGGGGCATTAGTGTTGGGGGAATTTGACTTTGGCCAAAATGCAATTAATTGTCTCTCCTTCTTCACCCCTTTTGGATGGGTCTAGTTTAGTGGGGTCTTTGTGATGTGTGATGAGTGGTGCATGACCTTGGATTCACCCCCTCTTTCCATCCAATTTCTCTATCAAAATTTCACAATTTCATGTGTCATTTTCTTCAAGGGAAAAAGGAAAGGGAACAAAATTTAAATTTAAATTTAAAGATAAAAATTAAAAAAATTAAAAAAATTAAAAAAAAAAAACCATAATACTTTGTGGACTTTTTTTTGTTTAATATTATTAAATTTTAGACTAATTTTTAGGGCAAAAATCAATTTTGACCCCTAAACTTTACCCATTGTATCAATTTTAACCCTGAACTTTCAATTTCAGCAAATTGAACCCTAAACTTACATAAGTGTTGCAATGTACACCCTCCGTTAAGTTTCTGTTAGAATTTCCGTTAAAGCACATGAGAGGGAAAAATCTACAAAGAAGGGAAATAAAACCAAAACCAAAAAATTGATTCAGCATGCTTTCGCCTCATCCGAAGATACTGACGGGAAATGCAGCATAAACAGAACCATTTTATTTCAATAATTTTTTTTTTCTTAAGACAGCACATGCAACATGTAATGGAAGGAGAAATAATTTCCTATCATCCCATTAATATGTTCCTGACTAACTAAAAAAAAGCAACAAAACCCACAAACACAATGGGGAAAAATGAGAGGAAAATCATGTATAACTTCTCATCAACAACAAAATCTTAACAAAAATGAAATACTAGATGAAACCCCCAAAAATGAGAGGAAAAATCCCCAAATTTTCGTATTCTTTGATATTCTTCTTCTTAGCAGTAAAAGAAAACTTGGTTCTCACCTTTTGCACAAACGAGACTTTCCTCCCACACTGATTGAACAACTTTTCGCCTCCTCCTTAATCGATTGAATTTCTTCTCTTTGTCCCTCTTCTTAGACTGATTGAAGAAAACTCATTGTGCCTCTTCAAGTCCCTTCCAAAAAAAAAGCTTCTCCAACAAGTTTTCTTTCATGCAAACTCAATCCACACATGTAAATGAAAAAAATGAAGAATAAAAAAAGAAAAGAAATGGACAAGCACGTGATTCTAACGGTGGTTGGAAGGGAGGATAACAGAAGGTTAAAATTGCAACACTCATATAAGTTTGGGGTCTAATTTGCTGAAATTGAAAGTTCAGGGTTAAAATTGATACAATGGGTAAAGTTTAGGGGTCAAAACTGATTTTTGCCTAAATATAATGGCTTCAAAACTTATAAGAATATTGTACTTTTAATTAGGCTGACGCAAGGTCATGTCTTGAAGAGACAACTTTATTGATGATGTGTCAAAGTCAACATAGTTTAGTGGTGATTGGCATGTGCCATCGACGAAGAGATTTGAGGTTCGAATCCCCCATCCTCAAATGTTGTTGAACTAAAAAAAAACTTTATTGATGATGTGGTAAAATGGTTGCTATGTATACTAGGCGTTATCTCTTTTCTAGCATAGTGGCTATGGATAACCTTAGCACATCTAGTAGGGCTTGGACTTAAATTGTGCATTGATGAATGTAGAAATGTGAGACTGTCATACCAAAACTGAAGATGAGTGTTCATTTTGTTTGTGGAAGTTGTCTATTGAAGAGATGATCACCTCTGATGTGGTAATTTTTTGCCACATCATTATAAAAGAGACAAGACGATTTCATGACACATTACAATGTCGTCTCTTCAATGTCGTGGTACAAACTTTATGTCAGTTGAGTCATGTCAATTGTATTTGATCCTTACCCTTTGTATAAAAGATCATTTTAGTCTTTGTTAAGAATTTTCTAGTGATTATTTAATATAAATATAAATTAATTTTAAAACCTAACACTTTTGACTTGCTCTGTGGGTTCAAATACTTGTTTATATATATAAATAAACCCATGAGATAAATGAACAGAGATTATTTTCTTTTTAATGGTTAAAAAAGCAATTAATGACAGTCAAAGACCAATATAATATAATATATGAGAAAATCAGAAGGAACCAAATGAAAAAAAAAATGAGTTTTTTTTTTTTAAAGTCCAACATCATTTGGGAGGGAGGGATTCAAACCTCATTTTGGTCAATGGTACATACCAATTACCATTGAGTTATGTCCGCTTTAACGAGAAAAAAAGACGAAAGTTAACACAGTGAAAGTGAAGTAAATTTTTTTTAACTACTTTATGTCAGTTGAGATATGTTCTTGTTGGCGAATTCTTTTTAACTTAACCTATGAAACATGGAGGAAAAAAATTTGTAAAATATGCTTAAAATAAACTCGGGGGAATTATTCTTAGTTAATACTATAACAGTTTTTTTTTAAAAGGCCAGTTTCTAAAATTTAAAAAACAACGTTAAGAGAAAACAATCTATTATAATTGATTTTAGAAATATTTAATCAACAATAAATGTAACACGGCCAAAGCGAGTCTAGCTCAACGGTAATTGGCATGTACCCTCGACTAAAAAAAACAATAAACGTATCACAAATTCCATATGAAATTGTCTCATGAAATTAAGTAAACTAGTCATAGTATTCACGTTTATTAAAATAATAATAATAATTATTATTATCCCCAAACAATAATAAAATTCTTTATTAAATTATACAAATACCCTAAGTTTCAAACAACTATGAGACATTAAAAAGTTTTACTTTTAATTCTTAAATTTTAAAATTGTTAAAAAAAAAATACTATTCGAAGTTTTTTCGACAAAAGAAATGAGAGAAATTGATACACAACCGATTATAAAAATTGAAAAATATGTCTAACATCATTTAGAGTTCAATTTCAACTATATAGAAGATTAATATCATGGTTTTTATTCCTTTAACTGAAATGATATCAATATTTTTCAAAAAAAAAAACTGAAATGATATCAATAATATCATTTACAACATCATTTAAAAAACAATTCTTGCACCTATGCTATTGATCTTGTAAAAGATGACACGTATGTCTTATAATTTTTACACATTAACTGTCGTATTAATTTTTGTTCATCACTTTAATTCAAAAATCTCAAAGGACATTTTTTTTTTCTCAAACAATTTCAAAGTTTAAGAGTTGAAAATGGAAATTTTCAAAATCGAAGTAGGGTTGAAACAAAAGTTTAATGGTAGTTTGTGTAATTTAAGTTTAACCTTAATTTAAAAATAAATAGTTTGTAATTTTATTTTTTTTAAATAATAGTTTGTAACCTTTTTTTTTTTTTTTTGGGAAAATAATAGTTTGTAACTTTTTTTTATTTACAAATTGGCCCTACCAGTATATGTATAATGTATTTTAGTACATTGTTGACGCGCGTGACAATGGAAAATCATTGCTTTTTTTTTTTTTTTTTGGTATTTTACTGTGGTGAATAATAACCATGATTCTGAAATTCCACGTGTGTAATATTTTAAATATTTTCATTTACATTTTTCTAGTGGACATTTTAAAAAATGGATTATAGAAGCTAATCTTGTATCTAGGATTTTGCCTAAATCACAAGTTTGAAATGAAACACCATGTTAGAAAAAATGAAAAACAAATTGATAATTATTCGGCTAATTTTTTTTTTCTTTTTATAATTTGAGTTCAAAATAGGTGTCAAGAAATAAAGTCAAACTTAATATGTCAAAAATCAAGAAAATTACTAGCTCGTTTAAGATTATTTTCACTCGATAAAGTTTTTTTATCTCTTCATCGATAATATATATCTTAGCCAGTAAAGTTATACTTAAGTTGATTTTACTGAGGAATGTAGAAAAATGTATTTTCTTAAAAAGAAAATTCAATTTTAACCTAATCAATAGTATAAAATTATTTTTTATTGCCACAATGTAATATTACCAAAGATATTATAAAATAATTTTAAAAGCATCCCATCAAAATATATATATATATCCCTCTCTATCAATATATGTTTTGTTATTATAACTAAAAGAAACTCAGCATGAAATTAAATCATACATTTCAAAAGTCCAAATTCCATATAAACATGGATGAAAACTTGTGAAGTTATGAGATTACGCATAATAGACTTACCAACATAAGCATAGTTCCAATAGTAATTGCCGTATACTCCTTCTTTTTGAGGTATACAGTTCAAATCTTCATACCCCACAATTGTTAGAAAAATTAATTATTAACAAATTTATCCTATATAGGGATAATACTCATTATTCCACTAATATAAACTAGGCATTAAGGGCCCGTTTGATAACGTTCTCGTTTCTTGTTTCCGTTTCTTCATTTTTAATAATGAAAAATAGAATTCCATGACTCTAACACCACATTCAATAATAATAAACCTATAATCTTATTTATGTTTGGAAAAAATTGGAAACAAAAACAAAAAAGGAGAAACTAGTTTTAGTTGTTCCCAAAAGTTCTATACAAATTTTGGGAGTGTTTCTAAAAAATGAGAAACAAGAAACATACATAGTTATTAAATACTTAGATTTCTTAATAAAATTGGAAACAAGAAACAAGAAACGAGAACGTTACCAAACGGGCCCTAAATTTCCATTGTAGTTCCAAATTCCCCATTTCAAACACACCATACTTTTTTTTTTTTTTTTTGGAAAAATCACACCATAATTCTTTTACAATAAATATGTGGGGGAAATCTAAACCTCCCGTCGCCAAAGCGAGCTTAGCTTAGCGGTAATTGACATGTATTCTTGACCAAGAGGTCAGAAGTTCGAATCTCCCACCCCCAAATGGGATAAAGTATATACTCATGTCTTTGTTTTAGTATTAGTATATCTATGGTAAGTTTTTGCCAGTTTGACAATTGAATAAAGCATTATAACCTCATTCCTGCCATTTTCTTGAAGTAAAAAATATATATATATTATATATATCTAGATTAAATTTTAAATTTAAATCCTATTTTAATCTTCATATTTTATATTAATTTGTTTTTTTTATAACTTCCTTAAGTTGATATTAGACGTCATCATGCGACTTTGGACAAAGTTTTCATCGTTTTTTTCTTTCTTTCAAAAACGTGAAAATCAAAATATGAACATTTGACATTTAGGATAGACATATGATAATCAACTAATACTCAAGTTAGCAAATATAACATAGCATATGAGATTCATGTTGCATACACTTAGCTTTTATGCAAGTTTTTAAATGCTATGTTATATTTGCTAACTTGAGTATTGTAGACAAGTATTTGAAATCACAAATAATAGATAAGTTGCATGATTCTAAAACAAAATTTGATTTTATACACCAACACTCAAAATTTTATGAAGAAAAGGGGTAAAAGGTGAAAATTAAGACAAGATATTTAAAAATTGGTTAATTTACGATTTTAGTCATTGTCTAAAAAGTCCTTGAACCTTGAAAATTTTCTAATAGGTCACTAAACTTTCACTGTTGTATTTAATAAGTCTTTGAACTTTAAAAATGTTTAATATAGTCGAACATTCAATTTTATATCTAATAGGTTCTTAATACAATAAAACAAATAAAACTAATTGGTCGATTAAATATAAAATTGAATTTTATGTTTAATAAAATTCAAAATTTTCAATCTTGTGCCTAATAGATTTGTAAGTTTTAAAATTTTCAGACATGTCAATGGCTCATTAGACACAAAATTCAAAATTCAAAATTAGACATCTTTTAAAGTTTAGGGATTTAATAGAAAGTTCAATGCTTTTAAAAGTTTAAGAATCAAATAGATACAATATAACCTTAAATATTTAAATACTAAAATAAGATAAATATGAAAAATTCAGCATCAACCTAAATTTCTAATCAAAATGAGATAATCCTAAAACAATTTTTTTTTTTTAGTACAAAACCTAAAACAAATTATTCATGATTTATTTATACAACATATATTCTATATAATCCTTTTTCTCCTAAAAAAAAAAATAGAAAAAAAAAGCATAAACAAATGAAGAAAAATAAAAACATAAAAGCCAAATCCCTATTTCTTCTAGTATTATCTCAATATTCTCACCCAAGAGAAAACTAAGAAAATTCTAAAAAAAATAAATTTAAAAAAAAAAAACAAAAATAAAATTATAGCTTTCACCTTCACCTTCACCATTGCCAATGAGTGCAAATAATTAGAAATCCAAAAGCCCCAAAAATTTCTACAAAGCCCCCAAAATTTCTCAGGTCAGTCATCGGCGCCGGAGTTCCTTCCCCGTCGTCAGAACAGTAAGCCACCATTACCGCCATTGCTCTCGTTGGAGGAATCTGCAGAAGCTCCGGCGGCAGGAATTTGAGAAGAAACCGCACTGTTCATCAGAAATCCGTCTCCGGCGACTCCACCATTAACCGGCCTCGCCGCGGACAGCCTCTGCAGAAATTCGCCGCCGTGTGCGGCCGCCGGAAACATGAACGGCTGGGGGTTCGAATGGTAGAACTGCGGCGGCTGTAGGTAACCAGACGGCGGAGAAACCACAGCGTTCGGCGGAGTGCCGAAATTCGATTGACGAACTCCGCCGAACCCTAGCGAAAAATTAGGCGAAATCGACGGGGAGAAAGGCGGAGTCGGTCCGCCAGTGAATTGCTGAACCATCGCTCTGAAATTCGTGGTGTCCGTGTTGAGCAGAGTCGTCGGAGTCCGCCGCGAGGCCCTGGAGCGGCGGCGAACCGGCTTCCCGACTCGACCTTCGGGATTCAAGACGGTCGAAGCGGCGGTGTTTCCAGCGGAACTCCCGAGGACAGAGGCGGAGGTAGTGGTGGCGACGGGGGTGGCGTCAGAGACTCGATCGACGAAGATCATGGCGGAGGAGGTGGGTTGATCGGAAGGTGGTGGCGCCGCCGTGGTGGGAAGATTTTGATGGTAAAATTGAAGCCAATCGCCAGGAGCGGACATGGTAAAGAAAATTGCAATCTATTTTGTGTAGTGGTTTTCTCTGTGTTCTGTGTTGTTCTGGTTTTGGTAAGAAGAAAGTAAAAGTTGGAGAAGAAGAAGTCTTATTTATGGTTGAATCACTGTAGTCAAACTAAAGACCAAATTAATGGAACAAGACCAAAGAAAACTTTTTTTTTTCCTTTTCTCTCTCCTTTTTAGATATTATTAGAGGTAAAAAATCAGTTTTGTTCTTCGAACTTTGTAACAATTTAATCCTTATACTTTGATTTTGTAACTCTTTAGTCCATATACTTTCAATTTTGTAACAATTTAGGCTTTATAGTTTAAACTTTGTAACGATTTAGTCCCTATTGTGAAAAATTTTAATGAAATTTGTTACTTAGATAGATCAATAAACTAATTTGGGATTCAATAGGTTCATAAACTAGTAAGCCAAATCATTAAATAATAAAAATCGACATTTGATTTTGATGATTTTTTTATGACAATGATTAAATTGTTACAAATTTGAAAATATAGGGACTAAATGGTTACTTATTAAAGTTCAGGGACGAAATTGTTACAAAATTGAAAGTACGGAGACTAAATCGTTACCAATCAAAGTTTTGGGACTAAATTGTTACTTTCTTGAAAGTTCAAGAACCAAAAGTGATTTTTAACCTATTATTGATGGGTTTTTTTTCTTTGAATTTAATATGGAGGGTGGTGGACACGAACCTCTAATCTCGACTAAGTGAGTTTATGCACATGTTGTACTGATAACCACGAGATCTCTGGTTCGAATCCCCTACTCTCCCATATATATCAAAAAAAAAAAAAAAAAATCCATACCATTCATTTATTTTATCTTTTACCCTCATTTTTCAAAATGTCTGTTTTAGTTTGTTGACTTTGTATATATATAGAAAAGAGATGTTTTTTTTTTTAATTTTGTTTTTCTTAATAATGTGAGTTCTCTAGTGTGTGTATTGATATGGGTTTGTATTAAAAGTCGCATATGTTGGCTAAAGCAAATACTTGGTGAGTGGATATCATGTGGTAAAATAATGGTAAGAATTGAAATAGTTTCTCTTTAAAATATATATATACATACACACACTCACATATGTGGTTGAAATGAATATTGGATGAACATATATTATATAGTAAAATAATGGTACAACCGTACAATTAAAATTATTATTCTTTTAATATAATGATCAAGATAGATATTTTGAATAATTAATATATTTTAAAATTTTAAAGACTAAAATAAATATTTTAAAAATTGAGTAACTAAAATCAAATAAACACCAAGTTTAAGGAAAAAAAACTTGAATCCTTATTAATTATTTTAAATAATTTCCACAATTTTCTATTATATATTATCTTTTAAAAGATAAAGTATTGGTAGGAAACGTGTTTCACACATTAGAAAAATGTGTTCGTATAACAATTGGAGCTGCCAAAACAAGAAAAAATAAATAAATATCCTATTGAAAAATATATTTTGATATGCATAGCTTAAAGAAACAAATATCGCAATGGACAATAATCAAAATAGATTTTATTAAGGGTACAAGATCTTATATTTTTACATCATGTTTATGACCCAACTCTACTATTCTAACACAAAAATATTTAAACCATCAGACAAAAAAAAAAGTATAAAATTAATAAGTTTGAATTGACAATAAACATCAACTCTAAAAAATAAATTGGAATAGGAAAATTAATGTAGAAGAAAAAAGAAACAAATGAAATAAAAAAGCAAGCAAAAATCCACTTCCAAATAAGTTCCATCCAACCAAATAATAAAACAGCACAAAACTTGAAGAACTTTTTTCTTTCTTTTTTTTTTTTAAAGACAAATCTTGAAGTTGAATATTCAAATTGTTTTTGAGTTTTAATTATCTCTTACCAAACAGGAGGGAAGGCAATTGAGTTGCAGGGTTTCCTGGAAACACATCAAAAGAGCAGCATTTATTAGAGTGCAATGACATCATAATCTTCAAGGAGACACATCAATGTGATGTGAGTGATGGTGGTGGTGGTAGGTGGCTTTTGGCTGACTTTAAGGATTGGTTTGGATGATAGACTTTGATTTCGACCTCTACATTTGGCACGTGAATTTGTTTATTCTAAGTCATCGATCTTTACCTTCATATATATGAACACATCGGTTCGACTGGTGAAGTCGTTATTCATGTCACTTAGTTGAGGTTGGAAGTTTAAATCTTCGCTCCTGTTCTGTTGAACTCGTGGAAGAAGATCGTTGATTTAACAATTTTATTTTTACGAGTTGAAATGATAACTTGCGTTGTTTTTGAAAACTCGAGTCTCGAATTATATGCGGAGGTTGATGAATTTGAAACATAGATTCTACAATTCAAGTTAGGGGTTTTATAGGATAGAGTAGGATAAGAAGAGTGACTTGTCATCTTCTACCATTTCATCTCCTTAAGTCATTCTTCGTCTTGCTAAGATTTCAGTCAAAAAATGAGGATGAGGACAAAGATTTGATATAGTAAATGGATTTTTTTTTTCTTTCCTATGTAACAAGTATTATTCTACATGTGAATAAATATTTGTAATCGACATACACTCTTCTTGAAATTAGAGATTCAAATTTTCATACACCCACATTTTCTTGTATTAAAAAAAAAAAATCTACGTATGAATAAGTATTTATAATTAGACTATTTAGTATTTTTTTTAATTTTTCTAACTATTAAAAACATATATAGAAAAATTAGAAAATCAATAGTCCCAAATATTAATAAATTAAATATTTACGAATTATCCATACAATATCTTTTTTATTACTTTTTTTAGTTCAACAATTACAAAAGTGGAATATTGAACTATTGATCTTTGGAGTGATAACTCTCGTCTTTTCCACTGAACTATACTTGAATTTTAAAATTAACAAAAATTAAAGAAATTTCCAATCTCGTGTCAATCTTCAAAGAATGAATTATCTCTTTTAGGAAAAGAAATAGTGACCACTAATTCAAACACAAGATATATTAAAATTGAAGTTTATCAAGTTCAAACTATACACAAATTCAAACTTTTCTATCCATGTATGATACTTGAGAGTCTTCTAGTCCATTCCAAATTTCCAATAAGATTAAAGTTCACTTTCAACTTAGACCCTTTAAATGGAAACATCCCACTACTTTCCTAATTACTTTTTTCTTTTCCTTTTATTTTTCCAAACAAAAAAATTACAGATTTAAATTTTTGGTATTTTACCCTAAACTTTTGAATCTTAAACTTTGATGAATGTTGTAATCGATCTCTATCTTATCTTAAACTTGAATAGTAGTTACATTTTTACTCTATGATAGACTTTTATTTAAAAATGATCAATGAAAATATTTTTATGTATATATAGCTTCAAAGAAAAATAATATTAGAGTTGGCTTTTTATTAAATTGGGTGAGTTTTGAAAGGTGGTCTTGGATATTGTGTATTAGTCAAGTTTAATTTTGTTTGATGCTTGATTTTCTTTTTTAAAAAAAGGTAGTAAGTTTAAAAAGATCTTTACTTCACTTTTTTTTTTAATTAATAGGTGAATTTAGCGAAAATTGAAGATAAGGTAAACACTCAAACACATGTTTAAGATTCAATTTGATGAAAGAGAGTTTATTGTGTATAAAGATGATAAATGGGGATATTCAAATTCAGGTGGAGGTTCAAACGATTATCCAGGATATTATGTCCTTAAGTTCATATTTTCAAGAATCCGAGTTTCTACATATTACAAGGGAAGAAAATTGGATGGCGGATGCATTAGCCAAACATGGACGACTTAAGGAGGCGATGTTGTGGCCTCCTCCTTTTCCATTATGGTTTAAACATCTGGTTGAATCCCGTTTTTGTTCTCTTATAGGCCAAGTGCCTTGGTTTGATTAATAATATGTAACTCTTTGTCTAAAAAAAATGGTAAAACTTGTCGAGTTTAAAGGTTTTTTTTTTTTTCCTTTTAATAATAAGGTAATTTTTGTGAGATGTTTTTTTAGAAAAGAAATTGATTAAAACACTCAACCACAACTGTCTTTTACGATTAAAGCAGAACCAAACCAGAGGGAATACACTCATCCCCCATTCGCGCCATCTTCCGAAACGGGGGACGAGAAAACGCCAAAAAATACAAAAAAAAAAACTCCCATTTACAGCTGCTGCTGCACGAGCAACTTGGTGGGCCAAAATATTGCAGGATCTCTTGCAAAAAACGAAGGAGCTAGATGACTTCTCCTCTTGTCTTCTCGACGATCGAATCCACAACCAAGGCGATCTCAGACAAATCTTCCTCCTCACCATTGATTGCTTTCACAACGTCGAAGGAGTCAAACTCTACAATAAGGGGTGGCTTGACCCCAACCCCTCCTTTATTGGATAGAGAATGGTAAGCCTTTAACCCCTCTATAATCGCTTGCCCTTCCATAGCCTTAATCGACCATTTCCTATCAACTTGAACACAACCCGCACCAATCAAAGATCCGGAGGAGTCACGAATCACCCAACCCAAGCCACCTCTCCTGTTCGCATCAATCCACGCATGTCTGAGTTGAGCTTCCACCATCCCAAGTCCGACGGCCTCCAATGATCGTGACTCATCGGGCTTTTCGACGAAACAGAATCCAGGTGATTCTTGTTAAATTATTGGTTTGGTCTATATTGGTTGTGCCTTCAATAAGTCCATATGTTTTAGAAGTATAAATATTAAGTCATTTACGCCAAAATGTTTGTAATTTTTTTCTTTAACTGTCAAAACGTTGTAATTGAGGCCTATAAATAAAAAATAATAATTGAATCATTTTTAATTCCAAAGCATAGGAATGTTATTTTTGTAAGTTACTTTTTAATTAAAAAATTAATTAAAAGATTTAATCACTACACATCTAAAAATAGAATGACTAAATCATTACAAACCAAAATAACACATCAATAGCATATTAAATATTTTTACCAAATTTAGACTATGTCATTAATGAATTGACCTCTTGGTGTCAAGCTAAAAGTGGTATAATTTCTTGTCCTAAAGAAGACTTCATAATTTCAAGAAATGAAATGATAACTTCTAGATAAGGAATTATATTTTAATTTTTTTCCCCTTTTCCAATCTCTTTTATACTTTTAACATCCACAATTTTGCCTTGCTTATACGCTAAGGTATTCATATATATTTGTAACAAGTACCAATTTGATCACTTATTTTAATTATCATTTCACTATGCTTTTTCGTAACCATTACAAAATTGATGATTTTGACACAACTTTAGTTTATAGTTTTGTTTGAAATAATTTAAATTCAAACAAATTAAACTCTTTTATTATTGGATTTGTTCTATAATTCTCTTGAAATTAGTTTAGAGTTGAATCCAATATACAATACCTTTTTTAGATTTTTTTACTCTTCTGTAGTTTTTTTTTTTTTTTTTTTTTTTTTTTTTAATATTCCTTAAACAGAATCAACTTTAAAATACTTTTTTTTAAAAAAAAAAAAAAATCTAAACCCACTTAAAAACGTTTTAAAATGTTTGTTTAGAAAAAGAAGCAACTGTTTTCCCCCAAAAAAGTGTTTATAGGGAAAAAAAATCATTTGAAAGCATTATTCAAAATTATATCAAACTTGATCTCTACATATTTTCTTCTGTGTTTTTTTTTTTTTTTTTTTTTTTTTTGAGAAAAATATTTTCTTCTGTGTATACAATTTCTCTCATAATCATTCCACCCACATTTTCGCTCACTTAAATAATGATTTTATTTTAGCAATTTCGATTTTTAAGAACGTTTCAGAATTTTCTTTTTAAAAAAAAGAACATTTCAGAAAAAGGTACCAATTGAGTAAACAAAAAATTCTAATTAAATTAAAGTGATTTATCACTAAACACCTTTCGAATATAGCAGAGCTCAACCTCAACTGACATAAACTTGTACTAATGACCAAGAAGTCTATGATTTGAATCCCGCACCCCACATGTCCAAAAAAAAAAAAACAAACATCTTTTCGAATATAGATTGTATTTAAAACACAACCCAAGAAGGGTACTCCCAAAGTTTAATTTCTTCTCTAATGCAATGTAGTTAGTGATTAAATCAAATGGAACCTTTAAAATTGTTAAATGTCAAGTTTAGTCGTTATTTTTTAGAATTGTGTTTGATCGAATTTTGAACTTTAAAAAGTGTTTAATAAGTTTTTTTTTTTTTTGAAAAGATGTTTAATAAGTCTTAAACTTTCAATTTTGTACTCAATAAATCCCTAGACACTCTTAAATTTCAAGGACTTATTAGACGTATAAATGAAAATTTGTGAACCTATTAGACATTTTTATTAAAAAAAAAAAAATCAAAGACCAAGTAGACACCACCTTAAAATTTTATTGAATAAATTTTGAATTTAACAAAACCATACTTTAGCAAGAGAGAATTAAAATGCAAACTAATTTTGTTTGGACATGTTTAATGAATTAATTTTTTTTAAAAAAAAAGACTTTTTTTTTATGAATTTCAATTAATGTTAAAAAGGTTCATTAAAAAAATGCAACTTTTTTTAGTTCAGTTTTTTTTTTCCTTATATGCTTAAAAAACATGTTAATCTAAGTAAAAATATGCAACTAATAGTTTAGTTTGAACGTTGAAAAATATTGACACTAACAATGGTAATTAATGGCAAAGATGCAATTAATTTTTAAATGAAAGTTTGGTTTGTTTCACATTAATCAGATGAGAGAGAGAAGAATAATTGTAAGAAATATGAACAAATATGAAAGAGATAGAGTTGTGAGTACAAAATTTTGACAATTAATTTGCACGTTTAATTGACCATTCTCCTTGGTAAAAATTAAAATAATAATAATAAATAATACAAAATATATATATATAACTTTAAATGTGCTGAAAGGACAGTATTATCCGTCTTTTGAGTTTCTGGAAACTATGGTAGGATATAGGCCTTCCTTTATATGGAGGAGTCTAATGTAGGGGAAGGAGATTCGGGAAAAGGAGATTCGATGGAAGATTGGGAATGATGAGAAAGTCAGAGTCTATGAGACCAATTGGGTTCCATATGATTCTAGTTTGCAAATCAGATCACCAATTACTTTGCATCTGGAGACCCGATTGGGGTATAGGCCTTCCTTTACATGGATGAGTCTAATGCAGGGGAAGGAGCTTCGGGAAAAGGGGATTCGATGGAAGATTGAGAATGGTAAGAAAGTCAGAGTCTATGGGACCAATTGGGTTCCATATGATTCTAGTTTGCAAATTAGATCACCAATTACTTTGCATCTGGAGAACCGAGTGAGGGAATTGTTCACAGCATCGAGGCAGTGGAATGAGGCTATGCTCAATCAACATTTCAACCCACATGAGGTAAGTTATATTCTCTCTATTCCTATTCGACATGTTGTATGTGAGGATGTTGTTATATGAAATTTTGAGAAGTCTGGTGTATACTCAGTTAAGAGTGGGTACCGTGTAGGAAAAGTTGCTTTACTAGCCCAAAGCCCATCTTTTTTTTTTTTTTGAAAAATAATACTTCATTAAAGAACGCTAACTACCACAACTAACAAGGTCCTCAATTATAACAGAGGACAACCAAAAAGGCAAGGTCGTTTCCCTTCCAAACAACAATCTTCTGGGGAAGAAGAAGAGAGAGAACGAGTAAAGACATCAACTATAGACATCCTACCACAAGCTTCACTCGATTGAGGTCGAGACGACGACACTCGAGAGTCATTTTGTGCGAGAACGTGCGCTACTCGATTGCTCGATCTAGGACACCAGGAGAATTTGACGTCTTTCAAGCCTTTTGCGATCGCTCTCACTTCATCCAGGACGAAATGGATTTCCGAGAGGTCATGGGTTTGAAGGCTTAGCGATTTGATCAGAGCCTCAAAATCAGATTCAATGATCAGAGCGACTTGGGGATTAGAACTGAGATTAAGGTAATTTGTCGACCCTTCTCTGATCGCTAAAGCTTCAAGCATATCAATTAACCATCTTCTACTAAAATTCTTGCAACCCGCAGCCACCAAAGATCCTTGAGAGTCACGAATTACCCATCCAAGACCCAAAGCCCATCTACTTTGTCTCCTGAGTTGATGATTAATTGGTAGGACCAGATATGTTTATAAGCTACAAAGTCTAATCATTAAATAATAAAAATCGACATTTAATTTTGACTAAATTAGTACTTATTAAAGTTCAGGAACTAAATCGTTACGGATCAAAGTTCATGGGCTAATTTTTTTTTTTTTTTTTTTTTTTTTTTTTTGACAATATGGAGGTGAGGAGATTCGAACCACAGACCTTTTGGTCGTTAGTACAATTTTATGCCAATTGAACTATACTCTTGTTGGCCATGAACTAAATTCCTACTTTCGTGAAAGTTGTGATTTTTACCCCCGGTGTGGATTCAATTTCAAATTCAAAATCAAATTCTCACCATCCATGGTAGTCTCATACTTCGATATGTAAAATTCTATAAGAAAAATATCAACAAAAGTGGATTCCACAAAATTTAGCTAAATATAGTTTAAATTATTATTAAAAACAATTTGAACAAATTGTAAAATTGAGATCCAGTTTTTAAATTGACTACTAAAGAAATATTTGAAAACATAAAATACAACTATGATTTTTATTTAATCTTTTGTTTCATGTCATTAATCAAACACCCACTACATGTTGACAATGGAACTAGTCGCTAAGGAGATTTTTGACCCACCAAGTAAATTTGTTTTAACTTTAACTCAAGATTAAAAGGTCAAGTATGTTGTCAATGTTGTGACTGACAACAAACCTCTCCAATCTTATACTAACCGAGAAATAGTTATCTTTATATATATATATATATATATATATATATATATATATATATATAACTTCTCCATTATTGTCAAAGTGAGTAGTTCACCAATAAATTGACATGTACCTTGACCATGAGATCAGATGTTCGATTCCCTTCACCCCCAATGTGTTGTTAAACTGAAAAAAAAAATAAAAAATAAAAATAAAAATCCATTGTCTAATTGTCGCGGGACTTTGGTCAAACTCCTAAGGCAAAGTTTATACTTAAGTTTATGTATTTACTAATCTCAAATTTCAGATTTGTTGTCAATCAAAACATAGTTAAGTAGATATAAGACACCAATTACATCTCAAAAGTTGAAGATTTGATCTCACCTTTGAACAGAAAAAAAAAAAAAAAAGAGTTGCAGATTTGCAGTCACCTACTGACTACATAGAGTTTCTACAATCTAAATTAGTATAACTCATTCATTTGGATAATCCAAACACAAATTAAGCAATTCCCAAAATGAACAAGAATACAAATTACACAAATTCAAGACGAACATCCCTAAAATCTAGAGGTTGTGGACAGCTTTTAAGCGTCACTAATCACTAAATTTCAGTTCTTATCTCACCAACCAAAAATATCCTTTAGCAGATAAGCATTTTCCCAGAAAAGTGCTAGTGGGGCTGCAACAATCGCCGGAAAGTAGGCGCCATTTGCCACAGTTTATGGAAGCGCTTTCACCACCCTCTTGATAGTGTGCTTTTTTGGGTTAGGCAGTACGAATTCTTTATGGGTTTTCGTACTATATATTAGAGAAAACAGACAGAAAAAAAAAAAAGTGGTTTTCTCTTTGTAGAAATAAAAAAGTCTATCTCCCACTCAGGGCGGTTTCATTCATGTCTTTACTGAATTCTAGAGTATTTTTCAATTTCCATCCACCCCTTTGGTACATTCAGTGATTTGCTTGTTGAGCGTCACTGCTCAGTTTGTTTATTCAAGATTGGGGTGTGTTGTGGGAATGGCAATGGCGGCGACTTCCCTTTCGAATCTGCCTTCTGCTGTCTTCCATGGAAATCTGCAGAGAAATGAATTTGGGTTTGTGGGTATGTCGAGACAGCCCGCCAAGTATCTCAAATCCAATCTCAGAGGTTCGGTTGTTAGGTAATTGTTTCTGTTTTTCTTCATTGCTGATTTTCTCTTCTGTTTCAGTTGTTTTCGTTTGTTTAAATGGGTGAAAGTTTGGGTTGATTCTCTGCTGGATTACACATGTCAGCTTGTTTTCTCCTGTTTGTGCACTAGTTTTCTGGAAACCAATCATGGGTTTGGGAATTCTGCAGCCTTTTCATCTCTGTTCTGAGCTTTTGCTTTTGAGTGTCCAATTTTCACTTGTTTTTCTCTTTGCGATGTTTTCTTTGTCCAAATGATGTTGCTATAGAGGTGATTATTGGTTTGAACTCGAAATTCTTATAGCGTATATTATGTTCACTTTTCTCCTGAATTTAGAGCTGGCTAATAGTTTTCACTTCTTATACTTTTGCAACCATTTCTTTCTAAATGGTGTTGCAACAAATATCCTTATGTATCTGAAATTTCAATCTTCTTCCTTCAATATAGTTTCCTAATTCAGTGTAGTTAGTGAGTGTAATTAAAGGAAGTACGAGTCTTGCACTTTCTCTTAACTGAAGGAGACATAGATGGGTCTTGATTGATTCATCCAAGTTCGCTATAGTTTTTGTTGTTTCGTTTGGGGGTGTGGATGAAGTGGAAGGATGTGGTTATGTCGTGGAACTTGTTGTTTATGAGGCAATCGTCTGAAATGTTTGTGTAGATGCCAATCGACTCAAGTTGATGAACCCAAAACAAAAAGAAATCTACTCGACAATGCAAGCAATCTCCTTACCAATTTGTTAAGTGGTGGAAATCTAGGATCTATGCCGATAGCTGAAGGTGCAGTCTCTGATTTGTTCGGCCGCCCACTCTTCTTTGCACTATATGATTGGTTCTTAGAGGTATGTATATCTTTCATAAATTTCTGTCAGCTTCTTCAACTGAAATATTAAATCCCTATAAGGACGCTCACTCCCTTGTACACTTTATAATGTTGTTGCTCGGCAGATGCTAGCTAGTATGAAATGGTTGGACATCTTTTAGTATGTAGAAGTCCTCCAATTTCTCTATTTTCCTTGGGGTTTGAATTAAAATGAAAATTTAACTCTTGATTTTATGTTATTTGATGCTTGGAAACTCGTGGGATGTCCATGATTTCAAGTAGCTGTCCCCCAAGAAAAAATTCCTACCCATGCTCAACCATAGGGAGTAACGGTAGACATTAGAATGTTCATTTGCAAATTTAATTTTAATGTGTATCTATTAAGCTTTATTTTTGCTCATTAGTTGATGAGCAAAATCTTTTTTCAGGAATTTCTGTGCACCCTTTCATTTTGTTTGCACATGGGTTCTAAACATCCATTTCTTTCTTCATGTTGCAGCATGGATCAGTTTATAAACTTGCGTTTGGACCAAAAGCCTTTGTTGTTGTGTCAGATCCCATTGTGGCAAGATATATTCTTCGAGAAAACGCATTTGGTTATGACAAGGTAATATATTGAATCCACTTCTCTCTTTCTGTTTGTTAGGCAATGTATAATTCAGCTAGACATAAGAGGAAATGGACTATCTACGATTTTTTTTTATTATTTATTTTCTTCTTAGTAAGCTATTTCTTGTACAATCATAATGTTGTTGTCTCTTTTCTTGAAAAAGGAAAATGTAAATTTTGAATTTGTCTGGCTACTTGGCATGTAATCAACCACATGAAAGATTTCCTAAAATGTTAGTGCAGTGATTTATTGGTTTGAGTGAATTTGGTCAATTCTCAATACAATGGAGGACATGGCTAGTTTTTGTTTTTGAAGAGTTGATACCATAATCCTCCATTTTGTCGATGTTCTTGCATTTTTTTCTTCAGACTAGCAGCAATATTTGTGTAAAATTTCCATACCAATCAAATATATTTATCATGTTGTGTTGTCATAACACCTTATTGCTACTATAAATATACTCAACTAGGGAGTGCTTGCCGATATTCTAGAACCGATAATGGGTAAAGGACTAATACCAGCTGACCTTGACACTTGGAAGCAGAGGAGACGAGGTGAGCAAAATAGAAAATGGAACTTCTTTTTGGGTGATTTGATCAATACCTTAACTTCGGCTTTATAACCTGTTAGAGATGTTCATTTATTTCATTTTGAATTACAGTTATAGCTCCTGGATTCCATGCCTTATACTTGGAAGCTATGGCCAAAGTGTTTACTGATTGTTCAGAACGATCAATACTGAAGTTGGAGAAGCTTTTTGGAGAAGGTGAACATCAGGAGGACAAAACCATTGAGTTGGATATGGAAGCAGAGTTTTCAAGTTTGGCTCTTGATATCATTGGACTTGGTGTTTTCAACTATGATTTTGGTTCTGTAACCAAAGAATCCCCCGTGATTAAGGTTTGAGGAAAGGAAAGGGATCTGCATTATAATCCCACACACACTGAAATACTACTCTTTGTTTTGCTAATGAAGTTTTGGTTACCTCTAAGATATGAAAATTGTTTGTTATAATTTGAAATCACGAGTTCAAGTGCTAGCCTCTGTTTTCATTTCTCATGGAGAAAAGTGAAATTATTCTATAAAATCTGTGTTGCCAGTTGTTCAGTAGTGGGATAACTTAACGAAGTATTTGGCTTTAATGATACTAGTTTCTATAACAAGAAAACCGAACTTTTATTAAGACAAATGAAACTAACTTATTACCAAACAAAGATTTGGTACGTCGTTGTAACATGATCCAAGTTCCAAGTTGTGTCTGGTGTCCTGTTATTTTTATTTTTCATCATAGACAATTGTCATCTTACATTTTTGTCTAGTGCATACCTAAAACATGAACATCAAGCATTCTTAATCAGCACTTTTACAAATATTTTGCAGGCTGTATATGGAACCCTTTTTGAAGCAGAGCATAGATCAACCTTCTATATCCCATACTGGAAAGTACCTTTGGCAAGGTGGATAGTCCCAAGGCAGCGTAAATTCCATAGTGACCTTAAGGTTATTAACGACTGTCTTGATGGCCTGATACGAAACGCTAGAGAAACCCGAGAGGTAAGCCGAGGCTTAACTCTTAAGTTGGCTAATTGCTTTGGTGAAGTAAACTTTTCTAGGAAAGTAGGAAATTCCGTCATGTTGCTGTCAATTGCTTTTTAGTTTCTTATTGATGATCATTTTTAGCATGAAAAGTTTTCATTCTTCAGAAGTTGACTGCTCCATTTTCAGACTGAAGTTAAATTTGTTAGTCTATCTCTGCTCTGGATGACATCTTCATGTGAAAAGTATCGGGAACCAGTGGCCACAAAGTGAACTCTATTTCAAACCTTAACTAGAACGCATAAAGTGCTGTACCATGAGAATATGGAAACATTTTCCTGGCAAGTTTGTAGGAATCTATAAAGTTACAGATCTCGATGATGTTTGTAAAATATACAACGTTTTGATTCTCAAAGATGGTTTATTTCTTATAAGAGAAAATTCTTGAATTCCCAATAGTTTTCTGTATTTCTACCCATGGCTGTGCTTTTCTAATTTTCTTGTTGAAATAAACATATTGCTTGAGAAACATACATAATTAGTTCATACTTGGTTATTGATTAGGACTTCAAAGACCCACATTTGAAAAATCTATTGAGACAAGCAGTAACTGACAAGCTAGTTTTAGAATCTACTCTTTCTTGTCTGAACTTCTTTGAGCAGTTTTTTTTCTTTTTTTCTTTTTTTTTTTTTTCCTTCCATGGTTGAAGCAAGGCATAGATCTGTACTTTGTTTTCCATGTCACAGGTGCCTTTTAAGTAGTACACACCTTAGTTACTCATTGTGTAGGCTTGTCAGAACAAATTTGTTTGAAGCAACAGACTGGACTTGACTTTGGTTGCATCTCCTAACAGGAAGCCGATGTTGAGAAATTGCAGCAAAGGGACTACTTAAATCTCAAGGTGTCTCTTCTACCCTCCTGAGAAAATGAATGATTCTAAAATTTATGTTTCTAGGTATCAGTGTTTTACTATAGATGCTTCACAAAAATCATAAACAGCTTACTTATGTCATATTCAGGATGCCAGTCTTTTGCGTTTCTTAGTTGATATGCGAGGAGCTGATGTCGATGATCGGCAGGTAAAGACACCTGCATTTCGATTTTAATGACTCCAATTTTACGTAGCATGGTCAGTATGACTTGGGGCAATTTGTTATATAATCAAATGTGGTATAACAATCCTGATAGTCAAAGTGTTTAGGCATAAGAGAGTAAGGGTAACGGCTCAGCAAAATGTAAGTCGTGGGATCCAATGTACTTAGTTTGTTAGGCTGTTGGGAGTATTAGGAGTTAGGTTATAATAGAGGGATACTTTTTGGGTAAGCGTCTGAAAAGTGTTCAAGAGGATAGGAAACTCTCACATATTAAATGGCCAGAATGTGTTTTCCTGAATCCACTTCACATCTATATATGTAATATTAACAGCTTAGGGACGATCTGATGACAATGCTTATTGCCGGCCATGAAACAACTGCTGCTGTGCTTACATGGGCTGTTTTTTTGCTTGCACAAGTAAGCATTTGGCTCTGCCTTGTCGCCATCATTTATAAAGTGATATGAATCTAAGTTCTATGATGGTCTCTTTTGTTTAAGGTAAGGCTTCATTGTTGGTTTTGCAGAATCCTTCAAAAATGAAAAAAGCTCAAGCAGAGATTGATTTAGTTCTTGGCAAGGGGAGGCCAACTTTTGAATTACTTAAAGGATTGAAGTAAGAAAGTCCTCTGTTTCCAAGTATTCTGCTCAATACTCATTTATTTGTTTTTTCCAAAGCTTAGGAGATAAAGTGGAGATGCATCAATTCAGTTGTTCTGATTTGCATAGATTTCTGAGCATGTTTAGTTTCATCGTCTCCACGCCATGTTGCCATTGAATCATTACATTATGTTTATTTGCATGAAATTGATATATTAGCAGGCTGCTATTAATGTTAGTAATGTCCATGCTATAATGGCATTGAATCTTTCTTTATACAAATTCTACATGTTAACATCCGAATTTGACTGTCATTCATCAAGCTGTTCTACACTTTTTAAAATTTTTGAGGACTTGTTTCTATAATTAAAATGTTTAAGGCCAGGTTTGATTATGATGTTGGTTTTGGTTTTCTGCTTTTAAGATTTAAGTCCATGGAAGGTTAAATTATACAAAATAATCCTAAACTTTGCAGTTGGTCTTCATTGAAAATTTTCATGTATAAAAATCGGAAGGCATTCATGACAACATTTACAACCTCACTCATGAAAATTGATGTAGCACCAATATGGAAATTTTGATTTTGTGAAACTATGTGAACGATATTTTTTTAGTCGAAATGAATGGTTACAATAGTCCTAATCTTTTATATTGTTGAAACTAACTTGTAGATGATGCCAAGTATGCATACAAATTTTACACATTTGTTGCCACATCAGTTTCAAGCTGTCATTTTAACAGAAAAGCTCTAACTAGAGTTTTATTTTAAACAATTTCAAAGTTCAATGGTTAAAATGAAACTTTTCAAGGTCTAGGAACATAATTGAAATTTACCCAAAGGTTAGATTTAACTTATCTTTGTGGATGTTCATTAATTACTAGATTGGTCTAATTCATTATGATAGTACAAATGTGAAGCAATAACACTAAACCCGAAAGAGAAATCCATTCTTCTTCACAGTATTCATTCTCAAACTTATGCTGTTTTGATACCCATTGAATTATAGGAATCAGGTAAAATAATCCCAATTAATTGAAGGAAATAGGACATCTCCCTCTTGAGCCCACAACAGTTAAAACATTCCCCATCGAAAAGTTCTTTGCTTGAGTGAAGTTTGGTACTTACAGATTTGTAATATGTTGTCAGGTACATCAGACTTATCGTTGCAGAGAGTCTTCGTTTGTTTCCTCAGCCACCATTGCTAATAAGACGAGCTCTCAAACCGGATACATTGCCAGGTATTAATTGAAAATGACCTTCACATGTAAGTGGTGCAAAGAGAAAATTAAAGGGAAACTTTTTGTTTAAATCACCATGTCCTGAATATGTTATGAGGAGCTAGAGCTAGCTAAGAAGTGTTCAACTAACGGTTTAACAAGTTAACAGACAGGTTTTGTTAGTTGTTGTACCATTTTCAGTAGAAGAGAAATTCACAGGATATGAAGTGATGACATGGTTTCATGATTATATCATCATTTTGACATATTTTACACAAAAAATAAAAAATAAACCCTGCAGAGAAGAAAAGTTGTCTTGTGAGATTTGATGATGCAGAACTCTCTGATTGTTACTTTGCTGTATGGATGTGATATGATTTAATAAGCATACAAAATGCTTACTCGAATGATCCTTTCCCTTGCTTTCTCGACCTATAAAGATGTGAATTCCCGATGCTGTTATTATACACTCAAGCCATGTATGCACTGGTAATTATTCAGGAGGATACAATGGTGACAAAAATGGATATGCAATTCCTGCAGGGACTGACATCTTCATCTCTGTAAGTGGAAGCTTGCATTGGAAGTGCTTAGTTCTGAGTGTTTTTAATTTTAATGACAATGACATTGGTTCTTTTTATGTAAAGCTGATCCCACTTTCACTCTTCCATTTGGCTTTAGACTCCTTGTTCAGCATGGCTTCTACTTTCCTTGCATGTATCTGTTCTTTTAACTTCTGTAAACTTGTTGCTATAGGTTTACAATCTCCACAGATCTCCATACTTCTGGGATAACCCTCAAGAATTTGAACCAGAGAGATTTGAGGTAATGAGGGCGAGCGAGGGAATCGAAGGATGGGATGGTTTCGACCCATCTAGAAGCCCCGGAGCTCTATATCCGAACGAGGTAACATACCAACCATTGATCCTAATCTAAAACAGTTTTTAACAATTAATGTCAGTTAATGATGGATTCATTCCAATGACTATCTCAGATTGTATCAGACTTTTCCTTCCTGCCATTTGGTGGAGGACCTAGAAAATGTGTGGGAGATCAATTTGCTCTAATGGAATCAACTATAGCACTGGCCATGTTGCTGCAAAAGTTTGATGTGGAACTGAAAGGAAGTCCAGAATCTGTGGAACTAGTCACTGGGGCCACCATACATACCAAAAGTGGGTTGTGGTGCAAACTGAGAAGAAGATCACACAAGTAAATTGATGTATAACATTCTTGTCAACCCAAGAATATGGTACACTTATTTGTGCTACGTGGTAATGCTTGGGAAATAAATTTCTTTCTTCTCATGAAAAGGGAGAACTTACTCATTGGATGTCGGTTCAATAATAATGTTGCGTTATCTAATAATAATAAACAAAAAGTTGGAGTTCAACCGTTTTTGGTAGGGATTTGATTCCAAGAACAACTACAAGATTCTTTGAATCACAAACGAAATTTCATAATAGAGAAAGTCTAGAGTACTTACATGTCGATATAGATTCATGGCATATAATGGGATTACAAGACCACTCAAAGAACAGGCTATTCTTAGAATTATGCATACATCTAGTAGATAGAAAAAGGAAAACATTATCCGTCAGGTTTGGAGAAGTGAAGTTACTGAACAACAACTTGAATAGAATTTGACATGTTGCATTTGCAACAGTCGTCATTTATTACCAATTCACGATGTGCTAGATTGTGTTTTAGCAATGGTAAAAATGTTGGTACCATAGTCAAGTGTATAGGCGGAAGGAAGTGACAAACAACCACCTGACTCAGTGACTAAGCGCTCGCCTTGGTTACTCCATGGTGGAGTTCGATCTTGCATATACGCAGTTTATTGTTTATTTAACTATCCAAATTTTTGCCAAAAGCGAGCATAACTCAGCAGTAATTGACATGTACCTTCGACCAAGAGGTCAAAGGTTCGAATTTCCCTACCCCAAATGTAGATGTACTCAAAAAAACAAAAAAAAAAAAAAAAAAAAAAGAGAGTCTGAACATTTATTTCTATGACTACAATAGAGGGATACTTTTTGGATGAGAGTCCTCTGGGTGAACAAGAGAATGGGGAGCTCTCGACGCCTAAGACCTCCAAAATGATGCTTCACTCAGCCTTCCCAACACGGCAGGGCCTTCAATTGTCAACAAAATCACTTTTGCAAGACAAGTAGCAATATTGCTTCAAAAACAATTGTAATCATATACACAAGTAGAATTTGCCTTCTTACAACAGATTCTTCTTCATAGAAGAAGCCAGAGGGAAGCAAATGATATTTCTGCTATAACTATACAGCCCAAATTGTTTCCCCTTCATTTTTCATCTTTCATAGGAACTGTTTTCTGGACAGCCTAAATAACAAAGTAGCTAACTGATAAATTTGCATAACTTCTTTTACATCTATTCTAAGAAAAGTAAAGAAGCCCAAGTATGAAACTACGTGGCACTAAATACTACAGCGTCGGGCCTGTGTCCTGTATATACTTTTTGTACAACTCAACTAACCATGGAAAGCTGTTTGTTGGTTCATCAAGTATGTCTAGAAGTACTGCCATGAAGCTGTGCAGATCTCAAATGTTGCTCATCCTGCAATTATTTTGACAGGTCAAGAATAATTAAACCACCGACAAAAGACTGCAGCACACTTTTATAATAAGTAACCAGAGATCTTTTGAAATAAAATAACGTGTTAAATAAACCTGTAAACTATAACTATAACTTGTCGTTGGCCGATAATCCACCTGTATGTAAACACAACCAGAAAAAAGATAACTTCAGATACAGGTTGAAGAAACGTTCCTCCAAGCATATTCATTAGGAAATAATCTCAAATACCAGCGCATGAATGCTATTATGCTGCGCCCCAAAAAACCCATCATGATTGGCTGCAATTGTATTTAATTGTCCCTGCAAAAAGAATATGTTGAACTTGAATCAGAAGCAACTAAACAATCTTCATGATCATTGGAAATCTAACAGAACTATAGCACGACTAACCAGCCCTTGAATGCTTTGTTGACTAACATAGTACGATGCCTCGTGGGGAGGCTCCATCAAGTTCAACTGAACCTGCAATCAGCAGTAGCTTAACAATAGCATCTATGAAGTCACTACTAAAAATGCCAATTAATCTTTTATCCACTCATAAGCTAATAAAGTATCCTACCAATCCTTGAACATTCTGTTGGGTTCCATAATATCCGCTCAGGGTCATGCTATCCGAGGTTAAACTATCCTGCAAGTAGAAAGCCCAAATAAGATTAAAATCCTTAATTATGATCATAAATGCACATTGCTAACGAAGTACATAGTAGGGAGATTCAACCATTTGCTGCAGGTTGTCCTGTGCAACAAGTATCATATCTGTTTCTGTTTGTACCTGAACAAAGAAATTCTTGAATCAAAAACGTTTCTTCAGAGAGCTTTTACAAATCAAAAACGTTTCTGCCTTGTTTGTCTTATTATTACATAACTATAGAAGCATATCAAACACTGACTGAAAAACTAACCTTTCGTTTTCTGTTTGTAATCTTCTTCTTATTTGTTTTACCAATTAGGCTTCCTTGATTTTCCTCTTCCTCACGTAGACCATGGGCATTAACGCTAGATTCTGCTGGAGCACTTTTTGAGTTGTTAATATTGACACAATTCTTCAGAGCTTCTACTAATGTACGAATGGCAATATTATAACACTCCTCAGAATGCGACCCTTCTTCACTCAATTCAATTGCCTTTTTACATAAATCATTGTAACGTTGTACTCTATTCTGTCTGAATTCTGATCCTTCAGTAATTGATTGCCTACTCTTTGCATCTTTTGTCCACCTCTTTAAAATATATTGAGGAGGTATGCTTGAAGAACCACGTATTTGTAACACATTTAATGCGTGTCTACAAAGAAAACCTTTATATTCAAACAAACGGCAGAAACAAGAAACTTCAGAGTTAAATTCATGCCACCTAACTAAGAAATGTTCATCTTTCTCACAGTCCTGAACTCTGTATGTAGTAATGGCACCATCTTCACTTTCTTTTCTCGGATGACAGCCAACTACCCCCAAAACTTCAACTTGGAATTTCTTAAATATTGTGTGTGTGTAAATTGTAGACATTTGTTTCTCCCAGGGAGAAGGAGATTTTAAGGCTGGCTGTTTGTGCAATGTATCAAAATCTGCTATCGCTTCCTCTTCATACCTATTCTGCAGAATAATTCCATATTGTTTCAAAAACTCTTTCAGAGTAATTTTCTTGTGAATGTATTTGTCAAAGAAAGCATTCATACTATCAGAACGTTGATCAGTTGACATTCCAGCCAAAAAAATATCCTCCATATAAGTTGGTACCCATTTTTTACGATCATCGTACAATGATTGAATCCACTCATCATCTTGAAGTTCAAATCTAGTAACCATCTTCCACCATCTCATATCAAACTGCTCGTCTGTCCACGACTTAAAAATGCACTTATTAAATTTTGACGAGAAGTTTTCATGTCGTTTAATTACATGAGCAAGAGTTTCAGGAATCTTTTCCCATATATGCCAAAGAGCAAAACAATGGCGGGTATTTGGGAGCACTTCCTCAATGGCTAATTTCAAGGCTTTGTCTTGATCAGTAATAATAACTTTGGGAGCTTGCCCACCCATTGCTCTAAGCCAAGTCTTCAATAACCAGGTAAATGTTGGTTTAGTCCAATCTGCAGCCAGTGCACAACCAAGCACCATTGACTGTGCATGATGGTTCACCCCAATGAAAGGAGCAAAGGGAAGCTTATCATTGGTTTTAATGTATGAGATATCAAACGAAACAACATCATTGAAACTAAGATAATCGTTTCTACTTTTGGCATCAACCCAGAACAAGTTTCTCAGACGCTGCTCTTCATTTAAGTCTATAGCATAAAAAAAGTAGGGATTCTCCTTTTGGATACGCTTAAAGTACTCGAGCAATATTTGGGCATCCCCCTCTTCAAGAGCTAAATACCGGCCTTTGTCAAGTTGATAAGTCATGTCAATCTGTGGGAAACTGACATTTCTATACCCACCACATTTTTTCGACATCTCAACATACATCCTCCGTGTTCTTTCACTAACAGCATGCAATATGTCGATGTTATTCTTCTCTGCCAGCTTTACATTCCTATGGATGCGAAAATGATATGCAAGAGCAGGTAAAAGCTCATGATTATGATCTTTTATGAACTCATGAATTATCCATCTTCCATCTGGCCTTCTCTTCACATGCATGCTGGCTTTACAGTCTGTCTTTTTCACACTGGGCCTTCGGCTATTTCCACTCTCAGATTCAGGAGTAACTCCATATCTTGAACACGCAAATTTGGCATCAATAAATTCTTTTGATTTCTTTGAACGTCGACTATTCTTAATTGATGTGGTGAATCCCATTGATTTGGCATATTCTTGATAAAATGTGTAAGCAGCTTCATGGGATTCAAACTCAATTCCACTGTGTGGCTCAAAATCTATATCCCCTTCAAACAGGATGTCCTTCTTAGGTACACCAACAATTTCACCATCTCTATCATGCATTTCAGCCACAACATCAACCATTTTTTCTGCAGTAAGAAGTAGAGTCTTCACATTTCACCTAGATGCTGCCACATAATTCATTCCTTTTATCAAAGCATAGTCTGCAATCTGTTGCTTTGACTGAATTTCCCTATTAGTCATTCTTTATAAACCTGAAATGATAAAGAGATCACATTCACTTCACTTGACATACATTTCAAGGCATAACCCCCGAACTTTCAAATCCATTATTCAATGGTGCTTAATTTAACTTGCTCAGCAAATCTAATTGACTTAGTATGTAGATTACCAATATATGACTTATAGCTTTCGTTTTTAAAATCATGGACAATAACCAAATGCCAACATTCCCATGATTCAAGACTTCAAAAACAGCTGGCCAGTAAACAAACGTGATGGAAACTTTTCCAGTAACTCAATTACAAACAAACACGAGGCATCAAAGTACCCTAAACATACATTCCTACATAAGTTGCACATAATCTACACTACGGCTGATATTAAAATCTGAGATAACTGCAACTTTTCAGTTTTTCAGAATCCTGTGGGCTAAATAACCCGAATGTTCTTGAAAGGAAAGTAAAAGAAGTTCTGAAAACAACATAAGTTAGTTAAAAGGTTCCCACTTTACACAACCAGAACGTCAACTTCTACACCGACTACAAGCACTAGAAGTGATTATCGACGAATTCCCAATTCAAGAAGTCCAGAGTATTATAACGACACAATCTCACAACACTGACGGAGAAACCAAACATAAAGAAAAAACCCTTCTCAAATTAGCTAAAATCAAGGGGGAGCAACAGTAGAATGGCACATTTCCCAAACCCCATCAACTACACAAAACAAATAGAAACAATTCTCCATCGACAGTCTCTCAACAACCAAACAGACATATAAAATGGAAAATCCCAAAAGAAAACATACGACACAGAAACCCAGCAAGTTAAGACTGAAAGAAAGAGAGAAAGAAGAGGTAGGCATGAAGTTGAAAGAGAGACCTGAAGAAAGAATGTTTTTTGAGAATCCGGGAAGCGAAGCTGTAGGCTGTAGAAGGCGCACACACACACACTAGCAGCGAGTGGAGGGATTGCGCGAGTGGGGAAGGGGGGTTCTTGGATTGGGAAATTAGGGTTTGAAACTCACTCGCCGATTGAAAAATGTGGGGAAGAATTTGGGAGAAATGGGTCAAATTTCAATTTTCACTCGCTTTTGGGTTTTGCCACGCTCTGTCGGCGCAAAATTCAGAGCCCAATTCACGAGCGTGACGAAGAAACAAGATAACATCTTTAGCTCAAATAAAGTATTCCACTTTTGGAGGATTTTTTGTTCTTTTTTTCCTTAAACATACACGCGTGTATATATCAGCGCGTGCTGTTTTAGATCTAATCTTTCATAATATTATTGTGGTGTTTTCCAACAAAGGTAGAATGTAGGGATTTGAATATTTTGCCTCGAAGTAAGCTAGATGTCAATTACTGTTGAACTAGTTTACGTAGATATGATATTATTTTGGTTAAAATACAAGTTTAGTCCTTGAACTTTCATAGTTGTGTCAAATAGGTCTCTAAACTTTAAAAAGTGTCAAATAAATGCTTGAACTTTCAATTTTATGTCAAATTGGTCCCTACAGTTAACTTTGTCTAACACCGTTAGTTAAATGCTTATGTGTCATGCAAATGTATTGATTATGTGGCAAATAAAATTGCCACATCGGATCAAATCGGGACGGGTTCTTAGGGTTTCAAAAAGATTAAGAACAAACAGCAAAATTATCATGAAGAGAAGAAAAATTATAAGCTTGCTCCCTTGACGCCTTACCAAATCAATTTGATGGTTGACCTTCTTTTCATCAAAAGTTGCATACTCTTATTCTCAGACACAATTGCTTGAACTTTTTCTGCATTTTCAAGCAAATTCTTCACCATCATTTGCTCTTTGGGTTCATGGTTATCGGTCGCCTTTTCTCCGTAACTTTTGATGTAGCATTTTCAAGGTTGTGCTTCCAAACAGATTATTGGAGGTTTTTCTTCTTTTTCATCTTCACATTTCAAAGATTTCTCAAGGGCATTGATTTCGCTTAGATATTGAACGACGTCTTTTGAGATTTTACTGCAATACACCCACATAATTTGAAACCCTAAAAACCCGCCAGTTTAGACCCACCCCAAATATATCCAATGTGACAATTTCATTTGCCACATAATATGTACATTTACATGTCACATAAGCATTTAACTAACGATGTTAGACAAAGTTAACGGTAGGGACCAATTTGACAAAAAAATTGAAAGTTCAGGGACCTATTTGACACAACTATGAAAGTTCATGGACCAAATGTGTATTTTAACATATTATTTTTGTTATGTTGTACAGAAATGTCCATGAAAGTAGGTTTCAATGATGTTCTCATCGCTTATTACTTATTGTTATTTGATTTATGTCTTGAGACTTTGAGATAAGTTTCAACTTCCAATTAGTTCCTATTGTTTTTTAAGTTTCATTTTTAACTTTTAATTGAATCTTTAAAACTGTTTCAAAACAATCATTTTATTAACTTCACCTTTGAAATGGAGATGACAATATGATGTGGGTGAGTTGGAGAACAAAATCGAAAGATTTGTGACATGAATATGTTCATGAGAGAATTTTAGGAAGATTGAGGATCGTGGAAGCTATACGGAGAGGAAACAGATAAAGATGGCTTTCATCCTCAAAGATTAAATTTTTTAAAAAAAAAAAAAAAAAAAAAAGTTATTGAGTAATCATGGTTATTGGTTCAATTGTCTTCAGTTTCTTTATCGATCCTAATTTATGACAGTGGATCATGTGAGTGAGGTGAGGCCACAAATTTTGCCAAAATACATGGTTTGATTACCCCTCAAAAAGTTTATTTCTCCAAAATATTTTGATCATGGAGGACGAATAATACATAATCTCAATCTATTTATCCTCAAATGACGTCTCATTTTGAATGTGATTAAAACCTTTTGTTATTTTTTTACAACCTATCACCATATGACATTTTTGTTTTCATTTTAACAAGAAAGCCAATGGAATCGTCATTTTTATACAATTGTGAAAGTTGAAGGTTAATCTTTTGAAACAATAAAAGTATAATTTAAAACTTATCTCAAAGTTAGAAGCATAATTGAAACCGCTCCTATACACTTTTATCTTTTACAACTCACTACCACATCACATTTCCTTTTACAAGTCATCCACACCCTCTCTCTCACACTAAAAACTTGACATAATGATGGTTTAGAATAATTTTAAAGGTTGGGGTAAAAGTAAAACTACAACTTTTAAAGTAAAAGAAGCATACTAAAAATCAATCCCAAAATTTAGAAGCATTTTATATAATTTAACATATTATTTTCAAATAAAAATCTTAGCACTGAAATTTTCTTTATATTAGTCTCTAAATTTTACATAGACAGATGAATGGGTTAAGAGCTGGGATAAGTCATGTCGAGTTAAATTCTATGTTAACAAGATTAAAGAATTTATGAAAGGACCAATACATACAAGATAAATTTAACTTTTAAAGATTAAAAACGAATTTGAAAATTTTCCAAAAGATTATGAACCATTTTCTATATTTGGCCTTTTTTCACGATGAAATGTATAAAGCAAACTAATTATATTTAAATTGTAATAACGTTTTGAAAATCTTTAGTTTAATTAATATTAAATTAAAACATTACAAATTCGCATGCAACAGGAACAGGAAATGATCATGCTACAAAAAAAATATACCCCTTCGCTCTTATCTGGCACCATCAATCTTAATCTTTTGATTTATGATTTAAGATTCTTTTTATTACTTTTTTTTTTAAAAAAAAATCTTTTTATTACTTTTATTTTATAATTTGATGCAAGCAATTAAATGCTCCGATAATTAAATAAAATAAAATAAAATAAAATAAAATATAAAAAAAAAAAAAAAAAAAAAAAAAAAAAAAAAAAAAACCGTCTAGTAAATGGATTGAGTTACAAGTTTAGTCCTTCTAAATTTAATTATTGAATAGATCCTGATAAATTAGTATCTAACAAGTCTCTATCCCTAATCCCTAAACTTTAAAAGGTGACTAATAAGCTTCAAAAGTTTTAAATTTGTGGTTAATAAATCTCTGACCAATTAAGATGTCTTAAAAGTCCGTGCATTAAAATAAATCAAATAGATCAAGAATCCATTTTATAAAATTTCTAATTCAAAGACTTATTAGATATTTTTTAAGTTAAGGGATTCTATTAGACAAAATAAAATTTTAAGAATTTATTCGACACTTTTAACACTCAAAAACCTATTAAACACCATGTTTGAGGTTCAGGAAGGAAACTTGTAATTTGATCAGCAAACATTTAACTCTTATTCATGCATTTAGTTGGAATTTAAGAGTGAATAAACACACACACACGTATGTAAAGTTGTTTTGAGACCTACATTTCAAAATTATAGTTCTATAAATTGAATTATAATTGAAAGAAAAGCGATGTTAAATTTGAACTAGAACTCTACCCATACAACGAACCTATTTCGCTCCCTCCTGCAAGTACATAACTCCTGTGACTGTTAAAAGTTTGGCATGAAACTTCAGAACATCTCCGGTGTACTCCTGTAAAAATGAATGAAAATATTTATTAAACAAAAGCTATATTAATGAACTTCCAATGCTCATTCTAAATGTGATAGAGATAGAAAGAGACCGTGGTCACATCAGATTCCGCTCCTATCCAAAGTGATGCTGAGTTGCTTCACAAGGCCAAGCAATGTCACTTGAACCCGAACCGTGTAGGAGAAAATGTGTATCCTGTTACTCAAACAAAATTGTTCTTTTTTCGAATAAGAAACAAAACTTTTCATTCACAGTATGAAAAGTATGGGAAAAACGGAATAAAACTCATAACCAAGAGCTTACAAAACACTGCTCCAATTATAATGACAACTGACAAGAAGTTGTAATAAATTACAAAAGGAAATGGGGTAGGGGCCAGGGGGTGCACCAAGTTGAGACCAAAAAACTAAAACAGCGCCCAACCTTCCTCCCACTTCCTA
Organism: Luffa aegyptiaca; assembly: GCA_017139565.1. Classification (NCBI taxonomy): domain Eukaryota; kingdom Viridiplantae; phylum Streptophyta; class Magnoliopsida; order Cucurbitales; family Cucurbitaceae; genus Luffa; species Luffa aegyptiaca. The sequence continues at coordinate 7,144,855 of CM029405.1, read as the reverse complement.
TTTCTCCCTGAAAAATGCTCTGTTACTCTGCTCTAGCCACCATTTCCATAACAAGGCTTTGATAGCATTGAACCATAAAACCCCTTTGGCTTGTTGGACCTGTGTCCACAGAGCAAGTGTTCTAAGCTCTCTTCCATGTTACTCAGACGGAAATTGTTGAACCAGAAACCAGTTATTCCAGCTCTACCTACTCTAGTTCCTAACTTGTACTCGAATGCATTTTGTTTCCAACTAATCTTATTTGGTTCAAAGAATCAAACATACAAATAACTCTAGGCTGAATTGGTATGATGTTATCATCTTTGAATAAGAACCATGTATAAAAAATGACAATGATGAGATACAGCATACTCTTTTTTATGATACAATCACATAAGGAGGACCAACATTTGGTATATCTCCAGCCACTAACTTGGAAAGGTACATTCTATTTTTACAGACACTAGAAGAATGCGTTGTTTCCTGCACCTGCAAAATGATCGTTATAACTGATTCTCCATGAGCAAAGTTCATTTTCTGGCTAAATACAAATAGATACATTTATTTTCACTAGTGAAGCACCTTCACTGAGATTAGAGGTTAATCATGCATGTCTTGATGCATCATCATGCAGCTGAGTTGTTCGTACATTGGGATCATCCTGCCACAAGGAAATATATTGAATGTGGATGACAAATGAAGTGCATAATGCAATGGAAGATACCCATTGTGTTCAGAAAACTAACCCGAATGCCATAGGTGAAACCAGTTGGTGTTCGGAAAAAATCCATTTGTCCCTGCAGGAATAAACCACTTTTGTAAAATATGGTGATAAGAACGCAAATAGGCTGAATAACACGTCTCAAAATGTAACATACCAGTCCATGAATACTCTGTTGAGCAGCGTAATAACCATCATGGCTAGGTGCTATTGAGTTTAATTGCCCCTATAAATAAAAGAACCCAGAATTTTCAATAATTACCAATAATGAGAAGTAAATAGAGTTCATGTACTTTATACTTGGTCTGAACCCACACATATACTTTTTTGTGTAACGATAAAAGCTTACCAGCCCCTGAATGGCCTGTTGATTTCCATAATAATTATCACGGGTTGGTGCCATTAAGTTAAGTTGTACCTGAAAAGATATGAATGCATGGAACTAAAAACTTTGCCAGTTCACCCATTAAGATGCCAAAGAGAGACTCGAGAAAACCATACCATTCCTTGCACACTTGGCTGTGTGCCAAAATAGCCGTCAAGAGTTACTGCTCTTGAGTTTAATTTGTCCTGAGAAAGAGAGAAGGGAAAGAATCATCTATATATTGACAACGCTTTGTAGCTTATCTTTAGATAGAACAATTTTTTATAGATCATTTAGTCAATTATAATGCCCCAAGTCCTTTTTATTTCCAAAGAAAAATTTGAACATTGACAAATCAAAACCAAAGACTAGCACTAGAACCTATAACAATTTCACTCTGAAAGATTGCTGGAATTTCCTAAAAACAGAAGTGGAAGATTGGATCGACTTCAATCAGAAAATTGAGTACGTGGTCATCTTAAATTCTTTAGCAGGATTTGTACGATTGAAGTTGAAGGTGTTGGGAACTTTCCTGAAAACAGGAGGGCAAGACTGGATCAACTTCAATCAGAAAAATGATTGGGTGGTCATCTTAAATTCTTTAGTAGGATTATTAAGATTGAAGGTTTTGGAGACTTTTCCTCCTTCAAAATCAGTCTTTGCACCTCATGAATACAGAGAAGCTTCAGAGGACCTTTCCACGCTGATTCAGAAAGGAAAAAAGTTCTCTTTGGTCCTTGGTTCTCAAAAGTTTCAACACTCAAGACAAATTACAAGAAGGAAATCAAAGACTGCCCCTCTCCTCCCAGATGTTTTCACCCGCACATAAGGTGGAGGAAACATTAATCACCTTTTTTTGGTCCTTTTGCTAGTTTTTACTCGCTGGACTTTATCTCCTTAAAACTGTTTCTCTCTCCTATTGTCTCCCTAATCATTTAACAAGTCTGTCTAATCACTGAAACTTATTCAGTTGTGGGTGGTTTGGAACTGGAAAAGCAAAATCTTACAATGAAATCAGATTTATATACTTTTATGGTTGATTTGGATTGATAGAAAAGGTAGTTTGAAGACAAACGAAATTATGTCCTTTTTAGGGATTCAACGTGTTCTTATAAATTGACGTGATAATAATGATGATGGTGATAGACAAACCATCTGCTGCAAGCTATCTTGTGCTCCAACAGTCATGACATCAGGCTCGGAATTCACCTGCAATTCAAAAGTGTCATTTTCAACACGTAGTGCTTAAAACATAAAAAACCACACTGCGAACAACTAACCTTCCTTTTCTTAGTTGGATTCTTTTTCTTGTTTGTCTTGCCTATGTTTCTAATCTGACTGTCGTCTTCAATGCAGAGTAGACCATGAGCTGCTGATGTACCAGCTTCTAAAAGAGTTCTATTAGAATTATTGATACTAATACAATGTCCAAGTGTTTCCTCGAATGTATGTAGTGCAATACTGTAACTCTCTTTGGACAAAGATCCCTCTTCAATCAATCTCAATGCCCGCTGGCATAGATCATTGTACCGTTGCACCCGTGATTGTACTCCCTCTGGTTCTTCTCCCGTTAATTGGTGGCTCTTAGCCTCTTTTGTCCACCGCTTTAAAATATATCGACCTGGAATAGTAGAAAGACCACACATTTGAAGAACAACCATAGCGTGTCTACAAAGGTAACCTTTGTATTCATACAATCGGCATAGACAAGAAACTTCCGACTCTGATTCATTCCATACAACAACGAAGTCTAGTTCCTTATCAAAATCTTGAACCCGATAGGTGATGCTTTTCTCATCTTGTTTTTCCATCTTAGGATGGCAAGCAACAGCACCTAAGACCTCAACTTGAAATCGTTTAAATACTGCGTGTGTGTACAGTCCCGAAATACTCTTCTCAAACGGTGAAGGAGATTTTAAAGTCGGTTGTTTGTTCCATGTATCAGAATCAGCTTTTGCTTCCTCTTCATACCTATCCTGTAAAATTGTTTCATACTGTTTCACGAACTCTTGCACAGTGGTCTTCTTGTGCAAATACTTATCCAGGAAGGAGTTTACACTTTCAGATCGTTGTGCCGCAGACATTCCAGCCAAAAAGATATCTTTCATGTATGTCGGTGCCCAGTGTCTTTGATCTTCACATAAGGACTGAACCAATTCATCTTCTTTGAGTTCAAATCTATCAACCAGTTTCCACCACCTTTTCTCAAACTCTTCATTTGTCCATGACCTATAGATGCATTTTTCAAATTTTGCCATAAAATTCTCATGCTGTTTTATTACATTACCAAGGTTTTCAGAAATTTTCCCTAATATATGCCACAAGGTGAAGTGATGATACACATTTGGAAGCACCTCTGCAATAACTGATTTTAGTACTTTATCATGCTCGGTGATAACGACTTTTGGAGCCTGTCCACCAATTGCTTTCAACCATGTATGCAATAGCCAAGCATATGTTGCTGGACTTTCATCTGATAGCAAAGCACATCCAAGCAACACAAATTGATAATGTTGATTCACCCCAACAAAGAAAGCGAGGGGCAACTTATATTTATTTCTGATGTAGGTAGTATCAAGAGATACTACATCATTAAAATAAATATAGTCATGCCTACTTTTTGCATCAATCCAAAATAAATTCCTGAGCCGGTGATCTTCACCAATATCTACAGCATAAAAGAAGTTAGAGTTCAAACTCTGCATCTGAGTAAAAAAGTCAAGTAAAATCCTTGCATCTCCAGCATCAAAAGCCAAACTGCGAACTTTGTCAAATGGATTCTTCGAGTCATTCTTCAGTCCTACTACACTTTTGTATTCAGCAAATTGCCTGGCCATTGCAGCATACATCTTCCTTGTTTGTTCACTGACAGCTTGAGCTGGTAAGAGCTCATGGTTATGCTCCTTAACAAAACTATGTATAACCCACTTACCATCTGCCCTCCTCTTCACATGCATGCTAGCTTTGCAGTCTGTCTTCGCACATGCTCTTCGACCGGTTGAATTTTCACTTTCTTGCTTAGTTTGCCTTACGCGTGGACGATTGAAGGATTTATCATACTCTCTCTTCATACCATAACGGGAACAAGCAAATTTTGCATCAATAAATTCCCTTGATGTCTTTGAACGGCGACTATTTTGTATAGCCGTGTTGAATCCCATGGAGCGAGCATATTCCTGATAAAAGGAATATGCTTCACTATGTGATTCAAATTCCATACCAGGGAGTGGTTCCAAATTTGTGTCCTCTTTAAACATTACCATGTCTAGCATGGGGGAATTTAAATCTCCACCATCTTCAACATGCATCCCATCCGTAGCATCAACCATATTTCCACTCCCAATTACTCCATTATGAAGTTTTTCTTCCACTTCCAACATATTATTAATTGCATTTGGTTCTTCATCTTTGTCATGCTCACCAGAAGGCAACCTAAGATCTATATCCATGATGAGAAGTGCCAATGGCTAATGAATGTTGGCGATACCTGAAATGTACATTAAATAGTGAACATCTTAAAGACTAAAATTTAACTTTTATTTGCATACACATAATAAATATGGTCATCTAAACTGACAAAAAATTCACAGCCTCTTAAGTTATAGGGTCTATTCTACCCACTATGCCCGTAACCAAAGGAGCAGGTTATTGCTGCTTGCTTGCATATAGTGAACTCTACAACATTATTTCACAAAATCGAAGGCTGTTCGCTTGTAAACGAACCAAACCAAAATTTAATATCTTGAGATGGCAACGTTATATTTCCACTCTCATATTTTTATCTTAACAATAATATTTTGAACCTTCTGTCATCGAGATTTCAAACTTTCACAATGAACCAAAAAGACCTGCAGAAAATTGCTTCCAGTGACAATCAACATATTTCTTCGAATGACACTGCCCCATGCATGGAATGTCACATGAAGTTTTATTCTCTTCACAGTAGTAGACTTACAAAATAATAATTGAGAAGGAAGACAAAACAATTTGCAATTTGCAAAGGTAACAATGAAAAGAGGAAAATCTATATACACACTTAATCGTCTACCAATAGTATAGGAGGAATGGGTCCCCTCCCTGCAACAAAAAGAAGAAGTACAAACAAACAAACCAACAGAGTATCTACAAAATGCTTTATAAATAAAGCTCAGTATTAAACACAAAGAAGCAAAATAATATGTCGATTGTATCTTCAAAACCTTATTCCAATTTCTACTGGTACGTCAGATCCATATTTCCTGAAGCGATATCCTAAGGACCCAGATACATGGAATCTTCCCCTGTTACCAAAAGCATCCCACTTGAGTATTCTACTGAACAATTAAAGGACACATTCCTAAAGTAGTTCAATTTTCAACTTCACATCATACTAGACACTAGAATGATATCACCGGTTCATTCATGCTGGAACACCTAGCAAACTGTCGGTACCTCAATTGGTCGTACATACCCCCTAGCTATAAGACAAAAACTAAAAGAAAGATCATTGGGCTGAGCATTGGGCTGCCACGTAGCTTCAAGGTTTACATCAAAAGTGGCCAAATACAAGTTACATATATATCGATGAATCGTTCAAACTCGGTATACTAGAAAGTTAATGGATCATTCATGGCGACACCGGCACTACCCATGTCCCAGACAGAAAATCATTATACTAGGCAAAAGTTATAACTGTACGTAGGCATACATATGGGTTACCCTCGAATTAAATCTGACGCCACAGTAACTTCGTAGCATTCCTCTGAGTGTTGAAGTTCGCCACTTGAGATCGATCGCAATGCTAGGTGGTGGAAGTACTAATTCCCACTCAAATTCTCCAATTTTCCCGCTTAACTTGGCCACCTCTGGTAAAATTCGCCACAGACGATCGAAATAAGGCAGGAAGCGGGACTTGAATTGTCAATACACCGGCCACTGGATACACACACACTCCCATCATCCAGCAGCAGCTAAAAACATCCACAATGTCGACAACATACAACACTTCAATCCAATGTCGACGATCCTTCCATTGCTTGATTTCCCAACATCCCAACAAACAAAAACCCGAAACACCCACCTCCATAACTCCATTCTCCCGCACTTTCTCGAGAAACAAACAACATTTCATTGTTACAGACAACAATTCCACCCCATACAGACACAAGCACAACACACCAAACCCAACAAGATTCAACATAGCCAAAATCAAAAGCAAATCACAGAATCAAACAAAGAAAAACTGAAAGAGAGAAAGAGAACATCATGAAAACAGTTGGTGATGGGGTTGAAGAGGGAGTGAAGGGAAAGAGAAAAAAAGATAGAAAGTTGGACCTGAAGTGCAGGGCATATAGAGAATCTCTGGGAGAGTGAAGAAGCTGAAACAAAGAGGCGAGCGAGTGGGGGATGTCGCCGCGAGTGGGGCAAAGAGTTGAGAAATTTTGGGAAATTAGGGTTTGTAAACCACTCGCCGCTGGCAGAAGGGGGATGTTTGTTTTTTGGAGATTGGATGATTCGTCACTCGCTTTTCGCTCACTCGCTTTCAGTCCGTTTTTTGCTCTTTTTCTTTAGACGGACGATTTTACCCCCGTTGGCGCGTTGCCCATTTTCGATTTTTTATTTTTTTTATTTTGCCGGCAGGTTTTTTTTTTTGTTTTTCTTTTTTTTTTTTTCTTTTTTTGAGACTTATGCGGCCCACGCTTACGGCGCGTGCAGAAACGGCCCAGGCCATTTGCTCGATTGCCACCGAAATTAAAGGAATAATTATTAATTTATGGTGCGTTTGTTAGTCATCCGAAGAAATTTGAAAATAAGAAATTCAATCAAAACGATTGTATTTCATGTTTTCAGACATGTGTTTGATATTTCTTTCAAAAAAAAAAAAGTGTTTGATGACAAATTCAGAAATTAGATCTCAATTTAAACAATTGTTTAAAATGTGTATGATAATATATTTATAAACGGTAATCAACTAAATACTAAGTTGAATATAAATTATTATTAATTAATTTTTAAACATGTTATGTGTTATATATATATTTTTTTTTTTTTTTTATGAAATGTGTTATAATTTTTTTATAATTATTATTTTACAATATCATATAATTTATAATATATTATATTATACAAATTTTAATTAAAAAAATAAATTGAGTTTATAACATGAAAGATTTATTAAAGTTTTTATTTTTTTTTAATTTAATTTTGCATTTTAAAATCTCAAATTCAAAATTTGGATACACTGAAAACATAAAAAATTGTTTTCATAATTTCCACTATTTGGATTATGGAATCGGAAAACAATTTTAAAAAACACGTCTATCCATATTCAATCTGAAAACACAAAACAGAATCCAAACTGCCTAATAAGCACTTACTTTCATTGGTACGTGAGTCGAATTTTAACTTTTAATTTTTATTTGATTAATTATAAGGTATGTTTGATAACCGCTTTTTTGTTTTTGGTTTGTGAAAGCTGTGTTTTTTTTTTTGTTTCTTATGATTTTATTTAAAAACTCATTTGATTTCATAGCATAATTCTATTTTTTTTTAACCCAAAAAATAAAATAAAATAAAATAAAAATAAAAATAAAAAATAAAATAAAAAAAAAACCTTTAGTTTTCAAATTTTGACTTGATTTTGAAAATATAAAAAATAAGGTAAAAAAAAATTAAAAAAAGCTTATAAGTGAAAGTGGTGTTTAATAGACTTAATTTTCAAAACCACCAACCAAAAATCAAAAAGTCCTCAAATGGATTTTATTTAAATAAGTTTTACCAAAATATAACTCTAAACACACCAATAACGTTGTCAAAATGGCCAACAAGAGCATAGGTTAACTCACATGAAACTTATATTATTGATCTTTAAAAGGAAAAAATTAAAAAGATATCAGTACTATTTTGGTCGATGCTCTTGACTTTGGTTCATTTTGGTTCCTGCACTTTCAAAATATTGGTTACTTTGAGTTTTTGTTCATTTTGATCCCTTGACTTTTAAAATGTTCGTTTTGATCTCCGTACTTTAAAAAAAATGACCAAAATGAACATTTTAAAAGCCATGATCAAAATGAACCAAACCCAAAAGTAAAAGAAGCAAGATAGTATTTAAACCAATAAAAACAAGTTTGAATTTTTGTCTTACCAAATTGTTAGGTAACGTCATTGTTTCTAGTTTTTTAGAAACAAAAAGTGTTTATAAAAACTATTCCTATTTCTTCTTACGGGACGGGAAGGGGGATCCCTATCCCCGTTTAACTAGCATGAAGTTTTTTTCTCTCCTATTCCCTCTCTCACTCCCCCATCTAAACGGGGATTTCTCGCCCTATTAGGGACTAGTCCCTACGAAGCGAGTGAACATTTCTATTTTTTTTTCTTTCTTGATTCTCATGAGTTTTTTTTTTTTTTAAACAACATTGAGCTATTTTCATATTGGCGTAAAAGTTTGTTAAAAAAAAATGGTATATACATTTTGGGAAGTACAAAATCAACTTTTTTTTATTCGTAGTTCCTATTTTCGAGTTTTAAAATATAGATAAAGACATTATTTTTCATTTTGGATTTAACGATGCATAATAAATATAACATTATCTTTTTTATTATTTTAATTTTACATTTTAAATTTTAAATTTAAAGTTTTTAGAATAATTATCAAACATGTTGTTTCAGTTTCTATTTCTTGTTCTCTTTTAATTAATTAATTATTAAAAAAGAAAAAGAATAAGAAAAAAAAAGGGGAAAGGAATGAGCCCTAGAATTTTCAATTAGTTAGGCTTTAAGTTATTTTTAGGCTAAATTATAAAAAAATACCCCTGAACTATGGGGTTTATTTCAAAAATGCCCTTGAACTTTCAAAAGTTTCAAAAATACCCCTGAACTTTGAAGAATGTTTCAAAAATACCCTGTTAATTTTGGATGGAAACCGTTAAAGTTTGAGTTTCAAAAATACCCTTGAACTTTAAAAAAAATTTCAAAAATACCCTTATTGAAAAATGATTCTTCTTTTTTCCTCCTCTCCCACCGTAAATTTTTTCTCCATGAAAATTAATGCAAAACTTTGCTTATAAAGGTTGTGTGCAACTCACCAAATAAAAAAAGACTTTGAAATCAAGTTTTCTCTTTTAAAAAGCGTAAAGAAGATAAGTGTGAGAAAACAACATATATATGTATATATATTATTTCATTTTTTGCTCTCTCTTTGTTTGTGTATCTTAATGATAAGACGAAGAAATGTTTATAAGACGGTGAGTTTGGTCCAATTTATAAGATTAATCAATCAAAAGTTTTATATATGATTTTGTTTTTATTGATATTTAAGAATTGTTAGAATCCTTATACAACAATAGTTTCATTTATTTTTCGTAATAGGAATATAGAGAAAGCTAGGAAATAATATTGAAAAGACTACCAACACATGTAGAATTTCAAGAACAAAACAAAAGTCATCTTGCAGATTCGATACGAAAATCTAACCAAGTGCTTTGGATGTGTTGAAAGAGAAAGAAATCTCCTAGATTATGAATACATGACAAATAAGTAAAGTTTCTCATTAATTTTTGGAAGAAGAGTTAATTTACGGTGGGAGAAGGAAAAAAAAAAGAAGCATTTTTCAATAAGGGTATTTTTGAATTATTTTTGAAAGTTCAAGAGTATTTTTGAAACTCAAACTTTAACGGTTTCTATCCAAAATTAACGGCAAGGGTATTTTTGAAACATTTTTCAAAGTTCAGGGGTATTTTTGAAACTTTTGAAAATTCATGGACATTTTTTAAACAAACCCCATAGTTCAGGGGTATTTGTTATAATTTAGCCTTATTTTTAAGATTTATGACGGCTACGACAGTTTTTCCAACTGTGTTTGACTGTTTTTTGCTAGCTGTATATATATATATATATATGTATTAGTACTTTTACTAGCTGTATATATTGTATATAAAAAATGGGATTGAGCATTTTTTTTTCTAATGATTTTGTTTGTTTGTTCATTAGCAATTTTTTTTTTAATTTGTTATCATAATGTATTAAATACAAAAGCTAACTTAAGATTTACGTTTATTTTTTTTTAATAATTGTCAAAAAAAAAAAAGAAAAAAAGTTTATTTTCTGAATATTTAAAAAAAGAATAAATAAATAAATTGGAATATCAATTTTCCATAGAAAAATACTTGATTGTATACCGATATCTAGGGATATCTATATAAACCACCACTAAAATCTTGACAATCAGTAGAGAAAAAAAAAATCACACTTTCAACCTTTCTCATTCTTAGGGTGTGTTGGGTTTAACTTTTCAAGTGTTTAATTTTGAAAATAAATCATTTTGAAAAAAAAAAAATTAGTGTTTGACAACCACTAAAAATGATTTATTAGAAAATGAGATTGAGAAATAAACCATTTTAAGAGAAACACGTGAAACCAACTTTTGTAAAAAGAGTTTTTAAGTATACAATAAGTTGTGTATAAAAACATTTATGAGGAAATGTAACCAAACATATGAGTGTTTAAATTCTAAACACTTTTTATACAAAATGTTTTTGAAATAATGCATTATTGAAAAATATTTAAATTAGAATGTATTCCAAACCGACCATTAGTTGTTAGGATTTTAATGGGGCACGCAAAGAGATTCCTACATATCACCTTTTTTTTTTTTTTTTTTTTTACATACAAGAGAATGCATTCTTCACCCATTCTTTAGACTTTACTTCGCCCGAGTCTCCATCCTAGAGTTTTCAATCATTTATATTTGTTAACTTACATGTTAACTTATATGTTAATTTAATATTGTTTATAAAGTATTTGTATAAAATTAACTATTGAAAACAACAATTAATTAGTTGACTGAGTTTCTCCAAATTTGTAATTGTGTATTCATATATTGACATCTTATTTTAAAACACATAGTTGGTAAATAAAACAAAATAAAATATCAACAAATAATTTTTATTTTAGGGTGAATACTCGAATCCCTCGACCAACCTGAACATAATCTCTTTAGGGTGAATACTCGAATCCCTCGACCAACCTGAACATGATTTGTCTAGTTAAAACTTATGTCATTGATCAAACAGTTAAAAGTTTGAATCTCTGTCGCACACGTTATTAAACTAAAAACCACACACGTAGAAACTTAAATCGCACACACATGGCACATGAAATGCATCGTGAATCCACTATACCCCGCTGTTGTGTTGTTTTAATTTGATGCAATTAAAAGTTAATATGTTTAAATTTTGTTTATTTTTTTAGCATGTTTTGGTTATGTTTGGTTTAGCTTTTCAAATGTTTAATTTTGAAAAAAAAAAAAAAAAACATTTTGAAGAATAAAAGGCAACCACTAAAAATGACATTAACAAATAAAATTGTCTAACACATAAATGACCCAAAACTAAACATGCACATGCAATAAATGATATCATTTTGACCAAAGTGAGTACAATTCAGTGGTAATTGTCATGTACTGTCGATCAATGAGTCATAAGTTCAAATCTCCCTAAATGTTGTTAAACTAAAAAAAAAAATACACGACTTTGAGTATGTGTATTAACATATTGACATTACAATCTATTGCTTATGAATATTATTATTTTTTTTAACATTCATTTTTTTACCACACGTGGTGGTGGGGAGATTCGAATCACAAACCTCTTATTCATTAGTATAAGTTTTACGCTGGTTAAGTCATACTCTAGTTGGCTTCGAATATTCCTTTCAATATTAGTCTTTCCAAAAATTTAATAATACGTGTTTAATTTAGTCATAAAGGTTTTTTTTTTATTTTTTTTATTTTTATTTTAAGAGAAACATTTAATTTATGGCTCTTTAACATATACTCTCCTAACTAAACATTTTTTTGTAAATTTTATCCCATTATTTATAAAGGCAATAATCGATATTTTTATGTTAAATCATAAATTTGGTCAATAACTTCAGTTCATCAAGTATGTCTCCAATCTTTCATTTTCATGTCTACTCATTTTACTTATTTTCTAAGAAAATTGTGAAACTACATGTTTTTATCATTGTACTCTAAATAGTATAAAGCCAATTTTTTAAAACTAACTTATACAAAAAAGTTTCAAAAACTTGTTTTTATTTTTTGAATTTTGTTAAAAATTCAAATGTGTCGTTGACAAAGATAAAAACCATGGTATGAAAATTGGGAGAAAACAAGCCTAACTTTAAAAAAACTAAAAAATAAAAATCAAATGTTTATCAAACAGGACCTCAGTTGATCAACTAAATATGTTTCTAAAATTTGAATTGTACTCATATTTACTTGGGGTCACAAACAACAATAAATGAAATGTAAACTCATCTATAATTTAGATGGCGTTGTGTATATTTTATCGACCAAAAATCAATTGGACAATTTGTAAATGAGTGATTGTGTATAATTAAATGGGACCAGGAGTGATGTATTTAGGATTTAAATTCCATTGGAGTCCACGAACTTTCAAGTTGTCTATTTGTTTTTATTTCAACAAACTAGTAATGACTTTGAATATACATTCTAACGTGTTAACTTGATTGTGTATTAATTGTGTTTGAAGAGCGTATGGACTAAACTAAATGTTATGACATTCTATAGACCATATGATTATTAGAAAACATGAGGTTCCATCTCAAAACCAATTGGTAACGAGTGTAGTAACTTATGTATCTTATAAACTGTGAGACTTCCACGTATACTTTCAATGTGGAATCTTTTTCAATATGCCCTCTCAACATAGTGCCTTTTTCCTACCCCACATGTTGTAAAAAAAAAAAAAAGGTGTCTTTTTGGGTGAAGTAACATATATATCTTATAAATTGTGAGACTTCCACTTATCTTTTCAATGGGGTCCTCCTCAACATGCTCTCTCACGATGATGTCTCTTTGGATTCACCATTCTTAGATCATAATTTTTTATTTATTTTTTTACCGAATACCCGTTTGGATTTCATGGGATCTGATGTCATGTTAAATAATATAGGTTTCACCTCAAAATCAATTGCCAATGAGCACCTATGTATTTTGTAAGTTATGAGATCTCTATTTATATTTTTCAATATGGGATCCTCCTCAACGATGATCACTTTTTTAAAGTTTAGAGATTGAAAACAACATGTTGAAAGCTCTTGGACAATTATTATTTAAACATATTTGAATGGTTACAATAAGACGTCTCGTTTAAATTTCAACATACAATGTGTCACATTTGATTCGTCCCTTTGGTTGTGAGGTCAAATAATCATACACCACTCCAACCAATACTTCAAAAAATGGAATGTCATGTATGTCTCTTATATATTATAACAAGCTTTACTTTGAAAAATTATTTTAAAGAAAAAAGACTATCATGCACGTCCAATGTATTACAAATAACAAATGTCTAATTCATAATATATGACATTTTAGAAGAAGACAATAATATATGACCACTTTGTTGGGCTAAAATTGGTTGACACAATTCACTTAATAGTTAATGCCATTCATCATTGATTTATTAGGGCATAAATAAATTTTGAGGGATTATTACACTATTTAATTTTGTTAAATTACTAGACAAATGTAATCGAGATAAAATCTGCAATAACCAAATTTTACGAGCTTATTTGATAACATTTACGTTTTTTTTTTCCCTTCATTCCTACTGAGATATGTTTTTAAAAAGGTAATTTTTGAGAAACTACAAAAGTATCTCAATTAATGAAAAAAAAAAAAAAAAAAAAAATCCAACCAATATGAACATGGCTCAACCAGTAAACAGTTGCGATATGTCGTTGAATTAAAAAGAAACAGGTTTAAATCTTATTTTAGTCTCCGGACCTTCAAGTTTGTTCTATTTTGGTTCATAAACTTTCAAAATGTCTATTTTGGTCCTTAAACTTTCATGTTTGTTATATTTTAGTACCTGAACTTTCAAAATGTCTATTTTAGTCCATAAATTTTGTAGAAATAACCATTTTGGTCATTGCTATGTTACTTCGATTTGTCCGAGTTTATCTTTAACTTATTTGGCTTGAAATCATGCTCATATTAGCATGCTAATACACATACTCAAAGTTACATATTTAATTTGTTAAAACTGAAATAAAAGTGATGACCAAGGCCCCGTTTGATAACCATTTCGTTTTTGGTTTTTGGTTTTTGAAAATTGTGCTTGTTTTCTCTCAAACTTCTTGCAATGGTTTTCATTTTTGTTAAGGAGACATTTGAGTTCCTAGCCAACTTCCAAAAACAAAAACAAGTTTTTGATTTTTCTTTTCAAAAATTGACTTGGTTTTTGAAAACATGGGAAATGAGGTAGATAAAAAACAAAGAAGCTTGTGGGTAAAAATAGTATTTATAGGCTTAATTTTCAAAAACCAAAAACAAAAAAACAAAATGGTTATCAAACGAGACCTAAAATATTTTTTTTTTTTTTTTAAGTTCAAGGACTAAAATAGAAATTTTAAAAGTTGAACCAAAACAGAAAAAACTTAAAAGTTTAGGGACTAAAATGAACCATTTAAAAATTTACGGACCAAAATAGAATAAACTTTTTTTTTTGTAAAAAAAAAGAATAAACTTGAAAGTTTAGAAACTAAGGGTGTGTTTGGTTTAGCTTTTTAAGTGTTTAATTTTGAAAAAAAAATCATTTTGAAAAAATTTCTAATGTTTGGCAACCACCAAAAATGACTTATTAGAAAATGAGATTAAGAAATAAATCATTTTGAGAGAAACACTTGAAACCAACTTTTCTAAAAAGAGTTTTTAAGTATACAAGAACTTGACATAAAAATACTTATGAGGAAGTGTAACCAAACATATGAGTGTTTAACTTATAAACAATTTTTAAACAAAATGTTTTTTAAAAAATGCATTCTTGAAAAACATTTAAATTAAAATGTATTCCAAACGGACCCTAAAATAGGATTTAAACCAAATAAATCGTGTTTGATTGAGAGTCGAAGAGGTGAGATGTTAAAATCCTCTTCAAATATTCAACTAAAAAAAGGAAAGGTAAAATTAAAATATTATTTAAAAAAGAAAAAAAACAACAAATATGAAAAGAGGCAAAGGAGTGAGATTGTTATGATTGGGCCCACAAAAACGGCAAACATTAAATAACGCCTCTTCCTTCCCACCAAAAAAAGTATCATTTCATTCTCTTACCTAATACCACACATTAAAATTAAAAATTAAAAATTAACCAAAACCCCAAAGGTAATTTAATTATTTAATAAAAATTAAAATTAATTAATTATTAATTAGATTTAAAATGGAGATTAGTTATTAAACCTCGATCTCTTATTCCTGAGATTCTTTGTCAACGCTCGCCTTGACGCCCTTCTCTTCCATCTGCCGTTCCTTTTCACTACTTCGCCGCTTCCACTTTTGATCCTCTCCTTCCACGACTCGCTCTCTGCTGCTACTCACACTAACTCTAACTCTCTCTCTCTCTTGATTTCGCTTTCTCTCTCTTCTGCTCGCCGGCCGGCCGACGGAGTGTTGGGAGTGGGATTGTTCGCCAGTGTGTGCTGTGTTTTGATTGTGAAGTTATGGTGAGGAAACATGGATGGCAACTGCCTGCTCATACTTTTCAGGTACGGCCATGCGATCGTCTTCAGTTTCTTTCTTCTTGCTGTTGTGGGTTTTTGCTTTAGCGGTTTTAGGGTTTTGTGCTGCCAATGTGCGGTCTCTCTCTCTCGGGAAATGGCTTTGTTATGGTGGGTTAAATTTGAGTTTCTTATGGTGTTTGTGTGTTGACTGATTGTCTGGAACTTTACTCTCAGTCTCCTCCGAGTGACGATGTGGAGACTATTTTTTTTTTGGGTTCTGTTTTCTCCTACTGTGTTTCGTCGTGTAGTTAGACTGGGGTTTGGTTTGATGGGCTGCAGAGAGAAGCGAGAAGAAATGTTGTAGTTATACTGTAGTTCTTAAGATTATTAAGTCTATATAGTTAAATTTCTCAAGTCCTGAGTGATATTGCGGCTTGGATTATCTCGATGGGATTTTCGTTTGTGGTCTATTTTTCTCCCCCTTTTGCCCTTGGAGAATAGGCTGAGGGATCGGGCATTTGATAATTAGCTTCCTTCTCGCAAGCTTTTTGGGGTGAATCTATGTTGGATCATTGGCTCAAAGTTGGAGAACGATTGGTTTTCTGGAGCTTGGTTCGGACACGTGGATGGAGCTTGCGGGAGGGAAATATGAGGGGTTTTTTTTTATAGCTTGTTATTTATAAAAATCGATTAGAAACTGTTTTTAGGATTTTTTTTGGATGTTAAAATTATTGTTTATCATTTGAGGAAGAAACGTTAATCTTTTTTTTAGAAATAAGCCGTTGAAGTGAATGGCGTTTGGAAAGCAGTTAATCAAACATGTTGGGACGAAATTTTTGTTCTGAAAAACTGAAATTAGTTTTTCAAATCAACTTCTTACAACCCCAAGCACTTGAATACTCACTTGGGTTGCTATGTAGTTTAATGAAGTGAATTAAGCATTTACTTCTCATAAAATGAATGGTGAACATTTAGTTTTTTTCCAGCTAAATTCTCTCCTCAACCTAGGAAGAGTAAGAACCTCAACATTGAGCTTTAAATATGTGGAGCACAATTTCAAGTGTTGAAATGTGTACCAGAACCTGCTAGATTTTTCCCTTGTGACATTGATCTGTACAGTTGAAGCTAGGAATGTAGTTCAGAAGCTTCAAGTCTTTCTTATTTTTGTTTTGTTTTGTTTTTTTTTTTTCCTTTACCTATTATCAGTTTATAAAATTTTATGAGTTATTGTCAGAACCATCTGTTCTCAGTGTGCCTGCTTTGAATTTCTTTCTAATAGTTTTTTGCTTAACATGTAGGTCGTTGCAATTACAGTCTTTTGCTTGCTAGTGGTGGCATTTTATGCTTTCTTTGCTCCCTTCCTCGGAGGCCATATCTGGGAGTACATACTGGTTGGCGTTTATTCACCAGTGGTATGCAATATAATTATATCCTAAATTTATCAAGCATGCGCTCTATGTTGACGCTTTGAGTTGTTGATTCATAGAGAAGAATTTTATAGCTTGCAGATCCTGAAAGTTTGATCTATTTGAATTCTCTTCCTAGCTCAATTTCTGGGCATTTCACCTTTTTCTTTTGTGTTTTCCTCCAAGAATTGTTCATTTATAGCACTCACTAATTTTGGATAAGAAAATTTATTGCATTAACCATCAGTTTTGTTATATGTATGTATGTATGTATGTATATGTATGTTTGTGGATGGTACTGGGTTGGGAATATTGAGGAGTGGATTAGTGATCCCTGCAAACCATACCCTCCTTTAGATTGACCATGCTTGTACCATAGAATATGTATCACACCATACTGTCATTAGAGTGTTTTGTATTTCACTTAAATTGTGGAAATCTAACCTTTTTCATTCTCTCAATATTTGCATGGCATTGCAGGCACTCCTTGTATTCATTCTTTATGTTAGATGCACTGCAATTAATCCAGCTGACCCTGGTATTATGTCTAAATTTGATAATCGGATAACAAACCCCAACAATAATCACGGTTTATCATCGAAGGGTTTACCGCAAAATTTAGACGAAATTGTCAATGGTAGACATTCTTCTGCATCATCAGCTTCCAGAAGTTCCATATCAGGAGCTAATATGAGTAAGAAAGGTTCCGTAGGAGAAACTGGTATAGTAGACAATCCAGTGGAACAACCAACAGTTCGCAGTGCTGATAATATTGGCCTAGTTTGTTGTGCATTATTTGTACATGAAGATTGTCGAAAAAGGGATGGACCAGCAGACCCTTTAAGTGCTGCGGAGGATGCTTTATTCTGCACATTGTGCAACGCTGAGGTATTTGGTTTTGACGCACTTTCGTAGTTCCCAACTAAAAATAAGTATAGAATCATAGTCAGTCAGAACAGTAAATGTTAATATTTTGCTTTACTTATTCATCTTTCCCCTCATGTTTCTAGTTTTAGTTTTATACAATCGTGCAACATCGTCAAGGTTTTGAAACCGTAAAGTAATTTTAAGATTTTCACATTGACATTTATGCATTATTAGTTTTTTTTTCTCCTTAATCCTTATCAAGATTGTTCTTAATCTTTATTGAATGTGGAGGAGTCGAGGACAATACTTTTTCTGGAAACTTGTGATTATGTAATATTAGCCACAAGAATGTATAGGCCTTTTGTTTTGGATGTAAACTGCCACCTAAGTATCAGTCTACTAGATACAGCCATATCTTTACCGATATTAGAAGAACCTTTCCTCATTTCTAATGTAGCACCCGTCATGTTTATAATGATTTCAAAATATCAGTCTAAGGCATCATGAAAGCTTCTGTGATCAGAAAAGTTTATTTCAATATTTTGAACTACGAATACTTGTGTGTTACAGGTGCGTAAGTTCAGCAAACATTGTAGAAGTTGTGATAAATGTGTTGATGGTTTTGATCACCATTGCCGGGTATATCTTTCGTTTTTTTTAGAATCATTTATTATATATATTTTTCCCTTCCCTCCATTATGTTAAGGTTTTTACTTGGAGATTGATTGTCTTTTCAACGTGGCTGCAGTGGCTCAATAACTGTGTGGGGCAGAAAAACTATATTACCTTTATTTCTCTTATGGCAGTTAGTCTTGTTTGGGTAAGTATTAAAAAATGGATACTATTCTATGAAATCATAGTATCCTCTCTCTTTTTGCTGCTAATTAGTTTTTACCTTTGTGGTCCAGCTTGTTGTTGAAGCTGGAGTGGGTATTGCTGTTTTAGTGCGTTGTTTTGTTAATAAAAGAGGCATGGAAACTGAAATTATTGATAGACTTGGAAATGGCTTTTCTCGTGCCCCTTTTGCGACAGTCGTGGTAAGGAAAAATTAAATAATTTGGCTTGTAAGAAAAGCAAAATTTTTGTAGCTTGCATATAATTGTGTCAAAAAATCAAGTTAAATGCTAATTGCTAATCTCAATTTGGTTTTATCCAGGCGGTTTGTACTGTAGTTTCCATGCTAGCCTGTATTCCACTGGGCGAACTATTCTTCTTCCACATGATATTAATCAAAAAGGTAAGTGGTGAGAGCTTAAATAGTGTTTTCATTCTACGTGATGGTGATATTTGTTTGATCTTGGGGAGATACTTTGGTATGGGGTAATAGTCCATTATATAGTGCTACATTTGAAATCAAACTAATACTTCTATATCTTCTTTCAATTTGAAAAACTAATGAATCATGGATTAGGCAGTTTACTTGGTGCTTGGGTTTCCTCACATCCTCATCAGTTATTTTATTACATGTGTTAAAATAGGGTATTACAACTTATGAATATGTTGTTGCGATGAGGGCTACAAGTGAGGCACCTGCAGGAGCTTCTGTTGACGAAGAATTGCCAAATATAATGTACTCTCCATCTGGATCTGCTACCACTGGTTTGAGTGGTGGAAGTTCTCTTGGTTTACAATACAAGGGGGCATGGTGTACGCCTCCAAGAGTTTTTGTTGATTATCAGGTATCGTTATTTTATTCTTTTAAGGCCATGTTTTTTTCATTGGTTTTGAGATGGATTTTTGACAGTGATATAAATGACCCATGTTTGTTTCATGGATGTTTGCATTTTAAAACCAAGGTAATCTTTAAAAAAAAAAAAAAAACCAAGGTAATTAATTATCCAAGGATAAAAAATATCCCATGAACCATGAGATTTTGTTATCCTTTTTGGAGATGAGACTTTTTTATTATGAACTTTGTTTTTTGGAAATGAGGAGAGAAGAGAGAATATTACTCGTTACTAGTGTAAATTAATTTTAATTGTTTTAAGTTATTATTAATATTAATTAATTAATTAATTATCTAATATAAATATTTTAATTAAATCTAATAATTTAAATGATTTTTTCCATAAACAAAACTTTTTTCAAACACAAATATTTAACTCCCACATATTAATTATCTTGCTTTTATTATTCTAGACTTTAAATCCAAGGTTGTTAGCTCCTAGATAGTTCACCAATCCAAATGGGCCGTAATAAGAAA
Organism: Luffa aegyptiaca; assembly: GCA_017139565.1. Lineage (NCBI taxonomy): Eukaryota > Viridiplantae > Streptophyta > Magnoliopsida > Cucurbitales > Cucurbitaceae > Luffa > Luffa aegyptiaca. Next base: position 7,124,810 of record CM029405.1, on the reverse strand, counting down.
ACCTATTTTTCTTTTCTACATTTTCTGGTTTTTTGTTTTCATTTTTTTTCTGTACGGTAAATATTTTCTGTATGTAACTTGATAGATATTTTTCACTTGCTCCCGTTTGATCATGTCTAAATCCAGAAAGGGAGAAATTGAAGCATGGGTTTTGTGAATCAAAGCATTAAGAACCAGTAATCATAACTTAATGCAAAGAGGTTTTCGTTTAAAAATGTGGAAGGATATAATTTTATATGTTTTTTTTTAACTAAAATGTACTATTGTGAAGCCATGGAACAATAACAAGTTCTAATTCAAGCTCCTTCATCAATAGTGTTGTGCCGGTAACTTTTTAATTTGTTTCTGCAACCCTGCGTGTGGAAATGAATACAACATACTACAGTACTACACTGTGGTTGACATTTTTGCTTTGATGTGATTATATTTATATTTTATCCATGGAGAAATTTTACTTGCTTTACCCTGCTCACAAGTCTTTTACTTTACTACTAACGAAGCCCATTTAAATGCATTAGGATGAAGTGGTGCCTCACCTGGAGCCAGGAATGGTCCCATCTACTGTTGATCCAGATGCAGCCGGAGCTTCAGAAAGAGGGCCAAAAGTGCCTAAAAGAGCTGTTCGTCTTAGTGCTTGGAAGCTTGCAAAGCTGGACTCAACTGAGGCCATGAAGGCAGCAGCCAAAGCTAGAGCATCATCATCTGTTCTGAGGCCTCTTGATAACCGCCGTTTTCAAGATCCTGAATTGAGCTCCAGTGGAAACGTGAGCGTTAGAAGCAGTGTGAGCACTGACACTGGGGTAAATAAAGAGATCAAGAATGATCTTAGGCTCTCTCCCATAAGGAACTCATTGGCTCCTAGTCAAGCTAGTCGGGATGATTACGAAACTGGAACACAGAGCATGAGTAGCTTCAGTAGTCCAAGCCATGTGCATGAGACAGTCACCCTCAGTCCTCTCCCGCATGGTAATGGTCTGGGTCGTTTCAGTGCTGCTGCATCGCTTCCTAGCCTAGTTCCTGAACATCCGTATTCTTCCAAGGCATCCTACCCTATCGTCACTGACCCAAGAACGCATACTTCTGGGTTTGATGATAAGGCCCCTCAGAGGGGAGGCATTACTGATCCATTGCTGCTTTCAGCTCCGGCTACTTCTCTTCTCAGAGACGTCAGAAAGACATCTGTTGTCTGGGACCAAGAAGCTGGGAGGTATGTCTCAGTTCCTATATCAGCTTCAGAAACTCGTCCTCCTAGATCGTCCGTGCAGATAGGTTTGCCGAATTTAAATGCTGAAACAAGCAACAACGCCAGAAAGCCAGTTGCTCCATTGCAACCCACATCATCTTCTAGCACAAAAGCTCCATTGCAGCAAGCAGATAAGTTAATGTACACGGGAGATTCCATTTTCTTTGGTGGTCCTCTACTGAATATCCCTTCTCGAGATAGTTTGAGAAGCGAAAGGGTCTCGACTTCAAGAGAGAGCCAAGACAGAATGGCAGCAAATCTATCCCGTGAGTCGAGATTCAAAAGGGACTCGGCTTCAAACCAACTTCCTGTTTTTGTCCCTGGTGGTTATGAACAAAACCGTCCATCTGGTTCTCGTTTAAGGTAGGTAGGTAGGTAGGTCGGTCGGTCTCAAAAGCATATGATTTGGCTGTCTGAAAGGTGTAATTAGAAGCTTTCTCCCGTCAGCAAGTTGGAAAAAGAGCCAAAAGGACGGAATCTGTTCTTGGTCCTGAAATCTTGCAACCTGACATTGTTTGCAAACTCAATTGGTCGGTACATGTGAAGCAGTTTCCTCAAGGATGCATTTTGATTAACACGGCTTTAGGTGTAATTTGTAATTGAGGTGAGAATCTCTCTTTTTCTCCATCTCAAAGCTGTAGCCAAAAGGATATTCTTAGTTTTTAATTCTTAGCCTCTGAACTTCATTGAGGCGATCCATGGAATTATTATCCAGTTCACTTCCCATTATTTTTTCTAATCATTAATTGACACGATCATTTTCCAGCCTCTCGCCCAGGATTAAAATACTGATAATCTTCTTTCTCGAAGCTTTTTTTCCCCTCGATCTCACAGGTTGATGTGGGCAAAAGTCAAGTATGGACTGTGGTGGGGGCTGAGTTGATTACTTCTGGAAGCAGCCGAGGATTCTTGGTAAGCTTATTCTATCATTTTCATCTATAGTGAGACTCTTAAGTTTAGGGGATGTGACTTTATTAGTTTCCAATGCTCATTAGATATTTTGACACTTGTTGGACAGTACTATAGATTTAGATGACATTAGTTCAATAAAAAGGACACGGCCAATTTTCATAATTTTTGTCCAGAGGTGTTTTTAAAATTTATAATAATATTTTAAAAGTGATTGTAAGTAAAAGTATATAATTGTTGTTTTCTACAAAAGTACAAAACTGCTGTTGAAACAAGTGTTTCGTTTACACATACTTTTCTCATAAAAGCTAGCTTGTTTATTTAACTAGAAATGGAGTTGAGAGATGGTTGGATTAGAAACAAATATAAGAGAGATAATGGAATTGGAAATTTTAGACTCCATTTGATAATTATTTGATTTTTGAAAATTAAGCTTATAAGTACTACTTTCACCGGTAAGTTTCTTTGTTTTGTCATTTACCTTCTTTCCATGTTTTAAAAGACCAAGTCAAGTTTTGAAAATTAAAAAAAAAAGTTTTCAAAAACTTGTTTTTGTTTTTGGTATTTGACTAAAAATTCAAATGTTTCATTAACAAAGATGAAAACCATTATAAGAAAATTGGGAGAAAACATGCCAATAATTATCAAATGGGTTTGGATCTAAATTTGAAAAGAGAAGGTAATTTATCTTGTTGGACTCTTTTATTTATTTATTTATTTTTAAATGATCTTTTTGTTCTTTATTGGTTATAGAAGGAGACATCTCATGATAGTTAATCAAATGATTTAGCTGAATTGGTTAAAACTTAAAACACATCTTAAAATATTGTGGATGAGATTTGATGTCCAATGTCTATTCAGATCCCACTAAGAAGTTAGACATTGAGTTGTTGGTGTTGGAACTTGGGAAAAGTCATTGTCCAAATTGGCCTTTTCTTTTCTTCTTTTCAAAAGTTGGGTGTCCCACAAAAACTGTCCTTATCTTTTGGAAGAAAAGTGTTATCCAAAAGTAGACAAATGCAAGTATCATATTCAATGCTGGTTTGGCAATTTGATTCACATTTTTCTTTGAATTTGTCAATCTAGTGTTGCTCTTGATTTTACTTCTAAATTTTAAATTATTATCTTATTGAAATAAATACCTCTAGATGTTTTCTGTTTTGATTTTTTGTATATTTGAAACTGTAAAAATAAAAAAAGTTTGATTCCTTGGCTTGATTTGAAATGGGAAAAGGTATATTTTTCACTGTTTAACACTTTTTGAGTACAACTTTTTCCCAAATTCTAGTACTAAAGATAAAAGACTTGAGAGAGTTGAAAATGATATTGCCCACATAAAAGAAAAAAAGGTTTTAAAAAGTGAAGTGAGAAGAAAAGAAGGGTTTTTCTTTTTGCAGCAAAATGGAGGTGTCTTTATTTGGGTTGGTGTTAATGATATCCAAACTCTAGTTTAGTCAAGTTTGATCGAACTCATTATAAGACTTCGCTGGATAGTAATTATTTGGTTAAATTACAAGTTTAGTCCACAACTTTCAAAGTTATATCAATTTGGTCTTTGAACTTTAAATAGTCTAATAGGTCTCTCAACTTTCAATTTCGTGTCTAATAGGTTTTTAAACTTTAAAAATGTTTAGTAGGTTTCTGGACTTTCAATTTTGTGTCTAATAAGTTCCCGACATATTTGAGATTTTGAAAAATTAACCAATCTATTATATGTACAATTGAATTTTATGTCTATTGGGGTCCTAAACTTCTAATTTTGTGTTGACTTGTGAATTTTAAAAAATGTTGAATAGGTCAAGGACTTGTTAGATATGAACGTTCAAGGACCTACTGTATACTTTTTAGAGTTTAGGGACTTATTGAATCCAAAATTGAAAGTTCGAGTACCTATTTAACACTTTTCAAAGTTCATGGGACCAAATTGACACAATCCTGAAAATTTAGAGATTAAACTTGTAATTGAACTTTTTTGAAGTACTTATAAAATCTTGGCCAATTTTCAACTATTTATCTCCTTCTTCACCTCTCAAGGCAATTTTAATATTAAGCTTTTAAACTTGAATAGGTAGTGAAGTTAATGCTTAATTATGTTTCTATTTTTTAAAAAAATTGTGGCTAGTTTTGAATATTATTGTGGTTTTTTTTTAAAAAGAGCATTCTTGTGACTCGACAAATGTAGTAGGGTCAAGTAGTTGTCCCGTGAGATTTGTTGTTGAATTTGGAAACTTTTACTCACTTTTGTAGTTAGGTTTGGGTACATTGATGGTTGAACTTCGACGTTTATATGATTTGATTTTGAGTGTTTTTGTTGGTTGATTTTTTAAAAAAATTAGTTAATTTGTGGAAAATTATAAATTTAAATAGTCTTCTACTATATACTGAAGTTTAAATTTTAATTTAATGAAATTGATAGCTTAAAATTAAAATTGATTGTTGAACTACCATTTTTTTTAAATAAGAAAAACAGACATCACCAACAAAAAAGTTTAGATGCCTACTTCAGAGAGAAAAAACAAAAAAGTTCAGATAATAATGTGACGAAGAAGCACGTATTTATTTAGAAAATAAAATATATTAAATGTAAGATTTGAACTTATAGAATAATAGTACATTATCATTGACGAATTGAAGAATAACCTGTCCACATACAAAGGACGAAAAAAATATTAAAGGAATTTTTTTTTTTTTTTTTTTTAAATTAAATTTAATTATTTTTTTTTAAAGACAAATATGAAGCAATAATTACAAAATTTAAAACTCGTGGTTGGAATTATTTAAGTACGAAATAATTCAAAGTAAATACTAACTAATATATACAAATTATCTTCTTTTTCTTTTTTGGTAAAACCAGAGGACAATTCACAATATTTGATATATAGTAAATTGAGTGGAGTTTTTTGTTTGACAAATTTACTAGTGATAAAATTTTGATTTCATTAAACTGAAATTTGAGCACAAATATGTTGTAAAACTTAAACTAAATTTAAAGTATTTTCTTTTTGAAGACAATAATTTTTAAAGTCAGGTAAAGAAAAGCTTATTTTTCTTATGGACATGAGAATTGGTTAAAGGATATATACTCTTTTTTTTTTTTTTTTTTGAGTACATCATGGGGGTGGGGGGATTCGAACCTTTACCTTTTGGTCGAGAGTACATGCCAATTACTACTGAGATAAGCTCGCTTTGGCTGTTAAAGATATATACCTTTGCCAATAAGTCAATGATTTGAATCTTTCACACACAAATATTATTGAACTAAAAAAGAAAAATTAATCTACTCAATATTTTTTTTTTCAATATCTTATAGTCTTATAATATATAAAAAAGCTACCATCTTTAAAAAAAATATATTTTTTTGGTCCATGATGTTACTTTTTACCTGTTTCTAAACTTTTGGCCGTTTAAAAAAAAAAATTAATAACTTTAATTAGTAATAACATAGAAAGCGAAGTTTGAATGTGGAAAGTTTTATTTTTGTTTTTCTAGTACAATAAAGTTTTGCTTATTTATTATTATTATTTTTTTTTTTCTAAAAGTGTGTGAATTTTTATTGAGTATAAATGTATAATTAAAAATGGAATTCCAAACTTTTTTTTTTTTTTGAAAAGAATTCCAAATGTATTAGAATCTCAAATGTTTTTCAACATATTCATTCCATGGTTAAATCTAAAACATCAATTAAAGATGAACAATGTTTGAGAAAGTAGTTTGAATTATTGTTGAACAATCTTTAAGAAAATTATAGGTGAGTTATGTTAACTTTGACATTGTTATTATTATTATTATTATTATTTTGTTTGTTTTAATATCCATGAGTGTCGGTTAGTTTGTGCACACCTCGACTAATCTCACGAGACAACCTATTACATTTGGTTGTCAGCAACCACGTAGGATATTAAATCATATGTAGGTTGCTATCATGTTATTGTTAATTTGTTATTATTTAAAAGTCTATGCATGTTTAAATTTTTAAATTTATCAATCTAATACGATTGTCGTTATTTTTCTCTATTGTAATATTAAGAAATAAATCTTTACTCTTTTTTTTTTTCTAAATTAAATTACATAATTTTCTTGTAAGTATTATTTAAAAAATATATTAACTAAAAAGAATATTCAACCTTTATTGAAATTTATTCTTCAGAATAAATAAAATCCATTTCAAGTTAATTTATAGTATTGATAATACATATGTTGATGGTCAGATTTGATCAGAAGGAATTCGTCTGACCCTCACGTGCCACCAACGGTAAATTTGTTTGAGAGGGAGAAGACGTGGCCTGCAAGACAGAGAAACCTGCACACCGCTGTGGTGCTTGCTACACCGCCTCCTGTGCTTAAGTCAGAAAGCGGAAGGAGGAGAGAGTAGATAATAGAGTTCGAGATCCCTTCTTCAGTGATAAAGAGATGTTTAAATACTTGTTCCTGCCCTAGGGTTTTTAGGAATTAGGAGGCGATTCAGGCTGAACCAGGTGGAACCGGAGCGACTAGAGGCAGCAGGGGTCGAACGGAGGCGGACGAACTCGGCCCACGCAATTAGGCCGAGGCCGACCATATGGGTCGGACCAAGGCCCGGTCCCTCCGACCTTGGCCAGACTTTTTGGCCCGTTTCGCCTCCGGGGTTCATCTTTCGGTCCTATTTCTGGACTCGTGTCGGGTCGTCCTCGTCAGCTCCTTGTACATCGGAGTGGTCCAAAATTACCTATAACAAAATAATTAACAATGTATTTAATTTTAATTCTAAGCAGCACTTCTTAATTTTAAATTTATACTCATTAAACTTAATATAAAAATGTTTATGATTATCAATCTAATATGATTGTTATCATTTTTCTCTCTTGTAAGTCCTAACATTAGGAAATAATTCTTCTTTTTTATAAATAGAATTATATATTTTCAAGCAAGTACTAAATAAAAATATCTAAACTAAAAAGAATTTTCAATCTTTATTGAAAAGTTTTCTTCAAAATAAATGAAATTCCTTTCAAATTAAGTTTGCCAATGGTATGAATTAAAATTCTAAACTAATAAGGTATAAATTAAAGCTACTTGTATTCCGTTTGGTTTCAACTCCGTTAATACATCGTATATAAGATTTTCTTAAATGTGGAATCAATTGAAAATAGCTATAAATCACCAAATTATTTCTTTTGAATTCAACAACATTTGAGAGTGTAAAGATTTGTACCTCTGATATCTTAGTCGAAAGTACATGTCAATTATCGTTGAGTTATGCTCACTTGAGTAAATCACTTATGAAAGTTTATGATTTAAATTGATAAAATCGTTAGTTAGTTTAAGGTTGTAATTGATACAACTCAAAATTTTAGGAGTATAAATATAAATTGATTTTCCCCCAATTTATTCTATATTTCTATGGAATATATTTTCTTCATATATATATATATATATATATATATATATGTATATTTTGTAATACATATGATGGCATTTCTACATTTAAAGTGGTGACATTAAATAAAACATGTGTTTCATCTAATATTTCAAGGTGGTTTTTTCGTAAATAGTTGATAATTAATTATATCATTATCAAGCACATTCCCCTCCTCCTTTCGTGGACTTTATTTATTTTTGTATAAGGAAAAAAAAAATTGTGCTAATTTTTATTTTAATTATAACTATAAGTTTTATTGTACTATTTATGACTTTTCATATTTCTATTTTTTCTTTTAAGTTTTTCCCTCAAACCATTTTTTAATATATTATAGATATCATAGCTCAACTGGTACAAAGTTGTACTGATGACCATGAGATCTGTGGTTCAAATCCCCCACCCCACATATTGTTAAAAAAATATATATATTATAGATATAGATCATAGATATTGAAGAAATATTTTATTTGGTAAAAGAAAAAGGAACATTTTATTTAGTAAAAAGAGAAAAACAAGAAAAGGAATATTTTATTTAGTAAAAAAAAAAGGAATATTTTATTGATTTGTAAAATTAAGGATAAATTACAAAGTTTAGCCCCTCAATTTCTAGGCTTGTGTCAAATAGATCAATTTTTAAAAAATGTCTAATAGATCTCTAAACTTAAAAAGAAAAAGTCAAAAAAACCCCTAAACTTTCAATTTTGTATCTAATAGATTCATTTTTGTTAGTTTAACCATTTCGAAGGTGGGGATTGAATTATCGACCTTTTGGATAATAATTAGTGCTCCATCCAATGAGCTAAACTCGGATTGACATATGTTAGATTTTTTAATTTTAAAAAAATGTTGAATTTGTTATAAACCTATTAAACAAAAATTGCCAACAAGAGCTTAGCTCAACTGGCATAAAGTTGTACTGAAGGTTTAGGGCCTACTAGATACTTCAGAGTTTAAAGATGGTTAAATTATACAAAATATCCACAAACTTTGATATGTTTCAATTATGTCCCTATACTTTGAAAAGTTTCATTTTTACTATTGACCTTTGAAAATTACTCAAAAAATATCCTTAAAAGAGATTTTTCATTAAAATAAGATAGTAATTGTCACGATGTAAAAGTTGGAAGACATACACAAAATCATTTATAATATTATTCACATAACTTGACATGACAATTGATATGTAAGAATTGATTATGTAACGATATTTTTTGAGATGAAATAAATGATAACAACGATCATAATATTCTATATAGTTGTAAATAACATCACATAAACATTATAATTTTACACGTAAGCTGTCATGTTAATTGTCAGAATCCATCATATATTTTAACAAAAAAGATACTTTTTGAACCAATTTCAAAATTCAAAAGTATGTTTTTTAGCTTAAAGGTATAAATAAAAAACTAGTTTAATTACAAGTTTAGTCCTTCAACTTTCATAGTTGTGTCAATTTAGTCCTTGAGCTCTAAAAGTGTCAAATAAGTCCTCGAACTTTCAATTTTGTGTCCAATAGATCCTTAATTTTCCATTTGTGTCCAGTAGGTCTCTCAATTTTCAATTTTGCATCTAAGTCACCTATTCAACATATTTTAAAAATTCACAAGTCTACTATATACAAAATTGAAAGCTTAGTGTTCAAATAGACATAAAATTCAATGTTATATCTAATCAACCAGTTAGTTTTTTAAAATCTTGAATATGTCAAGGATCTATTAGATACAAAATTGAAAGTTCGGGGACTTATTAGACATTTTCAAAGTACAAGAATCTATTAGACACAAAATTGAATATTCATGAACTTATTAGACACAAAATTGAATATTCATTACTTATTAGACACGTTTTAAAGTTCAGAGATCAAATTGATACAACACTGAAAGTTTAGGGACTAAACTTGCAATTTAACCCAAAAGTATACTTTAAAAGTTAACGATGTTTTGTAGAGTTTGAACAAAGTTCGGAGACTAAACGTGTAATCCTAGGTAAAATGGAACTCGATCAAAATGTGTTGGCGGCTATGCAGAAACGGATCATCAACAGATTCATTCATTTCGAAGTTTGTCGTTAACTTTCATTTCTATAAGGAGGCTGACCCTTCTCTCTCTAATCCTTCTCGCTTCTCTCTCTCTCTCTGCAGCCATTTGAGCTCCATTGTTCTCGCGAAGCCCGAGCGACAATGGCCGTCAATCATCTTCTTCGTTCCACTCTCAGGTCTCAGGTAATCAAATCAAACGCAACGCCCTGTTCTTCTTCTGATTCCCACTTATTCATTCTTTGATCCCCTTATTTTTCTTCCCTTTATTTCGTTTGCTTCCAATTCCTTCTTCTTCTTTCAGTGTATTTGCTGATTTTTAATTGAGTTTCTTTTGTTTCTTGGTTTTCCGAGGCTGCAATTTTGTTTCCGACGTTCATCATTTTCCTGTTTCTCCATTGAAATTTGTGCTAATCTATTGGGTTTCCTTGTTTTCCCGTTTATTGTTTTTCGTGTTGAAGATACGTGCCATCGGTGCCGTTTTACCTTTTCCAGCTTTGATCGAATCGTCATCGTTATTATTGTTTCTTATTTTGGCTTCTATTTTGGTTTTTCATGTTTGAAACCGACGGGGTTCTACATCTACTGGCCCTTTTCTTTCTTGGGCAGGTTTTTCTTGAGTTTTCTTCGTTAGCCCTTTGTTTTAATAACGACTACATTCATGATTTCAGAGATTACCGAGTTATTATTGGGGAATCGAGATCAAACGGCACTTAGAACAATAAGCTTAGAAGCCAATATTTTCCCTTCAATTATTCTGTTGTTTGAGTAATGTGGGTTGACTTACATCTGAGTTTTCAGCCCCCAACTCCTATGAAATGATATATATATATATTTTTTTTGAAAAGTCTATGAAATGATATTATATCATGAGTTCAAGGGAAACCTTATTTTTCTAACTCAACCGTTGTCATAATTTCACTATTTCTTAGAGCTTGTTACTATATAATCTTCATAATTTGGTTTCCCCTGCGCAAATCAACATGAGTGAAAAAGGTGAGTCTACTTTGCTTTTTCTCCTTTCCATACATTATCTATGATTTGATATAAGAGCAATGCCAATTAAGAACCTGCTTCTTGGTAATAGTTCCAAAAGTTTTTTAAATTATGATTGTTCTTTCTCTTCTTGTGCGGCTTAATAGGTGGGCATAATTATAAAACATTTAACCTTTTTTTCTTTTTTTCCTTTTTGCAGTTTCGTACCTTTACAAAAGCCGTCACTGCTTCTAGTAGAGCTTCACAGGAACATGCCATCCTGGCTCCCTTCCCGTCCCGCTTATATGGTACAGGGGCTTCTGTGCAAAAAGAGGATTCAGGGTACATTTGTTAAACTTCAACTATTTAGGCCTTCTATTACAGCTAATTTTTTGTTCCTTTTCTGCGTTCTCATGCATTATTTGTTATAACAATGCTTGCTTGGTTTAAACTTTACACTATCGTCTACAGCAGACCCAAAATTCAATTGAGTTTTTCATGACCACAAACATGCTTTAATTACAGGTTTAAGGGGCATGATATGCTTGCACCTTTCACTGCAGGATGGCAGACCACCGATGTTAATCCACTAATCATAGAAAGATCCGAGGTATCCTTCATGTGTATCATCAGCCTAATGATATCTTACAACTGAATGGATGATAAAGAGAATTGTTCATTCTCTTTTAATTTAATTGGAAGGTATTGCCTTTTCATTCTACTTTGAATTCTATGGTGATACAGGGTTCATATGTATATGACATTGATGGAAAGAAGTACCTTGATTCTCTTGCCGGTCTATGGTGCACATCCTTAGGTACCACAAAACAGTTTCACTCTCATTGTTTTATCCTACTATCTGTATGTGCTGATACTTCAAGAAAATCTATAATTTTAATTGTTTTTTCTTTGGTGAGATACAACAAAAGGAGGATGTGCCCACTAACAGAAACTCTATTCTGGGATATATTAAAGTTCAGTTTCAGATATGGTTCACTATCGTACATTTTATTTGATATGTTGGGAGTTTAAAAGATAAACACTACGATATGGAGTATTTGAGACTCCTAGTTATAATTTGGAGTATTTCAAAATTAAAACTTTTCGGGATACAAAGAAGGATGGAAACTGAGTATGTTAGTTTGACAACCTCAAATTTCTTTGCTTTCAAATGCTTCAAATGATGTTCGAACTTATTTGAATCTAGCAAATGTAAAAGGATAGAAGAATTTATAGGTATAAAAAGTACTGACATTTTAGAAATTCTTCTATCCTTGTACGTTTGCTAGATTCAATGTTGGAAAAAGTATTGGCATTTTAAACCATCATGGGTTGGCCTAGTGGTCAATAAGGGCCATGGAAAAAATAAAAGAGTTAAAAGGGAATGAGTACCATCCATGATGGCCACCTACCTAGGATTTAATATCCTACGTGTTTCCTAGCAACAAAACCAAATGTAGTAGGGTCAAGCAGTTGTCTTGTGAGATTAGTCGAGGTGCATGCAAGTTGGCCTGAACACTCATGGATATTAAAAAAAAAAAAAGTACTGGCATTTTAGTATGATTCAACTTTGTGAGTGCATTATATGATTAATGATTCTTAGTTAGTTGAGTAATGTTTGAATTTGTAGGGGGAAATGAACCACGACTTGTGGAAGCTGCAACAGCACAATTAAATACCTTGCCGTTTTACCACTCCTTTTGGAATCGTACTACAAGGCCTTCTTTGGTATCATATGCAACCTTAACTCTTTTGCTCTCTTTTTGATTAGAAAATGACTCTCCATCAACTTTGCTCTCCAGCAGTTTAATCCTTTTAGACTTTTTTTTGCTACTTATTTAACCTTAAACATTTTATACCTTTCTTTTTTCTAAAAAAAAAGAACTCACTTTTCATTAATTTCACTCTCTTGCTGTTCATATATGACAGGATCTGGCAAAGGAACTCCTTGAAATGTTTACAGCTAGAAAAATGGGGAAAGTATTTTTTGTGAACAGTGGTTCAGAAGCCAATGATACTCAGGTTCTTTTTACTCCTAATTAGAACTTTGAAATTATGGCTGTTACAATATCTAATTGAGGATTTAAAATATATATATATATATATATATATATGAAAGATAATTTTAAAAACACAGCAATATATTGAGGAGCTCAAATTACAAAGAGGGGTTAAATTATGTACACTAGATTTCCAATATTTTTAGAAGGGAACTTCATCATCTTCTTTGAGTCCCTACTTTTCCTCAAGTATCCAATTTTAATTATCAAGGGAATACATAGAGCAAATAAAGGAAGAAAAGACTATTAAACAAACATAACTACAAAATCCAGGTTAGCTGTGAAAGCCTTCCTTCGAAAGCTCTGCAGCAATGCAACCAATTAATTCATTTTGTGTACCTTTTTTTTTGCGTGCTTAAAAACATGTGATAGGTCAAGCTGGTATGGTACTACAACAATGCCCTTGGAAGACCAGATAAGAAAAAGTTCATTGCTCGCTCAAAAGCGTAAGCTCAAATCACTTGCTGATGTTTATTTCAACCATTTCTTTGTTGTTCTGTTTAATTAATTTTTTTCCCTGCACCCTTCTATACAACAGGTACCATGGTTCAACATTAATATCAGCCAGTCTTACTGGGTAGGTTAAATGAAAAGGAAATACACGCTATATCTCTTGTTAAAAAGAAAAGTTACTTGAATATATTTTTCCACAGCCTTCCAGCTTTGCACCAAAAGTTTGACATTCCAGCTCCATTTGTACTGCACACTGATTGTCCACATTTCTGGCGTTACCACCTTCCAGGTTCTGATCTAAGCTTGGATATACAGTTAGTTCACATTCTTTAATATTTATTTACGCCATTAACTTGTGTACATCCTTATGTCAGGTGAGACAGAGGAAGAGTTCTCGACCAGATTAGCCAAAAACTTAGAAGACCTTATACTCAAGGAGGGACCAGAGACGGTAAACTTGAATACTCTACTTTGAATAGAATACGGTATGATACATCAATTGATCCTTTCTCCGTCTGGTTTTCCTCTTCAGATTGCTGCGTTCATTGCTGAACCTGTCATGGGGGCTGGTGGTGTGATTCCTCCACCTGCTACTTATTTTGAAAAGGTAAGCTTTTTGTTACACGAACTGCTTAAAGTAAAAGTCTGCAGCAGTAAGACTTTCCTTGTTTAGCTGCCTATTCTTTTCTTTCTTTCTTTCTTTTTCTAATCATGTTCTCATGTTCTTTTTCTCTGGTTTTTAGATTTAGTTTGCTTTAATTTTCCTTCTGGATTAGATGATTACGTAATAATGAAGGAGCATAAGTGAGAGAGCAAAATTTGAACAACTTAACCTACTTTATTAATTAATAAAAAAGAAAAAGAAAAAAGAAAAAGGAAAAAGGAAAAGAGGAAAGAAGAAAAACTTTAACCGTGCAGATATTAAAGAAAACTCAATTTATTAACGCTTTCATTAACCTAAGCTATGAGGACTGGCTTATTACACGATTGCATGAATAAACTCCATCAACCTCACTATCTTATCGTGTATGCTCATAACGAGAAGCTGGCTTTTGAAAATTGAAAATCTAGGTAGTTGGTCCATCACACTTAGCTGTTTCTCGATCATACTGTTAATACATCATTTACATCTTCGGTCATGAGCTTGTTGACGAGATTAGGCAAATTAAACAAAAAGCTTGTTGGACGACAATAGCTGGATGCTCCTGAGTATGAGCAAAAAAGGGAAAAGAAAAGTTCAGATGGATCAGGAAATGTAATTTCATTGTAGAACTCCACAACAGATTTCTTTGTTGTTTATGAAACCAGACTCATCTTTAGGATACAACTTGAAAGGGTGAAACAGATCCAACTGTTTATCACAGACATCCCATCTTTGCCCTGTCCCTCCCCCCCTCCCACTGCCTCCTCCAATCTCCAGTGTTGTCTCTTGGCTGCTGTTGAAGCCCTTAGATTCTCCTGTTGATGTCACTATGATCACGTCCTATGGGAACGCTCATTACCTAATTAATTGGGGGTATTTTTAGAAGATCCATGCTGCCACTTGGATGTCTAGTGCTGCGGTACAGAGCTTTCTTTTTAGGTCTTTTGTTATAAGCAGGTGCTTGGTTCAAAGTGATTGCTGCCATGGTGCTGGAGGCTTATGTACCACTTATTTCCTTACGGTGTTAAGATGCTAAACCAGTAAACCTTCACAACCGCAATGCAAGTCAATTTTTATAATATCTGCAAGAAAGATTAAAAGGCATTCAAGTTTCCCAAAAGTCATTACGCATGTGAATTATGATTTAGTTTTTTTTTTTGCCTCAGTTATTAATATTCTAGTGATTAAAATTCTTTCTAATAATAATAAGGGAAATAGAAAGGGGTAGAGTGAAGTATTTCTTATTTATGTTGCAGATCCAAGCTGTGGTCAAGAAGTACGATATACTTTTTATTGCTGATGAGGTACTTGCTAATTGCAATTTTCGTCTTCATCATATCACTTTGTTCACAAGAAAGATTTCAATATAAACCAGGAGCTGTCTTCAATACTTATTATAGGTAATCTGTGCCTTTGGAAGACTAGGGACAATGTTTGGATGCGATAAATACAATATTAAACCAGACCTTGTATCTCTTGCAAAGGTGAAGTTTGAACAGATTCAATTTAAGCAGATATCTTGTTTACTCAACGCTTTTCATTGTTTTATCAAGCCTGATAGTGGACTCGATTCCGCAGGCACTTTCCTCCGGATACATGCCTATTGGAGCTGTTATTGTGAGCCCTGAAATCTCTGATGTGGTTCACTCTCAAAGCAACAAGCTAGGTATATTATACAAATAAACTAGTTATCACTGTTGATAATTTCCAAGTTCAGTAACTTACCTATTCCTTTTGTTCAATAATATTACTTCCAGGTTCCTTTGCTCATGGATTTACTTATTCTGGACACCCGGTCTCATGTGCTGTTGCAATTGAAACACTCAAGATCTACAAGTATGTTTTAACACCCGTGCTTTTGGAGTTCTGCTTTTTGTTGATTGATAATTACAAAGAGAAACTTTAAAAGTGAACAAGCATTTCAAGAATTTATCATTTTTTGGTACGAGAAAACTGCAAGTTCATCAAGGTTGACCTACTTTCTAGTTGATTCAATCGACATCCTTGTTCGAGGGTGCAATCATGATTTTAAGTATAAAGAGAACATACATGATTGTTGCGATACGAACTCACATGTAGGATGCAATGCATAGGTTTAAAATTACCATATTATAGGTAAGTTCATTTCATTTCATTGCAGGGAAAGGAATATTGTGGATCAAGTAAATAGTGTCTCGTCAAGGTTTCAAGATGGCCTAAAAGCTTTCTCTGACAGCCCGATCGTTGGAGAGGTACAGAGAGTTCCTCAAGCAATTAAGTTTAGCTTACGAATCTGAGACATTTTCAGTTCTTAACAAGAAGTGTGATTTTGCAGATACGGGGGACTGGCTTGATCTTAGGCACAGAGTTTGTAGACAATAAATCACCAAATGATCCATTCCCTCCTGAATGGGGTATGTTTTTATGTAATTCCTGTTGTTAGTGATGCATCTTAATGGCTTATCTCTGGAAAACAGCTTGCCCCTCAGAGTCAAGCTTGAAGGGTCACCCCAAATGTGAATGTCTTGAAAACAAAAAGTATCAGACAATTTGTTCCAAATAATCCTAGCCCGAAAGAAACTTTACAGTAGCTTAAATCTCGATAAATTCGGATCAGCTTAACCCCAAAATCACAAACCCATGAATTTGGTGGGTCCTTCATCTTGATCCGGGCAGGATTGTACTGACAGCTCGTTATTTGCCTGATATAAACAGGAGTCGGCGCATATTTCGGAGCCGAATGTCAGAAAAATGGTATGCTGGTACGCGTTGCGGGGGATACTATAATGATGTCGCCACCATTTATCATCTCTCCTCAAGAAGTTGATGAGGTAATCCCTGAAAGCTAATACCATTATATCACGGAGTTTCAATTCCACAATCTTCATTCGAATTTGATTCACCGTTCTTGTTTCCAGTTAATCAGCATCTATGGGAAGGCACTGAAGGCTACTGAAGAGAGAGTGAAGGAATTGAAGGCTCAGAGGTAGCTGCAAATAGTTACAAAACGAACGGCCTGAAGGAACCAGATCCTGTCTTGCTCTGAAGGAACAAAGGAATCCTTGTCCGTGATGGCCAAATGCTTGATGGTGGCGAAAAGTTGATCAGCTTGTGTCTTGTATAGAAGACATGAATGATATGTCTGTAATCCTGTCCCCCCCTCTAAATTGTAAGTTATAATAAGCCTTGGATGTTGTTGAGAAATATCACTGAACTACTTGTGATGATTGTTGAGATAATCTTGAATAAAAGCAAGTTGGTATGGGTTTCAAAGTAAAATTGCTCTTTTTCAGAAACTTTTCTTGTAATAGAATTTCTTTGAGTTATATAATCCTTAACAAACATGTCTAATAACATGAGAGAAGTGTTGGGTTTTTTTATGTTAGATGTTTTTATTTTCTATTTTTTATTTTTTTCACTTTGAAGAAGCAATCGGTTGTCGGATACATTCATCTTACATCTAGAATAAGAGAAAGTGAATATAGTGTAGTGGTAACTGACATGTATTTTTTTTTTTTCTTGGAGTTGGAAATTCAAACTCCTATACTTCATACATTTGTTGTACTAAAAAAATAACATGAAAGTTTGGGTTTTGGAAGATAGAATATCTATGTTTGTTCACTTAGAGAACTTAATGGATTGTTGTTTCAGTTAAACGAAAAGGCATGCTTTGGAAAAGCAATTTATAATTATGTTCATAATGATCAAATGAGTACTCACATATTATGTTTCCTGATGTTATCGAACTAGAAGAAAAATAAAAGATAATTATCAACGTGTTAACAATTTGAAGACTTTATTTTTGAGTTCTAGAAATGTTGGAGTGAAGACTTGATCCTTTGACCTCTTGATCGAGGATGTATGACTTACATTTAAGTTATGTTCAAGTTAGCATTACGGATTTGAAGTTAAATGGTGTACCCTCCAAAATAAGAAATCAAAGCTTATAAAAGAGGCAAATTATCTTACAGATCTTTAAAGAAAGTCAAAAAAACCTGAGAACTAAGAAAAACTCTCATCTTTTAGCTTCCTTTTCAGCCTTCCTTCTAGCTCGCCTTTCTCTTGAACTTGAAGTCATCTTAAATCCTCCATTCTCATCCTCTGCTTCATCCAAATCTCTGAATGATTTCTTCACATTCCCCAAATTTAAAACAAAACCATTAAATTTCTATATTTTATTTTATTATTATTATTATTTTTTTAAGTGTGGCAAAACATATTCACTCAAATACTCTCAAAATAAACAACAAACTATAGCGTTCATGCAGGAAAAATCAATAAAAGTTCTTCTTCTTCACATAGTAATTGGTTTTATAATTCCAAGTCTTAAAAGTAACTAATCATTGCATTTCAATCAACTCTCACCAACATCAATAATGTTTGCCAAGCTTTAATGAAAGATATGAATCCTAATAAAACTTTCAAAAATAGGCTTATAAACCTATAAATTTATTTATTTTATTATCTACATTCAAATTAAGTCAAATTTTGAAAACTAAAATCTCGTTCCACAACCATTAGATTTTTAATTTTTGATTTTTAAAAATTAAACTTATAAACACTACTTTCACTTAGCAGTCTCTTTGTTTTATTAACTACCTTCTCTCGTATTTTAAAAAACTAAGTCAAGTTTTGAAATTTAAAAGTGTTTTCAAATACTTGTTTTTATTTTCATAATTTGGCTAAGAATTCAAAATCCGAGTGTTTTCTTAAGAAAATGAGAATCATGATAAGGAAATTAAGAGAAAACAAACCTAACTTTCAAAACCCGAAAACCAAAAACCAAACAACTATAAAGCGGGACTTAAATGATTAACTTGAGATTATGAATAAAACCACAATAATCTAAAATCATATCCCAGCAATCGAGATGTCTTGGAGATTATAGACTTGAAATATTGAATATCAAATGAATTCAAATGTTGTAAGGGTATAGAACATATAGAAATTTATCGAAGAGAAAGCTAGGGTTTGGGGAGGAGAGAAAGAAGAAGAAGAAAGGTACCTCTCGAAGCTCAGAAAAGCTTACGACGTAGAAGGTAATGGCTGCAGCTGCAACAATTCCGAGAACTGGAAGCCCCATTTGCTGCAATCCTTCCATTTTCGTCTTCCTTTTTCTTCAAATTTCGCCTTCGCTTTCTCTACGAACGAGTATCGAAGAGTCTCTGCTTCACTGATTTCAGGCTAAGTTTCTATGGAGTTTCCTTTTGAAAAGGGATAATATAAGATGCATCACATCGTTGCCCTCTCCTCATTTCAGATATTAGATAACGTTTTATTTTACATTTTTTTTAGTGGCTCTAAAAATATCTAATAAATTTTTTTATTTTCAATTTTATGTATTGATGGTTGGTTTGAGATATTCAATTAGGAGATTCATAATTTTTTTTAAATTTTTGAATGGTTTAAGAATTTATATATTAGATTCAAAATTAAAATTTAAAGCGACCAATTAAACAATTTTTTTTTTTTTAAATTTATGGATTTTGTTGGACACAAAATTAAAAGTTTAAAATCTTATTAAATAATTTGGTTTTTTGAAAATTATGTTTGTTTTCTCCCATTTTCTCAAAATGGTTTTCATCTTTGTTAAGAAAACATGTGAATTCTTAGCCAAACCCAATATGGTTTTTTAAAACTTGAGACAAATGTAGATAACAAAACAAAGAAACTTATTGGTAAGAGTAGTGTTTATAAGCTTAATTTTCAAAAACTAAAAACCAAATAGTTATCAAATGGACCTATTAGTTGATTTTTTTTAGTTGGGTTAAGAATTTTATAACCGAATCTAGATTTTTTTTTTTTTTAATTCAATTCAACAAGATGAGAATATGAACTTTTGACTTCTTGGTAATGGATATAAGAATATATCTTAACTAGGTGAGCTATATTTGGGTTACGATTGAAATCATCTTTTGTCAATAAAAGCATAGTTTAACTGTCATAAAAAACTTGGACTAATGATCAAGGTGCTGTGGTTTGAATCCTCCACTCTACATATTGTAAAAAAAAGAAATTGAAATCATCTTTTACCTTCCTATCTTGTTGCTAAGTTTGAAGTAGTTTTATCACCAAAAGCAAAAGTTCCTTAGCAACCATTATTGCAAAGAGAACCAAGCCAAAAAGATAAAGAGAGAGGTCCAAACATGTTGTTTGTCCCTACACAATGCCTCATAGGCAAGAACATGAGTTACACTATGATAAATGATGAACATCCAAAAATGTAAAACATTTGCCAACAAATTTATAATCTTCAATAATTGTGCCCATCTCATACTACCTTTTGCATTCCTTCACCACAAGGAAATTAGCAAAAGAGCTGTGCCCCCATCAATCCCTTTAAAATGGTAAATTATTCTAGCTTTTGATTGTTTTCCTGTCAGTTCTTTAAAATGGTTTTCATGTTTTTTCGAAAAACACTTCAAATAATTTAAAAAGTAAAAGAACTATACTGGTAAACATTAGATAACAAAAAAAAAAAAAAAAAAAAAAAATCAGGGTTGAAAATAGTGTTTATAAATTTAATTTTAAAAAACCAAACAAAAAAAAGCTGTTGTTATTATTCCCTTAATTATTGGGCCGGGCCGCCGGTCCACGCGACCCAAACCATCATATCTTTGAAGTCACATATTCTCCTAATTTTGATCATTTATTATGTTTAAATTATAAATCAGTCCTTAGATTTTCACACTTGTTATATGAATTACTACTCTTTATATTTTTCAAATATTATCATTTGACACCCCAGAAACAAGTAGTGTAAAATTCAATAAAAATTTAACCACAATAATAATAACAATTCTTTTAGTGAAACTAGTAACAAAAGAAAACATTTAAAAATGTCAAAGTCAGTTTAGTATAGCGATAATTGACCTATACACTCAACCAAAAGGTCTGGAATTTTCCACCTTCAAATGTCTCAAAAAGAAAAAAAAATAAAAATTGATAGTGTAAGAGTATATGTAGACATAAAAGTTGTCATTTTGGACTTTTGTTAATCTCTTGCTAATTTGTATTTAATGTCTTGAAAATCTTAGGTGAATAATAAGGGTCTAAATATGACATGTTTTAAGATCATAAAATACCAAAAATATTTAGTTTTAATCCTATTTTGGTTTTTGATTTTTCAAAATCATCCGGGTTTCTTTTAACGTTCAAAATGTCTATTATAGTTTTTGAACTTTTAAAAATGTTAAATTACAAATTTGGTCATTGAACATTCAAGGTTGTGTCTAATAGAGTTCTTGAACTTTAAAAAATGTTTAATGGGACCTTGAAGTTGTAATGTTGTTTCTAACAATTCTTAAAGTTTCGATATTACGAGGTTCTTGAACATTAAAAAATGATTAATAGGTCTGATGTATCATTTAACAATAAAAAAAAATCTCGTGGATTAAAATTTATTTAGATACAAAATTAAAAGTTCAAGAACGTATTGAACATTTTTTTTAAGTAGAAGGACTTTCTAGACACAATATTGAAAATTTAAAGATTTATTAAATATTCGAAAATGTTGAGGGAATAAACATAACTCTAAATGTCTAGAGAATTAAATTTGTAATTTAACCTTAAAAAAACAATCGTTTTAGTACTTATCTTTATTTTGCTTTTAACAAATGAATAACGTAGCTTCAAATATGTATATTTAACCTACTAACGTGAACATATATTAAGGGTCCGTTTGGAATACATTTTAATTTAAATGTTTTTCAAGAATGCATTTTAAAAAAAACATTTTGTATAAAAATTGTTTAGAATTTAAACACTCATATGTTTGGTTGCATTTCCTTTAAAATGTTTTTCTACCCAAGTTATTGTTTACTTAGAAGTTTTTTTTATAAAGTTGGTTTCAAATGTTTCTTTCAAAATAGTTTATTTATCAATCCCATTTTCTAATAAGTCATTTTTAGTGATTGCCAAACACTAGAAATTTTTTCAAAATGATTTATTTTCAAAATTAAACACTTGAAAAATTAAACCAAACACACCCTAAAACTATATAGGTTGATTATAACAAAGTACTGAATGAGCAAATATCATATGAAAAAATAATAATAGCAATAGCTAAACTAATTTTTCTTTAATCAAAAGTTGATAGATCAAATTTATTCCCTTTCTCCATTCTTAAGTTTAGAGATTGAAAATATAAATATTTACTTTAGAACGTTAAGACAGCATAGTTTCACAAATAATTTAAAAATGTAAGGGTAGAATTCCCAAAGCGAATTGATGAAATTTCAAATCAACGTTCAAATTTCAAAGTTCAAACAACTTGTTTGAATTCATACGAAGTTGACTTTTTGTCCCACTTGGCAATATCTAGAATTTCCACGTGTCATCCTCCACTTGGCCACGTCAACCTCAAGCCGCCTGCCCTATTGGACCAGTTTGCCCAGTCTGCCAACGTGGATTCCCATTTCAACCCGCCGCCGGTCCAACTTCCAAGGCTGTTCTATTTTTTTTCCCTCACTTTCTTCGGACATTATATTATTTGAGCATTGACCCATTACCTTCTTGTAAAATAATAAATGTTAAAATACTATTTTTTTCGTTGTGTTTTACGTCTTATTACATTTTAGTTTATGTATTTTAAAATGTCTAAATTTGGTTTTTATATTTTCAATAAACTTAAAATTAGTGTTCCTAATTTTTTTTTCTTGATAAATAAAGTAGGGAGTGAAGCAGACGTGAAAAAACTATGGATTATAATCATAATAGTAGTGGTCCTATACATTTTACAATAATAAAATCATAATTCTCAAAAAAAAAAAAAAATACAATAATAAAATCATATCATATTTATTTCCAATATTCATTAATCTCTAGAGTTAATAAAATTGGACAACTTCAATGTCTGGTAGGTCTCACACATTAATATGATTAATGAGTTTATAATTCATCTTTGATACGAAGCATCTAAGAAAAAACTTTTTTTCATAAAAATCTTGATCAAATTATTTGAATTACGATTTGAGACATAATTTCTTTAATAATAGTGACATTTATTACTGTTCATATTAACTAAAATAAAATGTGAGAAAGGTAAAATTCATTTATATGGCAATACTTCCGTCAACAAGTTAATTTTAAATCTAAACTTTCAATTTTATCCCATTAAATTTTAAATCTTAATAAGCAATGAAACTATTATCTCTTTAAAATTTAATTTGAAAATTTTCACAAACCAAATAATAATCACATGAAAGTTGATAAAACACTTATGATTATTATTGTTGTTATTATATTATTTTTCAAGGTTGGAGGTTCAATCTTTTTTTTTTTTTTTTTTTTTTTTTTTTTTTTTTTTTTTTTTTAGTTCGATCAACAATATTTAGAGAAGAGGCGATTCGAACCTTTGACTTATTTTTCGAGGATATATGTCAATTTCTGTTGAGCTATGCTCTGCTTGGACTATTGGAGATTTCAAACCTTTACCTCACGTGTGTTGAACTTAAAAAAAAAAATCTTGCACCATAAAATTAAACCAATAAAAATCGAGTCACATAATTTTTTTAAAATTTATTTTTTCTATCCTTTGTCTAAAGTTCGGCGAAACTTTTTTTTTTTTTTACGTAGTATAAGTTTCAAATACACCGAAGATTGTGACGATGAAGTTGACAAAAGTAGCGTATTAATTTGACCTGATTTTCCATAACTACCCCTTCCAACTTCTCTAATTACTAATTATACCCACCGTTAAGTCAAACTTCCCAAGACATTCTTTCCCAACCAATCAAATTCCTAGGACCTTGGGTTTTCTTTTTTCTCTTTTATTTATTTATTTTTAAATAGAAATCTTTATATCTTAGTTAGGTGGACGAAATTACAGAATCTCTCTTTTTCTTTTAACTCATTAAAAAAAATATATATTTTTCAATCCAACCATAATTGAAGTGGAGAAATTTGAACGACTTCTTAGTCAACCGTACATGCTCATTACCGCTGAGCTATGCTCACTTTGGTATTTATTTTGTTATGATGTTTGACTAAATAACTAATTGTAGCATTAATTTTTTTAAAGAATATTAGAAGTGAATTTATAGAACATTTGAATGGTTACTTTTCAGAACTATTTTGTAGGTTAGGGTTTTTCAAAATTATTTTTATTGTAAGAATTCCGAAGGATACGTTTTGTTTTTGTATTCTCATTTATTTTTTCTTCATATTTAAAATATAACACATTTCTATCAAATTATATATATATAATTAGTGATTGTATACGAATAGTAAGTTTGATAACATATGAAAAAAAAAACAAAACAAAACCTATGAATTACTATTTTTTGTTCTAAAAATAGTATTCAACTGTTCTTCATGTTCTAAAAACTGTTTCTAGAAAGTATTTTGTCAACTAGTTTTCTACATTACTTCAATTTATTTATTTATTTTTCAAAATAGCTTTCAAACAAACTCTTAATCACACCATATATATTTTTTTTAATATAATCGATACATACAAGGCAACTATAAACAAAACATAGACAAAATGAGAACTTCACAAAGCTCCACCAGCAACAAAATCTCTTGAACTAATTCCTCGGCAAGGGTTAAAATATGTGGATGTTGGTGGAAATATCGATATCTCAATTTTATGGAAATTTCGATAAAATGTTGATGTTTAGAAAAATATTTAAAACAAAAAATTAAATAAAATTAATTGATAGTTAATTATTTTACATTTTTTTAAATAAGTTAAAATACCTATTATTAATATTATCTTTATTATTAGTTACATTTCATTATTATTTTTTTTTATATTTTATCAATTTCTTTAGATTATAATAGAAATGTGGAAATGTGAGTGGAAATGTCGACGTGCCGACATAAATTTAATACATTGGTCTTAGGAGAAGGAAAAAAAAGCATTCTATTACAATCTATACTCTCAAAAGTCACTCAAAGTAAACATGATTTTCTTTTTTCTTTTTTTTTTTTTTTTTTCAGTTCAACAATTGCAGAGGTAAAGGAATTTGAACCCTTAATTTTATAGTCAAAGATATCTGAACCAATTAAGTTATGATCAGGTTGACATCTTAAAGAAAAGTTTAACTGACAAATATTGTGTTAAAAAATTCAATCAAGCCAAAGTTCAATTTCTTTAGCCTCTAATTACATTAGAATATAGCTAAAGTAAGCATAACTCAATGATAATTACCAACGTACCTTCGACTGAGAGGTCAGAGGTTCGAATCTCCCACGGACTTAAAAAGAAAAAAAATTACATTACAGTATAAGAAAAAGTGTGCTAAGAAAAATAAATTTTGGTTAATGAATCATAATATTAATTCCATATGGAAATCTTTCTTTTCATTCCTCATTGATGGGGTTCCATTCATACAGCTAAGTCCCACCATTATTTTTTCTTTTTTTTTTTTTCCCTCTTTTTCTCTCTTAATTTTTGAAATAAAAATAAATTTGTTAATTGTAGAAAGAGATGTTTAGGTGTGAGAAGACGTTACGTTATTAAAGGTTTCCTTATGGCTTACGGGCTGTTTGGATAATGACCTTTGATTTATTTATTTGATTTTTTTTAAGGTATTGAGGTAGCTTATTCAAAATTCTATTTAATATTATGGAGATTATGGCTATCCACTAATTAATTGTAAAAGGCCTAAAGTCAAATAAATTATTGGGGAAAAAATATATTTTTACTTAGGTTTATGTTTAACCCAACACGTGAACATCCTAATTTTGAGTATCGATATTTTCTCAAAAAAAAAAAAAAAAAATCGAATCGTGATATTTATTTTTAATTTTTCTTGAATTAATAGATCAATTTGAAGTCAATTGTAGCCAAAAAAAAAAAAAAAAAAAATCGAGCGAAACGAAACTTTTTTTTTTTTTTTGAGTATATCAACATTTTGGGTGGGGGGATTCGAACCTCTGACCTCATGGTCGAGAGTACATACCAATTACCGCTGAGCTAAACTCTTTTGGTCGAGCGAAACTAACTTATACCTCTAAAAGCAAAATATGCACCTTTAATCTTAAAAAAGAAAATCATACCATTTATGAGAACAACTCCAAAAAAGCAAGAAGAAAGGTGATTTATCCTTATTGGTACGCTTTTGTTTCTTATTTCTTATTTTCTAATTCTGGTTTCTTGTTTCATATTTTTTGAAAAAAAAAAAACAGAACTAAGGTCTATTCGATAACTATTTAATTTTTAAGAATTGGATTTGTTTTCTTACCATGAAGTATTTGAATTTTTAGTCAAATTCTAAAAATAAAAACAAAATTTTAAAACTATGACCCTGTTTGATGACTATTTGGTTTTTTAAAATTAAACTTGTTTTCACTCAATTTCCCAAGGAATGATTTACATCTTTGTTAATGACACATTTCTTTTCCTAACCAAACTCCAAAAACGAAAACAATTTTTTGAAAACAACTTTTTTTTAGTTTTCAAAACTTGATTTGAAATATGGAAAGAAGGTAGATAACAAAACAAAGAAACTTATAGGGGGAAGTTGTGTTTGTAGGGTTAATTTTCAAAAACCAAATAATTATCAAACAGGTTATCAAACGGGGCCTCATTTGGTTTTTGAAAATTAAGCTTGTTTTCTGTCAATTTCCTTACCATGGTTTTCATTTTTGTTGAGGGCACATTTGAAACCCTAGTCAAATTTCAAAAATAAAAATAAGTTTTTGAAAACTACTTTTCTAAGTTTTCTAAACTTGATTTGGTTTTTGAAAACATGGAACAAGGTATTAACAAAAACAAGAAACTTCGGCCTTGTTTGATAACCATTTGGTTTTTTGTTTTTGAAAATTAAGCTTATACACACATACTTCCACACATAAGTTTCTTGGTTTTAGTATCAATCATCTCCCTTGTTTTCAAAAACCAAGTCCAATTTTGGAAACAAAAAAAAAATAGTTTTAAAAAACTTGTTTTTGTTTTTAAAATTTGACTAGGAATTCGAATGCAATCTTAACTAGCTAGGATGAAAGTCATGGTAGGAAATTTATGAGAAAATAAGCATAATTTTCAAAAACAAAAAACAAAAAACCAAATGGTTATCAAACGGGGCCTTAATGGTTGAAGTAGTCTTTTCAAGTTTAATTTTCAAAAATAAAAAACAAAATGGTTATCAAACGGAACCTAAATGGTAATTAAACCGTGTCTAAAATATTTAGTTAGAGTTTGAAATTTGAATCAATGGGTTGGGTTGTGAAAGCAATTTACAAAAAGAAGAACCCATTGGTTAGAGAAATGTGGGGGAAGAAATGGAATATAAACAAAATTGAAGGGTTGGAATATGAAAAGTGAGAAGGTAGCGAAAAGGGAAATTGGCGACGTCAATATCAGGGGGAAAAAACGACAGAGTCGTCATGTTTGCAAGCATACAATGGGCGGTTTGGTCGGTCGCAATGTCGCCGCCACTTTGAGACCAAAAAGCCAACTCCTTTCTTTTTTTTTTTTTTTTTTCTTCCCTCCTCACATCGACCATTTTGACCTCCTCCCTCTCTTCAATTTCAAAAATTAAAATAATATATTCGTCTTTTACGTCTAAAATAAACTCCATTTTGATTTTTGATTAGTACGGACAAACTATAAGTAAAATCGTCAAAACATAACTCAATGTTAAAGTTTTCATTGTCACGTCTCGAACAAACTCCAGAAGACATTAATTCATTATTAACAACATAAGGTTTTCATGGCGTCCGACGAGACTGTTCCACAGACATCAATTTTTTTTTTTAAATCTCCCGGCCAAAAGCATGTATGTACCAATTCAAATTCATCTTAAAATAACATGTTCGAACTATTTATAATACTCTACAAAACTATCCTACGATGATCAAGATAATATGTATTGCTCGAACATAATCAAATTAAACTAAGAAGCTAGACTCATTTTTTTCTAGTACAATATCTAAAGGAAGTTATATATACATACATACATACACACGTACAAATGTAATTTATAACTTTTGCAGAAAAAAGAAGGGAGGGAGAAAAAAAGATTTAACCAAACACATGTCAATTACCGTTGAGCTATATGCTCGCTTTGACTATAACTTTTGCAATTATGAACATTAAAATGGTTGTTAATTCATTAATATAGATCACAATATTATCCCAACATGCATCCATTTTCATAAATATTGATGCATTGAAATGACTAAATTTTTTGAATTAAGTTTAGTTTGTTAATATTTATAGCATTAAGATTTTTCAACCTTTTTTTTTACAATTTTGGGGTGGAGGACTCAAACCACAGACCTCTTGATCGTAAGTACAATCTATATGGTCAGTTGAGCTATGCGCATGTCGATATTAAGATTTTTCAACCTATACTCAAAGAAAGAAGATAATTCATTGATAGCACACTTGAAATTATATATTAATTACTTTAACAAGGGGTGTTTTTGTCTTTTAATTGTTGCATTGTTATGTTTTTCCATAAAGGAAAATATATTAACTAATAAACTATAATGTTTAAAAAATAAATCAAAATATTTCAAAAAAAAAAAAATCAAATACTTTGCAACAGAAAATATTTAATCAAACAAACAACGAATTTTCATACATCTACTCCACATGATATCATTATGTTACAAAAGAGACAAATGTTCATAACTCAAACAAAGACAAGAAAGTCCTCTTTGTAAAGTAAGCTAGCTCAACACAGACATGGAAACACATTTTATTCCTTTTTTCTTTAGGTAAAAAAAAGTTGTCACGACTTTAACAAAGTATATTATCTTAATCCGTTAAACATCTATCAAAAGTCCCTATATTAGCTAAAAATTGTCTATACAACTAATAAAACTCATTTATTCTTTTTGTCATCGAGATACTAAAATAAGTAAACACACGTTAGTTGACACGGAGAATGAAACATAGATAGACATTTTAAACTAATTGTTCTTTGTTAGTTTAATTGTCTTCATTCAAAAACTCTTTTTGAAGAGTCGTTCCATAGTTATCCATCTTTCAGACATGCATGTCGAAATTTTGTTATCATCTCTATTTTCCTTGTCACCGTAAAACATCGTGGTTGAAACAATTGCAAAATCTATTGTAGATGTTAGTTTAATGTTATTTTTTAGAGTGTGGTTTAAATGGAGGTAAAAAGTGATTTAAAACATTTTTCAAAATTTTTATAGTGTTTGGTTGGACAATAAAAAAAATTTAAAAGTGGTTAGTACTCTCGGGAGGAACACTCCATTAATAATTCTTTAAAAAAAAATTATAGATTTTTTTTTTAATTTTCTTAAAAAATCATTCTACAATTCACCCTCATTATTCTTTGTGGTACTCAATTTCATACAATAAATTCACCATCCATAGCATCTCAATTCATTTAGTGTAATTTATCTAAAAATAGAAAAGAAAAATCATTTAATTAGGGAATAATAGGATATTAATTTTAAAGGTTGATAGTTCGATCTTTCAATTTCATCCGAAGATCATTGAACAAAATATATATATATATATATATATATGCAATTTTTGATTATTTTCATTACTATCATTACATATATTTTAAATTAGAAAAATGTACAAAATTAGAACATATTTCTATCAAATCAAAAGGTTGAGTCTTTTTTAGTCTGTTTAAGTTTTAATATTTTTTAATTTCCCTTTTTGTTGATAAGGTTAAAATTTACGATTAATAAATTTACATGACATGATATTAAGTGAGTTGAAAAAATTACTAGAGAAATTAGGTCACATAATTAGACAAAAAAAAATCTATTTTTCTTTTTTAGTGGTCTATTTTTTTCCTTAACTTTCAACTATGCACTGACTTATTAAATATTATGTTATATAAATTACTTTAATTCAACAACTTGTGAAAGTAGATGATTCAATCCTCTTACGTATAGAAGCTTATCATCACCAAGTTTTAACATTCACGCTTCAAAAAAAAAAAAACATTCACCAACAAAAAATATATAATAAGAAAATGTTAAAATATAAGAATCAAATTAAAACCTATTTGAGCTAAAATATATATTTAGTAAAAAAAAATGAAAGAAAGTAAAGAAAAAGGAGCTAAAAAGGTAATTTATTTTTTTTCTTTTTCGAAACCAAAAGAATGTAATTTAATTTAAAAGAGAAAATTAGAGAGATAAGTTCGTGGTACGGTTGTAATATAAGTCGAATTTATGGGCTGATGTGGATGAAATATCCAACGCGGCTGCTCTAATTGGACCTATAGCTATTCTCCGTCCTCTTTGCTGTTGTGGACCCCACTCTCTGGGTCACCACGTCACTAATTAAAAAAATATATTAATATTTATACTAACCATATATTAAGAATTCAAGTCCATTCAAAAACTCATTTACAGAAAGAATCTCTCTCTCTCTCTCTCTCTCTCTAACCACCCTCCTTGATCGGCATCTCCTCCGCCGTCCCCCCCATTTTCCACGGCGTCAGAAACCGCAGAAATCGTATTGAATACGCTACCGCCGACCAAAATTTCAGGTAACTTCACTTCTTTCTCTCTCTCTATCATCATCTTGCTTTATTGTTTATGCGTTTCGTCTGGCTTGACTTTGTTCGCTGGCTTTTGCCACACTGTTTTCTGCAACTGCTTCAGTCTCTCCTCCGCTCGCTTCTGTCTTTTATTTTTCTTTTTCTCGTGAGAAGATCGGAGACGTTGTGTTCGATTCGATTTTATTATTCTGTTATATTCTTTGCGCTTGATCTCCTTGTTGTGTAGTGGTGAATCGATTGATTGATGTTGATCGGGCGTCTCGTCGATGTTCTTCAGATTCTCTTTGATTCTCCGATTATTTTCTGATTTTAACTGCGATTGGATCTCATTGAATCTTGTTTTCGATACTGCGACTCGTGGTTTCTTCTGATCACTCTGTGTTCGTGCTTCATTTCACTTTGAATTCTGCTTTCCTGAATTGAAATTTTGCCGAATCATATCTCGGTGTATTAGTAACTGTTAAGTCAACTTTTAAGATGAATTCAGCATCGATTAATTCCTTGATTTCTTAAGGACCAAGGTAGAATTTCAGATCATGTGCGATTTCCTTTTTGCCTTTAATTACGCTTCACCAAATCATCGATTCGATACCTTTGATCAGAGAATTAGGATTTTTGCTGATTCATCGGTACGGAAAATTCAGTGACATAAGAGAATCATTCCTCCAGAACAGTTAATTGATTTTTCATTTTCATTAGTTTTATCAAGAAAGATTATTCCACCTCCTTTTTCAGATCTTTCAAGATGAGAAATCCAGAAAACTATGAGTTTTTTTTTTTTTTTTTTGAAATAAAAAACTATGAGTTTATTTGCCCAATTTCGTCCCTCCACATTCTTTTTGGCTGCTTTCACTGTATGATCTATTGTTTGTTTAGTACATTTTCACTGTATGATCTACTACATATAAAATGTTAGGTAGAAGCTAAAACATGAGAGAATAATTTAAATTAAATAACTGACACATATACACGTGGCATGGGATTAAAATTCTTAACATAATGACGTGGATTTACCACGTCAGATAATTGTCAATTTCAATATTTTCCCCCAAATATTACATCAGTTCTTTTCTTTGTTAAGTATTCATGACTTACCTTTGCATTTAATGGGTAAAATATTAATTAATTGTATTAAACTGATTGGAAAAAAAAGTGAATAAAGTTTTACAGCGAGTGAATAAAGTAGTGGACTCAGTAAATAAAAAGATGCCATTATGATCAATCATTTGACAAAAACCAATGCCTTTTTCCCCGTCTCCAAGTTTGAAATGCCATGCTTACCCTTCGGTAAAGTATGTAATTACAAAAAGGAGCGGAGGACCGAGTCGTAATTTTGAGAGAGAAATTTTAAAAAATGGAAAAAGAAAAAAAAAAGGTGACTGATTTGGACGGCGTTGATTGAGCTGTCCGAACAGAGCGAGACTAATGCGTTTGGTGGCAGTGGTGCTGCTGGTGCCTATCGGCAAAGGGCAACCGGCTAACCGGCTATCGGCTGTTTTCGTGGTGGGGACCACCCACTCTACAAAATAAAATGTTCATTTCCAACCCTCTGATCCGATTTACTATACTTAGGCTTATTCCGATTTCTGTGGTAAAATTCTGATGAAAACGCTCCTTCATTTGATCTTTTTTTTTTTTTTTTTTTTAAGTTCATCCTTCATTTGATTTGCTGGCAAATCTAATGGGTCCCATATGCAACTAACGGTCCTGACTCTAGTTCTACTTTAATTGAAAGCTTGTTTAGCACAAAAAACAATACCTATGGGGCCCACCAGCTAGGTTGGAAATTGTTTTTGGTCTATAATTTATTTTGTTGCAAAAAAAAGGAAACAAAAAAAGAACTGCTAGTTCATAGTTCTTAGCTGTTTGAATTGTTCTTGAATCTTTTTGAGAAAGTATTTTTAAAATTTTGAAAAAGAAAAATTGGATCCCCTTCTTTGTTGCTTTGCATGTATTGGCATCTAGACATTGTTTTTTTTTTTTTTTTAACTCTTTCTAATGTTTGTGCGAAGCATGTCTTGTTTCTTTGCTTTGAAGTGACAGAATAAAGTTTTACAAATTTTTTATGAGATGACATGATATAATAGTCTTTTTTTTTTTTTGTAGATATATTATCATTTTTATATTTTTATAAAATAATATTGTGTGATTTCTTTTATACATGACAGATAAGATGTTAGATTAGTTTCTATTTTTGAAAGTTTGTTTTTGTTATTTATGTAAACTAAGAAATATATTGGTATTAATTTAATATCCTATTTTTTTATCTTGTTATCTCTTTACAATTTTTTTTGAAGGATGCTATCATCTTCTTTACAATTAGTTTCTATTTTTTGAAGGATGTTATCTTTGTAATTTACTTGTATGGTCCTTTTTTTTTTTAAATGTCCATTTATTTGTATGGTTGCAAATAAACCAAAGGTTAAAGTAAAGAAACTTTTCGGAAGAAAAAAAAGGGTTAAGGTAAATCAGTATTATGTCACCTCCTCCATCATGTCATATTATTTTATTGCTTCAACTTAGCTAGATATAATAACAGTACATTAAATTTCCTTAAAAAATAATAATAACAGTAGATTAAACTGTTATATTTATATAGTAGAGGGACTAAAATTACTATTTAACTATATATATATAAGAAAAATACTAGCAAGAGACATTTCCAATTTTAGTTTATAGGCTCTTCTTTAATTCGATGAAACGTGTAGCCTATTACTTCTTTTCTTTAAAAGGCAATTAGAGGATTTCTTAGAATATTAGTTGAAGGAGACGATAAATTGAATTACTGCATTAGTTATAGTATTGTTGGCAATTATTGGATGGATAGAAACATAACTTAGTGATGTGAGGTTTTCAATTTTAGCCGCCTAGTAAGTTAAATTGTCCAATTGTAATCAATTTAGGCTGAAATTTCTGAACCCACTTTCTCTTTACTAGAATGATACCCGATCTCTTCTTTAAAATATAACCGACTTTTGTTTTATGGGAATTAAGAATCCAATGCAAATAGTGCAACGAGGCATGGTTAAAAATAAATAAATAAATAAAAAAAACAAGGCAGAGGAATATTTAAATTACTGTAGTTCTTTTTGTCGCAAATTTGCATGTTCAAAAAACCTATCAAGTAGCGTAGCTGGCCAATAAATGAATTTTAAAAAATTGTACAAATAGAGATCTAGCTGGATGTGGGTTAAAATTTTAGATCTAAGTTTTACAAATGTCGAACTAAATTCCAATTCAATATTTTGCTATTCGAGTGCGGAAGGAATTGGCAGTTGCGACCTTCTCCCTGTGGGAGAGAGAGAGAGTTAACGAATAATTAATTGAAAGTTGGCGTGTTGGTAAAAGTGTTGACGAATGCCATAGTGATAGACCAAAAGTGTGAGTTTTTGGTTTTGTCAGACACAAATCAACTTCATTTCATATCTATTTTGGTGCATTTCTTTGCTTTCATTCTAGCTTTCAAGGGTCTCCTCTTGGTTTCCGTATTGTGGAAAATTCAGAAGGGTAAGTTCATCTTGATGTCTTGAACGACCTGGCATGTACTGGGTGTCCACCATTAGAACAAGACAATCGAACCGCTTGTTTCTGGAATTACTGATTGATCGGTATTTTTATAGCAATATTAGTTGAAATCAATTAGCAATCGATTATTAAGTGCGTTTTTTATAGAGAACGGGGCATAGAGCCTACTCAGAAGTGCAAGACAATACTGATAACAAGAATGTACTAGGAAGTTTTCTCCTTGTTATATGGTGACTAATTGATTTTTTTTTTTTTTTTCCTGTTTAAGTTGATATTACAGATAAACCTGAATAGTGCATCTATGGAAGTCGCACCTCAGAGTTCGGAAGCCCCAGTTACAAAGGTGGTTGACGAATCTGTAAATGATGCAAATGGTGATAAGGTCAGGCATGCCTTCTCTTGTGTTATTCTAATAGCTTCCAATTTGGTTTGAGCTTGATGGATATATGGGTGTACGCATTTATTTCATATTGTATTGAAAAATTGCTAGAGACTGGAATCTTCACCTCTAGATATATTCAGCATCATTGAGTTCAAGTTTTTCATGCCTTTGTGATGACTATTTGAAATGGCTGACACTTGAAGAATTTCTTTGCTTTTGGATAGATTGATATATTTGTTGGTATCTTTTCACTTTTCAGATAACTTAGAAAACATAAAATTATCCGAGTATTAAAAAAAACAAAAAAGAAAGTTGCCATTTAGTGTAATTTGTATCTCATATCTGCAGCATTATGTTGCAGATGATTGAGTTTTCCCAAACTAATCATACACAAGCACATGCATGTGGATATAAACGTATTTGGAACAGAGTTGCAACTTCGGGCATTTGCTGAGGTCGCGTCTGCAAGCTTTTTTAATTTCTATTGTGATGAATCAGTTGATAAAGTGTATGTATACGTTATGTTGAAATCAGTTGCTTTTAATAGTCTTTTTTCTGGTTTCTATGGGTGCACAGAGTGGAAGAATTTTCAAGGACGTTTTTTCAC
The DNA here is from genome assembly GCA_017139565.1 of Luffa aegyptiaca. NCBI lineage: Eukaryota > Viridiplantae > Streptophyta > Magnoliopsida > Cucurbitales > Cucurbitaceae > Luffa > Luffa aegyptiaca. Next base: position 7,090,144 of record CM029405.1, on the reverse strand, counting down.
CTTTTGATTTCTTTCTCGATTTTTCGATAAGATTTTTTTCCATACAATGTACTGGTGTAAATGTAAACACCTATTTACTTTATATAGTTTATCTATATTGATTTCAAATTGGAAAAATTTCATATAATCCACCTTTTGGTGTTGGACTTATCCCTATTTCATTGATCAATGAAATTATGTTTCCTTCTAAAAAAGAAATGGTCTTTCTTTACTGTCTCGTGGAATTCTGGCATGTTATGTACACAAATTTCTTTAATTTTGTTTTTCTTTTCTATCAAAAGCAAACCATTTTAATGTTGTGGCATCACGACACTATTGGAGCTTGGATGAGTACATATCTGATACTTGATAGAATGTAAACAATTAATTAGGTCTACGAATATCATACGATATTTACAATTATTAATTCTTAGAAGTTCTTGATAGTCTTAATGGTTTACCAAATTTTATGACAGATAACGAATGGGGATGTAACTCAAGTAGAAAAAGATAGTAAGAATGAAGAGGAGGAAAATGCTCTGGGTGGGGAGTTCATAAAAGTAGAAAAGGAGCCTCTAGAGGTGAAGCATACTCATCCAGCCAAAACAGCATCTGCAGAGGAGGATAAACCAACCATTGTTGAAAGAAGTTCAAGCAATTCAAGCAGAGAATTATTGGAGGCCCAAGAGAAGGCAAGAGATCTTGAACTCGAAATTGAGAGATTAGCTGGAAATTTGAAGCATTTAGAGTCAGAGAATTCAAGGCTACAGGATGACGTATCACTCACAAAGCAGAAGCTTGAGGAAAGTGAAAAGAAGTATGAAGTGCTTGAACTCGATCATAAGAAATCGAAAGAGCAGATTGTTGAATCTGAAGAGAAATACAGTTCGCAGCTCAATAGTTTGCAAGAGGCATTGCAAGCTCAAGAAGCGAAGAACAAGGAGTTGATAGCGGTGAAAGAAGCATTTGATAGTTTGAGCAATGATTTTGAGAATTCCCAGAAGCAGATTCAAGAACTGGAACAAAAACTGAAGGTCTCTGGAGAAGAAGCATTGAAATTTGAGGAGCTTCACAAACAAAGTGGCTTGAATGCTGAATCTGAGGCAAAAAGAGCATTAGAATTTGAGAGGCTTCTTGAAACAGAAAAACTGAGCGCAAAAGAAAGAGAAGATCAAATCTCTTCCCTGCAAGAAAAAATCAAGGACTTAAATGAAAAGATTGCTGAAAGCCAAAAGGTAGAAGAAACACTTAGAACTACAGCAGCTGAGCTTTCTGCCGTCCAGGGAGATCTAGCGCTTTCTAAATCTCAACTGCTAGACTTGGAGAAGAAACTTTCTACGAAGGAAGCTTTAGTTGAAGAACTAACTCAGGAACTGGACACCCGAAAGGCTTCGGAATCTAAGATCAAGGAAGATATTTCAGCCGTTGAAAACCAGTTTGCTTCAACTAAAGAGGATCTTCGTGTAAAGGTGTCTGAACTGGAAGAAATCAAGTTGAAGCTACAGGAAGAAATTAACCAAAAAGAATCTGCTGAGTCTGCTTTAAAAACTCAGGAAGCACAAATCTCCGTTATTCAAAAGGAACTTGCCGCAGCTATCAAAGATAAAGAAGAGCTTGAAGTGACTGTAGCAGATCTCTCTAGCAATGCCAAACAAATGAAAGATTTATGCAACGATCTTGAGGAAAAACTGAAGGCTTCAGATGAGAATTTTGGAAAAGCTGATTCTCTTTTGTCTGAAGCTCTGTCCAACAACAAGGAGCTGGAACAGAAGTTGAAGAACTTGGAGGATCTCCATAATGAAACTGGAGTTGTCGCTCAAACTGCCACTCAGAAGAATCTTGAACTTGAGGAAATTGTCCGAGCTTCAACTGCCTCAGCGGAAGATGCACAATCACAATTAAGAGAACTTGAGACTCGATTTATAGCAGCAGAACAAAAGAATGTGGAGCTTGAACAACAGCTAAATTTGTTACAATTGAAAAACAATGATGCTGAGAGGGAAGTGACTGAATTATCCGAGAAAATAAAAGAACTCAGTACTAAGTTGATCGATGTTGAGGAAGAAAAGAACCAGCTGAATGTTCTAAAGCAGGAATATCAGGAGAAGGTACTGCAACTGGAATCTGCAATACAGCAGTCAACGTCGCAGCATCAAGATCTTGAGAATGAGCTGAAAGCCACAATCGGGAAATGTTCTGAACATGAGGAACGAGCTAACATGAATCATCAACGTAGCCTTGAACTCGAAGAACTGATCCAGACATCTCATAACAAAATTGAAGTTGCAGATAAAAGGGTGAGTGAGTTGGAGTTGTTGCTTGAAGCAGAAAAATACAGAATTCAAGAGCTTGAAGAACAAATTAGTACTTTAGAAAAAAAATGTGGGGATGCTGAAGCAGAAACCCAGAAAAACTTTGACCAGCTTTCTGTCCTTGGATCTGAAATCAAGTCATATGAAGAAAAAGTTGCAAGCCTTGAAACTGCATTACATGTTTCCAATGTAAAGGAAAAGGAATTGGCTGAATCGCTGGATATGGCAACAGAAGAGAAGAAAAAATTGGAAGATGCATTGAACTTGTCCAGCAGTCAGCTAGCTGAATCAGAAAATTTGGTGGAAGTTATAAGGAACGATCTGAACATTACTCAAAAGAAACTTGAAAGTATTGAGAGCGATCTCCAGGCTACTGGTATCAGAGAGACTGAGGTGCTGGAAAAGCTGAAATCTGCGGAGGAGAAACTAGAACACCAATTACAAACAATAGACCAAACTACCGCAAGAAACTTAGAACTTCAGTCGTTGCACGAGTCATTAGCCAAGGATTCCGAAACGAAAATGCTGGAAGCAGTAGCAAAGTTCAGCAACAAAGAATCTGAGGCTAACTCTCTCGTGGAGAAAATTAAAGTTCTTGAAGAACAAATAAAAGCTTATGAGGATCAGATATCTGAGACCAATGGAAGATCTGCAGCTTTAAAGGAAGAATTGGATCAGACATTGACAAAATTGACTTCTTTGGAGAGTACAAATGGTGAACTCAAAAAATATAGTTCCGAAGTTGAAAACAAAGTTTCTCAGATTTCTTCAGAGAACGAATTATTAGTAGATACAAACATTCAACTCAAAACCAAGGTCAATGAACTTCAGGAGTTTTTGAGCTCTGCTCTTGCTGAAAAGGAAACTTCTGATCAACAGCTTGTTTCTCATAAGAGCTCTATTGCTGAATTAACAGAAAAGCACTCGAGAGCCATCGAGTTCCAGTCTGTAACTGAAGCCCGTCAAGTGGAGATAGATCAGAAACTGCAGGAGGCCATTCAAAAGTTAGATCAGAGGGATTCGGAGGTCAAGGACTTGAGTGAGAAACTGAAGGTGGCAGAGGACCAGATAAAATTGTTTGAAGCAAAGGTTCTGGAAGCCTCTGCAGATGCTGAAGCTCATAAGAGTCAGCTTGAAGAGACTCTTTTGAAAGTAAAGCAACTAGAAAGCACAGTAGAAGAGTTGCAAACCAAGAAAGTTGATGCTGAACAGGAGAGTGCAGGGCTAAATGAGGCGAAGTTGAAGCTTACTCAAGAACTAGCCTTAATTGAATCTAACTTGAGTGATCTCCAGGCCAAGTTATCAGCTGCCAACGTTGAAAAAGATGAAACTGCCGAACGGCTTCAGACAGCAGAGGGTCAGATTAAGTTGGTTGAAGCAAAGGCTCTGGAAGCTTCTACAAATGCTGAAGCTCATAAGAGTCAGCTCGAAGAGACTCTTTTGAAAGTAAAGCAGCTAGAAAGCATAGTCGAGGAGCTGCAAGCCAAGTCAATTAATGCTGAAAAGGAGAACGCAGGGTTAAGTGAGGCAAATTTAAAACTTACTCAGGAATTAGCCTCATATGAATCTAATTTCAGTGATCTCCAGACCAAGTTATCCGCTGCAAACATTGAAAAGGATGAAACTGCTGAACGGCTTCAGACAGCAGAGGGCCAGATAAAATTGGTTGAAGCAAAGGCTGTAGAAGCTTCTACTGATGCTGAAACTCATAAGAGTCTGTTCGAAGAGACTCTTTTCAAAGTAAAGCATCTAGAAAGCATAGTAGAGGAGCTGCAAGCCAAGGCAATTAATGCTGAAAAGGAGAATGCAGGGTTGAATGAAGCAAATTTGAGACTGACTCAGGAATTAGCCTCATATGAATCTAATTCGAGTGATCTCCAGACCAAATTATCTGCTGCAATTTCTGAAAGGGATGAAACTACTGAACGGCTTCAGACTGCAGAGAAGACTGTACATGAGTTGACATCACAGCTAGCTTCCGAAGAACAGAGGCTTCAGTCTCAGGTTTGCAGAAAAGTTTAATTTTCAATCAGTTGGTGCTATTAAAATGTTGTTATCGTACATTGCAATTAATTCTTTCTCATGTTTACAGATCGCTTCAATTATGGAAGACAACAACGTCCTCAATGAGACATATCAGAAGACCAAAAACGAATTTCAGTCGGAGATATTACAGCTGGAAGGAAAATTGAAAGAACAGAGCAAAGTTGAAGAATCATTAAGATCTGAAATTGAAAGCCTCAAGGTAGAGATTGCAGAGCATAATGGTTTAAAAATACGCCATAAAGAACTTGAAGAAGAGCTAAGTAAATCTGAAGCTCTACGGAAAGAAGAGGTACATCAAAGTGTGATTATTGGAAGAAATAAGACTGAAGACTTCATCAATTTTCCATTTGGTCAATTTTATTCTGAAATTTTATTGATCTTTTGTGTTGAATGTGAATGATGTCATTAGGTTGAAAGTGTCCAGGCAACCGCCGCAGGAAAAGAGACAGAATTGATTTCCAAATTGGAAGATTATGGTCTCAAAATCCAAGATAGAGATCAATTAAACGAACAAGTACAACAACTTCAGAAAGAACTGCAGGTGGCAAAGGCGGAGATTGCCGAACAGGTTAGACACCATGCCTTTTTTACTTTGAAAATAAACTCTTATATTTCTAAAAAAAAAAAAAAACATGCTGTTACAATCAAGTTGAACTGCTTGGATTGTATCAACAATGAATTTAGTTTAATTTCTTAGGACGCTGTCTTCAACAGAAAGAGAAAGATTCTCAAAAAGAGTTCGAACGAGAGGATTCACTTAAGCGGTCTCTTCAAGATCTGGAAGCGAAGGGCAAAGAAATTCTTGCTCTAGAAACACAAGTCAAGGACCTCCAGCAGAAATTGCTCCTGGCTGAGGCTAAGCCAATAGAAAAGGTTTGTTTTACTCTTCAAAAATCCTATACAGTTTCCTAATCAATTAAGCTATGTTGTTATAGCGATCATGGATTGTATGAAGCTACTCATGTTTAGTTGAACTATATCTTGCAGGCTGATGGAGGCAGTTCGACGGAGGGAAAGGACGGAGTAGAAATAAAATCCAGAGATATCGGATTGAACTTTTCAACTCCAACAAAAAGGAAGCACAAGAAGAACAAAGAGGCAGCAGCAGCATCTACACCATCTTCATCTTCTACCGAAACACAGACTCAAATTGCTGAGGTTTCTTCAATCTCCTCTTTGAAGTTTGTTTTGGTAGTAGCTCTGATCTCTGTTATACTCGGTATATATCTGGGGAAAAGGTATTAAATATTTGTGGTTTTTCGATTTATTTTTTTCCCATTTTTTTTTTCAATCTCTTCCCTTTCGTTTTCCTTTTTTTTTTTTTTTTTTTTTTCTTCTTCCCCTTAAGTAGAAAAGACACCCTTATTTGGAAGCCTCTTTTTGTTTCTTCTTTGAAATATGTTTCGAGTTAATGTTTCTGTAGTCAGTCGGTTCGGGAATTGGTTTTATTTTCTATCCCCAGCCAGCCAGCATGTAAAAGCAAATACAATTGTTGGTGATACGTCTAGTTTTCTATGTGTGTATTTATCTTGTATGTATTTTCTTTGTAAGTCATTACAATGGAAGCACTTTGATTTTTGTCCATTTTCTTTTGAGGGAGTGGCCCTCTCCACCGTTTTAGGGTTGGACATTGTTCTCCAATTTCTAACTTGGGTTTGATTGGTGGTAGCAATTTAAGGTATATGTTATTTGTAAATATTGCAACTTTTTAAAAAATTGCAAATATGTCAAGTCTATCAATGATTGACATCTATCACGGTAGACTTCAATAACAATGCATGTAATCTATCACTAATAGAATAGTCTATCAACAATAATTAAAATTGTGATTAAAGTCTATTGTTGATAGACTTCTATCCCTGATACATGTCTATCATTGATGGACTTCAATCACAATGCATACATCAATGATAGGTTATTAGCATTGATAGAATAGTCTATCAACAACAGTTAAACTTGTGATTGAAATCTATCGTTGACAAACTTCTATCATTGATAAACTTAAATTTTGCTATAATTGCAAAGAGTTTTAGATTTTGCTATATTTACAATTTTTTAGTCTATTTTGTTATGAGAATTTGCGGTGGGTGGCAAATAAGAATTATATAATTGCAAATATAGCACAATGTGAAAAAAATTGCAAATATAGCAAAATCTATCAAAGTATATTATTGATAGACACTAATAGACTCTGGTTAATTAGAATTTATCTGATAGACTTCGATTATCAGAGTTTATCAGCGATAGACTCTGATTAATCAGAATCTATCAGTCTACTGATAAACTTTGATTATTCAGAGTCTATCAGTGTCTATCGTTGATAGACTTCGGTTAATCAAAATCTATCAGTAACTATCACTGATAGATTTTGATTAAACAGAGTCTATCAGTGATAGACTTTGAATAATCATAGTCTATCAATGATAGACATCAATAGAATCTGACGACAACTTTTTGGTCTTGTACAGTTAATTTTGCTATATATGCAATTAGTTTGTAACTGTGTTATACTTGCTATTAATTTGGTCCAATTTGCCATCTATGCAACGGCCCCTTTTGTTATTTGTGCAAACAACCTTTTTTAACTTGAAGAAGGCAACCGATAATAATAAAATGTAGGTTTCGTAGATCTGAAAGTGAGTCCATATACCAAATATAGACTCAAACTTCTTAATCTTGTGAACTAGACATCTCCTTCATGCTTGTTGGAGATGTTGTAACCTATTTAACTTCGAAGCTTAATTCACAACCACTATGATGCATGCTCTATTAACAGTGTATTGGGAATGGATCGTTTCAAATATGCTACTCATCTTGATTATTTACATGATTTTGGAAAAGTAAAAAATGTTTTTCAAAATTTTATTGTTGTCGTATTACATACCTAATTTTTTTTTTTTTTTTTAATTTCAAAACCACTAAAGCAATTTAGTATTTTGTTAAAAGAATTTTAAAATTTAAAATCACTAGACCTTTTTTTTTCTTGTCAAGTACAAGTTGGAATATTTGATGTAATATACTAGTACTTGAGAGAGATATATTGTAAACTTTTGAGCTAACTTACACGCACCTCTAAGACAACACCTTATCCTATAATTTCTAATGTTTGAAAATTTATAAGATTTTAATATTCTTAGTAGGTGGTCATCACCATGTTTAAACTCATTTTCCAAACTCTCTGTTCAAGCATATATCTTTTAAAATTTTCAAGAACTCTTCTCAACATGCAGTCAGTTATATCATCAAAATGTTGAAAAACATTGTTGCTCGGTTAAAATCAAAGCATTTTCTAAGAAGTTAAAAATATTTTAACGGGTATTGAAAAGAAAAATTATAAACCAAACATACTATTACAAATATTTAAAGAAAAAACATTAAATTGACGTTTTCAAATTTTATTAGGCATGAGAAAATCCCATTCATTAACTATAATGATCTTTTGGGGAATAATTCTTTAAGGGTTCTTTTTATTTTTTTAAAATTGAAATGTAGGTATATATATTACACTCTTTAGCATATATGAATTGAATAATGCTCTTGTTCCCCATCAAAAAGTGAACATCTTTTTCAATCATTTTCTAACAAAAACAAAGAAAGACAAAGGGAAAAAAAAAATAAAAAGAATGATAGTAGCAATTCATATCATATCACATCAAAATTATGGGTTTTCCACTCATAAATGATCAAGTAAAGATTTTTGTTCAAAAAAAATGATCAAGTAAAGACTTGATCAAAAGTTAAGTAGTAAATGTCAAAGCGAGCTTAGCTCAGCAGTTATTGGCATGTATCCTCGACCATGAGGTCAGAGGTTCGAATCCCCCTCACTCCAAATGTTGATGTACTCAAAAAAAATAAAATAAAAAATAAAAAAAAAGTTAAGCAGTAAATATTTCTAGAGAGTGAGAGATACGTGCAGTTAAAAGGTAATTTTTGGTGAAATTTAAAGATGAGGAGATGAAGTTTAGGGAATAACTTTCCCTTTACCTTTTTGATTCACGTGTGATTTTTCACAATTGTCTTAAATGACAATCTTTGTTTTTATTAGGGATTTGGTCAAAAGGAATTTTACCATTTGTCAAAGACCAATGATTTTTGGTATCCAATTTTCTATGTTTTTTCTTCTTCTTTTTACCCAAATAAAATGTGATGCTATTTTGGCCCACAAAATTTACCTTTAACCAAATGGACATATTTCCATACATTTATATTCTTTTTCTTTTCTAATTCCAACTCTTTTATTTGTAAGAGAATTTGAAAAATATGATATTCATGGTTACCCATCTTTAATTCCTAAAATTTGGATCATGTTTTTATTTGATCTTGAGTTTGAAAGTTTAAAGTTTGGATCATATTTTTAAGACTAATTTTTATTTAGTCTTAAGTGCTAAAGTCAAATGATTTAGTTCTAAAATTTTAATAAAACGAATGTTAATAGTCTCAAATCTTTTTTTATTTATTTAGAAAAACTTGATTAATAATTACTTAAAACTAATTAAATACATTTTATTTTAAACACAAAAAATCATCTTAAAATGATTCTCTTTCCTTTTCTCCACTTTCTCCCCTTCTTCTCCTTCTCACTCTCCCTTGATCTCTTCTTCTTCCAACTTCTCCACTCTCTTATCTACCTCTTTCTTACTCTCTCCCCCACCCCATTGTTAAACTAGACTTTCAAAACTTTTAACTTTTCTCTCCTAATTTTGGGACACAAAAACCAAGTATGTGTTTGATTCTCCTATTGTCCCTTTGGTGCGTAACATTTATGTTGAAGCTCACGATTTTGATAGTCATACTAGTGACTAGAAGAATATCTCTCAAAATGTATTTAGTGCCTATTTTAATCAATTTTCCATCATCTTTCTTTGGTTGAGTGGCATATATTTCCATAATATATGTGTTTTCAATTATGAAGCATGACTAGATGATCCTACCGACATGACCCTAGTGCATGGCCAGGTGGTTTGGTCCATAGTGGACCAATAAACATTAAACGATAATGTAGCTAGGTGGAGGTTTTCGAGAAATTCTCTACAAGATATGCGGGGAATGAGTAATGAGTGAGGAAAAGAATAGAATGAGAAGATAGAGAAGTGAGAAAAATGAGAAAAATAAAAAGGAGTAAAAGAAGCGGAGAGAAGAATTAAAAAAAAAAAAATCAATGTCTTGTCAACCTTCGTTTAATAACCGTTTTCAAAATCTTAGTCAAATTTTGAAAACGGAAAGAAAAAAAAAGTTTTAAAAAACTTGTTTATATTTTTTCAATTACCATTATGAATTCCAATATGTTTTTTTTTTTCTTAAAACTTAGAAAGAAAACGTGTTTTGAACGATGGAAAATAAAATCAGAATCATTATCAAAGACGTTAATAATTATGTCACATTAACTTATTTAACTGCATGCCATGACATATTACTTTTGTTCGAGAGTAGATAAATAAGTTAGCTATGTTCAGGTTGGTCATATCATATATTATTAAATACAAGAACAACCACCCTATTTAGAGCCATTTTATGGATCTCAAAATCAAGCTTACACATATTTTAATTTTAAAGATTAAATCCTAAACCAAAATCCAATCAACAAAAGTGCAATTTATCTTAGAAAATATTATTCTATAAAAAAAAAATTATAGTTTAACATCAAAATTAGAATAAAATATCAAAATATTTAAAGTTACACACTTTTTTTTTTTTTTGTTGAAGATTTAAAGTTACACACTTTTTGAAAAAGAGTTGTTGTTACAAATAATGCCATAATCTCTTTAATCAAGAGAATGATGTGGCAATTAAATATAATTTATCATTAACTGATGATTTAAAACTGTTTTATAAAGTTGTACATTTTAAATAAAATAAAAAAGTTCCATTCACCTTATACACTTATTTCTTTTCTCCTTTTTTTTTTTCTTTTTTTAGAAAAGTATACACTTATTTCTAATGTCCATATCTCATGTTATTTATGGTTCTCAAGAACAACTTTTAATGTCTTTTCAAGTTAAATAGTTGTGCTAAAATTAAGGTCTGTTTGATAATCATTTTGTTTTTTATTTTTAGTTTTTAAAAATTAAGTTTGATTTCTCCTCATTTCCTTACAATGGTTTTTATATATGTTAAGAACACATTTACATTCCTAGTCAAATTCCAAAAACAAAAACAAGTTTTTGAAAACTACTTTTTTTAGTTTTCAAAACTTGAGTTGGTTTTTGAAAACAAGGAAATAAGATCGATAACAACACAAAGAAATAAGAGAAAGTAGTTTTTGTAGGCTTAATTTTCAAAAACTAAAAACAAAAAACAAAATGGTTATGAAGGGACCTAAATAACTAAACTCACTCATCAAAAACTAGCTTTTAAAGTCCAATATCCAAACATATCTCTATACTTTTGATATGTTTAATTAATCATTGTTAAATTAGTTAAAAAAAAAAAAAAAAAACAGAAAAACAGAGTTTTAAAAAAAGGAATCCCATTTAGCAGCTTGTCCCATTCATTATTTGTCATCCTTCAGGACAAAAAAAATGTCAAATTTTTAAACACAAATAAAGATTACTAGAATTGAATTAAAACATTATATTTAAAAATAAAAATAAAAAAAAGGTACCAAAGTTGATATTGTTTTCCAACACAAAAATAATTAGATTGTAGACATAAATATTTGATGGTGACCCAAGAATTCTTCTCAAATATGAATGATGAAGCTAAGTTTTTTTTTAATTTAAAAAAAAAAAAAAAAAAAAAAAAAAAAAAAAAAAAAAAAGTGACAAAGAAATGTTCCAAACCAAAGACTTGGTATTGTACTGTCTGTATGACAATCCCACCATCACCATATGTCCAATCTAACTCAATGTTTTTCAACTAAGTTTTCATTTATTTTGGCTTTGATTGATAACAACAAAGTTTTGCATTGTGTGGCAAGATTCTTCCACTACTTCATTACAAACTATAGCCTCTCTATTTTGTACCTATGTATTTCTAGCCTTTGTTTGAGATTCTCCTTCCTCAAAAAGACTCTTTTTCATCTCATTTTGATTAAACATTTTTTCTCTTTCCTAACTTTTGAAGGAGTGTTTAATAGGTACCTGAAGTTTCAAAAGTGTCTGGTATATCATCGAACTTTCAATTTTGTGTCTTTTTTTATATATATTTAAAAAAAAACAAAAAAAAAAAACTTCACGAAAACTTTCATTAATAGAAGAGATTTTTCACTGGGGTACAAAAAATGATTTTTCACTAGCAGCTAAGCTGAGTATCCAATCTGGACTTATGAAGCCATTAAGCCAAAACTGAGTTCAATCCTGTTCGGGCTCATCGATGTCAAAAAAAAAATATAGAAAAGGGAGGAGGGACCTCCCTCCTCCTCCGTTTCGCGTCGGAAATGGAGGAGGAGGAGGGAGGACCCTCTTCTATACTTTAAAAAAAAAAAAAGAAAAGAAAAGAAGAAAATTGGGGTAAGAGAGAAGAAAAGAGGAAAAAAAAAGTTACAGTCGACGGTGGCGGCGAGCGGTGGTCGGCCGCCGATCGCCTGCAAGGAGATTTGAAGAAGATGAAGAAAGGGTGGACGGAAGAGGATGAAGAAGAGGGGAAGAAGAAAGAGATTAAAATAATAATATTTTATTGTTTTTATTCATTTTTATTTTAAAAGTAAAAAATAATAATTTTTTAATTAAAAAAATGTGGCCACGTCAGCAACCGTTAGGATTTAACAGAAAAATAGACGGCAGGGACCAAAGTGCTTCTTGTCTCACACCTCAGAGGTGTTTTTGTTGAATTTGAAAACTCAGGAACCAAAATGTAACTTAATCCAAACCTCAGGGACCAAAAGTGTAATTTTCCCTTCCAAAAAATTATAATCCGATCATTCATAAAGAATAATTGAGATTGTTGTGCACTCAATCTTCCAAATAATATGCTTTTTGTGAAAACAAAATAAAGAAACATCTTTTAGAAATTAGAAAAAACATTTACTTTAAAACATGTTTTTCCACAACTTTTATTCTCAAGAACAAAAAGTTGTCTTTGAAAATTGCTCTCAAACAAATCCTTTTATGCATGTTTTCTTTCGTTTTTATCAAAGAGGACTTTTTGAGTTCTTCCATTCTACCTTTTAGGAATTTAATATTTCTAATGGAATGGTTGAATATTGAGGTGAGTTTTTGAATATAATAATTATGTAAGTTTATTTAACAATAATTGAGGAACTAATGAGAATAATTTATTTTTCAAATAGCCATATAATGTCAAAAGAGACAGATTTTATAATAATTAAATCTTTAATTATTAACCTTTATAATATTTTGTTAAGGATGAAACTTACAACTACTAAATCTTTTTATTCCTTTAACCTATGTTTTGTTCTTTAGTGAGAAGATGTTTACATGAATGTTTCCAAAAACTTATTTTTCCATTTCTTAAGAGAGAAAAAAAAAATTGAAATTATTTCTTCTTCAAAAACTAATTATTTCCGAAGATTTTTTAAAACAAACTCCAAAAAACATTTAAAAGACTATTATGCATAAAAAAGAATTGGTTAAATTATAAAAAAAATACCTCCAATTATACCCCTAAACTTTCAAAAGTTTCATTTTAGTCCTCAAAGTTGGAAGTTTGTTTCAAAACAACCCTTAAAAGCATTTTTTCCCGTTAAATTTATGGACAGAAAATGATTGGGTTTGCATATGTATTGTTGTTTATGTAAAAGTATTTGAACATATACATGGGGAAAATGATAAAAACGAATGCAAACACATCAATTTTCGTTCATAAATTTAATAGGAAATGTCCCTAAAGATCGTTTTGAAACAAACTTTAAACTTCAAGGACTAAAATGAAATTTTTAAAAGTTCAAGGGCATAATTGAAACCAACCATAATTCAAGGATATTTTTGATAATTTAACCAAAAAAAAGATATCTGATTCTTTGGAAGCAATTTTTGAGCATTTTGACCCCACAAAAAAAATAATAATAAAGAATGTTTTCCAAAATACTTTTTTTTCTTTTTCCTTTTTTTTTTTTCTCTTGTCTAAAAACAACCATAAATCTTTCCTTCTTCAAAAACTTGTAATTTCAAGCACATCATACATGACATCATGTTTAAGAAGAGAAGTCCAACCCAACATCAGTGTTTTAAATAACAAATTACAAACTTCTTCATATAAGAGTTTTTTTTATTTAAAAAAAAAAAAAAAACATGACATATAAAATTCATCCAAACAACACCTATCTCTTTGGAGACAATTCTTAAGCATTTTGACAATAAATAAATGATTCCTCCCTTGACTTTGCCTCCATTATGGAGAGGGAGGGGGCATCAAAATGATGATAAACTGTCCTATTGTAGAGACTATAGAAGAGAAATTATTAGGGAAAAACTGTTATATTATGTCGTGACTAATAATTTTACATTGTTGGATATACAAAAGAGAAAATACAATTCGATTTTGTATCCAATGGTCATTGGGGGCACACAACCTTTCGAATTTTCATCCAGCAGTTACTAAGAGGCAGTTACAAGGTGGTGGCCCTCATTCAATAATTTTTTTGGATAAAATACATTTTTGGTTGAGATTTGATCTTAATTTCTATTTGGCCAATAGATTTTCAAAACTAAAATTTTTTGTCGTTGAGATTTGAATTTAGTTTCTAAAGTTTCAAAAATGAGACATGTTGGGTTCCGAAAACTTGAATTTGATTTCTAATTAGTTCTTTAAATTTGAAATTGATTTCTAAATGATCCCTAGTAGAGCAATGTTAGCTAACCAAATAGAACGATGATTGTAATTAACATATGCTCACTAGACTGGATAATATATATTTTTTAAAATGAATCCAAAAATTTTATATATTTTTTATTTTATACACTAGAAACCAATTTCAAACTCCATAGATCGATTAGAAATCAAATTCAAACCTTAGGTCCCGTTTGATAACCCTTTGGTTTTTTGTTTTTGGTTTTTGAATTCCTTGCCAAATTTTAAAAACAAAAACAAGTTTTTTAAAACTGTTTTTTTTTTTTCCCAAAATTGGGCTTGGTTTTTAGAAACAAGGTAGAAGATTGATACTAAAACCAAGAAACTTAGAGGTGGAAGTATGTGCGTATAAGCTTAATTTTTAAAAACTAAAAACCAAATGGTTATCAAACGGAACTCTTATAGACTAAAAATATCACTTCTGAAATCTCAACGACCAAACAGAAACTAAATTCAAATCTCAAGAATCAAAAGTGTCAGTTATCCAAATAAAAACAAAGTTCAAAATCTCACGGACCAAAAGTGTACTTTTACCCGTAAACTTTTCAACCAAAGCTAGTTTGTTTGGTTGGTTTGAGACTGAAACCTCACCCATTTTTCCCTTTCTTTTTATGGTTTGCATATTAGAGGAGGACAGAACATGGAAAATTATAGGATAGAGGCTTTGAGGATATGATGATAAAATGAAAGTTTCTTCTGAGTGAAAGAAATTAAAAAAAACATTCTGAAGAGTTTTTTGTCCTTTGCAATTGCAGAGATAAAGAGAGAGAAGAAACTGAGAGTTTTTTTTTTTTTTTGGTTTGCTTTTTCAGTCACCAGTGCCTGAGCTTTTGGGGAACAGATTAAAATGTGAAACTTCTTTCTCAAAATTTGAAATGATGATTTATAATGACAGTTTCCTTCAGTTTCAATTCAATGCTGCATTTTTGCAAAAGATCAGTTTGTAGTAAATCAAACAATCAATCATTGCACTATTCATTTCTATACTTGTTTCCAAAACTTTTCAATTTGGTACTTGAGTGCTTCTCTCTCTCTCACTCTCTACCATTTTGGCTTGGAAATGTGTGCTAATTTGGTAACTTTTTTCTTTTCTATCTCCAAAAGGGAATTTGCATCCTTCAAGAATATTCTATATATCATTTACATCATCTTTGGATTAGTGAAAAAAAAATTCATTTTGAATCTTTATAGGGATGAGACTTATCAGTTCAACTCTTGAATGCACGTTGAGAAAGTTGCTCGTGTCGGCTAATAACCTATCGTAAAACTCAATTGACAAGATATCATAATCGAGTTACAAAATCAAGTGAGTCGTATAAAAGAATATCTAATATAACTCTTTTTTTAGTTTTACAATTTTGGGATAAGAGATGGATGATAATAAGTGTCTTGCTTACTAACCTATGTTCGAACTGACAATATCTAACGCAACTTTACAAACCAATATCTACCAGAAAGATAATGCAACATTCAACTTAAAACCATCTATTTGGGTTTTTTTTTTTTTTTTTTTTTGACAATATGTGAAGGCAGGGGAATTCGACTCACAAATCTCTTGGTTATTAGTATAAGTTTTTATGCTAGTTGAACTATGCTTTTACCGACGTTTTTTCAACTTATTTAAGTTTTTTTTTTTTTTTTTTTTTTTTTTGAAGAGGTTAACCAGTTACTTTTTATAATGCTTTGATCAAATCCATATATATCATATCATTTTTGTCCATATAAAATTTGACTTTTTTTTCTTTTTTTTTTTTCTTTTTGTTGGTGGTTTGCATGCTCACCCATTGGTTCCCTGTCAAAGCAGTTATTGTTCATGTTAACCAAAAGCATGACATTTACAATAATAACAATAATCCAAACATCAAAAGAATATTGTCCTTTATATTTTATATATATGATTCTCCACTTCATCAACATGCATGAATTATTTTTCTAATGAAAGAGAAACTCATGGTCTAAAATTCAATGGAGCTGATTTGAGAAGCCATTTATCTTTCTATTTGATAGACAAATCAATAAGTAATATTGAAAATTAAATTTCAAGTTGAGATCTTTACCTTAACTTAACTTGTTTATTGGTTTCAAGGCCTTTTGTTTGATATAAATAAGACCTCTTTTTTTTATTAATGAATAGCGTAATAGGTCTTTTCTTAACTTATTCCCTTCAAAATAGAAATTTTTGGCTCATGTTACTCAATCGAATAAAGTGCACATAAATTAGCATTTTCGCATAGATATCGAAAGAAATTTGATCCTATTATGAGAAAATGCTCTTAAAGAAGGCAAAAGAGACAAAATAAGAATTATTTCAAAAACAAAATAGACAAATAAGAATTGGATTGTGTTGTGTTTTCAAAAAGTGTGGTAGAGAGTTATTTCTATGCATTTTACATCACTTCAATTAAATACATCATCAATAAAAAGAACATTATTCAAACTTTAATAAAATTCTAAATAACTCTCCCTCACTTAAAAAAGAAAGTTCCAAAAACAAAACAATGAAACGAGTCTAGCAAAATAAAAGTTAAAATATCATTTTGATTCATGTACTTTAGAACTTGTTCCATTTTAATCTCCGTACTTTCAATACAACTATAAATTAGTCTCTCAATTCATCATTTAGTACTACCTATAAGTCTTTTGCCTAAAATTTAGTAAACATATTCGTACTATACGATTTCTTGAATGAAAATCATTACTATGCTTTTTGCTTAGAGCCTAATTTTAAGATATATTGAAAGTCCATGGATCGAATTCGGACATTAGAAAGTACATAGATCAAAAATGGAACTAAATCCAAAGCCCGGAAACCGAAATGACATTTTATCCCAAATTAAATAACTTCACAAGGGGCTGCCATTGCCAAACAGTGTGTTATTTATTGACATATGTTTTCCAAACCTACAATAGTCAGAGGAAAATGAAAACAGTAGCAGGTAAAGAAAGATGAGGTGACCCTTCTAAAAGCATAGTCTATTCATTCCCTTGCCTAATTCCATTAGAAAAATCAATATAATCTCCCCTCATCTCCTCAGAACTACTCTCTCTCTCTCTCTCTCTCAAATAAAAGTCTCTATCTATTCAGAAACAAAATAACAAATGATAATGATCTTATTCATGCTTTTATTCTAAAATAATAACACATATTTTACTTGAAAAGAAGAAAAAAAGCAGTATAGCTAGCAGATAAAGAGAAGTCTTACAGGTTGTTGCTCTGGCTGCTACTAATCCAAAAACAATGTCGAAATTTCCCCACAAAAATGAACAACAACTCCAGAAAGTAAGACAGAGTCTCTTGTCCCAGATTCTTCAATGGTGTCTCTCTGTTAGCTAGCCATTAATTCTTGGCACTCTGCTTCTTCATCTGGGCAAGCTTCAAATCTCCAATGATATCAAGAAAGTTGAACATAATATGATTCAGAGATTTGGGTTTCAACTTTCAATCATCAGAGGGCTGCCAGGCTGAGGCTGTGAGCAGAGATAGATCCTTCCAGCCAAGCTTGAGGCAGCCATTTTCTTCAACCAGAGTATAGCCTTTCCAAGGGAACATACCCAGAAGCAAACTGGCCTGAGCAGCCGGGTTTCCCCCAAGAGAAACGGGTCGAAACCCGACCCGTTTGAGTTCATCGCCCCATCTCTCCACCTTCACTTCGCCAGTTCGTTTGGGTCCACCAACGGCGATAATGTTCCTAATCTCACAGCCGAACAATTGCTGCTCCACCACATGCCTTTCGAGGCTATCCATGGCCAAACTATCGCCGAGCGCGTCGAACAACGCGCTGTAATAATGAAGAGCTTCGACGAATCTTCCTAGAAAACTGCCCCCATGGCTCAAATCCTGTTCGACAATGGTGATCAGTTTAGGTTTTAGGGTTGAAAGCAATCTCAGCGTACCTAAATCGCTGCCGGTTATGTCGTACAAGCAATGCTGCATCCAGTGAACGACCAGAGCCTCGCCGGGCCTCAATTCCAGTTGGTTAGGGTCCGTTAGGTTTCCGATTTTGCCTTCCACTGGATGGAACTCGAACGGGAGTCCGAGGGAGCTTGCGAAATCCGCGAGTCTCCGCCCGGTCGATTGGAGCAAATCGGAAGAGGATCCGAAGCCGGAGATTCGTAGGGATTGGATTTTCTTAGGGCGGGAGGCGAGGATGTGGAACAATCCAGGCCATTGAAGACCTTGCATTACGTCGAGGTCGATAACGTGGACTCGATCTTCCCCGTCCAAGGCTTGGAAGATGGCTTGATTGGCGGTGAAGTGAGAGAACTTGATCAACGGACTGATCGAATTGTAGGATTGCAGAGCATTGAACATCCTCTGCGACTGAGTTTGATTCAGCGTTCTGATCGTCAAGGGTGAGTACGTTCCCAAACAGGAGCTTATCACTCTGGCCTGAAGCGCGTGCGCGAAGTACGCGCCGACGCGCTCAGGCGAGGTCCCGAACGGCGAGGACAGCTCCGAGATCTCCGGCAAGAGATCGTTCGCCTCCTGCAGATTATCCATAGCAACGCACTCGGCGCATTGAAGGAGAAGCCCAAGCAGTCTCAGACCAGTGGACTCGCTGCCCTCGACAAGAGGCTCCTCTTCTTCCTCCTCCTCGTCCTCAACGGGCTTCTCGCCGGAGCCGCCGGCGTCGAAGTTGGTGAGGGCAGAATTGAAGCGCTTGGCGGAAGGATCATCGGCGGTGGAGTCGGCGTCGGCGGGGTCCCGGTCGGAGCGCTTGGACTTCATGGAATTGGAGTGGGAATTGGAAGTGGAATTGATTGGGGATTGAGGGATTAAGCTGCGAAGCATGATCGGAAGAGAGAATCAAAAGGAGAGAAGCTTTTGGGGGAAAGGGACAAAGAAGGATTGAAGGAGAGGAGGAAAAAGCTTCGTGAGAGTTGCAGAGAGAAAGTGTCAGAATGAAGAAGAAAGAAGAAAGATAAAATTAAATTAAATTAAATTAAAAAACTAAAACAAAAACTAAATAAATAAATTTGTTTTTGGGGAAAAGCCGTTAGGTACTCCGTCTGCTGCTGTCGTTAAGTGCGTTTTTTTATGATGAGGTTTACGTATAATTTTTTTAAAAAAAAAATAATTTCATTTTATATTCTTGTGATGACTTTTTTTTTTTTTTTTTGAAAAAATATTCTTGTGATGACTTTAATGACTTTTTTTTTTCTTATTGATTATTGTATTTTTTTTAATCATATTTATAGAAATGTTGTGTTTTTTCAACTAATTACAAAAATGGGTACCTTTTATAATATTTGAATTAGATAAATATGGTAATTTTTGTGATGTGACAATTTGCATGACAAAATTGTGTATTCATATTTAGGGTATTAATTAAATTTACACTAAGTTCAAGGTAAGAAAAGGTTGGTTTTTTAGTATAGATAAAAACTACCATAATTTTATAAAAGTAAAAGTTTATATTATATACCAAAGTAAAAATTTATGGACATATTAAATAAACATTGAAGTGTCAATCCCAACATAACTCAATAGATAAGGTATTAATTACCATCTCAAAAGACTTTTTTTTTTCGAACACGATCTCAAATGACTTTTTAGAGACTTATTAGACTTGTTACTAAAAATTCAGCAACAAACTTACAAATTAACTTTTTCTATTTTTCATCTGTTTTCATGTGTGACACCATGGTGACAGTGAGAAAGATAATTATTTTGAAATCCACTGATGTGATTTTTTGTTAATTTCTTATTGAAAATTAAAAAAAAAAAAAAACAAAAAACAAAAAAAACAACTGAATGTATATTGAAATTATTTATGCCAAACTGATTTTTTTTTTTTTTTTGGTGACAAATATGCCAAAATGAATATTACTTTTTAGTTTAAATAATTAATTATTAAAAAGTATATATATGGGAGGCTAGAAGATTGGTACTCCCTATCCTTATCCTTGAAGTATGAACCAAATAAATTGGGTAAATATCCCTATGTAACTAGGTTTTTACCACGTGCGATGCACGTGTAATAATTTGACTAAGTTATTATGAAGTAAAGTTAATTTAAAATTAATTAAGATTGTATGTATATTCTTATATTAGTTTTGTTTTTTCTAATTCTATGATGATTTTTTTTTGTTTTCTAATATGACTAATTTTAATATAATATAATATATATGTAATTTATCATAGCAAATGGATTAACAATAATTATTCTAAATAATAATAATAATAAAATACATGTTAAAGAAATTGGTTTATAAAGTCAAAACTTCTTTATAAAATTTTTCTCAAAAAAAAAAATAAAAAACTTCTTTATAAAAATTAAACCCTCAAACTATATGATAAATTTAAAATTAAACACTCAAACTATCAAAATATAAAAATTTGATCTATTTTAGTCAATTTCTCTTTCTCTCTCATTCTCTCTCTATCCTTTGTCATTCTTCCCTGCAACACTTCGCCCCTAACCTTGATCACTCATTGTCCACCAATTTTAATTACAAAATTTGATTTAACCATGCAAATGTAATATAAAAAGTAGAGCGTACTTAAATTTGACAGTAGATTGTCTTAGCTTCAGAAAATGGAGAGTCCTAACTTGTTAGTGGATTGAGCAAGGAGGTGATGAAGATCGATATTCAATAATGATGTAACTAATTCAATCAAGAAACAATAGAGGTGATTAGACATTAACGGTGCTGCAAAAAATGGCAAATCTAAAACAAAATAGGTATTTGAGTGTGGGAGGTAAATACCAGAAGCTCTAGACGAAGAAGTTGCAAGGGTTTCACCATGTTTGTGAAGTTTCCTCGATGTGAAAACCAATGGAAGACTGTGAAATATTTATAGAGGGAATTTCGATTCAAATTCTAATTTGATTAGATTTTGGATCAAATCTACAAACCATAAAATAAAATATATAGACCATAATATTAATCTATGTTATTAAATTTCCTAAGATAAAAAGAATATTAAGCAAAAAAACAAAAAAAGAATATGTTTCAAAAAAAAAACAAAAAAAGAATATTAAGCAAAATTTAATCGATATTATTCTAGGTTATTAAACTTCATACTTGAAAAAATATATATATTAGATTTTGACAATTAAAAAAATTCCTTTATTTCTTTCCTTTTTTAATTTTTTAAATTAAAACGGTTAAGATTTTTTTTTATTAATTAATTAAAAAATTACCAAATCTGATTTTTTATTTATTAAAACAATTACAAAATTTCATTTTTTATTTTATATTTTTTTAATTAAAAAAATTATTTTTTTTATCTTTTCTTTTTTTAATCAAAACAATTAATTTTTTCATCTTTTTTTTAATTAAAACAATTACGAATTTTGATTTTTTTTAATCTTTTTTTAACTAAAACAATTATTTTTGTATCTTTTATTTTTTAATTAAAAAAATTGTTTTTTTTTTAATCTTTTTTTTAATTAAAAAAATTACGAAATTTGATTTCGAAAATTGAAAACTAATTAGATTTTTGACTAAAGAAATTATCTTAAATTTAAAGAGGTATTTTATGGAGGAAATTTAGATTCAAATTCTAATTTGATTAGATTTTGGATCAAATCTACAAACCATAAAATAAAATATATAGACCATAATATTAATCTATGTTATTAAATTTGATAAGATAAAAAGAATATTAAGTAATAATAATAATAATAATAAAAAGCAAAATTTAATCTAGAGACCATAAGATATTATTCTATGTTATTAAATTTCATATTTGAAAAAAATAATTTAGATTTTGACAATTAAAAAAAAATTCTTTATTTCTTTCATTTTTTTTAATTAAAACGTGTTACAGAATTTCTTTTTTTAATATTTTTTAATTAATAATTAAAAAATTAAAAAATCTATTTTTTTTTTATTTTTTCTTTTTCTAATTAATTAATTAAAATAGTTACCAAATTTAATTATTTTTAAAATTTTTTTAATTAAAACAATTACGAAGATTTTTTTTATATTTGATTTTTTTAATTAAAACAATTAATTTTTTTATTTTTTTTTTTAATTAAAACAATTAAAATTTTTGATTTTTTTTTATATTTTTTAATTAAAACAATTATTTTTTAATCTTTTTTAATTAAAACAATGATTTTTTTATTTTGTATTTTTTTTAATTAAAACAATTATGAAATTTGATTTCGAAAAAAATAAAAACTAATTAATTTTAATATATTATAGATTAAAAAATAAAAAATACCCTATTTGTTTTTATTAAAAAAAGAAAAAGTTAAAAAAAAAAACAAACAGAATTCGTTTTAATCATAAATACGTTGTTTTTTTTTATTGGAATTTTTTTTTCCAAAATTTCATATTGGTTTTTTAAATTTTATAGGGATTACAGATTTTTTTTTTCTTAATCATTTATTATAGATAATTATTAAAATCACTACGTTTGTTTTTTTTTTATATAGGAAAAGATTTTTTTTCAAAATTTCATATTCATTTTTTAATTTTTTTTTTTTTTTTTTTTTTTTTATAGATTACCACTTTTTAATTTTTGTATCTTTTATTTTTTTTAATTCAAATAATTAGATTTTAACTAAAGTAATTATCTTAAATTTAAAGGGGTATTTTAGTCTAAAAATGTTTTTCACGGATCCTTGCTTTTTAATATATTATAGATATTATAGATATAGATGTATGATGTACCTTATCAATTTCAGTTCTAAATTTCAAATTTTATCCCTTTTTTTTCAATCAAAATCCTTTCAAATCCAAGTTGTTCCCTCTCGACGATGAAGCTTTTATCTCTCATCCTCTAATTGGCCGACTTTGATTCTTTGTTGTTTTAAGATCATATTTGATATTCAACGTTTATGTGGACTTCGTACCACTCTTACACTCCATACTCAAATAGTGTTTTACCTTTAGATGTCCAATCAAGTACTACACCTCAACGCACTTCGAGGAAGAACTAACTAGCCTTGGGTTTGAGTGGGGCATTTTCCTCCTGACAACTCGTCTCCTTATTCTTCTATATTGGTCCCAACCTCCACTTAGTTTTATCCAAGCTTTGGTTCAATCATAGATTGATGAACTGAAAAGAAAGTGATATATGAATTTGAATGATTTTTAGTTATAAAGGCGACAGTATTCATTTTGTTAATTTAATCGAGCAATTTCCAAATTATCTCAAAATTTAGTGACAACCAAGGCTTGATTGAATAAATTAATCTATAAAAGATGAAATTGGAAATGTTTAAAGATTGTAGATGGAAATTTGAAAAACAAACACAGATTTAAAATATATATATATATATATATATATATATATATATATATATTTAGTCAACAAACTAAGTGTCTCAAAAGATTTTTCCCATCCCTAAATTTTATGAAATATAGCACAAATAAACTATTCAAGCAACCCTTAAAACTTAAATAATTATTTTATATATATTATAAAAATTATTTAAAAAAAAAAAAAAAAAAAACTATGTGGCATGTAGTAGCCAAGATAGAGATAGGCTCCTAGTTTTAACATGTAGCTAAATTGTTGACCAAACAACACCTTTTCTTAGCTTTTCTAGAATTTCATAAGTATATAGAAAAGAAATAGACTACATGCTGTACAAATTATTAGTAAATACACTTACATTTTGGAAAACAAAATCATGATCAGTACAGTCATAACATTAGGCAGCAAAAATCCAAAATTCTAAAAGAAAAAAACGCAATTCTTTTTTTTTTAACAACATGTGGAGGTGGGGATTCGAACCACACACCTCCTTGATCATTAATACAAGTTTTATGTCAATTGAAATATGTTCATACAGTGGGTGAAATTTGATACAATGAATCTCTTACCAAAAAAAATAATAATAAATAAAATAAAAATCAATCCAATGGACTTGGCCCAAACAGAGGTCATTTCAATCCAAACAATTTGTAGTTTACAAAATAAGCTGCTATTTCTCAATTTCTAAAGGTTCGAAATAAGTTTAATTTCTTTCCAATATTTCAAAAGATTTCTAGCAAATATGTCCATCAACTCGTTAAAATCAACAAACAATACATTAAAAACATTTCCATCGCATCTATCTGTTTATTTATCATGTTACAAAATCGTAGAGTTCCTCCAAATGTCACATTACTGTCACATTTTCAACTTCAACAATGTTATTGAAGTATAAATTTGAATGTAGAAAAAGAAGGGTTAAGACATCGAGAAACAAATTATAAGTTCTAAACATAGGACGAACAAACACAACTAAACCAATCCAAAATGAACCAACTAAAAAATTGTTCATTTCAAAATTTCAGAAACCAATCCAACAAAAAATGATCATACAAACACACCAAAGCAACTCGGTCCAAGAATGTCATGGCGAAGAAACTAAGGTCTCATTTGGAATGCCTGACTAATTTAAATGTTTTTCAAGAATGCATTTTTAAAAACATTTTGCATAAAAATTGTTTAGAATTTAAATGCTCATATGTTTGGTTACATTATTTCCTCATGTGTTATTATACACATTATATGCCTAAAAACTCTTTTTAAAAAAAGTGGCGCCAAACACTAGAATTTTTTTCAAAATTAAACACTTGAAGAGTTAAGTCTCTGATGAACAAAGTTAACAGTGTACAAGCAGATGAGTGCAAGCATAACACAAATCACACCGTGAAACTTGCAATATGATCTGTGCATACAGAGTATAATACACGACACATGGTTTCCTAAAGGATCATTTGAAATCATGTACTTAGCATCAAACAAGATAAAGTCCAAGAGAAGAGACAATCTTTGGAGCCATGTCAAGCGATGTTAACTTTTGAAATGTTGGCTGCTATTGAGTAAGAATGAAAACATCAGTAGAATAACAATTTCAACGTTCTAAATGTGTTTATATAAAGAGTGATCCTAAACAATTTAGTTTTCACCACTAGCATCAGATATAACTTTTCAACAATTTGTCAACAAAGACAATTCTATCAAATCGAGTAAGGAAATATAAATTTCAACTCCCAAGTTCCCAATGATCTAGAGTTCCCTCACCAAATCAATATTGAAAGTATAACTTCAAAGTTCCACAAGCAAAGAAGAAAGGATTCAATCATCCAAAATCATCAGTTCAACTAAAAATAAACAGCACCAGTCCATCTCACCTCAAAAACAATTATCCCTGGAAGCCCAAAATATGAAAAAAGCAACCAATCGAAGTTGATTCAAACAGTTTGACCAATAAACATCAGTTGGTTCAATTAGATTTAGCTAAGGGTCAGGCAGCTTATCAACCAATCGAAGTTGATTCAAACAGTTTGACCAATAAACATCAGTTGGTTCAATTAGATTTAGCTAAGGGTCAGGCAGCTTATCAAAAGGTTCGTTTAAGCATTGGTTTTAAGTTTTTCATGAACCAAGCAAAACCAGCTCGTGCAACTTTAACAACAGTAACAAAAAGGCCACAATTGTACATAAAAGTCCTTATGCATAAAAGTTACTCTTATCAAACTTCGACCAAAAAAGCCCGCCATTAAACATAAATTCAACACATGGAAATATCATTTGAGAAAGCCATGTAAGATCTTCTATATCAAGCTAAGAACAAGACTTATTGATATTGACGTTTAGAAAAGAGTTCACCAAACAATTTTATATTGACGTTTTCTAAAAAGGAAGAGATTCATTTCACGAACAAAAATGTGGCAATTGAAATTTTATAACAAGCCCATCAATATTCACCCATGTATAATTCATTCCACATTCATTTCACGAACAAAAATGTGGGAATCCAGCAAGCAACTCAACAAAAGAACAAGATCGTTGTAAGATAATTAGATTAGACAACGAAGTCAAAGATCAATATCAGACAGAGCTCGGAACAAGATCATTTGTAAGGTAATTAGGTTAGCCATTCTTCGTAAGATTGTATATTGCCTATTCCCTAAGATCAAAGTTGGAGCTACCTTACAGTTGCAGTGTCCTTCATCTCATCTACAATCCTAATCTCCACTTTAAAGTTTTAAACAGAAATCCGTAGCAACAAATCCATCATAATGAGCAAACTCAAAAACCCCAGAAATTAAAATTAGCAAAATAGTAACAAACTGATATCAAAGAAACAAAAACTCAAAATTAAGATAGCAGCATTACCAAAGAACCAGACATTGGGACAAAATTAATTTGACATATAAGAATAACTAAGGCAAATGTAGCATTACAAACCCAGAAAATTTCTCATCCAAACGACTAGAGTACGTTCAACCAAAAATGTAAGATCAAATAAACTACTGTATTTATATAAAAAGAAGTCCGATTACTTGAAAATCCAGAGTAAACCCACAACATAACAAGACTAGATAAGACTCTTCAGAACCTGAGCTTGGTGAAAAACCACCTGTTCTTCCCGGTCTTGAACCTCTCCTCGAACCTCTTCTTGGTCTCCTTAGCGGCCGTAACCTTCTTGTCCTTTGACTGCAAGCAATCGACGGTGACGACGTCCTTGAGATCCACATCGAGAGTGTACCTGGTGGGCATTAGATGCCTGTAATTGACGAGCTTGATGAAGGCCTTGACTCTGGATTTCTTAGCAGTCTTCTTAGAAGAGTCCTTGCGGATGACCTTGGCTGGGTACTTCTTGATTCCGGCGACCAAGCAGTGGCCATAAGCCCGATCCCGAGTTCCGTCGTCGAAGGCGCGAATGATGACCGCCTTCCGGCCGGCGTAACGGCCTTGAAGGACGATGACGGCTTTGTTCTGCTTGAGGAACTTCACCATTTTCGGATTTCTCCTCCTCTCTGTGTTTTCCCCCTTCTCGTCGGCTCCAACAGATGAAGCGTGGATTTAGGTTTCCCCTAAAATAGGATTCTAGGGTTTTTCTCAAGTGAAAAATGGGCTTTTAGGTAGAATTGGGCCGTCTTCAAATGGGCTTTCGTATTTAACTGGGCCGAGTAAGATAAGGGTGTCGATTCTGCCATCTAGAAGTTTTTTTTTTTTTTTTTTTTTTTTTTTTTTGAGGAAAGAAGTTTCTTGTAAATTAACAGAGGCAAAATGTTTTCCGTTTATTAACCATTTTTTTTTTTTGAAATAATAGACGTATTATTATAACGCCACAAGGGCAAAATCAGAACGGTCATTCTCGACCAAGTTACACAACCATCTTGGATATGATCCAATCCAAGTATCATTACACCTCGATATCTTTGCGTATTTAGCTATGCCATGGGCTACTCCATTACACATCCTAGGACAATGGCTAAAACTAATATCATGAAATTCTGGAATCATGCTCCATATGGACCAGACTAGGGCCTCCAAATCATTCCAGACATGGGATCTCTTGGTGATAAAATCTATTGCCAATTTACTATCAGATTCCACCTCCAGCTTCATACAGCCCAAAGAGTAGGCCCATTGCAATCCTTCATAAATGGCCCAAGTTTCAGCGGCATGGGCTTCCAATTGATGATCCAAGTAGATAGCGTTAGCCACCATAGCTTTTCCTTTCTTGTTTCTGCATATGATGCCAAGACTTGTCGACTGGCGATTGGAATCACAGGCGGCATCGCAATTGAGCTTCCAAAAACCAGATGGAGGGGCTTTCCAACATGCAGTCAAACGAGAGGCTATTCGATCAGATCTTTGCGGAATCATCGATCTAGCGTCTTCCTTAGGGTTCATCTGGCGAAATTTTTCCAGGTATTCCGTTTATTAACCATTTAGGGCTTGTATATCTTATTATAGAACTATTTTATGTTTCTTTGTTTTTTATCTACCTTCTTTAAAAAATCAAGCTAATTTTTTAAAACTAAAAAAAAAATATTTTCAAAATTTTGTTTTTGTTTTTGAAATTTAGCTCGAAATTCAAATGTGTAAAACCATGGTAAAAAAAATTGGAAGAAAACTGACATAATTTTCAAAAAAATCAAATGGTTATCAAACGGGACCTTAGTTTTTGGGTTTTGAAAATTAAGCTTATAGACATTACTTCCATCTATAAGTTTATTTATTGTGTTATCGACCTTCTCCCCATGTTTTCAAAATCCAAATCAAAATTTGAAGACTAAGAAAAAAATAGTTTTCAAAAACGTATTTTTGTGTTTTGAAATTTGACTATGAATGCAAATGTGTTCTTAACAAAAATTTGAAGAAAACTAGCATGATGTTCAAAAACAAAAAAACAAAAAGCCAAATGGTTGTCAAACGAGGTCTTAGTTTTTTGTTTTTTGTTTTTGAAAATTACACCACTCCCACTTGTCAATTTAAAAAAATATATATATATCAAAAACTTATTTTTTATTTTAGAATTTGAATATAAATTCAAGTATGTCATTAACAAATATGAAAACTATAATGAGAAAATTGGAAAAAAACAAACATGATTTTCAAAAACAAAAAACCAAATAGTTATTAAATGAGACTTTAATTATTCATAATACTTGTGTCATTTTTGTATTATGTGCCAAATATTTTAAAATATTATTTTTGTATGTGTGTGTATATACATTCAACAGAGTTCTTATCCTCCCACTAAAGGTTACAATTCAACAATTAAATTTCTTCCAACAACTCTACTTTTAAGTTCACCTATTTTATATCAATGGGAGTCTAGCTCATACGTCAATTGTTATCTTAAAGGTTGATGGTTCTTGGTCAAGAGTAAACGTTTTACGTTAGTTGAGCTATGGTCTTATTGGCGGATATTTATATATTGTATAAATAATTACAAATTCATCACATGTACCAAAAATGTTCCAATACTATGCTAATGAAAGCATCAAAAGTTGGTATGTACTAATTTGCAAAACCAAAGAAAAAAGCACCAAATTAGCACTAGAGACTCAAAATGTTTTTTTTTTTTTGGGTACAAATTATGACCTTACATTTGAAAAGAAAATAGATTAAAAATCAAATACTTTGTAGAAAATAATTAAAATACATAAAATGTAGTGACCATATCCTTTTTTCATCCATGAAAAATGATTAGGCATGTATAGTTATGATTGATGATATTGATCAAGAAAAAGCTTACAACAACATGAAAATGGTAGCAATTTTTATTTTTTATTTTTAAAAAAAAAACACTATAAAACGATGTTAAATTTGAAAGAAGAAAAAAAACCACTAGTTAAGATTGATGATGAAGTTTTTTATATATATATATTTAAATATATATATATATATATATATATATATATATATATATATATATATATATATATATATATATATATATATATATTTAATTAATGGAGGTAAGATTTTAAATCAACTTAATTCCAATATAAAAATAGATCATACTATTAATTATTTTTTATAATACAATAAATTACTATTATTGTCATCATTTAGTTCAACAACATGTGTTGGAAGGATTTAAGTATCTAATCTTTTGGTCAAAGTTATATATATCTTAATCTGTTAGAGCTATGTCCAGGTTTAATACACATTGTTAATATTATATTTTTCAATAAAAAAAAACACAAAATTACAATATTATGAAAATAAGTGAACCACTAAATTGAATATCACAGATATATTCTAAATTTCTAAAAGTGAGTGTCATTAGCTAAATAATTAACATCATTTAAAAGTTGTAAGTAAAAACAATTGCATTTTGGTAAACATTCCAAGTTTATTACATATAACAATAATCAACAATTGTCAAAGCGAGTTTAGCTCGACGGTAGTTGACATATACATTCGATCATGTAAAAGAGGAAAACCTCAATCTACATGCGTTACCACTTGTGCCGCCCTTTTTTTTTTTTTTTTTTTTTTTTTTTTTTTTTTTTTTATCTCATTCTTCCTTATGCCTTTTCCTACTCGCCGCCGCCATTTTCTTCTTCTTCTTTACGTCGACAGATCCTTGTTGCCACTGTCATCTTCTTCCACTTGTGTCGTGCAGCCTTCGTTCTATCGATTTTGAACTGATTTTCTACTCCTTTGAGGCATTCTTTCAATCTCTATCAATATCTTTCTTCTCAATTGGATTTATTGCTTAGTTTATGACCATTTTTCAAATTTAGCTTTGAAAATGTAAATTTCAACATTTATTCGATGAAAGGCCTATACTCTCGACGCCAGCATAATTCAACTGACATAAAATTCGTACTTTCACAAGTCAATGAAATACATCCAGAAATAGGATGTTATTTTATGATAAACAATAGGAATTTTCAACTAAGCACTTACCATTTTATTTTATATCCAATTCAAATCCTGAGAGAGAATAAGCCCCATAAACTTAAATTAAAACTTTGCTTAGGCATAATTCTGATAAGTGCTGACATGGATCTCAAAGAAAAAAAAAGAAAAGAAATGAAGAAGAAGAAAAAAAAAAAGAAAAAAAAAGATAACTGCTGACATGGAGAAGACACATCCCATTGTATTATCAGATAATTACTGGTTAGTCCTTTGAGTCAGACAAATCACAAAAAGTTCCAATTATTTTTAAATTCTTCAGAACCCTACGCTTTCGGTGTCTCTATATACGAGCAAAACCCATAAAAATTCATGATAAATTAAGGGGAACGAGGAAAACTCAGCCGCTCTGCTTGCAAGCTCCCGCCGTCGTCTCGCCCCGTCTCCGTCGCCGGTCTAAGGTTCTGTTCTACCATCACTCAACCAGTACTATCTCACTGTCTTTTTGATTTTCCCGATCAAGTGTTCTCTGACTTGGGTTCTTTTTGATTCTCTGTTGAAGTATTGAAATGTTGGCGATGAACTATTAATAGTTTTTGTTTTCACCTAAAAGGAATTTCATAGCGTGTTCGAAGTGTGCTAGAAGATAGCTGTGCTTCCAAATACGATGCTAAACTATGTTGCGTGCTGTTTTTGAACTTTTGCGGTTTGCTGAAGTTATTGTCGTTTTGTAATTTGTAATCGAGGTTCTGTAATGGCGTTTGGTTGTTACTGAAGTTCGTTTTGTTATGTGAAATCTGTAGGATTTTTTGTGAAGATTTAAGTGGACAGAATGCAGGCTGCTAGTGGTGCTGCAGTGATGGGCTCGCTGCAAGTTGTTGTTTGTGCGAAGGGATCGTCTTTTCCTTCGAAAGGGTCCAGCTTCTGTGTGTTTCCGCAACACAAGAAATTGAACATCTTGAAACCCTGTAAATCCTCTAAAGTTGAAGCAAGCATGGTTGCGGGGAAGCCATCATCTTCTGTATCTGTCACTGTACCAGAAATTGGAGGTGAAATATTGTCTAATGCCATTTACTAATGTTATGATTTGTTTGAAAGAATTTGGCATATCTGCTTGATATATGTTAATAGGATGGCTCGAAATTTTGACCTTCTGCTGGGAGATTAAAAGTGTACAAGATTTTTTTGTTCTTTAGTACCAAATTAGCCAACTTGGTTCCTAGGAATGAAAAGAAATTGAGTTTGATTGAGTGGGGGGAATTTAGCATAGGTTAACTTCATTGGTGTCTACTGTCTTGCAGGTGGAAGCCACTTTGTAGACCATGGCTTGAGTGAAACAGATCCCGAAGTTCGAAGTATTATCGACAAAGAAAAGCAGCGGCAGTTTAAAAGCCTTGAACTTATTGCCTCAGAGAATTTTACATCTCGAGCAGTTATGGAGGCAGTAGGGTCCTGTCTCACAAACAAGTATTCAGAAGGATTACCTGGCAAAAGGTGAACTTTCTTCATTTGATTTATTATGGATGTGAATTCCAATTTCTTTAGGGGAGGTTTTAAGAACTTTTATTTCGTTTAGAGGATTATTTCATATTAAGATTTTTATTATGCATCTCAGGTACTACGGGGGCAATGAGCATATTGATGAGCTTGAAACACTCTGTCAACAAAGGGCTCTAGCAGCATTTCATTTGGATGAGAACAAGTGGGGTGTAAATGTTCAACCATTGTCTGGATCACCTGCTAACTTTGAAGTTTATACTGCAATTCTTAATCCACATGATCGGATCATGGTGAGTATCCTCATGATTCTTTTTTAATCACCATGTTAATTTAGACAATCACTGACTATACTGATTCATGTGAAACGACTTTAGGGTTTAGACTTACCTCATGGAGGACATTTGTCACATGGGTTTATGACACCAAAAAGGCGGGTGTCAGGCACATCGATTTATTTTGAATCCATGCCTTATCGACTTAATGAGACTACAGGTACTTCCCATGTGGGATAATAAAATTCTGTTATGGTCTCTTCCATGGTTTATGTAATCTAATTAAGTAGCAAACTCTTACAGGTATTGTAGATTATGACATGCTTGAAAAAACTGCTATTTTGTTTCGACCAAAGCTGATTATCGCTGGTGCAAGTGCTTATCCACGAGATTTTGACTATCCTCGCATGAGAAAAGTGAGGATTTATTTATTCAGTGTTGTTCACCATTTTTACATTAAGTAGCCCTGTTTAGACCATTGGTAGCTTTAGTGAATAACTGATTTGATTTGGTCTGATAGATTGCTGATGCTGTTGGTGCTTTTCTCATGATGGATATGGCTCACATAAGTGGGCTTGTTGCTGCTTCTGTTGTTGCAGATCCTTTTGAATACTGTGATATTGTGACCACAACAACACACAAGGTAAAGGATAAAATTTGCCAATTGGTGCATCTTTTCAAGTACCATGTTTTCCTCCACTTCATTTAATATTTTAAAATAAGAAATGGGTACTTTCAAGAACCAAACATAAAACATGTCCAACCCGAAATAACTATAAAAATTTTACTGGGATTACATAGGAATTCTTGTGAACGGCACTCTCACAAGTCACAAGAGGCCATATACTCTACAAGATCCCACCAATTTATTGTATCATTTGGTTTCTTTCAAGACTTAAAATCCTCCAAAGAGCTCTAACTGCACCTTTCCAGTACACTTTTGCTTTGTCTTTCAGCCATCAGTTCAAGAGAGCTTCAGATAGCCAAATATCTTACTTTTCTGGAAAAGTAGAGGAAATGTTAAATTCATTTCATATTTTGTTTACCTATCTTGAAAAATAGTCATACTTTGTGCTATTTTGCCTTCTCTTCCAACATTTTTAGCTTTGTATAACATTTAGCATGAAGCTGATTGTCACGTGTGTCAAAGAAACCAATTTTTCAACCTGAAAAAACTTCAAATTGTTTGCAGTCTCTGAGAGGTCCAAGAGGTGGCATGATCTTCTTCAGGAAGGATCCCATTCTGGGAGTTGACTTAGAATCTGCAATTAATAATGCCGTGTTCCCAGGACTACAGGTCGGTTCTGCGAGCCTTGTTGTAGCGCATGAAGAAGAGTGCATTCGTTTTGCTAGATACAACATCTTTGGTTTTTAAATATTGTTCATATTATGGTTGTCAATGTAGGGTGGTCCTCATAACCATACAATTGGCGGACTTGCTGTCTGCTTGAAGCATGCCCAATCCCCAGAATTTAAGGTCTATCAGAACAAGGTACTTCACTTCCTCCACGAGCTAAACATGGTGTAAGACACTGTTTTCTTATTTTCTAACATGGGTCTTCATACTTTAGGTCATCTCCAATTGTAGAGCGCTTGCGAGTCGACTTGTCGAGTTAGGTTATAAGCTAGTTTCTGGTGGAAGTGACAATCACTTGGTTCTTGTAGATCTCAGGCCATTGGTAAATACATTATTCCTCATAATTTTGCTTTGAAACGAGGATGTAAGGAAGCATATATTAGCGTACATTAATCTGCAAGTAAACTCTAACAACAGGGTATCGATGGGGCGCGAGTGGAGAAGATTCTCGACATGGCCTCGATCACTCTTAACAAAAACTCCGTACCTGGTAATGGCTTATGTTTCAGCAGGCTGATCATCATGTCCAATTTTCTTTAACTAACTCTTAGCTGTTTTTTGCTTAGGTGACAAGAGTGCTCTAGTTCCAGGAGGCATTCGAATCGGATCGCCTGCCATGACCACCAGAGGATTCACCGAGAAGGAATTCGTAGCGGTTGCAGACTTCATCCATGAGGGTGTCAAGATAACTCTTGATGCCAAACAACAGGCCCCAGGAACAAAGCTCCAAGAGTTCCTCAAGTTTGTGACAACCTCTGACTTCCCTTTGATCGACCGAGTTTCGGATCTTCGCTCGAGAGTTGAAGCTCTTACAACTCAGTTCCCAATACCTGGCCTGTAAGTTTCACTCCACAAAATGAAATGGGTATAAACTTACAATAAAAATTCTGACAAAAAAAGGCGACAGGGTCCGAGGAAATGTCACTCGGTCTTGATGTCGTCACGTTTGTGATAATTGTAGTAATAAGAATGAAAAAAAAACTAAATAGTTTGTAACATTTTAGAAGCTGCTGTTGCAGCGACGAGGCTTTGGTAGGAACTATATCAATGCTTAATTCCTCCTCCTATATTTTTATTTTTGTGTTTTTGCTATGTCTTTATTTTTGTGTTTTTCTTGTCTGTTGATGTGATTTTAATTTTTACTATAGAATTTAAATTACTAGAACCAGCTGGTTTTAGGGGGAAAAAGCCTTTTCTTTTCCTCGATGTGGGTTGACTTTATATGCCAACTGCCTTTTGAACTTTTTTTTTTCTTTTTAATAAAAATGATGTCAAATTATAAATTTAGTTTTTGAACTTTTAGCGTTAGCGTGTTTGGTTAAGAACTTATTAGAAGTGTCTTATAGGTTATTGAAATTTCAATTAAGTGTTCATTTGATCAAACTTTGTGTCTATTTTGACTTGAAACTTTAAATAGTGTCCTAGTAGGTTAACTTTCAAGATAGTATCTGTTTGGTTTTATCAATGTTTGATGAGTCCTTAAACTTTCAATTTTGTATCCAATAAATTCTTGTATTTTCAATTGTATTTGATATTTGATAAGTTTTGAGTGTACAATTTGGTTGGTAATTTAGAAACAGAAATTTGAAAACATGGGATTCAATGAAAACATAGTAATATTTTATGTTTTTTGATATATGTTTTGCAGTAAATTTAGAAATTGGATCTTAATTTTAACAATTGTTCAAATGTGTTTGATAATATATTTATAAAGCATAAAATTACCTAACTATATATTAGGTTGACTATAAAGTATTATTAATTCATTTATGAGCATGTTTTATGTTATAAATTTTGTATGATTTTTATTTTACAATATTAGTTTATAATATATTATATTATACCTATTTTAATTTAATTGGTATGAATTTAATTTATAACATTAAATGCTATATTTGTTAAAGGTTTTGTTATTATATATATATATGATTTTGTATTTAAAAAATTCAAATTCAAAATTTGGAATTGTTTCCAAAAAAAGAAAATATCATAATATGGATACATTGAAAATATGATAACTATTTGGATTTGAGAAACACATTTGCCAAACTCCCAATCACTAAATTCACTTGATCCCAAATCATAAGATATAATATAGATTGCATATCAAATACACGTTGGATGTTTTTAAAAATTCACATATGAAATAACACATTAGAATCTAAGTTTAGGTCTCGTTTGATAACTATTTCGTTTTTAATTTTTGGTTATTGAAAATTAGGTTTCTTTTCTCTAAAATTTCTTACTGGATTTCATTTTTGTTAAGTATACATTTGAGTTCTTAGCCAAATTCCAAAAACAAAAATAAGTTTTTGAAAACTATTTTTTTTTTTTTTTCAAAATTTGACTTAGTTTTTTAAAACATGGGAAGGTTGTAGATGACATAATAAAGAAAGTTGTGGGTGAAAGTAGTGTTTATGAGTTTTATTTTCAAAAACTAAAACACAAAAAAATGAAATGGTTATCAAACGAGACCTTAGAGTTCTATTAAATACTTTTTAAAATTTATGGACCTTTTAGACACAAATTTAACCGTTTAGAGACTATATTTATACTTTAATCTAAAAATTATATAAGAGTATATTTAAGTATCTGGTTTTTATTTTCCCCTTTTAAATCATTGCTCATAAATAATTTGATAATGAAGATTTTGCAACCATATTCCATTATTTGTTGTCTATAAAAATGGTTTGAACGAAAATTTGATGTGACTTGGTACTCTTATATTATTTACTTATTTGATTGTTTATTTAAAAAGGAACCAACAAAAATGAAACTATGCGGATTACAAAATTGGGTCAATAATTAAAATATACTCTTTATTTTAAATGTTGTACAAAACTCAGCAATCCACTATTGTGTAAGTGACGTGTCTTAAATTTATTTAAAATATTGACAACCTTTTAAAAGTCGTGAAATACATAATTTCAATAATCACTAGAATGGACCCAAAAAGAGAGAAAAAAAAAAAAAAAAAACAGAAAATGAAAAAGAAAAAATAAATAAATATGCAAATGAGAGGGACAAAAAAAAAAAAAAAAACTTTCCCTTTTATCTTTCAAGTCGAACATAAGATAGATTAAAAGCTAACTTAACGGTGAAAAGGGTTATGAAGATTAATTTGAGTTGTTGAGCTTTTGAAAAAGGTCAATGTTGATTTAACCAAATGGTACCTTGTTGAAGAAACGTTGTCCATTGCGATTGAATATTACAATCTATCTATTGAACACGTTGGGTGAGGTTAAAGAACCGTTGCTAATGGTCTCGCTATAGGAAATTTAGAGTTTAACATTGATGAAGATTGGGATATGCAACTTTTGTATTTTCTACTGTATTTAACATTTGCAAGTATTGACCGTGATATTTGTATGAGTTATATTTAAAAAAACAAAAGTCTTAGTTGGTTAAAACATATATATTGAAAATCAAATGAGAAGTGTTACAACAAAAAAATAAAAATAAAAACAAATAGTCTATTTTTTTTGTTCTTCTTGCAACGATTGTGGGTGGAGGAATTCAAATCTCTAACCTCTTGATAAAAAATATATGTCAATTATTATTGAGTCATACTCATTTTTGGCAATAAAGAATTTACCTGAATATGATGTTTTTTTTTTAAAAAAAAAAAATAAAATTTAGGAGTGCATTTATTGTATTGACCCGAGATTAGCACCAATCCCTAAAGTTGCACACTATCATCAATATTTTATCAACATTTTGATCTATCCATCTTTGTTTACAAAACACAAAACTTTATGCTTTTAGTCTAAAACCTACCTTCCTTCTAAGTTATATATTTCCCTTTACCCAAAAAAAAAAAAAAAAAAAACTACACATTTCTAACCAAATAATTAGCCTTTATTTATAAAACAATTAAAAATCAAACAAAATTTCTTCTCACAAGAATTCAACTTCATCAATCTCGACCTGATTCAATAGACTCAAAACAATAAAATAAAGATAGAGAGTAAAATATCCGTAGAATAATAATCGAAGAAAGAATACATCTCAAACCTCGCCCCACCGATCCTACGTCTTATTCTTCCCCTTAAATGATTTATTTTTAATACATTTTTTTTTTCTTAATATATGTTCTTCAATTACTTTCAAATGGATCGCTCCTAATCCAAAAGAATATCCTCGGTAGCGTAGCACTCACTCAAACACACATTACATCACACCACTGACGAGCCGCCACGTGTCCCACTCTTTCTCTCTCCTCCCTTCTTCCGGATTTGTCTCACTAAGCACGTGCCTTCCGCGAGTGCAAAAAAAGTTAAAAGGATAATAAAACTAAAACTAAAATTAAAATTAAAATGAGAAATTAAAATTAAAAAGAAAAAAAAAGTCTTCGTCTTCTTTTTTCTTTTTTCTTTTTTTTTTTTTTTGGGTTTTCTCTCTCTTCCCCGACCTTTCATCTCTGTAATTACCTAAGCCCCAACCTCCAAAATGTTCCTATTGTATCCCTCTCTCTCTCTCTCTCTCTCTCTCTCTCTCTCTCTCTCTTCGAGAGAGATGGGTTTTCTTCTTCGAATGGCTTCTACTCTCAGCCTGAATTTGTAACCATTTTTCGATTTCTTGGAATGCTGTCGGTTTTCTTTCTGTAAATCTTGGTTTTCAGTTTCAGATATAACCCTAGAATAGAAGCCACCGCGTTTGTGGGGGTGCTGTGCTTTTCTTTTCTTTTTTCTTTTTCGAATTGCTCTGTGCGCGGAGGAGGAGGAGGACGACGGCCACAGCGTTGTTTTTTGTTGTTTGGTGGTAGTTTCTCTCGGCTTCTTCGTCTGCTTCTATTCTGCTCTTCTGTTGCTTGTTCGTGTCTTCTTTTCCGGTTGTATGGTTCGTCCCTTTCCGTGATTCTTATGCCATGGAACAACCTGATGCCAAGGATTTGAGGGACTCTGCGGAGAATTCCTCTGGTGAGCTCACTGTTTCTGCTTCGAGATTTGTCGTGGTGTTTCTGTTTTGTCCGTGGATTTCTGGAATTGTTTTGTTGCTTTTGTGATCGAGTTCTTCTGGAGGTTTTTTTTTTGGATGTGATGTGAAGTCGGTGGATGGAGTTTTGTGGGTTTTGTTTCTTTTATGTAATTTGAAGGGTTGTAGCGTTGTAGGTAGTTTGGGACCTTGGGTTGGACGATTTTGTGTGTGTGTGTGTGTGTGTTCTGTTTTATTGATTGCTTGTAGTTTGATTATGTTTTGCTTTTGTATCTATCTGATGCCTTTGTTGAAGGTTTGCTTCGTGCTGGAGCTGTTCTTTCAATTGTGCTGTAAAGTGTGCTTGCATTTGAATGTTTAATGGTGTCGAATGTTAAGGGTTGCTGCCATTAATTCGGTCGTTTTAATGGTGGTATGATCTGTTTTATCTGACTTGTGGCTAAAGGGAGGTTGAAACTCGAAATGAAAGAAGGCTCCTGAAGACCTACATCATTTTTTGACTTGTTGTCCATTTTTTGTAGTTAAGTTTTGCATTCATGTTTTATTCTTTTAATCTTCAAAAAGTGTTAGTAATTCGTGATTTGTTGGAAGACATGCTTCGTAGACCCCCTCCTCTCTTTCTGTGTTTGGGGATGGGACAATTGCTGCTAGCTCTTTTGAAGTGGCATGCTTTAGCCTTTAGCTTCTCATAGCCTTTTTATTTAGTTT
Organism: Luffa aegyptiaca; assembly: GCA_017139565.1. Lineage (NCBI taxonomy): Eukaryota > Viridiplantae > Streptophyta > Magnoliopsida > Cucurbitales > Cucurbitaceae > Luffa > Luffa aegyptiaca. The sequence goes on along the minus strand of CM029405.1, from coordinate 7,051,225 downwards.
AGTTTTTTTTTGTTATTGGATCTGGTAACTCAGCTGTGGGGTTTTGGCTCCTTCTGTTTGTATTTTCCCATTCCTGTTTAGAGTCTCTGATTCCTATAAATTTGAATTATTTTACTGGGTTGTTCTCAAATATGTAGAGAGGTGGATATTTTCAATTGGGATAAATTAGATGGTCCTCAGCCGATGACCCTTTTTCTTCCCCTTTATTCTGAAAACTATTAATCGATAATCTTATTTTATTTATGCAGCTAATTCGCTCTTTGATGCTTCACGATATGAGTTTTTTGGTCAAAATGTCGTGGGAGAAGTGGAGCTGGGAGGTTTAGAAGAAGATGAAGATGTTCCTTTATTTGGATCTACAGATGAAGAGTATCGTTTGTTTGTTCGGGAAGAGGTAGGTTTCAGTTCACTATTATGTTTCTTGGATGCTATTTTTGTATCCCATCTAAAAGAAGGAGATGGTTGGGTTTTCATTTTTCGTTATCTTGAAATTAAGTTTGAAGATGGTATGCCAATGTAAAGTTGGAGTTTAATCGATTTTTTTCTGTTTTTTGGTTGAATCTAATACTTTCCATTATTTAGGGCTTGTTATTTATTGAATAGGGTCATCAGTTCTCAGTAACTAACTGAAGCTGGCAATGAGCCAGTGATCTCTGGCAAATTATCTGTTAACTACAATAACTTACTGCATGTGTTGCTTTGCCTGTGACTTTTTGCTTTGCAGCAAATTTCTTTTGATTTCAATTGTTTAGCTTCTAAAATTTTCTTTAAGTTGTGGGTAGAGAGAGGAATAAGAAGTATCTTTAGATATTGATTTTGATCATGAAAGAATTTCCAGTAGAATAATTGTTGCTATTTGTTTGGAGATAGTGGTCACTGACTGTGACTAAGTGGGAATTTGAGTGACAGAGAGATTAGGGGTATAGTTACAGGAAGCTTTATGAAGAATATATCATGTCGGATGCTAAATTTCTGACTACATTCCCAACCTACCAAGTACTACCAATTATTACACAAAAGATCCTTCACTCGCTCTAATCAAACTTAATGAAGAATGGAATGGCTTCTTGATGCAGGATCTATGGAAATTATATTTGGACTTAACAATAAACAACTTCAACCACCCTTGTTTTCCACCCCAAAAACAAACTCAATGACCCTGCAGGTTCATAAAAAAATATGTTTTGATGTTAGATAGATTTGATTGAGCCAAGCTGACCTTTGTCCCCTCCGGACAAGGGGAAATTTCCATTTTTTCAGTTTTTAGAATCTAGTACTGTTTAAATTTCTCCTCAAAGGCAAGGTATTCAGAGCCCAATGCTCTTTCTGCACCCAAAATTCACAGCTTTTACTTCACTTTCTTTACTCACTTGATGCCATCAATTCCGGCAGATTTACATTTATTTATCTTAATAGCATAGGTCATACACACATTCATAGCATCACCTTTCCTCTGAGTTCTTATGAGTGAAGAGTTTTAGATAGTTTTTGGCTTCATGTTGGCAAGCAACATCTTAATAAGGATGTTATTCCAATTTTAGGAGCTAAAAGAATTTGCAAAAGTCAATTATTGTTGACTTGCAAACGGTTTTTTTAAATATTCATAGTTCTCTCTCAATGGTGAAACTTTTCCCAATTCATTGGTGCCAAAACTACAAAATATTGACATTTTAGTCTTCATACTAAAAGTTATATGTACCTTTATTTTGCTTCATTTTATTACTTATGAATAAAGATTTTGATGGTTTTTGGATTCTTGTAGGCTTGGGCAATATGTGATGGGATGTTTGTCCGACCAAATTTTTGTTGACTTGAAATGTATTGCATTTTCTTTTCACGTTTTCCTGGATTTAAAATAAAAGTTTTTTTTTTTTTTTTTTTTGTAGTTAGATGTGCATATGTTTTTTTTTTTTTTTTTTTGGGATAGGATACATAAACCATTTCATTGATGTATGAAATAGATACAAAAGAAAGACCTATCAAAAGAGATTACAAAAAACACCTCCAATGAGACAAAAGGGAAGATAAACTATAATTACAAAAAGGTGGGGAGTGACTACTCCAATATAAAGCAAGATAAGTAGTAGAATCGATGAAGGCACATGTTTTGAGACTCATCATTGAAGATTCGGGCATTACATTCCAGCCATAAGTTCCAAAAAAAAGCATAAAGGAAATTGTGCCATAGAAATTTCTCCTCTTTTTTGAAAGGATGTCCAATGATAGATGGATTTGAGAAGAGTAAGGATGTCACCCGGTTAGATGTGCATATGTGAATACAACTTGGAGCATGATACGATTCTAAGCTTCTATTTGGACCTGCGATGCAAGTTTTTTATTATTTTCATATTTAGTGATTAGAGATCTAATGCATACACTGTTGACATTTTACCATGCAGTCCTCTTCTCTAGGTGGACTCTGCCTGTTCATCACGGACATAAATTCTTCTCTTTTTAGTGATGTTAATGTTTTTACCTTTATGTACGCCACTTTGCACCACATTGCACATGGATGATAATATTTTTTAGGATTTTAAACGGGTATCATGTGTGATGTTGCTTTCTGAGCAACTGGGGTAACTATCATTCTTTTTCATCTTCTTCTCTCAACAGTGCCTGACATGATGACATGATATACGTTTATGTTTTGAACAATTTTATGCAACAGACTTTATCTTTCGTGCAATTCCCTCTGAACAATTTTTTGCAACAGACTTTATCTTTTGTGCTAATTACATATATAGGTAATTGTTATCAAATGTTGATCATTTCTACTGTTTCGTATTCTCTTGTTTTTGTTCTTCTTTTTATTTTTTTGGTTTTAAATGTGCAAAGTTAAGTAACATATATATTTTAAAATGCTATATGGAAGATACAGGATACAGGAATCAGATTTAATGAATCAGTCTTAACATGTATAACTTTTGGTATTTTTTTTTCAGGGTGCAGGGTTGGGATCTTTATCAGAAATGGATGATTTGGCAAGTACTTTTGCAAAGGTATGCCTCCATTGACAATTATGTTAATAAAGATGAATAAGAAAATAGCTCTTGAATTATCTGTTTCCTCTTTCAAAAAAAAATAAAATCTCTTGGATTTGTTGTTGATCCACCTTACTGATGCATTCTTTTGACATTTTGCTTTTATGAGAGAAAAAGTAACGCATATTATGCATCAGTTCTCTTTTCCAAAATTAATGATGCAACAGCCGTGATTTCAATTTTGTTTATTACTGACTTTGCTGAAAGATTTATACCAACTACCATTGTGATAGCAGTTGCTTTGGTTACAGGATAGTTACAACTACTCTGCTAACAGAAAATATATTTACCCCTAGAATACTAATTACGAGCTTACAGTTGCATCAAATAAAATTTCTTAGAAAGAAGACAATACTTTCATGTATGCACATTTGAAACTTATACGTTATAGACAATAAACTAGCTTGCTTTATTGAAAAGAAACTAACTTTTCTGAAAAATATTCTTCCTTGTTTATGTGCCAGTTGATAACAACCTGCAGTCTTGATCTTAATATTTCTTTAGTTTTTATTCTCCCTTGTGTTTTGTCTTAACGTCAATCTCTGACTGGATGATGCTTAGCAAGAAGAGATATTTAAGAGAATATTAGTGGAAGGGTTGAAACGTAGATTGGTGCCGTGTCTTTTATACTTTTCCTCTTTTGTGGGGGGTTGCTGCTTAGGTGCTTTCACATGCATACTTGGCATGCTATTGCCCTATTATCTTTTTATGATAAGTTAACTATGCCAAAATTAATGCATGGGCACTCATAGTGATGCACTTTCAGTGATAAACATTGCCCTCGATATTATTAGAAGCTAATTATGTTGCCCTCATCTGCATACAATCCTTAGTTTGTGTGTGTATTTTTGGATAAGAAACAGCATACTGTTTAATGCGAAATTACAATATTCTTGCATCCATCAGTGTAGCTGTTCCATCAGTCATTGTTCTTTCTTCTTCTTCTTCTTCTTCTTCTTGTGAATAGAAAACAATTAATTTCGTTGTTGTATTATTCACCTTCTTTTTTTTTTGGTGCAGTTGAACAAAGTTGTTACTGGACCAAGGCATCCAGGAGTTATTGGAGATCGAGGATCTGGTTCTTTTTCTCGGGAAAGTGAGTCTTTGTCAGTCCAATTTCTAGAAACACACACTCACCCACCCATATATTTATATATAAATATGTATATGTATATTTGTTTGTTTGGATAAGAAAACTTCTATATTCATCAAAAAGGGGGGAAGTACAGAAGGAGATGGGCTATCCCCAAATTGCCACAAGGATTACAAAAAGGACTCCCAATTGGCATAAATTTTTAACAAACCAAAATCACAAAAGTCATTGTGCGGAGAGTTCCAAATACAGGAGTACATCGCAACTAGATACCAAAGAACCTCCCAATCTCCCGCATTGGTTCTTCCTATTCCTTTCAAGTTTCAAACAAAAGTCTCCATACCGCTCCTGGACAAGGCTTCCTATTCCTTTCAAGATTCCAACAAAAGTCTCCAAAGGAGGGCCATCACTGCGTTAAACCAAAGGATCTTTGGCCTTACCCTTAAAATAGGTCCGAAAGATGAGCTGAAAGAAAGATCCAGAGCTACTCTTAGAAAGACCCACTTTAACTTAAAAATGTTGAAAAGTCAAACTAACAAGAGGCTGCTTATTTATATATTTATTTATTTGAAGTAATTTAGGGTATTTGATTGGAGAGAAATAATAGGATTTTCAGAGGGGTGGGAGGTCTTAGGAGGAGATTTTGTCCTTAGCTAGGTTGCCTTGCTTTGAGCATTTTTTGCGTTTGACTTTTGGTTCATTAGGATTTATTCGGTTGGATTGGTGCTCCTCCCTGCTTCTTTGGGAGTTGGTTTTTTTGTATGCCTGGTTTTTTCTTTTGCTGGCTTGTAGTCTCCTTTTTACTTTCATTTTTTTCTCAATGAAAGTTTGATTTCTCAATTTTTTTTTTTTTAAAAGAGGCTGCAAATGTACAAAGGAATAAAAGATGCAGGTTATCATCCACATTTTTCCTGCACATCATGTAACAGTTTGGGGAAAAAGATGCCCTCGTTCGTTTTTACAATATGCTGCATGCATTAAGCTTTTCAATGCTAAAAAGCCACAGGAAAACTCACACCTTCCTTGACACTTTAGCTTTCCAGATGGTGCTGATAAAGGGGTTGTTGATCAATGCCATCAATCTTGTCACTAATCTTTTGGGTTCTTTTTTTGTTATGCCCTTGTTTTCTTCCCTTTTTTTTAATTGAAAGCCCGGTTTCTTACCAGAAAAAAGAAATTGTTACTAATCTTAAAAAAAAAATCTCTGAGAATGCACCATCTTGCTTGAGTAACCACTTCTTTTTATCTTCCCTATTTCTGGGAAAAAATACTTATGAGAAGGCTGGAGAGCTTTGCGCAAGCCATAGTCATTGATTGGAAAGGTTTCTTCTAAAATTTAAGTCTCATTTCTCAGTTGCAACAGACCAGAGTTGGGAAATGGAGAATTCCTTGGAATTTGCCAGTCTAAAGAGCCTTGATAAACAAGTGGTCAATCCAAAACTTGATCTTATCCCCTCTACCAGTACCAACATCAAGCTTATACCTCAAATCGGCCTTGCAACAATTCACAACCTAAACCAAGGTTCTTTAAAACTTTGAGTCCCTTTCAGTTTGGGTACACGTTCTGCTTTACACGAGTTTAGCAATTGGTGTCCTCCACAAAGATTTTCCTCCTCTGCAGATCTCCATCCCATTTAGCAAGGAGGATATTTTTATCTTTAGATTTCCAATTACTGGTAGTGTTAGATATGCATCCAATCTCAAAAAAATAACAAAACCAAGAATCGATACGTACAAATGTTTATCATTTATCAATACTAAAAGTGGGTAATATTATATTCATTAATTTCAGTAGAAGACAAATGTTTATGAGTATATGGGAAATCTATTCTTTCATCTCTGATAAACGCAAGTTTACCAAGGTATGGAGTAAAATGATACATTTAAGTGTTTTTTTTTTGGGTGTCCTTGTATTGTTTCATTTTTTCTCCACTAACTCTTGATATGTGAAGTGATATCTTCTTCTTCTTGCCCTCTAATTTCCACTTAAATATGGTCAAAATTTTCAATTATTTACCTTTAATCACTAGTTGTGATCTTCTATTTTTTGTGGAAAGAATATTATATGAATTATTATATTTTTCAAATGAAGACAAATAAAAGAATCCGGATGGGCTGAACAAAGAAACAGTTCACTACAAAAGGAGCCCATACAAAGGAACCAAACTAGAGATTACAAAAAGGGCCTCAGTTGTGAACAATGAGAGACAAAGGATACTTACAGAACTCCTTAGAGACAGACACCCAAGTTAAACCTAGCCATTGCCCACATTTTCCCAAGGAATTTTCACTATAAAAATCTTCCTATTTTTCTTGAGCCAAATATTCCACAAACCACTAAATGAAAGCTTGAAACGTTAGATGGAATAGGACCTCCTCCATCATCCAGTGGCACGATTTGTTGCAAGCCTAACATACTTCAAAGGACTTTTAGACCTTTCCTATTAATGAATCTAACTTAAAAAAGTAAGACTTTTTTGGGGCTTTGTCTTTTTTAGAGGTTTGGATATCCATGATAAATTGAATACCTATAACTGAAGGTTGTATCTTAGAAAAACAAAAACTTACCTTACCTGAACAGGAGTTGTTCTATTATTTGGTACCTTTGTATCCTTGAGTTCTAAGAAACAAAAAGGAAAAAAGCGTACCACTCTTGTCTCTTGGTATGATGCAAATGAGGCTTTTATTTTCTTTCACCATCTTGGTTTTTTTTTTTTTTTTTTTTTTTTTTTTTTTGCTGTAAGACACATGGAGAACCAATTGATGCTCTCTTTTATGATCAGTTTAATAAATTATGGTGTATAATATTTCTTCTTCAGTTGTGTGTTGCCTCGTTCTTCAAGTTATAATTTCATTGTTTTCATTAAAAAGAAGTTAATAATTTCATTGTTAGTTCTAATGTCCTAATAGTAATTTCTCTCTCTTTGTGCTTATGATCGTATCATCTTCTTTAGGTTCATCTGCAACTGATTGGGCACAAGATGGAGACTTTTGCAATTGGTTAGAGCAGCATGTATTTGATACAGAATGTGCTCAGGAGGAGAAGAGATGGTCATCCCAACCTCAATCTTCTGTTCGTCTTCCAGATCCAAAACCTTTGTATAGAACATCCTCTTACCCTCAGCAGCAACCTACACAACATCACTTCTCTAGTGAACCAATTCTAGTACCAAAATCTTCTTTCACATCCTTTCCTCCTCCAGGAAGTAGGTCTCAGCATGGTTCACCTCGTCACCTAAATATTTCATCCCTTGCTGATGGAAGTCAGTTACCTTTCTCTGCACCAAACATCACTTCTTTATCCAAGTCTAATCTGCAGTTGGCTGGTATGCATCATGGCTTGCATTATGGAGGCAACATGCACCAGTTCACCACTCCTGGCCTTTCTTTTAGTAGCAGGCCACAAAATCAGTGGATTAACAACGCTGGTCTATTACATGGAGATCACTCAAATCTCTTTAACAGTATATTGCAACAGCAACTATCTCATCAAAATGGCCTTTTGTCCCCTCAGTTATTGTCAGCTCATCAGCAGCTGCAACAGCACAGGCTACATCATCCAGTACAACCATCTTTGGCACATTTTGCAGCTCTTCAGTCTCAGCTCTATAATGCCCATTCACCATCCTCACATAGAGCAATGCTTGGATTGACTGATGTGAGAGATCAAAAACCTAAGTCGCAGAGAGGGAAACATAGTATGCGTTCTTCTCAGCAAGGTTCTGAAACCGGCAGTCAGAAGAGTGATAGTGGATCCATCCAGTTCAGATCTAAGCATATGACAGCTGATGAGATTGAAAGTATCCTGAAGATGCAGCATGCTGCCACCCACAGCAATGATCCTTACATAGATGACTATTATCACCAAGCTCGTGTTGCCAAAAAAGCCGCTGGTTCAAGATCAAAGAATTCATTTTGTCCGTCTCGACTAAGAGAGCTTCCATCTCGCTCTCGTAGTGGTTCAGATCAGCATTCTCATCCCACACTTGATTCATTGGGAAAGATACCCCTTGCATCTATTCGTAGGCCTCGCCCCCTCCTTGAAGTTGATCCTCCATCCTCAGCTTCGTGTGATGGTAGCTCTGAACAGACAATATCTGAGAGGCCTCTGGAGCAGGAACCAATGCTTGCTGCAAGAATCACTATTGAAGATGGGCTTTGTCTTCTTCTTGATATAGATGATATCGATCGGCTTTTACAACATAATAAACCACAAGATGGAGGAGTCCAGCTTAGACGAAGACGGCAGATGTTGCTGGAAGGTTTAGCAGCATCACTTCAGCTTGTCGACCCACTTGGAAAAAGTAGCCATGGTGTTGGCCCATCCCCAAAAGATGACATTGTGTTCTTGCGGTTGGTCTCTCTTCCCAAAGGTCGAAAGCTTCTTTCTAAATTTCTCAAGCTGCTTTTCCCTGGTAGCGAGCTTGCGCGAATTGTCTGTATGGCTATTTTCCGTCACTTAAGGTTCTTGTTTGGTGGACTTCCATCTGATCCTGGAGCGGCTGAGACAACATCTAATCTCTCAAAGACAGTTTCTGCCTGTGTTAACGGCATGGACCTTCGTGCACTAAGCGCTTGTCTTGTTGCAGTTGTCTGTTCCTCAGAGCAGCCACCACTACGGCCACTTGGAAGTTCTGCTGGAGATGGGGCCTCGATTGTTCTGAAGTCCATTCTTGAAAGGGCTACTGAACTATTAACCGATCCTCATGCTGCTGGTAGCTGTAGCATGCCTAATAGAGCACTCTGGCAGGCATCCTTTGATGAATTCTTCAGTCTCCTTACAAAGTACTGTGTGAGTAAATATGAGACTATAGTGCAGTCATTATTTTCACAGACGCCATCAAGCACTGATATCATAGGGACAGAGGCCGCCAGAGCCATCAGCTGTGAAATGCCTGTGGAGCTTCTTCGTGCTAGTCTTCCCCACACCAACGAACCCCAAAGGAAGCTTTTAATGGATTTTGCCCAGCGTTCGATGCCAGTTTCAGGATTCAGTGCCCACGGTGGAAGTAGTGGGCAAATGAATTCAGAATCAGTTAGAGGTTAGGAAGGGAAAGCATGATGAAGTGCCAGGTAAATGATGTTACTACCGAGATGGTTCTTTTCTGCATTGCTTGCTTCCTTCAGGAGGAGTAAACGTTCTCGGGATTGGATGAGGCAGGATGCGACGATCGGTAAGTGTGGCGTGGCCATATCTCAGGAGTCAGTTGAGGGCTTCTACTTTATCCATTTCAGCGTTTTCTTTTAATATTTCTAAAAAAAAAAGTTCATCGAAAAATGCTTATTCTGTTTAATAATAGTCATATGCATAAATGTGTATTATCAAAATTCTTAATGGGGTTGTGACGGGAGCTTTATTTTGGTGCTCTGTCTTTAACTTGAGGCTGAAAAGTCAAGAAAATAGGTTGTAGAGGGCAGCAGTCATTCTAAAACTTTCAGGAATCTTCTCTTTTCCAGACTGATGTTTTATTTGGAAGATGCATGTTTGTTCAAAGTTTCTCAAGACCATTCTCTCAGTGGTCTCCCACAGCTGGATTAGAAGTACATATATGATGTCTCTTTACTTGGTGCTAAACTTCTAGCTCTCCCTGTCTTTATATATGGGCTGGGCTTTAGGAAGAGATGCTTAGTGAACTGATGTGTTGGGCTGTGGATTTTACTCTCAAATGTAGAGAAACCATTTGGCCCAACTTCTACCCCCTCTCCCCCTGATGTGCTTAATTCTTTTAGAATGCAAATGCTCTTTTCTTGCTGTCAAATACTACAAAACAAGAGAAGCAGATTCTCATTCCAGTGATTATTTTCTTTACTGCCAAAAAACCCCACCCCCCAGAAAGATGTCACATGCTCGTGTCTTGATGGATGTCTCTTTTGCGCTGTAACTCGGGGCTGTCGTGTTTTCATTTCAACGCTCGAAAAGAATAGTTAGTATTCTTGTAGTTTCTTTTTTTGTTCGTTTCCATTTGACAATATAAGAATGTTAGTAGAATGAAAGTGCAAATGAGAATTCTTTGAATGATTTATTGATTGATTGTTTGATGAAGTTGGGAGGCACAATAAACTTTTGAATCGGGTGAGCGGTTTGGTTATTACATTACAATTTGCGATATGGAGACATTGATCGAATTCTCGTCTTTCTCCTTTGTAGGAATCTCTGCAGAGATTTCTTAATGGAGAAACCTGCATTTCCATTCCCATTCCCACTCTTTGGCATTCGCAAATTCGACCATTCTTGGTTGCCCCATCTCGCGTTGCTATTCTTCTCTTGGCTTGCATACCATAATATGGCTCTTGCCTACAACATTGTAACCAAAATCATTTTAGTCTCTCAAAATCAGATAATTTGTTGTCGAAAATCGTTTGTTTGTTACTTCATATTTTGACTAATCATCATAGCTTGGATATAGAACTTTTACTTGTTTTCCCTATTAAAGTGAGTTCGGTATGACTTTTTCATCTTAATAAGTTTAAGAATCTTTTAGAAAAATGCTTTAAAGTTCATAGGACACTTAATATCTTGATAAAGTTACAAAGGTTAGTAGAAAGTACTTTTCAACGTTATAAAAGTCAGGATAAACCAAACCACACATTTAATATATATATCACCTCATTGCCATTAATTACATTGAAGCTAAAGTCAAGTCACAAACAACAAATTCAAATCCAATTGAATTATGTGTGATCAGACTTTTCCCCATCAAAAAAAAAAAAGATGAATGAAGAGAAATTGATGGAAACAAGTAAGCATTTACCTGGAGTTCAGTCAAGTCAGAAAGTGGAATTGTTCCATTATAGAAAACCAGGATCTGCTGCTGATGATTCAAAGTAAATGGCATTGCCATCCTACAAATCCAAAATCCACTTTCCATGAAACTTTAAACAAACAAGAAAATGAAGAAGAAGAAGAAGCTAAAGAAAAAGGCCCCAATGGCCATTGATTTTCTTCTCACATGGGAATTGCAGAGAATTGGAAGGTTGGTTCTGAAGCAGAAGAAGATGGCCATAGACCAAGCTCCAAACTGAACTCCCTTCCCATTTTGCAATTGCAAATCTCCAAATACAATAATCCCTTTAGCTGTAGCCTCAATTTCTGAATGAACCTCAATGAAACCTCAACTTATAATATATATATATATATATATAAGAGAGAAAAAAACAGAGCTGTTTGTTTTAGGCAAGAAGAAAAGAAGCCAACCTAATTTGGGCCTAATTCAAAAAATCACAAGGGAATAACAATAAGTAAATGGGCATGTGCAAAATGAGAATTTGAAGAAATTTGCTGAGAAAAAAAAAGAAAATTGGTATCATATGATCAAATGGAGGGGTGTTTTTTATTTTTTATTTTTGGTTCTTCCTAAAATCCAGCTCTTTTTACCAAAAATGGGGATGGCAATGGCAAAAGGCATTAGGTTTAGTTGGAGGTTTTGAAGGTGTTTTGGGTAATTTGTCACATGTGAATTGAGAGAGAGATTTTTGGTTTTGAGGAAATTGTTATTCCACTTTGTTATGTGAGGAGTTGGAATTTGTTGGATTGGTTTTTTTGCTTTGCTTTTTTGGTGTAAAACTCCAAATCCCTCTCTTAGAGGCCTATCTTTGTGTCCTTTTTCCACCATAATCACTTCTTTTCTTTCTTTTTGGTAATAAATACTTATCCTTCTTAGTTCTTACAAAATATCTCAACTTTTTTTTTTCATAAAAAAAAAATCAAAATTTACCCTGAACTTATTAAGTTGTATCGATTTTCATTATTGTGAACTTTCGATTTCATTAAACCTAGATAAGTGTTGCAATCTTTAAAAGATGTTGCAATTTTAGCCATTTGATAGGTTTTTGTTTGAGAAATCGTTTGAAAAAGTTTTCTCATATGCGTTCAATGAATTATAATACATAGATATGATACAAAACCGATAAGATTCTAAATAGAAACAACATTGGAGTTAGACTTTTGTTGAAATTTGCGAAATTTAGCAAATGTTATTCAATGGTTAATTTGTACATTGATCGGACTTAATTTTTATGTAAAACTTGATTTTATTGAAATTGGTGAGATTTTGAAGATTTCTATGCTGGTTTTTGTTAAAATTAGTGAGTGAATTAATGAAAATTGAATAGAGAGTAAAAATTACAACACTTATTTAAGTTTAGAGTTCATTTTGATGAAACCGAAACTTTAGAATGAAAATTGATACAACATGTCAAGCTTGGGGTAAAAGTTGTTTTTCTAACTTGCTTAAACATCTTGTTTTGAGTACTTGGCAAGATAGCTAACTACTACGTACTCAATCCGTTAGCTTATAATGGTAGGAATCATTTTATGATTTTTTTTTAATTAAATGATGAAATTCTAACTTTTAAACCATTTAAATTAAATTCTAACTTTCTCCAAATCATAAGGACCAAATTTGTTTGGTTAAAAAAAAAAAAAAGGACCAAATTTGTAACTTCACCAGAAAATAAGCACAATAGCTAAAATAATTTTTTTAAAAAAAAAATTGAAAAGAACCAAAACAAGATTTATTCCATTATTTTCTTCAACCCACTTTTGATCTAGCTCCAATTTGGCATAAAGTTATTACAAAATTGCAAAATTTCAACTATTTTTTGTTAGGGGTTTGTAAAAAGGAAAAAAAAAAAAAAAAAAAAAGGAAATTGTGATTGTGAAGTGAACAACAAGAATGTGTGTTCATTGAATTGAGCATGTGAATTGTGTCTGTAGATCTCTCACATGGCACGTGCGAGTTGTTCTTGTATTTGAAAAACACTCTTTCAGCCACTCATGTGCCACCACGTGGATTTCACAATTTCAAAAAGAAAAAATGTACTATGTTTAGCTTGATTTTTTAGCATACTTGCCTAACCCTAATCATATAGTACGTTGCCAACAAGAACATGACTCAACTGACATAAAACTTATACTCCGGTCAAGAGGTCAGAGGTTCAACCCCCCACCCCCACATGTTGTAAAAAAAAAAAAATCATATAGTACGTGGATCACGATCAGTTAGCTATTTCTATGATGCAATAATAAAACAAAATCTTATTTCTAGGATATTTTCCACTATTGCTTTTGCGAATCCGCATATTCAACTTCAACCGTTCGACCACCAGCTGAACACAAACTATGCTAACTTAGTGATCAGTTTAAGCTAACAGTGAAACTTAAATTTTCAACAAAAACAAACAATGCTAAGAGGAAGAAATATTGTCTTTGCATTGGGTCGGAGATGTATTCTTTATAATTCGATGAGGGAATATGAAAAAATCAAAATGTCAATATGCTCGAACTCAATTATAAAAATATAATATAGAAAAAAAATACATCTATTAAAAACTAAATCTAAATGTCTACCAATTCAATATTTACAAAAATAGTATCATTAACAAAGTATTAATTTTGTTTTTAAAAAAACAAAGTATTAATTTAAATTTATGTTGTAAGAATAAGCTAGATTTTTGTTGGAGGTCTACTTACTTACTTATTTATTTATTTATTTATTTTGAAAAATACAGAAATATTATTAAAACGTCACAAGGGCAAAAAACGAACGATCTAAATTGACCAACGAACAAATCCAACTTGGGATATGATTAACCCAAGTCTCACAAGATTTTAACATCCTAGCTCTTTTTTCTATCAAATCAGCAACCTTATTACATCTCTTAGGAATATGAACAAACTCAATATCACCAAAAGAAGGCAAAAGGCTCCAAATTGACATGTACCCACGACCAAGAGGTCAGAGGTTCGAATCCCCCACCCCAAATGTTGTTGAGCTCAAAAAAATTAAAAAAAAAAACATGTAAAACAATACTTCAAATTAATATATTTGCATAGAGGGATAAAATTTGTTTTTTTTTTTTTTAAAGAAAAATATGATTCTTTTTTCTGTGATTGTTATTTCAATATTTTGAGAAACTTAATTTTGATCTTTAGAAAAAAGAGTAATATGTTCAGGAATCTATGAAGATACAATCAACCAATGGCTTACAAGCACCAAAGTTAGATAAACAACTCATTTAAAACGTGAAGACCAAAACTTTACGATTTCAATTCCGTAGATGCCAATATAAAGCAGGTAACAAAAAGGAAACTACTCGAACGAGAACAAAAGTCCAACAAATCGACATCAACAACGAGGCAAATGCAAGAAAAAGAAAAAAGGCAACAAATGTTCAAAAGATTTAAATGTGGTGGTTTAAGCACATGATGGAACAAAGAAAAAAAAAGGTATCCCTCACTCAATCACTCAACAAAAATTGCCCTTTCACAAAGTAAAATGAAAGGTCACTCTCTCAAGGAAAAGACTTCCAAGAAAGAAAAAAAAATAGACATAGAAATTTAATTAAATTGATGGATGCTAAGTGGTTGAGGAATTGAACTTGATGGAGAAGCAAATATGTTATAAATAATTTGTTGATTGTTTTGCAATAAAAATGTGGAATTTCCATTTTGGGAAAAGCTATGGAGCTGTCATTTTAGGTATAGGAGAAAGGTGGCTAATTGGCTAGTCTCTTGTATGGCCTTTGTCTTTATCATATTTGGGAAATTCTTAGCTACCATTTATTACTTATAATTTGATTTGACTTGTATATCTACCCCTCGTGGTCATTTTACGATATTTTTTAGACTAATTTTAATCTTGGTGAAAGTATTTTTAAAGGGTCAAAAGCGAAAAAATTATTTAGTGTGGCTGTCACATTGTAATTGTCACCCTCTAAGTCATTGGATGTAGGGTGAAACCTTAGGCCCTGTTTGATAACTATTTTGTTTTTGGTTTTTGGTTTTTGAAAATTATATTGGTTTTCTCTCAAGTTCCTTACAATGGTTTTCATATTTGTTAATGATCTATTTGAATTCCTAGCCAAATTCCAAAAAACAAAAACAGGTTTTTGAAAAAAAAATTTCTTCAAAATTTGACTTGGTTTTTGAAAACAAGGAATAATGTGGATACTCAAACAAAGAAACTTATAAGTGGAAGTAGGTGCCAACATGAACATAGTTCAACTAACATAAAACTTGTACTAATGATCAATAAGTTTGTGATTTGAATCTTCCATCCCACATGCTGTCCGAAAAAAAAAAGTGGGAGTAAGTGTATATAAGCTTAATTTTCAAAAACAAAAAATAGAAAACCAAATGATTATCAAACTAGACTTTGAATTTTCGTTTCTAGTATAAAACCACCTGTTTATACTATACCAACCTACCCAAATTAATTCCTCATCAAAGGAAATTTTTATGTGTTATGGGTGAATTTGGACCTAGCTCTAAGAAAGTCAGAATGACGAGAGCCCAGAGAAGAAACAAGCCCACAAAGGCCCATTGGGCCCGAATCAATCTCTAGGGTTATTCCCTCTCCTAAAAGGAAGGGGAAACCCTAATTTCAACTATAAATAGAAGAGACTAACCCCAAAGTAGGGGACAGAACTTGGTATCTATTTTCTTTCTCTATATCATTATTTTACTTGCTTGCTTACGATCTCCCAACTGACTTAAGCATCGGAGTCGGTGTGGCAAGCACCACACCGGTGCTCAGTTTTCTCTTATTTTGCAGGCCACGTCTTTCCCCTTCAAATAAATTTACCGTTGATGTCACGTGAAGGTCAGGTGAGTCCCTTGGCCAAATTTTGGCATCAACAGTTGGCGCCGTCTGTGGGGGAGATTACAAATTCATCAAAATCACTACCTTCTGCTTGAATTGCTGAAGCAGTCTCTCGATCTTAACGATGATGCAAAACTGCTTAACAAAATTCAATTGGTTTCTGAACATTTTAGTTCAAGAAGACGACATTGTGGCGTCTTGCGGATCAGAAGGTGGAGAGGTTTGAGAAAAACATGTTGAAGAATGGGGCGGCGAACTCTTCGATAGAATTGTCTCCAAAGGGCATTACACTGAGTGTGCGGCCACGGACGTGACTGTGACCATCATTGAGATTTGCAAATTAATGAAAGTGAAAACTCCCAACTAAAGGCAATTAATTCTGATTCATGAAAGAGAAAGGCATGCTGGAAATTTCAAGAGCTCCTGAAAGCCTGAGTAGCTGAGTCAACAAAATGTCATTGGAAGAGTGAAAAAACCTATACTCTCCAAGGCACTTAGCTGAGGCCGATCCTTAGGAGACAGAGGCCCATAAATTCCAATAAGGGAGAGTTATGCGACATGAAAATTCTAAGGTATGTCAACATCGATTACTCAAGCATAACTTTTACTTCGAGAAAAACCTTCCTTGAGTAGGGGGCTGCACAGGGAATATGCTTCCCTAATTAAGTAAAAAACAGTCAGAAAGGCAACAAATTTGGCCTCATGACTTTGTGGTCACAAGAACCCATACTCAGTTCCATAAAGAACTTGATCCAGACTGATCCTTACAGAGGTTGGGTCCTTCATATTTTCAACCTAGCTCTCCAAGACCTCGACTGAGTGTACGCACCCTCGAGATGAGATTCCAAGACCTCGACTGAGTGTACGCACCCTCGAGATGAGATTCCAAGACCTCGACTGAGTGTACGCACCCTCGAGATGAGATTCCAAGACCTCGACTGGGTGTACGCACCTTCGAGATGAGATTCCAAGCTTTTCCCCAGAAGAGTGTACGCACCCCTGGGATGACCACGATGCTTGAAGAGAGGCCCGGGAACTTCCTAGGCCTCCCCAAGCTTTTCCCC
The DNA here is from genome assembly GCA_017139565.1 of Luffa aegyptiaca. Classification (NCBI taxonomy): domain Eukaryota; kingdom Viridiplantae; phylum Streptophyta; class Magnoliopsida; order Cucurbitales; family Cucurbitaceae; genus Luffa; species Luffa aegyptiaca. Next base: position 7,034,424 of record CM029405.1, on the reverse strand, counting down.
AGAAGAGTGTACGCACCCCTGGGATGACCACGATGCTTGAAGAGAGGCCCGGAAACTTCCTAGGCCTCCCCAAGCTTTTCCCCAGAAGAGTGTAGGCACCCCTGGGATGACCACGATGCTTGAAGAGAGGCCCGGAAACTTCCTAGGCCTCCCCAAGCTTTTCCCCAGAAGAGTGTACGCACCCCTGAGATGACCACGATGCTTGAAGAGAGACCTGGGAACTTCCTAGGCCTCCCCAAGCTTTTCCCCAAAAGAGTGTACGCACCCCTGGGATGACCACGATGCTTGAAGAGAGGCCCGGGAACTTCCTAAGCCTCCCCAAGCTTTTTCCCCATAAGAGTGTACGCACCCCTGGGATGACCACGATGCTTGAAGAGAGGCCCGGAAACTTCCTAGGCCTCCCCAAGCTTTTCCCCAGAAGAGTGTACGCACCCCTGGGATGACCACGATGCTTGAAGAGAGGCCCGGAAACTTCCTAGGCCTCCCCAAGCTTTTCCCCAGAAGAGTGTACGCACCCCTGGGATGACCACGATGCTTGAAGAGAGACCTGGGAACTTCCTAGGCCTCCCCAAGCTTTTCCCCAAAAGAGTGTACGCACCCCTGGGATGACCACGATGCTTGAAGAGAGGCCCGGGAACTTCCTAAGCCTCCCCAAGCTTTTTCCCCATAAGAGTGTACGCACCCCTGGGATGAACACAGCACTTGAAGAAAGGCTCGGGAATTTCCTCGGCCTCCCCAAGTTTCCCCAGAAGAGTATACGCACCCCTGGGATGGACACAACACTTGAAGAGAGGTTGACGCATGCCCTCAACCTCCCCAAGTCTCCAACTGACTGCAGGCACCCTTGGGGTGGAAGACAAGCAAGCAAACAACGCAGAGGAGCTGGTCGGCCTCATGCCAAGGCCGAGGCCGACCATCCAGAGGCCAAGGCCCTCCACCCTCAAAGGCCCAACATTTTTCCATAGGATTTGACGCATCTCCACAACCTCCTCAAGGCCACAGGTCATCTCAACTCATCTGGTTGGCCACATCTTGCCGAGTCCGAGCACAAACCCTAAAGGTATTCTTCTCTTTACCCAACTACACTTTTTGTTTAAATGAAGCTTTGCTTGAGATTGGGGGTTGCAAAGGGGATATGCACTCCCTATTAAACAAAAAGCAAGAGGGGATATGCACTCCCTATCAAACAAAAAGCAAGAGGGGATATGCCTCCCTATCAAACAAAAAGCAAGAGGGGATATGCACTCCCTATTAAACAAAAGGCAAGATGGGATATGCACTCCTTATCAAACAAAAGACAAGAAGGGATATGTCTCCCTGCCAAACAAAAGACAATAGGAGTTGACCGAGGAGGTTAGAAAACGGAACCGAGACTAACCCTCTGAGGGTTGAAACTGATCATCCGAAGTTCGAAGCTGACCGTAGCCAAATGAAGAAGAGACCCTCACGATAAAGCATCTAGGGCTAGCCTTGGAATATTTGAACTCAGAAGAACTTATGTAACTGCCCAAGTGAAGTGAAGAGGAAATCAACACACAAATCGACACAAGTGAGAATTATACTCTTAAATTGGGCTTAAGGCGTTTGACTTATAGCAACAGGCCACCCCTGAATCCCAATTCAAAGAGTGGGGGCTTAATGTTATGGGTGAATTTGGACCTAGCTCTAAGAAAGTCAGAATGACGAGAGCCTAGAGAAGAAACAAGCCCACAAAGGCCCATTGGGCCCGAATCAATCTCTAGGGTTATTCCCTCTCCTAAAAGGAAGGGAAAACCCTAATTTCAACTATAAATAGAAGAGACTAACCCCAAAGTAGGGGACAGAACTTGGTATCTATTTTCTTTCTCTATATCATTATTTTACTTGCTTGCTTACGATCTCCCAACTGACTTAAGCATCGGAGTCGGTGTGGCAAGCACCACACCGGTGCTCAGTTTTCTCTTACGATCTCCCAACTGACTTAAACATCGGAGTCGGTGTGGCAAGCACCACACCGGTGCTCAGTTTTCTCTTATTTTGCAGGCCACGTCTTTCCCCTTCAAATAAATTTACCGTTGATGTCACGTGAAGGTCAGGTGAGTCCCTTGGCCAAATTTTGGCATCAACATTATGTATACTTTCAATTTTTTTTTTTTTTTGAAAAATCTGAACATTTGATCGCTTAATCGAGTGGATATGACAATTACTAGGAACTATATTTAAGTTCTTATACAACTATATATTTTAACACGTTAAAAAAGTGTTTTTGAAGTAGCTATATACGCTTTATACTATTTTAAAAGTTATACCAAATGTTCTCTTTTTACGGCTCTAGAAAAGTGCACCTTTTGACTTTTTTTTTCCAATGGTGGATGTAGGGATTTTTTGGTAAAATATGTTGGAATCATAAATTTATTAGCAATTTATTAGCAAAATATAAATGTGTGTGTATATTTATATATTTGTGTCCAATAAGTCTTCGAAGTTTCAATTTTGTGTCCAATAGATCCTTGAACTTTAAAAAAATATAAGTTTTTTAAACTTTCACTTTTGTATCCAATAAATCTTTCAAACTTTCAATTTTGTAAAGTCCTTGACCTATTCGACCTTTTACAAAATTCACAAGCCTACTAGATAAAAGTTTGGAAGTTTGGATCCCAATAGTCATAAAATTCAATTTTATATCTAATAGATTGGTTAATTTTCAAAAATCTTGAATATGCCACGGACTGATTAGACACATAATTGAAAAGTTCAGGGGCCTAATAGACATTTTTAAAGTTCAAGACCTATTAGACACAAAACTGAAAATTTAGGGACCTATTAGACACTTTTTAAAGTTTAAGGACAAAATTGACACAACCCTAAAAGTTTAGAGACTAAAACTTGTAAAATTGACAAAACCCTAAAATTTAGGTCACGCTTGATAACTATTTGGTTTTTGAAAATTAATTTTTTTTTTCTCTCAATTTCCTTAGAATGGTTTTCATTTTTGTCAATGACACATTTTGAAAACAAGTTTTTGAAAACTACTTTTTTTAGTTTTCAAAATTTGATTTGGTTTTTGAAAATATGGAAATAATATAGATAACAACATAAAAACAAAAATTATGGGTGGAAGTAGTGTTTGTAGACTTAATTTTCAAAAACTAAAAACAAAAAACAAAATGGTTATGAAACGAAGCCTCAGAAACAAAACTTGTAATTTAACCTATAATAAATATTGTTGATATACCATTTTTATATCATCGATAAAGTGTATGGTTTATATAGATGATGCAAAGTACTTCACCGATATAAACATTCTTGAATTTGTGCTACTTTGACCAAATATTTTATCATGTGAAAAACCTTCCATTATTTAGACTAAATTTGCTATTATTGCAAAATTCCTCTAATCAACTAACATCTATATCTAATATACATGACATGATTTCATTTAGTTAACGACAATATGCTATATTACATCAAATTACAATACAAATTTTTGAGATGTAACCTAAATTTGTTAAAGTTTGAGGATCAAATAAAAAATAGGTCTAATATATCAAATACTTTTTTTTTTTTTTAAGAATTCTTAAATCAGTCCTTAATCTTTTAAAATTCTAAATTATATCCTTAATATATATATATATATATAAAAACTTCTCAATTAAGTCATTCTGTAACAAGTATTTTAAAATTAAATTTGTTAAAAAATGTCAGTGTGTCATTAAATTATTGTTTTGTCAATATATTCAAACATATATTTAATTTTTTGTGTCAAATAGCACCTAAGTAGCATGTCGACAATTAATGCTAACAAGGATTATTGGAACTAGCTTAGGGACCAATAAAGTGCTAAACATAGCTAATGCTAATAGTCTGAGTCTATGGGAGAATCTTGGGACTGACTTACAGATCAATTAAGCTAATGTTAACGTGCCATACAAACCACGAGTCTAATCGACTCCCTCACCATCTTGCCTAGTGTCACGGTCATGCTTGTCCAAGGCGTGTTGCCCATGGCCGCATGCCCATGTCAACCCTTTCCCCTCATGCTTTCATTATATGTATTTCCTTTGTATCGCTTGTTTACTTTCCTTTGCATTTCTCAAGTGTATGACTCCTCGTGATTTTCATGTGTAAGCCTGCCAAGGCTAAAATGCTTAATAATATACTATAGGGGGGTACGACTAGTTGTCAAACCTTCCTACCCGAGAGTTGTATGCTATCAAGCTGTTGTTGTGCCTTTGCTTACTTGATAGTCTGTGCAACAAATACTCTTTCAAAATGTCTTCAAACGTTTTCTAAAATCTTTTCTCTAACCCCGTTTTCTAAAACCGTTTTCCAAGAACGGGGGTAGAGGTTGCGATATTCGCCCGTTGTGCCACCGGCGATCCGTTTTCAAGTTGGCTGACTTACTTGTGAGCGAAAGTAAGTGCCGCACAGTCGCTTTACGAGACCCTAAAGACCGCGACTGTGACAGTTGGTATCAGAGCCCAGTTGGCTCCTGAGATAGAAGTCCGAAATCATGTCGGCAGTAAAACAGTTGGGCAAGACCCACGTGGAACGATTGGTAGAGATCGAAGAGCAGATGCTCTACCTGAGGGAAGTCCCCGATTCGGTTCGCTTCCTAGAATCTCGTCTTGAAGAGATTGCGACGAGGAAAGATAAGATCGATGCGGTAGCTGGCCGCGTGGATGGAATGCCCATCCAAGAATTGATTATGAGGGTTGAAAACCTCGAGAACAGAGCTGCGAAACCTAGCAACTTCGAGCGTGGGGACAGCTCGACGGGCTCTGTTGCCCAAATGGAGGAGCGTGTCGATGGTCTAGACAGCTCCCAGAAAGCAATAGTTCAGATGGTCACAGAACTGTCTGAAGATGTGAAAGCCGCCCTCGACGTCGTCAGAGCCGAAGTGGCGGACTTAAGCGCTAGACTAAACCTCACCATGAGAGCGGTGGGAAACCAAACCCCGACAGGGGGTGCGGTCCAATTAAACAAAGTAAAAGTCCCCGAGCCGAAACCCTTCTGTGGGGTTCGAGACGCCAAAGCCCTGGAGAACTTTATCTTCGATCTGGAACAGTACTTCAGGGCCACGAATACGACAACAGAGGAGTAGAAAATCACCTTGGCGACTATGCACCTGGCAGATGACGCCAAGTTGTGGTGGAGGTCCCGCTATAGGGATGCCCAAGAAGGTCGATGTGTCATTGACACATGGGAAAGACTAAAACAAGAGTTACGTTCGCAGTTCTTCCCAGAGAACGTTGAGATTTTGGCGCGTCGTAAGTTACGCGAGTTGAAACACACAGGAACGATCCGAGAATATGTCAAACGGTTTTCTGGATTAATGTTGGACATCCGAGACATGTCAGAGAAAGACAAGGTCTTCTGCTTTGTAGAGGGATTGAAATCGTGGGCGAAGTCAAAGCTGTATGAACAGAGGGTACAGTCACTATCAGACGCTTATGCAGCCGCAGAACGTCTGTTCGATCTTAGCAACGACCAACCGCAAGAACAGAAACGGAATCAAGCCTCCTCAAGCGGGGGAAATAGACCCGTGCGATCTAACTCTCCCAAAAGTGGGGGAGGAGACAAAAGTGGGGGAAGTAACCGCAATTACTTCCAACCAAGAGGCGGAAATTCGTATTGAGGCCCGAACCAGCAGTTCAATAGCGACAAACATTATTGTTACATCTGTAAAGGGGCACATCGATCGTACCAGTGCCCTAGTCGAACAGCATTCAATGCCTTTCAAGCTTCGTTGACGGGCAGCGTGAGTCCTGAGACTGAGATTGTTGAGAATAACACGACGAATGAGACGAATGAGGACACCCCTCGCATGGGGGCCTTGAAGTTTCTATCCGCCCTCCAAAGGAAATCCGAAGGGGCCAAAGAGCCGCTCGAACGGGGTCTCATGTATGTTGAGGCGTGGGTTAATCAGAGGCAGGCCAAGAGTACAATGGTCGACTCTGGTGCCACCCACAACTTTATGACCGAAGCTGAAGCACGACGATTGAACCTAAAGTGGGATAGGGATCCTGGAAAGATGAAAGCGGTAAACTCAGCCGCCCTACCGATCATGGGAATTGCTAAGAGAGCGACTGTCAAGCTGGGGGATTGGAATGGCCATGCAGATTTTGTGATTGTAAAGATGGATGATTTCGACGTGGTGTTGGGAATGGAATTCCTTCTCGAACACAAAGTCATTCCAATGCCCCTAGCAAAATGCTTGGTGATCACAGGAACCAACCCCACGGTCGTGACGACCAGTATCAGACAACCGAATGGAGTGAAAATGATATCAGCCCTCCAGTTAAAGAAAGGTCTTGCACACGACGAACCCACATTCATGGCCATCCCAATGACAGAAGACGAAAATTTGGAAGCACCAGTCCCCAGTGAGATCCAACGTGTGTTGGACAAGTATCGTGATGTAATGCCAGAAAGTTTGCCCAAGAACCTACCTCCACGGCGGGGGATAGATCACGAAATCGAACTGTTACCAGGGGCGAGACCGCCCGCTAAAAATGCCTACCGCATGGCTCCGCCTGAATTAGCCGAACTGCGAAAACAGTTAGATGAGTTACTGAATGCTGGATTCATTAGGCCCGCGAAGGCTCCATATGGGGCCCCAGTGTTGTTCCAGAAAAAGAAAGACGGAAGTCTGCGGTTATGCATTGACTATCGAGCCCTCAACAAGCTCACGGTGCGTAATAAGTATCCACTTCCTATCATCACCGACTTGTTTGATCGGCTCCACGGGGCAAAGTATTTCTCGAAATTAGATCTTAGGTCGGGATACTACCAAGTACGCATCGCCGAAGGAGATGAACCCAAGACAACGTGCGTCACAAGGTACGGGGCCTTCGAGTTCTTAGTCATGCCATTCGGCCTGACAAATGCTCCGGCTACCTTTTGCACACTAATGAACCAAGTGTTCCATGAGTATCTCGACAAATTTGTGGTGGTTTACCTCGACGACATAGTAGTCTACAACCCGACCATGGAAGAACATGAACTTCACTTGCAGTTGGTTTTTGAGAAATTGAAGAAAAATCAACTGTATGTGAAGAGAGAGAAATGCTCATTCGCTCAACAGCGCATTAATTTCCTCGGACACGTGATCGAAGCCGGCCGTATCGGTATGGAAGAAGGACGGGTGGCAGCCATCAGGGATTGGGAAGTTCCGACGACAGTGACAAAGCTACGTTCCTTCTTAGGACTGGCCAATTACTATCGACGATTCGTAGAGGGATTCTCGAATCGTGACAGTCCTTTGACCGAGTTGTTGAAGAAAGACAAGACGTGGAGTTGGCCAGACTGCCAAACTGCGTTCGATGAGTTGAAACGAGCAATGATGGAAGGCCCGGTACTCGGAATTGCCGATGTTACCAAACCTTTCGTGGTAGAGACCGATGCGTCAGACTACGCGTTGGGTGGTGTTCTAACCCAGGATGGACACCCCATCGCATATGAAAGTCGGAAACTGAATGACGCTGAGAAGAGATACGTCGCCTCAGAGAAGGAGATGTTAGCAGTAGTTCACTGCTTGAGAGCTTGGAGACAGTACCTCCTCGGAGCCAAATTCGTCGTCAAGACCGATAACAGCTCTATCTGTCACTTCTTCAGTCAGCCTAAACTGTCCTCCAAGCAAGCGAGATGGCAAGAATGTCTCGCAGAGTATGATTTTCAGTTCGAACATAAGGCGGGTAAGGCCAACCAAGCGGCAGATGCGTTAAGTTGGAAGAGCGAACATGCGGCCCTGTGCATGCTAGCTCATTTGAAAGCAAGCAGGTTGAACGGAACCATCCGCGAGACCATCAAGAGACATTTGTCGAACGATACGGCCGCGCAGGCCATCATTCAACTGGCGAAAGAAGGGAAGACACGCCAGTATTGGGTAGAGGAGGACTTACTCTTCACTAGAGGCAACCGCCTATATGTTCCTCGTTCGGGGAACTTACGAAGACTCCTGCTAGAAGAATGTCACGACACTCTGTGGGCAGGCCACACAGGGTGGCAAAGAACTTATGCCCTTCTGAAACAGGGTTATTACTGGCCAAACCTCCGCGACGACGTCATGCAATTCACAAAGACTTGTCTTATCTGCCAACAAGACAAGGTCGAAAGGGCCAAGATAGCAGGATTGCTGGAACCCTTGCCTGTTCCCGCAAGGCCGTGGGAAAGCGTCTCCCTCGACTTCATCACCCACCTGCCCAAGGTTGGGGAATTTGAGGCCATATTAGTGGTCATCGACAGGTTCTCAAAATATGCGACGTTCATACCAGTCAAGAAACTGTGTTCAGCTGAGATGACAGCGCAGCTATTCTTCAAACATGTAGTCAAACTATGGGGTGTTCCTGCCAGCATTATTAGCGACAGAGATGCACGATTCACCGGTACTTTCTGGACGGAATTATTCAGGCTATTAGGCTCTAACCTGAACATTTCTTCCAGCTACCACCCCCAGACAGATGGCCAAACCGAGAGATTCAATAGCATGCTTGAAGAATATCTGCGCCACTTCATCGATGCAAGACAGAAAAATTGGGTCGAGATGCTCGATGTAGCACAATTCAGTTTCAATTGCCAAAAGAGCACCTCAACAGGCAAGACTCCGTTCGAAGTTGTTTGCGGGCGGCAACCCATGATGCCCCATGTCATCGATCACCCGTATGCAGGCAAAAGCCCCCAAGCGTATAACTTCACCAAAGAGTGGAGACAAACCTCTGAAGTTGCTCGGGCTTACTTAGAGAAGGCGTCGAAGCGCATGAAGAAATGGGCAGATCAGAAGCGACGTCCTCTAGAGTTCCAAGAAGGGGACAAAGTGTTGATCAAGCTGAAACCTGAACAACTTCGTTTCCGGGGAAGTCGCGACCAACGCCTCATCCGGAGATATGAAGGTCCAGTCGACGTTATCCAAAAGGTCGGGAAAGCCTCATATAGGGTTCAACTTCCTGCATGGATGAAAATCCATCCTGTCATTCATGTCAGTAATTTGAAACCCTTCCACCCCGACCTCGAGGATACCGCCCGCAATGAAGTCATTCGACCACCCATCACCATGAAGAACGTCGCCGATAAAGAAGTCGAGGAAGTGTTAGCAGAAAGGACCCGTCGCGTCGGCAACCCACGACGGGATCTACAAGAATTCTTAGTGAAGTGGAAGGGGCTCCCAGAGGCCGAAATCAGTTGGGAGCGCGCCGAAGACTGCTGCCCTCCAGATCGCAGAGTTCGAGCAGCGTCGGTTGACAGAGACGTCAACCATTTAAGTGGGGGAGGATGTCACGGTCATGCTTGTCCAAGGCGTGTTGCCCATGGCCGCATGCCCATGTCAACCCTTTCCCCTCATGCTTTCATTATATGTATTTCCTTTGTATCGCTTGTTTACTTTCCTTTGCATTTCTCAAGTGTATGACTCCTCGTGATTTTCATGTGTAAGTCTGCCAAGGCTAAAATGCTTAATAATATACTATAGGGGGGTACGACTAGTTGTCAAACCTTCCTACCCGAGAGTTGTATGCTATCAAGCTGTTGTTGTGCCTTTGCTTACTTGATAGTCTGTGCAACAAATACTCTTTCAAAATGTCTTCAAACGTTTTCCAAAATCTTTTCTCTAACCCCGTTTTCTAAAACCGTTTTCCAAGAACGGGGGTAGAGGTTGCGATATTCGCCCGTTGTGCCACCGGCGATCCGTTTTCAAGTTGGCTGACTTACTTGTGAGCGAAAGTAAGTGCCGCACAGTCGCTTTACGAGACCCTAAAGACCGCGACTGTGACACCTAGCGTGCTAGTACCACGAAGATGCAAATCTTAGAATCTTGGGAGAATCAAGGGTATTAAGAGCTATACTCTTTGTCAAACACTCATTTCCCGTTTTCTTATATATATATATATATATATATATATATATATAAATAGCATATCAATGTGTTTAAATATGTTGAATTATAAAATAACAATAACACTTAATTACCTATCGAATTTTTATTAATAATTTTTTAATATAAATCAGTAAAAGGATGTGAGTGAGAATTTTTAATACATCAAAAGTAGAAGATGATTAAAGGATTAAATTGAAAATTACCTAAAAAAAGATTAAGAATAATTGATATACTTAGCTTTGAAATTAAAAATTAAAGTAAATAGGAAACTGTAGAAACCAAAGGCGGGAAACAAAACCCTAGAAGAAAAAGACGCAAAATTCAAAACAGAGGCCGATCGGAGAGAGAGAGAGAAGAGATGAAGTTCGAAGCTAAGAGGAATTTCGATTTCGAATTCGAAGATGACAACGATGAGGATTTCCTTTCCGAGGTGGCCGCGGCTGAAGCTCGTGCCCTAGCCAGTAAGCGCAGAAAAATCCCCAATCATTCCATCGATCCGCCCAAGAACGTCATCACGGAGGTTTCGGACAAATTTTCCCTTAATTCAGATGGGGAAGGGCTCTACATCGCCGCTTTGAAAGGAAACCCTAATGTCCTCTCTCAAATTTCCGGTCGGACAGCCAATTCTGGCAACAAGGGATTCACTTCTGCGAATTCTACTGCTCAATCGGAAGGCGGTGGTTCGTGTTTCAAATGCGGGAAATTAGGGCATTGGGCCAGAGACTGCGATGCTCCGGGAGGTGGAGGGTCTTTCAATGCTTCAGGGAATACCGATACGTCTGTTGCGGAGAAGGCATGTCCCTGTGGATTGGGAGTTTGTTTTGTACTGACTGCGAATACGGAGAGGAATCGAGGTCGAAAATTTTACAAATGCCCCGTTCGACAGGTGATGATGCTGTATATGTTTTTCTCTTTAATAGTCTCCTTCGTTCCCCTTCCCGTTCGGCAGGTGATGATGCTGTATATGTTTGTCTTCCTCTGGTAGATGTTGGGTTTTGTCAGAAATATCTAAGCATTTATTAAGAAACTCGAGAAAGATAATGATCACCGATGTTACTTAAACCTCTGGGTAACATGAATTTTAGTACTTAGTGCAGTAAATTCGTCCAAGTAGCTATTTGAACTCTGAATTTTGCTGTTGCCATTTTGAGTTCATAGCTCATTGAATTATTTTTCTGCCACACAGTAACCTTTGATCCTCACATAGTTATATACCAATGTCCTACTTTCTTCTGATATACATTGAATTACTCTCAGGAAAATGGTGGCTGTGGATTCTTTGAGTGGTGTGACAATGCCTCTGCAACTAATGTAATGAGTTATGGAAGCCAAAATCGTGCATCAAGTTCATCATTTTCAGACCTTCAGTGCCCCTGTGGTGCTGGTCCTTGCATAATTCTAACAGCCAAAACAGGGGAAAATGTTGGGCAGCAATTCTATCGTTGCCCTTCATACCAGGTAATTTTTATAATAGAAATGCTTGTGCAGCAGTTCTATTGTCTTGTGATGACGTAATTAGATATAAAGTCTCAAAATTGTTTGTTCATGTTTAGATTTCTGGTTCTTGCATAATGTAATGACATATGCAGCAGTTCTATGTGCGAAAGCTTTTAGGTTTATTGCTTGGAAATATGTGTGCATTTGACGCTTCATTCAGACAGATTCAAAGAAAATAAAATTTGTTCTGATACCTTGGCTAACTTCAGTGCTTCTCATACATTTGTCGCATTTTTCCAAATTTAATTCGTGGTCCCAATTTTGTGATGTTTTCATTTTTAGATCAATTGATTACGTTGGGAGATGAAAATTATGGTTTTGAAGGTGGCCAAAATTATTGCCAGCAATTGGGCTAGTTGACAATTACTCTGCATACTTCTAGTTCTAGTTGGCTTAAATGACTTAAGTGTATATTTACATTATATGAAACGGGAAAGGAAACAATGCTGGTGAGGACAGCATATAATGCGAATATACTTAATGGAGTGGCTGAGATGACTATCATCTGGAAAACGCCATTATATTGCATCTCCGGATTCTTTTCGCCTCATCATGCCTTTATTTCATAGGCTCATATATACCAATTGAAGCACAATCAAGAGCAAGTTAATTAATTCCAACTCTCCAAACAAGTTAGTTGAAGAGAATAAGTGAATGTGTCGTTTATTAGTTGATCCTCCCTGCTTTTTAGATGGTGAGGTGAGGATGCTTCACTTGTTACTCGAAATGAGAAATTTCATCTGCATATCACTTTGTCATGCTTCATGAAACCTTCCCAAGGTTTATCTTTCTATGCTTACTTTATGTCCGTATCCAGCTCCAGTATTTCTTCAACATCATTTGTACACATTTCTCTGCAAATGTTTTGATGCTTGCAAATTGCATAAATTGTATATTGTAATTCCTCATCAGTGGAACTCAAACCTTTCCTGCAGGCAACTTGTGGGTTTTTCCAGTGGTGCAAGGAGCCTTCCATGGCAACCAAGAATCAAATGAGTGCCAATAAGGTCTATGGTAACACAAACGACACAAGCAAAAGCATTGCTGGGACTGTGCGAACGGGTTCTTCCTGTTATAAATGTGGCGGTGAAGGGCATTGGGCTAGAGATTGCTCACAGTCACACACACCATCCAATCCACCATCTGCAGAGTTTGGCAGAAGTCAATCTTCACATGGAACCTGTTTCAAATGCGGCAAGCCTGGCCATTGGGCGAGGGACTGTTCTAATTGTTAATAATAGGTACTAATCCTTTTGCTGCTTCTGCAATAGGGCTGTTTCAAGTTTATTAGTTGTTTAAGCTTGTAAATTCACAAGTCCAGGTAAGTCACCTGACATTTTGCTCATTTCCCCCACTATCCTGTTTTGAAGTTAACATTTACTCCACTTGAGTGGATGATATTGATATGGGTTAGCTAGCTTAGAATTGGGATACTTTTATCTTTGTTTTGCTCAATTCCGTAATTTAAGGCCTCATTTGATAACCATTTGGTTTTTAAAAATCATGCTTGTTTTCTCTCAATTTCCTTACAATGGTTTTCATATTTGTTAAGGAGACATTTGAGTTCTTAACCAAATTTCAAAAATAAAAACAAGTTTTTGAAAATTACCTTTTTTTTTTTTTAGTTTCAAAACTTGGTTATCAAACGGGGCCTAAAGAATTGGAGTTGAGTTTCAGGAATTCAGAGTTTGGAATTAAATTCTGCTCGGAAAAAATTGTGGGTTTTTTTTTTCTTTCGTATAAAAATTGATTAAATCTGTACAATACTATTATTGTCAAAATGATCAAAATAGTATTTTTGTATTTCTTTTATTGGAAATATGTAACATTTCACGTATTTGGTCTCTAAAATTTGAAATTTTGTCATTTAACCATTGATTATTTATTTATTTATTTGTAAAGATCATTGGTTAGTACTTAGGTTTACAAAATTAAGAATGCTAATGTGATATTAAAATCCGAATTTAGTTTCTCATTGGCTGATATATATATATATATATGCAATTATTTATTATAAATAATAATAATAATAATAATAACTATTATTATTTTATGAAAAGAATAAAAACTGTTTGGTCTGTGTATGATTGCAACTGTGCAGTGTGCATGGAAGATGCAGAAATTTGATGAGGAGTTGAGCGTACGGATCTTCATGAAAGTATTGTTACAAAAAATAGGTGAGTTATTTAGGCCTCGTTTGATAACCATTTGGTTTTTGGTTTTTGGTTTTTGAAAATTATGCTTACAAACACTATTTCTACTTTAAATTTCTTTGTTTCTTTATCTACCATCTTCCCATGTTTTAAAAAACCAAGCCAATTTTTGAAAACTAAAAAAAGTAGGCCTCGTTTGATAACCATTTGGTTTTTGGTTTTTAGTTTTTGAAAATTAAGCTTATACACACCTACTTCCACCTATAAGTTTCTATGTTTTAGTATCAATCTTCTTTCTTGTTTTAAAAAACCAAGTCCAATTTTGAAAACAAGAAAAAGTAGTTTCCAAAAACTTGTTTTTGTTTTTAGAATTTGGCTAGGAATTCAAAGGGATTCTTAACAAAGATGAAAGTCATGGTAGGGAATTTAGGAGAAAACAAGCATAATTTTCAAAAACCAAAAACAAAAAACCAAATGGTTATCAAACGGGGCCGTAGTTTTCAAAAACTTGTTTTTGTTTTTAGAATTTGGCTAGGAATTCATATGTGCTCTTAACAAATATGAAAGTCATGGTAAGTAAATTTGGAGAAAACAAGTATAATTTTCAAAAACCAAAAATCAAATGGTTATCAAACGGGACCTTAATCTTCGACTTCTTTTTCTTTAAAAATACGTCTAATTTTTTTTTTTTTTTTCAGTTGAAAGTTAAAATACTTTTGAATTAAATTTTATAACATTAAAATGGTAGAGGTAACTTTTAATTATTTTTACTTCAATCAGAAGTTTGAATTCTCTCAACTCTAAACGCCGTTGAACTAAAAACAAAAATTGTCATCACCTCCGTCTCATAAAATAATGTACCAACAAAATAACAATTTCATTAGAAATATACATACATCAAAAGACTTACAATATTCTCAAAAAAAAAAAAACTTACAAACCATTTTTTTTGGTAACGTTTTGATTTTTTTTTTTTTTTTTTTTTTTTGGAGTTAAAATCGAAATCTTTAAAAAGAAAAGGGCACGGATTAACATAAAATCTAACCTTTACGGCAAAACGTCGTCGTGGCCTTGCTCTTTCATTGACAGAAAATGTGCGATCTGGTTGGCTTCCTTGTAACACAGAATCACATTCAAATGCTCAAATTCCGAGCACTCCTTCCTGCACTCTCCGGCCAAACACAGCCATGAACCGCCGTCCAGCTTCCATGCCGAGTTCCGAACGGAGCTCGACCCGACCACCGCCGGCGAGCCTTCTCCCTGGCGGCTGAGGCTTCTGACTCGCCGCGGTGATTCGGCTGCCGTGTCTTGGCGGAGCTTCACGGCTGTGTAGGCGGCTGCGCCGGCCACAGCTCCGGCAGTGGGCGCTACTATGTATATCCATAGGCCTTTGAAATTTTCTGTTGCGATGGCTGGGCCTAAGGTCCTCGCCGGATTCATCGAACCGCCGGTTGCGCGTCTGCAGTATTTTAAACCGTGGGGAAATTGGTTGAATTAAGGGTAAAATATACCTTTCATCCCTAGGTTTGAGGTTAATATCTATTTGGTCATCAAAGTTTCAAGAGGTATACTTTAGTTTCTATGTTTAATAAATAGTTTTAAATGGTCCCTAATTTAATTTGACTGATGAATTTTATTGTTTTATATTAAGCCCCGTTTGATAACCATTTCGCTTTTTGTTTTTTGTTTTTGAAAATTAAGCTTATAAACACTCCTGTTTGATAACCATTTCGCTTTTTCTTTGGTTTGTTACCTACATCATTCCCATGTTTTCAAAAACCAATTCAAATTTTAGAAAAAAAAAAAAACAGTTTTCAAAAACTTGTTTTTGTTTTTGGAATTTGGCTTAAAACTCTAATGTGTGATTAACAAAAATGAAAACTATGGTAAAGAAATTGAGATAAAACAAGCATAAATTTGAAAAACCAAAAATTTAAAACCAAATCGTTATCAAACGAGGCCTAATTTTTTAAATTACATGTTTTCTTTTTATTCATGTAATTCGAAGTTCATTACATTTTGTTCCAGGTACTTTATTTTCAATAGTCTCAATTAAAATTTTCTCTGTAAATTTTGAAAATATGTCATATATGATGTATTTTCTTACTTTTTTTAAAAAATATGTATTTCCTTACTTTATATTTAGGAAAAAAAAATACTTTTTTAGTTCGAGAGTTTTGAGGGGTAAGTGCGTTTGGTCTTCGAGTTTTCAAAATAGATTTTTTTAGTCCCTGAGTTTTGAGAACTAGGTTTAAAAGGTCTCTGAGTTTTCACAATTGACATTTTTAGTCTTTGAGTTTTGAGAAATAGGTTTAAAAATCCTCATTTTATTTTTTCTAACTTTTTTAAACTAATCATTTTTATTATTTTAATATTGAATGCTTTTTTAAATTAACAAAATTAAAAAGTATTAATTTAAAAAAATTAAAAAATAATATTAGAGACTTTTTGAACATATTTCTCAAAAATTGTAAGACTAAAAATGTTTATTTTGAAAATTTAAGCACCTTTTAAACCTATTTCTCAAAATTCAGGGACTAAAAATATATATTTTGAAAACTCAGGGACCAAATGCATCTATTTCTCAAAACTTAGGGACCAAAAAGGTGATTTTTTCTTATATTTATTATTATTATTATTTGTAATTATTTTTTTTTACAACATTATTATTTGTATTTAGATTGGAACTAATTTTAAGATTTATTGAAATTTGAAACTTGAAAGTAAAAGGATTAAATTGGGACTTTTTTTTTTTTTTGGACAACATGTGGGGTTGGGGGAAGCCTTATGCCAGTTAGCTATATTCATGTTGAGAAATTTAAACATTTTGGAGGATTAAAATAAAATGAAATCCGAAATATAAACGATTGAATGATATTTTATCTTTTTTTTTTTTTTATTCGAATGATATTTTAACTTTTAATAAATGATGTTGTTAATATAAATAAAAAAAATTTAGTGTATATAAAAGTGATAACTATTTACAAGTTTTAAATCTTTTTGGAGAGAAAGAGGGAGACACACCCGGCGACGAGAATGTTGAGCATTACGATACCTCCGATTGCAATTCCGGCCAATTCTCCGACCTGAAAATCCCTCAAATCAACACAACGTAAATTAATCGCCGTCGAAAACGCCTTCTCTTAGATCAAAATTCAACCTCTCAACTCTCAATTCCAGAACAACACAAATTTCAGAGAGCCGATCGATACAGTACCGCTCTAGTATCAGTGGCGACCGCAACAATGACGAACATGAGGAAGAATGTGACGATGAACTCGATCGCAAGCGCCTGGCCGGTGCCGACGGATGGCACGGTGGCACCGCCGGACATGAACGGACGGAAGACGGCCTTGAGGCTGAAAGCGGCGCAAACAGATCCGGAAATCTGAGCGGCGATGTAGAACGGGACGTGAAGCCATGGAAAGTGACGGAGAGCGGCGAAGGCTACGGTGACGGAGGGATTCAAGTGAGCGCCGGAGATGTGGCCGATGGAGAGGATTACGGCCATAACCGCCAGTCCTGCGCAGATCGCACTCGTTATCAGGCCGGTCTCCGCCGCATGGTACTTCTCGTTCAGAATCGGCGCCGCCGCCGCTGAGAATAGCATTATATATGTTCCGATGAACTCCGCCGCTACCTGAATTTCATCCATTAAAATTTTTTTAGTTGAACCACACTTTGACAGAGGGATTTGAACCGAGAAAAGAATTTATGTACTTTTTGCGAATTCAAATATCTGATTGATGGAGCATATATTTGAGCTATGCTCATCTATACTCGAGTTTACTCTTTGATCTTTTGGTCGAAGATCATGTAATTGGACGAACAAATAAATTTATATAGAAAGTAAGGTTAGTCTCAAATGATTTTTATTTTATTTTTCTTTTTGACAATAAGTAAAGTGAAAGATTTGAACTTCTAACTTCTTAGTGAAAGATATACAAATTTTATGTCTAAATGCTATTAAAATTGGGATTTTATGTAAAATACATATGCCAACAAGAGCTTAACTGAACTGGCATAAAGTTGTACCGATGACCACAAGCTATGTGGTTTGAATCTCCCACTCCACATATTGTCAAAATATATATATATATATATATATATATATATATTTAAGCATAAAGGTTATTCTATTAAACATGTCATTTAATCACTAGAATATAATACCAAGTAACAAAAGTAAAAATGGGTCAGAGAATCTGAATAGGTGTCTGCAAAATTTCATTTCAATATAACTTTGTTTCAACTTTGCCAACTTGAACATACATCAATTGATCAAGATATATATCTCTAGTTAAAAAGTTAGAGGTTTGGATTCTCATCCTCATATGAGATAGAATTTTAAAAAAAAAAAAAATCTTTCAACTTCAAATCTAAAATCCTTTCCCCTAAAATATTTATACAAACTATTAAAAAAAGTTATATTATAAGTTTGCGATTCATTAGACATTTAATTCATGAATCTATTAAACACATGAAAGGTTGGTGCTCTATTCGATAAAACCAGAAAAGTTAACTACTTTTTTTAGTCAGCATACTTCAACAATAATTAATATGTACTCTCAACGTTAGCAGTTCAAATCTCCCGTTAAATTAAAAAAAGAACTTTTTTAATTTAACAAAAAATATAATAATGAATGGAAAATTTTCCCAAAAAAAAAAAGGCACAAACGGAATTAAAATTTTATACCAAAGGCGATGGATATACGGAGAGTCAAAAAATACCTTCTGCATGAGAGAGAAATCAGAGAAGCACTTGGTTGGCGCCATTGAAACTTAGCTCAACAATCAACTACCACGTCTTCGCCGGACGGCAGCAGAGCCGCCGTTTCTGCCTACGACGGAAGGCCGATAATGGTTGAGAACGGCCGGCGATTGGGGCGGAGCTTGCTAGCTCTTGTTCTTCGTTTTCTTCTTCTCCTTTGCTCTTGATCTTAAAGGCTTTATTAAATAGGAATTAAGATGGTTGACATTTTAATTCGGTTGACTTCTGAAATGTTGCAATGCATTACATCCCGCCACTTCATTCTTTTAATTTAATAAAATTATAATTACCTTAAATACTATTTTCCTCGTTTATATTTTCAATCTCTTTTTTCTATTTTGATCGTGTAATATCAATTTGTTCATTATATAATTCATGTGTATTCACTACGACGGAGTTCAATTTCAATAAAGAATCATATGATCCGTGTGTGATCTATTGGTATAAGTCATGGTTTCTTGATCATTGACTTTTTCAATATTTTCTACATAATAGACCACGGTTGAGGTTAATCATAGCTTATAGTATAAACCATCACATTAATGTTAGCCGTTACATTACGATTGACATCAATCGTAATTTAAGAATCGATCACAATATCAACTTGTGGTTTTAGCGTTGTTTATTTGTAGTCTTTATTATATATCATCATGATCATGATCTTTGTTATGTAGACTATAGTAGCACTAGCTATGACATTTTATATTATTAAAAATATTTAGTATATTTTATAATCTTATGTCATTTCTCAATTTCTCAATTTATTTTTTACAAAGTTATCCGTGAATCTTTTCTTTTCTTTTTTTAAATTAAAATCAACTTAGAATAATAATAGAAGATAATAATAGTCACACAAATCTTCCATTCGAGAAACTCAATCAAACTTCATTCTAAATTAAAAACAAGGTAAATTTATCTATAATCTATAATCTATAATCTATAATATATTAAAAAGCAAGGATCCGTGAAAAACATTTTTAGACTAAAATACCCTTTTAAATTTAAGATAATTACTTTAGTTAAAATATAATTATTTTAATTAAAAAAAATAAATGATACAAAAATTTAAAAGTGGTAATCTATAAAAAAAAAAAAAAAATTAAAAAAACGAATATGAAATTTTGAAAAAAAAATATTTTACTATAAAAAAAAGAAAAAATAAGAAAAAAAACAAACGTAGTAATTTTAATAATTATCTATAATAAATGATTAAAAAAAATAAAAAAAAAATATGTAATCCATACCACATTTAAAAAACCACATTATGAAATTTTGAAAAAAAAAAAAAAGTTTTCTTATAAAAAATCTACACGAATTCTGTTGGTTTTTTTTTTAATAAAAACAAATAGGGTAATTCTTTAAAAAAATCTACATGAATTCCGTTGGTTCTTTTTTTTTTTTTTTAATTTTTTTTTAATAAAAACAAATAGGAAACCACATTATGAAATTTTGAAAAAAAAAAATTCTTATAAAAAATCTACACGAATTTTGTTTGTTTTTTTTTTAAATTTTTTTTTTAATAAAAACAAATAGGGTAATTTTTTTAATTTTTTTATCTTTTTGTTTTTTTTTTAATTAAAACAATTACCAAATCTGTAATCCCTACCACATTTAAAAAACCATTATGAAATTTTGAAAAAAAAAAAAATTCTTATAAAAAATCTGTAACACGAATTATGTTAGTTCTTTTTTTTAAAAAAAAAATAATAAAAAAAATAGGGTAATTCTTTTTATTTTTTTATCTTTTATTTTTTTTAAGTAAAACAGTTACGAAATTCGATTTCCAGTTTTTTATTTTGAAAACTTTTCTTATAAAAAATCTACACGAATTCTGTTTGTTTTTAAAAAAAATTTTAATAAAAACAAATAGGGTAATTTTTTTATCTTTTGTTTTTTTTTTTTAATTAAAACAATTACCAACTCTGTAATCCCTACCACATTTAAAAAACCATTATGAAATTTTGAAAAAAAAAACTTTTCTTATAAAAAATCTGTAACACGAATTCTGTTCGTTCTTTTTTAAAAAAAAATAATAATAAAAACAAATAGGGTAATTCTTTTTATTCTTTTATCTTTTTTTTTTTTAATTAAAACAATTACGAAATTCGATTTCCACTTTTTGATTTTGTTATCTTTTATTATCATATTGGTTTGATAACTTAGAATAATATTATGGTCTATATTTTTTTTATCTTAGGATCTATATACTCTATCCAGAATCTAATAAATTGGAATTTGAATATAAATTCCCTCGGTAAATTGTTCACCTTCTCCCATTAGTTTTCACATAAAAAACTATTCACCCCTCCATTGTTGGTTTCAGGTACCGAATTATAATTATAATATTTTTTATTTAATTTTATCAATTTAACTAGAAGAAAGTCAATCTCAAATATTTTATGTTAACTGACTTTAATTTTTTTCCCCTTCAACTTTATTTTTCAGGTCTAAAATTACTTATCTCTTCTAATTTCTTCAAATTATTTGTTTATATTTCAGGTATTTTCCAATTTCTTCCAATTGTTCGTTTGTATTTTTTTTAGTTTGAAATTTAAATTGAATATAGCATAAATTTAATCTTTCTTACTGCAATCAATATTATATTTAAAATTTAAATTGAGTTTTCATTATGTTATTTTTGTAAAATTTTAAAATTCTTGCTACATGTATTTATAATTTTATGTATATTATATCACATCAAAAGAGTTTGGATATGAGATAACCTAATTTGATATCATATTAAAGCCAAAATATTAAAGCTTATAGATCTGTAATCTCTGCCAAATTTAAAAAACCATTATAAGAAAAATAAGAAAAAAACAAACGTAGTGATTTTAATAATTATCTATAATAATTGATTAAGATAATTAAAAAAAACTAAAATACCCCTTTAAATTTAAGATAATTAAATTAGTTAAAATCTAACTGTTTCAATTTCAAAAAAAATAAAAAAAAAATGGAAATCAAATTTTGTAATTGTTTTAATTAAAAAAAATCAAAAGTGGAAATCAAATTTCGTAATTATTTTAATTAAAAAAAGATAAAAATAAAAAAAAAATCTTATCCTTTTTGTTTTTATAAAAATAAAAATAAATAAATAAATTTCATATCAATTGTTTTAATAATTAAAAATAAATTTAAGACAATTAATTTAGTTAAAATATAATGTTTTTAATTAAAAAAATAAAAGATAAAAAATGAAGAAGTGGAAATCAAATTTCGTAATTGTTTTAATTAAAAAAAAATAAAGATAAGAAAATAAAAAAATGTTATCCTGTTTGTTGTAATTAAAAAAATAAAAGATAAAAAAATGAAAAAAAATCTTATCCAATATGTTTTTATAAAAAAAAAACAAAAAAAAATCATATTAATTGTTTTGATAATTAACGATAAATTTAAGATAATTACTTTAGTTAAAATATAATTGTTTTAATTAAAAAAATAAAAAATATCATCCTATTTGTTTTTATAAAAAAATAAATAAAAAAAAACAAACAAATTTCGTATTAAATGTTTTAATAATTAAAAATAAATTTATGATAATTATGAAATCTTATTCTATTTGTTTTAATTAAAAAAAAATCTTATTCTATTTGTTTTTATTAAAAAAAAGGGAAAAAATGAATTTTGTATTAATCGTTTTAATAATTAAAAAAAAAAACTTTTTTGTTAATACAAACAAACACGTTTTTATTTTTTATCTTTTATTTTTTTAATTTAAACAGTGAATACGAAATTTGATTTTTTTTTTAAATAAAAACAAACATATGAAATTTGTTTTTTTTTTTTTTAATTTTTCGTTTTTTTAATAAAATAAATAGAATAATATTTCTTTTTATGTTTTATTTTTTTTAATTACAAAAATTTAGAAATTTGATTTTCACTTTTTGATTTTGTTATCTTTTATTATCATTTTGGTTTGATAACCTAGAATAATAATATGGTCTATATATTTTATCAGTAGACTTTATCCAAAATGTAATAAAATTTGAATCTAAATTTCCTCCGTAAATTGTTCACCTCCTCTCATTAGTTTTCACATCAAAAACTACTTATCTCCTCCATTGCTGGTTTCAGGCATGTCTCTTGAATTATAATTATAATATTTTTGTTTAATTTTATTAATTTAATTAGAAGAATGTCATTCTCAAATATTTTATGTTATAGACGAACTTTTCCCCTCAAACTTTATTTTTCAAGTCTAAAATTACATCTCTTTCAATTGTTCATGTATTTCAGGTATTGTAACACCCGACTTAGGAGGGGTACATGAATGAAACGAGGCCACATCCGAATGAGAGGGATCCTGAGGACATGAAAGTATAGTCAAGATAAGCTTAAAAGAATTGATAGATACTACCTATACCAACAAGGTGACCTTCCTTTTCGGTGGCTCAATCATAAGAACTTTGAAGGCTTGGAGAAGTTCTATGTTGGGTGACCTCTTGGGAATTTTCCTAAGAAGCATGTGAGTGAGGACAAAGCATGCTAAAAGAACCCCGTGTTGGTTTGTGGGGACAGTCTTCACTCTTAGAAGCAGTTTAAGACGAGTATGGTGGCGTGGCCAGGTCACAGGGGAATGTCGGGGCCTGAGGTGCCGAAGCCGAATTTCGAATCCTGGACCTGGGGCGTTACAGATGGTATCAGAGTAGAACCTCTCCCAGTAGGATGTGGTTCGGGGACGAACCAAGGCGGAAGCTGGTGGGCATGTAACACCCGAGTTAGGAGGGGTACATGAATGAACCGAGGCCACATCCGAATGAGAGGGCCTGGGGCGTTACGGATGGTATCAGAGCAGAACCTCTTTTATTTATTTAATAATGTTTTGCTGTATATAAAATATCGATAATGATAGCATTATTTTCTAATATACGCAAAGAAACTGTAATATAATTGTGTATTATCTAACAAGAAATCATCCTGGAATGTTGCAAAAAAAAAAAAAAAAAAAGAATATATCGTCATGGAAGTATAAAAAATAAAACTTATATAAAAATCCGAATTAATCTTAATTAGTTTTTTAAAATCATTACACGTGCAACGCACGTGGTAAAAATCTAGTACAAATAAATGTAAGATGATCTACTAATGTTAACAAATCTAAAGCCAACATGAGTATAACTTAATTGACATATAGTTTCTACTAGGTTTGTAGTTAGAGTCCCCCCACCCGTATGTATTGTCAACATGAACATAACTTAACTGACATAAGACTTGTACTAATGATCGAAAGGTCTGTAGTTTGAATCCCCTCACCCCACATATTGTCAAAAATAAAAGAAAACACTTCTAATTCTATAAACATTTATGAATGTAACAATTTAGTATTTGTACTTTCAATTATGTAACAATTTACTTTAACCCAATTTAGAATATATGTCTTAATCATTTGAATTACAGTCAGGTTAGATATTTGGACCAACTTATATGGTTAAATATATATTCATTTTGCTATGTGAATTTAAATATCGAAAGTCCTGAACTATCATGGGTTGGCCCTAATAGTCAATAATGGCCATAGAAAAAATAAAGCACTTAGTGGGAATGGGATCAATCCATGGTGGCCAAATTTTGGAGAGAGAAATAATCGATTTAGTCAGATTATCAATTTTTAGAGAAGTATTTTAGCCTCTAAATATTGGAGTATATTATATTCCAAAATGTCGTATCGATTCGATTTAGTCAGACTCTTGATTATCAATTTTTAGAGAATAGGTTGCCAACAACAACATAGACCGACATAAAATACATTTGACCAATAGGTCAAAAAAAATTGTCAGCTGACATGTACCCTCAATCAACAGGTCAGGGTTCGAATCCTCATCTACTAAAAAAAGAAAAAAAAAACACAATTTCTACCAATTTTAAAAAAAAAAAGGTCACAATTTCTACCTATTCAATTTCAGCTAATTTACCTATTAATTTCAAAAGAAAAAAAAAATAGAGAAAAGAAAAAGAAGGTAACAATTTTCGATAAAGTCACTGATTTTAACAAATACGATTGTTTTTGTTGAAATGTGTATTCATCAATCATAATCGTTGAATTGTACGATTATCCAGTGGACAATTCACTGCAAAAAATTCGGCTTGTCTTCCCGGTCGTTTACCATCAATCAATCTTCTTCTTCTCCTAAAATTCAGAGTATTTCTGCTCAACGCCGGAGACTACTGGTTTCCTTTTTGTAGCGGTTCAAGGTTCTTGTACCGGATTCTGATTCCTGAATCAGCAGATGACGAAGAAGCATCGGAATGGCGAAATCTGGGAATTCGAGC
This sequence comes from Luffa aegyptiaca, assembly GCA_017139565.1. Lineage (NCBI taxonomy): Eukaryota > Viridiplantae > Streptophyta > Magnoliopsida > Cucurbitales > Cucurbitaceae > Luffa > Luffa aegyptiaca. The sequence continues at coordinate 7,009,880 of CM029405.1, read as the reverse complement.
GAGAAATGCCCGGCGGAGCAGCAGGAGGAGGGGTTCGAGACGTGATTCTTGGAATTGATGGAGGAACAACCTCCACAATCTGCGTTTGTGTTCCGTTTTTGCAACCTCAGTCTCTTCAGCTTCCTGATCCTCTTCCTCTTCTTGCGCGAATCGAAGCCGGCTGCTCCAACCATAACAGCGTTGGCGGTACTCTCTCTCTCTCTCTCTCTCTCTCTCTCTCTCTCTCTCTCTCCGTGCCTGTCCCTTTTTTGAATCTTGACTGGTTCTGCGCATGTGTCTCATTGTTCTTCCTGGACCAGTGGCTGTATTTTGCAATATTATTATTGAATGGGCACTTGTAGGGATAGGTCCTGCCATTGATCAATTTACATTTTGATTCCGGTTTCATTTATTCAAGGCTAATGCGAGTAGCCTCGGAAATTTTAGCCACCAAAGTGCATGTAGTATGGCTATCATTGGTGAATGTATTTAGATTTCATGAAAAGTTTAAAGTTAGAAGAAATTATTAATTTCAAGTAGCGTAGTTTAAAAAGTTAACGGTTCTAAGTCAATTTTCCGTAAAATTAATAATGTTCATTAGGTAGCCGGTAGGATTTAAATTTAGCCAAAAGTGAAGAGACTAAGATGAAACTTAGAGACCGGACTAACACAAGTACAAAATACAATGATGAAATGAATAATTTAACCAAAAAAGATCAATGAATTTTGCTAGGACAACGAATTTCTCTATATCTCCACTATGGTTCGATGTTCTTCACTCTAGATCTAGTATGCATGAATTCGAGGATTTTTTTTTTACTAGTGAAAATATTATCCTTACAAGCTATGGTATAGCACCAAATTTTGAACAGTGTCCATGGTATAGCACCTCTCAAGGCTCTCTGTCTTTTCCGGATATTAGTAGTAGTGATGGAGGGTTGAACAGTGTCAGAAGTAAATTCAATTACCATTTGGGAACTCCTACCAAAGTTTATTTATTGTTGAATTTTTTTTATAATAAGATATTGAGAGTTGATAGTTGCAATGGAGGGGTAGACTAACTGCAACTCTTTAAACTTAATCATCTTTGTTTCAATCAGAGGCGAGCTATGCTTTTTTTTTTGTGACCCCTAGCTTTACTGGTTTGATGTTATGCCGTTTGATATGTTTTTTGAAAAATAAGATAATGAGAGTTAGGCAGTAGACTTTTATTTGGAATTGGTATGGGGAAAAAAGGCTGGTTGGTTTTGAAGTATTTAATATGAGATTTTAGTATTGATAGGTCCTTAGCGTAAAATTTGCTTCTTCGTTTCAGAAACTGCAGCAAGGGAAACGTTGGAGCAAGTTATGGCTGAGGCTCTTTCAAAATCAGGTTCAAATCGGTCTGCAGTTCGAGCTGTTTGTTTATCTGTTTCTGGTGTAAACCATCCAACGGATCAGCAAAGGATTTTGAATTGGCTCAGGTATGGGCCATGAAAGGATTCTTAGCTGTTTCTATCAAACTGCTTTCTTCTGTCTTTGGGTTTACTGTGATGGAGCATGTTATTTGCTCCTTTTTGGATATGAAATCTTAGGATGGTTTGCTTGAGGATCGTAAAAGAAACTCAGTTGATATAGTATTGCTGAGTAATTAGAACTGTTTTTACAATATCCCATAGAGGTGTACTTCTAGCTGAACCCTTTTATTTAATGAACTTCATGACCAGAGTTAGGTCTCAAATCAACTCCCAGGCTCCAAACTGCTATTCCATTCACTATCTATTTTGTTCTATGACATATGAAATCTGAATCTCATGTCTCTGGATAAATTATGCTTTTCTACACTTCTGACATGTTTTTTTCATTTACACAGGGATATATTTCCCAGCCATGTCAAACTCTATGTTCGAAATGATGCTGTGGCTGCTCTTGCAAGTGGTACCATGGGAAGGCTTCGTGGTTGTGTTCTAATTGCCGGCACTGGGACTATTGCTTATGGATTTACAGATGATGGAAGAGAAGCTCGAGCAGCTGGTGCAGGACCAATCTTAGGCGATTGGGGAAGGTCTCTTTCTCTTACTCCTCACATGGATGCACACTTTTAAATTGGTTTACGACTGCTTGTATGAGGATCATCTTATTTGTTCCCCAAATACTTGTGCCATTATTCCTTGCTGGTGAATGATTGAGCGGTGAATTTTATGTTTAGTCATGACGACCATGCCTATCAATGTTTGGGCAAGTTCCTTGGAAATCTCCAATCAAATTAATTGGTTTCTCTTTGCTTCCGTTGTATGTTGTCAATTAGATGCTGTAGTTTTGTTGAAAGCAATTTTGTTAAAAAAAACTTCCAGACTAATCTTTCCAGTCAATGTTTTTTATCTCTGATTTTGAGCAACTGGAGCCTTTTATTTCAAATTTTGGTTTTGGTATGTTTGTTTTTTGTTGAACAAAGTGGGCTTTCTTGATGAACAAAGTGGAGCATGCGGTTTATAATTAGTTGGGTTTTAGAGTAACTATATGAAATAATTATAATTTGTCCGAGTAGTTAAGAGAATTTTGTTTCTAGCAAGGGGTCTATAAAAAATGAAGAGGGAGGTAATCAGGTTGATTATTGTTTGTGTAAAGTGTGGGAGAGGGATAACTATAATCCTATATTTTTCTCTTGCATTTCTAGTTCCTATTGGTTCCTCCCAGCATAAAAAATTCAAATGCTTGTTTCTCTCCTCATTTTTCCTTGTTACAAGGATCTTCTAAATGATGTAATATTTTACCTTGAGTTTGTCTATGAGCTGCTTGAGGTAAAAAATTATGCATTATCCATTTGGCAATATGTGAATTAGCTATATTATCTGATCAACTGTGACTTGATGAGTTATCTAGTGGACAAAATGGTTTGATCTTAAACTTGGGGTTTTGCTTTATTGTGTATAGTGGTTCATGGAAAAAAAGAATTTGGAGAGTTCCACGTTCAACATCTCAAGATCTCACAGAACTAAATTTCCTCCCATGGACACTTTTCATTCTTAACACTCCTCACTTGTGGCCTGTGGACATGAAAATTAACACAAGGTTCAATAAGTGACACTAATAGTAATCGAGGAAAATGACATACAAAGTTTCGAACACAGAGTCTACCACTTTGACATGACATTAAATCACCACGATATCCAAAAATTTAAGCTGATAGATTATGATATATTTAATCATTTATTCATATTCTTAACAATAAGAAACATTTACTTTGATCTTTGCACTCTACGTGTTTATTTGTTTGTTTTTCTAATACGTTTGTGTTTTAAAATTATATTACTGCATTGCATACTGATCTAGGTTGATAAATTTCTGAGAGTGTTGTATACTACATGCACCTTTTTATTTTCTTTTGCCACTTTTCAATGAAGGTGATACTTTTTGTAATTTCAGTGGGTATGGCATATCAGCGCAGGCTTTAACTGCAATTATAAGAGCTCATGATGGTCGTGGTCCTAAAACAAAACTCACAAATAGCATTCTTCAGACTCTTGGTCTTTCTTCTGCTGATGAACTCATTGGGTATGTACACTTGGTAATTGGCATTACCAGTTACAATCTTCACTATCTCCTCTTTTATATTCTTTGTTGCGGTTTGTGGACAGTATAAATTGAATGCAGAAGGAATAAAATATCTTCCAATTATAAGAAGGAAATAGTTCGTTTAAATGATGTATAGTCAATCTCTCTCTCTCTTATATATATATATATATTGAAGTCATGCTGAGGCTGCTTTTATCTTTTTTATTTATTTATTTTATCAATGTAGATCTTTATTATTGTGAAGGCTGAAGCTCAGACTGACTTGCACCAGCCGTACAATTTTCTAAAAGCAAATGAAAAGAGAATCAACATTTCATCATATCAGAAACTTGCTTTATCTTTATGTTTCTTGAACTTTCGATGTGAAAAGTAATTGTTTCCTGCTCAGTTTCTGACAATTGTACCACAATTCATATGTTGGAATGGTATGAAAAATATTGTATCATGCATGATTGATTAGGAATGGATCACATCTGTTTTTGGTTATCATTTGAAAATTAGGTGGACCTACGCAGATCCATCTTGGGCTCGCATTGCTGCACTTGTTCCTGTTGTTGTATCATGTGCAGAAGCAGGGGATGAAGTTGCAAACAACATCTTGCAAGATTCAGTCAAGGAATTGGCTTTAAGCGTGAATGCTGTTGTTCAAAGACTCGGATTGTGTGGCTCAGGTACTTCAGTAGTGGAAATCTTTGGTTGTAGTTAATACTTAATTTTCCTGGCCCCCTCTTCTGAAATTAACCCCAAAGCTCGAAGTGCTCTTTTGCTATTAAACTTCCCTTGACGTCTTTCCTTCTTCGGGAGAATGTGTTTTACTCCATGTTCTGGCTTTGAGATAAAGTACGTCTCCTCAACTTATTTCTCTTTGGGTTTGCACTTGAATGTGCAACAAAATTGATCGTGAATAATGTCTCAATCTATGTGCTTATAAAATTTTTGGAGCTGTTCCATGTCTATTTTTTATTTGAGGGGTTTGTGACAAATGCTACTGATCATTGGAATTAGGATTTCTTGTTGATTCATTTAAGGAAATTAAAAAGGGAACCAGGCAGGGAAATGTGGGTTCAATAATATGGAAGTTTCCTTTTTGAATTTTTTAACCAAAGTCTTGCCTCAACTCTCATGTTAGCATTAACATTGCAGATGGAAAGGATTCCTTTCCCCTTGTCATGGTTGGTGGAGTTCTTGAGGGAAATAAGGGATGGGGTATAGCGCAAGAAGTTATAAACTGCATTTCCAAGGACTACCCTGGGGTAGTTCCCATTTGGCCTAAGGTAAGCATAGCGTTCAATATCATCGCTTCTTTGCATGTATTTTTACCTTATGATAACTGCGGTATATTCAATGAAGTCATGTTCAGTTATTGGTCTTACATCTTTACATAAACAGAGTTGATTCTTAAAACAACAAAAATCATTGTTCTTTCTTTCGAAACGAACAGCAATTTCAAATGTGCAAAACAGCGCCGCACGTATTTCTGCCTTTTGCTATGATTTCATTAAAATGCATGTTCTTCACCTTGCAATAATCATCCATACATTTCTTTTTTAACTAAAACCAGGTGGAGCCTGCAATTGGGGCTGCATTGTTAGCCTGGAATTTCTTGAAAGATTCCCATCGAGATTAAGGCTTTAAAAAAAGTGACTGACAAATATTCATAAGGTGTCATGAGTTGTACAGAAGCAAAGTTGAAAACGATGAGCCCAGAATTCTGAAGGGGAAGAAGAAAAAAGGTCCTGTGAATGAGTTATTTCAATTCTCGGTATACATATAGGCAATTTACTAACCTAGATTCTGTCATTTTTCCAATAATCATTGGTGATTGAAAAAAGAAAATGCTGTGTCGTCCTCCATACAGAGGATGTGTTCAAAGTTATGTCAACATTAATGCATGATTTTAGTGCATTTGCTGCAATGTCTTGTGTTACTATCAACTTGGAAAGCATTTCTTTTGCTTTTTGAGTCCCTGAACTGTTTATTTTGGTGCTTTGTTCCATTAATATGTCATCTTAGAACTCAAGGATACAGAGGCACAACCGATAAAGTAGATCCTATTCAAGTAAGGTCGTCGTTAATCTGTCATATCCAATTTGCATTTGCTAGAATATCATTTTTTTTTCTAGAACTCTTTTCTTTTTCCTTCCAAAATTTAGTTCAATAGTATGTGATTGGAGATTCAAATTTCTTACCTTTTGGTTGAGATTATAATATGTTTTAACCAGTTATGTCCAAGTTAGCGTTTCATAAGATGGGAAGAAAGTATTTCAAATGGTTAAAATATCTTCCTTTGTCCTTTTTTTTTTCTTTTTTTTTTTTCTTTTTTTTTCTTTTTTTTTAATTTATTTATTTTGAGGAGTAAGCTTCCTTTGTCCTTGAAGTCATTATGGATATATATACGACTGAATTATTTTTTTTACTATATTGTTGTTGCCACATTCTGCTCTCCTTTAATATGAGGCTTGAAAATGAAAGGAGAATTGGAATGAAATCTTATGAATTGTGAATTTGGATGAGGATTATTGTGGGTTTTTTTTTTTTTTTTTTTTTTTTTTTTTAATTCAACAGATTTGAATCCCTAACCTTTTTTTGGTCATAAGCATGTACTTTATGTCAATTGAGCTATAGGCTCTTAGTTGCGGGTGAGGATTATTGTTGATCAACTATTGGGAAAATTTTGAATTTGTGTGATTCACGAAGAAAGCATTGGAAAAAAAATACAAAAAGGTGTGAAATGCTAAAATTATAATGGGAATGGCGTTCCCAACTTTTATTCGGGATTAAACACACCTAATCTTAAAAACTCAAAGATCAAAGAAAAATGACATTATAGGTAGATTCTTATTCAAATTTATTTTAAGAGATATGGCCAATGGTTGATCTAATGTGTTAATTGAGTTTCATTTTGTGCAATGTTGGATTTTTGCTGGAAGTAGTTAATGTAGGGAGATTTTTGTTTTTCATTCAATTTAGCAAAAATTGAACAAAAGGTAAAAATTACAAAACTGTTTAAGTTTAAAGTTCAATTTGATGAAATTGAGAGTTTATGGTGAAAATTGATACATCATGAGTTTTCTTTTGTCATTTTTTAATATTGCGTTTATTAAAACTATTTTTACAATCAAAATTCAAAGAGATGAAATAAGGAGATTGTCGCTTACTAATAATTCGAGGTATGAATATGACTTATAATAATAATAATAATAATAATGATGATGATGAGTAGACAAATAAGTTGGTGAGATCCATCCAAATGAAAATGACAATCCCAACCCCATTGAAATTTTGAAATAGGATATTTTGGAGTAAATTCGGCCTTTGAAAATAATAAATATCGACCAACTACGTGAAACTTGTGCTTGTTTTACGAGCTGTTGGCAGTTGAGCACCACTTATTTCTACGTTCTTCAACCCATTTTCGTGTCTTCCATTTTGGTCATCCAATTAACCCACATGCTCTACCTTAATTTGTATCTTTCATTTTCCTGACAAACTTAGGTGTCGTAATAGATTTTTCAACTTTAATTTTGTATTTGACAGATGTTTGACATATTTAACACTTTTATAATTAGCAAAAAGTTATTAAATATAAATTTGAATTTGGTGTCTAATAGAATATTAAAGGAAAAAAAATACACTTTTAGTCCCCGAGGTTTGGGTTAGGTTTCATTTTGGTCTTGAGTTTTTAAACTCTACAATTTAGCTCCTAAGGTTTGAATTTCGTTTCATTTTAGTCCCTCCATCCATTTTTTCGTTAAAAACTAACGGCTTGCTGACGTGACGATATTTTTTTTTATTAAAAAATTAGTTTTTACTTATTTTAAATAAAAAATATTAAAATAATAAAATCTTACTTTTTTTTTATTTTTATTTCTCTCTCTCTCCTCCTTCTCTTCTTTCTTCTTCTTCCCACCACTTCTTCTTCTTTAGCCCACCAACCAACACACCTGACTGTCGGCGACATTTTTTTTTTCTTTTCTTCTTTCTTCTTTGCTTCTCTTTTATCTTCATTTTCTTTTTTTTTTAACAAAAAAGAGGAGGAGCCTCCTCATTGTCGACGCCGAAGAAAGAAAATGAAGAGGAGAAGAAAAAAAGAAAGAAAAGAGGAAAAAAAAAAATGTCGCCGCCGACTGTGCTAGTTGGTGGGTTGAAGAAGAAGAAGAAAGAAGAGGAGGAAGAGGGAGAAAGAAATAAAAATGAAAAAAAATAATAATATTTTAATATATTTTTATTTTAAAAATAAAAAATAATAATTTTTTTATTTTTAATAAAAAAAGATCGCCATGTCAGCAAGCCTTTAGTTTTTAACGGAAAAATGGATAGGGAGACTAAAATGAAACGAAATCCGAACCTTAGAGGCTAAATTGTCGAGTTTGAAAACTTAGGGACTAAAACGAAAACTAACTCAAACCTTAGGGACTAAAAGTGTACTTTTTCCAATATTAAACTTTTAATTTTTTGTCTAATAAGTTAGTGAATATTAAAAATATTAAATAGGTCAATTACCTATTAGACTCAAAGTTCAAAGTTTGTAGGCTTGGACACAAAATCAAAAGTTTGAAGTCTTATTGGAGACTTTTTAAAGTTCGGATATCTATTATAGACAAAATTGTATATGGGTCCTCACCAACAATGAGAATAGAATGAAAGATCAAGGGTTAAGAATTAAGACATATATCCTATGACTAAAGGGTCTGAGTTCGAATCCCCCAACTCTGTGTGTTATAGGTATAGTTTTCAAACTTTCAATTTTATATCTACTAGACATTTGAACTTTCCAATTTTGCATCTAAAAAGTTCAGATCTATCCGACACAATTCAATTTCATATCTAATAAATTCATTGATCTTAAAAAAATGTCAAATATGTCATAGACCTATTGACACAAAATTGAAAGTCCGAAGTTCTACTTGATACTCAAGTTGAACCTGAAAAGTTCATCCATTCATTAGACACTACCTATTAAACTCGAACCTCTAAAAGCTTATAGAAAAAACTTGTAATGAATCTAAAAACAACGAAATAAGTTTTAATGAAGAAAATCACCTAGACAATCGTTCTTATAGCTTTATTCATTATAATCGTTTGATAGCAAAGCTTAGTAAATAGTTATAAGTCCATAACCAAACACACTGTTTCAGAAATCACAACAAATCACTTGAGAACTAAAAATACAATCCATTTAGACTTTCACAAAACTACTAAATACAATCATCGCATTCAATCCCCCAGACGACATCAGGACCACCACCAAGAGTATTACATTCGAGATATTAACAACGGGACCGATAACGGAGCTTCGTCGACCATGATCGCCTGCAACAAATCAAGATCCCCATAATGCTCTAGAACACGCATCCTGCAGTCTTCAGCAGCCATCAGACCGGTTGAGTATGCGCCGTGCACGGAACCTGGATAGTTGATACTCGTAGCCTCCCCGGCGAAAAAGAGGTTGTCGACTGGGATCCTCAGCCTCTCGAACAGATGATGGGGTTTGCCTACTATGTCGTAGCTGTAGGATCCAAGTGAGTTGACATCCGATCCCCATCTAGAAACTAGATGCTGAATCTGCAAGAAGTGAAGACATTTGTGTTTGTTTATCATTGAGTAACGGGGTTGGTATCCGACGTAGCGTATAATTAAGACGAAGACTTACCGGGGCGGGTGCATCGGGGACAACCTTCTTGAGTTGCATGAAAGCAAAATTGGCAGCTTCTTGATCTGACATCTTCTCAATGTCTCTAGCAAGCTTCCCAGAAGGCATGTAAACAAGGACAGGATGGCTTGTGGCCTTGTGAAGATTGAGGAAGTAGCTGCAATTCTGTGATGTGTCTGCAACAACTCCTAAAAACTCCACATTTGGCCAAAATGCAGTTTCAAAGTGCAAGACTATTTTGTTTTCAAGACCCACACCTAGGTCAGCAATGGCTGCCTCCTTCCAGTCTGGGAGCTTGGGCTCAAACTTAATGGCTTTTGCTTTAAGCACACCAAGAGGAACAGCAACAATTGCAGCATCAGCTTTGAATGTTTTTCCATTTTCCACTGTAACCTTCACTCCAGTATATTGTCTTGATATTTTTGTAACCCTGCAAGCCAACATAGTTCAAGAAAGCTCGGTACGTAACGAAACAGAGAATGAAGAGAAGGGTCAACTGAATTACCTATGACTGAGGCGGATGTCGATGCCCTTAGCAAGTGTGTGAATAACAGGTAGGTAGCCCCTGACCATAAGCCCATGCCCACCAGGGAGCAGTTCTTCCTAAACATATAAAGCAAGTAACTTTCAGAGGAGGCACTTTAAAGACTATCAAATTAGAAAAATTATGAATAAGGAACTGCTAGAAAAGAAAAAAAAAAGGAAATAGTTTGTTGCTCATTTATCCTCCGTGTGCATGTTATTTTAATGTTCATACATACTTGAATTCAACAGAGCTGGTAGTTCGGCAATCCATCGGCATCATGCTAATATAAACTAGGCCATGTGCAATTAGAAAAATGTGACACATTTTGTCACTTCAATACCAGCCATTCATGTTAAATTTCTATATGGTTCTGTTTTTTCATCTTAAATGTGTGCAGAAGAAAAAAAAAATCCATTTTGAGGATTTCAGAAAGGTTTTATAAGAAGAGCGAGTTTCAATTCAGAAAAGCATGATTGCATAAAGATCTGCAGTATCTAAGACGAAGAAAGTGGAGAATGACGAGCTCTCAAAACAGAAGAAGAGTTTTTTCAAAAAAAAAAAAAAAACAGAAGAAGAGTAATAATGTACAAATCAAGTGGGTAAAGCAACAAGAGAGCATACCCAATCGTAAAAACATGAATAGACTTCCCAAGACCATAAGTTAGAAGTAGGAATGAGAAACTATCAAATTTTTAAAAAAAGAAAGAAAATGAAAATGAAAAAAAATTCAACCACAATAGAAAAAAATTGCTCCACTTTCTTCTCTCTTCCACAAGTAAATCAAGACGTAGCTTCTAGACATTTTCACTAATCATCATAGGAAGTCAAAACAGTTATTAAAGAAAGAAACTTGCCTGATCCCAGCCTTTAAGTGAGATAGTATTAGCATCTGCAGAAAACCATCCTTCCATCCTGCATAAATACCATTGAAGAACCTTATGAGCAAGCCCCTCCAACCTGCATCCAGAGAAAGCAAATAAGTCTGTCTGCAAGTATAAACTGGAACTATGTGTCTCTGAATCGAAAAGTGTAAGTAATAATTGCCATAGGTAGTAGTTAGTTTTTCTTGGAGGAAAAGAACTTGCATGCTTTACAGTACTGTGAGCCTAAATACACACATGTATGATGTATCTTCCATGCAGATAACCAACCTTAGTTCTGGCCTTCTTTCAAAGACAATTGAGATTGCACGGAGTATGGACATGTCTTCACTTTGTTCCTCTCTTATAGTTTCTGTCTGTATAAAGCAAGAAAGCAAAGCTCAAAGGGCAGCAATAATATGACTTCAAAACCCAAGAAGCAGAATAACGAAGTTGCTTATTTTGTAAGTTAGGAAACATGAATTATGTACTAGTACATTCTATTAGATCAAGCGAGAAGGGAACTAGACAGGAAAGGGGGGGGGGGGGGGGGGTATTGACTTGCCTCTTTCAAGATCGTTTCAAATGTCTGGCCGACTTTTGCTACCAACTCTGGAGGAACTTGACTCCCATCCATATCAAACAGTGCATAACTGAAAAGAAATTTAACGTTAGTAATAAACCAAAAAGAATTGTTCAAATAAACGGAAAAATGATGAAGAAACAGATGGATAAAATATAAAAAAAGTAAAATTTATCCAGAATAGTTTGTATAGAAAAACTCGTGCACTCTCTCTTCAAGAAGAAGTACAAAACTTCAAAGACCAATTTAAGTTGGATTTTTCAAAGAAACTGCTGCTCGCTTTAAACTAATGCTGGTAAAAATAAATAAATAAATAAATAAGGTACTACGAACTCAAATTATTTGTCCAAAAAACCCAGTAATCGATAGATCAAAACCAGGTCCTGAAATTTAAGTTTTAAAGATAAACAAACAAGAAAGGCACCATCAATCTTGCTTTGAAAAGAAAGAATGAAGTAGGGACACAGAAACTAATTGATCCAAAACAAATTTCCCTCCTGAGATTGCTTTAAAACCACACGGTCCACACCTAAACACGATTCACAGATTAATAGTAGATGTAAACAACAATTAAGAAACTACACCATGAGATTAGTATCCACCTGTAGAACTTGCTTTCATTTGCATCAGCTTTAAAAAGGATCCAACTCATATATAGGATGGATTCCTTTTCTTCCTGAACAAATCAATTCATTGTTCACAAAGGAAATCAAACGGACTAAGTAACTGTAAGTATGGGACTCCAAAATAATAGAAATGACTTTCGCTCGACACATCAGGATACTATAGTCTAGGCTTAATAAAAAGGAGAAAAATTGAAAAAAAAAAACACCAAAAGAAATTACTCGATACCTTTCCAAATCATGGTCATATAACACAGAATTATCCTCACTAGTTCGGTACAAGGGCAATCCCAGCCTGCCAATCAAAGGGGCCAACGGATTTTCCTCACACGCCCCATGCAACCTGCAGATTAAAAGTAAGATCCAACTCTAAATCTAAACATATACAACGGCGATAACTGTACAAAGTCTTCGTAATCGAAGCGAAATTAACAGCTTACCATGATGCTCCAAGATCAACAGGAAAACCAAAGGAATAATCAGTGTGAATACGACCACCAAGTCTGTCTCGTGACTCCAAAAGCGTTACCTGATCAAAACAAACATAGCTCACAACTTATGGATAACGAATAAGGAAAAAGTAAATACATTCCTTGAAATAATTACAACCCCTGTTTCCAGTGATACGATCACGTCGATATAAGTAATTTTATAATCCATTCTTCCGTCGTACCTGAAAAGAAGCGTCGTGGAGAGCACGAGCAGCCGCAACTCCGGCCATCCCACCGCCGATCACTATGACCGACGGCGGCGATCTCACCTGCTGCGTCTGAGAGTTCGGATAGCAAATTTCTGCCATGAAAAAGAACTCCATTAAGATCTCACATTCACCAGTACCGACTAAAACGATTCTCTTTCTCTGTGCCTTCCTGTGAGCGTGTGTGTGTGAGAGAGAGAGAGAGAGAAGAGAAGCAAAACAAACCTCTACGCAGTTCGGAATTACTCTTGGCACCGGATTCCATTAGGATTATTCGAAATCACACTCGAATCAGCAACGAAAGTAAGTAAACGAGTATCGAGACTAAAATAATGATCGAACAACAGAGGAACAACCGATCTCTTATCAAATTCAGACGAAGGAGGAAGCGATTGAGGGGAATAATGGAGGATGAAGATCAAAAGACGAGTAAGAAAGTGATTGGAATTCGTATTCACGTTCAGACCGAGTTTTCCCAACCAGCTCATGCGCTTCAATTTCCAGACTCCTGAAGCCACACTGATTTGTTCCTTCCTCCCGTCCGATCGACCGGAATTCCGAAGATCAACGGCGATTTCAGTGTACCGGAGAAGATTTTTGCACACAGAGAGAAGATTTTCGGAATTCCAGAAGAAGAATCAAACTGAAATCTGAGTGAAGGAAAATTCTAGAGAAAGAGAAGAAGGATTTGGAGAAATAATGAAAAAGAAGAAAAAAGAAAAAGGGAAATTATTAAAATGCTGAGATGAATGTGAGATTCTGAAGTCCGACTTCGACCCTTATATATAGTGTTTGGAGAAAGTTATATCCGAGTTTTATTGTTGAAACTTTAATTTTTCTTATATTTTTTTCCTTCTTTTTTTAATTATAAATTATTGAAATTATTAATTTATTTATATTTTTTAATAAAATATTTACATTTGACTCGGAGTAAATATCACTTTTTGCATTTGTATATTATAAATAATTTTCTTAACTTTTTATATCTTTTCTTTAGGAGTACAATAGAGGTAAGTGATGGAGTATACAGATTTGAACCTCCGACCTAAAAAAAGAGTACAACAATAAAATCCGACTAAAGTTTAGCTCTTAATGTTGCAGATATTTGTATTATTTTTTTTTTTTGAACATACAGATATTTGTATTGGTCACTCCATTAATGGGTTTCCTGTCCCATTTTCCTTTTGCAGCAATTTTGCTCCATCTTAATGTTTTTTTTTTTTTTACAATATGTGGGGGTGGGGGGATTTGAACCACAAATCTCATGGCTATGAGGACAACTTTATGCCAGTGGAGCTATGTTTTTGTTAGGTTGTTTCATCTTAATGTTATTGAGACATTTTTCTTTATATATATATATAAACTTCTCATAAGCAATTTATGTAAATTTGAATAATTTAAAATACAAATTATATTTTGTTTACTTGAAATAATTTGATAAAAATATCCAGAAAACCAATTTTAAAAAAAATGTCAAACAAAATCTAATTTTAAGATCAACAAATAAAATTTTAAAATAAAAATGATGGGATGAGATGGTATAAATTATGAAAGGATAAAAAATAAATAAATATTTTTCAATTAGATTTTTATGAAAGTCAAGTCTCAAAGCATACTCTTAATCTTAACATATTTTGTAAAACAACTTGATTCAAAAACTGATTTTCTTTAAATTATTAAACAATCGGTTTTACCAAACACAAAAAATAAAAAAATAAAATTATCTTACAATCACTTTGTAATGTTTTCAAAATCAATCAAGAACTAAGAAATTGTTGGAATCTCCAACCTCGTTGAATTAAAAAGAATGTTAGAGTAGAGATTCAAAACTCCTACATTCTAATAATCTTTTGGTAGATTGTAAATAAATATTATCGGGTTAGCACCTAACATATTTTATTGACCTTCAAAAAATAAATTTTTAAAAATGTTTCAATTTTGTATTTAATAGATTTTTCAATAATTTGAAAATTTAGTCCAACTAAACTTTATGTTATTATCTCTCTCAAAATTAGTTTAGGTTTTTTTTCAATCTAATTTTCCAATTCCCTCCAAATTTCAATGGTAAGATCTTCCATCTTGATAAATATTTGATAAAAAATATAGTTGAAAACCTAAATAGACATAATAAGTCAATAATGAAATTAGAAGTTATAATTTAACTGAAATTTTATTATAAAACATTGAAGAAATTATATTTATGATAATGAGGGACAAAATAAAATAAAACATTAAAAAAAAAACATAAAGAACTCAAGCATAATATAAATACACATAATTAGAATTAAATCATGAGAGTTTTTTTGTAATTTTTTTTAGGATCTTTTTTTAAGTTTTTTTTTTTTTTTTTTTTTTTTTTTTTAGCATCGCATCAACCTTTCATATTACAAAGGAGAATAAGCTAAAACCACACCCTCCACACACGGAGGCACAGTCTAAAAAAGGTTAGGCCAAAACACCAACCATTAATAGTAATTCATTTAAATTGATAACTTTCATTATGATAAATATATTATTTCATAGTGGCAAAAAGTTATTTTTTTATAAGAAAAAAAACACTTTTTTATATATAAAAAATTCTTTTTACTCAAAGGTATCAAATATTTTTAATTAGTTTCTTTTTCAATAAAAAAAAAATTTAAAAGAACAAATAAAATTATAAATGATGACATAATAGTAATATTTAAAAAGATTCAAATGGTCCTACCTAACCACAGAAAAGCCAATCCATTTCCATGTGTGAACTTTTTTATTAAAATAAATATTTAAATATATATTTTGTTAAGATGCATTATTTATCAATTCAATTTCAACAATGTTAGTAGAGTATTTAATATCGAAGTTTTATTGATCTCTGAAAAATTAAATTAGAAAAATAATATTTATTTCATATTTAGCCTTTCATAATGTTAATTTATTGTTTTCTTTTTTAAAGTATTCAAAAAAAAATTTTAGTACATCAACATTTGGGGTAGGAGGATTCGAACCTCTAACCTCTTGATCGAGGGGTACATGTCAATTACGAGTTGTGCTCGTTTTGGCAAAGTATTCAAATTCTTAAACACAATGATAATAAGCCAAGACATTAATTGACTAAAAAACGTATGTGAAATTTTTTTTCTTTTTTTTTTTAACGGGCAAATATGGAGCTTAGAATCAAATCATCAACGTCGAGCAAGTAGCAACTTTTTTAGTTCTACAATGTGATAGTGGAAAGCCGACATGAGATTCCTCAAAGAGTTGGTAGGTTACTAAGTTCATATATTTTCCCATCCCACATATAATATGCTTACAAAAAATAAGGATGGAAGATAAACATTCAACTTAAAGAAAAGTAATAAATTGATATGAAAGGTTGAAATCATTCAACGAAGTCGTAATAATGTGACTGTTTCTTAATAACAGTTTGATGTGGATTCGAAAATCTCCATGTCTCTAATGATAGTTAGGATATAAAATCGAGACTTTTTACAATTTCTCTCCCATACATCCAAGGATGCAAAGCTACTTGCCTAGTAATTTTCTCTCTCATGCATTCAACGGTGTATAATTTCACTGTCGCCATTTCCTCAAGGAAATTAATAATGAATAAATATGGCAAATATTTAAATAAGGTAAAATAATGGGGGCATTAGTGGAAATAATTATGTTGGATTTGGGTTGTTGGGAATGAGGCTTTTTGAGATGGGGACCAGTGTTTTGGGATTGGTCTGGCAAGAGAGAGAGATTAAAGAGTTAGGTTTGGGATTTGGAGGGCTTGAATTTGCCACGTGGAAATACATTTGCTTTTTCGTGACGTCAGCTTCTGACTATGCAAAAAAAAAAAAAACACTATTTGGAGTTTTTGGATTTTTTTTTTTTTTTTGAAAAGATTGGAGTTTTTGGAATTGTTGTCGCTTTCCAACCTAAATTATTTTTTAAAATAATTTTCTCATTCGGGTCGGTGCTGTATGCGACGGATTCATTGAAAAAGGAGAACCATTAGGAAGGAAATCCCATTATAAAAAAGAGCAATATTTGATTGCATAACAGCGTATGTAGAAAATAGCTCAATGATAATTGACATGTATCCTCGATCAGGAGGTCAGAGGTCCGAATCTCCCCACCCCCAATTGTTTGTTGAACTCAAAAAAAAAAAAAAAACAGTCGTGTGTAGAAATGTATAACAAAAAAAAACAACAGCGGGTAGAAGTCTCACAATACATTTCATTAAAATCTTGACCTAGGTGAATCGACATTTCCATTATATTATAAAAAAATTGATAAAATACCCTGGTTAGTATAAGTTTGACCTTTCATTATCTATTGATTCAAAGATTAAAAAAAAGTCGGTTCCATTTTTAAAGAAAATCTATTTTCAATTTCTTTTATAATGTGGATTTTGAACACAAAAAAGAAATTTATTTGTTTTATGCGTGCTCAAATGTCAATTAAAAAAAGGTTGCCACATGTTTCCCGGCTTCATTTTAATAATTTATCCATTTTGAAAATGTCTCACCATGTAAGATATATATTACTTGTTTAATTACGATTAAGAAAAAATATAGGCTCTCCTCAAAAAAAAAATAAATAAATACAAAAAAAAGTCCAAAATTATAACAATTTAGTCTCTTCAATGTGTTGGTTTTTGTATAAAATAATATTTCAAAATGTATAAGAGAGAGGGAGAAAATTTTATATATTTATGTTAAATATTTAGATGGTAAAAAAAATCGAACCAATTTTATGTTTAAATTTTAAAGGTCTAAATTGTAGTGTTTACTTTGAGTTTAAGGTCCAATTTGATTTTCTTTTTTTTTTAAGATCAATTTGATCAAATTGAAAGTTTAGTATAAAAATTCGTTCATATTTTCTAATTCAAATGTAAAAATTAACTATTCCATTCAATTACATTTTAGCTTAAAAGGATTTAAAAGAAAAAATTATAGCTCTAGACTAGGCTTACCAAATTTGGTGTTATATATTTACCAAAATTGTGAATCTACATGCCATCACTAATAATTTGATAGCAAAATCATAACTAATTTGGTATTATATATTTACCAAAAGTGTGAATCTATATGTCATCACTAATAATTTGGTAGCAAAATCAAAGTTATGACACAAAAGTCTTAACTCTAAACACACTCTAAATCTTAAAATAAAAAAAAATAATAAAAAATAAAAAAAAAAACCTCTAAATTAGTTTTTTTTTTTCAAAAGTACTTTTAGAAAAAGTGAAAAAAAGCACTTTTATCAAAAGTATCTCAAATACACACTATGACTACGACTCATCTAACCCATTCTTTTTTTTTTTTTTTTTTTTTTTGAGACTTCTTCTTCTTCTACTCATCTAACCCATTCAAAACTAGTTTACTACTCATTATTTACTACTTAATATGCCTAAACGCTTATAAAGAATGGTTTAGTTGTTCTCGTTTCTTCTAATTACTACATAATTTTTTCATCCTTAAAGATTTATGAAACTTTAAGTAGAATAATTAATGCAATAGGTAATTTTCATTAATGCATTAAGAGTCTAAGACTTAGTCCGAGATTGTTGTAACTTTTAAAATAAATGTTGACAACTTGAAATTTTAGAAAAATCAAATTTAATATGACATCGAGATAAAGGAGAAACTCTCAATAGATTTCAAGGTAAATGGATACATCAAGTAAATTGACACAACACATTGGATTGAAGAAGGCTTGAGACTGTGTAAATATGAAACAATATATGTGTCATTTAATTTTCTTTCTTCATTTTAATGGTTATTAGATAGTAAATAAATCGCTACAAGTTTTAGACTATAGGGATTAAATTGTTGCAGGCTAAAAGTTTAAATATTAAATTATTACAGATTTGAAAATATAGAGAATAAATCAATATTTCAAGTTGTCAAAAAAAAAAAATCAATGAAAGTACAAAATGTTTTTCGAGAGAAAAAAATGGACATCATCTTGTACATCGATGTAAACTTGGTTGGCACTATATGTTCAAAAGTCGTTCAAATGTCACATATAATGTCTAGTAACAATTATATGATTAATGTTTTTTTTTCTTTTACAGAAGCACTAAGTGTCTATGGAAAAATTTAAACTAATAATTAAAACCAACTAAATTTTGTCAACTAAGTTGTCCCACATTAAAGTGAATGTTTCCATAACTTATATAGTTTAACTCTTCTGTTTGAAATATTACCTTACAGATAAGAAGTATAAGATTCTAACCTATCATAATATATCTAGTCCGAACATTCAAATTTCGCTAGCACATTCAAATTATGTTAAGTTGAACTTTCTTTTCAAGATAAGCTAAAGTATATGGCATTGAAAAATGAGGTGTCAATTTTAGAGACCTTTCAATTTGTTTAGATATTTCTTATTAAAATTATGGATATGATCATAAGATAAAATAACCAATTAGATCAAAACAAAGATAATAAAAATTGACATTGACAAGTTAGGTGTCAGGTTAAGGACCTTCCATTTGGAATGTACCATTGGTCTCTAACTTATAAAAATGTCAAATAATGAGCACTAATGGATCTTATAATATGGTTTGTGTTTGTTTTATTTTATTTCTTAAAAATTATTGTGAATTTTTTTTTTTTTAAACAAAAATTATTGTGAAATTATTTTTCATTACCGTTAAATTTTGATTCAACTGTTAATAAAAAAATATGGATCGTTCCAAGATCTGATATTTAAACTAACTACATATGACTTCAAATATTTGTTGACTTCAAATATTTGTTGAGGTAAAAATCGACTAAAACTGTTTTTATTAAATGGTTTGAAAAACATTAATGACAATAATTAAATATAACTTTTTTTTAATCTTAAGGTGAACGGTTAAAATATAAAATTTGAAAGTTTAGGGTCCGTTTGGTAACGTTCCGTTTCTTGTTTCCGTTGCTTCATTTTTAATAAAGAAAAATAGAATTTCATGACCCTAACACCTATACATTCAATAATAATAAACCTATATTCTTATTTATGTTTGGAAAAAATTAGAAACAAGAACAAAAAAGAAGAAACTAATTTTAATTGTTCCCAAAAGTTCTATACAAATTTTGGGAATGTTTCTAAAAAATGAGAAACAAAAAACATACATAGTTATTAAATGCTTAGATTTCTTAATAAAATTAGAAACAAGAAACGAGAACGTAACCAAACGGGCCCTTAGAAACCAAGTAGTATGAGAATGCAAGTTTAAGGGCAAAAAATGAGATTTTAGCCTTTTGAAAAGTTGGAAATAAAACTAGTTTTAGATGAGAGCGTGTAAGCTTTTTATCCATAAAAAATATAATTGTAAATAGTCATTGAAATGCTGTGACAATTTAATTTTTTTTTTTTTTTTTTTTTTTGAGTTCACTATGACAATTCATATTATTCTTTAATCTAAACATAATTATACTCCTTAAGGCACTAATAACCTCCTACACAAGTTTTTTTTTTTTTTTATTCAACAACAATTGGGGTGGGGAAATTTGAACCTCTGACCTCTTGGTCAATGGTACATGTCAATTACCGCGAAGCTATGCTCACTTTGACAACCTCATACACATGTTGAAAATTTGAATCCCCATTTTTATATTTGTGACATATTCTAGAAATAAATCTATTGTTATTATTATTAACTTAAATTACAAATTTAGTGTCTAAAATTGGATGGTTGTATTTATTTAGTCTCTAAACTTCAAAGTTTTGGTCTTGTTTCTATCTAGATTGTGATTTTATTTAGTTTATACTATTAATATTGTTAACTAAATGTGACGTGACATAACTATTGGACAAATGTTCCTCTATTTTCAGGTGTTATGGCATAAGGCAATGGACCATCTAGGATAAATAACACTTTAATTTGTTCTTATGGGTTCACTTCTTTTAGCCACCTATCACGACATGTCAAGTCAATCAATATTTGTCTAATATGTATACCACATAATTCAAAATTTAGGAATGTATTCAAAACTTTTTAAAGGTTAGGAATCTAACGATAACTAAACTCGTTAAGGCACTAGTAACCTCCTTGGTAGGTTCAAAATCATTTAGATAACTAATGTTTAAATTACAAATTAGTCCTGAAAATTTTGATACTTAATAGTTATTTATTCTATAAACTTTAAAAAGTTTGAATTGTATTGTTTCTAAATTGTGATTGTGATTTTATTAGTTTCTATTAGAAATACAGTTAACTAAATGATGACATGAGGTTACTATTGGACAAATATTTCACTATTTTCGCATGTGGTAGCATAAGGCAGTGTACCATTTGCGATAAAGTTAAGTGCTTGCCAATTTGGTTTAATTTGGTTCACTTCTTTCCACCACTTATTACATCGTGTCAAATCAATCAATATTTGTCTCATAAGTATGCCACGTGATAATTAATGATAAGAACTTCATAAAATCATGATTCAAAATTTAATAACGTAGTTGAAATTTTAAGTTTAAGAAATCAAACCAACACTATAATCAAACTTCATGAACTAAATTTGTAATTTATCCAAACTTTTTAAAGTTTAGGGAACTAAAGTAGACCGTAATCAATATTCGTGAACTAAATTTACGATTTTATCCCCTTTTAATTCATTATTTTTCATATGCATGCTTTAAATGTGCATGTTATAAAGTCACACTTTATGGCATTATTGTTTGGGAAAGACTTGTTTGGCTTATACGCACCGTCCAATAAAGGCCTCTTTTTGCAGGTGAAGACAGAGTCATGTGCTTGGTGAAAAATGGATTGGTTGCTTTTGTAGGGTTTAGGTGTAACCAAAGGGATATTTTTAAATAGTAAAATAAAATAAATATTTTAAAGAAAAAGGGTGATATTTTAGAAACAAATTAAATTACAACTACATGTTTAGTTTTTAAGGTCTCCTTTACTTTATATTTAGGACTCGTTTGGAATACCTATTTTTCAATAATACATTTTATTGAAAAACATTTTGTATACAAATTGTTTAGAATTTCAACATTCATATGTTTGGTTACATTTCCTCATAAATGTTTTTATACACGAGTTATTATATACTTAAAAACTCTTTTTAAAAATTTTGCTTTTAAGTGTTTCTGTCAAAATGGTTTATTTCTCATTCTCATTTTTAATAAGTCGTTTTTAGTGGTTGCTAAATACTAGAATTTTTTTTCAGAATTAAACACTTGAAAAGTTAAATTAATATCCTTACTATCCATTTGGTTTTTTTGTTTCTAAAAATTGTGCTTTATTTTCTTATAATCTTTTTAGGGTGATTTGGATTCTTTAGCAAATTTCAAAATGAAAAGTAAATTTTTAAAAACTACTTTTTTTTTTTTAGGTTTAAAACTTCGTTTGGATTTTGAAACATTCGTAAGTAGATAATAAAACAAAGAAACTCATAAGTGAAAGTAATGTTTGT
Organism: Luffa aegyptiaca; assembly: GCA_017139565.1. Classification (NCBI taxonomy): domain Eukaryota; kingdom Viridiplantae; phylum Streptophyta; class Magnoliopsida; order Cucurbitales; family Cucurbitaceae; genus Luffa; species Luffa aegyptiaca. Next base: position 6,988,018 of record CM029405.1, on the reverse strand, counting down.
AAGCTTAATTTTCAAAAACAAAAACGGGTTATTGACACAGCGAGTTTGACACCAAACCAAGTCCATGGTTAAACAAGGGAAATCCATCCCGAAAAAGTGAGAGAATACCCTCTAGAACAATGTTCTATTTCGAATAAAATTGAAAAGCTCCCTTTACAACCTTCCATAGCCTTACAATAAAATAAACAAATAACTAATAACATCCCAAATAATACTAATTAAAAACCCGATTAATCTAAAATTAACAACTAAAATAATATTAATTAAAATAAACTAATATTCTAACATCTTGTCCTAAGTTATCATATGAACCTTCACCTTTTGTTTTCTATTTTTTAAAATTGTGTTTGTTTCCTTACAATTTTTTTACAATGGTTTTAATCTTTATTAAGTAAATGTTCGAATTCTTAGCCAAATTCCAAAAAGGCAAAAACAAATACAAGTTTTTTAAAACTACTTTTTTTCCTCAAAATTTGGCTTGAATTTTAAAGACATAATTTGTAAAAGATATATATGAAGAAAAATAAATAAATAAATAGTTATCAAGTGGTATAAGTTTAATTTTCAAAAATCAAATAGTTATCAAATGGCAAACTTTCAAGGTTATGTTTAGTATGTCCTTGAACCTTGTTAAAAAAAAAAAAAAAAAGTATGTCCTTGAACATTAAAAGGGTGTCTCATAGATTTAAACTTTCAATCTTGTATTTAATAGCTCAATGTATATTCAACATTTTTTTTAAATTCAAAATCTATTAAATACAAAATTGAATAACATGTCTTATACGATTTTGACCTTTCAATTTTATGTCCAACATATCCTTAAATTTTTTTTAAAAAAAATGTTGAATATGACAACATGGTCTATTTAACACAAGATTGAAAAAGACAACAAAGAAACTAAACTTAGAAATTTATACACCAAAATATTTTAGTAACTCTTTTTGTTTTAATGATTAGGTAAAGTGGCGAAATTCGAACCACATACCTCTTGGTCATTAGTACGACTTTATGCCAGTTGAGCCCTGCTCTTGTTGACAACCCAAACGATTGAATTGAATCCAAATATCACAGAATTTAATCCAACCCATGAACGTCCCCAGCTAAAATTAAACAAAAATGTGAGCTATCACATCCTTTACTTTGCAATTTTATTTGTAGTGCTAGTGGACAATATAATTTGAACCATGTGAGTTGTGTTTGTTCGATCCTTAAACTTTAAAAAGTGTCAAATAGCTCCGTCAACTTTCAATTTTGTGTCCAATAAATCTCTAACTTTAAAAAGTATCGAGTAGGTCCTTAAATTTTCACTTAGGTCCCTCAACTCTTAATTTTGTATCTAATTGGTCATTGGCCTATATAACATTTTTTTAAAAATTTGCAGATCTACTAAACACAAAATTAAAAGTTTAGGATTTTAGGTTGGTTAGTTTTTAAAAATCTCGAATATATCAAAGGACATATTAGACATAAAAATTGAAAATTCAAGAATATATTAAACACTTTTTAAAATTTAGAGACCAAATAGACCAAAACCAAAGTTTGGAGACTAAACTTCTAACATGATTAGATGGCAGGTGAGATATTTTTTAGGATGAACTATGATTTTGCATCTTGGCCACTCGATTATCACCATTAAAAAAAAAAAAAAAAAAATCGAATTTTCAAGATATGAAATTATCAAATACAACAAAAATGATGTAGACAGACACATAGTCCATGAGGGACATTTAGTTCAAATTCATTTTCTTAAATATTGTAAGCTATTTTTAGGACATGAATGTAAAATTGAATTATTTAGACCTCGTTTGATAACCCTTTCGTTTTTTGTTTTTTGTTTTTTGCTTTTGAAAATTAAGCTTATAAACACTATTTTTACTCACAAGTTTCTTTGTTTGTTATCTATATCATTTCCCATGTTTTCAAAAACCAAGCCAAATTTTGGGTTTTTGAAAACAAAATAAAGTAGTTTTCAAAAACTTCTTTTTTTTTTTTTAATTTGGCTAGGAACTCAAATATCTATTTAACAAAAATGAAAATATTGTAAGAAGATTGAGAGAAAAAAACACAATTTTCAAAAACGAAATGGTTATCAAACGGGATCTTATTTTTCTGTCTATCGCAAACGTTAATGAGTCATTTTTTTAAACTTATTTGAATTGTTGATCGAAACAATAACTCAATTGATTAAGGTATTAAAATCTTCCCTTCTTGAATTGTCGATCGAAATATAACTCAATCGATTCAGCCTTCAAGGATTAAAATCAACCCACTTTAAATTTGTTTGAAATGAAATAGCTTAAACAAAAATCCAAAACTTAAAATTAAAATTTAAAAAAAAAATCCAAATTAAGGTAATAAATAAGACTCCATGTGCTCTTTTTTTGATGTGATTAGAGAACTATTTGAAAATGATTTCAACCATTCAAAGAGTAGAGGGTCCATTCATGCATTTATTTTGAATGAGATGTTGTCACATCAAATCATAATAATTAAAGATACATTGTTCATTTTTTGTCTAAATTTAGAGACAATTCCCCCCTCCCCCTTAAAATTGATTAAATAATGTTTGTGAAATACAATTGAAATTGTTTTATTTTTAGTTTTCTATTTTAAAAAATTAGTAGTTGTTTGTATTGTATATTTGCCCATTTGAACCCAAGTCTATCACAAGATAAAATGATTTGCAAAGGAACTATTTTAGAGCTATCCTAAATAAATAAAGAATAATAATGTTGAAAATTCGTATTAACATATCTTTTTTTTTTTTTTTTTTTGAGGAAATCGTATTAACATATCTCCATCTTACACAGTCTATTAGTGACATTTATCATTTACATCTACCTGTCTATCTAGTGATATACTATAAAAAAATAATTTAGTGATATACGAAGTAAAACAAAATTACGTAAAAATGCTTAAATAGGTACATGATTTTTTAAAAAAAATAAATTACTACAATTGCAAATTAGTTTGCTAGGTAACAAATTTGCAAATGTTGTAACTAATTTTGTCCCTCATTATAATTTACTCTTTAAAAATTATGCTTGACTGCATACAATTTCTTTATTGTGGTTTTCTTAGCTAAATTTTAAAAAACAAAAAATGAGTTTTTAGATCCCGTAAAGTTTTCATTAGAATTCTTAGTCAACTCCCAAAGAGAAAAACAAACTTTTAGAAATTACTTTTAATTTTCAAATTTGCTGCTTGAATTTTGAAAATATATTTTAAAAAGTACATTTTAAAAAAAAAAAATTGTTTGATAACCATTTTGCTATTGGTTTTTGGTTTATGAAAATTAAGCCTGCATACACTATTTCTACCTATAAGTTTGTTTGTTTTGTTATCTACCTTCTTCCCATGTTTTAAAAAACCAAGTCAAATTTTGAAAACTAAAAAAAGTAGTTTTCAATTGTTTTTGTTATTAGAATTTGGATAACAATTCAAACGTGTTCTTAGAAAAGATGACAAACATGATAAGAAAATTAGAAGAAAACAAGTATAATTTTTTAAAACTTGTTTTTGTTTTTGAAATTTGGATAACTATTTTTTTTATTTGAAAATTAAGATTTGATTCTGAAATACACAAGGTAGTGTTTAATGTGAGCTTGATTCTCAAAATCAAAATAAAAAATAGAAAACAAAATCAAACAAGACTCCATTTTTTTTTTCCCAAAACTTGTTTACAATTCCAAAAATAATTCTCAAAATGAGAAACAAAAATAAATAAATAATACACACACTTTATCAAACAAACTTTCATTTTTATAAAAGATCATTTTGTAGACTAATCTTTTAAAATCTCTCACCATTGCAAGAGATCATTTTTCAATTTTTATGACATCAAAAGTTGTATCTTGGGCAAGAAAATAGGCAATAAAAAGATATCTCACCACTCTTCCTTGGGCCAAGGCTTTTGCTTCAAACAACATTCCAATGTTGAAGTAAAAGAGGATTCCAACTTGAAGCAGTTATAATAATGAAGCCAATGGCTCTCCTAGTTCAGCAAATTGGCAAATACAATCTTCTTAAAACTAAGGATCCATTTCTACTATTTGGTCTCCATCCAAAAGAGATAATATTTTCCCATTTTTATGATACACAACCAATTCCTTGCAAAAACTAGAGATGGTTTGGCCATTGCTGAGTCGAAAATGATCTATTCATACTTCTTTCCCTTGAACGACCCTTTCGGGATCTTGCTAAGGACGCTGGAATCGAGCTTCTGATAGTGACCGCGGAGTTGGTCGAAGACCTTGTATGCAAAGGTGTCGACTTCATCTTCATATTTCTCGTATAGAATTGGAAGCGTATGGGCCGCAACGAAACCTGAACATATTTGAAATGTGTTAGTTGTTAAAATGGATGATTGTAGATTTTCCAAGGAACATAGGATCTCCTTTGGTTGGTCATCAAAAGGTTTCTATCCTACCTTAGTTCAGGAAATTGCCAAGTTCCTCTGACAAAGAAGCAAGATTATTCAAACACTTTCATTAGTTACGCCTTTATTTTTTAGGACATTTTACGCTCATCTCAACTAATTTCACAAAAAAAAAAAAAAAAACAATATTTCGTGTTTGAAAATAATTACGCATCAGTTGTGAATGTGGAATATAAAACTTCCTAAGGGTGTCGAATTTCCCATGGTATCTATCCTATATTAGGTAATGAAATAGCCAAAGTCGCTTTCACTTCCACAGAGAAGCAAGATAATTCAAACAGTTTCACCGATCCGTGTCCGAGACAAGCTACAATCATCTCAACTAGTTTCACACAACAATCATCTTATCCTACAACATTTGTTAAAAGAATTTTAGGATATCCTAAGTAAGCAGCCATCGCAGTTTTAATCGAAGAGTTCAAATACATCATCTAAATTTGTAGCTTAACGTTTTGACATTAGATCAAACCGCGATAATTCCATTTACCGGTTTAGGTAAATAATATAGAGAAGCTTGGCTCATCAGAGAATCAAAATGTTTTGAGATGCAGAACATGTAACCACTTACCAATATACAAGACAGTTATGAAATTGCACCAGCTACTAATCACAGCACCAGCCCACAAGCTTACTACAGCCTGAAAAAATATTCACATTAAAGAAGCATCTCCAAGAAAATCAAATCAGCAATCTAACAGGTTTGTTAAGGAGTTATAAGCAAAGAAACTCCATCCAATATTGAAGATCATTGCAAAACTGAGCCAGCATATTTCTCAAATGTCCAATGTTTTGGTGTTCACATTTATTCTCAAATTCATGTTAATGAAAAATAAAAATCACATTTACTGATCTAAATTCATGTTAGTTACATATATCACTTCCTGAAGCAGCAGCAAATTCAGAAGAGATGGAGAGGCATTTTTCATATTGCTTCTTTTGCCACTCATTTCTATTATTGAGTAATGTCATTGGGATTCATTGATGAAGATAGTTCATGGTTTTGAGCAGTTTCTTTCAGAAATTAGAATTTAAAATTGCTATTAGACAAATGACATTCTCAGAATTGACAAGAGCAGATAAAGGTGTACATAAACCCAAAGAATTGACAAAACCGAACCAGTCATTTTGGTTATTACCAGTTTTTCAAGAATGCCCAGCTACAGCTAGGAGCTCAAAATCAATAATAGAAAGTCGATGCTCGTATTTATCCAATTTCAAGGTCTACTACCGAAATACTCGTGTATGAATGACTAGTGCAGAGAATACTATAGATCTTTAGAAATGCAACAGAATTGCAAAGGAAGGACACAGAATATGTTAGCTTACCACAAGGAAGTGTTTCAAATTTCCTTCACAAGCAATATCTTGGAGAAGACCCAGAGCTCGGTTAACCTCGGCACCAAATGAGACTGCAATATTGACAAATAGTTCCTCGGGAAGAACGACACGAGGAACCCTGGACGATGATCTGCAAGTGCACGAAATATATTACAGAATGCATCTACATTCGTTAAACCAGAAAATGCATCGAAGCCAACGAAAAACAAAGGCATAAACATCCATTGTTCAATCACCTGTTCAGAAATCCTGAGGCGTTTGTCCATATAAACTGAGCCAACATACCAAGAACCAAAGCAAAGCAAACAAGAGTCAAGAAGTGGTAATTAAGCCATTCAAACAGCACCCATATAATGGTTGCACCAGTCAAAACACTGGCTGAGATTTTCTTGTTCCTCCATAGCAGCACATCAGCAGCTACAAAGATTTGGTCAGCATTGAAATCAAAATGAAGTAATATGATTAGTGACATGAAAAAGATTATAGAAGATGAAAAAGGACGAGTATATAAATAAGCATATACATTTTCCACCCCCGAGAAGATGGTGAACAGGCTTTTGGCGTCCAAGTATCCGCTTGATCTGACCAGCCACTGAACTCGATTTACTATCTTCCCCGAAAAACGATACTGATTTTGCCTTTTGACCATGTTCAGCAAGAGCTTCAGAAATATTATTAAGAAGATCCTCAGCAGTTATCTTCTCAGACATTGTTCTTGTGCTTCAGAAAAGAAATAACAAGAAAGAGGTAGCCAATGTTAAGGACTAGGTTGTTCTACAGCAAGAAAGTAGATATATATTGATATAAACAAGCACAAAATAAGAACTATAGTTATGTAAAAGAGTGAAAGTTTAACATGTCAGAAATTTAAATAATAGTCAATAGGATATATGAGAGGAATCATCTGGGTAAAGGAGCCTAGGTCTAAGCTCCAGGATCAATTTTAGGAGGATGTTTAGGCTGGAGATCCAACTTCTGGTAATGCTTTTTCTTAGTTGCATTACATATAATGTCCAAACCATGGCAACACCAGCTACAGCTGAGGTTTTCATTTTTAATTTTCTTTCTCAGACTTGGAATCTTGTTTATAGAAGGAACCCGAAAGAAAGAGAAAACATAAAAGAGCCATCTCCTTCTACAATTCTCAGAGCAAGGCAAGAATTCAACAGGTTATCCATTTCAATTTGCAATTAAGATCTCTCAATAAAAACTTTGACAGGAGATCTTTCGATAGTAATCATACAAGAGGAATTATAAATTCTGGCACAACAATAATGTAATCAAAATCATATGTGGACTTGAAATAAATTGTCAGGATACCGAGCAACCTTGCCCGCAACAAGCATATGGAGAAGGGAAAGAGTTGAAGGGAATTACATTCAAGAAAAAAGCGCAAGTTGGCCCGGATACTCGAGGTATTAAAAAGATACATTAAAACAACAAGGAATTTATAGTGGTGACAGCAGGCATGCTAAAGAAGGAAAATTTATTTCATTTGATAGAGTTTATGATAGAAAGCAAAGACTATGTACTGAATTCTGAGTTTTAACAAAAAAAAATATATCATTTTTTTGTGAAGGGCACTCCAACAAGAGGCCATATTTGGTAGAGAATCACGAGAAGATTTGAAAGGCTGTGTACCACCACAGTTAAAATGAAAATTGGCAGAGCTTTTTAAAGTTAACATTGATCTAACTCACTCAACCTTGCTTGTGCTAACGAATATCAGAAGATCAATATTCGTTTGAGGTCAACCAGAGTTTGACAGAAACCTTGTATGAAAAATATCAAATCAAGGGGGAAGGAGGCCATTCTAACAGCTTAAAAAGTAGAATCCATTCTTTAAAAATTTTGACGATTGTAATCATGTGAAAAAAGTCTGCCACATTTCTTCATAATTTCACGTCAAACAAACTAAAGCATAGTAAATGTTTCTGTCTTCTGATGAATCAACAAGACAACAACGTTCAAAAGCACGAAACAACTTTTTTAAGAAAACAAAATGCTGATTTAAACTGACCAGGAAGCATAAGAAAACCAGAAAAGGCAAAACAACAATGAAAAGTCATCAATTACTTTAGACTCAAAAGCAAAAGTAATCCAACATTTCAACCCTTCGGAGATTACCAAGTATAAGCAAAATCAAAAGCAATCCAACCTCATTTAAGCATTATAAGCTCCAGATTCAACCAAAAACTCAGCCGCAGTAATACAAGATAAGAAGAAATGGAATCTTCAAAAGACAGAGACCGTACAGCGAAGGATGAACCAGATGTAAGAGATTAACAGGACGGCTACTAAGATTCAAGCAGAAGTAAACAAAAAGAGAGAGAGCAAAACTCCCACAACCCAGAAAATTAAGCAGAATTAGCAGCATTTAACCCCATTTATGCATCAAACAAACCAACTAAAAGACAGAATCCGTTGAAAGAGAACGCAAAAGAAGTAGAAAATCGACAAAAATCCGAAACAGAACACAAGAAAACAAACCAGGCGCAGGAGATTAAAGGGTCTTCGAGCAAGAAATTGGAGAAGAAGAAAACGAAGAGACAAATGAAAATGGGTTCTTAAAAAATCCGTTCAGAACTACAGAAAAACGGGAGAAAGAGAGAAAGAGTTATGGGATTCCACAATATCAAAGAGAAATGGCGTGGTGAAGCTGACATACTGAAATTATAAGCGGGCCACCACCAAACCCAGATGCAAAATTCTCTCTTTTTTTTTTGTTTCTGTTCTTCAAGTGGGTGGGATTGAATTTTTCCCTTTTCACTTTCTTTTACACTTTCTCGGTTGCATTTTAACGGACGCCAAACGCGAATCCCTTTTGGGCAGCTGTGGTTTTTATTGGAAAGTAATGAGAGACTCACCTGCTGACTTTAAAACGAATGAGAGAGAGAGAGAGACCCAATTTCTTGAATTTTGCTCCATTGAACGATTGGTTTTTCTTTTCTGATTCAATAGTCAATGGCGTCGTTCCAATGATCAAAGCTTTTAAAATTAGTAAAGATAAAGAAAAAGTCTAAATTGGATTCTTTATTCAAGGAGATTCAAATGTATGAATCGAATCAAACATGTCTGTTTTTTGTAGCTTAAATTATATAAAATTCTTCTAAATTGTTTGGGTAGGTTCTAACTTCTAATTAGATCTTGGAACTTTGGAAACTTTTATTTTGAACTTTAATTTTCACATAGTTTTTTCAATTATACCTTGAATTCTGCCTAATTTTTATTTTCTAAACTTTTGTATCTAAGGTGAAAAAATAAAACTTATGCTTGACATCATTTACAATAATTTTTTTTCAACAAAACATGAGGCGAGAGTTTCAAACCTTTGATTGATGATATATGTTTTACTCTTAGCCGGTTGTCGTATTGGCAAAATACCCAAGTTATTTGTTATTATTTTGGATGGATTATATATATATATATATATATTCTAAATTGTACTATGGAAGCATGGATACTACTCTTATTAACTGATTATCATGTCAAACTTATTTCAAGATGATGGGTCTAATGGAATTAAATAATTATTTATGGAAAGAAAATTCATGTTATGAACATAAAGAGTATGTACTATTTGACTCGAGTAGTGTAAATTTTCTCCAATTTTATTCCTTTATCAATGTTTTTTTAGGTTAAAAATCACTTTTGGTCCCTAAACTTTCATGAGAGTGACAATTTGGTCCTTGAACTTTCATTTGTAATGATTTAGTCCATGTACTTTTAATTTTGTAACAATTTAACCCTTGAAATTTAATAAGTAACAATTTAGTCCTTGTACTTTCAAATTTGTTACAATTTAGTCCCTGTACTTTCAAATTTGTAACAATTTAATTCTTGTCACACAAAAAAACCATCAAAATTAAATGTCAGTTTTTATTATTTAATGATTAAACTTTGTAACTTATAAACATATTGGGTCCCAAATTAGTTTATTAATCTATCTAGGCAAGAAATTTCATGAAATTTTTACATTAAATTTTTACGACAGGGACTAATCGTTACAAATTTGAAAGTTCAGGTACTAAATTGTTACAAAATTGAAAGTACAGAGATTAAATCGTTACAAAATTGAAAATACAATAACTAAATTGTTACCGATCAAAGTTCATGAACTAAATTACTACTTTCATAAAAGTTCAAAGGGACCAAAATTGATATTTAACATTTTTTTAAAATGAAAATGTGAGGTTGGATCAATAAGAAATTATTGTTTTGTCCTCGGTTCAGCCCGTCCCCGAATAAATTTAAGAAATAAAATTTAAATTTAAAACTTAATTGTTTCCTTCAAAAAAAAAAAAAAAAAAAAAAAATCTCTATTTTTCTTTTTCTAATTTCCTGGATAAGTTTTTCTAATTTATTGGTAGAAGCACGTATCCCCATTTAATTGGGCAGCTATATTTTTTTCCCTTCTCAAAATATAACCCGATTTTACCAAATATATATATATAACAAATTTTGTGGCAAGTATTTGATATAGGGAGATATTATCTTAAAGGAATATGTGATATTTTGAAATTTTCAGAAACTGTATTTGTTTTTTAAATTGAAAAAAAAAAAGGTAATATAGTCAATTGCAAGATTTATCAATTTAAAAGATCCATTTGTATTTAAATTTATTCACTTGTTGTCTTTGTTCTCTAAAAAAGTCTTTATCTTTCACCATCATGCACAAACTTTATGCATATTGCTCTCTGTTAAATTTATTCCTAGTTTTTTTTTTTTTAATAAAATATTCCTAGTTAATAGTAATACAAAATAATCCCACTAATTATTCAAATTTTATTTTTGACAAATACAATTAAATTACTATTTGTAATAAACTCCCATCAACTTTAGGGTTATATTTAATAGGTCATTAAATTTTTAAAAGTGTCAAATAGATTCTTAAACTTTCATTTTTTTAATCTAATATGTTCTTGAACTTCAAAAGTATCCAATCAGTTCATGAACTTTCAATATTTATCCTAATAGGTCTCTGGACTTTCAATATTATATCCAATAAGTTCAAGACCGTTTTGACTTTGTTTAAATTTGAATACCTATTATACACAAAATTACCCTTATATTTCGATTTTGTGTCTGATGAGTCCGTTAAATTTTTTTAAAAAAAAATTATAGGTTAGGGACTTATTAGACATGAATTGAAAGTTCAGGTGTTTGTTAGACACTTTACCATTCAAAAGTCTATTAGACACAAAATTAAAGTTTAGAGATTTATAAATATTTTTTTTTCAAAATTTATTACTTTATTCGACACAATTCTAAAAGTGTAATTGAATATATAGTTGTTTTCAATTAAAATAAAGGATTCAAAAGCGAAAAGGTGTTTATAAATACTGGAATATTAATGTTTAAAAAAAAATAAAAAATAAAAAACTGGAATATCAACTAAAGTATATTTTCAAAAAAAAAAAAAAAAAAAAAAAGGTCTAAAACTATATGAAATTAATATAATATTTGGGTCATAAAAGGGACAGTTGATTTAACTATTGTGGCTGTGGGTTTTTGTGTCTTTTCATTGATGAAGAATATTGTGACTAATTTTTCATATATATTTATTTTTTAAAGCATATATATACTTTAACCAAGCATATATGTACTTATTTTAAGTCTTCCCAAAAAGCATGTTAGTTTTTTTAATGCACGCGTGAATCACGTGAACACACCATATAGATAATTCTCTACAAGTGTTTAGATTGAAGAGTTAGGTAGAGTGGAGTTGAGTTAATAATTTCATCTATAGCCCAATGACATATAACACTCGATTGTCAGACCCACAAACTATTCCAACACTTCCACAAACTTATTAACTCCCATTCTAACCCACAAATAGGGATGTTCTCGGGGCGGGACGGGGACGAGGAAGCCTTTCCCGTCTCCATCCCTGCCCCCCTGAATCGTTACCGTCTCTGTAAAAAATTTCATTTAATTTTGCGGGGATTCCTTGTAGGGATCGAGTTTCCGGAGGGAAATTATTCTTTTTTATAAAAAAAATTATTAAATTCCAATCAATTGCAATTCTTTTTAAAAGATCTATGAAATATCTCAATGAAGAACGATAATATATAATGATAGAGTTTAAAATCTTCCAACATCATTTCTAAAAGTTTAAATTTCAATATTACAATATGGTTTTCAACTTAAATATTAAATAATTACAACGTAGTCTCAAACATAACAAATCTTAAAATAATAACAAGTCTAAAATTAAAAATTACAACAACAACAAACCTAGGGTTTTACTATTTATACTTACAAATTACACCATAATAATAATATTATTATTATTAATATTATTAATATTATTATTGTTAATATTATTATTATTATTATTATTATTATTATTATTATTATTATTATTATATAGCGGGGTCGGAGCTTCTAAAAAAAATATATATATATATATAGCGGGGTCGGAGTCGGGAAATATAATCCCCGCCCTCGCCCCCGTTTAGAGGGTGGGAGATTCGAACCTCTGACCTTTTAGTTGAGGATATAAACTTTATGTCATATGAGCTATGCTCTTGTTGGCTTCAGATCAATCGTGAATGATTCAAATAATTAACCATTAAATGTCTTAATTAAGTTTTTTTTTTTTTTTTTTTTTTAGTACATCAACAAATGTCTTAATTAAGTTAAAATCATGTTAAGATGGATATATTTGTATCAAACTCAATATGAAAATTTAGCAACATTGACTAAAATGCATTATTTTAAATGAGATACAAGTACAAATTTGATAGTTTCTTCAATATTTTAGGCCCCGTTTGATAACCATTTGACTTTTGGTTTTTGGTTTTTTTAAAATTAAGCTTATAAACCCTATTTCCACCTACAAGTTTCTTTTTTTTTTTTTTTTTTTTTTTCTAATACTCATCTTTCCATATTTTTAAAAATCAAACCAATTTTTGAAAACTAAAATAGTTTTCAAAAACTTGTTTTTGTTTTTGGAATTTGGATAATAATTCAAATATGTCATTGAAAAAGATGAAAACCATAGTAGGAAAATTGGGATAAAACAAACATAATTTTCAACAACCAAATGGTTATTAAACGGGGCCATAGTGTGTCAATTTATTTATCTTCAAAATTCATTCATCGTTCTTGAGTTATAAAATTCAAGCTTTTAAAACTAAAACTCTTTTTTTTTTTTTTTTTTTTTGAGAAATTAAAACTAAAACTCACATTTTAGTCCTTAGATGTGTTTAATATTAATTTTTTTTAGAAGCGTTTAATATTAATTTCTTATATATATAATTAACTATATAAAATATATCAAACTTTTTCTAATCGGAATTTGAATCACATGAATATTCCAAAGTAAAACACAACAAGGTTTACAATATAATTTATTATAAATTTTTTTTTGAAAATATAATTTATTATAATTATTAATTTACGTTTTTTTAACTCTCTTTATTATATATTTTATCTTAACACTGTCACGTGTCCCTAGAATATAATATTTTCATTGGAATGGCTCAAAGAGAAGAATTTTTGGGAATTTCGTTCAAAAAAGAAATGAAAGTTTTAATTAAAATGAACCAGTTAAATTATGGTAGACAAATATCAAACTTCACACGACAACAAGAGCATAGTTTAACTGACATAAAGTTGTACTGATAATTAACCACGAGGTATGTGGTTCAAATTTCTCACTTCCATATCGTCAAAAAAAATAAAATATATATATATATATATATATATATATATATATATATATATATATATATATATATATATATCAAACTTCACACAAACCAATTAGAATTCAAATTCAAAGTTTGAAACTAAATATGTCACTTTTAAAATCTTATTATAAGAATCGAATTGAAAAAAGAAACATTAACATCACCATATATAAGTGTTTCTTAAAAACCAACTTAAAAGAAAGTTTCTTAAAAGGTAGAAACAAAAAGATATGAATTGACGTTTTAATGATCCTCAATTCGAACCAACAAAAAGTTTGATATAAGAAATATATATAACCTTTTCGAGTTGTGAATCCTTCACGCCAAATAATCTTTGTTAATTTTGTCAAAAAAAAAAAACATTGTTAATAATAATTATACTAACCATAATATTATGAACAAATTAAATCTTGTTATATATCATGGCCCTCAATAGGTTTTTTTTTTTTTTTTTTTTTTTTTTTTTTTTTTTTTTTTAATTAATGACAACACGTGAACTTCTAATTTCATGGTTGAGAATACATTAAGCTTTTATACCATTTGAGTTATGTTCTTGTTGGACCTCAATGGTAAAAATTAATAGGAAAAATACACTTTTATCCAATAAGATTTGGGTTAGGTTTCATTTTGGTCCCCGAGTTTTAAAACTCAACAATTTAGCCCATGAGATTTGGTTTGAGTTTTATTTTGGTCCCTCCATCCAATTTTTCGTTAATAATTAACGGAATGCTGACGTGACAAAACAATTTTTATTAATCTTTTTAAGTTTTTAAAAATATAAATATGATAAAATAATAAAAATATTATTATTTCTTTCTCTCTTCCTCATTTTCTTATTCTTCACCATCACCACCACCTTGCCGCCGGCTGGCGAGTTTTATTTTAGTCCCTCCATCTTATTCTTTTTTTGTTTCTTTTCTTTTTTTCTCCCCCTCTCTTTAATAATTAATTCAATAACTCTTATTCACAAACTATTAGTAAAAATAAACAGATAAAAAAAAAAAACTCTAAAAAAATGAAAAGAAACTTTATATACCAATCATAAGCCAACAGGACTAAAATTTGACATTTAAGAGTACAAATACTAAAATGTAATAAAAACCAAGAGTAATTTTTCAAAAAAAAAAAAAAAAAAAAAAAAAAAACCAAGAGTATATGGATAAAAAATAGTATTTTGACATAACAATTTTTTTTATTATTTATTATTTTTTTCTTTTTGTAAAAAATCAAAATTTACTCCTAATGTTGGGCTATGTCAAAATTTCCTAAACTCGATTTGAACTCTAAACTTAGACAAATGTCGTAATTTTTATCCTATATTCAACCTTTGCTAATTCACTCACTAGTCTTAATCTAAACAATGTAAAAAAAAAAAAAAATAGTCATAATTTCACTAATTTCAATGAAATCAAATTTGATCAATGCATAGATAAATCATTGAATAACTTTGTCAAAACTCACAAATTTCAACAAGAATTTGAGCTATAATGTATGTTTCTCTAAAATTTTGTATCATACATATGATTTTACAATTCATTGAATGCATATAAGAATATTTTTCTCAACAATATTTCAAACAAAAACTTGTAGATAGTAAAAATTGCAACATTTTTTTAAGTTAAAGGTTAAGAGTGTAACACTAATTTTTTTTTTTTTTTTTTTTTTTTTTAATTATTATTATTTGTTTGAAACAAAAATATCATCAAAGCTCAAGCAATTACACCTACCCTCATTAAAGATAGGGAAAAACCAATATGGAATACTAGGGCAAAAAAAAAAACACTCATTTTTCCCGCAACTATGAGTTCCTCTAGTTAGCCACATAATCAAAATAAATTTAAAAAGAGAAAAGCAAGAAATTTCAGCAAACACAGTGGGCTACTGTGTTTAGAGCTCGATGACAATGGCGGGAAGTCACCGATTTCAAGATCACAGCCAGCTAGAGGATGGCGTCGACGATGATTCTCATGTTCGATAAGTCTTCCTTATCGCCATCCAGACCACTGATCACTCCCAAGGCGTCCGACTCGACTTTAATGGCGATGTCCCTCTGTTTACAGGTATGTTGTTTGTTGCATGTTGAATTCCACCAAGGTTCCATCAGAGTAGCACACTATCCATCTAATTTGGAGGTGCAATTTGATGAAATTGTTGTTTTTTTTCTATAAATATGAGGAAATTGAAAATTCACGATAAATATCTTGACAAATTTAGAGGTAATTTTTTTGTTGTTTCCCATTTTTTTTTCTTAGCCCAGTCCTTCCTCTAAATTTCAATCCACTGATAATTACCACAAATTCACCACAAAAACCAATTTTAACATTCACTAACAAAAATGATATAGCAAAAAACCTTTAAAACGTAAGAAACTAAATCGAAACTTTACCATCAATATGGACACTGAATTACTTTAGGAACCAAACCATATATTTAACCAATATAATACAACTAAAAAGACAATGTAATGTTTTTTAAAAAAACTTCACCAATGAGAACACGACACGTGTACAAAATCTTGCAATCCCAAGCCAGATTTGAGGACAAAAATGCCTGAGTGGAGTGGAGAGAAGAATCCACACTCTCAAACATTGCTGACTGTGCAAGAAATGCACAGCTGGCACCAATCAGAACCTCTAAAGCCTTATCCAAAAATCAATAATCTGATCCCTTCTTCTTCTTCTTCCCCAATCCAAAACCCCACTCCATTTTCCTCCACACACACAGAACTCAAAAATCCACATTCTATACCCACTTCCATTCCATTTCACAATCTCCATTCTCGCTTACAGCATCAGGGCAAGCTCCTCCAACAATGGCCTCCACCTCCTGTTTCCTTCACCACCACGCTCTCACCGCCGCCGCCGCCAGATCGTCGTCTTCCCCACGCCAGGTGGCGCCGCCCAAGTCTGCGCAGCTGCTCGTCTGTCGTGCCCAGAAGCAGCAGGACGACGGCGGCGTTGTGTCTCGCCGATTGGCTCTCACCGTCCTCATCGGTGCTGCCGCTCTTGGCTCCAAGGTTTCTCCCGCTGATGCTGCCTATGGAGAAGCTGGTAATTGAAATCCACCCACTTGAGAATTTGAACGAATCCCTAAGTGATTTTTTCTGATGCGTTTTAGTGGAATTTTGATTTGGTGTTTGCTGTTTCTTTGGAATTTTTTAGTTTAAGTTTCTGCAGGTCTGATCTCGAGGTCTCTGTTGAGGAAGTAATTTAGTGAACTATTGTTGATTTCTTTTGATTTGTATGCTGAAACCCACATGGATTCTTGAGTGTTCGTGACGAAAAACTGCAAATTCAAATGTATTTTAATGTCATAACTCACAGATTGATGTTCTTAGACAGTCGTTTTGTTGAATTATATGCAATTCTAATAGTATGCATTGAATTAGTGTTGAGAAGTTTGCAACTCTTTTAGGTAATCTTTTGATTGTTTACTTTGATATAGGCTGGTTTTGGAGTGGGATTTTGTTCTTTTTTGTACAGTCTGTTTGTAATGAAAGCTTGGTTTTCATGAATGAAAATTGCAGCCAATGTGTTTGGAAAGCCAAAGACCAACACAGACTACTTGCCATACAATGGAGATGGATTCAAGCTTTCAATTCCTTCAAAGTGGAACCCAAGCAAAGAAAGGGAATTCCCAGGCCAAGTTCTTAGATATGAAGACAACTTTGATTCCAACAGCAACCTTAGTGTAATTATCAACCCAACTGACAAGAAATCCATCAAAGACTATGGCTCCCCTGAAGAATTCCTTGCCCAGGTAACACTCTCTACTTTAAATCATTAATCACAGGCCTATGCTTGCTTTTCAAGAACTATGGAGTTTGTAAAAGTTAATGTCAATGTTTACTTTAAATAACCAGAGAAAACAACTGATATTTTCTTTTTTCCCAAGGAGAAACAAGTCCCAAAGGGCCCTTAAAACTCTAGTTGTTGTTTGAAAATTGTGTTGGCTGTTAGAGTTTATTAATGTTGACTTCAGGTCAGATTTGTCTGAAACAATACAAGATTCAATTAACATGCTTCAATTTGGCCTTTGCAGGTTGACTATTTGCTGGGAAAACAAGCCTACTTTGGAAAGACTGCTTCTGAGGTAAATTGACAAAAAGCACATTATAGAGTGAAATATGATGCATTGTCATTGCAACTAATACAAACTCAAACAGGAACTTAAATGAGAAATACCTATTACCAAATTGTTATCAAACGGAGTCTTAAGTTTTCTACTTGAGCCTTCAACTCAATAACTCAAAGAGTCCCTCTCAAACGCTTACCACCCCAAGGGCACCCCTTTGTGTGTGGGTAGTCCAAACAACATCTTTGCATATTGTCATTTCGATGACTCTCAATCGAATCGACTCAATTTCACGCATTGAAATCTCGAAATTGATCAGGGTGGATTCGACCCGGACGCGGTGGCAACGGCGAACGTATTGGAGAGTTCGGTGGTGGAAGTTGGAGGAAAGCCATACTACTTCTTGTCAGTGTTGACAAGAACTGCAGATGGAGATGAGGGAGGAAAGCACCAGCTGATCACAGCAGCAGTGAAGGATGGAAAGCTTTACATCTGCAAGGCACAAGCAGGAGACAAGAGGTGGTTTAAAGGAGCAAGGAAGTTTGTGGAGGGTGCAGCCAGTTCTTTCAGTGTTGCTTAAGATGAGAGAGAGAGAGAGAGAGCAATGTTGTTGATTAGTATTATGAGAGAGGTGTTTGTTGTATATTGTGGAGAACATTACCTTAACCAATGAAAGGGATTGTGCAATGTTTGTGTTTTTTGGTTCTACAAATATTTGTTTTATGAGTTGGGTGAATGAAGCTTAAAAGGAAGAACCATCTTTCTACTTCTATCTATCACTCTCTCACAACACACACTAGATCACATGTTGTAAAATATGATCACCCTCTCATCCATAAGGCTAAAGTGGTGGTGAATTGTCAATTTGAATATGATTCAATACATGAGACATTAACTACGTTTCAAAGTTGATGGTTCAATCCTGCACTTTTACAATTGTCAAACTAAAAGAAATAGGTATGAGTGAATAAGGAGTACTTTTCTGTTCATGAGGATGAATACGTTATCTCTAACCGTTTGATCAATGTTATATGTTAAATTACTGTTGAGTTATGCTCACTTTGACTTGAGACTGGAGGTTTTACTTTAGTCACTGCGTTTGAAAAGTGACATTTTAACCTATGAGACATGAAAGAATTGTTTTAAGTGGACGTTTTAGAATAATTTTTCTTTGATTATGTTACCAATATTGTAAGTCGTCTAGAGCTCTGTAATTTCATCGTGAACATCTTATAGGTCATCAATTAGTTCCCAAAAGTAGTAGTAATAATAATAATAATAATAATATCAACA
Source organism: Luffa aegyptiaca (assembly GCA_017139565.1). NCBI lineage: Eukaryota > Viridiplantae > Streptophyta > Magnoliopsida > Cucurbitales > Cucurbitaceae > Luffa > Luffa aegyptiaca. Next base: position 6,969,178 of record CM029405.1, on the reverse strand, counting down.
GTAGGTTATCAATTAAATCTCAATATATTTACAACTTTGTTTAACTTCATGTAAAAAGTTCGGTTACAAAAGAGTCAAATTTAGTTCATATGATTTGAGTTTCCTTTTGATTTTTATGATTTAATGAAACTCTCCTCCTTGCCAAAATGAGTAGCTAGTTTTTAATTTACGTATCAATGAGCCAACTTATTTGTTTGGTTGATGGTGTTACTTTGTATTAGACGTTAGTGTTGAGTAAGAAACATGGAAAAATGAGTAGCTTTTTAGGTGAATAAAAGATGGTATAGATGCTCCAAATCGAGCTTAACCCAGCGATAATTGACATGTACTATTGACTATGAGGTCAGAGATTCGAATCCCCTACCCCCAAATGTTGATGTATGTACTAAAAAAAAGGTTAAGTAATAATTGACGTGTAAAAAAATTGAAAACTTAATCACAACAATGATTATATTGAGACTAAACCAACTAAAAAATGCAATCCCCCACTTCCAATTTATTGAACTAAACAAAATATAAGTAAAATAAATCCAATGGTCCCCAATCACATTTAGATAATTCTTACTTTGGCTCTTTATGTTTTCAAAATTATCAATGCTACCATTAATGTTCTAAAAATGATCAATTAAGTAAGTGCAAGAAATCGATTAAAAGTTGTTAACAAAAAGCCTATATGTCATCAAATTATTATTCTATTAACATTTTTGGATATACGAACATGCCACTTGGAATAACTTTTTTTTCTTCTTAAAACATATTAGACTTTAAGGGTATGTTTGGATTTCATGTGTCAAGCAACATTTATGAGGCTAAATATGATAATAAATCCAATAAGTTAATAATTCATCAACTTTTTGTTAACAAATTATATTATTATTACAAAATAACCTTTGAAAATTTCAAAAGATTAAGGACTAAATTGATTTTTTTTTTTAAAAAAAAAAAACCAAATTGAGAGTCATATGAAATATCATGGACCATTTTGTATAGGTTGAAAAACACTTTGGTTCTTAAATTTTCGTGAAAGTAACAATTCAGTCATTGAACAAACCCTAAACTTTAAAATGTAACTGATTAATTTTTGCCATTAAAAATTCTATTAAATCAAGTTTCAATTTATATTATGTAATGACCAAAGCGAGCATAGCTCAGCAGTAATGGATATGTACTATCGACCAAGAGGTCAGCTGTTTGAATCCTCCTTGATGTACTAAAAAAAGTTTATATTATATAATGATTTATAGACATATTTGACTCCCAATTAGTTTATTGGTCCACTCATTAAAATTTTAACAATATTTTTCACAACAAATATTAAGGCCCCGTTGGATAACCATTTGATTTTTGAAAATTATGCTTGTTTGTTTTCTCCCAAATTCCCTACCATGGTTTTCATTTTTTTTAAGGATCCATTTGAATTCCAAGCCAAATTCCAAATTCCAAAACAAAAGTTGTTGGAAACTGTTTTTTTCGGTTTTCAAAATTTAGTTTGGTTTTTGAAAACAATGAAGAAGGTAGATACCAAAATAGAGAAACTTATAATTGGAAGTAGGGGTGTATAATCTTAATTTTCAAAAACTAAAAACCAAAATATTATCAAACGAGACCTAAATAATTATATTGTCAACAGAAAATAGCTCAATTGCTTGTACTAATGACCCACAGGTTCGTGGTTCGAATCCCACTATTTCACGTGACGAAAATGACTATAGCTAAGTTGTAATTGACTTATAGATTTGGTAAAAAAAAAAAGAATAAAGTATATTCTCACGATTTTCTCTTTCACTTTCGAAATATAAGGAGTCCCGAAATATTTGGGCCTGCAAGCTGGTACGGTGCATCAGGTCGGCAATGGCCCATTCCAGAGAGAGAACGAAGAAGACGAAGAAGAAGAAGAAGTTATGCGTTGATGAAAGCCGAAGGAAAAGCAAGCGCCATACATACGTTAGGTTAGGGTTCAAATGTTGTTTGTGTCTTCTGTCTCTTCTCCTTTTTAGTTTTCTTATAACTGAAGAAAAAAATCTCCTCAAACCAGTTCGAGGAAGAAAGCTGCAGATAGACAAGCAATGGCGAAGAGGAAGCAGAAGAAGGGGGAGCAAAAGCCGAAATCCAAGGCATTTGCAAACGCCGGCGGTGTGATTACTCAGGCACTCGAGCGGTTTTGCTTGTCCAATGATGAAGGTAAATTGGAAACCATGACCCAGGTTTATAGATGAAAAGAAGATGGTGTTTTTTCAATTGCTTTTCTGTCATTTTCCGATGGAATGGAGAAATAACTATTGGGTTTAAATGGGTCTTGTGATTTTTGGCTCTGTGTGATGGCTTCTTCTGTCCTGTGTATCGTTTTTGCGCTTCTCAAAAATATTGTGGGTGTTTCGAAGTAGGAACTGTTCTTTGGCCATGTCGGTTGCTCCCGAGTAGTTGGTCAAGGTATTGAAAATTGAAATTGCTCTTGAGTGTGAGTTTCTTAAGATATCTGGTATGGTGGAAGGCAATTCGATGGAGAAAAATGATCAGAACTCTGAAATTTGAGGTTATTCTTATCTGCTATTGACTCTTTACCGCTTCTAACGACTAACCATATAAATTCTTTGATAATAACGGGATTGGTTCTTTCTTCACTTTGAAAAACTTTTGCCGTTATTTAATAATGGCAAAGAAATGGCAGGAAAATAATCTCTGTCTTGTTAGGTAGGAGCCAGAGATTTTCTGCCTTTTGAGCTGTGGAGTAGTAAGTTTTTAATGAGTAAGGAGGTTTCAGGGAAGGGAAGAAAAACACTGGAGGAATGCCCAGACTTGTGTGTTTTGTGTAGTTCTTTTTTTTCCCCTCTTCAATTAGATAATACAGTTAATTTCTTGTTCACATTTTCAATATTTCTGAGATCGAAACTGTCTGCTGTGGATATGAATTATAAGTATAGACTTGCTAGCTTGTTTATGCTGGTTCGGCAATGAAGTTGGTAATAGATGTTATTGGTAACATGGCAAGGATGGTTGTTGGAGACTCCCGCTTGCTTAAGTGCAACTAAGTTGTCATTCTACTCTTTCTCTATAGTCTATTGTTATGTTGAAGCTCTCAACTCTTCGTTCTTTTTCATGCAGTACTTTTCTCCCATGTACTAATATTGGAGTCTGTCATTATCTGCTGCTTAATTAGCAAGTATTTGGATGTTTCATGCAGTTTTCACTTTTGAAGCTGATCTTTCAAAGCGTGACCGCGCTCTCGTGCATGAAGTGTGCAGGAAAATGGGCATGACATCAAAGAGTTCTGGGTAAGTGTCAATTAGCAATGTCTCCCCTGAGTTTAGAAGGCATGTAGTCATATATAGCCATATATGTAACTTCATATTCTTGGAATAAAATTTTCTCCCAAGTTTGAGAGTCATATAGTCATGCAATGGTAACTTTCATATTCTTGGAAGGAAAATTTTCTCCCAAGTTTAAGAGGCATCTAGTCGTTCATTGGTAACTTTCATATTCTTGGAATGAAAAATTTTCTGTGCATCTACAATTTCTTGGGCCCCTGGAATATTTTGCTCTAGGTTTCTCATTTGCTCAACTCTTTTTGTAGGCATGGAAACCAACGACGTGTTTCTGTATATAAATCCAAACTGCAAATGGACACCATGAAATTTTCTGAAAAAACAAAAAGTGTTTTGGAAGATTTATTCAGTACATATCCTCCTGATGATGGAGAATTGGGCAAGGAAACAACTGGGAAACACAATAAAAAGGCCGATAAACATAGGCGAAAGAAAGATGATATTTTCTGGAGGCCCTCAATGAACAAGGAAGAGATAATAAAGAAAGTGGAATCATATACTACTAGAGTAAAGAGTGTTGCAAATCTGAAAAAGGTTTCTTTGAGTACATGAACAAAAGTGATGAAGTTTACTGGTTTTATGCTGTACCTTCATCTCTCTCTCTTTTAGTTTTCCTTATATGGGAAATGTGTTTTCATTGCATATGTTAATGCTTTAACTTCATCTCCTCCCTCCTCAAGTTTATAAGTTTATCATCTTAACACTGAAATAGCTGAAAGTGAACTATTGATACTTTTCTTCTTGTAGATCTCAGAAGAGAGATCTAAGCTTCCAATTGCATCCTTCCAAGATGTCATTACTTCAACAGTTGAATCTCACCAGGTTGCTTTTAGTATACATTTCTTCTACCTGGTATTCAAATTTACATGTCATTTTGAGACTGCCAAAAAACTCCATTGTTGTCGTGCATTTTTAGGTAGTTCTTTGGAAGTTAGTGTTGGCTGGTCTTGTAACTTCCTTGTCTCAACTGATGCATCAATTTCTATCCCAATAACCGTTTGATCCTTGCTTTAAGCAGGTTGTTCTCATATCTGGTGAGACTGGGTGTGGAAAGACAACACAGGTTACTCATTCTATCTCTTTATTGATAACTAGTTTTCTATTTATTTATTTTGTTTCCTCTGAATGTATAATTGCTTGCCTGACGTGGCGTTTTGGTTGCAATGAATTTCGTTCTAGTAGGTATATTCAGTATTTGGTCCTGTAAATGATCTGCATGGTGTTTCGCTTTTTTTTTTTTTGCCTTGATAACCCCCCACCCTTTTGGATACAAATTAATAACTTTTTTTGGATGAAAGAAAGAGATGTCCATTCCCTACACTACAAATATCGACGTCCTGATGAATTACATTACGGGTTTCGTTTTGTACTCTTTTGTGTTTCTAAGCTTCGTTTCTCATCAGAAAAAAAAAACCACCCTGGGGCGAGTATCCATTTGTTCTTTAGTAAAAGCCAGTCCTCAGTAAATAAGCAGCTGGCAAATATATATGCTTTGCGTTTTGAATGTAGATGGTGAACAACCATCACAATGCTATTTTTCTTTTATAGAATGACCACCAGAAAGCTTGATGATCTTCCATGTTCTGATATACAGCACTTCATTAAGAGACTCTTTTTTGTGTATGTGTGTTTGCAATGTTAGAGTGAAAGGGGTACCCTTTTCTACAAATTATTTTAAAATAAAAATTTTAAAAAATTGCTCGGGATTAAGTTATTTTTGTTTCATGCTATATAATTCTTTTGGTAATATGGTGTAGGTCCCCCAGTTTCTTTTGGATTATATGTGGGGTAGGGGAGAGGCATGTAAGATAGTCTGTACTCAACCTCGGCGAATATCTGCTATATCAGGTTTGCTTCATTTATTACCTATCTGTGTGCCTCTTTTCTTTTTAAAATTAATTTTTTACTTAGTTTTCTATTATTAGTCATTTTTACTTTCATTTTCCTTGAATTTGTTCTCTTCTTCTTCTGTTTTAGTTTCTGAGCGTATCTCCTATGAAAGAGGAGAAAATGTTGGAAGTGATGTTGGATACAAGGTATTCTTTCTGCTGGTAGTTTACATAAAAAGATATATAATTAGCTATCTAGTATAGAATTTTATTCTCCTTTGGAGTTTCAATGAGGGGCTCAGTTTTGGTCATTATCTTGAAGTAACTGATGTTGGGAAGACGTTTCTGATGGAAATAGGATAGGACCTTATCATTTCAATTGTTGTTCTTGGTGCTTGTATGATCGGCGTGCATGGATATTCCTGTTGTGTGGGATTCAGCTGGATTGGAATCATGGAATGTTCTTATTTTATAGCTTATTTTGAGAATTTAAACGACAGAATTTATTCCTTATTTAGCAAGGGGCACTGTTGAATTCTCCACTTAAATATATGTCGATGGATATAACATCTTGGTTAATTTTGGATGTATGTAGACATTATATTAGCTGACATTTTCTTTTTATTATGGAAGATACGGTTGGAAAATAAAGGTGGCAGGCACTCGTCAATTGTACTCTGCACAAATGGTATTCTTTTAAGGGTGCTGATTTCTGAAGGGTTGGGAAAATTAACAATGGAAGCTTCAGAAAAAAGTAGGAAAAATGTTGTATCTGACTTAACTCACATTATTGTGGTATGTATTCTATTTCTCGCTTCTGGATTTTGTCATTTTCTTTTGGCATTGTGTGTAGTTTTGTTGCACAATCTTTGATCAAAGCATCCTTTGTATTTGAGATAACATCATTATGTAAAGGAAAGCCACAAAGGGTACAATTAGTTCATCTATTCTCCCAACGTCTTATTTATTTTGCCCACTTCCACGTTTAAAAGACATCCCTATCTTTTGCTATTGCTTTGTCATCGATTAACCACCTTTCCTTCCTTTTGGAGCTCTGTGAGCCATCGTTTCAGTCCATAACATAGTTGCTTTTTATGGCTTTCCTTCTAAAAGCATTTTCTTCATGAAATGCCAAAGCCATTTCAGAAGGAAGGATACATTTTTGCCCTCAAGGCCATCCGTCTTATATTATGAAATTGCAAAAAGGAGGGGCTGCACATTGGGCCAAGGACATTCAGGGGACTGCCGAAAGATATGTACAAAAAATTATATGAAAGTGATCCGATTGTTGGTAATAAATAGAACAAAAAATTATCTAAAAAGTTTAGTGGTAAAAACTTGAAAGGGAGACATTAGATAGACATAGAGCTAACCACTCTCCATGCCTTCTTCCAATATCACTTCCTAACATTCTTCTATTCCTCAGCATAGCCAAAAAAGGAAAAAAAAGGTTCAACTTCCTATAACAACTCTTCTTTTATTTTCAGGAGGATACAAAAGGACCTACCCTCCTGTATTATCTCTGATTCTAGTTAATATTGCATATACATGTTTCTCCATCTTTGTATTATGAACACATGGTTCTTTTGGCCTTGATTCTTATTTCTATGTTTGTAGGATGAAGTTCATGAAAGGGATCGATACTCTGACTTCATTCTAGCAATTTTGAGGTATACTTAACTTTTTTTGATTCTCTCATATGCATGAACTATTTATCACTACTCTTTTTCCACGTAGAAAATAAAACTTCTGACAATTATTGTGAATATTGCCCATGAATCCTGCTCTCGCCCTGATTAAAGGAGATTACAAAAAAAATTCCCCAATTATTATGTCACATAAATCCTTTGGTAAAAAACTCCACCTAGAAGCTCAATGAATTTTAAAATAGTCCTTAATTTCTTCAATATTTGGATGCTAAAATGTTTTATCTCTCCTACCAAATTATCCATACTGCCGTATAAGTAATATTTTCCCACAAAATTTGTTACCTTCGTCATTAGCTAGGAAGTATATACGTTGCTTCTAGCATTGTGCGTGTCCAATGTGTGTTAGACTTGCATTTGGTCATGGACATGGTTGGACATGTGCTGAACACCCCGAAATAATTGTGTATGCATATATATAAGAGTGTTCACTGCAAAACAGAGTAAATGTTATTTTATTGGGAGCTTATGTTCCCTAAAAATTATAGAAACTTCTCACTTAATACATTAAATGAAAAATCATCAATTGATACCCAGACTCTCCCACGAATTTTCTTTCGGACATGCTCTGGTTCCTTCTTTAACAATTTGGATTCCTTTGTGTGAAAGAGTTCCTTGATGGATTGCGCATGTCAATCCAAAGTTCGTGTTTCTTTCACCATAGTTTTCCATTTTGAGCTTTGCTTATTTTATTAAAAATTTTGGGTCTTATTCCTCAATTCTTATGTTACTTGTTTGCAGAGACTTGCTTCCTTCATATCCTCAGCTACGGCTGGTCAGTTCTATTCTTCCTGGCTTTTACTTGAGATATTTTTGTGTTCTTCAACTATTCATACTTCTACTAATGACAGATTTTAGAGAGAAGCAATACTTGTAATTGTAGCTCGTTATTTGGTTATGACTGACTGAGATGGATGCTTTTGTTTTATATCCTGACAGATATTAATGAGTGCTACCATTGATGCTGAACGGTTTTCAAAGTATTTTGGTGGCTGTCCAATCATCAATGTTCCTGGATTGACGTTTCCTGTAAACCTCCCACTTTAATCTTGTAGTTTTGAGTTGGTATGTAATTTAGGGCTATATTCTGACATTTAAATATTCAGGTAAAAAGTTTCTATCTGGAGGATGTACTTTCTATAGTGAAATCTTCGAAAGAGAACCACCTTGATGATAGTATGGTGGGTATTTCAGATGAAGAAACTGAGCTAACAGAAGAAGATAAGCTTGCTTTGGACGAAGCAATTCACTTGGCTGGGTCGAATGATGAATTTGACCCCCTTCTAGAATTGGTTGCTTCTGGTGGATCCTCTCAAATTTTCAATTATCAGCATTCCGTGACTGGATTGACCCCTCTAATGGTGCTTGCTGGAAAGGGTAGAGTTTCTGATGTTTGCATGCTGCTATCTTTTGGTGCCATGTGTGAATTACGGGCGAAGGATGGCACAACTGCATTGGAATTGGCTGAACAAGGAGATCAGAAAGAAACTGCTGAAGCAATCAAAAAACATTTGGAAAGTTCCATATCCAACTCCAAGGAAGAGCGACGGTTGATTGGTAAATATCTTGCAAAGACTTCTAATTCTGTCGATGTTGCTCTTATAGAGCAGTTGTTAGGGAAAATATGTCTTGATTCGAAGGAAGGAGCTATTCTTGTTTTCCTTCCTGGGTGGGATGATATCAGCAAGACTCGGGAAAGACTATCAGTCAATCCTATTTTCAAAGATGCATCAAAATTTTTAATAATATCTCTTCATTCAATGGTTCCTTCCAAAGAACAAAAGAAGGTTTTCAGTCGACCACCTTCTGGTTGCCGCAAAATTATTCTGGCTACTAATATTGCTGAAACAGCCATTACAATCGATGATGTGGTTTATGTTATAGACAGTGGATGGATGAAAGAAAAAAGTTATGATCCTTACAGTAATGTTTCTACTTTTCAATCATCTTGGATATCAAAGGCTAGTGCCAAGCAGCGTGAGGGACGTGCAGGTCGCTGTCAGCCTGGGATATGCTATCATCTCTATTCAAAATTTCGCGCATGTTCTCTTCCTGATTTTCAAGTTCCCGAAATCAAGAGAATGCCAATAGAGGAACTTTGTTTGCAGGTGCATTTTTTGCCTAGTTCTTTACTATCACGTAGTAATATTTCCTGAGATCACATAACCATTCTCTCTAAAACATAATTGTGCATTGAACTGTTTATTGGTGTGCTATTCTGATGCATGATTGTATCAAAGCTGAATGTGACTAAGTATGGTGAAGAGACTGGAGGTGGGAATGGTGATGAAACCAAGGAAATTCAGAGTATTATGAAAGTAGTGGATTCTGTGCCAAACTATCATATTCTTTTGGAATCGTGATGCAAATGGAAGATTAAAGAAACAATACTCTTATGTTATAAAGTCTCCAAAAATGAATACAAATGGAGAAGCCATTAAATAGGTCATTGAACTCAACTAGATTACCTACTCAACTGATTTGCTTACCACTGTTAACAGTAAAAATGATAACCCACAGTGAACAGATGAATTAATTTAATTGTTACTGACTTGGGATCTATCACTTTTACATTTTCATTATAATGCGTGTATTAGATTATTCAGTGAGTAGTATGGGTGTACTGTACCTGTACTGTACCCGGTGAGTTGGATTTAACTTCATTTTATACATTTTGGAGTGGGTGCTTGTATCCCCACAAAATCTCTACCGTTAAAGTGTTACTTGTTTTTGTGTTATCCTGTTATCCCCGAAAATGCAAGAAAATTCTATTTGTAATGTATAGCTACTTTTGTTTGATTTCTGTTCCCTTACGAAGTACGCGAGACTTATGATGTGTATAAATATTGTCTGAATGATGATTTTTCACCTTCATATTGCATCTTTGCAGTTAATATGCAGTTTTAGGTGTACATAGTGCAAAATGTAAGGATGCATTGATGCTTTAGATGATAATGTCATTCTTGTTTATATTCCCTCGAAATAAACACAATGATATTATCAAACTTTGAGACTAATTTAATATATATATCCTCACGTTCTTGTGATAAAAATGCCGTTACATGTTGTCGCCAATATTTTGTTTAGTAGTAAGAAAGTAGCCAAAGCACAGTCTTATAACATCCATTGAATGATATATTTGGAAAAATATTGTATCTATCATTCATTCTGCATAAATAATCTTGATGCGCATGCAAATTGTTTCCAGAGTGATGAGTATTCTTTCCAGATTTAGATCAATAACGTGCTTTCTTAAAATATTAGGATCCCTTGTTTAATACTGGAAAAGGTATTCCTAATTGTAGGATCCCCTTGTTTAACTATTTTTGTACTGTAATTATTTCGCAGGTGAAATTGCTTGATCCAAATTGTAGGATAGAGGTTTTCTTGCAGAAGACTTTAGACCCTCCAGTTTTTGATACTATCCGTAATGCAATCTTAGTGCTTCAGGATATTGGGGCTTTGTCACCAGATGAGAAACTGACTGAGCTTGGGGAGAAATTAGGTTCATTGCCTGTTCATCCAGTAACAAGCAAGATGCTTATCTTCGCTATATTGATGAACTGCCTTGATCCTGCTCTAACTCTGGCTTGTGCTTCTGACTACAAGGACCCTTTTACTCTTCCAATGTTACCAACCGAAAGAAAGAAAGCTGCTGCTGCTAAAGCAGAGCTTGCTTCTTTGTATGGTGGGCATACTGATCAATTGGCTGTTGTAGCTGCATTTGATTGCTGGAAGAATGCTAAAGAAAGGGGTCAAGAGGCCCGCTTCTGTTCTAAATACTACATCTCTCCGAGCACTATGTCTATGCTTTCTGGCATGCGGAGACAACTTGAAATGGAACTAGTTCAAAATGGTTTTATACCTGCGGATGTTTCAACTTGCAATTTGAATGCATGTGACCCTGGGATACTCCACGCAGTCCTTGTGGCTGGTTTATATCCAATGGTTGGAAGATTACATCCACCTCAGAAAAAGGGAAAACGGGCCGTTGTAGAAACTGGTTCAGGGAGCAGAGTTCTTTTGCACCCACAGTCCCTTAACTTTGAACTGTCACTGAAGCAAACGGATAGTTGCCCTTTAATTGTTTATGATGAGATAACTCGTGGGGACGGTGGTACACACATAAGAAACTGTACCATTGTTGGGCCTCTCCCATTATTAATGGTTGCAAAGGAGATTGCTGTTGCCCCTGCTAAGGAGAATGATAATGGTAAAGGTGATATTGAAAATGACTCTCATGGCAATGATGAAGCTGGTGTAGATGAAACTGTTGAAGATAAAATGGATATTGAAAATAAATCAAATGAACCACCAGAAGAGATGATTATGTCCTCCCCAGATAACTCAGTGACTGTGGTTGTTGACCGTTGGTTGTACTTTTGGTCAAAGGCACTTGATATTGCTCAGTTATACTGCTTGAGAGAGCGATTATCTGCAGCAATCTTATTCAAAGTAAGTGGTTATAGGCTCGTATTCTTGGTTTTGGGAAGTTTTGCTTGCACTTTCTGCATGATTGTAATGACTTTTTATTGTGTTTCAGGTAAAGCATCCAAATAGGGTTCTTCCTTCTGTTCTTGGGGCCTCTATGCATGCCTTAGCTTGCATTCTATCTTATGATGGCTTAACTGGTATTTCATTAGAATCAGTAGAAATGTTGACGTCAATGGTAAATGCAACTGAGATCGGCAATTTTGTACCCGGGAGGTCCATAGGGGCGCATAAGAAAGTAAGTTGGTTTCTTAGATCACATTCTAATTATAACGATTTTAATGTTCCAGAAGTGAATGGAACATCAATTTTGAATGATCCGTTAAGTCAGAATTTTTTACCACCGCCTGATTTTAGAACGGCAAACCCGAGTGACCCATCAAGCCCTAATTTTAGGGCTTCACCTAATTCAGTCTATGCAAGGTCAAGACCGCAGTCACATAGAGAGCAGAAGCCTCCCCAGCAAGGCAAACCCTCTCGGGACCAAAATGCTACCCAGGAGCAGCACGCTTCAGAGGGCAATGCACGTAAACAGAGAAAGTCTCGCAAGGAACGCAAGGCAGCTCAACAACAGAAACCTCCCCAACAGCAGAAGCCTCCATCAGGAGAACTCAGTTTAAATGGGTATGGATTAAGCATGTACGGACCATATGGCCCTCGGGGCATTTCTCTTAAGCGACCACGTGGTAACGGGGTGGGATAACGTCTAATAAACAAGTAAACAGGTAATCTTCAGGTGACTGAACTCAGTGGATGTATTGCTGTGGTGGATGTGGCTTCTCTGTAGTCTGTCCAATGATTAGTGGAAACTATGAAGCTCAGTTATGACTTGAGGTAAAGCAGTGACTCCCCCTATGTTTTGATTCTAACATCCTTGGTTTGTTCATGTGGTTTTGTTGGTGGGGGGTGGGGTTAATGATACTGTTATTTGCAACATTTACTTGTAGCCAACTGTTCCAGTACTCAAATGTTTTTAATTGTTAATCATCTTATCAGACACCATCTTATCTGTTTCAGTCTTTCCTTTTTGCCCTTCAACAGATATCTGGACACTGTTCAGAGATTGGAACTGTGCTGAAATTACCTCTTCTGCTTTTGTAGATGAAACACAAGCAACATCCAAATCCATCCATTATAGTTTTCTTTCAGGTAGAGTTGTAAGTATTGTAGATGATCAAGCTCGGTTCTCGCCTTTCCGAGCATTCCATACAATACAGGGTCTTTCAGGTATATCGTTCTGGGTTTCAGCGCATTAGTGATCAAACAGACGTTTTAGTATAACGATATTTATGAATGAGAGAATATTTGTCCTTCATAGCACTTTTCAATTATCCTTCTGTATACAAATCCCATTTACTAGCCATGTTATGAGCTTGACACTCACAGTGACTGTTCTTCTATTCTTTTTGTTCTTTGTTTTTAGATGATCTGATAGATATAACTCATTTGCATAACTTAGATTCTCTTTTTTATTTTATTTTTCTTTTCTTTGGTGTAGTTAGGTCATCCTGAACTTGAACCAAAGACCTTGTTCATGGAGTTAGTTGTGAATTAAATGGGTTTTCGTTATTTTTCATCTTAATGCAGAATATAATCTTGGCTCTGATTTTGCTTTGAAGTTGGAAACTTAATTTGTATAGAAAATGGAAATGTATTTCCAAATATTTATCATTTTGATCACATATTATAACTTACCAAATTATACGTTCAAAGTAATATTGATAAAGAAAATGTATTGGTTTTTGAAAATTATGCTTGTTGTCTTTCAAATTCCCTATAATGGTTTTCATCTTTGTTAAGGATCTGTTTGAATTCCTATCAAAATTCTAAAAACAAAAATAAGTTTTTGATTTTGATTTTTTATTTTTGATTGATTGATTGATTGATTTTGTTTAATTTGACTTGGTTTTTGAAAATAAGATAGACTTTAAAAATCAAAATTAAAAACCAAATAGTTATCAAATGGACCATAATTTTCCAAAGATTTTGGGTTAAAAAGTTTTGAAATTTAAAATGTATTTTCTTCACTTTTTCCTTTGAGTTTTTAAGTTTGATTTTATTTTATAGACAATTAAATTGTCATCAATTAGTCTAATCAATATGATAAGTCAAATTATTTAAAACTTTTAATGGTCTAGGTTCATTAGGATTCTAATTGAACATGGGTGTATTTAGACCCTTCAAAGTCTAAGAGGATACAACTTGGATTTAAATCGTAATTTAACTTTATATATATTGAGTTCAAATTATTTATTTCTTTCAAATATATTAAATGTCTATGGTTCGTTCTTTTTTCAAAAGTTCGTGTAAGAGAGCAAAATAAATACACATTCATCAATGTTTACGGAAGAAATAAGTTGCTAGAACTAATTATTTTTATTAATTGTTTCTTCTTGATTTGGACAATACTTGATCACATACTCGTATTTATGTAGACATATAGCCAAGTATTGTTCTTTTTCAATCCTATCTTTTCATAATGATTTTTTTGGGTCCATGAATGATAAATCAAACTCAAAACTTTGACAAGATATACTTTGTCCATATTTCCTTTCAATAGAAATTATTATGATATTGGATTCGAACCACAGACCTCTTGGTCATTAGTACAAGTTTAAGTCAGTTGAGCTATGCTCACACTCACCCCTCCTCCTGGGTGGACTGATGTGAGACCCCCTATCGTGGTGATTGCATGACACCTTCTTTTCAAACTCCTCTTTCAGCTTCTTCTCCTCAATCTTCTCATTCTTTTCTTCATTCTCTTTCTCTTTGATTCGTGCGTTGGGGTTAGTTTTAAAAAAATTCTCAAATGAGTTAAGGAGGCTTTGAGACCTTTATTTGTAGTGGGTTGGAGAGAACTTTTGATTAGAATAAACACTACTTTTTTAGAAAGGATAAGTAACTAAACAATAACCAATCCAAATCTAGCCAAGTGGTTAAGTCATCGATTTCCTTAAAGGTCAATCCTTCCATTTCTCATCCCATCATTATTGAACTTAAAAAAAAGAGCAACCAAAAAGAATCATTAAATGGAGGCATTAAAAAGAATCATTAAATGGAGGCATTAAAGTCACTTAAACGTCAGTTTTCAACAATTAAAAATTAAAAGAAAAATACTTGGTTGTATGTCCGTTTGTAGGATTTTCCTGCATACCACCATTAAAATGATGACAACTAGGAGAGATAAATTTTTTTTTCTCATTTTCTTCCTTCCTCTTTTTTAGTTGTCAAAATTTTAATGGGATATGTAAGAAGATCCCTGAGTACGCAGCAAAGTTTTGCTCAAACTAAAATCTCAATAAAATGCGAGAACTTATAGTCCCAATCTCATCACTGCTCAACAATCAATCCCAAGGGGGTCCAAACAAAAAACAGACGAAGTTGTCGAAAACCAGCTTTGTTTATGTTGCTTCAAAACAGAGTTGCCATGGAGAAGAACAGTCTGACGACTAAAACTAGAAAACTTCATGGGAAGCACGACTGCCAGAACATGCAACATTCACATTCACATGGTTTTTTTTTTTAAAACTTTTTTAAAAATTTTATTTGATTGAGCGTGAGCTTGTTTTATTGAGGCTTTGATTTTGGTTGAGGATTTTGCAGGCATGGAAGTCTGGAAGAAGAAGAAGATGAAGGTGGTTTGGTTGATTGCAATTCCAGTAATGGTGATGATTCTGATGTTACAGAGATTTTGGATGCCATCTTTGGACTTTAATCACCTCTGGACAACTGTTGTTGCTCAACATGGTATTCTAATCTAATCTCTCTCTTTCTTTACAACTGTTGGGGCTCTGTCTGGTTTTAATCCTCAGAAAGTTACCTTCAACTTGCAAAGTGTTTTTGACTCTGTGTCTGCTTGATTGAAACATACTTAAATCTCTCTCTCTCTAGACATGGTTGTTTTTGAATTTTGTTTCCTGATAATCTATGCTTCATTTCTAACGAAAATTATTCAAGAGATCATAATTGCGTGGATGACCCGTTTCAAGAGGCCAAAATGAAAAATGTCATACCTTTTACAAATATATGACCTTTTGTCATCATCCTAGCAAAATTACCATTTTACTCTCTATATGAAAACGCACATTTAATACATTTAAGAGCGAGAGGTTGGAGCGAGAGCGAGATTGGAGAGAGAAATGAGAGAGAGAGTAAGAGATTGGAGGGAGAAATTGGAGATACAGAGTGAGAGCAAGAGCGAGAAACCAGAGTTAGAGCAAGATTGGAGAGAGAGCAAGAGATTGGAGAGAGAAATTGGAGAGAGAGTGAGAGATTGGAAAGAGAAATTGGAGAGAGAGCAAGAAGGTAGAGCGAGAGTAGCGAGATAGAACGAGGTTAGAGTAGAGAGCCCTAAACCCTAAATCCTAAAATGGTAATTTTAGTAGGATGTGCCTAAACTCTAAACCCTAAAATGGTAATTTTACGCAAGCAAAATAACATATATCCATGTTTTGAAACGGTGAGACATTTATCATTTCCGTCTATTTTAGAGGGTCATCCGTACAAAAATCCTATTATTCAACCCCACTTGATTTTCTCTATTTCTGCTCGGTAAATTAACAAAAAAATATCCCTAAACTTTCAAAAGTTTTATTTTAGTCCTTAAAGTTTGAATTTTGTTTCAAAACACCTATTTAAGCCTTTTTTTTTTTGTTAAACTTATGGATGAAAAGTGACTGTTTTTGCAATTATGTTAATGTATTTGAATATATATGTAAAAAAAACAATAAAAGCACATGCAAACACATCATTTTTTGTCTATAAGTTTAAAGTAAAATATCTCCGAATGTCATTTTGAAACAAACTCAAATTCCAAGAGTTAAAATGAAACTTTTGAAAGTAACTGCATGGTTGACGACATTTTTTATAATTGAACCATTTTCTGCTCTCCAACTCATCATACAGGCTCCACGAACGATGACAAGTTCATCAATGGCCTTCTTCCTCCAGGCTTCAACGAAAAATCCTGCTTAAGCCGATACCAATTGAATCTCTACAGAAAGCCCTCTCCCCACAAGCCTTCTTCCCCTCTCCTCTCAAAGCTCCGCCGTTACGAAGCCCTCCACCGCCGCTGTGGCCCCAATTCACCTTCCTTCCGCCGAGCCCTTGCCGGTTTCACTTCACCCAGAAACTCCACAACCCCGCCGGACGACTGCAAATACACTGTTATTTTGACTCGCGATGGCCTCGGCAACTGGATTCTTGCCATAGTCTCTGCCTTCTTCTATGCCCTGCTCAATGACCGCATCCTTCTAATCGACCGAGGCAATGCTCTTGATGATCTCTTCTGCGAGCCCTTTCTTGGATCCTCTTGGCTTCTACCGTCGGATTTCCCTCTCCGCCGCGAATTTGGGTCGTTCCGCCAGTCCTTCCCGGGGTCTTTTGGAAACGTTTTGAGAAATGGGATGTTGAAGAAAACCATTGAAGATTTGCCTCCGACTTATTTGTACCTTCATCTCTCTCACGATGCCGACGATTACGATAAACTCTTTTACTGCGACCGGCAGCAGAGTCTTCTGAAGAAGGTCCCATGGCTGATTATGGAAACGAATATCTATTTGGTTCCTGGGGTTTTTCTGGTTTCTTCTTTCAGAAAAGAGCTTGAGAAGCTCTTTCCGACGAAGGACACTGTGTTCCACCATCTCGGTCGGTACCTCTTCCACCCGACGAACGACGTATGGGGACTGATTTCGAGATCTTACAAGTCGTATCTTGCCCGAGCGAACGAAATGGTCGGGATTCAGATTCGAGTTTTTGGGTCGGAATCCGGGTCGGTTCAGGACCAGATGAATCAGCTTCTAGCTTGCACACAGAAGAATAAATTACTACCAGAGGTCGAGTCGTCGTCGTCGGAGAAGACGAATTCCACCACTTCTCAGAGAGTGAAGGTTGTGCTGGTGACGTCTTTGAATTCTCAGTACTCGGAAACCCTAAAGGACATGTACTTGGAGCATCCGACTGTCAATGGCGAGGTGGTTGCAGTGTACCAACCGAGCCACGAGGGGGTTCAGAGCTCCGACAAGATGCTGCACAACCGGAAGGCGCTGGCGGAGATATACCTCCTGAGCCTGAGCGATGTGCTGGTGACGAGCGATTGGTCGACGTTTGGGTATGTGGCGCGGGGGCTAGCCGGAGTTAAGCCATGGATGCTGTACAAGGCGGAGGAGAAGGTGTATGAGACGTTGCAGTCATGGTTGAAGTACAGAACGAGGAAAGAGATGACCGGTGATTGGCCGTGTCGGCGAGCGGCGTCGATGGAACCTTGCTCCCACACGCCGCCGGTGTGCGATTGTGATGAGATGAAGAGAACAGATAGAGGGAATGTTTTGCCATTTGTGACGCATTGTGAAGATGTGAGTTGGGGCCTCAAGTTGGTTGATAAAGATTAGAAAATTAGGGCAAATATAATTTAGGGCTTTTACGAACACAAAGATGAAAGACAAAGCCAAATTTGTTATACAAGTATATGATTATGATTAATCTATGTACTATGCTCTTACAACATTATAGCCATTTTGATTGTTTTCAAGTTTAATAACGTGCATGTTGAGATTTGAACTTTTGATCGTTTGGTCGAAACTATCATGTTTTAATAATAAAGATGTTTCATTATCCGTCCATTATTTGTTTACACTTCTTTTCATCATTGAAAGGTTATTATTGATAGGTACTGTTGATGGTCAAATTTGGTCAGGAGGAACTTTTCATGTGCCACCAATGGTAAATTTGTATGAAGGAAGATGTGGTCTGCAAGACAGAAGAAACCTGCACACTGGTGTGGTGCTTGCCACACTGCCTCCGATCCTTAAGTCAAAAGGCTGAAGGAGGAGAGCGAAAGAGCAAAGTAAGAGGAAAGAGTTCAATGAGTTTCAGGATTCCTTTTTCAGTGATCAAGAAGGGTTTAAATACCTGCTCCTACTCTGGATTTTCAAGTGTTCAGAGGCGATCCAAGGCTGAATCGCGTGGAATCGGGGCACCTCGGACCAAACAGAGAGGGGAGACCTCGGCCCGCGCAAGCGGGTCGAGGGTCGGCCTTGGGCCAAGGCCGAGGCCGAGCAGGGGTCAAGCCAAGGCCCGGTCCCTCCGACCTTGGCCTGACCTTTTGGCCCGTTTTGCCTTCGGAGTCCATTTTTCAATCTTATTTCTGGGCTCATGTCGGGTTGTCCTCGTCAGCTCGTTGTACATCGAAATTAGATGTCTAGTCTTTTCGTTTCTATATGGATCAATTTTTTGTCCTTAAAAACGATGAAATTACACTCTCACTGGTCAAATTTTACCTTCAAAAAATTGGAGCTCCGAATATAATGTATTTGTTTGATCCATTCATATTTTTTCTCTAAATGTGTGAGATTATTTTAGTATTATATTTATAAATTTAGAAGTTCGTTATTAAATTATGCTATATTCGTATTCATTATCAGTTTTATCTTTCCTAGATTTTCTCTCATTTATGTTGTATTTGAATTTAATTGTTCACTATTTCGATGAGGGATATTTTCGTCTATTTCATTGCTAATAAAAATAGTCATTTGTGTTGGATTAACCTAAATTAGATGGCTCAATTAAGAAGGGTCGGTTGTCCACAAAAAACGTTAAAGTTTTGATCCACAAAAATCATCACAACAAATTATGTGGGCCCCTCGTTTCCATTTCTTCTCGTAGAGTGCCATTATGTATATGTATTTATATAATCCTTAAATTTAAACTTTTCTAAATAATAGAGTGAGTTGCTATTTTTCAAAACGGATCTTTTATTTTGTCTATTATTGCAGTTAACTCAATATTATTTTGTTGTTTATCGGGAGATTAAAAAAATTTTGTTTCTACATACTTTGTTTTTATTGTAAAGTAACCTTTAAATAGAAAAAAATTTCAAAAGAATTTTATTTTATTTAAACAAGATTAAGAAAATAATAATCATAAATGGTAAATAATTCCACATGCATTTTCCGTTCCTACTTGATGCTCTCCACCCTAGTTGTCCCACCAATGAGAGAATTTTTAAATTATTTTTTTCAAAAATTATAAATGAAACTAAGCTAATTGGATGATGACAAGCTCGAAGCTTGGTTTTGATACATTATAGTTTTATAGGTTGTCACTAGCTAGAACCTCTCCGATAATGCTTATTTTTTTAACCAATTGATCTATAGGTTTATAGAAATATAAGGACTTGGATGATTAGTTATAAAGGAAGAAAAAATTTAAGAAATATATGATAATATTTTTTTTAAAAAAAGAAATATATGATAATAACATAGAAAAAAGTCATGTTCTAAATTTCGACATGATAGTTTTCATGACCAACGTTGATCTAAGATAATCAAGTGAAGTGGGATCCACAACTACCTCACTAATATTTCATAAATTTGTTCCTCATTCAAAAGCTTCACTCATCATTTTGCCTTAAATCAATCTCACCATTCAAATAAAAATAGTTGCTTTCTCGTTAACTATTGTGTAAAATAATTAAAAGAAAATGTGAGGACTGACATATTAGGTAAAGTTTAACATATCAATCACATTGACATTTTCAAACATCCACATTTTTTTTTTGAAATAAAGAACTTCATTAAAGAGGAAAAAACGTTACAACCACCCTCATTAAGGAGGGAATAAATCCACGAGGGAATATCAGGGGCCCAAAAGAATAGCCCTTCTTCCGCGCGGGAAGACTCTCCCTGAAACAAAAAAGACGACACAGAAGCAGGGGGGAAAGCTCCTAAACGAGCGATACAATGGGCTAAGGTATTCGCTCGTCTGCTGCAGTGCCCGATGGAAAAATCACCCGGAGACGAGGACATCGCCAGAATCATATCTGAGATTGTGTCTGTGATGGTTTTGGTCTCCGATAAATCCTCAGAGGAATCGGTGAGGATGTTAACGACTTCAATAGAGTCAGATTCTATATCGATAAGCGTATTTCTCTTTCAGTGAATGTTTTAGAGAGAGAAAAAATGGAGGAAGAAGGATGGTGAATGAAAAAAAAATATCTAAAAAGTTTAATATAAAATAATGAAATCTATCCACCTCAACATGCCACGTCATTCTTCCATTAGTCAACTAACGGTCAAATTAACTCAAGGACCATTTAAAACTATTTTTCAAACTTCAAGGACTAAAGTGTAGTTTTTGAAACTTCGGAGACCAAATAGACATCGACCTCAAATATTAGGGACAAAAAATGTATTTTGCCCAAAAATAAATAAAAATAAAAAGTTATAACAAATACGCAGAAGAGCGTTCGAACTCCCGCCCATCAATATGTGTAAAAAGAAAGAAAAAAACAATCGGTAATTATGAAAAAAAAAATTGGAAAAAAAAATAAAAACTACAATATCTGCGCGGCAACCTTGCTCGAACTCAAGCCGTCGTCCTACAACATTCAGGAGGGTCTAATCCTTCGCACCATCGCGCCAAAGAGACATTTTGGAATAATAGTTGCACAAATACAGAATATAAAAAAAAAGCTTTTAAAGTTTAGGGGAGCCCCCTGGGTCTACTGTAGCTCCGCCCCTGGTTGAGTTGAATTGTTTGGCGGTAATAATGAATCCCAAGGGGGGTCAAACAAAAAACAGAAAAAACAAACAAACAATTGGATTGAAACTCAATCAAAGTCATCATCCCATGTATGATCTCAAGAAAAAAACCCAGCTTTGTTTATTGTTGCTTCAAAACACAGTTGCCATGGAGAAGAAAAGACTGACGACTAAAACTAGAAAACTTCATGGGAAGCACGACTGCCAAAACACGCAACATTCACATTCACATGGCTTTTTTAAAAAATTTATTTGATTGAGTGAGCTTTGTTTTATTGAGGCTTTGATTTTGGTTGAGGATTTTGGAGGCATGGAGGTGTGGAAGAAGAAGAAGATGAAGGTGGTTTGGTTGATTGCAGTTCCAGTAATGGTGATTCTGATGTTACAGAGATTTTGGATGCCATCTTTGGACTTTAATCACCTCTGGACAACTGTTGTTGCTCAACATGGTATTCTAATCTAATCTCTCTCTTTCTTTACAACTGTTGGGGCTCTGTCTGGTTTTAATTCTCTCTTTGTTTCCTCAGAAAGTTTCCTTCAAACTTGCAAAGTGTTTTTGACTCTGTGTTTGCTTGATTGAAACACTTAAAAGTCTCTCTCTCTCTCTCTCTCTCTCTCTCTCTCTGGATTTGGTTGTTTTTGACTTTTATTTGTTTGGTGGTCTGGGTTTCTGTTTGTTTCCTGAGAAAGTAGCTCAAGAGGCTGTTTGTTTCTGTCATTTTCTTCCATTTTCTGCTTGTTTCCCCAGAAAGTTTGCCATTGCTCAAGATTTCCTGATCTATGCTTCATTTCTTACGTAAATCATTCAACCCCACTTGATTTTCTCTATAAAAAAAAATATCCTTCATCTTTCAAAAAGTTTCATTTTAGTCCTCAAAGGTTTGAATTTTCTTTCAAAACGGTTGAGGATCTCACTTGAAAAGATAAGTGGGATTACTCCTCACATTGTCAATTGGTTTTAAGATGGATCCCCATATAATCTAATATGGTATCAGAGTCCATTAAACCCAAACGGGTATTTGATCAACCTTCAAAGACATTTTTCCGTTAAACTTATGGATGGAAAATGACATGTTTGCCTGTGTATTTGTTTTTAGTACATCAACATTTGGGAGTGGGGGGATTCTAAACTCTAGCCAGAACATCTGACCTCGTGGTCGAGGGTACATACCAATTACCACTGAGCTAAGCTCACTTTGGCATGTTTGCATGTGTATTGTTGCTTATGTGAGCATATTTGAATATATACGTGTTAAAAACGATAAAAACATAACACATCATTTTTTGTCCATAAATTTAACGAATGAGTTAAAATGAAACTTTTGAAAATACAGAGATATAATTTGGTATTTTCAATAATTTAACCATTTTCTACTCTCTAACTTACAGGCTCCTCGAACAATGACAAGTTCATCAATGGCCTTCTTCCTCCAGGCTTCAACGAAAAATCCTGCTTGAGCCGATACCAATTGAATCTCTACAGAAAGCCCTCTCCCCACAAGCCTTCTTCCTCACTCCTCTCAAAGCTCCGCCGTTACGAAGCCCTCCACCGCCGCTGTGGCCCCAATTCACCTTCCTTCCACCGAGCCCTCGCCGGTCTCACTTCACCCAGAAACTCCACAACCCTATCGGACGATTGCAAATATGCCGTTATTTTGACTCGCGACGGCCTCGGCAATCGAATTCTTGCCATAATCTCTGCCTTCTTCTACGCCCTGATCTCCGACCGCGTCCTTCTAATCGACCGAGGCAATGCTCTTGATGATCTCTTCTGCGAGCCCTTTCTTGGATCGTCTTGGCTTCTACCGTCGGATTTCCCTCTCCGCCGCGAATTTGGGTCGTTCCGCCAGTCCTTCCCGGGGTCTTTTGGCAACATTTTGAGAAATGGGATGATGAAGAAAACCATTGAAGATTTGCCTCCGACTTATTTGTACCTTCATCTCTCTCACGATGCCGACGATTACGATAAACTCTTTTACTGCGACCGGCAGCAGAGTCTTCTGACGAAGGTGCCATGGCTGATTATGGAGACGAACAACTATCTAGTTCCAGGGCTTTTTCTAGTTTCTTCTTACAGAAAAGAGCTTGAGAAGCTATTTTCGACGAAGGACACTGTGTTCCACCATCTCGGTAGGTACCTCTTCCACCCGACGAACAGCGTCTGGGGGTTGATTTCGAGATCTTACAAGCCTTATCTCGCTAGAGCGAACGAAATGGTTGGGATTCAGATTCGGGTTTTCGGGTCGGAATCCGGGTCAGTTCAGGATCAGATGAATCAGCTTCTAGCTTGCACGCAGAAGAAGAAATTACTACCGGAGGTCGAGCCGACGTCGTCAGAGAAGACGAATTCCACCACTTCTCAGAGAGTGAAAGTCGTGCTGGTGACATCTCTAAGCTCTCAGTATTCAGAAACTCTAAAGGACATGTACTTGGAGCATCCAGCCGTCGACGGCGAGGTGGTGGCGGTGTACCAACCGAGCCACGAGGGGGTTCAGAGCTCCGACAAGATGCTGCACAACCGGAAGGCGCTGGCAGAAATATACCTTCTGAGCTTGAGCGACGTGCTGGTGACGAGCGATTGGTCGACGTTTGGGTATGTGGCACAGGGGTTGGCCGGAGTTAAGCCATGGATGTTGTACAAGGCGGAGGAGAAGGTGTTTTGGCCGATGCAGCCATGGCTGAAGTACAGAACGAGGAAAGAGACAACCGATGATTGGCCGTGCCGGCAGGCGGCGTCGATGGAACCTTGCTTCCACACGCCGCCGGTGTGCGATTGCAATGAGATGAAGAGAAGAGATGGAGGGAATGTTTTGCCGTTTGTAACGCATTGTGAAGATGCGAGTTGGGGCCTCAAGTTGGTTGATCTAGATTAGAAAATTAGGGCAAATTTACGGCTTCTATGAACACAAAGATGAAAGGCAAAGCCAAATTTCTTATACAAGTATATGACTATGATTAATCTATGTACTATGCTTTTACAACATTATAGCCATTTTGATTGTTTTCGAGTTTAATAACGTGTACGTAGAGATTTGAACTTTTGACCGTTTCGTTGAACCTATCATGTTTTAATAACAAAGATGTTACATTATTCATCCATTTTTGTTTACAATTCTTTTCATCATTGAAAGGTTATTGATCTCTAAACATTGGTATGTGTTATGCTACTTAATTTACCTTTATTTTCAATTTTATTCATTCTTGTATACATGCAAACTAATTTTCTACTATCTAATCCTTTTGTTTATATATTTATGGCTAAATTATAAAAAATACTCCTAAACTATGGGGTTTGTTTCAAAAATGTCCTTGGACTTTGAAAAGTTTCAATAATACTCTTAAACTTTACAAAACGTTTCAAAAATACCCTTGCAGTTAATTTTTGGATTGAAACCTTTAAAACCGTTAAAAATGTTTCGAAAATACCATTGTTGAAATCTAGTCAAGCTCTTGGGATGATGTATTGAAAGAGAAGAAAAGCTTCTAGTGTATGGATATATGAAAAATAGGTAAAACTTCTCATTAATTTTCATGAAAGAAAGTGAGAGAAGGAAAAAAAAAAAAAAAGAAGCATTTTCTGAGAATAAATCTTTTGAAAGTTAAAGAGTATTAATGAAACTGAAGTTTTTAATAGTTTCCATCCAAAAATTAATGACAATGGTATTTTTGAAACATTTTTTAAAGTTCAAGGTATTTTTGAAACTTTTTAAAGTTAAGGGGCATTTTTTAAACAAATCTTATAGTTCATGGGCATTTTTTATAATTTAGCCTATATTTATCAATTTTTTGTCCTTAAAAACGATGAAATTGCACTCTCACTAGTCATATTTTACCTTCAAAAAATTGGAGCTCTGAATATACTGTATTTTTGTAACCCATTCATATTTTTTCTCCAAATGTGAGATTATTTTAGTATTATATTTTTAACTTTAAAATTTTGTCATTAATTATTCTCTTAACATATTTTTGTCAGTTTTATATTTCCTAGATTTTCTTGTCTCATTCATGCTGTATTTGAATTAATTTAACTGTTCACTTTATTTAAATTTCGATCAGGAGTATTTTTCTTTTAATATTTCGTTGCTAATAAAACTTACTAAAATAGTAATGGATCATTTTTTAAATGAAAAATCAGAGGGCTAACGCTGATCCAAAAAAATCACCATAGCAAATTTGTTTCAAAAAAAAAAAAAAAAATCACCATAGCAAATTATGTGGTATATATAATCCTTATATTTAAACTTTTCTAAAATATTATTTTGTTGTTAATCAGGAAATTAAAAAAAAAATCTTTTTAATAAGTTCTTTTTTATTGTAAAGTAACATTTAAATAGAAAATTTTCGAAAAGAATTTTATTTTATTTAAACAAGATTAAGAAAATAATAACCAAAAATGCATTTTCTGTTCCTACTTGATGCTCTCCACCCTAATTTAGTTGTCCCACCAGGTGGCACCCAATGGTAAAGTAGGATGAGAGAATTTTTAAATTATTTTTTTCAAAAATTATAAATGAAATTAAGCTAGTTGGATGATGTCAAGCTCGATGATCAAATAAAAGTAGCTTGGTTTTGGTACATTATAGGTTGTCACTACAACCTCTCCGATAACGTTTATTTTTGTAACCACTTGATGAACTATAGGTTTATAGAAATATAAGGACTTGGATGATTAATTGTAAAGGAAGAAAAATTTTCTTAAAAAAAAAAAAAAAGAAAGTAAGAAAGATAGGATAACAACGACATAGAAAAAATTCACGTTCTAAGTTCCGACATAATAGTCTTCATGGTCAACGTTGATCCAAGATAATCAAATAAAGTGGGACCCACAACTACCTCACTGATAATTCATAAATTCTTTCCTCATTCAAAAGCTTCACTCATCATTTTGTCCTTAAATCATTCTCACCATTCAAATAAAAATAGTTGCTTTCCTCATTAACCATTTAGTTAAATTATTTATAAAAAATATATGAGGACAAACATATTAGGTAAAGTTTAACATATTAATGCCTTGACATTTTCAAACATCCACATTATTTATCTAAATATATCATAATATATTAAATGTCACGTCAATTTCTACCAATATCACGGTTGAAAAATGAATATAATTGAAGTTTATATTCAAAATCAAATACCCAATACACAAGGTCTTTTATGGAATAAAAGAATCTAATTAATTGAAGTATTGTGTAGTTTGAGCCATACCAAAATTTGATTAACGCATAAACAAATATACAAGCTATGAACAATTTTTATATTCTAGTATGCTATAAATCCATGTATATATCATGTTTTCTTTATAATGATTTTTTTGTTTTTGTTATTGAGAATATAGATATAGCTCAATATTTAGGTGAGGGTACCTCCCTCTCTCTACAGGTTATAGATTCAAATATTCACTCCTTATTTACAATGCAATATTATAAATAAATTAAAGAAAAAAGTTGAGTCAATCCTAAATTACAATTAAATTTAATTTGTCAACAAGAGCTTAGCTCAATTGGCATAAAGTTGTATTGGTAACCACAAGGTATGTGGTTCGAATCCTCATCCCTACATATTGTAAAAAAAAAAATTAATTTAATTTATAATGTTAGTGACTTATTAATAGATCTATAAAAATGGAGGTTGAATATGTTAATATTGGGACAAGTTCAACTAATTGGATTGACTTTTTATTTTATATTCATATGCATGTGCTAATTCATTAAATTAAGCATGCGTATTTATGGTTAGTGTTAATAAAATTCGTTTTAAATCCACGCCATTATTTTGTCAAAATAATTTTAAAATCAAGAATCTAAAATTTGAAATTAACATATAAAGAATAAAGGAGAAATTCTGGAAAAAGAATAAAAAAAGAATAAAGTAGAAATTGTTAGAAGATTAAAAGAGATTTGGAAAAACGACACGTGAATGAAAATTTATATTTGGTCTATTTTATATTATTCGTAATGAAATAAATATGTTATTATATCAATTTTGATTGGGGATTCTTTTTTAAATACAATTTTGATTGGGGATTAAAAGATAAATTATGGAGGAAGGAAAGTTCTAAGAAGATCATGAGTCTCAGACTCGGGTTCAACACGGAGTCCACGTGGCCAATAGGATGACGTGGCGACTGATTCTTTTCCATTCAAAAGCTTGACTCATCAATTTTGTTATCAGCTCACAATTTATTAATATTTAAATCTTATTTTCATATTTAATTTCTTTCTCCATTTTTGTCTATATACATTTTAAAATATATTTTCAACTTTAAAAAAGTGGCAAACTGTTTTTTTTTTTTTCTTAATTTTGTTTAATAGTAGGCAAAGTACATGTTCTCCTTCACTTTCCAACCTAGACCTTGATTTCACCTCTATCATTAATCTTTAGTTCATTTATAGTAAATCAATGATGGAGATCAAAATGATCCTATTTAAAAGTTTGGTTCCGGAATGGTTATTTTGAAAATTCTATGTTAGATAGGGACTAAAATAGATATTTTGAAAATAGGACGAAAAAGAAATGAATACACAAAAAAATAATTTTATTTTAAAAAAACTGAGAAAAAATAATTTTTTATATACATAAAATAAAATAATATATATATATATATATATATATATATATAATTTATTATTATTTTATTTTAAAATTTTAAAAAATAATTTTTTAATAAAAAATGGTGTCACGTCAGCAATCCGTTAAGTTTAATGAAAATTAGACCAAGGGACCAACAATGTAATAAAATGCAATCCTCGGAGATAAGAATGTCGAGTTTGAAAACTCATAAACCAAAATGAAACCTAACCAAAATCTCAAAGACCAAAAGTGTATTTTTTCCTATTTTATATCTATTAAATTTTTTAAAACATTTTTTTTTATCATCTAAATTCATTTAAGAAGTTATACTAAACACGCCTTAAATTATAAATTTTTCTAAACGTACGGTAGATAATTTGATTTTGCTTAATTTCTTATTTTGCTTAAAAGACCTTTTCTTTATCCCCAAAGTTAATCCTTTTCAAAAAATCAAATGGATCAATGCTACTCGTCTATAAAATAATCCGATCAAATTGAATTGAATCCAATCATATTAATTTTAATACATTCATGACAATTGGGAGATACGTGACATGAACCACTCTAATTTTAATACTTCATCTAATCTTTTTCATTAAAATAATAATTACCAAGATGTAAGAGAGAGAAAAGGCATGGTTTGTTAGGTTCAAGACAAACATTCAAAATCAAAATAAATTAAAAAGGAAAGGAAAATATATTTATAGGGACAATATTGTCATTTTCCATCAACATGAGTCAAGTTGAGATTGAAGAATCAAACCCCATGCACCCACCATTCACGCTATCAATAATACAAAAATTACACTATTAATTAATGATTTAATAATCATAATCTTTTAATTAAAAAAAACACAATAATTTACCCCCTTTTTTTGTTAAATTACATGTGTAGTCCCTGACCTTTCAGGATTGTGTCAATTTAGTCCCTAAACTTAAAAAATTTTAAATAGGTCTTTGAAAATTCAATTTTGTTTTCAATAGGTCCTTGAACTTTAAAAAGTATCCAATAAATCCTTAAACTTTCACTTGTGTGTCCAATAGGTCTCTCAACTTTTAATTTTGTGTCTAATAAGTTCTTGATCTATTCAACATTTTTTTTAAATTCACAAGTCTATTAGATACAAAATTAAATGTTTAGAGTATCAATAGACATAAAATTCAATTTTATATATAGTAGATTTGTTAATTTTTAAAAATATCAAACATATCAAGGACCTATTAAATACAAAATTGAAAGTTCAGATATCTATTATAAACAAGATTAAAAATTTAGGGACTTATTAGAAATTTTTTAAATGCAGGACCTGATTGATACAACTCAAAAAGTTGAGGGACTGTAATAATTTTTTTTTTAATGAACATTTTAATTTACATTTGATTAAAGAAAAATACAAAACTTAATTAAGGAACTGTGGAGAGTAATTCATTAATTAAACTCACTGAGTAATTACGGTTAGTGGGTCTTCCATTTCTTTTTATTGGGTCAACGATGCTTCTTTTCTTCTTCTTCTTTTTTCCCTTTCTCTCTGAATTTGTGAGCAATCTGTACCAATAAGAATCTCCCTCGTTCTTCAAACCCTATTGGCTAGATATGCTGATTCATGAACTTTCTTTAAATTGATTGTTTTCTATTTGCAGTTATGTTCGATTTCTGTTATTTCTCCCTTGTTTTTCCAATTATTTCTCCGAATTTTTCGTGGGTCAACTCTGTTAGTCTTCTACTAGCCCTTCTTCTTGATTCCTCAGATCATAATCTCTAGCTTCTGATTCATTTGTGGTAATTGTTGACTTTGGTCAAAGGGTGTTTCCGTAAGCAATCCTGATCCCCCACCCCCCCTTCTGGTTGTTGTTTTGTTTTTGGCTTAATCTTTTGTGATGTTTTTTGTTCGATTAAGTCCTGGGTTTGAAGTTCTTTTTGTTAGTCCATGGATGAATTGCTGAAAGGAGCATTTTCAGTAGATTTTGATTCCATTTCTGACTGTGGAGTCTTGGTTATCTGATTTTTTACGACATAATTTTCCATCCATGGGTTCAGTTAAGTAATAAATTAAAAATTTTCCCTATCTGGTTCAATTGGTTCTTGTTCCAAATCCGTACTTTGGGTGGTTTTAGATTCTTTCTCTTGATTTAAGCATCTGAGCATCGTAATTTACTCAATCTGTGTTACTTTTGAGCTCCTTTCTTAAGTTAGCTTAGTGGAAACGCATATTTTAAGTCATGGACAATGCTAATGATCCCTCCTCGTCCCCAAGTTTCGCCTCATCGTCTTATGTGTCAAATGGGTCCAGTTATAACAACGTTCCTGCAACATTTAGCAATGACCCTTCTGCAAATTCTGACCATATGTGCCTTAGCAAGCTAAGTGCAAACCTTGAGAAGTTAGTGATTGATTCTGACTATGACTACACCGATGCGGTGATTGTTGTTGAGGGCATTGAAGTTGGTGTTCATCGCTGTATATTGGCGGCTCGGAGTCAGTTTTTTCATGAGCTTTTTAAGCAGGAAATTGATAGCTCCACAAAAGATGGAAAGCCAAAATATTGTATGTCTCAGTTGGTACCTTTCAGCAAGGTCGGAATTGAAGCTTTCAAGGTTATCTTGAATTACTTGTACACGGGAAAGCTGAAGCCATCACCACCAGAAGTGTCTACTTGTGTGGATGAGGACTGTGCCCATGATGCATGTGGCCCTGCTATTAATTATGCAGTGGAATTGATGTATGCTTCTGCCACTTTCAAGATGAAAGAGATGGTATTGCTTGTTCAGGTAGGAGGGCATTTCTCAGATTCATTATATTTTCTTATTCATATGGGTTTGTTGGTCGGTCTCTTTGGTGAAAAGCTTACTGTTTAATTCATTGGTTTTCCATAGTCCTTGTTATCAGTTCGTTATTTGAGCCCATTACTGTAGCTTCCGTCATGTATGCTTACAGATGGAGATTTTTATGGCAAAATCTACTTAAAAAAGAAAGTGCAATGCAGTGTAGAATTAGAATGGTAGCATTTAGCATAATTGAACTCTTTGTTGCTTTTAAGAATGGGATCATTAGTGCCGACTTGAACATAACTCAATTGGTTAAGACATATACCCTCGTTCAAAACAACAAAGGTTCGAAACCCCTCACTTCTATATGTTGTTGAACTAAAAAGAACGAGATCATTAGCTCATTTGTCTGGCGAATGGTATGCCTGCTTCAATTGAGATTTTGGATGTATTGTTTGCGAGTTCAGTTCCACAACAAAATTTTCATGTCCTATGTGATTTATTTTATAATCTAACTCAGTATCCACTAACTTGTGCAGCGTCGACTCTCAAATTTTGTTGAGAAAGCTTCTGTGGAAGATGTGATAACTATACTGATTGCTGCGTTTCATTGTAATCTGGACCAGCTACAATTCCCCTGCATCCAAAGAGCTGCAAGGTCGGATCTTGATGCTGTATCTCTAGAAAGAGAGCTTCCTGGTGAACTTGCAAATGAGATTAAATCACTGCGTAAGAAATCTCAGCCAGAGACTGAACCAAATATTGTGGAAGAAGTGGACCTGAAGCGTGAGAAGAAAATCAGGAGCCTCCACAGGGCATTGGATTCTGATGACGTTGAACTGCTTAAACTTCTTTTAAATGAATCTTCTGACGTTACCTTAAATGATGCTTATGCCCTTCACTATGCAACTGCCTATTGTGATCCTAAGGTTATTAAGGAGGTTCTCAGTCTAGGCCTGGCAGATCTCAATCTTAAAAACCCTCGGGGACAAACAGTTCTTCATGTTGCAGCAAGGCGTAAGGATCCTAAAATCATTGTGGCCCTTCTGGACAAGGGAACCTCTGCATTAGAACCTACTGCAGATGGACAAACTGCTGTTACCATCTGTCGAAGGCTGACTAGGCCTAAGGATTATAATGAGACAACCCACAAGGGACAGGAATCTAACAAAGATCGGTTATGCATTGATGTGTTGGAGAGAGAGATGCGTAGGAATTCATTTTCTGCCGGCATTGAAATGGCAACTCAGATTTCCCCTGCTGATATGCATGTGATGCTAGACTATCTAGAAAATAGAGGTGATATTCTCTCTCTATGTATATTATATTTACAATTTTGCTCCGCATCAAATTTCTTATTGGAGTTTTTCTTTGCCATTACAATTCTTTGCCATTATATTTAAGCTTCATGCTAGTAAAGAATGTGTATGCCCTTTGAAACTTCCAGCTCATAAGTTTTCTTGTTTATTTGTTCCTAAGATGCTCATCCTTTTTTGTAAATTTCATACATCAATGAAATTGTTTCTTATCAAAAAAAAGATGTTACGAGGTTATTGGGCATTAGAGAAGAGTGGAAAAATTACATTAAACTTATGGGAGAAAGGAATATGAGGAAGGCCGAGACCATATTTTAACACGAAGACAATTGAGCCTCTAGTGTACAACTTCAAGACAACTAGTAATGAAAGTTGGTTAATACAAGGGTTTTTTTTTTTTTTTTTTTTTTTTTTTTTTTTTTTTTTTTTTTTTTTTTAATATAAAAGATAAATAAAGGATTTTAAATCCTGTTTTGGTGGATAAATTTTTATCCTTATCCTATTTGTCTTTAAAGTTTAACTATTGAAGAAAGGACCACTTTAGTCCTTGTTTTGTTTTTTTTAATAAGTTCTTTAACAAAAACTTGAGGTTAGCACATAGTTTCTTCATTTACTTTATCTATAAATGTCTATATGAACAAGTGTTTGTAGCTACATGTAGTATAGGTTAAGGGTCGGGTTTCCAAGTGAATATATACTTTTATTAAATGATTTATTCTAAGAACTAAAATAGTTTTTTTAGGTGAAAAATAGGGATTGAAACAGAACATACGAAGGCACAGTTAATAGTTAGGAACAACTTGGGGTACAGGACCCTCCGAAACACGAATACTTCGAAGTAGACTATAGCACATACATCAGCAAACAATAACACGCCTTAAATGCTTGATTACAAAATAAAGTTGAATTCAAGTACACTACTAACTTTAACTATAGTTAGTAGAACCACAATGAACCGGAATAGAACCACAATGTATTACAACATAAAAGGTAAAGGAATACACGATAAACCAAGTGTTCAAGGTACTTGGACCCTCCCTCTCTTGAGAACACCCAAGAGTAACTCACTTACTCAGTTCCCTATCATTTCCATTTCCCACGCCCTCTATTTATAACTCCATACTCTAATCAACTCCCCTAACTAACTGCTAATATACCCTTACCAATATTCCTAATTACACCTTAGGTACATTCCTATCAGTCAGGAAGATAGATATATGTCAGAAAATATAGCCCCTCACATCATCTGAACTTGTCTTCTCAAATTTCATTACTTATCATGAAGATTTTATTGGGCTGAGTGTAAGACCATTTATATTTTTCCAGATTAAGTTTGCAAAGTAGTATCGTGATATTGATAATGACATTGTATAATGTTAAATATTGAGATTCTGTTGTATTAATTGTTAGTAAAAAATCTGTATTCCTTGAGTTTAATTTCAATTTATGTATGACTGAAAAACTTCATTAACAAAACATTTTGAGTTATTAGAATTCATGGTAGTAAGTTTAGTTCAGTTGCATATTTTATGATTCAAGTTGAGCTCATGTCCCATGTATCATGAACTATTACATTTAGGATCAGCTAGGAAGAGATTCTTGAGAGAAACGGGCTACTTAAAAAAAGCTTTCATCAAAGCATGACTTGATCTAACCACTATCAAAAATTTGATTTTTCTCTCATTAAAGTGGTTTGGCTGTAACACTGTTTCTTTCCATGGACCAAATCAGTTGCTCTAGGAAGTCCAACAAATTGATTTCACTTGATTGAATTTAATATTTATCAAGTCAGATTGGAAGATCTGTAAAGAGAATCAAACTTTAGCTTATTTTTTATAGAATTCCTTGGCCTACTTTATATAGGAAACAGATCGGCATATTATATTCTTAGCAATGTAATTTTCTTTTGGTCTTAAGATCACAATAACTTAATGAATATGTAAGAATTAATCCAATCCATTCGCTTCAAACCTTGACATATTTTCCCCTAATGGTGGGAAGCTAATTTGATCTTTAATCTTTGACACTCGAATCAAGAACCCAACATTTCTTTCCTTTGTTTCAGTGGCCTTTGCTCGTCTTTTTTTCCCGGCCGAGGCCACGGTCGCAATGGAAATTGCAGATGCCAATTCAACAATAGCATATACTGGCCTTGTATCATCCAAGGAGTCATCTGCAAACTTGCTGAAGGTTGACTTGAATGAAACACCATCTGTTGGGACCAAAAGACTCCAATCAAGAATGCAAGCTCTATTGAAAACAGGTACTTTTAGAACAGTTTTAATTCTCTTTGCTAGAGGGGAAACGGTAAAATATTTAAATGCAAATCATGTTTATAAAATCTTAAGTTAATCTACAATGACATTCAAATGGCCGTTATACTATCAAGGACGTTCATGAGTTGGATTGAGTCAAGTTTTGGGTCTACGTTGATTGTTCTATCTGTCAGTTAATCTAATATGAACAACTTTGGTGATGAGCTCAATACAACCAGACCATGTAATGATTACTTTAGATTGAAAGAGGTGTTATGTAATACCAAATTGGGAGTAAATAGGTTTGATTAACATTGTTTCAGTTCATAGTTTTCTCAAAGAATCATTCAGCATGCTTAATACTATGTCTCTAGATGAATGGTCTCCTAGTCCTAATGTCCTCAAGGATATCTTTCGTATTTCATATTTCTCAATGAAAGCTCGGTTCCTTAAAAAAACACATATATATATATCAAGGATATTGCGTATAAGTCATGTTGATGTATAAACCTAGTGATATCTCAAAAGAATTTAGTCTCTCCTTTCTATCAAATTGAGTGTACGATGAACTCATATAACATCACATCTGATCACAGTGGATACGGGTCGACGCTTTTTCCCTCATTGCTCAGAAGTTCTTGACAACTTCTTGGCGGATGACATGCCCGACCTTCTCTTCCTCGAAAAGGGAACTCCGGAAGAGCAGAGGAAGAAGAAGGCTCGGTTCATGGAACTTAAAGATGATGTTCAGAAGGCATTCTGCAAGGACTTGGCCGAGAATAACCGATCAGGTTTTTCATCTTCCTCCTCATCATCTTCCTCACCAAAAGTGGGAGTAAATCACAAAGCTAGGAGGAAATAAAGGCAGACTTGTGCTATATTTTTGTAGTTAACATACAGCTGAATGTGCCATAGAATTTTCCTTGGAAGAAATATTTACAGGAATGTGTAGAAATGTTCTGGCTTTTTCTGTATGATAGGACAACATTCCTCATCTTGCTTTCTTAACCTATCCTTTCTGTTTTTGGTCTGTAAAATAATTCTAACTTCTTAGCTTATGAGGAAAAGGAAATTGGGCAATTTATATTTTTGGAAATATGGGACATGGTAAATATACTGATACATAGTTTCTGATGTGGTCTGAGATACATGAGTGAATGTCAGTATTACAATTCTAAGCTCTTGATTTCTTTATAATTTTCATTTTTGGGTTAATTTTCTAGAGTAATAGGTTTCATAGGTCTGAAATATAACTCAATTCTTGGACTAATGTTGAGTCCAAAAGAGTTGAGATTCCTTCTTAGTTGTACACAAGGTTTTAAATGTCAAAGAAAGTCCTGAAAAAGTATTGATTTTGACAAAGGTTTCTAGAACAATCATAGAAATCAAGAAATAAGTAAAAAGTATATATTTATATTACGAATAAGTATTTTGCACTTCTATCTATGATAAATATTCTTATTATTAGTATTCAATTCATATTTATGTTATTTTGTTAACATTATTATATTTTGTTGATCTTAGAAATATCTAATAACACCCCATCTAAACATTGGATCTCTTCTCCTCATGGAAGAGAAAAAATAATAATAAAAAACAAAATATTAGAACTCTTCATATACGAAAGTTTAATCTTAAACTATTTGAACTTTAATTTTTTTTTTTTTTAGAAGACTTGAACTTTTAATTGTGTCTAAAGGTCTCTAAATAGTCAATTTTTTGTGTACCAAATTCTCAACTTATTCAACATTTTTTTAAAAAAAATTGGAGACATACTTAACATACAAAATTCAATTTTATATCTAATAAATTTGATAATAAAAAAAATAATATCAAAATATGATAAATCTATCCGACACAAAATTGAAAGTTAATGAACTTGTTAGACATTATTAAAATTATATCTATTAAAATACCTTTTCAAAAAAAAAAAAGATATCCATTAAATACAAAATTAAAAGTTTAGGACCTATTTTAAAATCTTTTTTGACAATTCATACTTACAATTATTTGAGAAATGAGGTTATAAGTTCAATTTATTAAATAAAAATAAATTTAAAAAAAAAAACATGTTAGAAAATGAGGTTATCAGCTCAATTTATTTAAGAAAAAATAAACTGTGGATTTATGGTACTATCGAGTAAAATATAAGTGTTAGTCTTATCTAGTTTGTGTATTTAGGAAAATAAAATGTATATATATATATATATATATATATATATATATATATATATATATATATTTTGTCGTTTTCTAAGGAAGGATGGCTAAGAAAAGTGAAAAAAATCTTAACCATCAGTTTAACGACATGTGAGAGTGGATTCAAACCATGGAGAATACAATATCTTAATCAGTTAAGTTATGTTTATGTTGACTTTTTTTTATTATTTATAATTTT
Source organism: Luffa aegyptiaca (assembly GCA_017139565.1). Lineage (NCBI taxonomy): Eukaryota > Viridiplantae > Streptophyta > Magnoliopsida > Cucurbitales > Cucurbitaceae > Luffa > Luffa aegyptiaca. The sequence goes on along the minus strand of CM029405.1, from coordinate 6,932,982 downwards.
AGTTAAATTGTCTTTTTTTTACTTCTCACTTTGTATTGTTTTTTTTCTAAAGTTGATAGGTTGTTTCAAGATGGTGAAATGAATTATTGTTTTTTTTTTTTTTAAGTCTTACTATAATCATAATACTCATTGTCAAAATAAAATAAAATAAAATAAAATAAAAAATAAAAATCATAATACTCAATAGATACTATATTTTTTAAAAGTAAATAATGGAAGTCTTAGGAAGATTTCAAACTCTTGAAAAGAATTGTAAATCAAGTTGAGTTAAGTTGCCAAAAACGAGAAATACAAGTTTTAAATGTTACATCAAATTTAAGTAATGTGGATGTGTCTTTAAACTGCTTTTTTTTTTTTTATGTTATTAATTATTAGAATAAAAAATAAAAATAATATAGTTTGTGGATAGAGAGAAAGAAAAAAAAAAAGAAAAAAAAAGAAGAAAGTAATTATAATATTCATTTAAAAGAATTTATTCAATCATTCCATCTATTAGAAAAATATATTTTTCTTAAACTATTAAAAAATATATATTAACCTTATCAATATTATGTCAATCTACATCAATGTGCTACATAAGTTCACATGAGTGTCGTATAAATTTAATTTTTAAAGATTAGTGGTGTTATTTTATTTTATTTTATTTTACATTTAACACGACCCAGAGTCGAGGTATAAAGTATTGAAATATAAAAACAAAATTGAAAGTTTTAAGAATAAGAAAGAATTGGAATACGAATATTTAAACCAATTTTTTTTCCCAATATTTTATCCTTGTTTAGAAAGAAGACGGAACAATTTCATGACATATCAATAAATAAATATATTTTTTGTCAATAAATAAATAAGTAAATAAATAAAATTTTAGATATTAAATCAAATTTCAAAATATAGCACAAGAAGTAAGAGTATAGGGGAGTGAATTCTCTTTTTTAAGTAGTGGAAATTGACCATACAAATTAAAGAATTTTCTTCATTCCATTATACTAATTCTAAGCTTTTCCTTTGTGAAGTCAATTTGCTTCAAAGACATCTAACATCTAAAATTTACAATCAGCAAATTGTCTAAACATATTGAATAATCACAAAAAAAAAAGAAGAAAAAAAAAAAGGAAAAATAAAATCTATCTTGTTACCAAATCTTTGAAATTTGAGGGGCCCACCACAGCTCTTCCAAAGGCTATGGGAAGTGATAAGAGTTTCTTTGCTTTGCCTACATATGCCCTTTTGGTGAAGTTGTCATAGTCATTTGCTTCAATGGAATCTAATATTTGCTTATAAAGCATTAGGGATGCCCACACTGGCCATCTACTGGCTGCACTCAGCTCTGAAATGCCCTTCTCAGCCTCATCAAAGAACCTTCTTGCTCTTTTTATCTGTCCTTTCATGAAACTCCGCCACTTGTCGGTCACCTTCCCTCGGAATATGTCGTCGTCACATAGCCCAGCTTGTGCTAACTCGTCTTGTGGGAGATACACTCTTCCCCTCCTAGCACTGTCGAAAAGAAAACGTGAACCAATTCCTTGAAGGTACGTACGAACAAACAAGAAAATGTAGAACACTTTTCAAAAGTTTCAAAATATAGATATCTGTGAGTGTTCGGGCCAGCTTGTCACACCTCAACTATTCTCACAAAACAACCACCTGACCCTACTACATTTAGTTGCTAAGGTAACTTGTATTTTATTTTGAAGAATTGTGATGTGGTAGTTTGTAAGTGAGAAATGGTGTGGAATTAATTCGTAAATGTATGTTTTGAAAGCAAAATAACTTTAGAAGTTCCAAATAGATCGTGGAAGAACGCTTACTCTTCTCCGACGTCTCTGAGAATGTTCGTGAGTTGATTGGCGAGTCCGAGAGCCAATGCTGCATTGTAGACGCTCTCTACCGAAGCTGTCGACTCGGGTGCCAATCCCATGACAGGAACACTCATGAGCCCCACAGTCCCAGCAACATAATAGCAATAAAGGTAAAGCTCGTCGAAGTTCTCATATCTTGATTTTCGCAGGTCCAGCCTCATTCCTTCAATCATGTCCTTGAAAGGCTGTCGAAACACAATGTATTACTTCAAGCCAAGTGAATCGAAACATACACGAACAGAGCTAAAGATGATAAAAAGTTTTAGACCTCCTTTACTCGAAGACAAGAGTAGTTAAATCATTGTCGCTCGTTTTAATTCGAATGCTTTCGATTAGACCAAACAAATTCGTGCACTGCCAATTCAAATATGAGCAAGAAGAGCTAAATCTCATTTAACAACTGGGATGATCAAATTTTTAATGGTAAAAGGCAGGCAATAACATCTCCATTTTGTGTGAATTACTCTCTGTTGTTTTGTACTGTCAAAAAAGTTGATCATTTCTTCATTGAGATATGGTTATTTGTTAAGTTTCACAAGATCTCAGTCATAGCAGCAGCCTAAAGTTCTCATATCACAAAGGAATAAGTGCAGAGAGACATAAACATTGTTAAATTTTAACTTCTAAATCAAGTTTACCTGAATGTCAACAGGATATTTTGAGACTGTATCAGAAAGAGCAGCATCATACATATCATAAGGTCGACCCTCGAACAGATCAGTTAGTCGTTTTTCCCATCGCTCGAGAGCCTTTGGGGTGATGTGTGAAGCATTAGGTCCATCCACGAGCTCGTCAGTCCTTCTGCACCACACTGCATTACAAAGAGTTACACTCTTGAATGTTCAAAACTGAAAACATAAAAAAGAATGTTCTAATGCCAAGCTGCTGATATCTCAGAAGTATGACAAAAAGGATAGCATAGCGAGTGCCAGGATGGTAAGATTCATCCCTAAGGATGTGTCCTGGTAGTAAGATTAGATGTTTGGAGATACCCCTGAGAGTTCTGGGTTCAAATTTTCAGATTGAGAACTTAATAATTTAAAACTCTTGTCGTCCCCCGAAATCTCCCTGAAAGATTAATGGAGGTCATGGGTTTTTAATACTCTAATAAAGAAATGAAAAGAGTAGAGATTAAGAATTGTTTCCAATGAACAATCATTTTATATTAATACCTAACTTAACAACAAATCTTAAGGAAATGATATAATATAAACCTTTGGTTAAATTACAAGTTTGGTTCCTAAACTTTTAGGGTTGTGTCTTGTAAGCCCTTGTATTTGAAAAAAATTGTCTAATAGGTTCCTTAACTTTCGACTTATGTCTAATAGGTCCTTAAACTTTAAAAAGTATATAATAGTAGGTCCATAAACTTTCAATTTGCGTTCAATAAGTTTCTAAGCTTCGGGAAATGTTTAATAAGTTAGAGATCTATTAGACAAAAATAATAATAATAAAAGTTTAGGCCTCTTTGATGACCATTTGTTTTTTTTTTTTTTTTTTGGTTTTTGAAAATTAAACTTATAAGCACTACTTTCACTCATAAGTTCCTTTGTTTGTCATCTACCTTTTCCCATGTTTTCAAAAACCAAGTCAAGTTTTAAAAACTAAAAAAAAAAAATAGTTTTCAAAAACTTTTTTTTTTGGAATTTGGTTAAGAATTCAAATGTGTACTTAACCCGGATGAAAACCATGGTAAGGAAATTGAGAGAAAACAAACATAATTTTCAAAAACCAAATGGTTATCAATCTCCCCTAGAGATCTATTAGAAACAAAATTCGAAATACAAGGACTTATAAGATACTTTTTAAAGTTCAAAGAACATATTTGACACTACATTAAAAGTTTGGCAAGTTATTAGATACTTTTTAAGAACCTATTAGACATAAACCCAAACTACTCGGACCAACCTTATAATTTAACTTATAAAATTAAAGACAACTTGGAACTCTAACTCTACATGTCTTTCAAGAAAAAAACAAAACCAGAATCATCAACAGAAACTACTAGGAAAGCATGGCTACAACTTGGAGCAATACACTGTCTGGTCACTGTCATAGCCAACAAGCAACTTGATCTATAGAAATGGACAAAAATTGCAGTAGACAAAAAGATAACATGCTGGAGGAAGAGGATGACTGATACCGTAAATCGCCCACACGGCTCTTCGCCGCTCCGGTGTCATGAGTTGTGTCCCTGAGAACAGCAAGAGAGAGGCTCAATCAAACAAACATTTGTAAGTTGAGCTGTTAAAGTCTAAATGGAGTTACATTCTTCCCATTTCTTGCAGATTACAGAATTGACAATTATGAATGGCTTAACATAAGAATCTTTAATGACAATAAAACTATGCCTCTAGTATTTTATCACAATCTATAACAACCAAGGGACAGAAAACACTCCAAAATTGTCACTATCAGTTCCATTTTCTTGGCAGCCAAAGAATCTATATCCCAACAGTAAAATTTGCAATGGGATTCTCAAAAGAGGAAGACAGAAACCAAATTACTTGATCACAGACAGAAACAAAAGCAATGAACTCAGAAACGAAACAGTAGAGCAGAGCAAAGAGGGAAGTTTACCCAAGTAAAATGTCTTGGCATATTCAGCACAGACCTCACCACAGCGAGAATAAGCCTCAGCCAAGAGATTCCCATCACTAATACGCTCAGTTTGGATGGTTTTTTCCCAATCCAAAGCTCTCTCTCTTTCCCTCTTGGGCTCCCTCACAAGAGCCGCTTGCTTCAGCACCACTTCATAGACCCTTTCTTCAGAGGATCTTGAAGGGTTCGCCACAGCAGCAGAGGAAGCCAAAACCCCACAAGAAAAGAGCCTGAATCTCTTAGACCCAATTGGCCTGGTAGTGCTGCTGCTGCTGATTCTTGGCATGGGGCTCAGCAGAGAGTTAGCATTGACACCAGACATCTTCTTCTTCACAACCAGCCACAAACCCCCAATATTTTATTGGGTCTTCTTCTTTTTCTTCTCTCTTCTGCAAGCTTTTTGAAGCCTTTTATTTGGGGGATTTCAAGAGAGAGAGAGAGAAGGGTAAATGGGTGACTAGCAATTTTTTGACCATTTTGGATTGGAGAATAGAAAATTAAAAAACTTTTCAACTTCTTTTATGGTGGGATTTCAAGAAGCACTTCCCTTGAAGCTGGTGTGGGAAGGAATATGCTCTCTAGATCACACATGGGAGGATTTGTGGACAGAGTTAAGATCCCATATCATCTTTTTGTCCTACAAAGTTTTACTTGGGGCACTAAGATTGTGGTCCTAATAATGGAGTCAATATGGCCTCTACTTGAGGTAGAATGGAAGTGAGAGAGAATCTAAAATGGAATTTTTTTTTATAGCTCCAATGAAATTAACAAAAAGTTGAGTTGGAATGTAAACACTATATGTCCGTTTGATAACCATTTGGTTTTTGGTTTTTAGTTTTTGAAAATTATGCTTGTTTTCATCCAATTTTCTTACAATGGTTTTCATCTTTGTTGGAGACACACTTGAGTTCCTAGCCAAGTTCCAAAAACAAAAGCAAGTTTTTGAAAACTATTTTTTTTAGTTTTCAAAATTTGACTTGGTTTTTGAAAACATGAGAATGGACTAAATAACAAAACAAATAAACTTGTAGGTGCATATAGTGTTTTTAAGCTTAATTTTCAAAAACCAAAAACCAAAAACCAAACGGGACCATAAAGTTTTGGTTTTTATTGTTGAATTTAATTTGTTTTTAGAGCTTGAAATCTCCTTGTATCATTAATAGCTTTTGAGATATTGTTTCTAAAAATATTCTTCTATTTTTGTTGCTAGATGACTGATATTAGTATTATTGTATTCATTAGAGTTTTTTTTTTTTTTTTTTTTTTTTTTTTTTTTTTTTTTTTTTTTTGAGAGATATTCATTAGAGTTATGATAGAATGTTTTGTGATTTATAAAATAATGCTAATTTTAGTTTTTTTATTATATATTACTAGTTATTATTACCTGGAAATTTATAGTATTATCATGATAGTAGGAATATTATTCTCTTAGTTGTTAGCCATGTTAAGCATTACTTAAAAAATGTGTGAGGTACAATAGTAAGAAAAATTTATGCTCAAGTTGACAATTATTTAACCAATCGTCTTGATCTTTCTCTCGGTCATTACTCATTATCCCAATTGTGTATTTCCTTCTTGAACTTCTACTCCTTTTGAGGTGAAAGTTCAAATCTTTATACTCCAACTTTTTTGTACTAAAAAAGAGATAATAGCAAGATAGTATAATTAAAATTGTACATTTATTGAAATACCCCTGAAAATTTTTATAATTAGGCCTTTTTTTAAAAAAAAATTATGAAAAATGTGTAAAAGAAGAAAATTAAGATTATCCTAAGAAGTCAAAGAGATGGTGATTAGCAAAGTCTAAGTGCAAAAAGGAATTTCAATTCCAATATGATTTGGATCCTAAGTTCATGAATTAATAGAAAATTTTGCTTTTTCATCAAATCAATCACCATTTTTCTTTCTCTTATTTGGTAACTTTCCTTTTCACTTATTATGGAAATTTGAATTAAAAAGAAAAAGAAGAAAAAGAACCAATCTTTCAACTTAAAAGTTGAGCATTAATATAATATTATTTACTAATTTAAATATATGTTTCTTTTTCTTATCAACTCCATGTTAATCATGTTTAGAAGACTTAGCTATTTTCGTTAAAAAAAATACAAATATGAAGGCTAATATAGTTATTAATATTGCTTAATTGATTATAATTATTAGAATGCTAGAGAAAATAACCAAAGAAAAAATAAACAAACTTTTTTACTAAGAAAACTCTTTTTTTTTCTTTTTCAGAAGAAAGAGACACATCAAAATTACAATAAATTTAAGTTTCACTTGTCACCCTCTATAGCTTCCTGAAGCCAACCTAAAAAATCAGAAAACCAAGTACCATAAACCTCATTAATCATTGCTTGTCACGCCAACATATTAGCCACCAAGTTTTGTGCTCGCCGAATATGCTTAAATTGTATCCCACCAAGCAAGAAGAAAGCTTCCGCACCTCCATAGCAACTGAACTAAGGTGAAGTTCTCGTCCTCTAAGAAAACTCATTGATTGAATATTTTATAAAAATTTGAAAAATAAAATTTTCACTCATTAAAAAAAAACTCTCTTACTCAATTTTTTTAAAATAAATTGCCTAACTAACCTGCCTTTGAAAGGTCAGCTTAGGCCACCATGCATGCATGTGAGATGCACATGGGTTGATATAGAAAACTTATGAGTGAGACCCACATTCACTTTTCTTATTTTTAGTTGTGGGATTTTGTTTGATTAATAAAAATAAAATGTCAGTTCATCTCTCGAAGGTCTTATTTGATAGCGATCTTATATTTGTTTTAAAAACTTTAAGACTTATAAAAATTACTCTTACATGTGTTTTATTTGTTTCACTTTTTTTTAATCTCTAATTTTGCGTAAAATTTTGAGGAAAAAATAATTTTTTAAAGCTCTTCAAATGTTTGAGATTATAAAAATATTTGTGTTAAATAAATTATAAAATACAGAAAATGATGATACATAAGTATGATTTTTATTGACATAAAATCAAATATATATATTCGTCATTTTATCTCATTATTATTTGTCAATACATATTATAAAAATATATCTCTGGTATATATATATTTGAAGAAAAAGAACTGGTAAATATATATATTATATATGTTTTTTTTTTTTGATAAATAGTATATATGCTTTTTTTTTTTTTTTTTTTTTTTTTGACAACTAGTATATATGCTTTTTAGTACTAGATTGTTATATTGTATAATGCAAATGAATTAATGATTAAAAAAATCAAGCTGTTGACTAAGCACACTTTTTTTAATGATCAAAATCTTTGACAAGATCAACCCGTTGATTTTTAACTATTAAATTCAGGAAACCAACTAATTAATTAAAGAGAGAGAATATATATATATATTTCTTAAAAAAAAAAAGAGTGAGGGAATATATATATTTAATTTAATTACTCTTTATTAATTTATTAATTATTTTTTTTAGTACATCAACATTTGGGAGTGGGGGGATTCGAACCTCTGACCTCATGGTCAAGAGTATATGTCAATTACCGCTGAGCGAGCTAAGCTCGGTTTGGCGACACAACTCACATTTAGTATAATGTTTTAGACTATATTTCATAATCACATGTTTGATATGTGACACATTCACTCTATAGCTCGAATCCAAACAATTATTTTTGTATGGTGGCCATGTTTTTGTCTCGTTGCCCAACTTTTACTCGACCATTCATGATATCATATGTTGAGCTTTTTAAAAATTGTTTATTTTTGTATTTGATCTTTTTTTAGTTCAATATGGTATGGAGGGATCTGAACCCTACGACCTTTCAGAAGATAAGTAGTGTCTTTATCTAGTTGAGTTATGTTCATGTAGATTTTTTTTTTTCTTTTTTGAGGGTTCAACCGTATGTAAAGGTGAAGGGATTCGAACCTCTGACTTTTTGGTTAAAAGTATATGTTTTAACTAGTTAAACCATTCTCAAATTGACGTATGATAAGTCTATTAGAATTCATATATTGTTAATGTATATTACTTCTATGGTTTATTTTGATAGGAAAATGTGAAATTTGGTTGAATGAATTGGCTTTTATGCTCAAGATGGTATAGATTATAGTTGTTTATTTTTAAAAACTATGGTTAATGTCAAATATTGTTTATTTGTATAGATTTATTTCTTTCTTTCTTCTTTTTTTTTTTTTTTTTTTGACAACACGTGGGATAAGGAGATTTGAACTTCTGACCTTTTAGTCGAGAGTATAAGTTTTGTGTCAGTTAAGCTATGCTCTCGTTGACGTTATTTGTATAGATTATAGTTAACAATCATCGTTGTCTATTTATATAGATTATAGTTAACAACAACCATTGTTTATTTAAATTTAGTTGACATCAATTGTGTATATATATTATCATAGACTATAGTTAATGATGACCATAGTCTAGAGTATAGTCTATATTGGAGTAGACCACTATTATGAAACCACAGTCTATTATTTTCCAAATATTGTAGTAGTATGGTATGCCTTTGTAGATTTTAATATCTATGATAGACCTACTAGTATTCATTGCTAATTTAGTATATAACTTGCTACTCAATCCTAATATTATTTAATAAATGAAATAATATTTAACTTCATTAATAATGATCAAATAATTTAGTTGATTAATAATTTGTTTGGAGATGATTCATCAAACCATTGTCTTTTATCTAAAAAAAAAAGTATAATAATTTTACAAGGGTTTTTTTTTATTCATTTCCTAATCCTACCTAAAATTTCCACTTATGGTTTAAATATTAGAAAAGTGAAGCAAAAACGTTGATTTTACACCTTAATGTCAATCATGAGTAATATTAAGCTAAAAATCCATTAACACACTTTCTCTAACCAAGCTTCTCTTATTTACATTATTTTTATTTTTATATATTAATTTCATCTTAGATTAAATTTCCATGATTTCACTTTCAATCTTTATATGTATAGTATCACTCACTAACTTATTTTAATTAACTAATCTCTCTCTATACATACACTCACAAATGCTCTTGAATTTTCTTCACTAATATCTCTTTGTTCACAAGTTATCTCACTCACCTTTTTATTTAATCTTTTAATTGTCACTTTATATATATTATTGATGGCAAAATCTAGACAGGAGGAACTCACCTGACCTTCACATGCCACCAACGGTAAATTTGTATGAGAGGGGGGAAGACGTGGCCTGCAAAATAGTAAATTTACACACCGGTGTGGTTCTTGCCACACCGCCTCCGATGCTTAAGTCAGAAAGCTGAAGGAGGAGAGCAAGAGAGCAAAGTAAGAGGAAAGAGTTTAAGGAATGAGTTTCGGGATCCCTTCTTCAGTGATGAAGAAGGGCTTAAATACATGTTCCTGCTCTAGGGTTTTTAGGCATTCGGAGGCGATTCGGGCTAAACCAAGTGGAACCGGGGCGGCCGGGGGCACCAGGGACCAAACGGAGGTGGAAGGATGCGTGGGCCGATAATTTGGATTGGGCCAAGGCCCGATCCCTCCGGCCTTGGCCCGACCCTCTGGCCTGTTTCTCCTCCGGAATCCGTTTTCTGTTCCTGTTTTCGGGCTTGTGTCGGGTTGTCCTCGTATGCTTCTTGCACCTCGAAGTGGTCCAAAATTACCCATAACATATATCATATGCAAATGCACTTTATTCTAGTTTTCTTTTTATACTTTTTTTTCTCTCACCAATTTTTCTCAACATATATGTATATACCACATATAAAAGAACATTTTTTAATATACTTTTTTTGTTATCTCATGTTATTGACTTCTTGTTAAGCATCAGTTTAGTACAACCTCAAGAAAATTCTTTACCTACTACATATAAAAGAACATTTTTTTGAAGAAAAAACTTGTAGTTACTTTTTAAAAAATTACCTAGTATTTGATTCTTAATAATATATAATATTAACTTTTATATATGTAAAGTGAATGAGATAATGATGTAACACTTCTAGGAATTTCATTCCAATAACATTATACTTCAAGATCTCAAAAATAGTAAAAATTGTAAAAGTAATACTTCATTCCGTACAAATGGTCCCAAGCTACCCTTAAGAGGTTTATCGATATTAATAGTTTACATTTTCCATCACTTCACAACTTTTACATAATTTTTTTATCCAAAAATCACTTTCCATTAACATTAATAGCAATTATCTACACATTTACAACATACTTAACATTGAAATGCACTTATACAAGAGGAGACCTTTCCATTAGTTATTTTAAAATTCAATATTTGGGGTGGGGGGATTCGAACATCCGACCTCTTGGTCAAGGATACATGTCAATTACCGCTAAGCTATGCTCGCTTTGGCAGTGAGGTGGAGGGATTTGAATGAAAGACTTCTTGGTCATTAATATAAGCTTTATGCCATAGCTATTCTCATGTTGGCTTCAATATCATGTCCTATGATGATTGTTCAATTGATTGAAAAATAAAACTTTTTTAATTCAAACAATTTAATAAGATCTAAATTCCATAGACGTAGTAGCCAAAGTGTGCTTGCCAACATGAGCATAGCTCAACTGGCATAAGGCTTGTGCTAATGACCGAAAGGTCTGTGGTTCGAAGACCAAGAAGTCAAAGGTTCGAATCCCCCACCTCAACGTGACTAATTTCATGGGGTAAAAAACAAAAGAGTAATTATAGATTTGGAATTTTCATCCTAATTAATCTCTCAAAATGGACACAAATAAAGAAATATTAATAGGTGCAATAGGAGGTTACAAAACCCATTTAAAATTTTGGCTCTTAGGACAATAATATCTTGTCCAAATCAAGTCAAATAATTTATTTTGTTACCAAATTAAGTTACTTTTGTCCACGTGTCACCAAATGGAAGCGAGTACCAATCAATTCGAGTAGGAAAATAGTAGGAAAAGGAAATGAGGCCAATACCTTTCCCTCGTTTTGTGAATTCAAATTTCAAAAAACGACCCAACAACTCTCTCCTCTACACTGATTGCATAAATCCCAACTCGAAAAAAAGGAAAATTATTTCAACCCCACAAGAAATTTTGAAAGAAAAGTAATACCCAAAAAGAAAGAATCGATTTTTGTTTTGAGTTGGGGCCTTGGGCTTGCGGGGGTGGGGTTTCTTCGTTGTTTCGAGTGGTGTGACGATCATCAATGATATGTGCTCGCAGTTGAGGCGTGAATTGGGGTTTCTTTGCAGATCTTTGGTGGGGTTTCTTGATCGATCGGTTTCGACTGCAATGGGCTGCTTCTTTGATTGCTTCAAAGTTAGAGACGATCGCCATCGACCTCGAGCGCACCTTGTTTCTGACCCTTCTTCTTCCAAGTACAGGGTAAGTTTTTTATTTTCGTTTTCCTTCTTTTTGAATTTTGTGATCACTTCGTTTGGTTGAAGAGGAATTTGAGGAAATGGAATCTGATGGGAAGTTTATTCCCCTGTTTCTTGGGAAGATTCTGTTCAGATTCTGCTTTTTGGGACCTTTTTCTTTTATCTGCTTTTTGCATTATGGGGTTCTTTCTCTCCGATTCTGATGTTGTTGGGGCTTATGTAGCTTAGCTCTGCTTGTTTGGCTGAATTAGGTAGCTGATTTGGCTTACTAGATGTGCAAATTGCGAGATTCTACTCTTCTTTTTGTGCCTTTTTTTTAGTTTACTTTGTATCTGAAGGAATTAGGGAAAGGTATAAATGGCTTTTTGATCACTTCTCGCTTTCTATTTCATGCTTCAGGCACCTGTGGTAGCTCGAAATCAGTTATCATCTCTCTTCTTGTCTGAAGGTAGATGTTTGCCTCCTCCATGTTTGTTCCTTGTATCTTATCTGCGGATTCTTACTTCCTTTTATGTTTTTGTTCTGTTTTATAAAAGAAAATGAAGATTCCCCAAGGAAGGATTCAGGTTCTAAGTCTTTTGGGTCTCCACGGTACACCAAGGAGTTGAAGGATGAGGTATGCAACCTTCCCAATTGTGTACAGCTCCAATACAGTGTGTTGATTTTCATGGCTGCTCATGTATTCATGATTTTAGTTTGATAATTGGAATGTGATTAGTTGGGGGAAATGAAAGGCATGAGCTAGGATGAGCTACTATGAGTCCAAGTTGAAGATTTCATACTTCTGCCTCCTCCCATTTGTTTCTGTTGCAAATGCTATGACCGTTCTTCAATTCCTCAAGTCTTATCTTTTCTCTGAGTTGGATCATATATCTGAATAAGCATCCTTGCTACACTTTCTAATATAATTGATACGAACATTAATCTGTTGATATGGACATTAATTTGCAGGCCAAATTTCTTAAGGCGTGTGGGACTATAGTGGAGACGCCAGCTGAAATTCGGAAAGCAACTAGAAAGCTTTTGGGTTCCCCTCATGATAACAGAGATTTGGAGCCTTCGCAGTACCAGTCACTTCCCAATGCATCCCTTGAGACACATCCGGATCTTCCCCGTACGCCTGTCAAACATTTGGAAGAGTGGGGAAATGAGTCAGGTTCTGCTGAACGTACACCTAGCAGGTTGTAACATATATGTGAAACAGCATATATTTTATGATTGAGTTTGCATAAATTTGGAGGGTCTATTGAACATTTAAATTCATTAGCATGGTCATCTTATTACTTGGTTTAATAATAGATTATCCATGCACGTTCTGAATTTAGTTGAACTTTCTTTTTCTGCCTTTTACTTTTAATATCAGACCCAGACATCATTCATAACTTGATACCTGTCTCACATTATGGAGCTTGTTGTTACTACAGCTGTACAACCAGTGAACAGAATCCTCAAAGAATCTCTGCTTACCCCATTGAAGGCAGTGAGACTGGAAGTGTCATTACCTCGTTAGCTGCTCTGAATAGTCCTGATAATGTGATGACAACATGCCGAAGTAAATCCGTACGTTTTGAATGTGATATAAATGAATCTCCCAGCCGAAGTTCATCTGGAAGTGGAAGAGAAAAAGTAAATGGATTTGATTCATCAGGTAATAGAAGTGTATCGAAGTCATCACCTTATCCAACCCCACTGCAGCTATCTGACGAAATGCAAACACCTGGAACTGTTTTTCCAGCAAACTTGGGTCATGGAAAAGCAAGAATCAGGTCCCAATACGTTTATTCAGTTATGAACCCTGTTGAAAGTGCCGCTCAATTGAAGGCACTGAAGGAAGAAGAATCTAACCTAGAAGGACTTTCAAGAGAAATGAGTGAATCGGTTCAAGAGCTTGAAATGATGACACCTATGCCAGAAAGAAATGTGAAAGCAAATACACATGAGAAGGACTTGATGGTGGAAGCAAGCTTGTCTGCTTGGTTGAAACCAGTAGCTACACATGATGATGATAGTAAGAAATTTGGAGCTGCAGATAGGCCAATTCGCGTTGGAAGAAGTGCAGGGGACAGACCAATCATAGGGATGGTTGCTGCTCACTGGAATGAGGATGAACCTGCTCAAATCTCACCCAAGGAATGGGATGGGAATGGAATCCCGAATTCGACCAATAAGTACAAGGAGGTAATTTTATGACTGTTTTTGAAATTTTCCTTTTTGTATGAACTTGAATGGTCATACAGATTGCTTTCCTGTATGCAGGATCAGAAAGTGAGTTGGCATGCGACACCATTTGAGGAGAGGCTTGAGAAGGCACTATCAGAAGAAAGCATAGTTACGAGGTATGCTTACTCTGTCTTGCTGTCTTCCATGCTCTTGTTCTAGAGTAGAGCTAAACTGCTGGACCTCCCCTCCCCGTTCTTCTGAAAGTTTAACTTTCCATGGGCTGAGTGAAATTTTACTTTTTAGTGGGATGACTTGGATTCTCTATTAAGAGGATTTATCATTAAACATGATCCACAAATGAAATAAAAACAAACTTTTCCGGATGTGTTTATAGAGTCACTGGTTGCAACCTAAGAAGCACAAACATTTTAGTTTGACTAGTGTGTTTGTGTCGACGTGTATTAGACACTCCAATACTTATTAGACACCTATTAGATACTTGTTAGTACAAGACATTAATGGTACACAGTAAATATAGGCCCACCATTCTTTAAATACATATGAAAAACTTGTTAAACATACTAAATAGAAACAAATAGTAACATAGGATAAATATAATGCATTTTGAGAGTAAAATACATCAACTTGTTTATAAATGCATAAATTTATTGACTTTGAATTTTAAAGATATATATATATATATATATATATATATTTAAAAAATTGGATTTTACTAAATGTGTCTTAAGAAGTTTTTTTTATCCCCCGTCATATCAAACCACCCTAAATCCATGGAGAAACTTGACTAATGGTTTTCTTAAGCATGTTATTCCCATTTAAATGGTAACCAAGGTGTCTGTACACAGTATTGATTCTAGTAAAGTTGAAATTTAAAACCTATCAAATTCAAATTGTTTCAAAGCTTATATTCCCCTTGTATGCATGATAATGCAGGAAGAATTTCCAAGGAAAGCTAGTAACTTTTGATGAGGAAGATGATACAGCACTTTCGCGGTTGCAATCTTCAATCCAACCCAGTTCAGTGGTATCGTACTGATAAACTAGTACATTCTTTTACAGATGTGTGACTCAATCCAGTTGAATGGTATCTTCAATCTGTCATAGTGATTGTTCTGTAATCCATATTTTGAAAGCTCTATCATATCACATCTCAGTTGAGAGTTTTCTGCAACGCAATGGAACAAGGAAGTGGCTGAATGTTCCACAGTTTACCTTTTTTGTAATGTTGCTTTAGCAGCTGTAAAGAAAAATACTTGCGTTATGTTAGCCTCTGCAACTTCTTGTTTATGGGTTTGAGCTTGTAAACCTTCTTTGATAATTGACAATGAATTGAGTCGTTGCTTATAAACTTAATTTGAAATGTCATAGGAAAATTGAAGTTGGACCTTTCATCATCTGGCAAAGGATGATACCCTTTGAATTGTTTCAATTATGAGTAAGTTCATGGAACATGTTTTTAAGACACCAATTTATTGACTTCAAAATTTAGATTCTTAGATGTGTTGTTTTATTTCTGTCGTATTAAGATGTACATACAGTGATACAAATCAATATTCTCATTGGTTTCTTGAATGGAAGGAAATGTTGTGTCCTTTTTAGGAGAAATGAATATGACAAGAATACATTTACCTCTCAAGCATGATAAAAACCTGAAAAAAAAAGCTGCAATAACTTCTTTTTTTTTTTTTAGTTCGACATGTAAGATAGTGAGATTCGAACATTTGACATCTTGGTCGAAAACATACGTTTTTACCAAAAGAGTTGTGTAACGATACAACCCTAAACTAACTAAACTAGTCTGCAGTTTGTATTGGTTTGGTTTAGAAACTAATGAAGAAAATAATCAAAAGAAATGACATTGCTTCTGTAGGAAGTTCAGATGCCATCGTAGCGAGTACTGTGAGGAAGAGATTCCATAATACAACAGCAGAGTTGAAGCTGACTTTCAATAGAAGAAACACTCATCATCAATGTTTTTTGTTCTCTAGATGTACATCTGCTGGCTCTCTAGTCTCTACACATAAGTATAAATCATCGATGAATTGGCTCACACAACAGAACACACTCTGTTAAAACTTAAGCATCTAACGTCAAGAAATGTACACCACATCACCAACAGCAGATCAGTCGGTCAAATAATTTGAATATTACTCCCACAGAAAAGAATGCAAAAACAAAGTTCGCATTTTTCTTAACTAGGTGCTATGTATGCTTATCTGACGAGCATTTTTTTGTTCTGTATGACGTTGAATTTAAGGTTGATGGGAAGAGTTCACATCTTGCTCATGATGGTTGCTGACTGGTTGGCTAACAACAGTGATATCTAAGCTGCTTCCTTCGGTTTCTGCAGCGATTTCTCTAACATCAGCAATTCTTGATTCTGTTGTCTGAATATCACTCCATTCCCCATCTCCAATTGGTCGTAGGTTGACCTCACCGGAGACTGGTATCGCTCTAGAGTCACTCAAGCATGCTTTATCCACATTGTCATCCGACGAGTCAACATGCTTTGTTAGCAGAGAACTATCGTTACCTGGGCAAGACTCCATCTTCTCCTCAAAAACTTGTATATGTTGTCTGCGAGGCAGAAAAAAATCACATTAAAGTTTACTAGCCACAAAAAGTTGCATCACATTAATCCTTTCAAATCAAGCTAATGAACCTAAAAAGATGATATATCTTCAATTAAGTTAAGATACAATATTGAACTATGTGGAGTTGAGAGAGAATAAAGCTCCATTTATAGTCCTTGTTTCTTTTGATTTTTTTGATTAAAAAAAAAGTGTCTGCTAACGAATTTGTTTTTCTTATCTACTTTAGAAAACACTCTTGAATGTCAGCAGAATTTCAAAATTAAAAAAATTTAAATAAAATATTATTTTATATTTTAAAATAGCTATATATATAAACAAGAAGCAAACTAATTTTTAAAAAAATCAAAACTAAAATCATTGATTTTAAAGAGGTTCTAAATAATTTTGGATCTATTACCCAGATAAATAGTGGCTAAATGATATACCTATATAATATTTGTAAATAGGCCAAAATTAGTCAACAGGGTAATAGCTCCCGTGAAAGAGGATATTGTTTCTTTAAGAGAGAGCAAAAGAGTAACACATGCAAATTAATCAGTCAAACAGTTATGGAGAGGGATAAGACACAACTCTAGAAGGGGAGAAGATGATAAACCTCTGAACTTGTGCTTGTAACCTATTTATATATGCTATAAGCTCCTGGTTCTCCTGCAAAGCAGCTAACTCTTTCTGTTTAGCCTCCTTTATTCTTGCTTCAGCATCTGCCTCTGCAACCCTGACTTTTTCCTCCCCTCTCACAACAGCACCTTCTAGAATCACAACCTGCTCTCTAGCTTTTGCCAGCTCAGATCGCCACATAAGTGCTTCTTGATTTGCAGCATCTCTTTGTTTTATCATCTGATCTCTTTCTCTACTCATATCAAATAATTTGGCTTCATACTCTTTGAGCTGGAAGCAGAAGTGAAAAGCATAAACATAGAATACGTATCAAGGAAGCCATAATGACAGATAGGGCACATGCCCTTCCATGAATTCTAATTAAGTGTTGTATAATAAAGAAAGCAAAACCTTCAACATGGATGCATCCAGTTGCTTCTCTGAATCTTCTTTTATACGTTGAATTTCTGCACAAACAATTTTCCTTTGTTTATCCATCATATGGGCTGCAGACGCAGCAGCCTCTGCAGCTTCAGCTGTCTCAGATAATTTTTCAGCTATATCATTTATTGTTGAATCTCGTGCACGAAGATCACGAGCCAAATTCTGTAGTTCTTCATCCTTAACTCGTAATGTCTCCTGGATAAACATAGATATGCATACTTAAGAATCATATACAACTGAATGAAATACCAGAAGGGCCTACTGCATACTACATTCGTAGTTCATCACATCTCCAGCAAATCCAGCCTCATACAAGGAGTAGCATTCTTGCACAATCAACATGATCCAAAACAAGGGTTCTATTTTCAAGACCTACATAGTTTCTGTTGCGAACCTGAGAACATTCCTATAACAAGAAAGAAGTGTAGTCTACAAAAGCCTAGCCTCTAATTCAGATTATTATATATTGAATTCTCTGCCTATATATATAGTTATATAACAAACAAAGAGATCCGTTAAAACCAGGCCACAAAAGAATGGCCAAGGAGCCGAGGGTAGAGGGAACCCCCTCCAAATACCTACAAACGAAGGGTCTTACAGTCCTTGGTAATCAACAAAAGAATTTACTATTCTTCAAAAAGAAAAAGAAAAAAAAAAAGAATTTACTATGGTTTGAACACCAAGAAGGCATATGTTGCACACTAATAATTTAATGATAAAAATCATTCACTAAAATAGAGAAGAAATTTTTTTAAAAAATGAATATAGGAATGGGTAGATTCTATCACATTCCAACCATTGTGGTAAACTCAACACTTCAAAATTTATACAGATAAAAACCTAAATTATATTAAGGTTCATCAACCTCCAGAATTTGGCATGGGACCACATATTGACTAACAAATAAATGGCAGCAAATCAATTTAGAATCTGAAGTCATCGTATCAGAAGAGCATAATGCATCAATCTTACTCCAACCTTTTATGTTTCTAATTTGCACATAGGATGGAATAAGAAAGCAAACTACTTTCAGAAAAAATGAAGCATTCCACACCTGTGCTAAACTAGCGTGCAAAAGCAGGCTCAGTATGGAAGAAAACATGCATTTCAAATACACTCAGATGCTTTACCTTCATAATCGCTAAATCATCCATTGGGCCATCAGTTGTTTTATTTACGATAATTCCCAGAGTATTTCTTAAAGAAATCTGCATGGCTCTTTCAATTTCTTTAGAACTTTCCTGGGCAGTTGAATTGGCAGCAGCAACTACTGTCGCCACTGTTCCTAATTTTGCAGAGCCATTGCCACTCAAGGAATTTACAGCCTCTTTATGGGCCTTAAGGACCAACTGGGTTGCACTGATTAGAGAAGGTCAAAACAATAATATTAAGACATTGTATCAGCCATACTATGAATCTAAGGAAAAAAGAGGAAAAATATTACATTGTTTCCTTAAATAAGGTGAATCATTATATGTCATAGAAAACAAGCCCACCATGGGAAGTCACCAAACAATGTTGAGAAAAGTCTTCAGGTTGAAAATGAAATTGATTTTTACATCGGTAGTGTCGTTTTTAGTTTCTTTCCAGTGGATAACAATTAACAGCTAACTGATCCTCTTTTTCTGCAAATTTCTTTTATCCATAAAATCTCAGAGCATATACCCCAATGGAGGTTCAGGAACTGTCATTTTATGTATGAACTTACAGACATGATATTATTGAATATTGGGCATGAAACAAATGGAAATAACTGTGCCTTATGTGGGTTCATACAGATGTGGCACAAAGAATATCACTGATATGAGGCATGTTTGAATGACTTACTGCAAGGTGGACACCCAAGCTTTAGCTGCACCAGGAGTCTCTGCACAGAGAAAGTAATCTTGTTTCTGGGGTGTGCCAATGTCTGAAGATGTAGTTAAGACGTTTGAAATTGTAGTAAATCCGTTCATACATAACATTTTCAATTAAATTGTCAACAATAACATTCAAGTAAATGTTTTCCCCATTGAGACTAAATAAAGTAGGAAAATAATGAGGATACAGATACAGCAACCATCGTACTTTGGTAGTCCACTAGAACAAAAGAAAAATTGAAGAGAAAATATAAATTAGTAATTATCAGAGCCATAATGAATCAAGCAAAGTACTAGACGAAAACTATAAATAAGCTTTAAGAATCAAACTTACTGGAAATTTACAGGAGAAACAGTAATATTGCTATTTGCATCAAATATAATAGTTCCTTTGATAGTTGCCTCATTTCTCCTAAGTCTACAGCAGAAGTTGCAAAAGAAAAAAAAAAAAAAAAAAAAAAAAAATTCTGAGTTATTTTCAATGTCATATAATACATTGAACCAAGAAGGAGAGAAATAAAAAGTGTAAATATTGGAAATATGGTTACTTGTATTCCATTTTCCCTGTTGTTGGGTCCAAAATAACCCATCGCTCATTCCATTTCCTCAACTGCAAAAACCAAAATAGTGGAATGCAGTCTAAGAATAAAAAGATGCAGAAAATAGAAGATTGATCTTTAAATGTGAGTATAATTCTACATTAGCGCACCATAAAACAGTTAAGAATCTGTCTGATCTTCTTTTTCAGTTGTTTGGGGAGTTCCAGATGTTTCTAGCTTTGGTTCGTCCTGCTTTTTGCTATGAGTTTGATTAAGATCATCCTTTTGGTTTAGTCTTTGCTCTGAAGTTAGTGAAGGCTTCTTCTCAGAATGGAAAGCATTGAGGTTGGTTTGATTTTTTAGATTCTGTGAAGTTATGTTTCTCCCTTAGTTCAAGATTTCAAGTTTTATTAAGGTGTTCTCTCTCCCAGCTCTTTGCTGATTTTTCCAAGTTTATTGGTTGCTTCCATATTTCCTGTGTTTTTTATTGTCTTCTCTTTTCACTCCCTTGAGAGTTTGTTTGAGCATTAGTCTCTTTCCATTTCTTCGGTGAAAAGTATCATTTCTTGTTAAAAATAAATAAATAAATAAAACTGTCTAAAAATATCAGCACGTCAACAGCCATGCTCATAATCACAAATTTGCAGACAGCTAAAGCATGGATACCGGTGTTTCTCACATTTCTCTTGTCCTTGAAATTCAAAGACCAACATGCTATAATCTTAATGAGTTCCATGAACTTTAGAGAGATTCAATCTAGTCTTGAAATATCACTAAAGATAGTCTAATTTCCGCAATTAAAGACGTGCTTCATTGGAAAATTTGAAAATCCTCTTACAAATGGAAAATCAATGCCAAACGAGGTATCGGCAAAAGTTTCCTTATCTCCACTATGACAAGGAACTTCAGCTATTGGAGCCGCCCAGGTCACAAAATGAGGGAAGGGGAAGGCAAGAAAAAGAAAGAAAGAATTTTCTACCAAATCAATAGAATACCCCAAACTATCCTACTTTCCCAGACAAAACCCATAAGCAATTTCCCCCCAATTTAGACACCGAAAATTCGACGAGAAAGATTAAAACGGAAGTGCCAAAGCCAGCGGAATTCAGTAGTAAACATCAATTCAAAACAACAAGAGAGAAAAAGAGAGCTGCAATTCTTGAATTAATGATCGTACTGTTTCAGATCGCTTGAGAAGCGGACCCTGCAACAAATTCCGACCAGAACCAGAGGCCAGCTGCCGCTTGATCTTCTCCAAGCTGTTCCCGGCATCTTCTGCTCTCTGCTCCAACAAGAATCACAAATTCAAAACATGTTGAGCCTACAAACATCCACACCGGCAAATCATGCACCGAAAAAGCGAAGAGAAACCCACCGGAATTGCACCATTAGAGGCCATTTCGGATCAAAAAGGGGTGGCCGAGCTACCAAACAGCAACCAGTAACCCTGTCCGAGAGAATTTGCGTAAAGTATTGGAATCAACCTGCGATTTTCTCAATTCTTCGATCGAGATTTTCGTCGAACGTTTCTTCTTAGGTTTGCTTCTTGCACTTTCAGTTGGGACTGTTAGATAGCCCTCAGAATCAATTTTATTTATGAAATTAAAAGAATCTTTCCTTTTCTTTTTCCTTTTTTTCTTCCCTAAAATTTCTGTAATGTTTTTTTAAAAAATAATTTTCAACTTTTAAAAATAAGTATATTGTAAAATTATATTTGAATAACCTTGGTAAGAATTTGTGCAATTTTATTCTTTTACTTGATTTTCACTCATGAATTTATTTTAGAACTCCGGTTAAAAATATTTACTCCTTTTTTTTCTTTTCAAGTATAAGGTTCAAATCTTCACGACCATCTTTGTACTAAATAAAAATAAAATACAATAAAATTCTTAAACAATTCACTACTAAAATTAATCAAGCTCATACTTTTATCGGAAATAATTTAGTTTATCTCGAAATTTTCAATTGAAATGTTCTAGTTCAATAGATTTTTTTTTTTTAAAGATCAATAGCAAATTTCAATGCAGATAGAAAAACTCGAAACTCCTACGTTATGAATTATATGTATGATGCACATTAGTGAGTCACGTTTGAGCACACCAATTTTAATTCATAGTAACTAAGTGGCTAACCCATGAAGGGTGCTCAAAGAGGACCCAATTATTGAGGAAATGAATTTCAATTTTTTCTTAAAATTTTTAAATTTCTCATACTTGGAGTAAAGAAACACTTTTTTTAGGTCAACAAATTCAGGGTTCGGAATTTGAACCTTAATTTTAGAAAAGAAAATAGATGTTTTGTCCATTTAACTATGTTTAGACCGATTATTTTGATTAATACTTACATGATTAAAATTTACACCTTTAGTTATTTTTTCACTGCAAAATCATAAAGATTTGCTTAAGACAACTCCCAGCCAACAATGAGATTTCTATAATCATCCCCCGTCTTCATATCATTTTAATTATATTGTAATGTTTAAGAGTTATCAAATTAACACAAAATTATACTCTCTTGACCTTTTATTGTATTTTTAAGTTTTTTTTTAAAAAAAAAATACAACCTAATTCCTAAGCTTAGATGATTTTATCTATTCAAGTTCAATAGACTTTCGATCTTAAATATGATAAGCTTTCTTCAATAACGCTATTTATTGAGTATCAACTTGATACATTGATTAAACTAGTGATGATTTGAGATAATATATCGTAACTAAATCAATTCATCGAGATAAAAGCAAGTGGTAAAAAATTTCAACCAATTTTTCTGTTTGTCTGCCCTTATTTTACATTCAATTTCTATTCGACTTAATTTCGACCAAGAACAATATCAAAACCAAGTCACCTACATGCATTCATTTTACATACTACTTGCTTCACTCTGCTCAAACTCAAGAAAAATTAGTTTTAGAAGTCCTTATCAGAAGAGTGCAAGAGTATCAAAGAGATGATATTGTACAACATAAAAAAAAAAAACTCAGTGCAGCAGCATGTTGATAAAACACTGCCATTATTGCCCCCCAAAAAACGAAGCAATACTTCAACAATGCAATAATACAACTTGCAGCAACATTAGACTACAAAAAAACCATCCTTCTGACACACCAGAAAGGAGAAGTGAAAAACTTCTAATATCTCATGAGCTAAAACTAAAAACCAAGACTGGAAAAGATGTAGATCAATTTAATAAATAGCTTCATTTTAGTTGAGTGTACTTTATAATTTTTGATGTCCTTGTTGGAACTTTGGTAACCTACTTGTATTGCTGGGAGAACTCCCTCACAAGCTTGTCCATGAACTGGCATTTCTTGTCAAATCCCCACCCTGGGTTGCTCTGCAAACAGAAGAATTGTGCAAATTAGCATTCACATTTGACATTTCTATCCCTTTGATTATATTCATATTTGTCAAAGCCTAATGTATGACTCACTAATAAGTAAACATGGACAGGGGAGGATGTCAAGTAAGCCTCTAGAGTACAGAGGCTAAACTAAAAATGGCCTTGAAATTCAACATTTTGGCTTTCAGAATCTATGTAGCTCATAATGACATTAAGGGCTCGTTTGGAATGACTTTCTAAGTGTTTAAAAAAAGTATTTTTAAGTGCAAAAAAAATATTTTAAAACACTTAAAAAGTCATTCCAAACCGGTACTAAATTAAGCTGCCTAGTGTAAGAATCTATAAGACAATTGGGTAAAATGATATTGATTCCATAAACAGATCAAATCAACACAGAGCAGTTCATTTAAATGAATTCAAGATCTAATAATGCAGCAAAACCAAATAAATAAACTCAGTCCTTAACCGACTCAATACTCTTTCCTCATAACTTACCATTGCTTAGTAAAAAGAATGTAACTTAAAGGACATTCGTGTTATGAGAATAAAAACACATTCCAGGATTTTACATTGATAAGAAACATTCAAATCAATACTTAATTCCCTTAGACATTCAAACCAAAGAGGACAGAACAGAATCGATACTTTATTCCTACAAATGTATGTGAGCATGCAATATTCCCACCTAGTAAGAACGCTTATACAATTCTACTAAGAAAAAAATTAACTACTTGAAACAGATTCAACATAAAAATAATAAATTGTTGTTCGGGGAAAAACTACATTTTCATTGAGAACAAACAAAGAAAAGAAAAAACAAGGGAAGTACATTAAAAAAAACAAAACAAAACAAAAAACAAAAAACAAACCAACCAACCAAGAGGAGCACAATTAGCCTAATAAACTGTCGTAGAACTTTAGTCAACACCATCAATACTAAATCAATATACACTACATTACGGGAATATTAAATTGTATATCGTATACACGTTTTTATTGTTACTATTGCCCATAAAATATCTATAGCATGATAAATATGGATATCAATAATTATAAGTAGATTTGAAATAATTCTTGAAAATATGTACGAGAAGAAAAAAACAACACAAACATAGTATTCGTGCATTCCCAAGAACAATATACTTGAGGATACAGTATACCTAGGCATAGTGTATATATACTACATCACATAGTGAGTTCAAACTTATATTTCCAGCATAGTATTTCTATTCTCTTTTTTTTTCTTTCTTTCTTTTTTATCTTTTCTCAAAATGAAATCAGAATATTAAGTCTTTTATTAAGGTGGCTTCACTAACCTGCAAAGAAAGAACTGCACGATTGGTGAACTGCTTTACAGAATTAGGCGCACTTTGTGGAAGTGTTTTTGCGACTCTTTCCAGCTCCCCCTGTTGTTGCTTTGCAGTTACTCTATCTGGTCCACTGTAATAATCAACTATCTCCTTTAACAATGGAACTCTCTGCAAGGTTTCTTCCACGATTTCCTTGTACAGCCAAATGAAAAGGTTAGAAGAAGAAGAACCATCAATATAAGAAGCGTATCAAATTTTCAAGTGATCCTCCCATCCCAACCTAAGCTGAGAACTAAAAGCTTCTCCCATTGCCGTATTAATTAAAAAATATATATACATATATATTAAAACTATAAAATGATCTATGAATGGCAATCCAGGAGGCTGAAAAATGTTGAATTCCATATTTTTCCTTTTCACAGGAAAATTTAAAATTTCAAAGAGCTCAATGCCAAATACAACTAAATGTTAAGAATAGGCTCGACTTGATGATCATACATAACATCATTCAACAACAGAGATCCTAATTCTTGGAGTCTTGAAAGCTGAACAAAGTTGCTTCCGGGCCAAAACTTCAAATTTAGGACCCTCACCAAGCCAGTTAATGCACTAGCTAACAAGAAAACATTTCTAAGTGTACAGATCTTCAGATGTAACCTTCTCTAACTCTAAAATACCCAAGGATGAAATCAATATATTTCGAAACTAATAAAAATAATATATATATATATATATATATATATATATATAAAAGGCAGCAAGAGTACATATAACATCACCAACACCCAAGATCCTAATCACTGGATAAATTTGGCAGCCATCTTTCTTATACTTATTACAAGAACTCCAACATCTCCAACCCCAAAAGTCCTAATCACTAGATATTCACAATCAAATGGATGTAGACCAACATCTTATTGGAAGCAAAGTATGAAGATATAAGTACCAACTTTATCAAAGATTTACCAAGCTTAGACTCAATTTAAAGATCAGCATCCCATCCCAGAGAAAAAATCAGGCGTAGAAGAAAAGGCATAATTAACAAAATTAGACTGATTGATCAAGAAGGCAAGAATATTAGTACAACAGAAGACCCAAAAATTAATAACCACAGCTAACCAGCGGCGGATCCAGCATGGGCCCAGGGGGGGCTCGAGCCCCTCCTGAACTTTTAGATGTTATATATTTGTATATATAATTCCAGCTTTACTATCCAAATCTATAGCTGGCTTCGTTGGTGGAAGTGCCTTAAGCCCCCCCTCACGCCTTGCGGTCCTCGGATCAAGCCCAAGTTCACGCAGTTTTTTTAATTTTTACGCCTTGCTTCCTCACGTCGTCGCCTTGGGGTCCTTGGATCAAGCCCAAGATCACGCAGTTCTTTTAATTTTTATTCTTTTTCTCACTCCTTTAATTTTCCCCTCACGTGGTGCCGTCCATGGATTGAATCCGAATTTACGCAATTCTTTTTCTCACTCCTTTAATATTTATTCTTTTTCTCTCTTACAATATATTCAAAATTAAAACTTGTCAATTTAAAAAATATATACTAGACCCCGTTTTTAAAATTGACTTTTATAATTACAAAAACTTTTATTTTTCATAAATTTAAATTGTAGGCTATATTTTGTTTAAAAAAAATTACTTGCAAATGTGAAATAATAACAAATTTAATTTGTTCCATAACTTAGGATAGGTTTGGTTTAACTTTTCAAGTTTTTAATTTTGTAAAAAAATTATAGTGTTTGACAACCACTAAAAATTGAAAGTTCAAGAATCCATTAGACACAAATGTAAAAATTTAAAGATTAAACTTGTAATATAACCTAACAAATAAATAATATTACAATATTTTTTTTAAATTTCTTCTTTAAATATTATTTTTATATTGAAATAAACGGAAATGGATAAAAATATTTTAATTTTTTGTTTTCTTAAAATTAATTTCATGATATAAAAATGTATAGAGAAAAATTGCAATGAATTAAATTAATAGTTCAGTTTCATTTATGAAAATTTTGGAATTGAAATTTTGGAATTATTTACTTGTAAATTACTTTTACAAAATTTTAAATGAAGCCCCCCGTGAACAAAATTTCTGGATCCGCCACTGCAGCTAACCAATCAACAAAGAGAGTAAATAGGAGACATCAGAACTTTCTCTATCGGACAATGAACATTTAAACCCAAAAATATATTAAGTGGAATCCCCATAAAGGGAATAATGAAAGCAACCAAGTAAACTTCATAGAAGAAAGGTGATACAGGTGGAGCAAACGAAGGCACAGAGAACTATCCCCTACCTAAGATCCCTCCTAAGAAAACAAGCAAGCGAGTCATCCCCAATTGAGAACTTCAAAAACTCAGTAAAAGAGAAGGCAATAGATGAGATAGCCTTCCAAAGGTTCCTAGAAATGCCTTCAGTTCCAACCATCAAGACCCACTCAGTTGGAGACAACCACCTTTGCAGTTTGCTCACTATAATCCTGTGGCATGCAGCATCATACTTCGAAGGGAAATGTCATGTCCACTTAGCCAACAAGGATACATTACAAATTTCAAGTCATGTTTTTTATGCCCAATTCCTCAGTCCTCACCCAATTGTGCTATTAAAAAAATAATTATAATTATATATAAAAGGAAAAAACTTGGCTACATACCACCATTAAAATCTGTTAGGTATCTAAGTAGTTGGAGAGCCACACCCCAAAAGCCAGGCGATTGGGGAGGGAGAACCAACCACTTATATACCCCATCAGAAGCCCATATCTTTCCAATGTGGGACAAAGGCATCCCATACTGCCTTGGTCCCTAACAATTGCCCCTCCCCGGAAAGCCGACGTCTCGGCGGCTGTGCACGGCGACGCTTCACTCGGCTGGTTCCGGTCAGCCCCTCCGCCGCCACTCCTCTCCGAAGCTGTCGACCACCGGCTCTGATACCAATTGTTAGGTATCCAAACTAAGAAAAGACACCAAACACTAAAATATTATATTGCAATATCAAAATGAAGTTACAATATAACCCCGATAGCCTTTCGAGAGGGCTAACTCTCTCCCAAGTCCCACAATGAGACACTACCAAAATTCTCCACACCCTAAAGACTCCATAAACTACCCTATTTATAACCAAGGCACACCCAAGGCTCCCTAGCTATTTACTATTATACCCTTACTACCCTTCTAATACTATTCCCCGAATATACCATACTAATACCCTTACATTACTCCGAAGCCGTCGACCACCGGCTCTGATACCAATTGTTAGGTATCTAAGTAGTTGGAGAGCCACACCCCAAAAGCCAGGCGATTGAGGAGGGAGAACCAACCACTTGTATACCCCATCAGAAGCCCATATCTTTCCAATGTGGTACAAAGGCATCCCATACTGCCTTGGTCCCTAACAAAATCTTGACAACTATGAGAGATAAATTTTTTTTCTCATTTTCTAACTTTCTCTTTCTTAGTTGTCAAGATTTTAATGGGGTATATAGGAAGATCCCTACATACCGGTATGCAGCCAAGTTTTGTTCTATATAAAACCCCACCCAACTGAATGGGACTGCCCCCACTCTCTTTGACACCCTCCAATAAAAAATTTCTTATCATCTTTTCCACCTTAAACTACCAGAAGGAGAAATTAAAGAAGAGATGCCACTCAAGCACAGACGGGACAAGCATCAACCTAACACCTTCAAAGAAGAACACATTTTTTCATGTACAAAGACATTTAAAAACTTCTCCGCAATAGGATTTTCAAGAAGGAAAGACACAATTGGGATAATTAGTAATGACCAAGAGAAAGACCAAGGCGATTATTGAGAATGGCACCAACTTAACACTTCATCTGGCCAACCTAATGAAATCACAATTAATACTAACCAAGAAGCATTATCCCAATTGATCTCAAATACCACAATGCTCCAAAAACAAACAAATTTTTGTAAACATTAATGAAGGCCTCATTCCTACTCATGCAAGAAAAAAGGTCATCAACAAACTTGAAATGAAAAAGGTGAATTCACTCTTCACCCGTGTGAAAATCCTAACCAAATCCTTATCCATCCATACCTGATGATACTACCTACGGAGGACGTCACCAACCACTAGGAAAAGGAGAGGGAATGAAGTCTCCTGCCTAATCCCAGTAAAGGCAAAAATTCCACGCCTAGGCTTACCTACCAAAATAGAATAGTTAAGAAAGCTAATGCAATTCCATACCCAAGATCTCCCCTTGAACCCAAAACTTCTCATTCAAACCACTTTAGTAGTCTTTCTCAAAATCAATCTTGAAGACAATGCCTTCTCACTTATGACGTATATAGTTCTCAATAGCCTCATTAACAACAAGGCATCCATAATCTCTCTCGCCATAAAAGCATCTTGAAACTTGAAGATATTCTTAGGGAGAAACTTTCTCCATCTATACATGATCATCAACACATTGGCAATAATCTATCTTATATGAGGCCAGTAACACGGTCGATGGATCTAAAGTCTTTCACTCTCCTTGCATTCTCCTTTTTGGGATAAAACGTGTAGGTTTCATTTATAGAAGAATCAATACCCCCAAAACAAAAAAAAGAAACTCATGAATATTTTACTTAAATCCTCCGGGATAAAAGCCTAATTTTCATCCCAAAAAGAAAAAACCATAGTAAGCCCATCTTGGCTAAGTGTCTGGTTATCATTGAAGCTAAAGATCACCCTCCTACTCCCTTCCAAAGTGGAGGGACCTCTAACTTTACCCCATCCCTTTCTGTATTCAAGCCCCAGTAAAGCCTTTTTAATAAGGCCTAGGACAAAGAGGCATAGAGCGAAAGGAGGTGGAAAAAGACAATGCATCCTTAATCACTTTATCCCCTACCACAACATCACCTCTTTGGCATGCAAGAAGTCAATAACAACACTTATTCCTTTTGAAGCTTGCAATTCTATGGGAACAAAACAGTCTAAGAATCACCTTTACTATCCCACCCTTAGCTTTTCTGGTCTCTAACATATGTCCTCCCTTCTAAACAATTCCCCAAACTCTACTTCAACTTCAACCTACCCTACCTTCGACTCCATACTGCTCCCCATCCTAATCCAAACTACCGAAACCCAAATAGTTGATCATCATATCCAACACCACACATTTCCTAAGCTTGGGATATCTAAAGGCATTATTGTTGCAATCCTTGAAAACTGATTATAGAAAGGTAATTCGCGCGAGAACCAAAAACCCAAAAGGACAAAGAATAAGAAAGAGATGATTCAAAGGATGGATGTCTAACCTAAAAGGACAAAGACCCTAGGAAGTTGGATCCAAACCCACACAAATAGGACAAGGATTAGAGGCAACCGGCCTAGAGACTGTCTAACCTCGTCAAAGCCCTGCAACCACTCTCCCAACAACAACAAGAGAACATATCTGATCTACAACATACCACCCTCATACGCATGCTAGACTTAGACCCAATAAACCTAAATAACACTTCGGCTCCTATTTTGCCACTTTGACTTTTTTTTTTTTTTTTTTGATATCCGTGAGTGTCTGGGCCAGCTTACGCGCACCTTGACTAATCTCATGGGACAACCGTCTGACCCTACTACATTTGGTTGCCAAGGAAAGTCGTAGGAGATTAAATCCTAGGTAGGTGGCCATCATGGATTGAACTCATTCCCTCTAAGCTCTTTATTTTTCTATGGCCCTTATTGACCCCACTAGGGCCAACCCATGATGGTTATTTTGCCACTTTGACTATTAAAGTAACAATGTTGCAACCTATAGTGGTTTCATGGCAAGATGTGATAAAAAAATTTAAATAGAATTTTAACATCAATTAAATTGGTTGGTCACCTTGAGAAGGATTGGCATCATGGAATT
This sequence comes from Luffa aegyptiaca, assembly GCA_017139565.1. Taxonomy (NCBI): domain Eukaryota; kingdom Viridiplantae; phylum Streptophyta; class Magnoliopsida; order Cucurbitales; family Cucurbitaceae; genus Luffa; species Luffa aegyptiaca. Next base: position 6,902,492 of record CM029405.1, on the reverse strand, counting down.
TGTCTAGAGAACTTCATTAAAAAAAGGGGAAAAAAAAGAAAAGAAAAAGAAAGAGAGGCATTGAAAGACTTAGATCATGTTTAACGAGGATTCCCTCTAGTTGTGAAGTTCAAAAGAGGCTTCTAGAGAATTTTGGCATCAATTTGACATCATGTAGAATTTATCAAACATAATAGGACAGATGCTTACTTATCCCCTTTTCATAATAGAGGCTGGCATCTCGCTTGTGTCATTGTTCACTATCATTTGGAGCACCTAACTAGAAAGAAACAAGAGAACTTTAAGGGATGAAAAGGGGCTATGGAAACAATTTGGTGTGCAGCTCACTTCAACGTCTCCCTTAGGTTTCTCAAAGTTCTTCTGTAACTTTCTGATGTTTTTCATTCTAACAACTGTAGCCACTACTTCTAGTTGCTTTGTTTTGTTCTTGTGGGATCCTCTGTTTCGGGTTTTTTCCTAGTGTCTCACTGCTTCTATTGAACTGGTTTCACTTTTCCAAGGGAAAATAAGTAATCAGTAAAAACTACAAAGAGAACATTTATTTAATCAACCTCTCATTCCTTCCGTTATTGTCGGATCACCAACCCAAGTTCACATTATTTTTTTTTTTTGAAAGGAAACAAAGAGGAAGTATTATTCACACAAAAAGGCAAAGAACAGCCTAGGGGCCAGGGGAGGAGGTCGCCCCTGCCCGAGAAACTACCTTAAAAGAGCTTGTCAGTCGTTAATAATCATGAGCAGACTATAATTACAAAAGAATTTCCTATGTAATGAAATCCATCACGAGGCCGAATTTTGGACATGATTACAAAAAATATCAAAGCTAGAAGATTTATCCTCAAAAGTTATGGAGTTCCTTTCCATCCATAAGGACCATAAAGTAGCTCTAAAAGCACAACTAGCCATCACTCTAGCTTTTCCATGGAAGTTCCATCCGTGAAGCCCCTCGATAAGCCAATCCTCAATTCTCCGGGGGAAGCAAAAGGACACGCCCAGCAGGTTTGCTATGAAATTCCATGCCTTTGAAGCAAACTCACAATGGAGGAAAAGGTGATCAAGATCTTCCCCCCTTTTCAAACATAACCGACATCCTGAGGGAGAGAGGGACCAATGCTTAAATTTTCTTTGGAGTCGGTCGTCCGTGTTGAGGCTACCATACAATAGAGACCATAAAAAGACCTTAACCTTCTTTGGACTTCTATGCTTCCAAATCAAATTGGTAATAGGGAGGTCGAGCCTTGGAGAAGACTGGAAAAGGTTGGAGAAAAGAGATTTTGTGGAGAAAACACCAGTCGGGTCAGCGTTCCACCTGATTTTATCATGCTCATCCGACAGATGAATGTCATTTAAGATCGAAACTAAACCAACCCAGCTAGGGATTTCCCTATCAAACAAACCTCTACGAAGACTAAGGTTCCAAGTACAATTATTCAAGTCCCAGCAATCTGCTACCGTGGCCTCTTTTCTATCTGTGATGGCAAAAATATCCGGAAACCTTTGCTTTAGAGGCTGATTTTCGCACCATACATCCTCCCAAAAACTGATGTTCTTCCCATTTTTGACAACAAAGTTTGTAAACTTCTCAAAAACAGGGTATTGCTTGGTTATTTCAGCCCATATTCTGTTCCCTTTTTTCTTGTATTGTTGTTCTGTCTTCCAACCCAAAGAGGACATGCCATATATACTAGCAACAACTTTCCTCCACAAGGCTTCTCTCTCTTGGGAAAATCTCCACAGCCATTTAGTAATAAGAGCAATATTCCTCTTACGAAGAGCCCCCACCCCCAATCCTCCAAGACTCAAAGGGAGGGAGGTCCAATCCCATTTCACAAGGTTGCTGCCAGGCTTATAAGTACCCGCAACCCAAGTTCACATTAGCAGGCCAACTTTTAGATGTTATCACATCATCTACTAATTAAAAATTGCATTAGTGGCCGATTTGTATATTTTTGTTCTTAAAAGCATAGCTGAAATGCAGAAACACACTCCCATATAATATAACTATCCCTAAGTAAACTTATTGATGCAATTTAAAAAATGTCAGCTTAAAAACGCCTAGAAGTAACAAGCCAGGAAAAAGCAACCAATAAGAAGAAAATAATATAGATAATCTATATACTTTGTTGAACTTCTGCATCTCCACCTGTTTAGATTAATATAACATCTAATAATAGCATGATCCAGGAAAACCAAACGAAAAACAAAGTATAGTGGTTGTTCTCATCAATGCTCAAAAACCACAAAAATAACTCATATTGACACTTCACTCAAAGGCCACGCACAAATTAACAAGTAGAAAATACTCGAGAACAAAGTAATCGAAAAATGGTGACTTCGTAACAGAAAAAGATACCTCCCACTCTTCGTGGCTTTGGATGCCTTCATACGCCATTAAGAAAGGTTTCATCTTCTCAAGTGCATCCCGAAGAGGAATAGGTGGATTCTCATCAATATCAGGATTACTTTCAAAATCCCCCATCAAGTACTCCGGCTCACACTCTATCTGCCATAAAGAAAAAACCAAATCCGAACGTTAATCCAATCTCTACATTTTGCAAGATAATAAATTGAACAAAATCAGATTTGTATTGATTCAACCAAACAAACTATTCAATTTGCCACCTATTACAAGCACCAAAAACAGTGAATTTTCAAATCATTCCAAAACAGTTGAGAGCTAATCTTAATAGGCAGTCCTATAAACGTCCTCAAGGAGAAAAAACAGGTACAAAAAAGATAGAGGAAGTGCTCACCATATAATTCGTATGCACCCCATCCAAATACTCTTCCTCCACTGGCGAAGGCAGCACTCTACCACTCATCTCTTCAAAACCTTCAACCAGCTGGTTCATATGTTCAGTTCCAATCCTCTTTGCTAGGTTCTCACCATCTGCATTGTCGCCTACATGAAGCCCTGCTGCATATCCATCCTCCATATCTTGAACTCTTCCTCTCTCCCCTCTCTCCCCAGTTCTAAATCCACCTCTTCCTCTCCCTCTGAACCTTCCTCTGCCTCGAAACCCTCCTCTATCCCGGAACCCGCCTCTCCCTCTACCACCGCCATCTTCACCATCAGGCCCCCCTCTTGACATCACCCTACCAGTGTTCCTCACAGGTTCATCACGGCTCATTCTTGGGCCGCCGCCAACACCCCTTACAGGCCCACCAGCTCCACGGCCACCCGACTCTTGTCTAGGTCTCAGATGACGATTCTCCTGCTTCGGTTGAGCATCCTGGACTGGTTGCTTCATGGGTTTTCCTCGTCCAACACCAGATAACACAGAAAGCAAACTATCAGGCAAATTTCTCTCCCCTGCACCCCTGTCCAATACACCAGGCCGAGTACTTCCAGCCGAGTCACCCGCATTATCCTTCGAGAAAAACACAGGTTTCTTAGGCTCCGAATCCGATCCAGGGGACCGAATCGGTGGTGAACCATCAACTCTTCCCCGACCAGCAGACGAGGACTTAACAGAGGGCGAAAAGGAAGAGAAAGACGGAAGAATTGGGGACGAAGGACTGGGCTTTCCACGGCCATGTCCAAGCCCAGAAGTACCACGAGAATCTACAGATTCTTGCTTAGACGCATTTGAATCTTCCTGACCCGGAACTCGAGAAGTGAAATCAAAGGGTCCGCCATGGGAGGGAGAGCCACCTCTACCTCGGCCACGGCCATGACCACCGGAAGACGAAGAAGAAGAAGAAAATGGTACAAAGCTTAGTCTGTTCGCATTGGATAGAAATGAAAGTCCTGGAACCTTTCTTCCGATTGATCTACTCATTTAGGGTTGGGGAAAAACTGGAATGGACAGCTTTGAAGAGTTGCTGATGAAGTGAAATGGCGATGAACAGAGAAGGGTTTAAGATTGGGATTTAGCAGCGCTGGTAATGACATTCGTTTAAAACTGAGAGATCTCCTTCGGCAACCAAAATTTCTCCATGTTCGTGATTAGGGCGCCAAAGAGGGAGGAGAGAAAACCTTGATATATACATTGCAATTTACAATTTACACCCATATTTACCACAGTTTTTTAAAATTATCAAAAATACCCTTCAATTAGGTCGATTTTAATTATACGTCTCAACTTTCAAAGTTTTATTTTAACTCTCGAAGCTTGAGCTTTGTTTCAAAACAATTCTTGAAGGTATTTTTTCGTTAAAATTATGGATGAAAAATAACGTGTTTGCATGTGTATTGTTGCTTATGTGAAATATTTGAACACATACGCGAAGAAAACAATAAAAACACATCATTTTTTCGTACATAAATTTAATGAAAAATGTCTCCGATGGTCATTCTAAAACAAATTTCAAACTTCAATGACTAAAATGAAACTTTTGAAAATTTAGAGATATAATTGAAACCAATCTCGTAGTTCAATGGTATTTTTGATAATTTAACATTTTCTTAAACATATGTTTACAATAGTTTTTCAAATTTTCAACTTTATTTCATTTTTTATGTCAATTCAAGCATAATCCATTAGTTAAACAAACAACTCTATAGGTCAGGATACGGACAGATTGAAAAAAAATACAGATAAAAAATTGTGGTAGACTGGTTTTTCTCGAGAACAAGCTCGGAATACTTTTTTCTTTTTCTAAAATTTGGTAGTTTTGAATTTTCATTTCATATGTGATATAATGATCTAAAAGAAAGACTAAATCATTTTTAACTTTCGAACTACTTTAATTCTAATCTTCATCTATCAAAGTGAGTATAATTCAACAGTAATTGACATAAACTTACCACCTAAAAAATTAATAAGATACACCAGAGAATTCTAAGAGAGGGTTTAGCATAAAATTTGTAACAATGAGAAGTGATTTGAGCAAATTAAAATCTCTATCTAAACTAAAATTTTTATTGATTTGGATTTGAAGTCCATAGTAATTCTAAAATTTCTAAAAACACTCAGCATTACGTTTTAGAATACAACACTAAAAAATTGTTTTATTTAAAGGTATTCAAAACTCATTCCGAACTCACTCGAAACGATGTTGAATTAAACGGTTCTCGCACATCAAATACAGGAAAAGCACAGAGGAAAGAACAAGAAGAGACAGAGAAAGAGATGAATTATCTTAACAAGCATTTACGACGCAATTGTCCAGATAATTACACAGAATTTCTTAATATAATGTTGTTCATGATAACATGCTACAAGCTAATGTGGAAAAAACAGACTTTTAAGTACTTCCTCCAGCTTACTGCACCAAAGCACTGGTGTTGTACACAAGAAGAGCACCACCAGCAAGAAGGCCAGCCAAGGTCACTGCCCAAATGGCTAACCCAGTAGTACCTAAAATTCAATGTAGTCCACAATGATATCAACAAATTTGTTCATGTTTGATCCCAATGCAAGGCCATATTTCAATGCTATCCCTTAGTGGTTGGTGCTTAATGTTTCATAAGGCATTGTTGTTAAGATAATTTTGATGCAAGTTTTCTGCAGGGATAGATATATGAAAACTAACTCTATAATCAAAACCAAATGCACGTTATTGGGCCAAACACTAATTTAACATGGTATTGAAGTAAGAAAAGTTGAATTCTAATAGAACCAATGTTGTTTATTTTTATATTATTAATTTATTTCTCGAACTTTGAACCATAATTCAAATTTATATATAAAAGAGAGTGTTAAGAATATATGAAAAGAATACTTATTATAATCTATAGTTTAAGTTGTTAAGTTTAGTAGTGATTTATGTTCTAAGGAAGAGTGGACACTTTAGTTTGGATACTTTGGACACATGTTGTACACTTGTTTAGCACAATCAATGAGTATAAAACACTAGTTGTACAAAAATGAATACAAATCCAAAACTTGTCAGGCATGTACCAAACACTTGTTGAACATACGAAATAAGTATAAATAAGGATATAATACAAAAATAATTAATTTTGAGATTGAAATAATTAAAATCATTTTATTAATGAATAAACTTATTAACTTTGATTCTTTTTTAATATAAAAATAAAAAACATGTATATTTACAAACGTATCAAAAAAGTAAAAAGAAGAAGAAAGATGTCAACAACATAAAACTTGTATTCACAACCAAGAGATCAGGAATCTCACTTCACGTGTAGTAAAAAAAAAAAGGAGAAGAAAGATGAACTCCACCAATAACGGAAGTAAATCAATAATAGAAATTCATTTGAAAAAAACAAATCATTTGGACTGAAGCAAACATTAGAAACCACTTTTCAACGCCATAACTCATAAATTGAAGAAGAATCCTTACAATTCCATTGAAACTACTAACGTAAAAGATTCTGTAATCCAGAGTATTTATTTTATGAATGATTAAATAAAAACAGGATTGCAGATTCAAAAGTGAAGGAAGAACTTACCACCAACGTAGACATCACCACTTGGAGACCAGTCTTTGGTGTCGTAGATGGGACTGCAAAGTTGAGAACAGAATACACATGAGATTGTTGATATGATGATATTCGAACATTCTCAAATCGAACATAAACAGTAACGCTGTGGATTTAGGTTGATTTTCAAACCAGAAAACTATGAACAAAATCAGAGCCAAAACCCTAACAGAAAACAAGAAAGACGAAGTTCACCTGTAGCCATCGACATTGGCCCCATACTTGTCGACAAATTGGTAGACTCCCTTTCCCTAAATCAATCAAATTCAAAAACACTATCAAATTCCAGTCACAGAGTATAAAACAAGACTATCAAAACATCAAAATCCATCGATAAAAGGAGGAGATTCATAAATCAGAGCAGCAACCTTGCCCTTCCTTCCCGATGCATCAAGTCCGTCCCTCAAATTCATGGAACCGTTGATTCCTACTCGCATTATCACATCGAAAATCGAATTACAATCTTACATAAACCAAAAACCAATCCCCAACCATCTACAATAAGCCAAAAAAAATCGCATCGATCGGTGTCTAATTTTACCGTAGGGAGTGTCGGTCTTGATCTTCTTCCCGCCACTGGCCTCGACCTTGAAGGAGCCGGAAGTTCTCACCAGAGACGGAAGACCTCTCGCCGATTTCTCGACGGTGAAGGGAGCTGGTTTGAGACTCACTGAGGTCATCACCGAGGCCGCCATTTCCGATCGATAAGCTTCTTTCTTCTTCTTCTTCTTCCTCTTCCTCTTCGCTCGAAAATCTGCAATGGCGCAAAACGGAGCTCGGAGCTTGATAATCTGAGAAATGTGATTGCTAAAGCGACACGTGGCGCTCCGTGAATGGCGGTAATCTGGATATAATCTTATTGTGTTATCGGAATCTTTTTGCGAACTATTTTAGCCGCTTCCTTTGAAGTTTAAACAACAGCCGTTGATCTTTTCCTTCAACGGCTGTGATATTTTTGCTTTGATTTTTTAATGGATTTTAAAACGTTGTGTAAAACTAAGACCACGTAATTCTTTTTTTTATTTATTTAAATTATGAGCACCACATAAATAAATAAATAAAAATGGAATATTATTATATATTTGATGAAATTTATCTGAATTAATAAATGCGAGTGATGAGAATATTTGAGAATAGTGATAATATAGATCAATCTTGATTGAGATAAATGAAAGTGAATGTTTTGTATTGTATAATATTTAGGCTTTTCAAAATTTATTTTTTTAACGGTTTGCTTGGATTGTGGATTATTTTTTCATGATTTTGGATTATCTTTGGATGATGTTGAATATTTGGTGTGTGTGAAAACTAATATTTAAAAATTGGATACATTTGTTTTGCAAATTTTGCTGAGAGTATAGAAGAATAGAATGGTGTAAAATAATTGCTTAATATGGATCAATAATATCGGGTGACATCTTTGATAATTCAGTGAAAAATTAATTAAAGATATCGATAAGAGCTCGATAAGTGGATGTATTTGATCAAACCTTACTAACTAGTTGTTTATAAAATAATAAACCATAACTATTTAATTACTACAAATTTTATCAAAGATACCCTTTATATTAGGTCATTTTCAATATTATCCCATAATATTTATTTAATTCAAAATTAACCCTTTCAATGTAGATTTTCACACGATTCAACCATGTGGGATAATAGACCTCTGTCAATATTTTTATTTTTATTTTGTTAGCATCAATATATTACTAGATCGTTAACTCGACATAAAAGCGATTTTAACCAACCAACCTGCTATGAGTTGCTAATCATTGACCTCATGATCATGCTCGGTTGGAATTGTTTCTTTTTTTTTTTTTTTTTTTTAATTCAACAACATTTGAGAATGAATGGATTCAAACATCTAACTTCTTGATCGAGAGTACATATCAATTAATGTTGAGTTGCTCACTTTGGTGTTGGACTTTCTTCCTTAATAGTTACGACATAGATACAATAAAATAATACGAACAACAAAGATCTAAATTATCCTAAACAAATATATTACACCAATATTAACATAAATTCATGTGTTTGATATATGGATTCTTAATTTATGAAAATAAGTGCATACCCTAAAAAATGTGTTCAAAAGCCTAAAATCATGTTCATCAATAGACTAAATTGGCGTTCACAATTTCATGCCATACAAGCATGAGTAGACCTGCTTATAAAATTTAAAAATAAAATTTTCCGCCCTAATTGCATTTAATAATATTTTATCACATGGAAGAGTAGAGTTTGAACCTGCTCTCCCTTAGAGGAAGTAGAGATGTTTTAACCGCTAAGTTATGCCCAACTGGCCATTTCTCACCGAATTCTCTCCCTGCTAAATTGTTTGCTCTATAAAATTTTGTTGGCTCTGCTCCTACTATAAATAGCTAATGATCCTTTGAAATCTAGAAGCAGCAGCCAAGCCACTAAGAATAGCCCCTTCAACGTTAGGGCTAACACAGAAATCTCCACAGATGGCCACCCGCTTGCTTCCATCCCAAAGGCACTTTTCCTCTATGGCTATGCTTGCTGCTGGGAAAGCACTCCCCCTGCAAAAAGACCCCCCTTGTAAATACAGACATTCTCAGAAATGGAACAAGAGAACACATTAAACTCAGTAGTCAGCTCAGGCTGTGTTTATCCTAAACTTCGTGTCTTACATAGTACATGAACCCAAATATACGAATCTCACATTTTAGATTACATCCTAACTTTTACGGATCGTCAACACCAATTCACAAACCCAATTCCTCTGTACAATCCAAATATTGATTGCAGAAACTCAAGTTTTTCTCCTGATTTTTACAATCCCAAACTTATTAGAAGTGTAAGCTAATATTAAACGGTTTTAAATTATTGGGTGTAGGGGAGGGAAACTAAAAATTTTGATTTATCTATACATCCAGAGGGTTAGAGAGGGGCTGTTGGCCTAAAACCGACACCAAATTTTTTGATCTCTTTTCCACCCAATCTGTGCGGCCTAAGGGTTCCCTTAGTTCAGCCTTCTTGAATTCCACCAATAATCACAAGGACACTTTGGCGCACACACATTCACGAATGACGAAACTAAAAAGGATGGAAGAACATATTATTGGTGCCAAAGTGTTCTTTTTTTATTATTGGTGGAATTAGAGAAGGCTGAACTAAGGGAACCCCTTAGGCCGCACAGATTGGGTGAAAAAAAGTTTGTCCCATGACATTTGAGTGATTGAAAGACTTTGGATCAATTGGAAAAATGGGAACCAATTTTCAATAAAGCCCAGAATCGTCTCAGAATTTCTGTTTAAGAGGCAATATCTTGTATTATCAACACACTTCGTAGCAGAGTCACGATTTCAATACTTGATGCTTGTATAATTATACTAATTGAAAATTAACGGTCAAATAAGCGGTTCTAGTTCAGATGCTTACCATCTATGAGCCTTCATGAAGAATGGGCGGGGTATGCCAAGTCCGATGCTTTGCAACTCTTGATAGAGTTCTTCGGCCACCTTTTTCAACGTGGCATCTGAAGGTTTCTGAAGCCCATATTCAGCAATTACTCTCTCTGCATACTCCACTGTTGAATGCAAAATCCATCGTTCACTATTAAACAAAATAAAAGTAGAGAATCAATCAAACAAATTATGAATAACATGGCTGGCTAATGCTGCCAGTTTTTCTTCACAGTGAACTACGACCATACCTAGAAGATGAACGCCCTGGCTTGCTGCTGTCACAGTAAGCCCAGCTTAGAACTTTAGAATTCTTTATAGAGAAGCCTTTGACGGGTATCTGATAATTGAATAGGGGCATTCATTAGGCCAATGTCTCCAAGGAAACAAAATAAAACTGGTACTAGAGGAAATTTGAACCCAAGACTGTCACTGTGACTGTAAGATTGATTCAGTAAAAGCTCCATATTGAAGGCAAAGAGTTTCAGACGCAAACGCAACAAATGATTTTCTTTTAATATTATTCATAGGGAATTGCATACAACTATATACAATGGATATTGTGAGATTGGAGTCTTACCGAAGTGAGAGGCTGTTCAAATGCAAGCATCAGAGCAAAACACGGAATAACTGGAATGTCTTGCAGTTTGATTGCCAAATCTGGAACCAATTTAAGGTCTGCATATAATTTTAAAAAGTCAGATGAACCTAATACATACTCCAGCATGGTTTGTCAAAAGTAAAACTTTTGCTTCGCTGTTTAACCACCAGCAGTCCCAATAAATATTCGTTCGGTTCAGCCATAAATGGGAATATCTGAATGTTGAAGTTGCAAGATGATAGAACCAGGAAAGCAATTTAATTTTTTCTTCTTTGTAGAAGCAATTACAATAAATTGGCTTTAATATTACATTGTAGTACAATGCCAAACAAAAGAATGAAGAAAAAATGAAAGAGAGAGAGAGAGAGAGAAGGAAGGCAGGAGGAGGAGGAGAAAATTCACACTAAAGTTCCATAAATGAAGGGAATCAAGTTGAAGCACTCTTACAATCAAGAAAGAGCACTCGATCATAAAGCTAATGTAGCTGGAATAATTAAAAAGAAAATATTCTCATGCACAGTGACAAGAGGTACTTGCAACACAAATGACTGAATGAGATCTAACAAACAACTTACCAAGAGGAGGCACTCGTCCTGTAACATTGGTAAACCTTGGAGAAACTATGTTTTTATCTGATGCAACAATACCCTCAAACTGACCAAGACTTTGCCCATTGATACCCGATAACAACCACGAGTTATCTTTCTCCAACCACTCCATTCTCCCAACACTCACCCCAAACTTACTCTCCACACCTGAAAAGAAGTTGAAAATAAGCAACTTCCTAAGTTCATTTGTATCCTTGAATTTTATAGAGAAAGTAGTAGGTTATATACCAGGTTCATGGCATAATGCTTTGCAAATAGAATTCATGCCTGGAGTACCCACATATCTGCCACTTACTCCTTCCTAAATGGTATTGATACTCAGACAAATTGATCCCATAAAAAGGATGATATAAAGAGAGAAGTAAACAGTTGTATAAAATATTTGTCCTGTTGCTGCATTTGTTCGCATTATATGAGGAATAGTAGCTTCAAGAGAGCACATGACAATTGATATTAAGCACCATTGCTTTTGCTCCACAAGTATCAAGAGATAATTAGATATAATCACTCAATTCTACTGTGTACGGCTTTCAAGAGCTGCTATAAAATGAATTAGATAAAAACTAACAATTACCATATTTATTTGTCAAAATTCCAAATTATAATGTAGCACAGAACTTGCTAACATTCTCAAATCTCTCTTGATATTAAACATATATGGATTTCACATCCCAGCCTTTTCCTTTTTAATTATTCTCAAGGTAGTTCAATTTTCTCTTTCTAGATACCAACGACCCACATTCTTTCTTCGCCCACTTCACACTTAAAACTTCCATCCATCTCTCTTGTTAAGGTGACACAAGGTCGAATAGCTGGGGCAGCAAGTAGAGAGTGTATATATATATCTAATATGCTTAGAGAAAATAAATTACAGGCGTGGTGTGTAGACAGAGAATTTATTAGTTTAGTTTAACTAGTGTATGTGCAGACAAAAACTCAGTTAAATGTCAGAACTAGAGACATAACAACGAACTAGCCAGTTATGCTACATTTCTCATTTATGTGCTGTTGATCGAAGAAGCTGCGAGCACTTAATGGTAGGTATCAAAATGAAGGACTAGACTATCCATTATGACACCAGCTCCAACTATGCAACAAGATTAGAATAACAGTGAAGTTTTAACCTGCTCTATACTGGTAAATTGATTGGAAGAGCAATCAAAAACCCCAAAATTCTCTTTCCATTCAGCACAAAGATTTTTCGATTCCCACTCACGAACAAGACTCAGTACGTCCGGAGAGCTGACAGTAAAATATGGGGCACCATGATCGAAAAACAGTTCTTTCCCATCTTCTGCAATTTCTCTGTTTGAAATGCCAAATAGTAAAATTAAGAAACAGTTTCCGATGTTACGATATTATAATTCTTCTTTAATACACAGGCAAGTAATAATGTTTTCAGAATAAGCTGATAAAATATTCTTTTATTCATTATTGTATAGCTCCAGTTCATCCATTCTCAGGATTTCTCACTTTGATTTACAAACACTTCGAGTACTTGTTCTTCGAAATTATAAAACAGTTTTCACAAGATCATGACTAATCTTAAGCAGAAACAAAATCCCATTCGGCAGTTTGACCTCTCTTTTCTCGGCAAACAGAAAATGGAATGATCGATAAAACACCCAAACAAGAAACGAGAGGAAATTCATCTCACCTCCGTTGGGACATTCTTCCACCGGGCCCTCTTGCAGACTCGAACAAGGTGACCGAAACCCCATTTCTGGCCAAACTCCACGCGCAAGCGGCTCCAGAAACTGCCCCATAAACCCATCACAACTTTTCAAAAATCTTCTCGTTCAATGATCGAATTAGACATTAATAGCTTACAGAATAGGAAAGCAAGAGAAAGAGGTGATGAAAAGCTTACTTCCACTTCCCACGACGGCGACTTTAGACAGAACGGAGCTCATGACGCTGCTTTTGTGTTCCTCGCTACGACAATTTCGATTTTCCCTAAAAAATTGTACGTGGTAGTTGCTATGGAGTTTAGGCATTGGAAGGAGACGAGCTTGTGGGCTGCATTGGTCCACGTGCTCGATGATCTCTGAAATCTCACCCACCCTGCCGCCGCGGCTGCACCGCCGCTGCCCGCCTAGATAACATTTTTGGTTCGCCGGTCGCCGTGAAAACGATCCTTTCTTTTCTTTGCGTTAAAATGGTGGTTTTTTTTCTTTTTCTTTTTTTTAACGGTTTTTTTTCGTTAAAGTATTAAAAATACCTCCAAGGTCAATTATATCCAATGTATTACTTTTCGAAAAATAAATAAATTAATAAAAATATCGAATGTATTAAATTTCCGACATGTTGACATTTCACATGTCATGGGTTCGATATTGACCTGAAGGCTGAATTGACATTTTCATTATGTTCTAAAAAATGGGTTAAATATAAACAAAATAACAACAAAATTTAACTAACGTTGGACATGATATTTATAATAAGTATTTTAATCTATTTTTAAATAGTAAAACATTTATTTATCTTTTTTTTTTTTTTTGTTTAAAACATTTTTTTAAAAATATTCATCAACGTTTTCATAAAATTGAGACCTCAACATTTCTGTCAGCATCGACATTTTGTGAACCCTTGATTATATCACCTTTTAAAACTTTCATTTTAGTATTTGAAGTTTATATCAAAACTTACAATTTTTTTATGGCTGGAGATTCTCATTTTTGTTCCTCGATTCTCATATTGGGGTGAATTTCTTTGAGGTTGGACTTTCTTTTTCCTTTTCTTCTTTTTTTTATTTTTTTATTTTGTATTTAATAACATAGGAGTAGGGAGTCTGAACCACATACCTCTTGATCATTGGTACAAGTCCAATTAAGCTATATTCATGTTAGCTTTTTATTTTTTTTTTTTTAATTTTACACGTAACATTAAAGTCATGAGGTGATTTTGGTTCAAGCTTTAAAGTAGATTATAAATTCATTAACCATTGACACAAAATAATAATCATAATAATAATAAATCAACGTAAAATTTTGAATAAATAGACCAAAGTGAGCATAGCTCAGCGTTAATTAACATATATCATCGACCAAGAGGTCAGAGGTTCGAATCCTCCCACCTCCAAATGTTGATGAACTAAAAATAAAAATAAAAATAAAAATAATTGAATAAATGGTCAAATTAACATCAAAGTTTTTTTTTTTTTTTTTTTCGAGAAATTAACATCAAAGTTTAAAAAGGGAAAAAAAAAATGTCCACAAACTGACCTATAACTAAAATGTTTTTTTTTTTTTTGACAATATGTGGGGTGGGGGATCGAACCACAGACCTCGTGGTCACTAGTACAACTTTATGCCGATTGAGCTATGCTCTTGTTGGCATAACTAAAATGTTGTTATTGACCATTTCTTTATTTCTTGTTTATGTTTCTTATATCCCTATAGTTCACGTTTCATGTTTTAGGTATTTCGTTTTTTTTTTTTTTAAAAAAAAAAGTGTTTTGTTATTACTTCCCCCCCCCCCCCCGATTTAAGAAACGAAAACAAATCATTTTATTGGTTCTTCAAGTCTAGGAGGGTTTATTATATATTTATATATATAGTTTTAATTGGAAAAAGGTAAGGATAATTGTAATGGGTGGCAAAATTAGGGTAAATAATTGCAATTTTAGCAATTTTTTAAAATATTTGCAAATATGGCAAAATTTTTGAATTAATTTTTTATATCCCTATTTTGCCCTTGTGCGCGCATCTGGTGGTCTCCTCTATTTTTGTTTTGGTAGGTTTCTATCTGATAGAAAGTTTTTCTATCACTGATAGAATCTATCAGTGATAGAAAAATTTTCTATCAGATAGAAAGTTCAACTTTCTATCTGATAGAAAAATTTTCTATCATTGATAGATTCTATCAGTGATAGAAAAACTTCTATCACTGATAGAAAGTGAATTCTATCACTGATAGAAAACTTCTATCAGTGATAGAATTCACTTTCTATCAGTGATAGAAGTTTTTCTATCACTGATAGAAAGTTTTTCTATCACTGATAGAATCTATCAGTGATAGAAAAAAACACTGATAGAATTAACTTTCTATCAGTGATAGAAAAGCGTTCTATCAGTGATAGAAAATTTCTATCAGTACTGATAGAATCTATCAGTGATAGAAAAAAACACTGATAGAATTAACTTTCTATCAGTGATAGAAATTTTCTATCACTGATAGAATCTATCAGAGATAGAAAAACGTTCTATCACTGATAGAAATCTTCTATCATTGATAGAATTAACTTTCTATTAGTGATAGAAGTTTTGTATCACTAATAGAAAGTTTTTCTATCATTGATAGAATCTATCAGTGATAGAAAAACTTTCTATCACTGATAGAAACTTTCTATCAGTGATAGAATTAACTTTCCTATTAGTGATAGAATTTTCTATCATTGATAGAAAAACTTTCTATCACTGATAGAATCTATCACATCAATATATCACATCAATATAGAAATCTTCTATCACTGATAGAAAGGTTTCTATCAGTGATAGAAATCATAATTCTATCGAAGATTTCTATCAGTGATAGAAAATTTTTCTATCACTGATAGATTCTATCAGTGATAGAAAACTTTTCTATCACTACTGATAGAAACTTTTCTATCACTGATAGAAAAATTTTCTATCAGTGATAGAAATCTTCTATCACTGATAGAAAGTTAATTCTATCAACTTTCTATCAGTGATAGATTCTATTTTTGTTTTTGTTTTGGTAGGTTTCTATCTGTGATAGAATCTAAAGTTCTCCTCTATTTTTGTTTTGGTAGGTTTCTATCTGATAGAAAGTTTTTCTATCACTGATAGAATCTATCAGTGATAGAAAAACTTTCTATCAGATAGAAAGTTGAGAACTTTCTATCTGATAGAAAATTTTTCTATCACTGATAGATTCTATCAGTGATAGAAAAACTTCTATCACTGATAGATTCTATCAGTGATAGAAAAACTTCTATCACTGATAGAAAGTGAATTCTATCACTGATAGAATCTATCAGTGATAGAAAGTTTTTCCATCACTGATAGAATCTATCAGTGATAGAAAACTTTTCTATCACTGATAGATTCTATCAGTGATAGAAAAAATTTCTATAAATGTTGTATTCTCATCTAAACCTTCCCTCCCTCTTCTTCCCTGCTCTCGATCCGAGCCCTGAATCCCACAATCCATGGACAACATCACGACCCAGCTTAAGCGGGGCATATCCCGTCAGTTCTCCACCGGCTCCCTCCGTCGGACCCTCTCCCGCCAGTCCTCTCTCGACCCACGTCGGAACAATCTCCGCTTCAGCTTCGGCCGCCAGTCCTCTCTCGACCCCATTCGCCGCTGCCCCGACGACGACAATGACCTCACCGTCCCCGAGAATCTCGACTCCACCATGCAGCTTCTCTTCATGGCCTGCCGTGGCGACGTCCGCGGCGTCGACGACGTGCTCAACGACGGCACCGACGTCAACAACATCGACTTGGACGGCCGCACTGCTCTCCGTATTGCCGCCTGCGAGGGCCATGCCGACGTTGTCAAGCTCCATCTCAGCCGCAGGGCTAACATCGACGCTCGTGATCGTTGGGGGAGTACGGTATTGTTGGAGAAGAATACCGATGGAGATGACCGGAAAAGTAGAGAAGAAATGGAAGCCAAAGGGCATTTTAGTAATTTTACCTTTTAGATGGCAATATTTTGCCATTTTTGCAAATAGTTTCAACGGCTGCTATTTTTATAATTATTTTGGGCCGGTTTGCTACTTTTGCAACCGGCCCAAAAGGTAAAGTATTTTAAACTATTACACTATAGTTGATATTCTAAATATTTGAATATTTGAAGAAACTAAAAATATTAAAATCCAATCATATGGATGCCATAGTGAGTCTAGTTCAGTGGTAGTTGGCATGTACTCTCGACCAAGAGGTCAGAGGTTCGAATCAACCCATCCCCAAATGTTGATGAATTAAAAAAAAAAAATTAATCATATCTACTTTTTGTTGGTTCAAGTTTTAATCATATCCAACAAAGACAATGTGTTATTTATCTTTTATTTCAACTCGATATCTCAGTTTCATAATTATAGTTGGAGTCAAAGTTAGATTTTTTTTTTTTTTTTTTTTTTTTTTTTTTTTTTTTTTTTTTTTTTTTAGAAAAGTTAGAGAACTCTACGAGAATGAGATTGTTGTGAAAATTTTTCATTTCATATCTACTTTTAATATCAAACAAATAAATATTAACAAATAACCAAAATGAGTATGAGGTCATATGTTCCAATTTCTCCACTCACAAGGGTATTGAACTAAAAAAAATCAACAAATGTAACTTAAATTATATACTTTGTATAACAAACTTAGTATATACATTGTTTACTGATTTAAACAAATAAATTAAATGTTTGTTTGTAATTTTTTATTAGTAGTATAGTATTTATATTTACATAAATAAATGTATATATACTAACCAATTAACAGGACTAGTTGGGTAAGGAAAGGAATTTATGCAATGTCCTGTCCCTGTCCCTTAAAAAACAAAGGAAATGGCTTATATCCCATCATTGACTTTTTTTTTTTTTTTTTTTTTTTTTTTTTTTTTTTTGACAATATGGGTAGGGGATTTGAACCACAGACCTCGTGGTTATCAGTACAACTTTATGCCAGTTGAGCTATACTCTTGTTGGCATCCCATCATTGACTTCAATCCATTTTAAATTGAGATTCTATAACTATGCAACATATTTTATCATGACCTTCATTTTATAAGAATTTTTGTCATCTCTAGCCCCCAAACCTACCTAAAAAAACATATTTTTTTTAAACCCTATAGTTATGGTAAGTCTAAAATCTTAGAGAGGGCACATATTTATACATGAAAAATCAAGTGGCGCACTCAAGCAGCTAAGTTCGCGGTGAATAGTGGTGTTGATGGGGTGTGGCTGGAGGATGTTCCGGCGGGGTTAGAGTATGTGTGTATATGGCAAGGAAATTTTGGACAGGGGCTCTGTCTTGATATTTAGTTTTTTTCCCTTTTCAAAAAAAAAAATATTTATATATATAACCTTGTGAATGACGTCAAATGACTTTGAGTCTGGGAAGAAATAGGTAGAGTCGATATGAAGGGAAACTGAGTCAATATAATGAGAAAATTATCGAATAAAAGAAAGGGGGTTGAAGGTTAAAATTGGAATTATATTTTTTAAGTTTAAAATCCCGCCAAATCCGAGCTATTTGGAACATAAATTTTATTTTAAAAAAAATAAGATTTGAAATCAGTTCTGAATTCAAATATGTTGGTTTTTTTTTTCCGTTTAAGCTTAAAATGATTAGTATAAATACAACAAATATGACCATAGGAATCACAATTAAATAATCTATATAAACCTATATGAAATAGTGAATCTTGAAATTATATTTAAAAAAAAAAGTAATCTTGAAACATTGAGATAAACTTTTCCCCATTATTGAGAAATATAAATATTTTTTTGTTTAGTTAGAAAATAGTTGTATTCGTTCATTTATATTTCATATTAAGAATATATATCAATTTTGAAGAAGAAATTAAAATAAAAATATGTCAATAAAAATTTAGTTCAACTGACATAAAGTGTATGCTTATGATCGAGAGGTCATAGATTCGAATTATCTGTTTCTAAATATTGTTAAACTTAGAAGAAAAAAAAAACTAAAATAGAATATACAAATTAACTAAGATCTCGTTTGATAACCATTTGGTTTTTAGTTTTTGGTTTTTGAAAATTAGACTTGTTTTCTTTAAATTTCCTCACCATGGTTTTCATTTTTGTTAAAGACACATTTGAATTCCTAACCAAATTTTAAAAACAAAAACAAGTTTTTGAAAACTATTTTTTTTCTGTTTTAAAAAATTGGCTTGGTTTTTTAAAACATGAGAACAAGGTAGGTAAAAAGCCAAAGAAATTTAGAGTTGAAAGTGGTGTTTATAAGCTTAAAAACCAAAAAACAAAACCAAATGATCATCAAACGGGACCTAAAGTATTTCGTTTTTATTTATATTTGGAATAATCCGTCTATGCTTGACCGGAAATTCAACGATATTCCATACCACGCAGCAATTCATTTTTTAAAGTGGTATATAAAACAACAGACTACGTGGGCAATCGTCAGCCTTGCACGTGTTAAATGCCACTGACATTTCAATATACATATTTATCATATACGAGGTTCATTTCACACTAATTTTTGACCATGGAAACTCATAATTTGAATTTGAATTTTGACACATCCAATTTTGAATTCGATAACCGATATCTGTCGTTCAACGAAAAAGAAAAAAAAAAAAAAAAACTCTAATTAACAATTTTAAATATACGATTACAATTACATATATGTGACGGGAAATAAAAATAGATATATTATTCATTAATTTTCTTTGTATAAACTGAAGTAAAGGACCATTAGTAAACACATGAACATGGTCTTTTATATATATATATATAGTACTCTAAAAAAAAGTCTAATAAAATAGTATGAAAAATAAAGATAAAAATGTTGGCATGACATGCTCTATTTAGATTCATCAAACTATTTGTCACATTATGTCGATTCAATCAAGATTAGTAGTAAATTATGACGATTTATAGATTTGGTGGAGTGCAATTGTGTTGGTTTTGGTTATAATGAAGTTGAAAATTATATGCAACATGGCATCATGTTGAGCTACTATTTTTTTTCCCCTATTGAACCACTATTTTTTTTGTTGAAAGGTAAAAAGAAAATATTATTGCGCCACTCGGGCAATCGATGAAAGGTCATTCTCGACCAACTTACATATCCAGCTTGGATAAAAACCAATCCAAGTCTCATTACAATATGACGTTCTCGCATATCTAGCAATACCGTGTGATACCTAATTATTCTGTCTAGGATCACAAAACCTGAAATTTATATCTGTGAAGAAAGACAACATGCTCCATATGGACTCAACCAATGTTTCTACATCTTTCCAAACAACTGAATTCTTAGGAATGAAATCAATGGCCAACTTGCTATTAGACTCCACAACCTGCCTTAATCCATCATGAATTTCTGCAAATTGAGCAACATGCATGAGTGCTCAGATCTACACTTTTAGCTCTATAGAGATTGATTCTTTTGACATCCTCCCTGGAATTCGTCGAGGAAATCCAATATCCATTTGCTTCTAAAATTTGTTGTGGGAATAGCTTTACCATGATCTGTCATTCCAGATCGACCAACAGGTGACTACTACAAGCTCGAGTTCCCCCAGCGATGCCTCTCTGAAATTAGTTCAAGAGTTAATTAGTTTATGATTGCATTTCTCCAAAACTTTTGGTTTTTTCTAATTTGTTTAAGAAATGCAATTATAGTTTTTTTTACACACGTGGGGCAGGGGGATTCTTCTGATCGTATGCTCATGTTGACAATTATGAACTAATTAATCTCTTAGTTCAATGTAGGCTGCTATTAAAATAAATATAAAAGGATTATCAGTTTCATTAAACCAAACACACTTGTCAAATATTATGAATAAAAAAAAAAAAACTTGTCAAATATTCTTTTTTTTTTTTTTCTTTTATGACAAAATATTCCATTATTGGATGGTTCGTGTCTCTTTATCTTGCGGTAATTATATAGACCTAATAAAATATTATATATCGAACAATTAAGTTGGATTAAAAAAACGTCTCCAACTGTTGTAAAATACTAATAATAATATTTTTTTAAAAAAAAAAAACCTTAAACTCACCATTCAACTCAAAACTCAACCTACACCATAAGCCTACTTTACTGAGAAATTTTGAGACAATTATATTTTAAATAAACTTTAGGTCTACAAAATTTTATTTGGAACCCACATGTTTAAATTAATAAACTTGGACTTGACTTAGGGAATTGGGAAGTGATTTAAAATGTACGTGGAAATTCCTATGATAAGGACAAATTAAAAAACTTTTCAAAAAAATAAAAAAGGACAAATTAAAAAAAGCTAAGCCACATATATTACCATTGACTTTTCCTCTTCAAGTAAGTTGACATTTTTCATATTTTTATTTTATTTTATTTATTATTCTTATTTAAAACATGTCCCAAATTTTCAATTCCTTTTTAAATTTGAAATGAATAAAATATTTGATCAAATATGAGATACTGGGTTTGGTGGGGAGTTGTTTATAGTCAAGGGTTAAAATATCAATGTCAAATGAAATGTTGAGATCTCGGTCGATGAAAATGTCGATGAAAATATCAACAAAATGTCAATGTGGATGGACATTTCTGAAAAATATTTAAAAAAAAAAATAAAAAATTTAAATAAATTAAGTAATAAATAAATATTTTACATTTTTAAAATAAGTTAAAATACTTATTATAGATATTGTCTTCATATTAATTACATTCTGTTATTATTTTAATCGATTTTTCTACGGTATAATGGAAATGTCGATTCACCCCTCATGTGGATGTCAAACCCACAAGTAGAAATGTCGACATGAAGACGGAAAATTAATACATTGATTCTAACAAATATATAACACATGTTTTTTACAACAAAAATTCAATCTTTTTTATTCTCTAACCTTTTTTAAAATATTTTGAAGTTATATTATATATATTGTATTAGACAAATCATTGCCTTTAATATTGCCATTATTCTTGCCCTCATTATTGCTTTAAATTGTAAATGACTGTAGCCTTAATTTTAGCAATCTTGTAAATTCTTGTGTATAAAGTCTTTCAACCTCAATGGAATCAATATCAAGAGAAATATATTCTTGTTTCAAATTGTATCTCTTTATATTGAAGATCATGTTTATGTAGTGACCTCGATACTCTTCTAATCACGAAATTTACTTTCTTAAAAGTTAGTTCCACACACATTAAACTCCCAAACAAATTATTACATTGCCAAAGCGAGCATAGTTCAGAGGTAATTGACACATGCATGTACCATCGATCAAGAAGTCTGAGGTTCGAATTTTCCCCAAATGTAAAACTATTATATTAATCAAATTTGTAGGACCTGATTGAATTTTAGCCGATAAGAGACAGTGGGGACAAATATTTAATTTCAAATATACCTTGGTGTTGCTTTAAAAACAAGCACTTCATAACTACATTCTCCATCTCTCCGTCCCCGTTTAGTTCGCTAGAAAAATTTTCTTCCTCGCTTCCTCTCCATTTCCTGCATAAACGGGAATTCCCTACTCTAGACGAGTCCCCACAAGACCTTGTTTCCACGAAGATAATAGACACTATCTAAACATTTATAAGACGAGACCTAATAAATGAAATGTTCAAAGTCCACCCAAACAACATATATGAGAGAGACTTGATTTTTTGGACCAAAGCAAACGCAAATTCAGTGTATTTGTTTTGGAAAATTTTCACTTAATTTCCGCCGGTAAAACAGTTATGAATAATATAAATAAATAAATAAATAACACTTTTTTTAGTTCAATAAATAAATAACACTTTTTTTTTTTTTATAACATCAACCTTACATGTAAACAAGGCAAATCGCTCAAAAGCAATCATTACAGAAGACAGGAACAGGGAAACCAAAATCTATACATCCTAAAGGATGTCCTCCCTCCAAGCCAAACACGCCAGCCATATAAAAGCATTATCCCCTCCCGAAAGAGTGTGTACTGAGAGCTAAGCAGACTGCTAGTGGATTTCATCTGGAATTCCGCTAGCCTTCCAAGCCTCTGTCATCTTGACTCCAATTTAATTGCTAGATTGTTTCGTGCAAGTCGGTAGCCTTAGGCGTGCAGCCTGCATCAAAATATCACCTAAATAAAAGCAGTTTAAGACATTAAGAAGGTAAACTTCTTGGTAGGAGATGGGCTACCCAAACACCTCCGAACTAAACCCAAATAAATAACACTTGCAACGCCAAAATTGCATCGTTTACGAAATTATATGAAGGAAACTTTTTAAAAATAATAAATAAATAACATCATGATTGTGTATATATATTATTTTTAATGATATAAGCACGTGTGTGTTTTTTTAATCTCTATTTGCAATATTTTTGTCCTAAGGATGATATAGATAGATGTATTTTGTCTTCATTCTTTTAATTTTTCAAAAAAATAAAATAAAAATTGAATTACATAGTGAAAGGATAGAAAATTCAAATTCTCGAATGTTTCAAATATAAATTTAAAGCTTGAATGATAAGTGACGAGAATACTTCATATACTTTTAAAATTTATATATATTTGATATGTGGATTATTCGGTACTTATTAGTAGTAATATAATGTGTTGAAAGTATAATATCTAATAAACTTATACTTTTACTAAAGTCAGCATCAAAAAGTTTAAAATTGCATATAACTAATATGTTATAGAAATATGAACTTATAAATTATAACATATATATTTGGTTTGTGATGCTTGAATAAAAATATCATAACTTGAATTAAAAATTTTGAAACATTATTTAGGTAAGTTGTACTATTAACAAACATATTTAATCCTTTATTAATTATCTAATCTTGTAGTTGCTTTATTTTTGTTACTGTCCTTTTACAACTTTTATTTCATCCTCTTTGTATTGAGACATGTGTCCTTCAAGTTTGTTATTTTATTTAATGATTGGGCTTGCTAGGGACATATATATATACTAGTTTAATGGTACGTGCGTTGCACATGTTTTGTAAAGTTTTTTATATAACTTAATTACAAAAGTTGAAAATACAAATTTAACGTATAAATGATAGGACTTTCTTTTCTAAATGAGTTGTGAAAACAATGTCCATAAAGATTTTGGAACATGAGTTTGGAGAAGGAAAAATATTTAAATGATTTCTATAAAGGCAATGCATACTCTTGGCCAGAATAATGTGAAAAAAAAACTACAAAATTAATCACAATTATAATGTAATACTATTTGTAAAAATAACAATTATATATGTATTATGTTTAATTTAGAATAAATATAAAAATGACACATAGGTATATTTTCAAAAAAACAAAAAAATGACACATAGGTATAGATTGTCAGCGAAAAAAACATCTTATATAAAAAATAATGGGCTGGTTGCAAAAGTAGCAGCCCGCATAAATATTTGCAAAAATAGCAAAATCTCACCATCTGAAAAATAAAATTACTAAAATGCCCATCACTGATAGAAAACTTTCTATCACTGATAGAAAATTTTTCTATCACTGATAGATTCTGTTGAGTGAGAAATTTCGGCCAATTACAAATGGTCACGTCATTAATTTAAATTAATGATAAAATAATTTTGGGACCAATTACAAATTTACACGTGTCCCTAAATTAAATTAATAGACATTAAAATTCGGCAAATCGAACAATGCCACTTGTCTATCATTGATCCATCAGATGACGTAAGTCGAGTCCAACCAAATTATGCCACGTGGCAATTGGACGCGAGACTGATGTGACCCGAGTCATTGAAGAAATTGAGCTAAATTAAAATGATCCAATTTTATTAAAAATGAGTTGGATTAAAGCCCAAATAGAGTCAAAGTCCAAAGGTTGGACCCAGGCCCAAGCCCATATGAGGTCCACCCAACTCTATAAATAGAGGAGGTCACCATTCATTTTGGGCATTCAGACAGAGTCAGAGAAGCCAGAGCCCAGAGCATTCTCCCAAAGTCCAGAGTCTTCAGAAGTCAGAGAGTCCAGAGAATTCAGAAGACCCAAGATTCAGAATTCGACCATCTCAAGACTCAGAAGATCCAACGACTAGAAGACTCCAAAGAATCAACCGTTTCTTCATCAAGATACAAGTTGAAGATTCAACCTTCCTCCGTCTGAGATCAAGCTCGCCAGCCCTCAGATCAGACTCTACATTTTGAGAGAAAGCATCAGAGGATAAATATTAGAGACTATAACACTTCTACATACAAAATCAATAAAATCAAGTTCATTTCCACGAATTAAATTTCCTTTGTCGAAATCTCGTGTGAACAAATTGGCACGCCCAGTGGGACAGTCTCTACCTCTCATCTCTTTTTCTCACAAAGAAATCATGACTTACGAAGAAGCTTCTTCAAAGATCGCTGCTTCAAACAACTTCTATGTGGGGTCAATTACTCGCAGTCGCTCCAAGAAAACCCAACACGAAGACAACCAAACTCTTGTCATTGCAAACAAGATGCTAAGACGCATGACAAAATCTGCTCAACTTGAAATCGCCACTGTAGAAAATCTGATGCTTGGCAAATTCATCTCTCTTTCTCAGCAACCAAATGAAACATTGAGTCTTGACGTAATGTCTGTTATGATGACTGATGCAGGAACTAGTGAAGAATAGATGGCTGAAGTTGAGAAGAAAATCAGCATGTTACTGAAAATGGTTGAAGAGAAAGACAACGAAATTGCCTCTCTCAAAAGCCAAATGGACAGTCGGGATGCTGTTGAATCAAGTCAGACCCCTGCCATCAAAGACAAGGGAAAGACCACTATACAAGATCAGTCACAACACTCCGCTTCTATTGCTTCACTGTCTGTACAACAACTTCAGGATATGATCATGAATTCTATCAGAGCTCAATATGGTGGACCGACTCGGAACTCTCTCTTGTATTCCAAGCCGTATACCAAGAGAATTGACAATCTGAGAATGCCTAACGGATACCAGCCACCAAAGTTTCAACAATTCGATGGGAAGGGCAATCCCAAGCAGCACGTTGCTCATTTCGTCGAGACATGTGAAAACGCTGGTACTAAAGGAGACCTACTGGTCAAGCAGTTCGTACGAACACTGATGGGAAATGCTTTCGACTGGTATACCGACCTTGAGCCTGAGACTATTGATAATTGGGAACAACTTGAGAATGAGTTCCTTAACCGCTTCTACAGCACAAGGCGAACCGTCAGCATGATAGAGCTCACCAATGCCAAACAACGAAACGATGAACCAGTTGTTGACTACATCAATCGTTGGAGAGCTCTAAGCCTAGACTGCAAGGACCGACTCACCGAAGTGTCTTCTGTTGAAATGTGCATCCAAGACATGCATTGGGGACTTCTATATATTCTACAAGGAATAAAACCTCGTACTTTCGAAGAATTAGCAACACGCGCCCACAATATGGAGTTAAGTATTGCTAGTCGAGGAGATGAAGACCTTCTACTCTCTAATATGAAGAAAGACGAAGAGAACGTTGAAGCAACTATAGAAGAATCTATGGTTGTAAATACAACCCCTCCCGAGTTGTCTTCTAAAGAAAAACACAAGAAGATTGAAAAGCAACAAGGAAATGAAAGGTGTCGCTTGACTTTGAAGGAAAGACAGAAAAAGGTCTATCCTTTTCCTAATTCCAACGTCCCTAACATGTTAGAACAACTACTGAAAACACGGTTGATAGAACTTCCCAAGTGCAAACGACCAGAAGAGATTGAAAAGGTCGATGATCCCAACTACTGCAAGTATCATCGAGTTATCAGTCATCCGGTAGAAAAATGTTTTGTCCTGAAAGAGCTAATTCTGAGGTTAGCTAAAGAAGGAAAAATCGAGTTGGATCTTGAGGAAGTAGCTCAATCAAATCATGCTACGACAACAACAAGCACTTACAATCAAATGTGTTTTGATTCGCTTCATGGTCAAGAGATGCACCTACTCCAATTTGGAACCTTGGAGCCTATAGCTATTTGGTTTCACCATGAGGTATCAGGAGACAAATCTCAAGATACAGTCAATCTTGTCAGTGATGAAGGTAAAGGAAATACTGTCATGACTCGTCAGAAGAAACAAGGACGACATCTCATTCAAAAAGGATGTTGCTCATCCAAAAGAGTGAATAAACATCGAAAACAGAAGAATCTAAGGAAACCCAAACTTGAGGAAAAGAGAAATCAAGATCCTTCTCAACATTTCCAACTAGTAACCTTAAAAGAATCATCCTCGAGAAATTTTCATCCCATCAAGAAAATGGAAGAAAATTTTGCAAGTTCATGTTATATCAATGTAGAAGAAGATGACGATTCAAAGGAAGTCGAGCAAAGAACTTCTATCTTCGGCCGCATTGAGCCTTCAACTACTCGACCTTCGGTCTTCCAAAGAATGAGTATGGATGCAACAGAAGAAGAAACTCAAAGCTTGACGTCCACCATCACTCGACATTCAGCCTTCCAAAGGTTAAGCGTCTCTACATCAAGAAAGTGTCGACCTTCAACAACTATTTTTTATCGCCTCAAAATGACAAGCAACCAACATGAAAGAAAGGTGGACAATTCAGAAGATCAATTGTTCGATGAAATAAACAATGACAATAAGCTTGATAGTACCACGCCGTCACGTATGAAGAGGAAGTTTTCTGTTCTCATAAACACAGAAGGTTCCTTGAAGGTGAAACCAAATCTTATCATTTTGACAAATCCTACAAATGAAGGGTCTGATCAAGACTATGATAGAGAAAAAGAAATTTAAAATGTATTACTCCTTATCGTAAGAGTATAAACTACATGATACTCCTGGCCCGCATGAGTTAAAAAGGTGAACGACCCAAAAAAAAAAAAAAAAAAAAAAAAAAAAACTTGAACTACGTTATGACTTGATCCCTTTCCTTCAAGGGTACGTAGGCAGCTTAAAAAAAAAACTTTAAGTTCAGTCCTTGCAAACAAAAAAAAAAGTGTCACAAATATAGAAGCATGACAATACAAGTCAAAGATGCTTACCCTTACTGGGGGCAACACAGTAAATTGAAGACGTACATTGCTATGAATGGAATGCTACGAATTAAATGCATAAAAGAAGGCTCCGTTCTTTCAAGTTCGACGATTCGCTCGCTCCAAGTCCGGCGTCTCGCCTAGTTCGGTGTCTCGCTCCTTCTATGTTTGCATTCCACACACTTCAAGTTCGGTGTTTCGCTCCTTCAAAGTTTGGAGTCTCACCCCTTTCAAGTTTGGCGTCCTACTTCCTCTAAGTTTGCATTCTCCATGCTTCAAGTTTCGTGTTTCGCTCGCTCAAAGTTCGACGTCTCACCCTCTCCACGTTCGGCGATTGCTCCATTCAAGTTTGGCTTATCACTTGTCCCAAGTTTGATACCTCGCTTCACCTTCAAAGGGTGGCAGTTGAAGGCTTCACTATCACTTCATCTTCAAAATTTGGCGGTCTACATCGCTTCATTTTCAAAGGTTGACCATTGACAATTTTGCTTCATCTCCAAAAGATAGCGGTGGAAGGATTCGTTGTCGCTTCATCTTCAAAAGTTGACGGCTGACAACTTCACTTCAAAGTTGGCGGTTGGCGACTTTCACTTCATCTTCAAAAGTTGACGATTAAAGTCTTCGCATTAGAACATCTGCAAAGATGAACAACTTTAACGTTGACTTTATCTTGAAAGTGTCTAGATTGGATGATGCATCTTAGCTGCAAGTTAAAAAAAAAAAAAAAAATGCTTGATATCAAGCAACAAAAGAAAAAGAGAAAGAAAGACAATAAAGGTGTTGTTAAAAAAATGGTGACCACCCCTGCAGGATACTACGGTCATCAAAGTGACTGGTCTAGACAGGTGGTGAAGCCACTACAAGTGAGTCTGATGACTACCCCTGCAGGTTACTCAGATCACCCAATAAAATGGGGACTGGTCTAGCAGAAGTGCATCACTGTAGGCGAATCTGGTGACTACCCCTGCAGGTTACTCAGACCACCCAATAAAATGGGGACTGGTCTAGCAGGAGTGCATCACTGAAGGCAAGTCTGATGACTACCCCTGCAGGTTACTCAGATCACCCAATGAAATAGGGGACTGGTCTAGCAGGAGTGAAATCACTGCAAGTGAATTTGGAAACGACTGTTGCAAGATGCTTACACATTCAAGCAAGAAAGAAGCAAATTGCAATAATATATGTCGGGAAAAAAAAAAAAACTATGTAACAGTCAAAGCAATATGTGCACATGCAATAAAGACGCCAATGAAATATATGCATATTCAAAAAAAAAAAAAAAAGTTTGAGTATGTATATACCTTTCAAGTGGTGGACAAAGATTGATGTTGTGTCGAAGGAGATCGTAAGTAAATTTGTTAATTTCAATTCCTATGAAAGAAAGGAATATAATTAACAAAAAAAAAAAAAAAGGAATATAATTTCAATACCTATGTGTATGTTTGTGCACACATACACATGTGTGCACAAAAAAAAAAAAAAAAAAAAAGAGGCGTGCAGTAGAATACAAAAAAAAACTACAAGTATTCTGGCGACAAAGTTAACTTAAAAAAAAAAGGAAGAAAAATGTCGGGCGATAGGTGTATTGTGAAGTGATAGTTGATTAAAAATATACATATATGTATAGCTATATATCAATGCATACATACATATGAAAAAAAAAATATGGAAGCAACACTCCAATGGCGGCAGCACACATATCGTGAAAATAAGAAACTTTTCTAGAAAACAAAGTTTGATTTGCAGTAAACAAAGATTGAAGGCAGCAAAACACATACATGAAGAAACTTATGTATACTATCACTCGTGAGTCCAAACTAAGAAAATTTCATAAATTGGTGGCGGCAATAACTTGTAAAAAAAAAAAATCAATATTGATCTTGACTTACCGGCAACGCGAAAGAAGTACAAAAGAAGATTATTGCTCGAATTCAAGGCCTACACAAAGAAGAAAATACATGAGCATTTAAAGTCAAATGAAAGAAAGAAAAGAGAAGTTAAAGAGAAGAGAATTTTTTCTTACCTAACTTCTTGCTTGAATGGCTTTGTGTCTTGACCTATACAACTTATTCAATTTATAAGGGAGAAATTAGGTCAAACACATAAGGAAAAGTTGCTTTTTGGCCAAGGAAATTTTTGCCTAATCAAATATGGCAATGAATTTCCTACAATTGCTATTTAGGAAAAAAAATTGCCTCCAAATTACATGAATCAAGAGAGAATTTTTGGCCTAATAAAATTGACAAGCCAAGAGACCTCCAATTCTTGTTCAAAGTACCTATTTACCTCCAAATTCATGTCCAAGGTAAAGAAAAAAAAATTGTGGCAATTTTGGCTAAAATTAATTTTCCAATTTCAAAAAAAAAGTATTGGAAATCAAAATTCAAAATTTGCCTAAAATCAATGTTGGTAGCGAAAACGAAATTATTTGGAATTATAAATTAATATTCTAATTAATTTCGCCTATCGACACAAATTAAAGTTATGACTAAACGTCATATATTTTTCTCACAAACCATGCTTTTCAAAATCCATGCACGCATATAGGTGCATAAATTTCGAAAAGGGGGCATTTGTTGAGTGAGAAATTTCGGCCAATTACAAATGGCCACGTCATTAATTTAAATTAATGATAAAATAATTTTGGGACCAATTACAAATTTACACGTGTCCCTAAATTAAATTAATAGACATTAAAATTCGGCAAATCGAACAATGCCACTTGTCTATCATTGATCCATCAGATGACGTAAGTCGAGTCCAACCAAATTATGCCACGTGGCAATTGGACGCGAGGCTGATGTGACCCGAGATCATTGAAGAAATTGAGCTAAATTAAAATGATCCAATTTTATTAAAAATGAGTTGGATTAAAGCCAAAATAGAGTCAAAGTCCAAAGGTTGGACCCAGGCCCAAGCCCATATGAGGTCCACCCAACTCTATAAATAGAGATTCTATAAATAGAGGAGGTCACCATTCATTTTGGGCATTTAGACAGAGTCAGAGAAGCCAGAGCCCAGAGCATTCTCCCAAAGTCCAGAGTCTTCAGAAGTCAGAGAGTCCAGAGAATTCAATATTTTTCTCACAAACCATGCTTTTCAAAATCCAAGCACGCATGTAGGTGCATAAATTTCGAAAAGGGGGCATTTGTTGAGTGAGAAATTTCGGCCAATTACAAATGGCCACGTCATTAATTTAAATTAATGATAAAATAATTTTGGGACCAATTACAAATTTACACGTGTCCCTAAATTAAATTAATAGACATTAAAATTCGGCAAATCAAACAATGCCACCTGTCTATTATTGATCTATCAGATGACATAAGTCGAGTCCAATCAAATTATGCCACGTGGCAATTGGACCCGAGACGAATGTGACTCGAGATCATCGAAGAAATTGAGCTAAATTAAAATAATCCAATTTTACTAAAAATAAGTTGGATTAAAGCCCAAATATAACCTAAGCCCAAAGGTTGGGCCCAAGCCCAAGCCCATATGAGGTCCATCAAACTCTATAAATAGAGGAGACCACCATTCATTTTGGGGGATTCAGACAGAGTCAGAGAAGCCAGAGCCCAGAGCATTCTCCCAAAGTCCAGAGTCTTCAGAAGTCAGAGAGTCCAGAGAATTCAGAAGACCCAAGATTCAGAATTCGACCATCTCAAGACTCAGAAGATCCAACGACTAGAAGACTCCAAAGAATCAACCGTTTCTTCATCAAGATACAAGTTGAAGATTCAACCTTCCTCCGTCTGAGATCAAGCTCGCCAGCCCTCAGATCAGACTCTACATTTTGAGAGAAAGCATCAGAGGATAAATATTAGAGACTGTAACACTTCTACATACAAAATCAATAAAATCAAGTTCATTTCCACGAATTAAATTTCCTTTGTCGAAATCTCGTGTGAACAGATTCTATCAGTGATAGAAAAACTTTCTATCAGTGATAGAAAGCTTTTCTACACTGATAGAAAATTTTTCTACCACTGATAGAAAGACTTTCTATCATAGAAGATTTCTATCAATATATATATATAAAAATTGACGAGGAAGAAGAAGATGTGCGCTCCAATCAGTTTTTCTATCACTGATAGAAAAAGTTTCTATCAGTGATAGAAATCTTCTATGACTGATAGAAACTTTATTCTATCAGTGATATAAACTTTCTATCATTGATAGAAAATGTTTCTACCACTGATATAATCTATCAGTGATAGAAATATAAGTGATAGAAACTTTCTATCACTGATAGAATCTATCAGTGATAGAATCTATCAGTGATAGAAAGACTTTCTATCAGTGATAGATTCTATCAGTGATATCAGGAAGAAGAAGATGCGCGCGCCAATCAGGGGCAGGGGCAATTCAGGAATATAAAAAATTAATTCAAAAATTTTGCCATATTTGCAAATATTTTTAAAAATTGTTATATTTGCCATTATTTACTCTCATGTTGCCACCCATTACAATTATCCAAAAATAATCACATATTTTAATCTAGTTAATTATTTGTTAATAATATGTAATACTATTTGTTGGAAACTTTTTCCAAGTTTATACCTGATGAATTTTAATAGACTTCACATCAGTAGGATAAAAATTCTTATTTGTATGATTAGAAGAAATGAAATGAAAATAATAATTTTACAATTATATCTTTACATTTGTAAAATACTTTACTTCCATTGTAAAACAAATAATAAATAAATAACTCTACACTCCCACCCTCTTTTTCCACATATGTGTTATTATTATTGTTTTCTTTTTGAAACACATGTGTATTATATATTAAACAAATCAAGAACAGAAAGAAAAAAGGGTAAAATACCTTTTTGGTCCCTCATGTTTCAGGTTCGTTTCCAATAGGTCCCTAAGTTTCAAAATTGAACAATCAAATCCCCACTGTTTCGGAAATGATTCTATTGGGTCCCTCCACCGTTAAAAAAAATAATGTTGCTGACGTGGCCGTTATAGAAAAATCTCCCCACCTTTTTCTCTCTCCCTCAATCCACGAACCCCCCCCTCTGTTTTCCCTCTCTCTCACCCCTCTTCTCGCCATGGCCGGACTCCTCCCCTTCTTTCCCTTTCCCTTTTTCTTTCTCTTTCCCTTCCTTCCCGCCGCTGACTTCGTTTTCTTTTTTTTTTTTTTTTGTTTGCTCATATCTGAAAATGGGAGGGAGATTTTGCTCTTTTTTTGGGGGTTTTGCTTAGATTTGAAGAATGGGTTTTTCTCAGATCTGGCCGCTGCGACTTCTTGTTTTTTTTTCGTTTGCTCAGATCTAGCCGACGGCTTCTTCTTCTTGTTTTGTTTGCTCCGATCTGAAAATGGGAGGAGGGTTTTGCTTCTTTTTTTTGTGGGTTTTTGCTTAGATTTGAAGATGGGGGAGGGGGTTGGGAGAGGGTTTGAGAGGTGAGAGAGGGTTTAGGGTTGGGAGAGGGTTTGAGAGGTGGGGGAGGGTTTGTTGGAAGAAGAAAATGGGAGGGCGGTGGACGGCGGCGGAGAAGGGAGAGGGTTTTGCTTGGTGGGGGTGGGTTCGGTTTCAAAGAAGAAGGAGAGGAGAAGGAGAAAAAGGTGGTGGTGGAGGGCGGTGGTGGCAGAGGGCGGCGGCAGTTGGGGAGGAGGGTTTAAGATGAATGGATGGAGAGAGGAGAGAGAGTTTATTTTTTTATTAATTATTTTCAATTTTCAATTATTTTATTATTTATTTTTAATTGAAAAATATTATTTTATTTTTTTTAACGTGCCACATCAGCACTGTTAACTGCCACGTCAGCACCGTTAAAAAAATTAACGGTGGAGGGACTAAATTGAACTATTTCCGAAACAGTGGGGACTTGATTGTTCGATTTTGAAACCTAGGGACCTATTGGAAACTGACCCGAAACATGAGGGACTAAAAATGTATTTTACCCAAGAAAAAACTAATCTTGAAAGCATCCATTTTTCTGTGTATGGTAAAATAATAAAAATTAGAAAAAAAAGAGACTAAAAGAAGTAAAATCTCAATCCATGCTCAACAACCCATGAGGTCAAGATTAAAAAAGAAAAGAAAGATTTTAAAAACAAATCTGAAAACCCTAAAACAACTACCCCTAAACACTTGTCTCTCTTCCCTTCTTTCTCTCCCTTTCATGAACATAGTCACCAGCCAGCCTCATATCTCTTAAACTTTGGCGATTCTCCGGTGACAACAGCACTCCTCTGACTTTGATAGCAGAACAAAGTACATCCCATGTTGTGCACCTGCAGCAACGGCGCAGCTCTTGTCGTCGACGAACCTAATGCTCAGCCACAACAAACAAAGGCCCATGCGTGTTGATGATTTTGAGTGTAACACGGTGTCTGAACTCTAGCAAGACTCTCGCGCGATCTTTTTCTCCAACGACACCCTCCCTCTCTTTGCTACACTTGAAACCCATGACTCTCTCCTCCATTGTAATGGAGTATATATACCGAGAGGTTTTGCGAAGAAGACAAATAGACTAAAACTTACATACATTTTATTGAATGCATTGAACAATCTTTTTATCTTCCTATTCAATGCATTATTATCTTCCTATATCGGTCAAATTCCAATACCCTTCAGCTTCCTCATCACCTATGTCCTTCTTCCACACCGTTAATCATGTTGACAATTTCTTTCATCCAACTCAGTCTTTGTCATCTCCTTACCCAACCCTTAGTCCATCGGTCAACATTAAGCTTTGTGATTAATCTATTGTAGAAAAACCAGTCGCTCAACCACATCATTGCTTTTGACATGAAAAACTCTGTCAATGGAATGTCGGCTCCACAAAAGTTCTTGGATGTGGTTCAAACCTAGGTAAATCCCCAATTTCTAATTTGGCAAGAGTTTAATCGCACTCTCATGAGCTGGATATACTCTTCTTTAAACGAGGATAAATTAGGTGAGATTATCGTTGCTCATCTGCATAAGAAATTTGGGAGCACCTTTGTGTTGTGATCCTGTAGCGTGATATTTGCTCATCAATTATGATTTCATTGTCAATGACGACGACACAAAAGTGACTAGTAAGGACTTGGTAAAATTGACATGTATAAAACTTTCACGCGCTTCATTCACCGTGTATTCTTTACATGTTGATTATTAGAATATCTTCGATGATTAAAATTAATGGTATTAAAAATGGGACCGAAATACATATGGGTATGTAATTAATTAATAAAACATTGAAAAGCATGATCATATTTGATTAATATAATGTCCAATTCATACAAAAAAAATCTCCTTCCTTTTTCCTCTTTTCCATTTTCAATGAGTGCATAAGACTAAACTCGATCATTTCACACTGCAAAAGGACCAATTTTGTTCAACCGCTCCACAAATTAATCAACGTCACCGGTTGGTTGGTGCAATTAAGGCAGCCATTTGAGGTTTTTTCTTTAACTAAGAAAATTGGGTTAAGGGTCAAGATTAAAGCAGCTAACAATGGCGACTGCTGTTTGAATTTTCAAAAGGGGCGTACGCGTACCTGGATGGAAAACCCCACATGCCAAGACTCTAGTTGATATAAAGAAAATTCCACCGCCAACTCCCGTCTCACACCTTCATTCTTCTCTGCGAGTAGTTTTTAAGTTGCATAGCTACGAATTTGTTTGTCTCTCAGCTCATCCGACCTTCTAAGGTCAGTTTCTCTTCTGGGTCTTCTTGATTTCTGCTGTTTTGGGTTCAAATTCTAGTTATCATCGTGTTCTGTGCTCTATTTTGATTGTTGTTTTGTCTGTTTGCAAGTTCTCTCTCTCTCTGTGTTTTCGTTTGCTTTGTTTTTGGAGTTTGGAACGAACTAGGCGAATTGGGTTAGTTACTGAATCGTTTTTTTGCTGGGTTTTAAAGGATCTCGTCGCTTGATCAATCTGTTGTGTTGGGTTTGGTGAGTTTCCTTTGTTAGATGACGATGAACTTGAAACTGAAGTGAATTTTGGGTTCAGGATACCTGTAAGATTTTGCTGGAGGTGTTCTTGGCTAGATGATGCTTACCATTATATTTCATGGCTGCTTCTCGAAGACTGTTAAGCTTTACTTCAGACCATTATGATATATATCTTATCACTTGTGAGGGAACGATCTCAACTTCTTGTTTCATGGGGGAATCTTCAATTCTCTACTTTCCAATTGGGTTCAATGTTAGTTTTCCGTTTCTTTTGGTTAGCGAGTAGTACAAAAGATTCAACTGAGCCCCATAGATCTAGGTCTAGAAATCATCTAGGCAATTGTACTTAAAAGGATCATGCTGATGAATGATGACAGGGGATGTAGGTTTCTTTTTGTTGGGCAGTGGCAAGGAACATCTGTTTGCCTGTTATATCTGATCAAATAATCTTTGCAAATCTCAATTCATCCTGAATTATTGTTCATATGCACATTCTTAGAGAGGGGGGACTGAATTCTATTGAGTATGGATCCTGTCATGATGCAAACCTGCTGGTGCTGCATTGTTAGTTATTTCTTGTTTGCCCTTTTGTATGTGTGTGTTTGTGTGTTTTCTATCAAACAAGCAAGGAAAGCTTAGATTTATAAGCTGGAGAACTATATATTTTTCATTTTGAGATTTTATGAACTGAGAAAACAAATATATGATATTTGGACTATCATTGTACTTGTACAAGAGTTGCCTCCATGGACGGTCAGTACATAGATATTCAAATCAATCTTCTTACTAAAAAGTTTACAACATCTTAGATTCTTTTTTGTTTCTTCTGTTCTACCATATATCTAATTCTAAACTGACTTTTTTCAGTGACAGGTTTCAGTATCTAAAGTGGTTTCCATCATAAGATTCCTTGAAGTTTCAGAGAACAGTTGCTGCTTTATCATACAGATATGACTTGCTTCCCTTTTTTCTTCAGTAAGAGGGTAAAGCCCCCAACAAGAAGTTTTGACGATAGTGAAGGTAAATTAATCACACAAGCATGTATAACCTCATCGTTTTATAGACATATTTGAAGAGTTTCTCATCGTTAAAATATGTAAAAAGTATGTACAACATTTTGCAGTCATTTCTGTAAAGAAATTCTTACATTCTTCTTATGTGGAACAGAACTTTCAGGCCTTCACAATGTTAGATTTTACACATACAAAGAGCTAAAAGTTGCAACTGAAGATTTCAGCTTGGCAAATAAAATAGGGGAGGGCGGTTTTGGTTCTGTCTACAAGGTAGCTGAATATCTCCTTTAGCATGAAATATAATTGTTGTGTTTTAGGTCTAACGTTTCTAAGTTGTATCATTCCCTTCATTCATCATGAATATAACCTTGAAAATTACTATTTATGATCAGGGAAAGCTGAGAGATGGAAAGATTGCTGCCATAAAAGTTCTTTCGGCTGAATCAAGACAAGGATTGAGGGAATTCTTGACAGAAATCAATGTCATCTCTGTGATAGAACATGAAAATCTGGTTCAGCTTTATGGCTGCTGTGTGGATGATAATCATAGAATTCTTGTCTACAATTACCTTGAGAACAATAGCCTTGCACAAACTCTTCTTGGTACTAACCGAATCCTATTCTTGATTTTATTTCCTTTATACAATGTCTTTCTTTTCAATTTCTCTCTCAACGGATGCCAGAGTTGCATTCTTGAGTGTTCCCCCCCTTTTGGGACTGTCTGCTTTCATTTACATTGTGAGGGTAGGTAGGCATGTTGAATGAAAGTCATGCTTTAGTTTGTACTGTTAAATTGTAGTTCAATTCTCAAGGTGATTTTTTTTCAGGGCGAGGTTACAGTAGCATCCAGTTTGATTGGCAAACAAGGTCTAAAATTTGTATCGGAATTGCACGTGGGCTTGCCTTCCTTCACGAGGATGTACAGCCACATATCATCCATCGAGATATCAAAGCAAGTAATATTCTTCTTGACCGTGATCTCACCCCTAAAATTTCAGATTTCGGTCTCGCAAAGCTTATTCCAGCCAGCATGACTCACGTCAGTACACGAGTGGCCGGAACAATGTAAGCCACTCTATTTCCATTTGAACTTTTTGATTGTGCATACAATTTGCCATGTATTATTTAGGAATAAAAAAATATGCTTGGATGCTTGAAGAAAGCTTTGGTGTTTATGGTAGTTTGTGTGTGGAATTGTGGCTCTGACCCTCCGCACACAAACTACTACAAACCCCAATGCTTTCTTCGGTCGATTGTTTGTCGTGCAGCTGAATATTTTTGTGTTAATATTGTATATTTGCCAACCTTGTTCAAATATTTTTGACTGACTTTGCATCTAGTGATATTTTGCATTTGTGATGATGGTACAAACATGACATTTTAAGCACCAAAGCCTTAAATGGAGACGTAGGGACACATTACAAAAATTCAGTTTCCTACCTGAGAACAATCTTTTATCTTTTTTATATCTCTAATTTTGATTATCTCTCTTAGTGGAGGAAATTAGCTTTTTAATTTTGTTTACATTCATGTTTGTTTAGTGGTTACCTGGCACCGGAATATGCTATAAGAGGGCAGGTGACAAGAAAATCAGATATTTACAGTTTCGGCGTCCTTCTTGTGGAAATAGTCAGCGGGAGGTGCAACACAAATACACAGTTACCGATTGGA
This sequence comes from Luffa aegyptiaca, assembly GCA_017139565.1. Classification (NCBI taxonomy): domain Eukaryota; kingdom Viridiplantae; phylum Streptophyta; class Magnoliopsida; order Cucurbitales; family Cucurbitaceae; genus Luffa; species Luffa aegyptiaca. Next base: position 6,864,247 of record CM029405.1, on the reverse strand, counting down.
GAACAATATCTTCTCGAAAGGGTATGCACGGGTTTCTCTATTCCTTCTTAATCATAATCTTCTCATTATTTTTCCCCGCAGTTGCGAATTGTGATTATGTTGTTTCTTCAAAGGATTCTTTAGATGAAACTGGCCTAGTGGCCTTTTACTTCATGTTCCAATGATGAAAAGAGGGAAAAAGGGAAATCAAAGTAAGAAAAGGGTTATTTGCAATAAAGAACAAAGACTTGAAAATTATAGAGAGGTAAAGGGAGCTAATATCAATCTCCAATGAAACTTCCATTGAAATATCTTTGCCTTTCAAATTCAGCTCTGCCTGCTAATGATTTAGCTGCTCCCGAGACATTATTTAGCACCCGGATTTGACATCATGAAATTATGTTTCAATTTAGATCTTAGAACTCACTTATACAAATCTTTTGATCACCGGTCGTTTATTACGGAAAACAGACAGAGATTACATTTAACTGCCTGCTTCAGTGTACTAATGTGTTGAATCTATGTTTGGATGTTGCAGACATGGAATCTTTATGAGCGAGGAGAGCTCGTTCTGCTAGTAGATATGTCCTTAAACGGCGACTTCGATGCCGAGGAGGCTTGTAAATATCTAAAGATTGGTCTACTTTGCACACAAGACAGTCCGAAGCTCCGTCCATCAATGTCGACTGTGGTAAAGATGCTAACGGGCGAGATCAGTATAGAAGATAGAAAGATAATGAAACCAGGGCTGATTTCAGACTTCATGGATCTAAAAGTAAAGAATCCAGTGCAAAAGAAAGGGAACAGAGGGGAGGGAGTGTCTGATGATAGTCTGTCCTCTGGATCAAACACCCATGGACATTCAACAATGTCATATGAAACCTCAACTGTTACAACTCCAACCTTCACTGCACAGTATGACAGGAACACTTTCTCATCTGTACTGTGAAAGTGATGAGGCAATTTAATTTATTCTCTTCTGTGATAAGGTTTTGGGAATAAGTGTGTAAATTGTTTGATATGTTTTTTTCTTTTTTGTAGGAAGAGTTTTTGGAAGGCTTTGTAATATATTGTAGAAATTTATGTGTTTCCTTGCTGGCCTTGGATTCCATATTCCTTTTCTTTTTTACTCCCAAGCTATAGAAACTAGCTATAGAGAAAATGTTTGTTCATCTCTTTCACTCAGTCTCAAGGGCCAACTTAAAGAGGAAATATTTGTTCCTCTCTCTTTATCTATGTTTTCCTCCTCTCTCTCTCTAGTCTATATTTTCATTTTTCTCTGTTACAAGTTACATCCAACACTTAGCAATCACGTTGTTTACCCCCTTAAATAATTTATCCTATTGTTGGGTTTGTGGAGACAGTTACCTACGGAGCCAGTGGATCCAAAGGGACCGCGTTGAAACATTACAGAGAGCGTTGTGACTACGTCGCAAAGCGGAAGAAAAAAGACACTACTACATATGTAGTGTCGCGACGTTGTGATAGTTTTCTTTTATACTTCCTTATTTCGTAGGGTTTTGTTGAGACGTGGTTAGATCTTGTGAGTAGAGAAAATAAGTTGCAAATCCGGTCAGTAGCAATTATCAGTGGGGTTTAGAACTTAGAAGTCAAGGTAGTCATCTTGTGACTTCTTGAGGGTGACTTATAGCATGAGATGAGAGTCATTTGTAATCTTCATGTCATAGTAGGAACATGTACTTGCATAAGATCAATTGAACATAGTCCTGAGTTTGGGACAAATGGATCAATTGAACATAGTCCTGAGTTTGGGACAAATGAGTATATCTTTGGTGTTTGCTTTTTTTTTTCCCCTACTCTTATTACTTCATTGTTGTTGTTTAACTTTATCTACTTCGTCTGGACAATAGGGGATATATTATTTTTGTTCGGTTGGATTGCTCTTTGTTAGGTCATGAAATATATTTTCTCCCGACGTATCTTAGTGATTTTGTGACCTCTCCTCTTTGTTTTCCGTCTTCCTATTTTTGTGTTCCTTTTCTTTTCTCAGGGTTTTTTTTTAGTTCATCGAGAGAGAAGATTTAAACAATTGACCTTTAGGAAGATATATTAATGTCTTAACTAGTCGCCAGATGGAGCATAGTTCAACGACAATTAACATGTACTCTTGAACAGTCAGAGATTCAAATCCCCCACCCCCAAACGTTGTTGAACTTTAAAAAAAAAAATGTCTTGACTAATTAAGCTATGCTCATATTGGCCTCTCTCTTCATGTTTATTTTATCTTCTCAAAGTTTAATAAACCATGGTACATGAATTCACATTCTAATTTCATGACTCAGACATGCATACAAATATGTTGATGCCAATGTGATTTCAAGAAACAACAACGGTCGTCTGACGAGGACGAGGATGAAATATACATCTCCAACCGTCTATCATCTCGAGCAGCTACGTATGTATGGAATTATGGATATTCACTTCACTTCTTCTATTGTCGTTTCTTCGTGACAAACACATACAACTAATTTTAAAATATAAATTGAAATATAAATGATTTTGTCTCGTTACAAACATTTGTTTCAATAACTTATACGATCTATACATTTCATGCACTTTTTTAATGTCAAAACACAATTTAAAATTGTCAAACAAATGGATAAGATCCAAACTTTACAATACTTTTAATGTCTGAGCATGTGATGAACGAATAAAAAAAATATATTGATTGTGTTATTTTGTTCCATAATATATAATTGCAAAATTTGGACAAGGTGGGTTGGATTCCAGTTGTCTTTAGTGGAACTGAAGGATAATTCAAGATCTGTCGGATGATCGAGAAATCTGAGCCGTTAGATTCAACCATTTCCATGTGATCTTGTGATATATCATTCGTTAAATACTTAAATTACTCGAATTCAATATATACCCTTTGTGGCCAGGTTATTGAACTTTAAAAAATATCTAATAAATTTCCGTTGACCTATTTGACCTTTAGAATTCACGAACTTATTTGATACAAAATTTAAAGTTTAGAAATTTATTCGACACAAAGTTTATTTTTACTTTTAGTATATCTGTCAATTTTTTTTAAAAAAATGTTGAATACGGAAGGAACCTTATTAAGGAAAAACAAAAAAATTATACACCTAGACCTTTTATTAGAATTTTGTTTTAAAATCGTCAATGTATGACTTCCACTCATATAATATTTCTTTAAATCGAAGGATTAACGTAAATTAGAGAGAAATGTTGAAATCAAATATATAACAACAATTTTTCCATTAACATGAGCAATTTTTCATTTACTCGTTTTTCTCTATTATTCTCCACTTATTTAGAAATAATTATGTAATATTTTTTTTTTCTCAAAACAAAAAAAAAAATATATGTAATATTTTTCCTTTCTACTTTAGTAGGTCTTTGGAAGAAAATAATTTTATTTAAGTAAAAATAACTATAAATTACTAATGAAGGGTCTAAATTAATTCAGACATGAATATTTAGGATTTAAATTAATACAATTATAGAGATATAAATTGATCTTTATCTTACAAGTTCAAAGACTTATTAGACGTGACGTCTAAACTCGTAATTTAAGCTCTATTATATGTAGAAAGCATAATATTGAATAATAGAAGAAAGTATTTGAAAACTCGTAAAGCCAATTGAGTGATGATGGAAAATTGCCATGCCGCACGTGCTAAACCAACATGATCATTAATTTTCATATTTTGTAACATTGATACATATTTTACCTATGTGACTTTTTTCACTTCATATATAAATAGGATGACTATTTTAAAAATAAGAAAAAAAACGTTAAATACCATTTTGGTTCTCATACTTTAGTTTCATTCTATTTTAGTCTCTGTACTTTTAAATGTTAAATTTTGTATAAAGTTTAAAATTGGTCTATACTATTGGTTTATTATTAACTTTTTCTAAAAAGATAAGCTTTTATTAGTATTCTCTCTAAAATTTGAAAATATGTTCACATTGTGTCTTTTCTTGTATGAAAATTTTAAGGTCTGTTTAACCAATTTTGAAAAAAAAAAACTTCAAAATAACAATATGAACTAATTTTAAGCTTCATTCAAAGTATATGGACTGAAATGAAATGATATCCAAAGTATAGGGACAAAAATAGTATTTAAAAAGAAAGAAAAAAGAAAAAAATAAAATCTTATATAAACTATTGGAATAATTGTGAAACTTGATATAGATCTGAATCTCTTTATACAAATATATACTTTTGAAAGGAAAAAGAAAAGAGGTTGACAATAATTGGATTTTTATTCCATTTTAATTTCGAGTTTTTTTCTTAATATTTTAAAGATTCAAATCTTTTACTTTAAAACTTTGAACATTTTTTTCTTGGCTTTTACTTTTTTTTTTCCCTTTATTTTAATTTTTGTAATTGGTTGGTGGAGACTCATAACTATTTCAAAATTAACATCAATCACATGTTGGGTTCAATTAGACTATTTGGAAAGAAAACTACAAAGTGAGAAGTAAAACAAATTTTCATACAAAAGTTAGATGATGATTTAAACATAGCATTTAAAAGTTTAAGAGCAAATATTTAAAGAAAAAAAATGTTCTTGTCCAAAAATGAATTCAAACTTACAACAATATTTGGTTGAATATAGATTTTAGTCTCCAATATTTTCTTTAATTTAGTTCCTATTGTTTAAAGAGTTTAACTTTTTTTGTTTGAAAAAAAATTCAATTATACTCTTATTGTTGATGTATATTAAAATTGGCTAGTCATAAGCTTACGCGACATAATACTTAATACTTAATGAGTTGGTGAAACCAGTAAGAACATAACTCAACGACATAAAACTTGTATCCTTGACCAAAAGATTAGAGATTCAAATCCCCCACCCTACAATTTGTCAAAAAAAAAAAAAAAAAGTTGGTGAAAGTTTAAAGGAGAAAATAGAACACTTCAAAGAAAAAAAATTCATAATTCCTTTTCAAATTTTTTAAGAAGAGTGACTATGGGTTTAATTTTTTTTTTGTGACATTTAAGATACAACCTAATTGTTTGAGTTGTAGATTTCGCCCAGTGGGGTGGGGTGGGTGCTTTTCGATGCATGGCATGAATCTCGTTGGATACGAGATGTTGCAGTGCTGTCTGCTAATCTTGGGCTTCCTCACAACGGGTGGCAGAATGTGCATGGTGGGGCGGGGTTGGATGCATTGTTGCACCAAGTCATGAAGCTCACTTGAACTAACCAATAAAAAGGGTTCAATTGGTTTGGTTCCATTAGTTTTCAATGAATATTCTCACCTCATGGCTAACACAACCTTCAAATATGTCGTTGTCAATTAAGGTGTTAAGAAATGACAACTACAAAATTTCCGAACAACAAACTAAACACATATAATTTCGGCTTGAGTTTAAAATTTATTAGGGTTAAAAATAAAAATGAGGTTGGGGTGGAAATGAATTTTAAGTTAACAATTGAATTAAAAAATATTTAGGTTAACAATAAATTTATAAACTTTATAATCATATCATATATTAGAGTGAGTTAGGTTAATTCAATTTGATGGACTTAAAAACCAAACCAACTCAATAGAGTTAAGAAGGAAGGAACTCAATCTAACTAAAATTGATTTTAAACCCAATCCAAACCATTTGGAGATTTTGCCGCTTAATGGCATAATTCTTCTTCTAAATTTTTGCAACCCTATGCAATAAAATTTATAAGATTATCATAAATTAATTTTAAATAACAATATGATCAAACGATATTATAACACGAACTATTTACTAAAACTTTTTAAACACTCAATACCAAGTCTTTTGAACATTTTTCTCTCATGACATGACAAGGATGGACACATTATTTATTTGCCATAACTTGCAATAAAGATTTCATAGTGTACAATAATTTAACAATAAAGAATTTCAATAAATATAACATACCTTAAACACCAAATTTAATGTTATAAAATTAAAAATAATCTAATTAAAATTTAAACAACAATATGAAGTTATTATTACATAAATTTTTGAGCGATAACGTGAGCAAGAAAACTGAAGTGGATCCCACAGAATCATTAATGTAAAGCAAGGTCTCCTCCACTTCCGGCTCCCTCACCTCAGCCTTCTTCTCTCTCATCCATTTAAGACCAAAACTCTGCTCCAAGCTCTCTACTTTTTCAAACTTTTCAACAGCCCACTTTCTTTTTTCACGAGTTATGTTATGCTTCTAAGAAAAAAAGAAAGAAAAAAAGAGCTAGGGTTTCATTTCATTTCCCCAGTTTTCTCCTTCAGTACTGCCCAGATTTTGTTCATTTTGATTCCCCCATTTAAAGCTTTGTTGATTGATTGCAGCGACCGAATGGCACCCTTTTGCCAGTCGGTGCTCTATTCACCTTCTTCTTGTGTTGGGTTCCTCTCTTTCTCTTTCTGATTCCCAATGTGTTTTGCTGATGTTGTTGGTTTGCCCCATTTATTTTGATTTTTGATTTCTTATCCTTGGTGGGTTTTGCCTCTTGATTCTCGTGCCTAAAGAGGAAACTGAGATATTCCTCTTTTGGGTGCCCTTCTTGGGTTTTTGTTGATTTTTCAAGGATGGTAGTATGTGGGATCTTTTGATTGTTCTCTTTTTCTCAGAAAAGTGTTTCTGTTGGTTGCTCTTTTTTGTGTGTCGTTTTTCTTCCTGGAAACTTACATGTGAAGCAATTTGCGTTGAACGAACTGACTGCTCCTTATCGTGATCGAATTTAACTCATTCCATCATTTTTTTACAAAGGGTTGCTGCTTACTTTAATGTGTGGTTCTGCGTAAAAGAAGTTTCCGGATCTTCTTGCAGCTGGAAACCCGTGAATTTGTGGCTCATGGGCTTCTTTTTTGTGGTAGTCTAAGGGCAGATCAAGGTTTTGATTCAATTTCCCATGGGGTGCATTTTGGAGTTTACACTGCAATTCTTGAGGGAGACTGTGTTTTTTGGTAGCATTGATGGTTATCTATAGCAATAGCAGCAGCATCTCTAAAAGGGTATCTCGATAAGGGGTTTGGCTTTGGTTTATAGCTGCAATGGAGGATATAGGCCTTTTCAAACAAGGATGGAAATGGTTTCAGTCGCAGAAACACACTTACTCTCGAGCTCAAACTGCATTTTTAAGTTTCAGAGACAAAGTTGGGATGTTTATTGAGAGACATTGGCCAACAGTGTGCCGGGGCTGTGCCTGGATGGGGAGTTTACTGCGTTTAGCAGTGCTTCAATGGTGGGACTGCATTATAAAAGGCTTCCGGTCGCTTGTTGGATTGGGCTCTGCTGCATTGCTCCTTATAATGTGGTGTTGCTTTCTTAGTTTAACATCCATGTCCTGCCTGGTTTACGTTCTTCTCAGTATGGTATATACCTCACTGATTCCTGATAAAAGTTGTTACTGTTATTTGGGGCTCTATCAGAATTAGGATCTAGAAACTTGCTTGAAATGATTACAAGAGTTGAGAAGTTAAGTTCAAATGGGTCCAATCAAATGAGAGCAACAGTTGGTCAAATGATTGGCCTTTTGCTGAAACCTTGCATTGGATCTTCACTGTCTTAAATTTATAACTTGAGAAACTATAGATGTTTAGAACGCTCTAGGCCTACTGGTCCAGGCTTCCAAAGAGCTAAAGTTAGTAACTACCTTTCCGTCATTATGCTACTGGTGGTTAGGTTACATTGGGCAGTTTACATTTTATAGTCCAGATGTAAGTTTGTTGAAAACATTACTGCTAGGGTTGTTTCAAGGTTATTTGTTCTGTCAATAGCTGAAACTCTTTGGCATTGGTAGCAATTTGTAAACGTACTCTTTGGCACTGCTGAACTCTCTTCCGTTTCCCTTCTCTACTGTGTAGTCCTGTTCTTTGAATGATGATTCTAGTAGTCTTATAATGCAATGGAAGTGTGCAATAATCAATTTATTTTCTTAGTTTCTTTGAGAAAATAATTTCTGAAGTTGCTTTATAAGGTTCTTTCAATAGTGTAATAGGTTAACGAAATGAAATTTCATCTCAATATATTTATAGCTTAGTCCATTATTTCAGGGAGCTGCAGGAGTTGCTGTTCAATACTTGGGTTACACTCCTGGACTTTTTATTGTGGGACTAATTGCTATTCTAGTACTGTGGATGTACGCTAACTTTTGGATTACAGGGACATTATTTATAGTTGGAGGTATGAACTACTTTCATTATGAGATGAATTTTTCAATAATACTGTGTTACAAAGTTGACTACTCTGATCTTTTTCATGGTTGTGGTTTGTGTGTCTTCTTGGTAGCCACAGTCTACATCTATGTTTTGTTAATGAATTTCCAATATTCCAATCTGTGTATAGCTCTCAATAATGCAATCATTTCTTCTGCAATCAACCTGATAACAATGGAAAAATAAAAGCACTTTCCATATGTATGTCATAAATAAGTATTGGAGATCTGGGGGAAGGAGAATTATGGCAGCATGTTAACCATATTGGATAATATGTTGACTGGAAAACTGCCATCTTGTATACACATATTTTCACGTCTTCCAAGATATGTCTATCTGTGAACTGTCCCGAGGGTGTTACAAGGAAATATTTATTTGTTTTTCCCTTGGTACAGAATCGCATCGCATGTACTAATAAAAAGTCCATAATGTTTGGGGGAAGGAAGATATTATCTCTAAAGTGTTTATTCTAGATCCAGGAATGGCATGCAGAGAGAAATAGATTTTCTCAAAATTTTCCAATTTCACTGCACACATCTCATGGTGGTTACGATGAGAGATCAATATGAGCTTTTTATACTTCTACACGTGACTATTCACCCTTATGCCTATTTTAATTTCCTTTAAGATGTAACATTTCCCAGTGGCACACACCCTTACATTGCCCTTGGTTTATTAACCTGTACTCAACTTCAATCAAATTTCTGTGTAACTCTTGAAATTCTGTCAGTTGATTTAAGTTTTTGTTTATCCTTTGCTTATATGTAGGTTATTTGTTCTCTCTTAATCATGCACGGTTGGCGGTCTTAATGGCAACTGTATATGCTATATATTGTGTTAAAGTTCGTGTTGGATGGACTGGTGTCTTTCTCTCGATAAATCTCGCATTTTTGTCAAATGATGCATTAAATTATTTGCTCCAATGGTGTGATAAGGCGAGTGAGAGTTCACATTTCGAAGAGCAGAAACAATCTGAAACAGTATCTGAGGATGAATTCTCAGGAGAGTGTGAATACTCTATTCCTACCAGTGAGTCTGAGAAGGTGCATTCATGTAAATCATCCAGCCCAACTGTTGTGACATCTGTTGTCGATAACCAGAAAGAGGCTTCTTCTAGCAAGGTGACCAAAGAGCAGACTGATTCAATTGACGAGATGAAAAGAATATTAAATAGTGGGGACCATTATGAAGCACTGGGATTTCCGCGTCACAAGAAGATTGACGTTGTAGTTTTGAAAAAGGAATACAGAAAAAAGGTGATGTGTTACTTGTCCTCACTTTTTCCGGACACAATTTCCTTTTGTCCCTTTTTCACATGTGAAAGGTGATGAGGGGTCTAATTATGTAATTTAGTTATTGGGGTCACTCCCGCTACATTCTTCTTGTCAATTATAGAAATATCTTGAAGGTGTATTCACTTGCATCCTGTGAATGAAACATTCTGTGTTTGCTTAGAATTCTTTCCTGCTAGGCAACTTCCTCAAAAAAACTCACAAAACCATCTCTAATGGAAATTATAGCTATAACACGTGACAGAATTATTTATATCTATATTAGGCATCTGTCAGACGAAGCATTGACATATATTGATTTTCTAACTTAGTACGTAAATATATAGTGATATGTTCATGATTGTATGTCATGTCTATGTTATTTTATATAAAAAGATGCTATACTTGATCTTTATTAACATATTTATGTAAATCTTAATCGGGTTTGGTATATTGATATTCTATTTTTTATAAGGATAATATTTTAAAGTTGAGCACTGTTTGGGTGAATTAGTATCATAGAAATTAGATAATTTTTCCTGGAAGAATTTTTTGTACTCCCATGTCTCAGTCCCCTGCTATATAGCTGGGAGTATTATATGGGAAAACATTGTCAGAGGCTAATGAAATGAATCCATGTGCTCTTGATGCAACACTATAATCTTTAGTCATTCCTGGAATTTCTCGAGGAAACGTTGTACTAAATGTTTTCTTTCCTTTAGGCTGTGCTTGTGCATCCTGATAAGAATATGGGGAGCCCATTGGCCAGTGAGTCATTTAAGAAGCTTCAATGTGCTTATGAGGTAATTTTCTTTTTATGGAATGAAGTTTAAGTCCCCCCAGAAAAATAATACAATAGAAGTGGGCCTACATGACTGCCCAACAATGATAAAGTCTTAGCTATCTGTTTCTTTAGTCATATCTGCCGCGAGAGTTGAGTGACTTCCAAATCTCATGGTCATTATCATCTCTTACTCGTGTTTCCATGGAAAATTAGGTTCTTTCCGACTCTGTGAAGAAAAGAGACTATGACGAGCAATTGAGAAAGGAGGAGTTGAAGACCAAAAGTGTCTGCCAGAGGTCCCAGTCGTATGGGACTTCACAACAGGTTGTGCATAATATTTGTACAATTGATACTGACATTTTATAGTTTGTTTTATGTGTGTATTCTCATTCATGATAAATGTTCTTTTGTTTCTAACTCAGATAAGATTTATGGTAAATAGAGAGGAAGTAATGATACTAATAGGAATATTAATAAAGATACCAATTTGTGACTGGACTCTATAGGAGGGAGAGAAAGAGAATAAAGTATCTTCTAGGAATCAGTCAAAATTATTCTTGGGTTTAATATACTTCCAAGTTTCATCTAGATGGCATTGTAAGATCTGAAGCGTTTGCCTAAGTAGCCTCTCTGTCTTTTCATTTCCTAAATGCTGGAATTTAGTGTAGTTTCTTCTCTCTACATTTGTATGATCTTTTTTTAATCCTTGATTTTGAACATTGTTTTTGAAGATAGACGTAGGAACCAGTCAGGATTCTGGGGTCTTTTTAAAGAACTATTTTCCATTTTTATCAAGAAGTGAAGTGAGATAATGGCAGGCCCAAGGAATTTTAAGTGTCAATGTCGAGTTGCCTCTTACAGAAAAAGCTTTTACCTTATCCTCGATGATGTGTAAATTCTGTGGGATTCTTATGATTACTTGAATTCCCCTTCATAATATTTCAAAATAATTGGGGGTGGGGGGTGAATTAGTTTATCAGGGATGCGTGAAGCTTGTTGGTTCTTTTCTGAGCATTTCTCAAGTTGCTAGTGTGTACTGAAGTTGAAGTTGGTAACTTTTAATCTACTCTCTAAGCAGATGAATTCCGATTATTGCTCCGAGGAGTCAAGACGTATACAATGCAGTAAATGCGGCCATTCACACATATGGGTCTGCACGAATAGGAATAAGACGAAGGCAAGATGGTGTCAGGTTATTCCCCAAGCACTCTGTTTACTCTCTGTTTGAATCTACCCCTCTGTAAATTTTACTTTTGAGGATAAAATTAGTTTTGGTACGTGCTTTGATGTCAGGATTGTTGTCAATATCATCAAGCTAAGGATGGAGACGGATGGGTTGAATATAAAGGTTCTCTGGTCTTTGATAAACCTCAGAAAGTAAGTTCCTTAACATGCTCAAGCTCAAGCATTTTCTTGTTCCCTTGATTTTTGCCAACTGACTACTAAAGTGTAATGGGTTTTTTCTGAAGAGAGCACTCGATTAGCTCGATCATAATTAGACCTCTCTAGCCTCGGACAAGTTTTCTACCAACCATATTATTGTCTTCTTTCATTCTTTTTTCCTTAATAGTAAAATGTCCATGGAATAGAGTCCCAACCCTACCACCTCATAGTAAAGACTTTGCGTGCCTAACATAAGCTCTAGGAGACATGGGGTTGGACCCCTTATTAAGCTAGATTCTCATCCTTGGCACCAAGGCTACACCTCTTCGGAGCTTCTGCCCATATTATCTTGTATCCAAATTGAGTTTGAAGAATCGGCTTCTTTTCTAGGCAGGCAACCTTAAAGTTATTTAGTTTTTCACTTGAATCTCTCTGGCTTTAAGGAACACTCCCTTTAATCAATTGATTTACTCTCTAAAAAATTACTTCTTTCTTGTAGATGGATATACCACGTGCTTTTGTTTGTGCCGAGAGCAAAATCTTTGATGTGTCCGAATGGGCGATTTGTCAAGTAAGTGTTTATAGTCCATAATTATGTAGCTAGGGTTTCATGCTCTCTGATCTTCAAGGATTTAAGTTGTAATCTTGACTTTGGAGCAGGGAATGACTTGCAGGCCCAATACTCATCGCCCAAGCTTCCATGTAAACATGGTTGGTTTAGGGAAAACCACACAACGATCCAAGTCGAGTAGATTTCCTTGGGAATTGGATGCTGAAATGATGGATGAAGATGAGGAAGAATTTGAGCTGTGGCTTCAGGAGGCTTTAGCCTCTGGTCTCTTCTGCGAAACGTCAAAACGGCGAAAGAGCTGGAGCCCGTTCAAGTTAGGCCAGAAGAAAGGGAGCAAACAATGGCGAAGAACATCATGCTAGAATCACAAAGGCTGGATCTCAGCGACATTGCTTGCTTAGTTCCATGGAGAAACATGCATCCTTCTCATTCACAAGGTACGAGTGAAAAATGGTTTGCTCAACCAGTTGGAAGAATGCCTAGACTTATCGAAACACAAGTAAGCGCTTACGTCGACAAGAATATAGGATTCTCCAGTTATGGGGTGGCAGGTTTGATCCAAAAGTTAGGCAAATAGCCTCTGTTCCTTATATTCTCACACATCCTGTTAGATATCTAAAGCATGAGATCCCTTGTAATTTTTTGGCCTCACTTCCAAGTAGAAACCCCAAATCAAGCCCATATTGTTAATTGAAATACATCTGCTGCTGCTTCTGCTTCAGTTTTTTCACCTCCTTTCAAGATTCAACCTGAATCTAACTTGTACACTTCCCAACCTCATGTAAATATCTCTTTTTTTTTTTTCCTTATTTATTTGTTTGCCTCTCCTTCAAGGAATGCCTTTTTATGTTAAGTAGATAATTTTCAATACATTTTCAACATTAACTAGTGTCTCTCTTTGGTTTTAGCATTTAGCAGCAGAATTCACTTGTTTTTGATGTGTAAACATTCCCAAGGTCTGAAGTCCAACTGTTTTCTCCATTCTTTGTCATGTTCTTTTTCTGTGAGATGACTTTTTCTTCATGGTGCAGTTATTTGTAGATTTATCTTCATTTTCAATATATTGACAAGAAAAGTTATGATAAGTTTGGTTCAAATGATGTAAACTTAGGTAAATGGATGGTTTAGATTAGTCTGAAAGCATTTTAGTACATTTTACTTGCCATCTTGATTGGTTGGAGTTTCTGCAGCTTAGAGTTGAGGAATTTGGATATATATATGTAGGCTTTGTTTGGATTATTTGTAAAATAGGTTGCAAAGTGAGTTCACAGGGTCTTTTTTTATTTTTTTTTTTATTATTTATTATTATTCTTTTTTTTATTGAGTTTAAGAAGTAGAGATTCGAACCTTTAACTTTTTGATTGGGATAAATGCCTTAACTAGTTGAGTTACGCCCACATTAGTTATAACTTAAGTTTTAAATTTGTATGTGGATATGTCAGGTGAGTTCTACGAATTGGCAAGTTATATTGATTAAAGATAAAACGAATTTGAGTAAAATTTTGAAGGACATTTGATTAAAAATGTAGAAAGAGAACAAAGATTAATTTTATTATGTGATGTAACTAATAATTTTATTTGAAATTTTCATGCCTAAAGTGTAACTATAAATAATTTATGTGTTGTCAAGAAAACAAAAAAAAAACTATAAATAATTTATGCAGTCGATTTTTTTTTATTTTTATTTTTCATGTAACTTCAATAAAAAAGTTAAAGTTAAAGTTTGAAATCCTACCTCCACATGTTGAACTAAAAAAGAACAAAAATGAATTTTTTTCCCCTATATTCAAAATGAATATGAAACTTGTTTGAATCCATTCCTTTTAAATTCTAAAAAGTTTCAAAAATACATCTGATTTTAAGAAAACGTTCAAGAATACTCTTACTGATAAATTTTGGATGAAAAACGTTACAATTTTAATTTTATTAATACACTTAACCTTTAAAAAATATTAAAAAAGTACCTAAATTGGATTATGTTTCTTCTTTTTTCTTCATCTCTTTGCAAATTCTTCATCTATGATAATTCAAGTTATTTTTGAATGCTTCTTAAAGGTTAGATGTATTTTTGAAACTTTTTAAAGCTTAGTGACATTTTTGAAACGAGAATCATAATTTAAGGATTTCTTTTGGTAATAATTTAGCCTTTTATCTTTTAATAATAATTAGTTTTAAGTTAACCCCCATATCTCTATCGGACATGCGATAAATTCGACATTTCGACGATAATATCATCGAAATTTGGCTATTTTTTCATCCAAGGTTTTAACCATGCTTAAATGCATGTGGGCTGTAGATGAGCTTCTAATATTTATCCTAAAAAAAACTTCAAATAAACAATTTTTTTTTGAAAAAATTCTTATCGAGTTTCATACATGAAAATGCGACAATTAGATTTCATTTGACAAATCTACACTTGCTTCTTCGTTTAAAAATATCTTCCCTCACGGCGTACGGTTCTTCCTTTCGTGACGGAAGGAACCAGCATGGTGTTATCCACTATCTTATCTCTTCACAGCACCGGCGCCGGGACCTCCTTCGGCGGCGAGCTCCGGCAACTGGGTTACGATTATTTCAGAGTTTCTCGAAAACCCAGAAAGCAATTTTTGTCTTCATGCTGGAATGGGTCCCTTTTTCCATACCAAAACTGCATTTGGAAGACACCCTCTTCCAATAACTTCCATTTGAAGTCAATGGAGTCTTCGCCACTGTTCGCCGTCGGAGGAGAAGCTGAAGATGGCTTTCTATCGGTATTGCGTTTTGATTTCTTTTGTTTTGAACTTTTAGAATCAATTTGGATCATGTTTCGTTGATGTGTTTGGAAGAGATTTGATTCCACTTGCTGATTGTTGTGCGATTTCTGGGTTTTCATTGAGGGACAACTAGATGGATCGAAATGTTATCTATATTGTCGTTTAAAATGGAAGTTATTTGCTAAAAGAAAAGAGGCCTCTCTCTATCTCTCTCTTTTTTTACCTTTTCCTTTGATTTTTGGAAGCTGAAGCTACTTGGGATTCTAGGAAGAACCTTATCTAAATGAAATGTGTTTGCAAAAAGAAAAAGAAGCCCATCTCTCTCTCTCTCTATCTCCCCTTTTCCTCTGATTTTTGAATGCTGCAGCTATTTGGGAATTGGAAGAATCTTATCAAAATGAAAGTAATTTGCAAAAGGAAAAGAAGCCCCTCTCTCTCTCTGATCTTTGGATGATGCAGCTACTTTAGAGGAGCTGTATCAAAGTGAAAGTTTTAAAAGAGGAAAGAAGCTTCTCTCTCTTTCTCTCTCCTGGAGTTTTTCTTAGTAATGGTGGGATTGAGTTACTTTGAACTGTATTAGTCGGTCCTAAAAGGTCAATCCCATTTACTTCTTGTACAAAAGAAGCAGGAAACTGAAGATCGAAGATGCTGAATCCAAGCCACTCATTTCTGTTGTTTTGGAACTTGTATCTTCATTTGCTTGCTAATCTTCAAAGGAAAATCAAGATCATGATAATTTTTGACTCCAAAACGAGTTCTGATTTCATGTAAAGGAAAAATGGCTAATCAAACCGATTTATACAAATTTTGGATGTCACTTGTTAGGCCATTTATAATCGCCAAAGAATGGAGACTTTGATGTGTTTTTAGTTCACCTATGGGAATGTCTAATATTTTTGTTGTAATTGTGTATTACTGCATCTGCTTGTCACATCGATTGACCCAGTCAATCCTTTCTGGCAGAATATGAATGATGATACCGACAATATGTATGATGATTTGTTCAAGAAATATGGGAATGTGGTATTCAAGAGCAACGATCAAAAGCTTCTTAGTGCAGAAGTCGATGATGATGCGGAAAGCCTTTCATGTAAGCTTCTCTTGTCATTAGCTCTACAAGAAACAGACATAAGTTTGTTGTGGCTTAATGTGTTGTGTTCATGTTGTGTTTTGACTGCTAAATAGTCTGCTTCATCTGTGAGTGTTAAATCACCAATGAACCAAAAGCTTAAGCTGATGGGTTAGGGTAAATTTAATTATATTAATATTCTAAGACCCCCTCACTTGTGGGCTTGGAAATTTGTAGAGGGCCTAACAAGAAACTCCACACCGAACGGGCAAACTGGCAATTCCAAAGGATATGGTCCAAATCTTCCTCTGCCTTCTGACATAAGATGCAACAAAACGGGCCAACTAAACAAGTGGAAATCAATATTAATTGAAGGAGGAAATGATATTACAAGAGTTTGAACTCAGGACCTCATACTCTGATACCATGTTAAATCACCCATGAACCCAAAAGCTTAAGCTGATGGGTTAGGATAAATTTAATTATATCAATATTCTAACAATGAGTAAAATGAGTAGTTTTAGCTAATTTATCTTAACTTGATAAGATTTTCTATAATGTAATTGTGAGGTAGTTAAATGAAAGGAAGGGAACAATCTTATCATCTTTGGTTGAACCAATAACAAAAATGGGAAGTGGGATGGAAAGAGTTATTTCCTTTGCATTGCCAGATTTTTTTTTTCCCTCTCTCTCTCTCTCTCTCTCTCTCTCTCTCTCTCTCTCTCTCTCTCTCATCTCATCTCATTTGATCTGGAATGGTTACATACAAATTACCTATCTTTTCAAAAGCAAGTGTAGGTCATCGAATTTGTCGAGTGTTACTTTCAATCGAAAAGGAGAGAGTTCATATTCATCATGAAGGAATTGAATAAGCCTTTGTAAAAGTTAAAATGAGTATAGCTTAACGGTAATTGACATGTACCTTCAACCAAGAGGTTTGAGGTTTGACGAATCCCCCCACTTTCAAAATGTTATTGAACTCACAAAAATAAGCCTTTGTAAAACGGTTACACCCCATTATCTCAAGTTTTCTAGAAATAAAAAGAAAAATAACTAGTCATTAGATTGAACCAATAATCATCACATTGCTTTGAATCTGACTTGTAAGCCCAATATCTTTTCTTTTAGAACTAAATCCACAAGCTTCTACTCATGAATGAACGATTGGTACTTAATACATGCATGTAGTATTCACACGTATCTTATGAATTCAAAACTCTAGTTACATGGAACAGTTGGTCAACTAATAATTCAATGCTTCTCTACAGTTGCTGTGTCAATGGCGAAAGTTGCAAGTGATGTGAAGGCTGCAGATATCCGGGTTCTATTTGTGAAACCTCTAGTTTACTGGACCAGATTTTTCATCATTGCAACGGCGTTTTCTCGTCCTCAAATCGACGCTATAGGGTACTGCTTCTTTTTTGGTTTATTGTCCTCTTACTGCTTGCAATAACGAAAATTGGACTCTGCATACAAAGGTATTGCTTAAACTCACTGTTCAAGTGTATTTTGCAATGCAGATCCCGGATAAGAGACCTCGCGGAGAAGAAGTATGGAAGAAGTCCTTCCGGTGATGTGAAGCCAAATTCCTGGACTTTATTGGATTTTGGTATGCATTATTTGCTTTTTAATCTGTTCTTTTTAATATAGGATACATGTGTTTCGTTATAGAAGATGAAAGCACAAGAGACTGGGATAGGAACCAATCAGAAAGAAACGACTTATGCTAAACTAATAGCTTTACTAAAACATGTTATATGCCTCTCTCTTTCTCTCTTAATGAAAATCAGGCTTTCATTAAGACAGTGAGAAAATACAAATAAACTATACAAAAAAGAAAAAAAAGCCTACAAAAGACAAAATGAGCCTGTACAAAGAAAACAGAGATCAGAGAAACTAAAAAAGCAAAAGTTCCTGTTGATAGGAATACAAGACAAAAGGATAGTTACAAAAGTCCTTATAAACTGACTCCCAACAGAGGAGGTATATTCTCAGTGGTAAAGGATAAAACTTCAAAATTTAATGTTGTTGTCTATTAAAAGGTGTGACTTTGGTGTTAATGACTTGGGATGTTTGGAAATATCCTTCTAGGTACTGGGTTTAAGCTCTTCTGTTGGATGTTTCTCGAAGCGGGTTTTGGAGTGAGAAAAGCTTTTTTGAGATTTAGTAGGGTGGATCATGAACATAATGCAAGTAGTGAGGCCATTTGATACCCCATTTATATATATATAATCTGTTGAATATGTCCACAGGGAAGGTCTGTAGTCCATTATAGTCTAAACTTATACTCAAATGTGATTTTTCATCTGTTAATATCTTCATCTACCATAGAGTGGATGACTTATAGACTTTTAGTATTATTATTATTATTTTATTTGAGTTCAACAGCATCCAGGGGTGAGAATTCAAACCTATGACCTTTTGGTCGAGGATATGATGTCTTAATTAGTTAAGCTAGGCTCAGTTGACTTCTAAACCACTTTATAACTATAGGATCATTTCATAATCGGCTTATTATTGGTGTTGGTAGGCCATTTTTCCATATCACACGGTAGACAAATCCAAATTTAATGATCAAATCAAGTATGCCACTTCAAAACAAAAAGCTTGGATTTAACTACATTCTTAGAGATGGAGAAGCTGAATTTCAACTCTCCAACTTCGTTTTGGAATTAGGGTAAAATATTACTCCAAAACGATCATCGACCGATCTTTGATACCGATGAACTAAGAAACCAAATTGCCCTGATGTTTTTGTTCTCAGGAGATGTGGTCATCCATATTTTTCTACCCCAGCAAAGAGCATTCTACAACTTGGAAGAGTTCTATGGCAATGCAACTCCCGTGGAGCTACCATTCGAAAACCAACGGCCATTTTGAAGTGAAAACCGCTTCCGATTTATTCCCGAACAGGTGATGCTGAAGGAAACAGCTGGTGTGAGGCAGATTGCTTCTGTTTGTTGTTTCCTCTCATCAAAGCAGCTACCATGTGAAGTGTTGCAGGAGCAGCTGCATGAATTGGGAGTTCCAACTTCTGACTGCTTGAGGTTGAAGACAGAATCACTTGGCAGATGGTGGTGTTATGAAAGCCCTATCCCAAAGTTTCTCCTGTCCCCCAACTCTCTCTCTCTTTCTCTCTCTCATGAATGACTGGTCTGATGTGAGATAGTTTGCAAGTAAAAAGTTAGTTGTTATGAATCAAGTTGCATAGAAGGGCCATTTTACTTGGAAGAGTGCATTAAGATTCCATTCACTAAATGGGAAAGTTTGTAGGAGAATTAAAATGAAATTGGTTTGATCAAGTATTAAATTTGAACTTCTTGTGTTATTAGGATTAGAGAATTTCCATCCATACCGTTGTCTTGTAAAATCTATAGTTAAAACTCAGAGAAAATTGAAGTAAAATGATGAGGGCGTGTTTGGATTAACTTTCAAAGTGATTTTGGAGGCCAAGAGTGATTTTTCACTAGTAAACCTAGAGTGATTGATTGAGAATTACCTAGAATTATTGTGGTAATTTGATATTTGAGGGCGGAGATTTGAACCTCTAATCTTTTGGTTCAAAAGTACATATCAATTATCGCTGAGCTATGCTCACTTTGGCCTATACTCCAAATTTAGAATCTAAAACCTATTTAATAATTATTATAGGGTTGATGGAAAAACATTAATGTATTTTTCTTGTTAGGTTTTGAATTTTGGCTTCCTTTGACAAAATTGTTTATGAGTACACTCATTCATTTTGCCTTAATTATTATGAGTTGATTTCTGATATGAAATTATGATAATTCTGGTCTAACGATTCTTTTATTTTGTTATGAGATAAATTTGAAATAAGTAAAACGTCGAAAAAGATGTTTGGATTGAGGAGTTGGGTGGAATGAAGTTGAGTACGTTAATAACTCCATCTAACCTCTTATTTGGTCCAAGGACATGTAACAGCCAATTGTAGGGTCTACAAACTTATTTATTCATATTTCAACATTTTATTGTGGAGTCCACAAACTTATTTACTCTTATTCCAACGTTTCATTGTGAGCCCCACATATTTATTAACTTTACTCCAACTCTCAAGACAAAACCATCTCTGATTTCATAACTCCAATTCCTTAATCCAAATACCCGTGTGTGTGTTGTGATTTTGGAGGCGGGCCAAGTTTGTTTGTTTGTTTGTTTTTTTCCTTCTAAACCTTGGGTGGTCATAAAAGTCACTTTTAAAACAATCAAATTAGTTTGAAATAATTCTTTTGAAGTCGCTTTATTCATTGTCCAAAAAGCAATTCAAAAGTGATTGACCGAGTTTCACTTTAGAATCCGATTAATTATACAAAATATCCTTGAACTTCAAGGTGGGTAGACGATGAAAATTTTCATTTTAGCCTTTGAGCTTTGAAATGGTGTAAAAAAAAAAAAAAAAAAAAAAATTACTTTGGAGCGTTTTTGCATTAAAATAAAAAACAAAAATTGATATGATAGTTGATGTGTGAAAATAGATGACATGCATGAAATCGATTATAACTTAAGATAACTTTTATCATTAATTTCAACTCAAAAGGTATTTTTGACATCATTTATTCACATAATCAATTTTTACACATCAATGCCTCACACAAGAATCTTGTAAATGATGTCATATATGTCTTCCAATTTCTACACATCAGTTGCCACATCAATTTTTATAATTATTTTAACTGAAAATTTCTCTTAGAATTAAAATGAAACTTTTCAAAGTTTAAAGGTATAATTGAAACCTATCTCAAAGTTAAGAAGTATTTTGTATAGTTTAACCTTAGAATTATTTTATGGTAATTTGATATTTGTTGAATCATTTTTAGATGTACAACCAAACAAACTTGTAATTTAGATCATTTTAAGACAATGTAACAAACACAAAAGGATTTTAATTAGAATTATTTTTAGGAAAGTTATTCTAAGATTTTTTTTTAGAAAATTTTAAATTTAGGAGGTATCCAAAACAAATCTTAAATCTATAAATGAGATCAATAGTGTTGATTGGGAGCTATTTTTAGAAATATTCTTCTTTCACTGCGGAAAAAACTATAAAAATATATTTTGGTATCATCTTTTCTAGGTTAAAATATAGTTTCCGTTGTTAAGAGTCTCCATCTTTTCTAATTTAGTTCCTAAAAAGCAAAAGAAAAATACATTTTAATTCTTCAAAATTCAAATTATGGTATGTTACTATCAATACCAAAATCAGAAATTTACAAAAAAGTGACATGATATTTTTTAAAAAAGTTTATTTTATTGTGGGGAGATTCTAACCTCCGAAGAGTGTATGTCTTAACCAGTTATGCTTGGATCGGTAGAAATTGTCATAATCTACTTTTTTATTGTTGATTAACATTTACTTACGTAACTTTCTTTTTCTTTTTTCTTGTTTTTTTTGACAACTTGTGGCGTGGGGTATTTGAAGCCCTGACCTCGTTGTTGAGGGTATAAGCTTTATGCCGGTTAAACTATGCTTTTTAGTAAAGGCTTAGATGAGAAGGATTAGATTTTGAATTTATTAAAACATAACCGATTAATATTTGAAATATTAAACCCTAAGAACCAAATTAAGAGCCAACATAAGAGCATAGTTGAACTAATATAAAAATCTAAGAGGTTTGTGGTTTTAATCCTCCACCCGCATATTGTCAGAAAAAAAAAAAAACCAAATTAAAGGTCTGTTTGGAATACATTTCAATTTAGGGTGTGTTTGATTTAACTTCTCAAGTGTTTAGTTTTGAAAAAACTTCTAGTGTTTGGCAACCACTAAAAATGACTTATTAAAAAATGATATTGATAAATAAACAATTTTGAGAGAAACACTTGAAACCAATTGTTTTGAGAAGAATGTTTAGTATACAATAACTTGTGTATAAAAACACTTTGTGAGGAAATGCAACCAAACATATGAGTGTTTAAATTCTAAACAATTTTTATACAAAATGTTTTATTAAAAAATGTATTCCAAACGCACCCTTAAATGTTTTTCAAGAATACATTTTTAAAAAACATTTTGAATAAAAATTGTTTAGAATTTAAACACTCATATGTTTGGTTGTATTTCCTCACAAATGTTTTTATACACAAGTTATTGTATACTTAAAAAGTCTTTTGAAAGAAGTTGGTTTCAAGTGTTTTTCTCAAAATGGTTTATTTATCAATCTCATTTTCTAATAAGTCATTTTTAGTGGTTGCCAAACATTATAAATTTTTTCAAAATGATTTTTTTCCAAAATTAAACACTTGAAAAGTTAAACCAAAGAGTAAGAGGGAGACTTTAGGGACTAAAACTATATTTTAACTTTATCATTAAATGTCGATGTTCTTATTATTTATTTTTTTTTAGTTTTGTGGATGTTCTGTCATTGAAAAAATTTTACACTTTATTGTGACTATGATTTTAAGTGCAGAGCATTATTATACAAGTTATTTGATCACAATGCCAACAAGAGCTTGACTCAACTCACATAAAGTTGTTTTCTCAAAAAAAAAAAAAAAAAAAAAAACTCACATAAAGTTGAACGGATAGCTACAAAGTCTGTAGTTCGAATTCTCCTCCCCACATATTGTAAAAAAAAAAAAAAAGTTATTTGATCACAATTCTTTATATGATAGTTTTAAAACTAATAGCTTTAAATTATTTTTAAATAGTCTCCTAAATTTAGAATCTAAAACCTATTTAATAATTATTTTAGGGTTGATGTAAAACACATTAATGTTTTTTTTTTTTGTTAGGTTTTGATTTTTGGCTTCCATGACAAAATTGTTTATGAGTGCACTTTCATTCAATTCAATTTTAATTGCCTTAATTATCATTAATTGATTTCTACTATGAAATTATGATAATATTCTTTCATTTCACGATTGATTCTGTCCAAAATAAATTTATGTGAATTCGAATTTGGTTAAGTTGTTTTTTTTTTTTCAAAATTATTTTATTGGAATTAAGATATAAATTTGCTATTTTTCAAAAAAAAAAAAAATAAATAAATTTGCTAAAACTTATCCAATATTAACCACCTAAACATAACTCAATTGTTAAGACACTTGTACATTTTCTTAAAATTAAAGGTTTAAATCTATCTCAAAATATTTAGCCAACTAAAAAAAGCTCAATTGTTTAATAATTTTTTTAGGTTGGTATGTTTTAATATTTAAATTGTTTAACCTTTCAAGTGTTTAATCTTGAAAAAAAAGAAGTTATTTTGAAAAAGTTTTTAGTGGTTGGCAACCACTAAGAATGACTTGTTAAAAAATGAAATTGAAAAATAAACAATTTTCAGAGAAACACTTGAAAGCAAATTTTTTAACTTTTTAAGTATATAATAACGTGCGTATAACAACACTTATGATAAAATGTAACCAAATATATCGGTGTTTAAATTCTTAACAATTTTTATACAAAACGATTTTAAAAGAATGTATCCTCGAAAAACATTTAAAATAAAAGGTATTCCAAACCTGTTTGTATCAATGAGAGAGACAGTAAACTATCCGTTATGCTTTATATATATATATATATATATATATATATATATATATATATATATATATATATATATATATATATATATATTATTTTTTTTTTTAATGAAAATAGAAAAATGACTACCATGTCTAAAGTTACATTATTTGAGGTTTAAATTACATTTTTGGTTCTTTGAACTTTTATTGACATTTCATTTAAGTCCTTTTGCATTTTTCAAATGCTTTTTGTTGTGATCCTTTTTTGGTCATTGCCTTCAAATGTTTGTATTGCACTCATGTCATCATGTAGTCTTTGTGTTCTAAATTGCATATACCAAGTTTGGCATTAAATTTTAAAATGGATCCTTTTAAGTAAAATATGAAAATTTGTGGATAAGAACCAAAACAAATACTTATAGAAGTTTTACGATTAAAGGTAACATATTTGAAAGTATATGAACAAAATATAATAAATACAAAAGTTTAAATACTAAAATAAGATTTAATTTATCATTTTACATCTCAAATTTATGGGACTAGATACATGAATAAACGAGGCTAATTATAAAATAGGTATAAATCTCATTTTACTTTCTAGTGGTTCATTTTTTAAAACTAATAAATCTAATCTTTATTATTACGTCTGATATCCGTTCAATCAATACTCATCTCAGTTAATTTATGTGGCTTGAGTACATGTTTGCCCCCAACATTTTAGGTTCCATTTGATAATTATTTGGTTTTTTGTTTTTGAAAATTATACTTGTTTTCACCTACTTTCTTACAATTTTTTCATCATTGGTAAGGACATATTTGAATTTCTAACCAAATTCAAAAGGCGAAAATAAGTATTTAATAAGTATTTTATTTATTTTTACAACTTGACTTGAGTTTTAAAAACATTGGAATAAGGTAGACAAAAAAAAAAATAAAAAATTTATAGGTGGAAGTAGTGTTTATAAACTTAATTTTAAAAAACCAAATGATGATTAAACGAGACTTATTAGATTCAAGTTCAAGTCGCCAAAGTGACCCTAACTTAATTGACATCCCCCCACCCCTAAATGTAAAAAAATTCAAGTTCAAGTTGGATTTATTGGATACAAATTTGGGACAAATCTTATAATTTAACAAAAGAAAGAAATTCGATTGGTTCAAATTGTCCTTAATTAAGGGGGTAAAAGTGTAAATTGGTGGGACACTTATTGTAATCTTTAAATAATTAATACAAAAAGAAGAAAATGGAAATTGCGCCATTGGCATTTTTGGCAGTACCTGCAAAAAAGAAAAAGGAAAAAGAAAATAGATTTTTTTTTTCAGATATAAATACTGAGTTTCCTGTACGGTGGCACCACGGTCCTCTTTCTAAAAGGCCAACTCATTATCATCTCTCCCAAACCCTAGCTCTCTCTCTCTCTCTCTCCTCCAGATCTCGCCGGATATTCCGCCGATGTGATTTGCGCCATTAACGTTGACCTTTTCCGGCGTCACGCTCTTCCCCATTACCGAACTTCCCCTCACCTTCGCATGATCGCCGCCGTCATCCATGGCTTCCGCATGCGTTAACAACATCGGAATGTCGCCGGACAACTTCCTCGACTGTTCCTCTTCTGCTCCTTGTCATTCCTACGGCTGGCTCAGCCCTCGCATCTCCTTCAGCCGCGACTTCTCCGACGACACTCCGCCTTCTTCCAGCCTCGCCGGACCTATGTCTAAGCCTCCGCCGCCTGCCGCTGACCCGGCCGGAGAGTCCGAGATTCGAGATCCGGATCCTGAACTGGTGCCGGTCAGCGAGTTCGAGTTCCGCCTTCAAGATCCCGTCGCCTTGATGCTCCCTGCGGATGAGCTGTTTCTGGATGGGAAACTGGTCCCGCTTCAGGTCTCGTCTTTTAAACCCTCGGTCAACGATTTGAAGTCGACGAGGTGCGTTTCGTCGCCAGAGACTGCTGCTCAGTCCCGCAGGAGAGTTGAGGAAGAATGCAGTACGGATCCGTATCTGTTCTCTCCCAAGGCGCCGCGGTGTTCCAGTCGATGGAGAGAGCTTTTAGGGCTCAAGAAGCTCTACCAGAGCAACAATGGCAACGGCGGCAACAAAAACGAAAATCACAAAACGACGTCGTCCTCCTCCTCGTCGTCTTACTTCTCGGAAGCGAATTCAAAAGCGCTGAGGTATTTCCTCCACCGGAGTTCGAAATCGTCGTTGTCTTCTTCGTTCGATTCATCGCTGAGCCTTCCATTGCTGAAGGATTCCGATAGTGAGTCTGTTTCGCTGTCTTCTTCCCGTGTATCTCTTTCCTCTTCTTCCTCAGGCCACGAACACGAAGATCTTCACAGACTCTCGCTCGATTGCGAAAATAAGCCAAACACGAATCCGATTTCCCTCCATCGGAACCCTAACAATACCAATCCCCCGCGGATTAGACAGGTGAAACCTCGGCCTAAATCGGAGACCAATCCGAGATCAACAATGGATCATCATCCGACGGCGACGAGAGTAGGAAGAAGCCCTATACGGCGTACACCGGGAGAATCAACCACAAGATTAGCGATCCGAGGAGTATCCGTAGACAGTCCACGAATGAACTCCTCAGGTAAAATCGTGTTCCACAACTTGGAGAGAAGCTCAAGCAGTCCAAGCAGCTTCAATGGCGGACCGAAATTCAAACACAGAGGAATGGAACGGTCATACTCAGGAAACGTGAGAGTAACTCCAGTCCTAAACGTTCCAGTTTGCTCTTCCCTGAGAGGATCCTCAAAATCCGTCTCTGTATTCGGATTCGGTCAGTTATTCTCCGGCACCGGCACCGGCACAAGCAGCAGAAGCCACCAGAGTAGTAGTAGTAGTAGTAGTACTAACCGGCCGACGGCACGGCGGATCATCGAAACAGACGGCGGAGGAAAACTCCATTGACGACGATTAGAAGAAGAAAATGGATTTTGGGTAAAACTAACAACCCCTCTTCATTTTTCGATTCGCCCTTTCTGAGAAGACGGATTCAAATCGCTAATTCTCTTAACCATAAAAAAAAAAAAAGAAGAAAAGATTCAAAAACTTCATCATCATGTAAATATCCCGAGGAGATTTTGTTCTTGTTTCTGTTAATCAGTTCATCTCGTTGCTCTAATTTCTGACCATTTTGAATCCTCTGTATTTTCATGGATGGCGTTCGAATTCGATTCAGAAATTTGTTTTTTCGCTGTTCCATCCAAAAGGAGAGGGCGTGAATGGCACGCGCCGAGGGGGAGCGTGAGCGTAGAACTCTCTGTGTTTTTTGTTTGAAGCTTTTTTTCGTAATGATGTGTGACATACTTGTTATCTAAACCCTGTCGCTTTCAAGGATCTCTCCCTTTCACACACATTTTTTTTTATAATAAAAAAAATTATAATATAGATTTAAAACTCATTTTTTTTAATTATAATTATGTGTATTTAATTGAATATATAATTTCGTCGTTTTCGTGATTGTTGTCTGTTGTGGTGTTTGGGAAAAGATGCCAATATTCCAACAGATGTCCTTTTTGGTAAATTACAGCTTATTATAATGTTGGTTTAAATCTCATTTCTTTTTGATCTTTGAACTTTCCAAAGGGTCTTTTCCTTGGCCTATGTGGCGAATGCATTTGTTACAAAAATAAAGATCGTGATCAGAATAATAATTCTTTAAAAGTTCGTGATTATAATATATCATTTAAAACTTGGACTCCAATGGAAAATATTTGAAAATTTGGAGACTAAGGCTCCTTCTAGTAGCTTTTAAAATAATTGCTGGCAGCTGTACTTTTAGGAAAATCAGCTGTTTTAAACATGAAAAAGTTGTTCATAGCGTTTGGTAAATTCAAATGAAATTGTTGTGATTTAGTTATAATGATCAAAGTAGACATATATATTATTTTAGTTATTTATATTTTGATTTTCAGTATATGAATTTTAATAAGTTGATTATTTATAAATTTTTTTAAATTGCAAATTATATTTTCTTATTACTTTTTTAAAAAATAATTTTCTTATTACTTTAAATTATATGATAAAAGGCTAAAGAGAATAGTTGTTTTATACTATTATAATGAACAAATATTATTCCAATTTAATTAAGTACCAACAAAATGTAAGACAAAAATAAAAATAATATTATCAATTTTGTTCTCATAAAACTTTTAGTTGGATTGTACTTTAGAGCATACAATTCTTGAATATGAAAATAATTATTTATATGACCAAAGCAGACATATTGTTTTAATTATTGATATGTTAATACTCAATCTGAATTGTAATAAGTTAATTATTTAGAATTTTTTATTGTTCAAATTATAAATTACATTTTCTAATTTTAATATTTTTGCTTGAATTTGTTTCAAGTTCAATGATGATGAAATTGTATAGAAGTTTTGATATGTGACCGAAAAAAAATCTATCAAGCTTCAATGTGTTAAAGAAGAATTGGAGGAGGGATCTAATGGGTATTTTGAGAAATTGGTAAAAAAAGACGCCAGATTATTTGGGAAGTTAAAATCAGAAGCTACAATTGTGGAGATTTTAGAAATCAAAGGATTTAAAAAGTGATTTCCTATCAATTTTAAAAAAATCTGTATTACCAAACACATAAAACGGTTAAGATTGTTTCAAAATAGATTTTACAGTTGTATCATACCAACTTAAACATGACCAATTAGTTTAGGTATATACTCTCAATTTAAAGATTGAAGTTTTTTTTAGAACAAATGAAGTGAGAGATTTGAACCTCTGACCTTTAAGTTGATACAAGCTCTTACTAATTAGAAGATTAAAAGTTTGAATTTTTATACGTGTTGTTGAAATAATAATAAAAGAATACATTGGCAACATGAGCATAAATTGACATTACTAATGATCAAGAAGTCTGTAATTCGAATTCTCTCTTCCACACATGTTGTCGTAATAATAATAATAATAAATAAATAAAAAAAGAATAGACTCTCCATTTACTCTAACATGGCTCACACGATTATGTCTTAATATTATATATATAGTGGATAAGTTAAATGAAATTTATATATTTTTTTAATATTTCTTGAAAAAGGAGGAACCTTATCTCAAAAAAGTGACATTTTTTTTTTGAAATACATAAAAGTGACATTTATTTACAAACTAACGGTCCACTATGTTGGTTTGTTTAGTAATGATTTATATTTAATTTATTTCTTTAAAAGTACGATCTTTTTTTTTTCAAACAAAAAAAGTACGATTTTTTGTTCATAATTATTGTTTATTTGTACCTTGATTTTTAACACTTTATCTAAGTTTTAGAAATTAAAACAAAATTGTTTTTAAGAAAATGTATTCTAGTTTTAAATTCTAGTTTTTTTTTATACATAGTTTTAAAATTTAGTTAAAGATTTTAAAAAATGGTTAGTTTAATGATGAGCGAGCATTATTTTTCTTCAAATTATGCTTATTTACTAATAAATTTATCAGCAATATTTTGAATAGGTTTTTTTTTTTTTTGAAATTTTTTTGAATAGGTATAGTTTAATTAGTTTAAATTCACTAAATTAGAGCATAATTCATTTATAAAAAGGTCATCCCTTTAATAGAAGATTTGAATTGCCAACATGAGCATTGATCAACTGGTATAAAACTTGTACTAATGACTGAGAGGTCTGTGGTTCGAATCTCTCCACCCCACATGTTGCAAAAATAGAAAAAAAAAAGATTTAAATTCTCATGAATTCTCAATAAATAATAAATATGACATCAATAATTAGAAGATTTTAAATATAACTTTTTTTTTTCCTAAAAAAGGTTTATTTCATACCTACCTTAAATTGCCAATAAGAGCATAGCTTAACTTATCCTTGATCAAGAGTTAAAGAGGTTCAAATCTTCTACCTCACGTATTGTAAAAAAAAAAGCCTACCTTAAATTTAAGGGACATTTAATTTTTTTTTTAAATAACCTCCATTTTAAGTTGCTCTTTGATTTTTTAAACTTTTTTTTTTTATTTGAACAAGTTGCTCTTTGATTTGCCAAATCGAGCTTAACTCAGCGGTAATTGGCATGTACCTTCGACTATAAGGTCAGAGGTTTCGAATCCTCCACCCAACAAAAAGTTGCTGTTTGATTCTTAATTCTTAACATAATACAATTTTATCTCTCTTAAAACTATAAAATATAACATAATTAATTTTGGGAAAAAGAATAAAAGTGGTTGAAGTTGATGATAATGAGGCTGTCTGAATTTGAGGATGTTGTTATGGACAACCATCATCTCATACCTCTTTTCTTACTTTGAACTCTTCAACTTATTTCTTTTATCAATTATTATCAAACTTCAATTCCAACTCTTTCATCATTGGTTTTCTTTGACTAATTTCTTTTTTATTTGTTCAATTCTAGAGACAAAATGCACCATGATTTTATATGGTTATAAGCATTTTTTTTCTTCTAAAAAATAATAATTCACTAATGATTATGACACTTACATTCATAAATTCTTTTGTTATGTAAAAAAAAAAAACATTTTTTTTTGTCATTGACTTATTTATATTTATTTATTTTTGTATTTTCTTTCATTTGAGTCCAACAACATGTGGAAACGAAGATTTAAATATTTAATCTCCTAATCAAGGGTATATGCTGAGTTGAGTTATTCTCAAGTCGGCTGTCATTAGACCATCTCACTCAAGAAGAAAGACGTTTTTGTAATTAGGTTGGAATTTAGTAATGAGCTTTGATAGGTGTGTTTATTTACTCTTGAATAAAACTTAAATTTCAATTATATCCTTAAACTTCAGGTTGTGATTCTATGTAGTTTGTAATGAATATTGTTGAGTGATGATGCAATATGCTTATCGCACAAACGTTAACTAATTTGACATGAAATTCAAAGTAATGATGAAAGAAAGTGCAAAAAATTAGACAAAATAAAGTGGGATGTGCAACATATCTTATTTCTTGAGCAGTGTATAAAATCTCTTTTATAGACCGTGCTACTCTATTTTGCACCATTGTCCAATTTCTTAAAAAATTTTCTTATTGATAATCATTTGACTCAATTTTATATTTTTGTATTTTATTTTTGTTATTGTACATGAAAGACATAACTTAGGAGAAATCAAAATCCCTCTAGAGAAAGCATAGGGGAACTTGATTCTAAAGTACTTTACAATTAGGTTTTCTTTTTTTGGTCTTGTCAACTCATACTCCCATATTTTTTTAACCCACTTTTTTGCCTAACTTCAACATTCCCTTTTCCCATTTTTTTTAAAAAATAATTTTGCATTGTTTTTGTTCCAAAAAAAGCCTTACATGGAAAAAATAAATAAGTGAAAAAGGATCTCATTGGGACCAAATTGATATATAAGTTAAAATATATAGACTACATATTATATTTAATATATAAAATTTGAGTTAGGCCAACATGAGCATAACTCAACTGACATAAAGCTTGTACTAATGACTAATAGGTTTGTGATTCAAATCTTCTCATCCTCGACATGTAGGGGGGTTAAATATCTTTTTAGTCCCTGTAATTTATCATATTTCTAATATCGTACCTGAAGTTTAAAAATGTTATGTTTTAGGAGAAATTACTCAAGGATGCAACCACAATAAGATGATAGTTTTTTACCATTGGATGTATGAAAAAGAAATTGTAAAAATATCTTGATTTTGTATCCAACAGTTATTAGGAGGCATATAAATTTTTGAATCCATATCCACCGATAATTATGAGACAACCACACATTGATAATATTTTCTAATTTAGTTCTTTCTTCTTTCTATGTATTTTAATACACTCAAAATGTTCTAGCAAGATTATTTTAAAAATGATTTTATATATTTTTAATATTCTCAACTTTTTCATTCTTCTCTAGCTATTGAATACACTCTAATTTTTATCATTTATTAATTTATATTTCTATGCTAATGATACATAATATGCCAATATTGTCATCTCTCTTCATGGAATAGATTTTAATTATATGTGGATTTTAATCAATAACAAAAAGAATATCACTTTTCGTTACATCAGTGACCAAATTTGAAAATTTTTAACTTTAAGACTAAATAAAAAATGTGTTGAACTTTAGAAGCAAAATTATATTTTAACCTACTTTTTTTAGGTAACTACATAAATGAGCAAATAGGAAAATATGTGGGGTGGGGATTCGAACCACAGACTTTGTGGATATCATGGTACACGTACAACTTTGTGCCAGTTGAGCTATGCTCTTGTTGGCGTGTCTATTTTGTTATAATTTTACATTTTTGTCGGCTCACAAACTGGATATTAAAGGAGTTTAAGAAGCTCATTTACGTATTTGCCCTTACCAGTTGACAAAAAAAAATATAATACTAAAATAAATTAATAAAATAAGAGTTACCAAATTAAATAAGGGCATTTAGGGAAGAATAAAAATGAAATCTTACCATTGATAAATTTAAAAGATTTAGACAAATTTGAAATTAATGGGTTAAAGAAGCCCATCTACCATCATTCCCGTTTTTTTTTTTTTTTTTTTTTTAATATGAAAAGGTTATGTCTAAGCACTTTTAAACTCATTATTTTGTCCTCTCGTATTTCCATTTTTGCCCCTTTGGCAAAAATAGAATTTTCCCATCGATTTCCAATTTTTATTGTTAGGTTTTTAATGTAGAAGTGATCACAACAGTCCACAAAATCCAACGTTGGATTGGTCATTGGATATGTCTTTTTCTTTGTCTCATTTTTTTTTTCTTTTCAATTTTTAAATTTTAAAAATAAATTTGTATGAAATTTTTTATTTAAACAAAAAAAACACAAATTATTCTCTGAATTTGAGAATTGAATGATGAGGCTGGTTGACCTTGAATCCTCCAATTTCTGGGCCCATTTCCCTACCCCTTTCTTTTCAAGGGTCATTTTGTCTTTTCACCTTTTTATTTTCCTTTTGAAACTTTGTAGGTTAGTTAAATGGTTGATTCCAGAATCCAAATTATTCTCACTAAAAAAATTTAGAAAAATAGATTTTCTTTTTTTTTTCAAAAAAAAAGGGAAAATAAAAAATCTTCGTTTTCACTTATTCTTATTATTTATTAAATAATTTGAAAACAAAATATATGTTTTTTTTTTAAATAACAAAATATATGTTTTTAGCTCATAATCTGTGTTTTTTTTTTTATAAATTTTTTTGATTTGATTCATAATCTTTTAAAAATTTTAATTTCATCCCTCATGCATTAATCCTTTTTCAATTAAGTCTTTATTATCACATAATGCCAAAATTACTTAACATGAATGATAATATATTGTCAAAATACACACCATTAATTTAGTTGGATTCTTATAAGGTCATTTTTATTAATATTGAGGAAGGTCATTCGTTTATAGAGAATTAAAGTGCCACAGAGATTGGTCCAAATTCTTAATTTTTGTGTTTTACTTTTTTGAAACATATTTTTGATTTTCTATACTGCATCAGGTTTGCTAAAATGAGCATAACTCAAAGTTGATTGACATGTATCCTTGATTAAGAGGTTAGAGATTCGAATCCACACTCAAATGTTATTGAACTAAAAAAAAAAGGTGTTAAGTTCATTTATTTTTATCTTTATATATTTACCTAATATAATGATTTTGGTTAAAATATCATTTTCCTCCGTGTATTTTAAGTTTTGTTTTGTTTTAATCCCAGTAAAGTCAAATGTCTAAGTTCAGACCATGTACTATTAGTAAGTCTTAAAATTAGTCATTCAAGGTTAATTTTTATCGACAATGCTTAAATTATAACAGTAATTTCTTTGCAATAAAATACACCATGTGAACATGTTTCCAAAATTTATAAGGTGAAAATTAGTAGAGGCCAAATATTTTTTTTATAAAATTTTACAATCAACCAACAAATAAAGTACCTAGACTAAAATAGAATAAAACTTAAAGTATAGAGACCAAAATGATATAATTTTAACTAATAATTTCATTTTTGTTTTTCGAAAACACAAAATAAAATAAATCAAAACATGTTACAAATATTAGAAATATTAGACACAAAATTATATATTTAAGACTAAACCTACATTTTAGTCTTTTTTTTTTTTTTTAGTTCCTAAGACATTTTAACATTATTTTCAACTACACCCTTCGATTTGGTGAATGTTCATATTGACCACTAATATGCTTTCATAATATGAATTATCCCAAATTTAGAGAAGGAACAAAATCACCTTAAAAAAAAAAGGAGAAAAGTTGAAATTTCTACTAATTTCTTAGAAATGTTTAGAATGAATTAGTTGTTCAACCTAATTATTCTTCTAAATTTCTATTAAGTTACTAAATATCATATTAACTATAAGGAATGATGATAGATTACCTACACCAAAACTCAATTAAAAAATAGATACCAAATTTGAAAAAGTAAATTAAAACATATATTTAGGTTATATTTAAAGATAAGAAATAAAAAAAAAAGAATAAAAAATAGAAAATGGGAGGAGATGGGAGAACGTGGTTAAGGACAGTCCAAAGAGAAAGAGCCTCTGATTAGATTCTCCCTTTTTATTTATTTATTTATTTGTTATTTAATTTTCTGAATTTATGAGTCTTCTTTTTAACAACAAATCATTTTTCTTTTTTGCTGAGCTGCCTTTTCTGGCCCTCCCTTCTCTCAGAAAGTGTAGGGTAGAGAGAGAGAGACAGAAAGAGTAGGGTAGAGAGAGAACGTAGGGTAGGCTAGAGAGAGAAACTTAAATCTGCCTATGTGGAATAATATGGAATACTAGTTATAAAGAGAGACTGCTAACAAGAGCCTAGCTCAATTGGCACAAAGTTGTACTGAAAAAAGGGATAAAAAAATACTTGTCTTTAATCAATTTCCCCCCCCCCCCCGTTTTCTAAGTTTTTTATTTGATGTGGGGTTAAGAATCGAACCTTTAACATTTTAGTTGAGAGCACCATACTTTAATTAGTTTAAGCTATATTTGGTTGATTATTTTAATTGATTTAAGATATATTTGGTTTAACTTTATTTGGAAAAAATTTCTAGTGTTTGACAATTACTAAAAATGACTTATTAAAAAATGATATTGAGAAATATACCATTTTGAGAGAAACACTTGAATTTTTTTTTTTTAAAAAAGAGTTTTTTAGTATATGATAACTTGTGGATAGAAACACTCATGAGGAAATGTAACCAAACATATATGAGTGTTTAAATTCTAAACAACTTTTACACAAAAAAGGTTTAGAAATAATGCATTCTTGAAAAACATTTAAACTAAAAGGGTATTCCAAACGGGCCCTTAGTATTTGTACTTTTAAATAAATGTAAAAGTTAAGGTCTGTTTGATGACCATTAGATTTTTTTTTTTTTTTTTTGAAAATTAAGTTTGTAATCACTATGTCCATCGATAAGTTTCTTTGTTTTGTTATTTACCTTCTTCTCATGTTTTCGAAAACTAAGTCAAATTTTGAAAACAAAAAAAAAAGGCCCCAGTTTGATAACCAATTTAGTTTTTAGTTTTTGGTTTGTCTGTTTTTTGTTTTTTAGTTTTAAAAAATTAGAGAAATGAAAATATATTTTAGAGAGAGAAAAATGTGTGGAGACATTGAAACAAAAAAATTAGAGACATGAATACAAGTGTTTTCGAGAGAAAAGTTAAATATAGTAATTAATTTAGAGACATGAAATAAAATATTTAGAGAGAGAAGATTAGTTAGACTCTATACACAATATTAGTTAGTGAAAAAAGAAAAAAAAAAAGTTAGAGTGGAAGATATATATTTTAGAGAGAAAAATTAAATTGTTGATGGTCGATTTTGGTCAGAGGAAACTCACCTGACCTTCACGTGCCACCAACGGTAAATTTGTAGATGAGGGGGAAGACGTGGCCTGCAAAAGAGAAAACCTGCACACCGGTGTGGTGCTAGCCACACCGCCTCCGATGCTTAAGTCAGAAAACGGAAGGGAGAGCTAGAGAGCAAGAGAAGAGAGTCGAGAATTGAGTTCGGGTCCCCATCTTCAGTGGCGAAGAGGGGTATAAATACCTGCTCGTGCTCCTAGGGTATTTAGGAATTCGGAGGCGTTTCAGGACGAACCAAGCGGAACCGGGGCGGCTGAAGACTGCAGGGACCGAGCGGAGTCTGTGGGACTCCGCCCGTGCAAGCGGGCCGAGGGTCGGCCTCGGCCCATGGCCGAGGCCGAGCAAGGCGCCCGACCCCTTCGGTCTTGACCTGTCCCGCTTGCCGATTTTGCCTCTGGGATCCATCTCTCAGCCCTATTTCTGTCCGGTTGTCCTCGTCAGCTCCTTGTGCGTCGGGTGGTCCAAAATTGCCTATAACATAAATAAAAAGAGAAATTTTACCGAGATAGAAATAATCATAAATTAGGAAAATAAAGAAAAGTTGTAGGGAGAAAAAATTTAGGGAGATTTTTCTTTTCAAAATAAAAGTTAGATATTTATTTATTAGAGAGAGAAAAGTTATGGAGAAATTTTTGGAAATAGATAAATTATAGAGAAAAAAAGATTTGAGAGAGAAAATTTTAGAGAAAAGAAAAATATTTGAGGTTTAGAGAGAGAAATTGGAGAGATAAGTTAGGAGAGAAATAGAAATGAAAGGTAAATAAAGATAAACATTTTAGAGAGAAAAAACTAGGTAGGGATGAATTTTTTAGAAAGAGAGAGAAAAAAATTATATTGCGATCAAAATTTTAGAGAGGGAGAAATTTTGTAGAGAGAAAAAATTCAAAAAAGGAATTTGTTGGCGAGATACACATATGAACGTTAAAAGAAAAATGAGTTTTTGAGAAATAGAAATTTGTTTTCAATGACTATTTTTTTTTTAATTTTTGAAATTTGCTTATAATTTCAAAAACGTTTTTAAAAAGCAGAAAGCAGAAAACAAAAAAGGTTATTAAACAACCTATTTTTTAGAAATGAAAAATAAAAATAGAAAACATAAAACGAAATGGTTATCAAAAACTTATTTTTGTTTTTGAAATTTTGCTAGGAATTCAAATGCAATGTGTCTTTAACAAAGATGAAAACCGTAAGGACATTGAGAGAAAACAACTATAATTTTCAAAAACCAAAAAACAAAAAGTCAAATGAGTTATCATCGAGCCTACTTTTTTTAGTTTTTGAAAACATGAGAATAAAATAGATAACAAAATAAAGAAACTTTTAAATAGAAAAAAGTGTGCATAAGCTTAAACCCTAAACCCTAAACCCTAAACCAAAAACCAAAAATCAAATGGTTATATATTAATTGGGGCCTAAGACCCCCCTTTGATAACCATTTGGTTTTTGGTTTTTGAAAATCATGTTTGTTTTCTCTCAACTTTCTTACAATGATTTTCATTTTTGTTGAAGAGACATTTGAGTTCTTAGCCAAATTTCAAAAACAAAAATAAGTTTTTGAAAACTATTTTTTTTCTTTCAAAATTTGATTTGGTTTTTGAAAACAAGGAAAAATGTAAATAGCAAAACAAAGAAACTTGTGGGTAAAAGTAGTGTTTATAAGCTTAATTTTCAAAAATAAAAAACAACAAACAAAATGGTTATCAAACAGAGTCTTAGTCTTTTGTTAGTTTTTGAAAATTAAGCTTATAAAACACTCATTCCATTTATAAGTTTCTTTGTTTTGTTCTATAATCTGTATTTTTTTTTTTTTTTTAAATCAAGTCAACTTTTGAAAAATAAAATATTTATATATTTTAAGAACTTATTTTATTTTTGGAATTTGACTGAGAATTCAAATATTTTTGTAACAAAGTTGAAAACCATCTTAAACAATTGTGAGAAAAGAAGCTTAAGTTTGAAATTCCAAAATCCAAAAACAAAATGGTTATCAAAGGAGGCTTTAATCTTTACATTATGAAAAAGTACGAGGACTAAATTATTATTAGGAAAAAATTAGTTTGATTAGTGTTGGATGACCTAGTACTTTTTTTTTAGATTAACAATATGTAGGAGAGGAGATTATTTAAACCTCTAACTTTTAAGTGAAGAAACAATGTTGTATCGGTTAAGTTATGCTTAATTTTTCTTTTTTTTTTTTTTTGAAAAAATAAGTTATGCTTAAGTTGGTGTGAACTAATAATTATTTTTTTTTAAAAAAACAATAAAATCATACTTTCAAACCAAAAAAGAATTTGATTAATTTTTTTTTAGTTCAAAATAATTTAAATTTACATCCTTGTGTGATTTATCCACTATGCAAATCTCATACACCGTTGTATTTCAAACACTTTTTTTTTTTAAAATTTATTTTTAAGATAAAGCATTCCTATTATATTTTGGGTTTAAATTTCCTATTCCGATTTTTGGTTTTTGGTCATTTTAGTCAATTAGCTAAACTCATGTTGGCGTCTAAATAAAATCTAATTTTGAAAATAAGGAAAACGTACCGCTACTTATAAGAAATGGGACAAAAGCAATCACACACACCCTCTCCAAGAGTTGCTTAAAATCACTTAAATGGTACAATTTTCAATCACTCCATAATAAGAGGGGTTATCTAGTAGTTCTTGGTTTATGAAGATACGTTAGTGTAGGTGTTCTCTGTTTTATTTTTCCATTGAGAATGACCCTAAATTTGGACTTTAGACAGCATGGACGTATGGATTATTTTTGAAAAGAAAGGAGTCAAAGTGACGAGTGCACAATCTACGCATATTAGAAAAGTAAACTACAAGGGCATAGTCAGTTGGCAATATGATTTAATAGATTAATTAATTAATCATGTGAAGTTAGATTAAATTTATTATAAATATTTCTTTAAAAAAAAATTGTTATAAATATTTTGTTTGATAAATTACTCTATATATTAAAAGGAAAAAAAAAGTTGATTGCAGAAGTTAAAAATTATGGTGCGCACTAAAACTAGAAGTCACTATTTATAATTTTGTAAGTAAAAACAACTATATATAAAAGGTTTCAAAAAAAAAAAGTGCGCACCATAATTTTTAAGAAAATAAGCCATCTAAGGTTTCAAAAAAAAAAAAAAAAAAAAAAGTGGGCCATCTAAGAAAATAAGCTATAAGAAACAAGAGAAAATAAATTTAATTAAAAAAAATAACTAAACACATTTTCACTTACATCTTATTTTGGACAATATGTTCCAAATTACAAGAAACAAACAAGAAAAGAAGAACTTTATAACAAAATCTACCCCAAAAAGTTTGGTAATTGCAATGAACTTGATTCACCACAATATTAAATTCTAAGATACTAGAGTGACGGAGTCTATAAGTGATTCTAACTTAAAACTACTTTATATTCTTTTGTTAAAACTCCTTTAATGGTTGATTTAGCCATCGGTGGATGACGAAAAATTATTTGAGGTTAGAGAAAGAGAAAAAAAGCATAGATCTTTATGCTTTTATCTTTGTTTTTATTTGAAAAAGGTCATTCAAATAAAAATGTTGTCCTCACTTATATAACCAATGATATTTTCTTTTTCTGGTCAATGTGAGACTTGGGTTGCATTTCAAACAATTGTGACTCGAACACACATATGATGAGATTTTTGCATGTAACAATATAGCTTTTATAGACTATAATTGGCAAGATCGATCTCATAAAGTGACGTGGATCGGGCCAAGATTTAATTCAAAGATCATCACTTACTTTTGCAAATCTTACCTTGACTTAAGGATTTTTCAATGAAAAAGAATATATTATGAGATAAGGGGCAATAATTCATATATGGCATTTTATAATTGATAAGCATAATATAATTAGAAAGGAGTAAGTTGCAATCTGCCAAAATAAAAAAGAAAGAGGTAATTGATTGGTTATTATAGAACTTAAAAGGCAATATGAATGGTTGAAGTGAATTATATTTTCATCTTCTTTTTTTCTTTGTCTATAAAATTACAAAAGAGTAGGTTTTATATAATTTGTTTGATATAAATGCCTTTTATATAACTCTTCATATTCCATCCAACTTTGAAGTTAACAGCTTACCTAACATCCCACTATGTTGCATATTATTCAATCTAACAACAATCAGAAACTTTTTCTTTTTCTTTTCTGTTTCCAATTTGTGATGGATAATCTTAATTTTTTTTTTAAAAAAAAATCAAAACTATGGTAGAAGATTCATAATTAAATATATAAAATAAAAAATATCTGACATTATCGAAGGAACTGTGTAATCGATATAATTAAAAAATGTTGTTAAATCACGTGACAACAATCAATAGACCCTTCTTTATGTTTATAGATTAAGGGTCAAGAGATTGTTTAGTAGCCATTTTTAAATATATAGTTTTCCATTTTATAGAACAAAAATTTTGTTTAAACATTTTTAGATAATTATATTCTAAAAGTTGTTTTTTTTTTTTTTTGAAAAGTTAATTTTCATAGAAGAATGGTTTGTTTTCTAAATTACTAGCTTATGAATAGAAATTTCTAGGTAATTTTTAGACATGAGCTTTTGTAGTACTCATCATGACAACATACCCTCCATTTCTTCACTAGTATTTAGTACAAAACATTTTAGGTAAATCAAAACAAATTCATGCGAATTTGGTTCTAAGATATATATAATTAGAGAGTCTATTATCTTAACAACCGATATTATTTTTCTTTTATTGTTATAGAAAAAAATCCATTTTAATTTGTAATAATTGTATATGGAGAGACAATTTTTTGAAATGATTTAAAATTGTTGTTTAAGCAAACCCAGAAAACCGACACTTCAAACTGTGCATGCAACGGTGATCCGTAATTTAACGACACTATGTTAAATCTGAATTTAAATTTCCTTAAAACATAGAACTATCGCTATCAAAGGGGACAAGAATGTGGAAATGTTGCTTAATGTAATAAGAAAGTGTGTTGTCTAGTCTCATAACATACAAGATGGGAACAAAGGAGCTGAAATTGGTTGATGGATGTTTATGTCTTGGTTAAAATTAAAGTAAGGGATATATATTATTGTGTTGTTTGTTGATGGAATATTTGAACATGCATATGTCCTTTTGGATTCTAATATTCACAACCACTCAATTGGATTTTTATCAAACTTAGAGAGAGAATTTAAATTCATGGTTTTTGGTTTGATTTTGAGTGAAAAAAAGAAAGAAAGAAAGAAAAAGGAACAGTCTCTTTCATATAATTAAAAAAAAAAAAAAATGATGTATGTTGTTTAAGTTATTAAAACTATGAATTATTTGATTTTATTTTTGATAGTCATAAAAACATGAATATGTCCCTTATTCTTTATTTTGATTTTTACTTGAAAATTAATAGGAAATATGATTGTATGATAAATTTCATGATTAAACATTATGTGATTTTTAGTTTTCCAATAATTGTTACCTATAAATTATAGATTATAGGTAAAAATGAAAAGTTAATAAAGTGTGTATAATTGGTTAGATTTATGTGAGTAATAATTTTTTTTTATATAAAAAAAAATTATATTCAACGATGGTTAGAGTGAAGTGATGACCACATTATGATAGTTACTAATTTAAATAATTTTTCTTAATTCAAATTTCAAACTACATCATTGAAAGAT
Source organism: Luffa aegyptiaca (assembly GCA_017139565.1). Taxonomy (NCBI): domain Eukaryota; kingdom Viridiplantae; phylum Streptophyta; class Magnoliopsida; order Cucurbitales; family Cucurbitaceae; genus Luffa; species Luffa aegyptiaca. The sequence continues at coordinate 6,823,290 of CM029405.1, read as the reverse complement.
TTTAACTCTCTTCGGTGATATTTTACACCGAAGGAGAACTGTTCACTTAAGATTTCAACCTTTCTCATTTAACTAGAACTAACTTTAGTTTGTTGCAAACCTTTTTAAGATATATAAAATACTTAAGATTTTACAATTTTTTCTCTCAATTTTCCATCAAAATCTTCAAATTTGAAAGAGTATTTATATACAAAAATTATAAGGTATAATTTTTCACTCTCTAATTATTATTATTATTATTATTTTGCTCCAACCCTGATAATTAAGAGGGAATGAATTAATATTATTTTTATAACAGGATTGAACAATTTTCTCTCTCAAATTTAGAAAGAATTAAAAAAAGAAAAACAGTGGAGGGTCCTGAGTGTACAACAAATTCTGAACATGTTTATGATGATAATGGGTTGGGATGTCTTAGATTCTTCAAAATAATTTGGTCAAATTTGGTGACCATTTTCTTATTCAAACTCAATTGAAATTGCTAGAAAACCATACAAATTCAGACTCCCTTTTTCAATTATTGTATTTTGGTCGGACATTGGTTCAGATGTTGATCCACAAATAATTTTTAAAAAAAAAACTAGATTTCAATTTGTTTTGGATTTAGTTTAATTAATTTAAATTTTATAATAGTTTAAAATAAATTTGAAAAGTTAAAATACAAGTTTAGTCTCGAACTTTTAAGACTATCTCAAGTCTCTAGTCGATCTTTGAACTTTAAAATAAAATATATGTAATAGGTTTTTAAACTCTTGATTAGATCTTTAAACATTTTTTTAAAAAATGTCTAATAGATTCTTTACTTTTGGATTTCATGTCTAAAAAGTTCTTGACTTATCAACAATTTCTAAATTCACGGTTATATATATTAGACACAAAGTTGAACCTCAACCTTTTGCGTTTGATAGGTCATTAACCTATTTGACATTTTAATTTAAAATTTATTGACTCATTACACATAAAGTTGAAAGTTCAAAAGTTCAAAACTTTATTACACACCACTAAAGTTCAAAAAACTACTCAAAATTTAATAGCAAACTTATTTCTATCTCTCCACCATCATTATCATCTCTTAGAAGGAAAGATGATCTTCTCAATGAAATTAAAAAGAAAAAAAGAAAAAAAAAAGAAAAATCATTGTGAGATTGAGAATGTTTTTTTTTTTAAAAAAAAAAAAGAAAAAAAAATTATTATTTATTATTATTTTTTTTTTGAAAAGAGAACTTAGCTTGCCAATAGAAGAAAAAAAGCTTATGGTTGAGGCTTGGAATGTCAAATGAACTTAAGGTTTGAAATACTTGGTGGAAAAAACGTTTAAAGAAATGGATCCAGGGTGTGTTTGGTTTAACTTTCCAAGTGTTTAATTTTGAAAAAAAAAATTATTTTGAAAAAATTTCTAGTGTTTGGCAACCACTAAAAATTAATTATTAGAAAATGAAATTGATAAATAAACCATTTTGAGATAAACACTTGAAACTAACTTTTTAAAAAAGAGTGTTTAATATACAATAACTTGTGTATAAAAACACCTATGAGAAAATGCAACCAAACATATGAGTGTTTAAATTTTAAACAATTTTTATACAATTTTTTTTTTTCTAAATGCATTCTTGAAAAACATTTAAATTAAAATGTATTCCAAACGGACCCGTGATATGATGTTAAATTGAGACTCATTGTATATTAGACTTTTAAGGATCTTCACTCTAAAGGAGTATTGTATCATTTAACATCAATAAGTATGTCAAGAAAAATATGTTAAAAGATAAATTTTTCTTATCAATTTGAACCTAACCCAGTGAATAAGATTCTTATAAAATTATCATTTCAAATACAGTTGGTTTTGTCTCACTCGCAATTGTTGAACTAAAAAAATAAAGTATCTTAGTTAGATTTAGGGGGAAGTTTCTTGGATTTATCATCAATTCCTAGCACATGATAATATTTTGGTATAATCTTACCCTTTCAATAATGTGATAACAATTATGACACTTCCTCCTACTATTAAATTAAAATTGTTAGAAAACCTAGGAAAATGGTTTTTAGGTTATCTATTCTTAAAAAAAAAAAAAGTTTTTAGGTTATCATTTCAAGTAGGGGGAAAAATTAAAGCATAGTAAAATGTTAAATATTATTCAATAATGACTAGAAGGTCCAATACTCTATCTCAAAAAAAAAAAAAAAAAAAAAAGTCCAATACACAATAATAATTTTGTCAAAAACATTCATTTTATCCATATCATACAATAAAATATAATCACAATTTCATCCCCTCATTTTTTTCTTTTATTTTTAAGAAAACCTTTAAACAAATATAAGGATATGGGATCTATAAATTTAAGTTTTGTATTATGATCGATGATTAATAAATCTTATTTCAAGAAGGTTACAAAACTTGCCAACGCCCTAACTAAGGTTTTTTTTTTTTTTTTTTTTTTTTTTTTTTTTTTTAATTTTTATTTTTAGGAAAGCCCTAACTAAGTTGAAATAGTAAATTATATTAACTTTAACATCTCAGGCTGCTATGTACTAATTTTTTCATAAGTGTGTTTGGTTTAACTTTTCAAGTGTTTAATTTTGAAAAAAAAATCATTTTGAAAAAATTTCTAGTGTTTGGCAACCATTAAAAATGACTTATTAAAAATGAGATTGATAAATAAACCATTTTGAGATAAACACTTGAAACCAACTTTTTTAAAAAGAGTGTTTAGTATACAATAACTTGTGTATAAAAACACCTACGAGGAAATGCAACCAAACATATGAGTGTTTAAATTCTAAACAATTTTTATACAAAATGTTTTTTAAAAAATGCATTCTTGAAAAACATTTAAATTAAAATGTATTCCAAACGGACCCTTAATTATGGTTCTAAAATTTATTTCTATACGCAAACACTTCTCAAAGAAAAAAAAAAAAATCAATCACGCTACAAAAATCTTAAAAACATTTCGCTCATATATATGAATTGAGCTTGTAATATGATTGAGGTATTATAAACTTGAGTATGTGTTTTGATATATAATGAAAAAATACAATACGTGACTGCATATCGGTATGTATGGATCTCCGATCCCTGCATACCCCATTAAAATTTTGACAACTAAAAAAGAGAAAGGTGGAAAAATGAGAACTTTTTTTCTCTCTCCTAATTGTCAACATTTTAATGGTGGTATGTAGGGAGATACCTATCTACCCTCCCTACATACGACTTTGCAACCAAGTATTTTCCATATAAAAAATCTACTCATGGACAACACCATGCTTTTATTAAATTATAAATTGCAAAAAAAAAAGAAAAAAAAAAAAAGAAACTATTCAACTTTTTTTTTTAGCTCAATCTATATTTTAAGTTCAATAAGATGTAAAAATGGAGATTTGAATATTTGACATTTTGATAAATGATATAATCTTTTAACTAGTTGAGTTATGCTTAACTATTTGCTCTTTTTTAGCTCAATGTCATACAACTCATAAACACAAAATACACAAATTCAAACTTTCCAATCTTCAGTAATAAAAATCTAGACTTACATTAAAAACTATAAGCAAATCATCGAAGTAAACAGTTCGCATGTGTAAAACACACAAAAGAATAAATGAGATTTAAAACGTTAATTAAACTACAAAGTTTCTCCTCTAAAATTTCAAAAAGTGTCAGTAACATCTCAATCCTTAAACATCAAAAACACCATTAACAAAATACAAACTTACCTATATTGACGTAATGCGACAGATAAACATATATATCACACATAAGTACCTGACGCACCCATCGTAATGAAACACGTTAAAATTCAAAGACTAAATAGAGACGAGAGAGAAAATTAATAATTTGAAGGGTTTGGAAAATGGGAGATGGGATTTGGTTGGTGATTTGTGTGCCTCCTCTTGACTGGGAAAAAGAAAAGAAAAGAAAAGCTGCAGAGATTTGTTTGGTTTGACCACATTTAACGAATGGGCAATAATAATAAGGGGAGTGTTTGGGTGTGGGGTCCCATAAAAACAACTCGCATGCTGTGTGAGATTGACAGGATTGATTTGATCCCAATTTTTGTTTTTTCAAGAGAGAGAAAGAGAGAAAGGAGAGGAGAGAGAGTGAAGGGGCGTGTTTGGCTGGGGGGTTTTCATCAGTTTTTTCCAGGTTTTAGTCACGTGATTCCTTTCCTTTTTCCTTTCTAGGCACTTTCTTGTCTTCTTTCTATTCCCAACTAATTTTCAAAAACTAATTACCTCCCCCTCCTCAAAAGTGCTGCCAATTATATATATGTTTCAACTATCTCTGAAATGATTAGGTTAAATGTCCGAATTCTCGCTTCTTGTATTGTTGTTCGACTTTAAAAAAGAAATTGGGGTTCAAAATGTCGATGGTAATGTCGAGATCTTGATTTTATAGTAATGGCGGATAGAATTGTTGATGCCTATTGAGATTTCATTAAAAAAAAAAAAAAACAGATTTTACTTTTTTGATCGACTTTCATTTCAAGCATTGTGTTTACAAAAAATTTCTTGTGGTTTCAATGAATTGTAACACATATAATCTGGTATGAAATTAATGAGACTTTTTAGAGAGACTGTACTTTTGTTAAAATTTGTGAGTTTTGAGAGGTGAATTTAGTGATAGGTCTTTGTACATTGGTTGGACTTAGTTCTTTTTGTTTAAATTAAGAGGTAAAAAGGAGTAGACATTATTAAACAAAGAGTAAAAGTTGGCAACACTTAATTTGTTGAAATATAATCTGGTTCATAATGAAAAATTGTTACATCTTGTCAATTCAAGGGTAAAAATTGCTTATTTTTTGAAACATAAACTAATGTTTTTATTTAATTGTAAGACATGTGCAATGGGAAAAGAAAATTGTGTGAGGAAATATTGGATTATTAATTTTGAAATTATCCAGATTCTATCTAATTATTCTTTAGTTTAATGTTAATGTTTTCTTTTTATTCTTGAAAATTTGATGTCCAAAGTCAAATGGCCTTGATAAAAAGCTCTTTTACCCTATAATAAGAACTGAGAAGCTCTTTTACTAAAAAGTGATATCTACACAATTTAAAGGTTTCTTAAAAAAAATAATAATAAAGAACATAAAGGAGAAGACCTATGTTTTAGATGAGTTCTCTGTGTGATATCAATCTTGATAATGATGTGTTCTTGTGTATCTTTTCCTATGCAAAATAAACTACTTCACAAACATGAGTTAGCAACTTCATTTATAGAATACTTGAATACCACTTCCAATCACTTTGTGAACATTATTGTTGATTAAAGATTTGTGTTTGAAGTACGTTTAAAAGTATTTTCAATAAAAATTGTTGATGCGAAGATCTGGTCGAACATGTTGAGGTCAAGTCAGTTGACGGGAGTTGCTCTCAAGTATTAGAGGGCCTCCAATGTAAGATCTCGCATCAACATGATGATCTATCCAACACACTTTGAAGCCTAAGTTAGCAAGTGAGTAAGAGTAGTTTAGAGCAAAGTGGTTCCCTTTATTTGTAGTGCTATGACTCTCACATTAGTGTTAGGGTTGTACAATTAACCAGCTTTAATCTCAAATGTAAGATTAATTTGGTGTCTCAACTTGGTGGGTCACCCGCTCGATGTACACTCTTTATCCCTTTAGGTAGTCGGTTTTTCGTCCTTTGGCTTGGGCTCGTGTTCGACCTCAATGCATTTGGTTGTGATGGGCTTGTGTCTTGGGCTTGCCTTGGTGGGCTTTGTGGCCCTTGGGCCCTCAGGGCATTTTCCCACGACAAAAATGTTTTTATATCTTACATGTTTGAAAGGTGTTTTACTTCTTGGTCGAAGGTATATGTCAATTACCATTGAACTAAACTCACTTTGACAAGATTTTTGGTAAATCACTTTAAAGTCATTTTTGGGTAATCTATCTCTAGAGCATTTCTTCAAAAAATAGATTTTAAATTAATCTAATTTGAAAAAAAAAGTTTTTATTTATTAAGATTTTTTTTAAAAAAAAAACACTTTTGATCACCTATCTTTATTCTAAAAAATATACTAAACACACCTCAAATTATTACTTTTTACAAAGGTGCTTGTAAAAAAAAATTGATTTTGTTTAAAAAACATAAAAAAAAAAAATTATTTCAAACCCACTATTAGCATATACTTAGAGAAAGTAGATAATATTTCTCTCTTTTTCTATGAATTACCCATTTCTTTTGGTGCATTCTCCTTCTCTCTTACAGCCTAAACTCACTCCAAAACCTCTTTCATCTTCACTTCATTGAACTTTTACCATCAAAGAAAACAACAAACACTGATTTTTTTTTTTTTTTTTTTTTAATGCAATTATTGCCAAGGCCCAAATAATATTTTCTTGTTTGATTTTCTCAATACATGAAGAAAAATAGCTTTATTTCATGGGCAGCCCCTACCAACAAAACAACCACAAAATTGAAACATGGAAAGTTGGGGTTTGATTTTCTCTTAACATTTTCTGCCAATGTCCTTTGTCCTTTGACTGCCATATAGCAATGGCCATAAACAGATAATGTTAGGTTAAGCTTTTAATGAGGGATGTCATAACCTTTGACTTGTCTTGGGTTTAGAATAAGATTTTGTTTTGGTGAAATATTTAGGTTACTCTTTTTTTTTTTTTTTTTTTTTTTCCTTTTTATACATTTATTAGGTAGTTTGATGTTTAAGTATTTAGAGTAAGTCTTGAAATTTTCAAGAAGTTGATTCCAAGGTACCTACAATAATAATCAAGATTGTGTTTCAAAATAAATAAATAAATAAATAAATAAATAAATAAAATAATCAAGATTGTAAAATGAAAATATGAGAGGATGTTTAATTTAAAAGTTTGAACTTTGGAGGCCTTTGTTAATTATACAAGAATAACGTCGTTTGTTTAAATTTTGGATGTGGGAGGAAGTCTTAAAGTCTTGCACTCTAAATTTTTGTATTGGCAAGTGTATAAGATTTCAATTAAGTTGTTATACCGTCAACCTAACTTAATAGTTTATGTAGTAGTAATCTAAAGTTGATCGATGGGTTCATGTATCAGTAATCTAAAGTTGAGGGTCAAATTCTCACTTCTACCATAGAAAATTTGATCAAGTATTAGATATTATTTTTTTAAAAAAAAAAAAAACTCTAGAATTTAAATAAAAGGAAGAAAAAAAAAGCATAGCCTATGTAATTTGATGGGAGAACAACTTTTGGGCCAATATTCAAAAGTTTCTCGAGTTTATATAGGTTTTGTCTTTTAAATTGGCCCTGATGTGTAAGTTTAATCTAGTGATGAATAACTCCAAATTTATTATAATTAAAATAAAATATTAGAAAATTTGAAAAAAAAAACTATTAAGTATAGAAAAATATGAAATACGTTGTAAAAAAAAAAAAATGAAACACACATCATAACTTAGTGGCTAAGATATACATACACATTTCCTCTCAATTCGAAGATTTTCTCCCTACACCCACATTTGTTGAAAAAAAAAAAGAAAATTCAATTTATATATATATACTTATGATTTTATTCAATCATTAAGGCCCCGTTTGATAACCATTTGGTTTTTGAAAATTAAGCTTATAAATCCTACTCCCACCAACAAACTTCTTTGTTTTTCTAATATCTTTCTTTCCTTGTTTTTAAAAACGAAGCAAATTTTGAAAACTAAAAAAAGTAGTTTTCAAAAACTTGTTTTTGTTTATAGAATTTGGCTAGAAATTCAAATGTGTCATTGACAAAGATGAAAGTCATGATAGAAAAATGGGGAGAAAACAAGCCTAATTTTCAAAAACCAAAAACCAAAAATCAAATGGTTATCAAACGTGGCCTAATTGATTTTATAAAGTTATTGAGTTCCAAAGATTTTAGAAAACAATCTCTACTCAATCAAGTTTCTATTTCAGTGTTGCCTCTTTCTAAAATATTAAAATTAGTTTAATACTAGAAGGGAAATTTCAATACTAATCTTATTTTTAACATTTTTTTTTAGAATAAATAACTTCATTACGAAAGAGTATTGGCTCCCAACGAGATATCACTTGTAGAACAAGATCTCCACTAGTGTTTTGGACGCATCTCGTGTCCGTTTCGTTTATAGATATAAGCCAACAAGAAAAAGAATTGATCCAGCTATTAGACCCTTTTAACTCACAAGCCTTTCGGGCCAAAAAAATGGGTCATCCCATTGTGGGCTCTAAAGACATGAGATATGGATTCAATATTTCCCAATTCATAGAAAGCACGTTGGATTAACTTCCATCCCCCGTCTGATTAAGTTGTCGAGTCGGTAAGATGTCATTGTAGACTCTCCAGCCGCATATTATTTTTAACATATTTGTAGATATGTATCTTTGTTAGAATAATTACAAATATATCATTCTTATATTGTATTTTTTTTAAATAAAATGCCTATTAATTATTAAATGCTTTGAGGATATACAAATATATTTCCAATTTAATCTTTTTGTAATTATAATTTTTAATTTACATAATAGTATGTGTTCCCTAAACACCAAATCTCACAGCCTATCATTTTACCAAAAAAATAAAAGGAATTATCAACAGCTAGGATAACTAAAATTATATTGTGAAAAAAAAAGAAAGAAGAAAAAAAAAAGAAAGGAAGACAAAATGAAAGTAAAATTACCATTTTAAAAGAGAAGAAAACGAAATAGAATTGTTTTTTTTTTTTTTTTTTGAAAAGGAAAAACGAAATAGAATTGTTAAAAATATTTACGAACTAGATAAATAACATCTTTAACTTTTTTTTCTTCCTAACTTATGGAGTTTTTAATATTAAACATATATAACCTATGAAACATAATATTCTATAAGTATATAAATAAATATTGAATAATATATCCATTGTTCAATAAAGAAGATATGTGCCAACAAGAGCTTAGTTCAACTGGCATAAAGTTATACCAATAACCACAAGGTCTGTGGTTCGAATCTCCCTTCTCCACATATTATAAAAAAATAAATAAATAAATAAATAAAGAAGATATGTGGGACATAAATAAATAATTTGTTTCCCACACATTTCAATGAGAAACATCTTTTGCAACATTTGAGTTAATGAATAATAATCTTGCGATGAACGCCTTCAACAATCTTTTCTTCACTATCTATGACGCCATTTCCTGCATAGCCTTTAACAATCTGTTCTTCACGATCTATGATATCTTTTTCTTCATCACCTTTAATAATCTTTTCTTCCCTATATATGGCATCATTTTCTTCCCCATCGAATTTTTCTTCACCATCTACTTTATCAAATCCTCCTCTGCAACGCGTTATTGAATTACAACCCCTATGATATGGGTTGGCATCAGATCTTTTACAAAGTTTAGGATGTTTAGGGCTACATCCAGGACTGACATCATTTCGTAGAGGACCATAACCGATGTAGTTTGCATTTGTATTCTCAATCATGTCAATACAAACCAAGAGAATGCCAATAAAAATGAGCATGCTTCCTTTGAAAATGACCATCGTGGTTGATGATAAAGGAATATATAAAAGCTACCTTAAAATTTTAAACTTGGAATGGTTTGATGGAAAGACTTTAAATTTAAGGATATTTATACTTGTTGGCTTTTTAAATATTTTGTGTTTTGTTTTTTTAGTTGTGTATATTGTCTCTATACAACCAAACACAACAAAAATTGGTTTGAATTGTATGGTTAATACACATTTTTCCATTACTTAGATTCAACCGAATGAGTGGATTAGTTTTATGACACTAATTCATAGCTAAAGCGAGAATAAAAAGTGAATGAATGGATTAGTTTGAAAACATGCTAGAGAAGATAATATTAAGTAGAGGCAGGCTTAGCTTGCATAAAGATCACGCTATGTTATTTATCTTAATATTGTGTCCACAATGTTCCTACTTAAATTATGTCGAGAAACTCTAAACAGTTAAATCATCACATAGTTGTACATTTTTTGAGATATTGATTAATTTAGATAGTTTATTAAACCTCTATGAAGGACATACACGCTAAAATGGAGGAAGGATCTATGTTGGACACGAATTTGTTCGGACACACGCCGGACACGTGTCAGACACGCAATTTTGTGTATCCTGATTTTTTTTTTATATATTTTAGGACACGCTGGGACACGACCCATACACGCCCACGGACATGGCCACTTCAAATTTTAAAAGATTGGGCCTGAATTGAAGCCCAATTCTCTGGATTCCTTACTGCTTTTTAATTTAAAAAAAAAACAAAGAAATAGAAAACACAGAAAGGAAACCCTACGAAAACATCAGTCATGCGGCTACTCCATCTTCACGATTTCTGAAAACACTACAATAGCTTCGATTCTTCTTCTTCACGATTTTTGTTGATCGTCTTTGCCACTGTCGCCACTGTTAGCAACAGAAGTTGCCCTCAACACCTTTTTTTTCTTCCGTTTAAGTGCTTTTCTTTTTGTTTTTAAACCTCCGTTTAAGTTTACCTAGACAAACCCTCACAAATAGGCCCATTCCAATAAAAGATGTATTTTTAAATTAAAAAAAAAAAAAGAATGATGAAATTAAATATATATATATATATATACACTAATTTTTTTTTAAAAAAATTATATATACACTAATTTTTTTTAAAATATATATATATATATATACTAAAAATTAAAAATATATATACTAAATTTTTTTAAAAAAAATTATATATATATATACAATTTTTTTTTAAAAAAAACCGTGTATCCTCAATGTATCCGTGTCCTAGTTTTTTAGAAATTAATGTATCGCCATGTCCTATCGTGTCCGTATCCGTGTCCCGCGTCCGTGCTTCTTAGTTAAACCTTCACCACATGTCTAAGACAAACAAGGGAAATTACCACACCTAGCAGATTTCAAATCCTTCAAAATTCTTTCCAATCAATCAAAGTTCCCAAGATATATAATAACTCAAAACCCATTTTGGAAAATTCAATCATATGGATAAATAAACACATTTCAAACCAAAGGGCCTATCTTATTATCATTGGATTTCAGTCATCAACCTTAAACCTTAAACCTTCTGCTTTTTGCATAAACAGTTTATACAGTTGCACACACGACAATATAATCTCTTCTTCACCACTGATTCAGTAAGAGCTAGCTGAGAGTGTGTAGAAATTAAGCAAAGCAAAGCAAAGCAAAGAGAAATTTAGCATTATTAGCCATGGAAGGTTGGGACCTCAAGCTGCTTGGAAGGATCCGCCATGGGAGCAATGTATCTACTGAAGAGTTTGTAGGAAGAAAGAATGGAAATGAAAGCATAGAAAGCAACCACAACGAAGGTGATGACCACTGAGGCTGTGGCTTTGCTGCAAAACTTGTCAAATGACCCACAAGCTGCACTCCAAGTTATTTCTGTGTCTCCTTTGTAGGCTAAGTACAGCACCTCGCTCGACACCGTCCCCGCCGCTAGGGTTGCGTAGGTCAGCAGCTACCGAGATGCATGCGAGGTAAAGATATAAATCTATTCGTTAGAGACTTTGTTTCAGAGAATGATCATATTTTAGCTATTTAATTGACGTATTAACTAATCTTAATTATGAGTTCATACGAGACGAAATATTATCATAGATACTACTTAATCTAGGTTATTATCTACGAAGACCCGAGGTAAAGAAAACTATAATGTTAGTTAGAGACTTTGGTTTAGAGTAATTGTATTTGAGTTATTTAATGATGTATTAACTAATTTTAATTATGAGTTCTTATTATGAACACCTACTTAATTAGGGTTATTATCTATGTTCCACATCAAACACCTTAACTTTTTCAGGGGAAATTTTACCTTGGTTTTAAGGCCATTATAAATGATGAAACAAAAAAAGCTCATTTAAAATTACTTTCAAAATTTGTAGAGTGTTTGGATACATAATAAAAATTGAAAATTCTAAAATCACCAAAAGCACTTAAAGTAGCTCGTACACTCTCTCTAGAAGTATTTCTACAAAAATTAGTGCAACACTTCTTCCCAAATGAAAAAAAAAAAATCATCTTAAACTTTGTTTAATCTGTTTCAAAAATGGTAAAATCTCCAACAAACACCAGAATTTGTACATCATCATCTATACTCCAAGATGCATTTAGTAGATGGGTTAATACAAAAGTCAATCTATTTTACTTAATTAACTTTGATTTATCCATCTTATATCAAGATTCTAATTTATGGTATTGTGAAAAAAATTAAAGTCAACCTGATCGAGGAAGAATACAGTCCAAGCTTTCGACATGGTCGAAGGTCGAGGCACTGCCGCCACCACCGCCGACAAAAACGAGTATCCGGCACATATCCCGTTAGCATGCACCAAAAATCTAGCCACCACCGTCAACTCATCAGATTCGTTTGATAACCATTTTGTTTTCATTTTTTTTATTTTGAAAAGTTAAGCTTATAAAAACATTTTCAAAATCTAATAAAGGAGGCATTTTTTGTCTTCCTAAGAGTTCAAATATATTTCAAAAGAAACATGAGAACATCTTCTTTTTCTTTTTTTTCTTTTATAAGAAACAATCCTAAATTTTTTAAAACCTAAAAACTAAATCCTCATTCAAATAAAACAAGATCCCAAATTTTCAAAAAACCCATTTGAGATCCGACAAAACTCCATCAAAAAACTCCACAAATTCAAAAAAAAAAACAGATGGGATTTTCTCCTTTTTTGCATACTTGAAAGCTCCGATGTCGGAGTAAGCAACAGAGCCATAGTCGTCGGTCTGAGAGTTCTTGAGCATCACAACAAGCGCCGCCACGCAGAGCCCCATCGGCACAAGGCGGAGCAAGGTGTCGGCCGCCCGCATGCCGCTGCCGGCGAGGCTCTCGTCGACGACGGCCGAGGAGCTCGCCGCCGCCGCTCCACCACCATTGCTGTACTTGTCGTCCATTGGATCTTTTTCAGAGTTGTAGGGTAAGGCGGGGGTTGGGGTTAGTGAGTGGTTGGTCCAATTATAAGGGTTCATCATCTGAGGTTGCTTCGAGGTTCATTAATGGCGGTAGTTGAGCTGCAGTGGAGCAGGCATTGAAGGAGCTTTAGCTTTTCTGAATCGGTATTAATGAGAAATGAATTGAGTCCACACGCATTTCTATGTGATTTGATCCTCAAGAAAGCTGTGTGAAGTGAATAATCTCTACACGTTTCTACACTGTTCATTCATTGAGAGGAAGCAAAAGTTGGTAATATTACTACTTCTAGTTTCTTTGTTTCTATTTTTTTTCTTTTAATTGAAAAGTAGATAAATTATTGTTTTTATTTTTTTTAAGGGGAAAGAAACACATCAACATTACGATGAGTTTAAACTTTGCTTGTCAACTTCAACCGCTTCAATAGCCAATTTGGAAAATCTGAAAACCTGTGAACCTCATTGATCATTGTTATCAGCCACCAGATTTTGGGTTTGATGAATATGCTTAAACCGAGAATTTTACTTTAATCCGTACGGTTGCTATGGAGGTTCAAACACTTTCTTCTAGCTTGGTGGGGACACAGATAGATAAATTTTTTTAGAAATAGGACACAGATAGATAAATTATTGAGGCTTTATAATAAATCGTTAGATGTGGATTCAAAATTTTGTCTGCTCCTAATAACCACTTGAAATAAATTCGAGGTACTTTTTGCAGTTTTTTTTTTCATCATTCATCTAAAATTGGAAAAAAAAACACTTGTAAAAAACTTAATAATGGACACCAATTGCCTGTGTGTGTTTCTTTGCTGTGGCTTAACCTTTTTTTTTCTTTCAATTCAACAGTATTTAGAGTGGGGATTCAAGATTTCAAACCTCATACCTCTTGGTTGAAGGTATATGATAATTACCGTTAAACTATACTCACTTTGTTAAACATTTGCTTCTTTGGTGGGTTATTTGAGAATTGCCTTTTAACAATAATTTCTATCTTATCTTAATGTTTTTTTTTTTTTTTTTTTTTTTGAGAACTATCTTATATTAATGTTGCTAAAGTTGTTTTTGAAATTCTAATAACAAATAATATATTGGAAATATGATCAAAGAGATTGGATAAAACGTGATTCAAAAAAAGAGATTGGTTAAAACTTATTCTAATGGAAATAGAGATACATAGAAAGCTAGATTACGATTGGCGCCAACGTTTGCTACAAAAAGAATGAGTTATTGAAAATCTATTTTGTAAAATGTGTATTTATTGTGGGAATTTATGACTTATAAAAGTTAAGCATGTATTACAAATGGTGTGTTTTAGAAAGTTGAATGAACTCATGTACCTCATATAGATATAAATTGTTTAAATTGTGTAATGAGATAGATTTTTAGGGAGCGAGAATCCTAGGTAAAGCAATCTCACTACAAGAAATAACACTTTTCGCGATGAAAAAAAATGTCACTAAAGGTAAAAAAAAAACATCGAAGAAAGTGTAAGTGTTGTGACGAAATAAAAAAAACGTTGCAAAAAATGTTGGTAAGTGTCCGTCGAAGGATATCTTCAACAACATTTTTGGAATATATAGATATAAATTGTTTAATGAGAGGGATTTTTAGGGTCCGTTTGGAATACATTTTAATTTAAATGTTTTTCAAGAATGCATTTTTTAAAAAAGCATTTTGTATAAAAATTGTTTAGAATTTAAACACTCGTATGTTTGGTTACATTTTCTCATAAATGTTTTTAAGCACAAGTTATTATATACTTAAAAACTATTTTCAAAGAAGTTGGTTTCAAGTGTTTCTCTCAAAATGGTTTATTTCTCAATCTCATTTACTAATAAATCATTTGTGGTGATTGCCAAACACTAGAAATATTTTCAAAATATTTTTTTTTCAAAATTAAACACTTGGGAAGTTAAACCAAACGCACCCTTAATCTTTAAACTATGCAAGTCAAAGTGAGCATAACTTGACGGTAATTGAAATGTACCATCAACCAAAAGAGGTAAGGGGTTGGAATTCCTCCCACCTAAATGTTGTTAAACTTAAAAAAAAAAAAAAAAAAAAAAAAAAAAACTTTATTCCACACAAAAATTTAAACCCCAACCACAAAATAGTAGGATGGGGTTGGTATAGGTTGTATAGTTTATTAATTTAAAGTTTGGTAAGAAAAATGAAAAATTGAAAAATGTCTACAATAAAATTTATTTGGAGATTATATTGTTACAATCATGCACCCTCTAACTTTAATTATTTGGAGATTATATTGTTACAATTATGCAACCTCTCACTTTAATTTAAGTCATTGTTTCCTAAAAAAAAAAAAAAAAAACAAACAAAAACAAAAACAAAAAAACAAAAAACAAAAAGTCATTGTCTTCACAACATTGCAAAGAGCCCGTTTGGTAACGTTCTCGTTTCTTGTTTCCGTTTCTTCATTTTTAATAAACAAAAATAGAATTTCATGACCCTAACACCTATATATTCAATAATAATAAACCTATATTCTTATTTATGTTTGGAAAAAATTGAAAACGGGAACAAAAAAGGAGAAACTATTTTAATTGTTTTCAAAAATTCTATACAAATTTTGGGAGTGTTTCTAAAAAGTGAGAGACAAGAAACATACATAGTTATTAAATGCTTAGATTTCTTAATAAAATTAGAAACAAGAAATAAGAAACGAGAACGTTACCAAATGGGCCCAAAGTTGTTTCAATTAAATCTTACCTAGCTATTATTATTATTTAAGGAAAAAAATTCAATTTTTTTATTTAAACTTGTCATAGTTGTATCAATATTTTTGCCATAAACTTTCAATTTCATTAAATTAAACTCTAAACTTAGACAAGTGTTGCAATTTTATCTTCTATTCAAGTTTTACTAATTCGCCCACTAATTTTAAGAAAAAGAAAATATAAAACAATAATTTCAATAAAACCAACTACCGTATTAAATTGAGTTTTTTTTTTATTTAATTCATACAAAATTGAGTTTGATCAAAGGACAAATTTACCATAGAATAACATTGTCAAAGTTCACGAAAATCTTATCATTTTTGTATCATACCCATGTTTTAAAGTTGATTGAATGCATATGAGAATACATTTGTTTAATGATTTTTCAAATAGAAATTTATTATAGAGTTAAAATTGCAACACTTTTCAAATTTAGGGTTAAAACTAGAATACTCATCTAGGTTCGGGGCACACTTAGCTTTGATGAAATTGAAAGTTTTAAGGTAAAAATTGATACAACATGACAAGTTTAGGGGTAAATTATTATAATTATTTTTTCCTATTTTCATTAGTACAACATGTGAAAGTGAGGATTCGAAATTCTAACTTTTTGATCGAAGATATATACCTAAATTAGTTGAGTAATGCTGAGGTTTGACATCTTACCATTATAACTTAGTGGTTGAGTGTTTGATTCAACAATTTGATATGTTTGAGTTCAATAACATTTGTTGTTTATTACTATAGAGAAGAAGCAAATTTCAATTTATTATCATAACTATATAACTCTCATTATGGGAGGATAAGGGCCAAAGTGAGCTTAGCTCAGCGGTAATTGGCATGTACCCCCAAATGAAAATCATGACAAGAAATTTGAGAGAAAACAAGCATGATTTTCAAAAACCAAAAACCAAATGATTATCAAACGAGACCTAAATTTTGTATTTCTTGTTTCCATTTTTAATTTTTAAAGCGCAAACAAAATCATTACGTTATCATTTTTTTTCTTATAAAATGCATAATAGATATTAAAAATCTAATATAACAATAGTTTTGACTAATGTTATCTTAAAAAATACAATTTCATATAAAATTTAAAATTTTAATCTAACTAAAATATTATGTTTATTTTAAACTACAATAGAAAGAATAAGAAATAAGAGGCAATTTCATGTATCTTGTATCCAATTTTTTAGGAATAAAGTGTTGGGTCGCAGCGGGATTCCCACATCGGGTTTCATGTGGTGAATTATTCTCAATTTGGAGGTTTTTTTTTTTTTTTTTTTTTTTTTTTTTTTTTTTTTTTTTTTTAATTGTTAAATAAATTGTTCATTGATTACCAAAATTTTCATTCAAATGGTTAATTTATGACGGAAAAATCTCAATTTAAGGAAAAAAAAAATCTTAAACCTCTCATTGAAACAAAATAATATTTTATATCAAATGACTAATTATCCATACACATGAGGTCCATATATATCAAATTATCCATATAATATCTCATAAGTCAATAAATATTAAAATTTTAAATTTAAATATTAACATTCATATCTTTTATATATAAAAAAAGTAAACGATTATTGTAAAAAAAAAAAAAAAAAAAAAGAGTAAACGGGCTTGAGGACATGAAATCTTTGGGCCAGTTGCAAGGATGCCAAACGAGGCCAAACTAATTACAAATATAGCAGCCCACAAAAAAAATTGCAAAAATAACAAAAATTGAAGGTATGAAACGCGCATGTACTAAAGTACCCATCCTTCCTAAACCCTGAACCCTATCTTCCATTTTCTATCATCTCCGTTTCAAATTTGCTCAATTTCTATCCGTCTACATCTCCATTTCAATCCTTCCTCTTCGGCTTCTTCAAATTCGTCGTCAAGTCGTTCTTCGATTTGATTTCCCCTATTCTCGTACAATCCGAGTCGCAGAACTCTCCGACGCAAATCCTCCGCCAATTCGCCCGGATCCACCGCCTCGAGATCGAGTTTCCGACGGGTGATCCCAAGGTCGACAGAGTCGGGGGCGTTAAATGGAGAGCGGAGTTTGGGATTACGATGAGGAGCTGCGTGATTTTGATTTTTCGAGGGATTAGGGATTTGGATGATCTAGCGGCGATGGCCGAGGATTTCGATTTCATTGGAGGGCTGAAATTTTGAGCCCACCCAAATTTCTATAAGTTTTCTATCAGTGATAGAATTAACTTTCTATCAGTGATAGAAACCTACCAAATCAAAAAAGAGAGAGAAATTCACGCGATCCAGACCTGCCAAATCGGAAAGAAGAAAACCAGAAGACTCGCGCGCTCAACTCAAGGGCAAAACGGGGATATAAAAAATTAATTAAAAAATTTTGCCATATTTACAAATATTTTAAAAAATTGCTAAATTTTCTATTATTTACCCTAATTTTGCCACCAATTACAATTATCCGAAATCTTTCCCTACTTCCTCCTCAATTTCCCACTTAATCGGAGATTTCCTATCGGTCCCCGTGGAGAAGATGAACATCCCTTCCAAACATGTTTTTTTTTCTTTATATAAAATAAAAACAAAATCATGATCGAAGAGTTTTTAAAGAAACAAAGTAAAAACTCACAATAATTTGTTGGACCATTTAATTTTTTTCGCTCATAAAAGGAAAAACCAAAACTTAAAAAGGTAAAATGACCAAGCACGTGAGAAAGAGCCATCGGGCCATCCCTTGCCCGTGCCCGCCTTGCCCGGTTTAATTTCAAATTCATTTTCTTTTTCCTTATAAAACATTAAATAAAATCCGACAGCTCTAAATTTCAAATTTCAAAAGAAAAAAAAAAAAAAAAAAAAAGAATCCAACGGTCGACTAATCCGTCCTGAAAAGAGTAACGCAAAATTTTCCCATCTCTTTTAACTTAACCAAAATCATCGCCTTCTCTCTGCAACTCTCTCTCTCTCTCTCTCTCTCTCTCTCTCTGAACCAAAAAGGTTTCAGAAATTCGAGAGCACTAACAATTCTTTACACCCTTTTCATTCTCTTTGAAAACTCTTCATTATTGCTTCTCTGAGGAATTTCCATTACTTCCCGCCTCCGCCATTTGAATCTTCTCCCCTCTTTCTTCTTCTAATTTCCATCTCTCTCTCTCTCTCTCTCTCTCTGCAAGACTTTGAGATTTCTGACCCATTAATTAGATTGGCATTTCTGCCGATCGATTCTTCGTTGCCCTGTTCTTTCCCCTGTTTGCTCCCCATTTCAAGAAATTTTGGCTTCGAGGAAGTTTGGTTTCGATGCAAGATCAAGATCCCTGTTCCAGTCCAGGTGAAGGTAGTGCTGTTCGATTCTTTTGTGTGTGATCTTTTTCTTAGTGCTGTTCATATGAAATTGCTTGTTGTATGTGAGGCTGAGTTTGGAATAGTTTGATTGATTGAGAAGTTTGTGGTGGGTTACTGGGTTGTTTACCGAAGTCTGTGAATTGAGAGTTTTGTTTGATTTTTGATGACCCAATTTTGATACAGTTGAAGTGATGCTGAAAACCCTAATTTTATTTTCTTGTTGTTGTTGTTGTGTTGTGTTCTTCAGTATTCTTTTGGGTCTAATCTTGAATCGTTATGAGTTGCAGGGCAATCCATGCCGGAATTTACCTTGACTTCTCCTGATCTAGTTGTCTGTGCTGGTTCTCCCGATATTCCAGTAGACAACTACTGTGATTCACCAGAATTCTTGGATGTCAAGTGTTGTAAACCAATGGAATCTTCCATGGAGCTTTCCTTTGAAAATAGCTTTTCTGGAATTGAGGTTAACTATAATCAGAGGACTCCAACTGTTAGATTTTCCAAGTTATGTGAAACCTATGAGCAAGAACTGTCTCCAGAATCTTCCTTTGAGTTGGCTCCTCCTCCAGCTACCAGTTCTCTGCAATCTGAAGAACTCGTTCAATCTGTAAGTGTCAATGCAGGTTCTTCACGTGATGCTGTGACTTTTGATGGGATAAACTATGTGGAAGACAATTGGTACAAGGGTGGTGATACCATTAGGTCTGATGAAATTGAACATCCTCTATATCAAACAGCTCGTTTTGGGAATTTTTGTTATAACTTTTCATCATTGGAACCTGGGAATTATGTTGTTGACCTGCATTTTGCTGAAATTGTATTTACCAATGGACCTCCTGGTATGAGGGTGTTTGATGTCTATTTGCAAGACCAGAAGGTAAGAACCTACATCTCATTTCCCAATCACCCACACAACATCATATTGAATTTTTGTTCCCAATCTTAAGAAATCTCGATAGATATGTTGTTGGTTTGGTTGTAGGTTGTTTCTGGCCTGGATATATATGCACGTGTCGGTGGGAATAAGCCTCTCATTGTATCTGATCTCAAAACTTCTGTAGATGTTAAAGATTTAACCATTAGATTTGAAGGACTGATGGGCAGGCCAATTGTTTGTGGTATTTCTGTTAGGAAAGATCTTCCTTCAAGTGAGTTAACCAAGCATTTTATTTTTATTGGTTCATATTTGTTCAAATTTAGTATTTATCATGTTGTGATAATGGACAATTTCATGTCAGATTTTAAAGAAGTTGAAATGCTTGAAGATATGGGATCATCTCAACTAGCAAACTCAGAGATGTCCAAAGTAAACCTTCTTATAAATTTGATTAAATTTATGATTAAAACTTGTTGTGGGCATACTATAAAATTATTTCATTCATGTTTTGTAGGATAGTGGTGACTTGATAGTAAAAGAGAAGAAGTACCTAGAGCTCCAAAAGGATTTTGAGTTCATGAAGAATGAGCTAGCAGCTGCAAGGAGAGACATGGAGGAACTTAGAAAGGAAAACAATCAAAAGAGTAGAGAATGTCAAGAAGCTTGGAAGTCTTTAAATGAGCTGCAAAATGAGCTCATGCGCAAGTCAATGCATGTTGGATCTCTTGGTAATAGACACTGTCTTTTGTAGCTTCTAGCTATTTCGCTATTAGTTAGATGGTCCTTTGATGGGTTTCCCTTTGCAGCTTTTGCCATTGAAGGACAGGTCAAAGAGAAGGGCAAATGGTTTTCTTCATTGAGGGACCTTACTAGAAAAGTAAAGGTAGGCAGAAAAGTAAACCTTCAACATATAGACGTTCATGAAAAATAAGAATGAGTTATTGAGAAGTTTCATCTCTCAGATTATGAAAATGGAAAACATCAAATTATCAGAGGAGGCACTGGCATTCAAGAAGAACTGCTTTGTAGATATGAATGAAATGACTTCTAAAATTCAGACAGCATGTAAGCTAACCTTTTACAAGAATCTAACATTAATTCTGTGAATACATTGCTAATTGACTTACTTAATCTACTGGTTTTCCCCTCTGCTTTTGATAGTTAAACAGCAATTAGATTTGCAAGAAAACCTGAAGACGAAATTTGTTGAAGGAGCTAAGGAAAGAAAAGAACTCTACAATAAGATGTTGGAGTTGAAAGGTCAGCTAGCTTTAATGTAGTGTTCTGATTTCAAAAGATTTGATCCAAGTTAGAGCAACTAAAGGCAGTTAGTGACGTCATACTCTTCATTGCAGGAAATATTAGGGTCTTTTGTCGGTGTAGGCCCTTAAACACAGAAGAGATTGCTTCTGGAGCTTCAACGGTTGTTGATTTTGAGTCAGCTAAAGATGGAGAGTTGATTGTTAAGTCAAATGGGGCTCCCAGAAGGATCTTTAAGTTTGATGCTGTATTTGGTCCTCAAGCAAATCAAGGTAATGAGTGAGAGTATAGTGTAAATGAGCGAGGTGAAAACCTTTAGTACTGCATTAGATGTTATTTACAATAGCATATTGATTATTTGTGTACCTGCATTTGTAGGAGATGTCTTTGAAGATACTGCTCCATTTGCGGCTTCAGTTTTAGATGGGTACAATGTTTGTATATTTGCATATGGCCAAACCGGGACTGGAAAAACTTTTACAATGGAGGGCACTGAAGGAGCTCGTGGAGTCAATTATAGGATTCTTGAGGAGCTGTTTCGCTTAACGAAGGAGCGGCAGAAGCTAAATCGATATGAAGTATCTGTTAGTGTCTTGGAAGTGTACAATGAGCAAATTCGGGACTTGCTAGTCTCAGGATCTCAGTCAGGAAATGGTGCAAAAAGGTAAGGATGATTTAGCCATTTCCTCAAAGTTTAATTCTTTATATTCTGTCTATAAACACAACAGAAAAGATGGCAAGACCGTCAGGCACCATTAACAAGTCAGCTTGCAGTTAATTCTTCTTCTAAGTGACTATTATATGATGTCGGTTTTCAGTACGAGTGCAGTGAAGAGTTATTGACTCGCTGTGCCTGAGCTTATGGGTCCCTAACTGTTATTTGCCCTGTGATAATATTGTTGATTATCTGTTAAAGGATGGATAAATTTGATGTTATTATGTTCCAGAGTGAAACTTCTCACTTCCGTAAATTATTTCAGGCTCGAAGTAAGGCAAATCAGTGAAGGAATACATCATGTTCCTGGCATGGTCGAGGCCCCTGTCGACAACATGAGTGAAGTTTGGGAAGTTTTACAAACTGGCAGTAATGCAAGAGCTATTGGTTCAACCAATTGTAATGAGCACAGCAGCCGATCTCACTGGTCTGTCTATCTCTTTAACATTTGGTTTACTTATGAAAAGAATGTGGGTATGTTGTAGATAATTGGTGGTTTTGGTTGTTTCTCTTAACAAACAGCATACACTGTGTGATGGTGAAGGGGGAGAATTTGCTAAATGGGGAATGCACTAGTAGCAAACTCTGGTTGGTGGACTTGGCAGGTAGCGAGCGGATTGCTAAAGTGGAAGTACAGGGAGAACGACTCAAGGAAACACAAAATATTAATAGATCTCTTTCTGCACTTGGTGATGTAATATCTGCTCTCGCGACAAAAAGCCCCCATGTTCCTTTCAGGTTAATAAGATTTGGGCTTTCTTTCTCTGTTATATTATCTCACGACGTTGCACATAACCGCTGACCCGTCCTCTTTTGTTCTTGACTCTTGGCAGGAACTCCAAGCTCACTCATTTGCTTCAGGATTCACTAGGTAGTATACCTTCTGTTCTAGATTACATAAACACGTTGCTTATGTGTTTGTGTGTAGCTTTGCTGATAAAATGGAATTCCTATTGTTAGGGGGAGATTCAAAGACACTCATGTTTGTACAGATCAGCCCCAATGAAAATGACTTGAATGAGACTCTTTGCTCGCTAAACTTTGCTAGCAGAGTCAGAGGAATTGAGTTGGGTCCTGCAAAGAGGCAACTTGATATGTCTGAATTCCACAAGTGCAAACAGATGGTAACCAGTACCTCTCTTTTAACAGCTGCAATCTCTTGTTTGGTTCTGTTCTGCCTTTGTATGTGTTTTTCTATGGTATTCTCAATCTGGTTCATCATTGCTTGTGTTAGGCTGAGAAAACAAAGCAGGATATGAAGAGTAAAGATCTGCAAATCAGAAAGATGGAAGAAACAATGCATGGATTAGACTTGAAGATGAAGGAAAAAGATCAGAAAAACAAAAATCTGCAAGATAAGGTAAAAGGATTCTCACATTTACTGAATTTACAATTACAAAACCCAGTAAGAAACTAAATTCTTGTGCTGATTTCGCGTGCGTATCACAGGTCAAAGAACTTGAAGCTCAACTTCTTGTTGAAAGAAAGCTAGCACGTCAACACGTCGATGCCAGAATAGCAGAGCAGCTACAGCAGCAGCAAATGAAAACTGAATCAGAAGACCACAAGTCTGCACCAACGAGGCCACAACTTGCGAGTCGACCATTAGGTAGTCAAAAAATTCTCCATGGATCATTTAACAACATACTTGGAAAGGAGCAAATAAATCTCACTCGCCCACTAACTGAGAACAATGGCTTCAAACCGTCATTTCCCTTTCCTCCAGTGGATGGTGCCATCAAGTACACTGATTCCACAGAGAAGGAGAACAATCCAGAGATGGCAGAACGATCTCTTGTGCCAACAAAGAGGACAGGAAGAGCATCTATTTGCACAATGGCGGCCCGGCGTATACCAATGGCCCTTGCCCCTAGAAGAAACTCCCTAATCCCTCTACCAAGCATACCAAGCTCAACTCATCTCCCATCACCATTGCCAACATATCAAGTTGACAAGATAGACGAAGGCGATGGATCGGATGACAGTAGTAACTGCTTGACTGAACAGGCACAGTGTGACAGTCCTAAAGAGATCAAATATGGAGGTAAGAAGTTAAGCAACATGTTGAGAAGAAGCCTTCAAAAGAAGATGCAGATGAAGTCTCCAATGCAACAACACATGAGAAGAGGCGGTATCAATCTGGGGATGGAGAAAGTCAGGGTCTCGATCGGAAGTCGAGGAAGGATGGCGGCGCACAGGGTGTTGCTAGTGGGCAATGGTAGAAGAGTTGCTAAAGAAACTCAAAGTAAGAAGGAAAAGGAGAGGGGTTGGAATATTGGAACAGCAGTAGGGAGAACTGTTATTTAATGAGTAAAAACAATGGCTTTTTGTTTGTTTTGCATTTAGAAATTGTAGAGATCATTGACTTCTCATATACCTCTGTAGTATGTGTGTGAATATTCATTCTGGGATGAGGATGATGGTATCATCCACTTGATTTCTTTCATGTATTTCATCAGAAAAAAGGAAGGAATTCTTATCTCTTATTAATTAGTATATGAATGTCTGGTGTGTACAGAATTTCATAGTTTGTTAGAAAACTTGACAGTTTATGTAATTCACTTGATTAGTTCAAAAGAAAACTTGGCGCTCTCAAACTGAAGTGTCCATGGGCAGGCTTTTGATATTATTTATCAGGTTTCTAACATACTGTTAGCAGCATCTCACCAACTGCTCCAGGGAAACTTCCATTCTTGGAAGATGAATTAGGAGAAAATGTGTTATTTGCCGAAGATGGAGTATTTTTTTTTTTAATGAAGACTCGAACCTCTAACCTATCGATTCGGAGTTCATGGTTTATGCCAATTGATATATGCTTTTGTTGGCCAATGAAGTGTATATTTACTTCTTTACTTTTTGCTTGTTTTTTCTTCGTACTGATTCCATAAGAGGGTAAAATCGGAGATGGAGTTGAGAGTGGGATTGCATAACAATTTTTAATTTAATTTAATTTATTTTTAATTTTTAATTATTATTATTTATTATTATTATTATTATTATTTTTGTCTCTGGTAAAATTGATTGTGAAAGAATTAAAAATAGAATCAAATGCTCTTCTAACCAGAATAATATACATCTTGATACGTAGGTACCTCACTACACATCACAATTAAGAGAGAAATGTAGATTATTTATTTATTTATTTTTAGTGGTGTGGCAATTAAGAATTTTTCTTTAAATTTAAAATTTTAAAAATTAAGATTGATTTTATATATCTAGTATTTTTTTTTTATCCAATCAAATTCTATTTCTTAATTTTTCAAATTTTGAGAGAAATAAACTTCATTGCAAAATCATAATGATTAAATGGATGAAATCATTTTTTTAAATAGTTAATATCAATATATATTTTTTATTAAAAAAAATACCACTATTTCTCTTAATACTTGACAAATACTTTAGAGCAAACAAAAAATTTAATTTATTAACAACAAAAATTATTCAAATTTCGATGGTAAGTCATATTAGCGAAATCACAACAATTTAATCTTCATTTACCAAAATGTAATTTTTTTTTTCAAGTTTAAAGTTGAAATTTATCAAATAGTACAATTATTTTGAAAGTTACAACAATCTCAAACAAAATGTAACGACCAACGATGTTAATTTACATTTACCTTTAAAACAAAATAATAAATAAGGTTGTTAGCTTTTGAGTGGAAAGCTTCTTGATTAGCTTCAATAATTGATCCAAATGATTCATTAATGTCAATATTATTGGCCATGTCAAAGGGAAGATTGTGATGGAAAATCCTTGGTAAAATATGTTTTGGATGGTAATTATGATTCATTTCTACCCAAATATGGCTCATGGGATGGATTGGTAAAATATGTTTATTTGGATTCTATTTATATATATCATAAATTTGTCAAATTTAAATAACTCAAATGATTTTAATTAGGTGATGGGTCTAGCTAGTCTAATCCAATCATGTAATATTTGAACTTTAGGTTGGTTTGGTTATCTATTAAACTTTACAAAAGAAATTTTGAATTATTTAGGTCTGGTTTAGTAACGATATTGTTTTTAGTTTTCTGTTTTTGAAAATTGTGTTGGTTTCCTTACATTTCTTCACTATAGTTTTCATATTTCTTAAAAAAGAAACATTAGAATTGTTGACCAAATTCCAAAAACATAAACAAGTTTTTAAAAACTTTTTTTTTTTTTTTTTTTTTTTTAGTTTTCAAATTTTGACTTGGATTTTGAAAAATGTTTAAAAAATAGATAACCAAAAAAAAAAAAAAAAAAAAAAAAAAAAACTCACAAGTGGAAGTATTTGTAGGCTTAATTTTCAAACAAAAACCAAATGGTTATCAAACCGACACGTTAAAAAAATTGTTAATCTTTTTTTTTTTGACAACTAAAAAAAATGTTAATATATTTTCATACATTATGAATTAAAAATAGTATCTAATATCACCCTTTAATTATTTGAAAAACTACACCAAGGATTCGAACCAATTGTTTTCTAAAAAAATGGAAGAGTTGATGAGAGTAAATAAAATTAAAATAGGTTTATAAGCAAAAATAATTTTATTGTAATAGATTATACTCATAAATTATGGCATTTTTTTTTTTGAGAAAGAAATTGTGGCTATTTTGTTTTAACGAATTAATTTTAAAATAGTTTATGAATGGATCTAATACATATCACATAACATATTTAAACTCAACCAAACCAAGCAAGTTGATACACCCAACCTAAATCAAATATTAAATTGGATTGATTATGGGTTTTCCAAATTGTCAAATTCTTTGAACACCCCTAATAACAAGGTACACCTAACTCATGTTAAATAGTTGCGTGTGACCTTAATGGTTTAGAACATGTTTAAAGCATATAAAAAAAAACTATATAATTTACAAAATTTACAACTAAATTCATAATTATATATCCCAATTTATTATTATTTGACTTTATGGTATCTTTTTTTCCAAATATAATCCTAAAAGTATTTTAATTTATATATTGGTGTTGGTCAAAAACATCCCATATGGAAGACTAGTATTGACATGTGATGATGCCTCTTCTTATATGCTCAAGAATCCCAAAACCCAAATCTAGAGGTTTCCCCATCAAAATTTTCTTCAAGACAAAGATATCCAAATAGTTCACACATGCCAATGGTATAATTTATCTTCCACTCTAGGCATCACAATGTGGTCATATTGTATGATATTTTAAAAAATAATTTACACATTTCAAACATTTAGGTCCCGTTTGATAACTATTTGCTTTTTGAAAATTAAGCTTATAAACACTACTTCTACCTACATAAGTTATGTTTTTTAGTACCTTATTCCCATGTTTTTTAAAACCAAGCCAAATTTTGAAAACTAGAAGTAGTAGTTTTCAAAAACTTGTTTTTGTTTTTGGAATTTGGCTAGAAATTCAATTGTATCCTTGACAAAGATGAAAAATATGGTAAGGAAATTAAGAGAAAACAAACATAATTTTCAAAAACAAAAAACCAAAAGGTTATCAAACGGGGTTTAAATTTCTCATTCTTTTTATTATACTTATATGTGTTTGAATTGGAATTTGCTTTGTGAACTTTTAATTTCGATATGATGTAATTAAAAGGTAGGAGGAAAAAATTGTCCTCAACTTTAATTTTGTCATATTGAGACTCTAAACTTAAATTAGGATTAAGTTAATATGTTTTTCAAAACTAAACTATAAAACTCAAAGTCTCGACCGACAAAATAGTCAAAATCCAGCAACACAAACGTTCAAATCTAGCCCTAGATTAAGGTAACTAGACCAAGCAACAAAATCAAATGGTAAAACATATTTAAATCGTCTAACAATAAAGTGATTAGATCTAGTCTAAACAACCTTAAAAGCAATCCTATAAAAATTGTCTTGTCTATCCATGAAAAGATACCTACCGGCCTAGAGATTTAAAAATGCAAATAAAAATCAAGTAAACACACATAATATTTACTTCAACACTTATATTAAAGTTTGGAAAAACCTTGGCTCATACCAGTTTGTAGGAATCTTCTAGCATACCACCATTAAAATGCTGACAACTAGGAGAGAGAAAATTTTTTCTCATTTTCCCCCTTCCTCCTTCTTAGTTGTCAAGATTTTAATGGAATATGTAAGGAGATCTCTACATACTGGTATGCAGCCAAGTTTTGTTCTTAAAGTTCAAGGTTTAATTCTTCTAAAAAAAAAGTTCAAGGTTTAATTTAATGAAAACAAAATTAAGGATAAACTTAACTCACTCAATTAAGTACAACGACAAAGTTTGAAAATATATAACGGGTAGTATTATGTTTATGCAATTTCTTTTATTTTTTTGAATCACTACAAATCTGGACATCTAAGGTCCCGTTTGATAACCATTTTGTTTTTAGTTTTTGGTTTTTGAAAATTAAGCCTGTATAAACCCTACTTCCACCTATAAGTTTTTTTGATTTGTTACCTACCTTCTTCCCGTGTTTTAAAAAATCAACTCTAGTTTTGAAAACTAAAAAAAGTAGTTTTCAAAAGCTCGTTTTTTTTTTTTTTTGGAATTTGGTTAATTAAGAATTCAAATATGTTTTTAATAAACCTGAAAAGTATGGTAAGAAAATTAGGAGAAAATAAGTTTAATTTTCAAAAATAAAAAACCAAATGGTTATCAAACGAGATCTAAATTATAAAAATCACAATTTGAATGATCAAATTTTATGTTTGTATAAAATTTAAAAACAATTGTTTTAGCTTACATGTTCTTCAAAATATCATATGTTGATATGTTATATTTAATGTTTCCATGTGCTTGTATCGTGTTCTCACAAACAAATCAAAATTTTATTTAAAGAGAGAATGGAGAGGAAATTTTATATAAAAAATCTAAAAAATCGAATGGAGAGGAAATAAGTATATACAAATATTAAAATAACTATCCTCTCTTCCAACTTATGAGGATTAGATGTGCTTGTAATAGAATACTAGTAATAAAACTCCCACTTATTTTCTAACATAGTTTATTTTTATTAAACTAAAATATATTGGTAAAGTCCACTTAATTATTAAGTATAGTACAAGTAAACCAATACATATAACCCTTTGTGACTTGAAAGCTTTTCATTTACTCGTAAGTAATAGCTATCAGATTTGTAAGATGATTGATGAAACCAAGTAGGATCCATTCTTGTGACGTGATCATTTGAACCACCATTTGGAGAAAAGTGGCGAGACAATCTACCTGTTTTTACACATACAAAAAAATCACTCACAACAAATACGATCGGGTCTTCCATATATTATACTGATTGATAATGTTTTTCATAGTTAATGAGAGTTCAATCAATGGAGAAGTGAACTATTTATCAACCAAACATTTTTCTTATGCTAGATTCAATCTCTCGATCCCTAAAAGAATTTTAGGTTCAATTGCTACTTTCTCCGAATCTACTCACTAGTACTCAATAGTAGGTAAGTTTTTTCCTTGTGCTTATATCAATTTTCCAATTTTTTTTCTAAGCTTTGAATTTAAGGGGTTTCTTTTCTTGTAAACTTTATTTTCGTGTTGAAATTTTATGCTCATTTCAATTTGTTTATTTGGTACTTTTTTTCTCTCGAAATATTCTATTATTTGGTGCTTGAATTTAACATAAAAATTCATTTTTTGGTCCACGTTGCCGAATTTTCAGACTGCATTTAATTAAAAAAAATATATATATTGTGGTTGTAGCATCACATGAACTTGTTTAAGCCAAATGCAATTAGTTTAGGGCTACATTAATAACCATTTCGCTTTTGATTTTTGATTTTTTGAAAATTATGCTTGTTTTTTTTTTTCAATTTTTTTAATATGATTTTCATCTTTGTTAAGGACACATCTGAATTTCTAGTCAAATTCTAAAAACAAAAACAAGTTTTGAAATTAATTTTTTTAGTTTTCAAAACTTAACTTGATTTTTGAAAATATAAAAAGTTAGATAACAAAACAAAGAACCTTAAAGGTGAAAGTATATAAGCTTTATTTTCAAAAGCCAAAAACTAAAAATTATGGCTCCATTTGATAACTATTTGGTTTTTGAAAATTAAACTTAAAAACACTACTTTCACTTGTAAGCTTCTTGGTTTTGTTGTCTACATTCTTCCCATTTTTTCAAAAACCAAGTCAAGTTTTGAAAACTAAAAAAAAAAAAAAAAAAAAAAAAAAAAAGAAGTAATTTTCAAAAATTTGTTTTTGGAATTTGGCTAGAAATTCTACTGTGTCCTTAACAAAAATGAAAATCATTATTAGAAAATGGGAGAAGACAACTTAATTTTCAAAAACTAAATGATTATCAAATGATGCCTAAATGGTTATCAAACCAGACTTTAGTTATCAAATTTCAAAACATGTCGCATAACATTTTAGTTACATATAAGATAAAATTTAACGAAAACCAAAGCAAGTATATCTATGAAAGTTTGTAAACTACAATACATTTGAATGTATAAAAAAAATAATAGTGATTGGGTAAAGTTTTGTCCAAAAAGTTATATTATTCCAAATATTCCCAAGTTAAATTAATAGTAGATTTAGATTTTTTTTTTTTTTTTTTTTTTTTTTTTTTTTTTTTGAGAAAGTAGATTTAGAATTAATGATATGTGAAACTTAAGACCAAAAAGAAAAAAAAAATGAAGATCTACCCATAACTTGTACTAAGTTAATGAATAATATTTATCTGTGGGATCTAAGTTAATGCTTCAAAGATTCTTATATTAAAAAACACAAAATTTAATATCTGATGGATACATGAGATAATAGGGGTGTGAAAAACTATGAAGTTTTTTGTTTTTTGTTTTTTTTTTTAATAATTTTTATTTAAATCTTTTAAACCATTTCTTTTGTTTAGAATTTTCAAAATGTCAGACATATTAGTTAGTCCTGATCAATCTTCTTTGTCATTTTTTTAATGTTATCTCTAACGTTTTTTAGATGAACAGCATTTGAGAGATTCAAATTTTTGACCTCTCGATCGAGAGTACATGTCAATGGCCGTTGAACTATGTTCGCTTTTGCAATTTTAATTATCTCTAACGTTTTAATACTATCCTTTATTTAACTAAAAAAATATATATTGTTTATGTATCAAGATGTAGAAAAAATATAGGAAAATTGCAGTGGGTGGCAAATTGGACCAAATTAATAGCAAATATAGCACCATGTAAAAAAAAATTGCAAATATAGTAAAATCTATCGGAGTCTATCTGATAGATTTTGATTATCAGAGTTTATCAGCGATAGACTCTGATTAATTAGAATCTATCAGTCTACTGATAGACTCTGATTATTCAGAGTCTATCAGTGTCTATCACTGATAAACTTTGGTTAATTAAAATCTATCAGTGTCTATCAGTGACTATCACTGATAGACTTTGATTAATCGAAGTCTATCAGCGATAGACACTGATATACTTTGAATAATTAGAGTCTATCAGTGATAGACACGGATAGAATCCGACAACAGCTTTTTGGTCTTGTACAATCAATTTTGCTATATTTGCAATTAGTTTAAAACTGTGTTATATTTGCTATTAATTTGGTGCAATTTGCCATCTATGCAACTGCCCCAAAAATATATTTATACTCCAAAACTTTGGGATTATATCAATTAAAACATCAAACTGATAATTGTATTGATTTAAGCCTCAAAATTTCATAAGGGAATAAATTTAGACCTTTGTGATTTATAACTATTTTCACTTAATTTCATTTAAAATCAACTCAAAATCATCTAAAAAATTTATTATTCTCTCAAAATTCTATCAAGGTAGCAAGAAAAATTATAATGTAATTCTTCTTAAATAAGTTGAGAAAAATAGAGGAAGATAAGAAAATATGAAAAACCTCACATATTAATGAAAATTTATTACTATTCATTTTTTTTTTAGAACTTATTACTATTCATTTGATTTCAACATTTATCTCTAATAATATTAAGTTAACTCCACACTTAAAGAAGTCTTATACACATGTAAAAATTATACATTAAACAGTTTTAAAATGAAATCTCAACAAAGAGTCCTTATGAAAGTTTAAGATTTTTTTTTCTTGATAATACGTGGAAATTGGAGAATTTGAACCACAGATTTCTTGGTCATTAGTGTAAGCCGCCAATTGAGCTATGCTCATGTTAGTTGAAAGTTTAGTATTATAATTGATATAATCATCCGTTTTAATTAAATGATACAACCCAAATTGATTTTTTTCATAAGTTTTTAGTATCACTAAACATTTTTATTTATGAACCTATTATTGAATTATTGAACTAAGTTGGAAATGCTCTAAAGAACTGAGTTACTAATACAAAATTTGAACTTCTAAAAACTTTTTGAAAAAACAATTTTTTTTTTTTTTTGAGTTTTCATTTATTTGTTTTGCAGTTATAAAATATCAGTACTTAAAAAACTACTTATTTCATACGAACAATTAGTTTATAAATCACAGAAGAAAATACATTAAAAAAAAAAATAGCTAGCAACAAAATAGTGTTTCAATTTTTTAACAATTTCTAAAAACTATTTTTCCAACCAAAATGTTTTCAATATGAAAAATATAGAAAACTATTTCTAATCCTTTAAAAAACACACAACTAATAACGGGCTCAACTAGCAAAATCAAGTTGATATAATATAACATATTCATTAAAATAATAATAATAATAATAACATCAAAGTCATCTCTACCTATACATCCATCCATATATTAAATGTCGTTTGATATATATAATTTTTTAGATAATATTAAATGTAGTTTGATTTAAATATACAATGTAGTTGAATTTTGAATATAAAATATAGTATGATTTAAATGTATTATTAACTTATGATCCAATTATTAGTCAGTTATAACCATAAGAGTTGATGGATGAGAATACATTGCATCTGAACAAATTAGAGGAAAAAATGTCTGCTACCCTTTCCTCACTGCTACTCTATGCTTTAAAACATTGATTGATATTTGGTTTCATGCATGCACCTAATTATTGTGTTTTTAAATCTGAAAAAAATGTACATTGTTTATTTTTAAAATAGTATATCTTAATGTTTTCATGATTATATAATTTCATTCTTAATTGTATCTAACTTGTAAAAAATTTCGACCAACCAGAGCATAACTTAATTGTCAACAAGAGTATAGTTCAACTGACATAAAGTATGTATTTATAACTAAGAGATCAGTGGTTCGAATCTCCCAAATCCATATTGTTGAATTCAAAAAAAAAAAAAAAGAGAAAAAAGAGAAAAAGAACATAGCTTAATTGATATAAAGTTTGTACTTTTGACTAAAAGGTCAGGGGTAATCTTCCACATGTTGTAAAAAAATTTTGTAAAAAATTAATTTTTCAACATGTGAATGAACCTCATCTTTTGGTTGAAAGTATTTGCTTCAACGGGTGGATTTTTTTTTTTTTTTTTTTTTTTTTTTGATAATATGTGGGGAGGGGATTTGAACCACAGACCTCGTGGTTATCGATACAACTTTATGTCAGTTAAGTTATGCTCTTGTTGGCTTCAACAGGTGGAATTGTACTATGCTCAGGTTGACGAAAATTTCAATATTAATTATCTCTTATATATTTAGTTTTCTTTTCTTTTTCAATCAAAATTTTCTTACCTCACTAAATGTTAAATCATTAATAAAGTGATGATTTGATATTGTGATGCATTTTGTTGACCGTTTTAATTGCATTTTGCTTTAATTTAATTAGTTAGACGTTGGTCGTTTATAAAATTGAAAATCTACCTACTTCACATGAACTAGACTATTATAATTCACTCGACTCGCAATGAATTGCAATTAAAAATGTTATTATGTTAATAACTAGCCACCATATTGAAAATATATGTTATTTTTAAAAATTTTCAATATCATTCTTTCGATGTCTATTAGTGGGAAGGACGGTACTTGACATAATTTTTTGAATATACAAAGCAAAAAGTTGGTACTTTTGTTTTAAAAAAATATACATTTAGGGTCCGTTTGGTAACGTTCTCGTTTCTTGTTTTTTGTTTCCAATTTTATTAAGAAATCTAAGCATTTAATAACTATATCTTGTTTCTCATTTTTTAGAAACACTCCCAAAATTTGTATAGAACTTTTGGGAACAACTAAAACTAGTTTCTCCTTTTTTTGTTCTTGTTTCCAATTTTTTCCAAACATAAATAAGAATATAGGTTTATTATTATTGAATGTATAGGTGTTAGGGTCATGAAATTCTATTTTTCTTTATTAAAAATGAAGAAACGGAAACAAGAAACGAGAACGTTACCAAACGAGCCCTTAGGGATTGTATTATATATTTGGCTAATCCATTTTTATTTCAAAATTGATTATTATCAATTATTATTATTTTTTTTAATCAAGATTATTATCAATTATTAAGCGGGGTTTTCTTTTTCTATTTGTTGTATATATTATAAGATTAGAAATAATCATTGGTAACCCACTTTAATTTGAGTTTTTTATATGTTACTTCTAGAAAAAAAAAAGAATAGAAAATAGTAATTCAAACAAACTATGCAGTTGGTATAAAATATATGTTACAATATTTCTCAAACATTCTCTTTATTTCATATTTTTATATACATTAAACTTTGTTTTAAACTTTTAAGACCAACTTTAAAAAAAAAAAAAAAAAAAATTAGTCTTTTAAGACGTTGAAACTACATCATTATGGCAACTAAATAGATATACGTGGTTAATTCAAACTTGTAAATATTTTTTTCTCTGTTTTTAAATATAAGTCAAATTATTTAATAAAAAAAATAGTTCTTAAAAATTTTAAAAAGCATACTATTATTATGCTATATATATATATATATATATATTAAAGAGTCATGAAAATATTCTTACTATTTTAAAGTTTTTTAAAAAAAAAAAATTCATACCAAATAATTAATGGTGATTCAAATCTATAATCCATGCAAAAAGAAGGTATAAATGCATAACAAACTATGCTTAGAAGATAAATTAAGTTTTGAAGATATATTATTTACTTTTAAGACATTTTGACAATTGCAATTTTTTAGTTTAAAAATTGAAAGGGAATTTATAATCAAACAATATGGATTTTTTTAAATCAAATACCTTGTGCGATAAAAGCCATATTTTTCTTGTCATTATTGGTCACTTTTGAATATTCTCTTTTTATAACCAACAACTTCTCTTTGTTTGTACATATAGAAAATATAGTGAGCTTTTATATATAGTGGTGGAGCATTGAATAAATTATTAGATGCTTCTGGTGCAATGAGACAGGTAATTTTGCACTGTTGGATGTAAGAGTGAGAAATTGTAAAAATATCTCGATTTTGTACCCAACGGTTGTTATGAGACAAACAAATTTGAAGATGTACCTCCACCAATTTTCAAGAGGGAGCTTCATTGTATTGTGAGCATCTAATAACTTGTCGAAGTCTTGGACTTAGGGACTTTTATCTTTATATATATATATATATATTCCATTTTTTAAAAAATATTATTTATTAATATTATAACTTTTTCCATTTCTTATCTACTTTTGATTCTTTTTTCGTTAGGCCAGACATGGATGGAGGTGAATATTTTTTAAAAGAAAAAAAAAAGAGAAAAAAAAAAAACAGAAAACCGTTTGTTTTTAGAACAACAAATGTGAGGAATGATGATTTGAACTTCCAATCTCAAGAGAAGAAATATATGTTAATTATCGTTAAGTTATGTAGTATATATGATCATTTTGACGAGAAAATTAAAACTTTTTTTTTTGTAAGTACCAAGTAAATAAATTACTACATAAGATTTAAGCTTCACTAGCATAGATTTTTGGATCCTTGCAAAAACGAAAACATAAACTTCTAGATCCATCCTTATTTTACTTAATGAAAAATTATATTTATAAATATAGAAGAGTCGATTAATGACCATATTATAAAATCACATCTTTGTTAATATTAGATGGTACAAATAAATATATAAATTAAACAAATTCATGTTCATATAATACATATAATTTATTTTATTTATAAAAAGGTTATGCTAATTATTTTTGTATATATTAACTTGACTTATTAGATGGAGTTGTTAATTTGGTGGGAGTCAGTCCCATGAACAAAACACATGTCAAGCATTTTGGTGTTTTAGATTTACTGAAAAAAAAAAGAAAAAAAAAAAAAGGAAAAATAAGAGTTCATCACACCCAGGCTGGTGGCACGTGACTTTGCCATGTGACTCCCTCCTAGAATTTTTTTAAAATATATTTTCAAAATTTTCCAGTTTAATTCTTAAAATTTATATATACAGATATTTCTTGATTTTTATTAAAAAAAAAAAAAAAAAAAAATCTATCTTCCACGATATCTTGCTGACACGATCAAGGCAACACCTCGACGTGCTTCTTTTGCGACATGCTTTGGTCCTAGGTGTTTTCAAATGTGCCCTAAAGACATAGTCAAGGCACACCTAATGTGCTTAATTCTTTCAAAATATGTTCTAATTCTTGGTGTCTTCTAGCGATCATCTTGCATGAGGAGAAGTCATGGTTTGTTGTGGGCATTTGCAAATGTCCTATCATGCTTTTTTTTTTTTTTAAATAGGAAAAAACCTAATATATGATAAACGAAAGAAATAGCTGAAATCATTTGTAAATTATGCAATGTTGTCTTTGATTTGATTTACAATTTATATCGATCTTTATCTTCTAATTTTCTCCGAGTCCTGAACATCGAATATGGTAGCACAATTTGGAAATAAATAGCCCAAGGTTCCTCCTATATGACTACATTAAAAATACAAATAATTGAAAAAAAAAAAACATGGTTTTGTACTAAATCTTATTCACGTGTGCCCCAATTTTTCATTGCTACATGAAGTATTTTTCAGACAAGTGTATGCTTATTTTTCAACAATTTTATTCTCTTTTTTTTTTTTCTTCAACAACAGACGTGAGAAAATTTGTACTTCTAACATTTTGATCAAAGATATATATCTTAACTAGTTGAGCTATTTTCATGTATTCAAATCCTTTCTCCTTTCATCAAATAAACTAGTGAAAAATATTAATTCTAATGTTATTTGTTATTATTTTTCTCCTAAATCCATAAAATAAAAATGATTCTAAACACTTGAAACCTGATCACGTCTTCTCAAATATTTATTTTAAAGTCTATATTTAAGATACTCTTCTAGAGCCAAAAATATATGATTGAGGTTAGAATCTTTTATTATCAAAATAAAAAGCAAATAACATTTTTCAGTTTTTAATAACAACTTGGAATTAAATAATTAAAGTTGTAACAAAAGTTTCTAGAACATTTGTGGTTATATTGATGCCAAAAAAAATAATAATAAAAAATAAAAAATAAACATATGAATGCTCTTACCTCATTGGATTCTTTCCAAGTTCATAAATGCATTAACCAAAGTATTAATTGAGACAAATTAAAAAATTAACCTTATGATTGTACCACTTGTGGTGTGGGGGCAAAGGGTTCCATTTTTTTTTTTTTTTTTTTTTTGAAATAGCAAAGGCTTCCATCTCCTTAATATAAAAGACAAATGTTTTATCTTCATTTTTTTCCTTATTAAAATCATCAATTAATTAATAATTCAAAGGAAGTTGAAGACATCATTGATAAATTATTTTTCTTCACCAATTTTATATCTATTTTTGGGTTATAACTCATTGTACCTATATGATATGTAATAATTTAATATGGAAAGGAGTTTGGTATCTGTACATTCATTTATTAGGCCTAATTAATTAAAAATATTAATCTTATCTTAATCTTTTAGCTTAACTTTTTAGACAGGGTGAT
Source organism: Luffa aegyptiaca (assembly GCA_017139565.1). Classification (NCBI taxonomy): domain Eukaryota; kingdom Viridiplantae; phylum Streptophyta; class Magnoliopsida; order Cucurbitales; family Cucurbitaceae; genus Luffa; species Luffa aegyptiaca. The sequence continues at coordinate 6,785,706 of CM029405.1, read as the reverse complement.
TTAATCGATAGAATGTTGGGTCATATAAATTATCTTTGAAATATTGTTTCTTCTCAATTACATAGTAATAGTATACATGTTGGATCTTATATTAATATTTGATTCAGGGATTTTAAATTTTCATCAACATGTCTATAAATTTGACATCAATAAAAGAAGTGAATCTCCACGTTTCCATTATATTTTTTAACAATCAAGGAGATATAGTAAGAATATCAACAAAATATAACTTATATGGTCTTAATATTAATAATAAAAAAAATACAAACTTATTTTAAAATGTCTAAAAATCTTTTTTTTTTAATTAAATTTGTTAATGAGTTTTTATGTTTATAATATTTATAGAAATGTCTATCAATAACATGCATCAACATTTTATTAGTACTTCTATTGACATTCTTATAAAAGTGAGACCTCAATATTTTTGTCAAGATTTAAAATCTTGGATTTAATATGTGAAAGAGGATTGATATATTGAAAAATAAAAATGTATTGTAGTTATTAACTTATGGTCCGTTTGGAATAACTTTTAGTTTAAATGTTTTTCAATAATGCAATTTCTTTTAAACATTTCGTATGAAAATTGTTTAAATTTAAACACTCATATGTTTGATTACATTTCGTCATAAGTGTTTTTATACACAAGTTATTATATACATAAAAAACTCTTTTTTTTAAAAAAAAAAAAAAATCAAGTGTTTCTCTCAAAATGGTTTATTTATCAATCTCATTTTTTAATGTAAGTCATTTTTAGTGGTTGTCAAACACTAGACTTTTTGTCAAAAATGATTTTTTTTTTCCAAAATTAAACACTTGAAAAGTTAAACCGAACATACCTTTATATTTTTTTAGTCTAATAATGACTTAATGATATTATGTGTGTGATGATTTAACTTACTAATCGAGATTTTGTATCTTTTAATGAACAAAATCAAAACAAGAAGATATATATAGTGACGTTACTTCTAAACCAAAGTGAGCATATAGTTCAGCGGTAAATGATATGTACTCTCAACTAAAAGGTTAAAAGTTTGAATTTCCACAACCCCAAATGTTGTTGAACTCTAAAATAAAAACAGGTTACTTTTAGCTAGCAAAAAATGCCATGAAAAGTCAACATTCGACTATGCATGTTGATCCCAACTCATATTTAATTTTATATGCATGTTGAAGCATATTTATTGTGGCTAAAAGACACAACTACATAGATTGAATGTGTGATATTTTTTCCCTATCTATCTTTTTTCTTTTTTTCTTTTTTTTTTTTTTTAATTATGGATCATGTTGGCTTCACAAACATTTCCCCTCTTTTTATTTTCAAACTTTTTTTATGAATGATAAAATTAAAAATGATGTGAAAAAGATTGATAAATGAGAATCCAAGTATATAAAAGAAAACTTTAAACAATTTGGAGTGGTCACATTTATTTAATAATTATTATCCAAGGACGACGAGGCTTTATAAGTTCAAGTAACTTTATTTTCTACATCAACCCTGTTATAGGTGATTCTGGACCATTTTGAAATCTAAGGAGCAAACGAGGACAGCACAACACGAATCCGAGGAAACAGCTCCGGATGAGAGAAAGGCTGAAGGAGTTGGGCTGGCCCAACTTCATGGCCTCGACCTAGGGCCGAGGCCGACCCCCGGCCTACTCCGGTGGGTCGGGTCCCTTCCCCTTCGTTTGGCTTCTGGTGTTCTGGGTCAGCTCGGTTCAACTTGGTTCAGCCTCGAATCGTCTCCAAACGCCTAAAAACCCTAAAATAGGAAAAGGTATATAAACCATTCTTCAACCTTGAAGAGGGGATCTCGAACTCTATTCTCTATACTCTACTCTTCCTCTCGCTCTCTCTTCTTACTCCTTGTTGACTTAAGCATTGGAGGCAGTGTGGCAAGCACCACACCGGTGTGCATGTTTACTTTGTCTTGCAGGCCACATCTTCTTCCTCTCAAACAAATTTACTGTTGGTGGCACGTTAAGGTCAGGTGAGTTTTCCATGTTCGAACTTTGGCATCAACAAACTCTATCATATTTAAGCTTTTAAATCTAATAATCTATATATTAACATTAATAATAATTAAACTATAGTTCCATTATTCAGTATTTAAACTTTAAACTTATTTCTAACATAGAACAAAACTTTTAAAACTTTATATGAATACATAAGCTATGACCATAGCATGTGATCTTTCTCTAGGCAAAAGGTTTTTGTCCCTACCCTCTCTGATTTTAGTGCCTATTGAAGAACATTGTCATTGACTCAAAAGGATAACTATTCATGAGTAACATTAGATTACAAAGGTTATTATAGTTTCGGACAAAGAGCCAATAAAAAAAGCTTTAATAGAAAAAGATGATATAACCTTTTATTTAATTGATCTGATTTGGATAATCTGATTTTATTGTAATGTTTTATAAATTTTTTGTAGCATTGCTACCTATAGGCTATAGGAGGCTTAGCCTTTTTTGTCTTGCTTCTCTACTTAGATTATGAGCTAGTTTTCTAATCGTGTCTTGATCTCGAGGTGTGAAATATCCTTTTCTTTTACAATATACATATAATCAATGTATTAAACTTCCGTCGACGTGTCGATATTTTTATCTACATTTTCACATGTCCATGGGTTCAACAGCGACATAAAGGAAATTGTCATTTCCATTATGCCATAAAAAATCTATTAATATAAAGAAAATAATAATGAAATGTAACTAAATATGGAGATAATATTAAAAATAAGTATTTAAATTTATTTTAGAAACGTAAGATATTTATTTATTATTTTAATTTATTTGTTTTAAATATTTTTCAATAAATATCCATCGACATTTTCATAAAATTGTTACTATATTTTCATTAACATCCACATTTCAATCCTACCATGTAACCACCTTTTTAAAAGAAAAAATTGTGATTTTCAAAAAAAAAAAAAAAAAAAAAATTGTGATTGAAAGATTATAATTAATTAAAAGTAAATAGAGTCATGAGGGCAACGAATTGAATTATGGAAGTGGAGCTAAGCGACAATGTAGGGCCGGTGTTGACCACGTGGCAGACAGCATCCTGCTCATTTCCACGTGGGCCCCTATCAACTGGTCGTGTTGGCCCATCACATGGACCCATTACTTGCTTTCCATTTTCATCCATTTTTATTTATTATTTTTATATTTCTTTCTTTATTTTCATTTCCAACTAAGATACAAACACTAGATTTATATTTTTATATTACCCATTAAATTCACACATTTTTTTTTTCTCAATTTTTTCCATTATTCTATTTTCATCTCTCAATTTTGCAGGACAATTTAATGTAAACTCGTATTTTTATTCATTTACGCATTTAAAATTATGTATATTAAGTTCGTTACTACATTTCTAAATGTATTTAAACTATGTTGAATAATTAATAGAAAAAAATAACTATAAATATTAAAATAATTTTTTATGCTAAATTTTGAAACTACAGTTGAATATTTAAATAGCAGTAGGATAGTAGGAAAGTTGTGGATTTAAAATTAAACAAAATTATTGTTATTTTAATTTCAACTTTCAATCTTCATATATATATATATATATACCAGTCGTTATTATTATATGCTCAAGAGGGTGAGTGTCGGCTGCCCCAACAATAAAATTTTGAAAATTAAAATTCAATTAGAAATCATCTAGCATGACTAAGTAGAAGTACCAAAATTAAAATAAAAAAAAAATCGGTTAAATTGCACAAAAATGTTAGCTAAGCATAAATAATGTATTAAAAGAAATATAAAAATGTTAACCAACCAAATATATTAATTGCATCATTTTATTTAAGTTTATGATTTATTTAGATCAATTTAACATTAGTGAAAATCAGTAAAAATTAAATTTAATAAGTTGTTCTTTGGTGGTTTTTTTTGGACATGTGGGATGGAGAGATTTGAACTTAAGATATCATTAGTACAAGTTTTATGTCAGGTGAACTATGTCCATGTCAGTAGTTATTCTTCATGGTTGCCTTTCAAATGAAATAATAAAATTAGTTATTGCTCCCTTTTTGCTTTTCAACTAAAACAATCTCAAACTCATATTTTTCGAGCAATTTGATCTAGTAAACTCCCATATCATCAAATACAAATTGTCATATTATAAAAACTATATAATATAATACATTCTTAAATTAATTATCTCATGGTACCATTATTACTTTTCAATAAAGTAGAAACGTCGAGTAAGTTGCAACATACCTATAAATACAATAATACCAATTAAACATGAAAGTTGAATTATAAAAACTCAAAATATAATTATATAATATTAAGATTAAAAAAAAAAAGTTTAACAACAAATTTAGTTCCTAAACTTATCTATGTAATAAGTTCTTGAATATTAAAAAGCATCTAGTAGGTCTTTAAAATTTCGATTTTGTATCTAATAGGTTATTGAACTTTAAAAAGTATATAATAGATCACTGAACTTTCAATTTTGTGTTTAGTAAGTCCATGAATTTTAAAAATGTCAAATTGTTGAGGATCACACACATTGAAAAAGATAAGTGGTGACCTAACAATTTATAAGTTACACGGGCTACCCCTCTCATTGCCATTTGGTTTTGAGATGGAACCTCATGTTATCTGATATGGTATCAGAGCCCATTAAACCCAAATTGGTATTCGGTCCAAAAGAAATGGATCTGATCCAAGAATGGTGAATCCAAAGAGGCATCATCTTGAGGGGGCATGTTGAGGATCTCACATTGAAAAGATAAGTGGTGACCTACCAATTTATAAGATACATGAATTACTCATCTCATTGTCATTTAGTTTTGAGATGGAACCCCATATTATCTTATACAAATAAGTCTTTGAACTTTCAATTTTGTGTTCAATAGGTCACTGGTATACTCGACATGAATGTATTAAACATAAAATTGAAAGTTTAGGTCCCGTTTGATAACCATTTGGTTTTTGAAAATTAAGCTTATACACACCTACTTCCACCTATAAGTTTCTTGGTTTTAGTATCAATCTTCTACTTGTTTTCAAAAACCAAGTCCAATTTTGAAAAAAAAAAAAAAATAGTTTTCAAAAACTTGTTTTTGTTTTTAAAAATTGGCTAGGAATTCAAATGCAACCTTAACTAGGATGAAGACCATGATAGGGAATTTAGGAGAAAATAAATCTAATTTTCAAAAACAAAAACAAAAAACCAAATGGTTATCAAACGGGACCTTAATATCTTATTAGACACAAAATTGAAAGCTTAAAGACTTATTAGACACAAAATTGAAAATTCAAGGACTCATAAGACAGTTTTTAAAATGAAGAAACTTATAAGATACAAAATTGGAAGTTTAATCACTTATTTAATACAAAATCGAAAGTTTACGATTTTTTTTTTTAGTTCAACAACATTTGTGGTGGAGGGTTTCGAATCTCGAATATCTTAATATATACTAATTACCGTTCAGCTAGGTTGACTTTGGGAAAGTTTACAAAATAAATTTATATAACTCTTAACTTTTTTTTTTTTTAAAAAAAAACAATAGAATTAGATTGAATTAATGAACATATTTTGTTGATTATATTGATATAGTGGGCGAATTAAATGGGGTCATGTTCTTGTTTGAAAAACTACACAAAGGGCGGGGGCGGGCAGGGCAGCGCCAGCCGACTTGTCGAAACTCTCAATATTATCCCAAAAAAATAATAATAATTTAAGAAAAATAAATTTTAAAAGAACTAATTTAATACAAATATCACAGACCCCAATACGCAGGTTATTGTCATTAAAAGCCATTGTCAGCTTCCTTCAATTCTCCGAACCCCGACCCATTCTCCGCAAATATCTCTGTTATATATATATATATATATATATTTAGGAAAAATAATTCTAAAATTTAAGCTATATAAATGCATGAATATGAACATCAAAATAGTCCAACATGAAAAAATTTTAGCACACAAATATCCAAAATATCCAAACTTCAGGTAATTTTTTATTTTTTATTTTTTATTTTAAAAAAAAAACTAATATGATCAAGAGCCAATTTAAAATTGTCTTTCTACGTTTTTTCAAAAAAAAAAAAAAAAATTGTCTTTCTACGTGTCAAAAGCAATTTTGGAAAAATTTAATCCGTATAAGGTATTTGGTAAATTGATTATTTATTAATTTATATAAAATGATTTATTCTTAATTACCTACAAAATCGCGTAGCGAGCAACTTAACCCTTTGTTTGAAAGCAGAAAAGTTAAATGATTTTAAATCTTTTGATTTGAAATTCGAGAAATGGTTTAAATTTCTTTATCTTGTTTGGAACAATAAAGATTTAGAATGAATGTATTTAAAATTTTGTGTTTTGATGGTAATTGGAAAAGAAAAGAAAGTAAAAGAATTTACTGATATAGGCTTTTAATTTAAGTTATTGATAGAAAATTAAAATATGATAAGGATAAATAAGTAATTTAACTCTCATCTCCCTAAAATCCTACAAAATCCGATAGTTTTAGTTGCAAATTCATTTCAAATCTATCTTGATTTGAAATCCTTCAAAATCAGGACGTTTGGAACACAACATAAGAAAACGACTTTTCTAAAAATTTGTTATCTCAAGCTTTTTTTTTCCTCGTCTCCCATTTATTTTCCTCATCTTTAAATTCTAGATCCGCTACTGATTCACTGTAATAGTATTTTGTCGTCACTAGAATGCTCTCGTAACAAAGCGTAAAGGTCACAAAAATGCTTGTCGAGACACAATAATAAACCAAGATAGTCCACGATAGTCCTCTCACCAACCACCTTTTTTTTTTCTTTAGAAGCCTCCAATTCAAATGGAGAGTTATGTCGTTTGGTAGGATAAGAGTTAGGGAGAAAAGGGTTCAAATGAACAAAACAATCGACTTTGATGGAGGAGATTGGAGGTATGGACATTGGTATTTCAATTTTAGGAGAATGAAAGCGTCTTTTTTTTTTTTTTTTTTAAGTTCAACACAGTAGAGGTGAGATACTCAATCCTTTGACTTTTTGATGGATGACACACATATTTTATGTCAGTTAAGTTAAACTTACTTTGATTGAGAAAGAAATTAAAATTGATTGAAACAACAATGACGACGACAACAACAACGACAACGGTTATGATTTGTTTTTAAACACATTTGAGATATGTTCAAATACATTTGTAGCTTATATTTAACTATAACTTGAACTATTTCAGTTATACCAAATATTTTCTAATTATCATAGGGAGATAAAAGAATACAAGGAAGGTGAGAGAAAAAAGGGTTTTTTCTTTTAAAAAATAATTAATTTCAAGGAGGAGATTGGATGAGAATAATTTTAAAGTTACATATTATTAGCAAGGTGTCTTAACCACCCCTTTTTAGTGTTTTTTTTTTTATATATATTTTTTATTATCTTTTTAGGAATACAGAAAAGAGAGAAAAAAAAAAAAAAAAAAACCAAACTAAGGTACTACAAAAGTATTTGGCATCTCTTGTTCAAGGATGCTATGAGTCCAACGAGAACAATCTTCTAACCAAACCTCGCTATATTTAGTGGTGTGAGCATGATTGGCTAAAGAATGTGCAATGTTGTTTCCCTCCCTATATGTTAGGAGAAATCCCCTAATGTGGTTAGAATTGTGAAATTGCTTGAGTTAATGAACGACAGGAGCGATCTCATTGAAATGCTTATTCCAATCATTAAGCAGGTTCCATACAATCTTTGAATCTGTTTCTACCCAGATTGGAGTTATGCCAGCATCATAAGTGTTAATTGAGCACCATCTACGAGTGCTTGTGCTAACAGTTTTCTGCCCATATTGAGTTTTTTTTTTTTTTTTTTTTTTTAAAGTTGTATGGGGGTGTAAGATTGAACCATCAACTTTTGAGATGTAATTGGTGTATTATCCACTGAACTATGCTTGAATTGACAATTTGATATCAATTTGAACGGAGCTCAATTGATTATCACATTATATCATCATCAACTAACAAGTCAGAAGTTTAAAAGTTCATCTTTATACGTTGTTATCATGTTATCTAAAACTATTTAAAACTATAAATGTAGTCGTTAAAATACTTTTCCAATAACTTATAAAACTCCTTATTTACGACGCAATATTCTCAAAACAAAAATTCAAACTTGAAAATATATTTAGAATACATCATTTAATTGCTAATATTAAGTACAATTATTTCAACATGAAAAATAGAAAAATCGTTGAATTAAGATTCAACCCCCATAGTCTATTAGAGAAGGAGAGATGAAATTACAAATGAAACTTCCTTCATAGCTATAGTAGTAGTAGTAATAGTCAACCTAACAATAAAATAAAATAAAATAAAATAAAATAAAATAAATAAAATAATAACATTAAGCCCTTTCTCTCTCCATTTCCAATTGGGTCAACCAAACAGCTTCTTTAATGGCGTCAGAGACCCCACACCTTCCACTCCTCTTCGTCTTCCTCCGCCATTTATAAAACTACACCTCCACCGCTAACCCCATTACATTCAAAACCCCTCTCAATCTTAACTCTAACTCACCAATGGACGACGATTTCTCCATCTTCCCTCCTGATTCAGATCTCGACTTCAGCTTCACCTCCACCTCCACCGCCACCGACCGCACCTTCGCCTCCTCCAGCGCCCGCAGCAGTCTCGCTAGAAGCAGCCTTACTCTCAGCTTCAACGAATCCCGTCTCTCCGCCGCTGCTGCCGCCCTCAACCTCCGCCCCCACCGTCACTCCGACCCGCACTGGTCCGCCATCAAAGCCGCCACCACTCTCTCTTCCGACGGCCACCTCCACCTCCGCCACCTGAAACTCATCCGCCATCTCGGCACCGGCAACCTCGGCCGCGTCTTCCTCTGCCATTTGAGGGACAACGACCACGCCAGTTTCGCTCTCAAGGTCGTCGACAGGGAGGCTTTGAGCAACAAGAAGCTTTTGCAGGTTCAAACGGAAGCCGAGATTCTCGCCTTGCTGGACCACCCTTTTCTCCCCACTCTCTACGCGCGTCTCGACGTCTCTCACTACACGTGCCTCCTCATCGACTACTGCCCCGCCGGCGACCTCCACTCCCTCCTCCGCAAACAGCCCGGAAACCGACTCTCCGTCTCCGCGGCCAGATTCTTCGCCGCCGAGGTCCTGGTGGCGCTCGAGTACCTTCACGCGCTCGGGATCGTCTACCGGGATCTCAAGCCTGAGAACGTTCTTTTGCGTGAGGATGGCCACGTCATGCTCTCTGATTTCGACTTGTGCTTTAAGTCCGACGTGGTCCCCACTTTTCACACGTGGACTCGGCGGGGACCACAGGGCAGTGGCTGTTTTGGGTTGAGGACGGCGGCGGCGGCGGAGGAGGAGATTGTGGGGGAGTTTGTGGCGGAGCCGACGGCGGCGTTTTCGAAGTCGTGTGTGGGGACTCATGAGTATTTGGCGCCGGAGTTGGTGGCCGGCGGTGGCCACGGCAACGGCGTCGACTGGTGGGCGTTTGGGGTGTTCGTTTACGAGCTCCTGCACGGAACGACGCCGTTTAAAGGAGTCAACAAGGAGGGAACTCTAAGAAACATTGCGTTGTCGGACGGGGTGAAGTTCCGGGCTGTGGCGGCGGCGGAGGAAGAGGAGGGGATGGCGGAGGCGAGGGATCTGATAGAGCGGCTGCTGGTGAAGGATCCGGCTCGGCGGATGGGGTCCGGCAAAGGGGCGACTGAGATCAAACGGCATCCGTTCTTCGACGGGATAAAATGGCCGTTGATCCGGACGTACCGGGCGCCGGAGGTGTATGGGCTGATGAGAAAAGCCAGATCGCACGTGAGCCACGTGACTGGCGTGACCCACCGCATGAGGCGGCGGGGGTGGTGGAACTGGAAGAAGCTGAGTAACCGTTTAATGAAAAATGGAAGTTCCAGTAAATCTCATACCAATACCAATTATTACAGTTATAGCGCCAAAAATAAGAAGGGTTAAATTAAAAGGGGGAAAAAATTCAATAGTTTTTTTTTCTTTTTTTTGACGGTTTTGTTTTATTTTTATTGTGAGACACTGTATATTTATACAAAATTTATACTTAGGTTTTTCTTTTTTAATCTTAAATTTGTGTATCTTTGAGTAGAGAATTATTATTTGAGTTGTGTGTATCCATATTGAATTGTTTAAAGGTAAAAGTTACATTTTTGGTTGAACTCAAAAAAAAAAAAAAAAAAACATTTTTGGTCTATATTTGAATGAGTTTATCAATTTAGTAGTTTTTTTTTTTAATTTATTCTTTTTAATACAAAGTTTCAATTGAGTTCTTATTTTCATTTATATTTTAGCTTCAATGTTGGGATATCTTTTTAGTTTAGATCCTATGATTTAACAAATTTCAATTTAGCTATTTATGAACTAACATTTTTTCAGTTTAGTACTTTATTACTGGGGTCAATGTTAAAATTGGTTAATAATAAACTTATCCAATACAATATATTTAGTGAATTGGTAAAAATTTATAGGAGAAAAAGATAATACAAAAAAAAAAAAAACTTGAAATCTATATCAATTTCTTATAAATTTCAAAGAGAAATTAGTAACTTTTCTGTCTTACGTAATCTTTTTCCTCTAAATTTTCGTTAGTTCATTTAATTTTATTTCAAGTAGGTTATCCTTTAATCAATGTTAACATTTATCAATAGTAAGAGAATAAAGTTGACAAATGTTTAAACATAAGAGATTAAATTCTTTTTAAAAAAAAAATATATATATATATATATAAGAGATTAAGTTGAAACCTTTTTAAACATTTGAGGTTAAATTGGAAAAAAAAAACATCTAAATATTATAGCCTAAAACATATTTTCAACTTTTTAAAAGAATTCATTATATTATAACCTGGTGAAAAGTAATAGAGATTAAATGTATTAAAATTTTGTAAATATTTTTAATAACATAGAGAAACAAGTCACATTGGATCAAAAACTTTTTTTTTCTTTTTGAGTTGAACTTACTTTTAGCATTCGCCCACAAAAAATAATGTAAACATAACTTAACAGTAAACACACCGAACTAAAAAAAAAATCTACCTTTTCTTTTGAATTTGATGGTTTAAATCTTTCCCTCAAACTTGTTGTAAAAAAACCAATCAAAAGCGATCAATTAAAAACATTTAGGGCCCGTTTGATAACCATTTCGTTTTCTGTTTTTGTTTTTCATTTTAAAAAAACAGGGGTGTTTGATAACCATTTATGTTTTATGTTTTATGTTTTTTAAAAACGTTTTTGAAATTATAAGTAAATTTTAAAAACCAAAAAAAGTAGTTTTTAAAAACAGATTTCTGTTTTTCAAAATCTCATTTTTCTTCTAATGCTTACTTTTTTCCTCTTTTACCTCTTTCTCCAACAAATTTCTTTCTCTATTTTTTTTTCTCTCTAAAATTTATTTTTCTCTCTCAAAACTTTTTTTTTCTCTATAACTTGTCTATTTCTAAAAACTTGTCAATACATTTTCTCTCCTCAATAAACATTTTCTATCGCTACAACTTTTCTTTATTTTTCTAATTTATCGTTAGTTCTTTAGCATATCTTTTACTCTTAACTTTACTATCTCTCTAAATTTTCTTTTTTTTTTATTTAATTTTTTTAATCTAAAATTTATCGCTTTTACTCTAACTTGTTTTCTAACTTTTCTCTAACTAATATATTTTCTCGGGTCTAACTAACATTCTTTCTCTAAACATTTTCTTTCATCTCTCTAAATTTTCTATGTTTAACTTTTCTCTCGTCTTTTCAAAAAAAAAAAAAAAAAATTCTCTTGAAAACATTTATATTTGTGTCTCTAAATTTTTGTTTCAACGTCTTTACACATTTTTCTCTCTCTAAAATATCTTTTCATTTTTCTAATTTTTAAAAAACTGAAAACCAAAAACAGTTATCAAACAAGGTTGGTTTTCTGTTTTTTAAAAACAGAAAACAAAAAACAGTTATCCAACATATGTGGTTTTTATTTTTAAAAAACAGTAAACCAAAAACCAAAAACCAAAAACAGAAAAACCAAAAACCAAAAACTGAAATGGTTATCAAACGGACCCTTAGTATTTGAAAAATTAAATTGGAAAAGAAACACTAACATTTTTTTTAGTTCAATACTTGTGTGAATGATCAATCTAACCACGACTTTTGAGATAGTAATGAATGATTTATTCACTAAACTATGTTTGGATGGATGAAAACACACAAACATTTGAAAGTAACAAATATTTTGGACTAAAAACAATTAATATGGACATGACTTTTCATTTTGAATCCATCGGCACGTTATAGAGGTGTTTTTCCATCCAAGTCTTGCCACCTTTCATTAATCAATATGATTTAAATATTAATTAATAATTAATATTATTTGGGCCACATTTTGTTATTAATATATATTTATCTATCATTTTTATAATGTAGAGTAGAAAGATCAAGTCTTTGACCTATGACAAAAGTTTATGTTAGGAAAAAACCTCACTTCAAATAATAAATAGAAAATGACTGAGAAATTAAATGATAATAAAGAGAACAAAACAAGAAACACAATAATTTACGTAAAAAACTTTAAAACGGGAGAAAAACCAAAACTCATCGAAAGAAACTCTATTATATGAAAAAACTAAGGCTTTGTACCACTCATACCCTTTCTTTCGCTCTCAAACAAGAGAATACAAGAAGGAAAAATAATTAGAGAGTGAGATTTTTGCTCTACTAATATTAATTTGGTATCTTTTCGGATGAGAGATTTTTGATATTTTGCCAAAAAACAAAAAAAAAAAAGTCCCCAAATAATACTTGTTGCACGCGCATTTCAATGAAACAAATAATTAACATATATGTCAAAGCGAGCATAGCTCGGCATGTAACCTCGACCAAGAGGTTAGAGGTTCGAATTCTTCCACCCCAAATGTTGATGTACTAAAAAAAAACATATATATCTTTGAAAATATTTCCCCATACTTTTTATTTGTTTCTCTCACAACCAAAGTAAACCTATACAAAAACATAACAAACCATCCCATGTTGTAGGAGTATTCATAAAATTTGATAACCTGAAAAATTCAATCAAATCCAACACAAAGTGCATAATTTGAATAGGATGATATTGTGTGTTCGAGGGTAATTTAGGATCTAAATTAATTGAGGTTCCGTTGGATAATTATTTGATTTTTGGTTTTTGAAAATTAAGCCTATAAACACCATTACTATACATAAGTTTATTTGTTTTTCTGCCATCTTCCCATGTTTTCAAAAACCAAGTTAAGTTTTAAAAACTAAAAAGAGACGTTTTCAAAAATTTGTTTTTGTTTTTAGAATTCGACTAAGAATTCAAATGTGTATTCAACAAAGATGAAAACCATGGTAAGGAAATTGAGAGAAAACAAGTACAATTTTAAAAAACCAAATGGTTTATCAAATAGGGTCATGATTTTAAAAATTTATTTTTGTTTTTGGAATTTGGCTAAGAACTCAAATGTGTGATTAATATAGAAGAAAACTATGATAAGGAGAAAACAAGCATAATTTTAAAAAACCAAAAATGAAAAACTAAGGTCACGTTTGATAACCATTTTGTTTTTGGTTTTTGGTTTTTGAAAATTGTGTTTGTCTTCTCTCAATCTTCTTATATTGATTTTCATTTTTGTTAAGAAAACATTTGAGTTCCTAGCCAAATTTTAAAAACAAAAACAAGTTTTTGATATTTTTTTTTCTTCAAAATTTATCTTGGTTTTTGAAAACATGGGAATGATATGTAGATAACAAACAAAGAAACTTGCGGGTAAAAATAGTGTTTATAAGCTTAATTTTCATAAACAAAAAACCAAAAACGAAAAGGTTATCAAACGAGGTAAATGATTATCAAGCAGAGCTTTAACTTTCATAGATCCAATTGATTCATAAAGAATCCCTAAGGCTTGTTTGATAACCATATTTGATTTTTTAACATCATGCTTGTTTTCTCCAATTCTCTAACAATGATTTTCATCTTTGTTAGGAACACATTTGAATTAAGAAAATTCGAAAAACAAAACAAGTATTTGAAAACTATATATTTTTTTTTAGTTTTCAAAACTTGACTTGATTTTTGAAAACATGAGAAAAAGGTAGATAACTAATTAAATAAAGAAACTTATAGGTGGAAGTAGTGTTTATAAGCTTAATCTTCAAAAATCAAATGCCCATATGATTAACCATTTGATTTTTTAAAATTATACGTGTTTTCTTTCAATTTTCTTATGATGGTTTAATTTTCATCTTTGTTAATGATACATTTGAATTCCTAGTCAAATTCCAAAAATAAAAAAAAAAGTTTTCTGAAACTATTTTTTTAGCTTTCAAAACTTGACTTGGTGTTTGAAAACATGAGAAGAATGTAGATAACAAAACAAAGAAACTTATAGATGAAAGTAGTGTTTATAAGAATTTTCAAAGATAAAAAACCACAAAAAATTTAAGACCCATTTGATAATTATTTGGTTTTTAGTTTTTAGTTTTTGAAAATTATGCTTTTTTTCTCCCAATTTTCTTACTATGGTTTTCATCTTTATCAAGGACACATTTGCATTCCTAGTCAAATTCCAAAAACAAAAACAAGTTTTTGAAAACTACTTTTTTTTAGACCCTGTTTGATAATCATTTGATTTTAAATAATTAAGCTTAAAAAACACTATTTTCACAGTTTCTTGGTTTTGTTATCTATCTTCTTCCAAAATTTTCAAAAACCAAGTCAAGTTTTGAAAACTAAAAAAAGTAGTTTTCAAAAACTTGTTTTGTGTTTGGAATTTGGCTAAGAATTCAAATGTATCATTGACAAAGTTGAAAACCATTGTAAGGAAATTGTGAGAAAACAAACTTAATTTTCAAAAACCAAAAATCAAAGGATTATCAAACAGGGCTTTAGTTTTCAAAACTTGATTTGGTTTTTTGAAAACATGGGAAGAAGATAAATAACAAAACAAAGAAATTTATAGGTGGAAGTAGTGTTTTGTAAGCTTAATTTTCACAAAACCAAAAACCAAATGGTTATCAAACGGGACCGTAATAATTTGTGTTCAACCAAACCAAAAAGTCATGACAAAAATATTGAAATGAGTTAATTCATAAAGGAATAAACCTTGATCCTTTGGATGAGGAAGGGCAACACCCTTTTTTTTTTTTTTTTTAAAGGCTAAATTATAAAAAATACCCCTGAACTATGGGGTTTGTTTCAAAAGTGCCCCTGAATTTTAAAAAGTTTCATTAATACCTCTGAACTTTACAAAATGTTTCAAGAATGCCCTTGCAGTTAATTTTAGGATGGGAACCGTTAAAACCGTTAAAAATGTTTTGAAAATACCATTGCCGAAATCTAGTCAAGCTCTTGAGATGACGTGTTGAAAGAAAAGGAAAGCTCCTAACGTATGAATACATGAAAAATAGGTAAAGCTTCTCATTGATTTTCATGAAAGAAGAATTTACGATGAGAGAAGGAAAAAAAAAAAAAGAAGCATTTTCTTATAAGGTTATTTTTTAAAATCTTTTGAAAGTTGTATAGTATTAATGAAACTAAAATTTTTAATGGTTTCCATCCAAAAATTAACGACAAGGATATTTTTACAACATTTTTTAAATTGTAAAGATATTTTTGAAACTTTTTAAAGTTGATGGGCATTTTTGAAACAAACCCTAGAGTTAAGGGCATTTTTTATAATTTAGCAAAAAAAAAAAAAAAGGATGCAAAGTAAATGTCTTCTTCGTCTAAACAACCTCAGTTAGTGGAGTAGCTGGAGCAAGAATTCAAAGCTCAAAAATGGAAGTTGGGGCACGATAATGCCTTATGCTGATATATCTTCCTATAATCAATATTGATTGGGCTTAACAATTTGTATCTAAGGAGATCCAATAATTCTTGTTGATTTTTTTTACTCTCCAACAACTTAGATCTTAACGTATAGGTTTTTAGTAAAATTGAAATTGACATTGAATTTTCATTCATAATTTGAAAATTTGAAACTAAGTATGATAGAGGTTGAAGACAAGACACTACTATTTTTTTTTTGTACGATTTGAACAAGTAATCTGAACAATTAGATTAGGTCCATAGATACCTCATGTTACTTGAATACGTGATTTGCTTCACAGAGCCTTTTCATCTCTTTGCCTTCAAAGTTGGGGCATTTCATCTCTCTCTCACACAAACACTAGAAATATTATTTCCATCAATGGAAGAACATCAAAACAAATCAAATACTACTAAGAAAACTACTTCCAACACTGAAATATGGTTGGGCTGCAATTCCCTCCTAAAGAAATTAAAAGAGACAAAAGGAAACAACCTCATCGTATACATTACCATGTGTTCTTTCCCTAATCTTTCTTATTCTCGATCTCAAAATATATTTTATTCCTTCTAAAAAATACGACGAAATCCGGAAGATTTAAGAGTAAATCATCAACATGAACTTATTTTCTTAGATCAACTAAGAGTAGTACTCGTGCAAATTTGAGATGAGCCACCTTGAACTTTAACACCTTCAAAATGAACTTCATTCTCAAAAATGGTGTCGAGCACCGATATCAATCGACGTTTCGACATAGCAATGATGAGCCGTGGAACCACTTCCATGGTCATCCTCGCAGGAAATTTTGTTTCTTCAGACATATTGAGAAAAATGTGGAATCTAAGAAAAAGGGTAGAGAGGAAAAATAGGAGATGTAAAAGATTGGCATGTATATATGAGCAATTTCTTCTGAATTTATAGAGTAGTGGTCTTGGTGAAGGGTCTTGTAAGTGAATTGAAGATGACAATGGACTTTAAAATGGTTAGTTGGCATTGTGGGGCTGATGAACTTTTTTGGCTAAGCTTTCCAATGTCATGTCCTATTCATATGTTTTTCTTTTGTTGCAAAAGGAGTATTTACTTGTTGGTGTGTGTTGTGTGTAATATTTGAGGACAATGAATCTTTCATATTTCAATTGTATGCATGATATTGTCTAGCTGCTTAAACGTTTAAGTTTAAAGTACATGAGTTTGTATTTGGTTTCCTCTAGAATGTTTCATACTAATAAAAATATTATCATTTATTTATATACTTTAAATCTTCCCCTACTTCTAGCTGATGTGAATTTATCTTTGACTATCTGTAATGATTTTATATTTTTAGATTTAGAAAGAGATAATTAAACTGTTTATTAACTATTTGATTATATTGTTTTCTAGTTTTTTTTTTTTTCTTTGGACCAAAATGGATTAGGAGATTGGAAAAATAGAATTATAAAACTATTCAATGAACTTGTTTAATAATTATTATGTTTATTTAGAGTAAGGTTGTCTATTAGTAATTTTCTTCTTCTTTTTCCTTTTGAAGTAAAGTTTTAGTTTCTACTTTTGAAGAAACCTTTGGCAACCTTTTTTTTTTTTTTTTTTTTTTTTGAAATAAACCTTTGGCAACCTTAACCAAGAAAAAAAAACAGATTATATAAATATTTTTAACCAAATTTTTTTAAAATTAAAATAACATCTTCTCAAAAAAAATAAATAAATAAATAAAAAAATAAAAACTCAAGAGTATATATTTTTTTCCAGATTTTAGTAGCATTTTTTAAGTAAAAATCTAAACAATAAAGATATATTTTTTTTATTTTTTATTTTTTAAAAAGAACCATTTGAGGTTTTTAAACTTTAGTTAGAATTGTAAAGGAAAATTAGAAAAGAAAAAGGTTGTTGATAAATTTATATATATATAAAAAAATTATTATCCATCACCCCCTTAACCGGTGTCGATTTTCTAAAATTTAAATTTTATTCTCTTTTGAGTTCTTTAAGGTAGATTAGTTGTTGGATGGTTGAATTGTAAATTGAGAGGTATAAAATAGGGAAACTTTTTTAGGTGGCCATTATATACTTTGAACTTCAAATTTATCCCCTCTATGTTAAAGTTTGGGTTTAAAATTGAAATAAAAGTAAAGAAGAAAATAGTCAATTTTTTGGAAGTTGAGGGACTAAAATAAACATTTTGAAAGTTTAGGGACTAAAATAGAACAAACTTAAAAATTCAGGAATCAAAACAGATATTTTCCAAGTTCAAAAATCAAAATAGAATAATCTTAAAAAGTTTAGGGATTAAAATAGGATTTAAATCTAAGATTTTTAAATTTACCCCTCCAAACCAATTATTCTTTTTTTTTTCTTTTTTTTTAAGTTCAACACGTAAAATCAATTAATTATTAAAATTATTAGGAAAAAATTCATTTTTTTGCCTATTTAGTTCTTATGATTTTAAAAAGGATAATTTAGTCCTTGAAATTTGTAAAATGATTCTAAATTTTAACTAAGGTTATTTGGTTGTTAAAAAAAAAAAGATGATTTATGACTCTACTTGGATAATTTAATCTTACTTTTTAGGAACCAAACTATGATTTTGTTGGTAATCCTCGTCATCACAAATTCAAAACGTTGACAAATTATTCAATGAGTCAGCCACAATGTGACTTCCTCTTTTAAAACCATCGAATGTAGATCTCAATATTTGTGTGTCCTTTATACTCGTTAAATACAAAATCAAAGTTAATTTCAAAAAAAAAAAAAATACAAAATCAAAGTACTTTATTTACAATTTCTCTCTCTTACATTCTCGTGTAAAACTGATGACCTCATTATAGCAGTCTCCTCAAATGATGTCTTCAAAATGTTGGTAGTCACCCTCTCCTCCATCATTCAACAAATTACTATAATTATCCAAGGGTAAAATTGAAACAATATAACTTCAAGGGTATTTTTTAAAATGACAACTCAATAATCAATCATTTACTTGAGGGTGTTTCGTATAATTTTTTAAGTTTCCACTCTACCCACCAATGTTTTAATTAAAAGATTGATGGTAAAATTAAGATCACAAATATGAAACTACTTACCTAGATCAAGAACATTTTGTATAATTTATTTTTTTTTAAAAAAGAACATTTTGTATAATTTAGTCTAACATTTATACATTTTTGAGTTGAATAACGAAAACCAACATTCAAACCTTAAAGATAATAGATAATCTCTTTATCTACTAAATTATTTTCGAATATTCAACTTGGCATGTCTAATTAATAGTTAAATTTTTTTACACTATGGAAAAAACACTAAGATTTATTTTTGATATATTTTGAAAAGTTTTGAAGTACATTTATTGGAGGTAAGTGAAATGTGGATAGAAGAGTTGACAGGGGCAACACGGCACCGTATCAGAAGACAAAAGTTAATTAATTGCAGCTCCTTTTAACATCACATCTTTTCTTTCTAAAGTTGTCATTTGGCAGAGCCTACTTTCTGCAGAGGGACCATTTAATTTCCACACAGATAAGATTGCTTCCCTTTCATACTTTTTTTTTTTTCTTTCTTTTCTTATATATATATATTTTTCGATTAAATTACAAGTTTAGTCTCTAAATTTTCAGAGTTATTTAGGGTTTAGGATTTGTTTTTCAAAGTTGTTTCAATTTAGATCCTAAACTTCCCCTTGAGGTGCATTGACTAGATTGTTATCATTAAAGAAAGAAAAAGAAAAAAGAAAAGTGGGTTTTAAAGGATCTGTTTGGTAACGTTCTCGTTTCTTGTTTCCGTTTCTTCATTTTTAATAAAGAAAAATAGAATTTCATGACCCTAACACCTATGCATTCAATAATAATAAACCTCTATATTCTTATTTATGTTTGGAAAAAATTGGAAACAAGAACAAAAAAAGAGAAACTAGTTTTAGTTGTTCCCAAAAGTTCTATACAAATTTTGGGAGTGTTTCTAAAAAATGAGAAACAAGAAACATACATAGTTATTAAATGCTTAGATTTCTTAATAAAATTAGAAACAAAAAACAAGAAACGAGAACGTTACCAAACGGGCCCAAAAAGTTTGTGATTTTAGCTTAAGCTACAAGAGGGGACCAAGATTAGCAAGCTTCACAAAAAGACACCATGACACTTTCTTTTCTTGTAATTGGTTGGTTTCTTATCTAGATAGATTGGACAGGATTTTAGTGGTTGTAAAAGAGATGCAAGGGTTATTAAAAAAAAAAAAAAAAAGATGCAAGGGTACTTATAAAAAAAAATAAAAAATGCAAGGGTTATAACATTAGAGTGTGACAATGAGAAGTGATAATATGGTTTTAGAGATCCTACAAATTATGCCAAAGTGAGCCTAGCTAAGTGGTAATTGGCATGTTCCCTCGACAATAAGGTCAGAGGTTCGAATCCTCTACCTCCAAATGTTGATGTACTAAAAAAAAATTACTTAAAATTACATCTTATTGATATACTTGTGATACTAGTTGATATACCAACAAGGGTAAAACTGGAATAATAAAAAACGCGAAAATCAAATTTTAAAAATTTTGCTATATTTGCAAATAAAAAAAAAACATAGCTAAATTTGCAAATATCCTAATATTTTTTGTTACCTATTGCAATTTTCCTACAAATTATGTTATATAAATATAATAAAACAAAAATTGATCTCCATTTGAATTATTTGTGATAAGAATAAATAGGTGCACCAAAAACTTTCTATCTAAAATTTGAATAAACTTAGTATCATCATAATTTAGTTCATCTCGATGTTCTATCAAAATAGGAAAAAATGACAAATTAACTCCAAATTAAATGAAAAAGATTAATTATAAATTAGAAAAATAATCCTACAAAGTATAATTGTGCTTTTAATGATCTTTTATAAAGTAAAATTCATGTATAATTGAATGGAAACTAATTATCGTTTTAGAAATTCTTTTTCTCAGGTAATTTGTAAGAAACTCATATTTCATTTTACATTGATGGTTGAATATGTTGCTGTTCGATATTGCTTGCTTCCACTTATTTAAAATAGAGATTAAAAAAAATCAACCATTTGTTAAGGTAAGAGATCAAACTAACATTTTTTGAAATGATAATCGGTGTTTTATACCCACTAAACCATACTCTAATATTTGGAAAATAGAGAAATATTAACATAGTATGGAAAAAAGAAATTCACAACACTAATATGATTTATTTATTTATTTATTTTTTTGAAAAATCAACACTAATATGAATTTGAAGATAGAACACCAATGATATGAAATTAGATAAAGTTCTAAGTAATTATTTTAGGGGTTAATTAAGGTATTTTTAATTATAACGTTTAGTGAAATAAATCTAAAAAAAATTAAAATTTAAGAATTTGATTAAGATATTAATTGATTTGATCTCAATTTGTGGTTTCACCATTTAAAGACTCATTTATGTTAACTAAGTAAACTTTTTAGGGATTAATTAAGGTATCTTTATCTAATTAAGCTAGATTAATTACTCTTTTTTTTTTTTTTTTTTTTGATCATAGGTTAATTACTCATTTATGTCTAACCTCTATTTATGTTGATATTGATGACAATTATTAAATTTTAGAAGAATAGAGGGGCCAAATTATATATAAAACAAAACTTGTAAGACAAATATATAATATTTTAACCGCTAAACCAATGTTCAAGTTGGTTAAGTTGTAATTTGACACACATATAATGAAATAATTTTACTAGTCCATATTATTTAAATCATCGTACTTTGATTTTTGAAATTTTAATATCTAAATTCGTTCTTTATAGCTTGTTTTAGTTCAAACCAAGGAGTAGTTAGGGATTAGGAATTCAAACGTTTAATCATGCAAACGCCATCTCCTTCGTCAAATGCCCTAGATCTGACATTTTTTTGTCGCACATTCTTGCACGCGCACAAATCTTACTCAATGCTGAACTCCTAGGATATCCAAAACGATATCGTAAACCTCTTGTTGAGTAGGCAAATTCTTTGAGACACTCTCCCTTTGGGTGCACCCCTCTTGGCCCATTGTAAGATCTTGGGACATTCAGCTTCTAAGTCCAATTTTCCAAGCAATTTCAATGCAAGAAACATGCTATGAAATGGAATAAGAACAATATCTATAAGCCCAAATGATTTTCCTCCAAACTATACTACAAGAAAAGGAGGTTTTGTCCGACGCCAAAAACACGTTGAGAAAAGCAAAAAATGCATCAAAATAGGTTTTTCCGACGCACAAATAAGCGTCAGCGATGGCGTCGAAATAGATCAGTCGGTAGAAGTTCTGCCGACTCCAAAATAGGCCCGCGTCGCCAATATATATCTCCAAGCTCTTCTTCTAACTGCTTAAAGCTCTCCGAGAGTTCCTTTGCTGCTGCTTCTTTCTCCTCTTCTGTCTTGTCTCTATTCCATAACTTACTTCCAATGGGATAAATCTAATTTTATGAGGCATAAATTTATCATAAGTTCACTTACAAATACTCATGAAAGTGAAGAATCAAAAGTGAAAAGGAGAAAGGTAATGCATGGTTAGTTAAATTTACCTTTGTTCAACAAAACTTTGCTTGTTAGTCCTTATGGGACACAATCCTATTGACAAAAATTTAGTTTGCATAGAAAACTCACTAAGGGTTCAAATATTTCATATTCCCCAAATTGTTTTATTTTAGAAAACAAGTTATAGATCCAATAGCGGTTTTATACAGTAGCAGTTAATCCTTTTTTTTTTTTTACAACATATGGGGTCGAGGACTTCACATTCCGACATCTAATAGCTTTGTGTAAATTAGAATGTGTTGTTTTATAGCCCAGTAATCACACAAAATGGAATTGCAGAGAACAAAGAGTTAGAAGGGAAGAGAGAAGAAGAAGACTCAGTGTTTATAGTGGTTCAACAATTAAGTCTACATTCACTGTGCAAACCAGAGAGAGAAGCTTTATTATTTCCAAGTGAATCGAGTTACAATGAGAGTAGTTATTCACAGTCAATTACAAGCTAAGCACAGGTTGTCTTTATAACAGGGAGATATAACTAATCCCATGCTGAAGGCACGTGACCCTTTTATCTTCAATTAACCGAGGGTACAGTGCTGAGATAGAACTCACAGAAGCTTGTACTGATCTGCTGATATAAGTAGTATCATAAAACAATGAAATGTGTCTGGGAATAACAACTAATTAATAGATTATTATCCATAAAATTATAGAATCATGCACTTTCAACCTAAAGAAAATCTATCATTACTCATGATAATTATTCCATAGGCTGTGTAGAGAAAAAAGGGAAAATTTTCAACCCTTTTTAGATGTGAGTAATAACATTATTAAAAATATAATGTGGGGATCTCAATAATTCTAAGGGCTACAGCAACAACGTATAGCTTTTCCATTTTGTTCTTGAACGCATCGTCCACTTCTAAATCTTCTTCGAAGGCACAAACTTTCACACAGTTGATTTTCATTTGAGCAGGTGCTTGAGCAAGTTGCATAATCACAAAGTAATGGTATCGAATGTCCAGCCTTTGCTTCCACATCTATGTCAAATTCAAATAAAGTTGTTAGTCCTCATCTAATCATGAGAAAGAATACGCGAGCAAACAAAAAAGAAAAGCATACGTACCAGAGCAAACTAAAAGGGAAAGCACGGCCATTGTAGCCAGAAAAACCCAAAGAAACTTTTGCATATTCATCTTTTTAAGAATCATGTCTTTTTCTTCTACGTTGTGATTTTAACATTTGAAATTCACTTTATATATAAAATTTTAGCTTTCATTGAGACTCTATATCCTTACAGAGATAGATATACTTGGATTAATCCATACTCGTTATATGCATGCATATAATTTATTTTAATTACTTACATTCATAATTTTTATAATTTTTCCTTACAAAGATATAAAAGGTAGATCTTAGCGTGATTTTTGGGATTCTGACTTTCTTCCTTGGCTCTCCTCTGTTATAAATGAGGAGATTTGTTTGGTTGGTTAGTTGTTGGTATTAATGAATTTTCCTTTCAAAAAAAAAAAAAGATAACAACTTTATAAGCTAATAATTCATTAAGTAATATTGGATATAATGGTTGTCCATCTCGATGAGGAGATAATTAGCACAGCAAAACTCCATCTCCAATTTCAAGTGTGGCAAGTGATTTAAATATTCTTCACCGGAAACCTTTTACACTTTTTTTTTTTTTAAAATTAAATGTTAAATAATATATGAAATATATATGAAATAAAATTTCAAAGAAAATTAGTTTACTATATTACTTTTTATTATTTTATAATTAATTTTGTATAAAAACCGTGAATATATGCCAACATGAACATAGTTCAATTGACATATAAAGCTTGTACTAACGACTAATTAAGAGGAATGTGGTTCAAATTTCCCCACCCTCACCTGTTGTAAAAAAAGATGTTAATATATATGATTGAAAATGATTAAGATTTTCTCAAGAGGGGACTAGGGTGAGGCAAGGAAATACATTATTTCTCCTACCTGTTCCCTAAATTAAATTAGGGGAAAAAAAAGATTCTTCTTTCCTGTCCTTGCCATGCAAAGAAATTTTACATCCCTACTTTTGCATACTTGTTTGTATATTAATCCAAATTCATGAAACTACCTTTTATATTACCTATAAAACTTTACAAATCATAATTATAAATGGACAATCTCTTCTAATATATATAATGTACAAACCATTACCAAGTTAATAAAACTTAGAAATGGAACATCTAAATTGTATAATCTATATTTAAACCATATAAAAAATATATATTATACTTTTAATTAGAATAAAGATTTGGACTTCAAACCAATGTTGAGATGACATTAATTTGTTAGATCTCTCCAGATTTTGCAAACAAAAAATAAGACTTTTCTTTATGAAACCGAAGCCGACGACCGTGCTATTTATTCAATGACGACTCACTACATTGATTGATAATGTTCAAAAACACACATCAAAATGTGCAAATGAACTTTTCCTTGAGCATCCAAAGAGGAACAAAACAAAACCCCTAACTACAAACACTAGAAAACACATAGATTATCCACCCAAATCCTTCAAGATCCAAACTGAAAAAGCTGCAGCAATTTGTTCAGTCAAGGCCATACTTTTTCTTCAATTGAAGCACAAAGTCATAGACCTTCTTGGGGTCAGGCAAGGACTTTGAAACACTGTCCTTTTGCAAGCATCGCTTGGCCCAACCCACTGTCTTGGGACACTCAGCCTCAAGGCTGAAGTTCCCAATGGTTTCATATGTATAAAACCAAGTGTAGTATCCAATCAAAACAATGTCTACAAATCCCAAACAATCACCTCCAAAGTAAGCCTTCTCTCCAACAACTTCTTCCAATTGCTTCAAAATTTCTATCAACTCCTTCTTGCTTGCTTCATGCTCCTCCCCTTTGGTTGCCCAAATCTTCCTCCCACAATCAAAAAGCTGCATTTTTTTTTTTTTTATCATAATGGTTTCAACAAGGTCAATAAAGACTTAAAATTCATTCGCAACTTCCAACCTAATTAGCTTTTGAGTTTAGGAGTGATTCATTGTGTGGTACCAATATAGAATAATTGAAAGTATTTGTGTTTGAACTCTTAAAATGTCGTTGCCTCTCTCACCAATATTGAAAATAATTTGTCGAACATTTGCAAGTTGATTATAGCGCTCAACTGGTTGAAAAAGTAATATGTTCGATTATCCACTTCCACTACATTTCTAATTTAGTTAGACCTTATTCTAGTTTGAATTACGTCGAGAAAAGAAAAAATTCAGAATGTGAAGAAAGAGATTAGGTTGAAATATATCACATGGTTTCTAATCTTTTAGACAATTATTAATTAGGTTATTAATCTTTTAAATTACTAAAATTTGTTCCAAAAGAAAACGCTTATATCTCTAATTAAAATTTTGTATTATCAACATACTTGCACACACACATAGATATCCCACATAGAAGAAGAAGAAAAAAAAAAAAAAACTTTGAAAATTAAGCCTACAAAGACTATTTTCACTTTTAAAATATTAAGGAAAAAGTTAAGGTCCGGATAACTATTTGGTTTTTGGTTTTTGGTTTTTGAAAATTAAGCCTACAAAGACTATTTTCACTCATAAGTTTCTTTGTATTGTTATATATCTTCTTCCCATGTTTTCTACCCACTCAAGTTTTGAAAACTAAAAAAAATATTTTTCAATATCTTATTTTTGTTTTTAGAAATTGGCTAGGAATGCAAATGAAACCACAACAAAGATGAAAACCATTCCTAGAAAATTGGAAGAAAACAAGTTTAATTTTAAAAAACCAAATGGTTATCAGACGTGACCTAAGAAATTATCATTTATTTAAATTGTTGGGTTTAGTGATAATCAAACGCAAGACATCCCGTCCAAATTCATGTATTGTCATTACTTCGATGATTTAACTTGTTCTCTCCCATTAAAATCGGTATAATTCAAACGGTAATTAACATATATGAGGTTAGAGGTTCTAATCATTCCAATGCTTTTAATTAAAAAAAAATGGAGATGAATGCTTAGACCATGAACACAAAAGACTAAACTTTCAGTAATTTGTGGGAGTTTAGTGGTGATCTATGAGAAGGAAGAGAAAAAAGAAAAACCTTTTTGTCGATGAAATCCACCCAGAACCTGGCCTGAGCCCTCTGATAAGGATCAGACGGCAACAAAGGAGCTTTATCCTTCCAGACTTCATCGATATACTGAACGATAATGGAAGATTCACAGATGGGTTTTCCATTATGAACAAGAACAGGGATCTTCTTGTAAACTGGGTTCATCTGGAGAAGCAAAGGGCTCTTGTTCCTCAGATCTTCGTCCACATATTCGTAGGCCACGCCCTTCTCGGCCAGGGCTATTCTGACTCGCATCCCGAACATGCTGGGCCAAAAATCCAACAGCTTCACTTCGTCCGCCATTGTTGCCAAATAAGAAAGAAGAAACTCGAAAATGGGTGGAAATGGAAATGGATCAGAACGCCGCTTCAGAGCTGAGTTTGAGACATATTGAGATTGATTGAGTGATTTGAGAGTGGACCCATTTTCTAGGAAGAGGGAAAAATGGAAAATTCGAGAGAGAAGCCAAAAAAAAAAGGGGTTAATTTTCTGCAAATTCCAATGCCATTCTCGAAAATTTTCCCTTTCTTTCTTTTTAATCTTTTCCTTTGATTGACAATTTGACATGATGTCGGCACCTCCATCTTTTAATATTAGAATATAGTATGTGAATCGTGGTACAAATTCCAGCCTTGAATGTATATGAAGGAGATAGAGTTGGCAAATAGATAGCTTAATCACCAATTTTATTTTGTAAGATGAAATTTTAGGGTCCATTTAGTAACGTTCTCGTTTCTTGTTTCCGTTTCTTCATTTTTAATAAAGAAAAATAGAATTTCATGACCCTAACACCTATACATTCAATAATAATAAACATATATTCTTATTTATGTTTTGAAAAAAATTGGAAACGGAAACAAAAAAGGAGAAACTAGTTTTAGTTGTTTCCAAAAGTTCTATACAAATTTTGGGAGTGTTTCTAAAAAATGGGATACAAGAAACATACATAATTATTAAATGCTTAGATTTCTTAATAAAATTAGAAACAAGAAATAAGAAACAAAAACATTATCAAACGGGCTATTAGCTGCTACTAACTCCTGTTAGTTTTATCAATTGCAAATTGGAGAGTTATTTAGTTGAGAGGGAAGATGGTTATGAAGTGGATAAAGGAGTTATTTTCCAAAAACAGAACAAAAAAAAAAGTGGATAAAGGAGTGAGTTTCAAAAAAAAAAAAAAGTGGATAAAGGAGTGAACCTCTTGTATTAGCCTTTCTTTGTAACTCTCTCCTTCTCGAATGAGTAAAAGGTTCAATTCTAACGTGTCGGACACAAACACTATGGTTAAAATAAAGTGCATGTACTTAGACAATTAAGATGTGTTTGGGATTGATTTTGAATGAGGGAGAAGTGATTAAAAAAGAATATTAACCATTCTTAGCGTTTGGTAAAACAAATTATAAATTAATTTTAATAAAAGTATTTTTCCAACCACATTGATTTACAAAATCTAATAATTGTAGTTTCTCTGTTTAGTTTTCCTAAAAATTTGTTTTGTAACTAACTCTTTATCTTCCCCAACTCTACACGTTGTTGTTCACCATCAACCATTTTTTTTTTTAATTTTAAGTTAATTTCTTTTATTCTATTATCTTATATTGAATTGAATTTATTAGTCTTTATTTTTCATTTAAATTGAAATAACTTTTTTTTCCAATATGACTTCTTTATAGCAAATTATATTTCTTATCAAAATATAAAAAATCCTAGATTAAACATAATATTATATTTTAAATCATGTGAAATTTAAAATAATTATCTTATAAAAACTTTAAATTAAATATCAATTGAATAATTATACTCTAGTTATTATAAATAAACTGCAACAATTTAGAATATTAATTTACCAAACACCTTAACCTACTTTTTCATCTATAAAACTAAAGTTTACCAAACACTAATTTACTTCGTAATACAGCTGATTTTCTTAAAAGCACAGCTGACAGTAATTATTTTCGAAGCTACAACAATTCCAAACTAAGCCTTAGTATCATATCACTTAACTTTTAAAATTCGCACTAATATTGAGGAAGAGAATCAAATGTTTGAAGTAGCTTGATCATCTCCATAGAAGAATCCTTTTCTCTTCTATCGCATTTGTCTTTCAATCAAAATTCCTCATCTTTGATAGTTCATAATCTTTAACTCCTCGATTTAGTGTATCGAAAATATCTACCAAATTTAAAATTGAGAAATTCGTGAAGGATATGATTTTGTCATAAGTATTAATGATCTCAGAAATTAGTTCAAAACGAAAAGTGGATTTTGGACTCCAATTGCTCACACCATAGGACTCCACATAAAACACTCCCAATTTTGTCTTCTATGAGATGTGTTCTAAACTAGAAATTGAGACACACCTAGACATATTAATTTGGTTATAAATAAGTATAAGTGAGAGGGTGGAGTCCTTGACTCTTGAAAATCTTCTCTAAGGGATCTTTACTGAAGTTGTAAGGTAGTTTAAAGAATTACCTTATGTTGAGAGTGCGACCAAAATCTCACATTAACTAGACAAGGGAATGATCATGGATATATAAGGAAAAACAAGTAAATCTATTGGTATGAGACCTTTTGAGTGGAACCAAAAGCAAAGCCATGAGGAATTATGTCTAAAGTGGATATAATATCATACAATTGTGAAAATATGTGGGCATTCGAAATTTAAACGTAACCACAAACTAATGTAAACGAAGGTTGTGTGCAAAGTACACACAAATCTCACCAAAGTAATATAGAAGGTATTACAAAGTATATTGAACCCATATTAGAAACTTCAATGAATTTATTTTAAAGAAATAAATCACAACTTTTAGAGAACGCCAAAAGAAAATGTTGTGTGTTTTGCCAGTAAGAATAGAAGTGAATAGGTAGAAGAGTAGATTATAAAAATAATAATAATATCGACTAGAAGAGTAGACTTGACTCACATACAGATCTACATGCTCTTCACTTTAATTTATGCCCACAATGTTCCTACTTGATTATGTTGAGATAAACGTAGACAGTTAAATCAAGACTTTTTTCTAGAAACCAAAGGCGTCGTCGGCCGTGCCATTTATTCAAATCACTAACTATTACATTGATAACGTTAGAAAACACACACATCCAAGTGCAATTTGTTTAGTCAAGGCCACGACGTTTCCTCATTTGGAGCACATGCTCATAGACCTTCTCGGGGTCAGGCAGGGACTTTGAAACACTCTCCTTTTGCAAGCATCTCTTGGCCCAAGCCACTGTCTTTGGACACTCAGCCTCAAGGCTGAACTTCCCAATGGTTTCATATGTATAAAACCAAGTGTAGAATCCAATCAAAGCAATGTCTACAAATCCCAAACAATCACCTCCAAAGTAAGCCTTCTCCCCAAGAAACTCTTCCAATTGCTTCAATATTCCTATCACCTCCTTCTTGCCTGCCTCTTGCTCCTCGCCCTTGCTGCCCCAAATCTTCTTTGCAGCATCATAAAGCTGCATTTTTTTTTTTGTTTCATTATGGTTTCATTGGTTAACAACATGAATGGAAATTATTAAAGGATTAAATTCATCATGATGTTACTTAACATGGTATCAATATAGAAAGCCTTGTATTTGAATCTCTAAAAAATATCATTTTCTTTCTTGTTGAGTTTTATGCTAGTTCTTACAAATGAAGCAGAGTATTCAAAATATGAATATTAACTAGACAAGATATATCAAATGGTCCCTAATTTTTTTTTCAACAATTTTCAATTTGATATTTAGTTTTATTAAAATTCTCAATTAGCTCATTCTCAAAACAAAAAAAAAATACTTGTCTCATTGAATTATTGTTCTATTTACATATTCTGACACATTCTCTTAATACTACCAAAGTATGGATACTACTGTTAGATGCAAACTATGTATGCATCATTTAAAAATGGGTTGGATCCAACTACATTAAAAAAAAATAAAAAAAAATAAAATAAAACTATTTTATAAAGAAAAATTATTGTGCAAACACATGGGTAGATGCTCTTGAAGTATTAGAAATTTTCCCTCTCCCAATGCATTAGGGTTGTTTGGCCTATGTGTTTAGAATGGGGTGAGGTTAGCTTGGGTATCTCACTCTTTTTTTTTTTCCAACTTGTCACGTAAAGAATTTCAACTCTTGTGATCGTGTAAGTTGAGATCTTATGGTCAACATGAGCATAATTCTACTGATGATCAAAAGGTCAGTAGTTCGAATCTTCTTACGAATAGTGTAAAAAAAAGTTGAAATATGCTCTTGTTGAACGCTAGAGTCGTTTCACGTGTGTTTAATAAGAGAAAGTTCCATTCGAATATAGTAATTTCACTCTTCAACCCCTCACAAACTTTTTAACCCCACTGAACTTGGGACCCACCATCTCTATCTTATGTCGTCTCTTTTCTCTTTTTTATTCTATCTTATCTCCTCTCCTTTTTATTCTTCTTTTTTCCTTTTTTTTCTTTTTACAAATCTTTCGTTTCTTTTAAGAAATCATCTATGCTAATTAATAATTAAAGTTTTTAAAATAACTAGTTACTAAAATATAAATAAATTGTGAAATTAAAAGGTTGACCGTTGAATTCATTTTTTTGACAAAAACACTGCCAATTTTATTTAAAATTATATAAAAATATTTTATATATGATATTTGTATTCAAATTAAAATTGCAATATAAAATATACTACTACAAAATAGTTTTTTTTTTTCAATGGAAAAGAAATGTCTTATATTTTTATAGATCAATAATATTTTAAGTTTAGATAATTTTGAATTTCGAATGAAATAATTTTCATGATATTTATATTATATTATAAATTGTAATATAGCTACCAATATTAGTGTAATGTAAATTTAAAAAATTCATATTTTAGAAAACTCTCTCCTCCTCTCACTTTCTCCATGTGCCACATTTTTTTTTTTTTTAATAGTCCATGTTACAACATTTGAATTTGAACTAAACTTTTTTACAACAAATAATTACAATATCTTTATCTAAAAAAAATTAATATTTTTCATTCATCAATATTTAGTTAGTCAAGGTTCAAATCTCCACCCCGGATGGTGTTGAACTCCGAAAAAGAAACTCACTCAATACCATTTTCTCCAAAATTAATGATTCAACCTAATGCTAAATTTCAAGAAAAAAGGAAAATTTCAAGAATAGGAGAAGGAAACAAAGGAAAAACAAAAGTTGAATATGTTAAAGAAATATGAACAAGAAAGATAAAAACTTTGAGAAACCCAAAGGAGAAAGAGAAAAGAGGGGAAAGTTTTTCTATACTGTCGTAGTATTAGAAATTTTCTCGAGAAAGAGGGCAAAGCGAAATACCTTCTTGTCGATGAAATCCACCCAAAACCTGGCCTGAGCTCTCTCATAAGGATCAGACGGCAAGAGAGGAGCTTTATCCTTCCAGACTTCATCGATATACTGAAGGATAATGGAAGATTCACAGATGGGTTTTCCATTGTGAAGAAGAACAGGGACCTTCTTGTAAACTGGGTTCATCTCCAGAAGCAAAGGGCTCTTGTTCCTCAGATCTTGTTCCACATATTCGTAGGCGACGCCCTTCTCGGCCAGGGCTATTCTGACTCGCATACCGAACATGCTGACAAAAAGATCCAACAGTTTCACTTCGTCAGCCATTGTTGTTGTTGCCAAATAATGGGAATTGAGAAGAAACTCGAAGATGGAAATGGATCAGAACAGAGAGCTATGAGTTGAGAGATTGAGATTGAGAATGGGTTTGAACTTTGAAAGTGCAGCTCAGCAAAGGTGTCTGACCTCGCAATTTAAAGATTATTCTACAAAGCTACAGCTCATTGTTTAGTGTGATGGCCTACTAAAAAATTGGAGAGAGAAACTAAAGAACGAAAAGGGGAAGGAAAGGAGAAAAGGAAAAGAGGTCCTTTTTGCAAGTTTCAATGCCTTTCTCGAAAATTATTCCCAATTTTTTTGGAGAAATTTTTAGGTGTTCTCTATACAATGAGGTCGATAGTTTTGCACCGTTTGATGTAAGAGAGAAATGGTAAAAGTACCTTGATTTTGTATCCAACGATTATCAAGGACAAACAAATTTGAATATTTACATCTGACGGTTTTAAAGAAGGGACCTCATTATACCGAGAACACATTAATCTTTTATGGTTCTTATGAACTAACAAGGACATCTTATGGATTTATAGCTTGTAAGCTTCAATGACAAAATTAATTGATTAAATCAATCCATTACCATTTCCTTAACTCAAGGTAAAAGTGAAACATTACAAACTAACAGTCACATCCATTCACAAAAAAGTACTTTATGCCCTACAAACATGCCTTAATTAATTCCCACACTCATTTTCAAAACGCACATTTTCATAATAATCATTTTCAAAACGCACATTTTCCTATTGTTGTCAAGTTTTTTTTTTTTTTTTGAGAAAAAATAATTCATTAACTACCCAGGAGAGAAAATGTTCACAACATTAAAGTCCTCATGAATGATTGAGGCTAAACAAAAAGGAATATCAGGGGGCCAAAAACAACAACTTCTTCCAGCATGGAAGGAGACCCCTGAACAAAATCAACAGAAAATAGATGGTGATTTGATCCCTGCTACTTCACGAGCAAGGAAATTAGCTACACCATTTTGTGATCTAGAGCAGTGTTTGAAGAGGAGCACTCCCTGATCTTGAGACAAGAGACGAATGGCTTCAGCACAATTCTTCATCTCTGATCGATCATCTTCTTCCTCATTTAGGATGGCGATGAGTTATGAACAGTTGGATTCAGCTTCAATTAGTGGCGGCCTATCAGACAACGCAAGTAAGATTTCCAAACCTTCCCACATTGCCTTCGCCTCGAGCACCTTGATGGGCCAATTCTTTGCGACTGATTTCATTCCCGCGTAGATGAGAGACCCACGGGAGTCACGCACAATCCAACCTAAGCCTCCTCTGCCTGCTGAAGCGTTCCAAGAGGCATCTGAATTGAGTTTCCAGCAGCTTTGGGGTGGGGGATTCCAGGACGCTTGACTTCGGAGGTTCTCGCATCTCCTCGAAACAGCGGGGCCTGGTAAGACCTAAAATTTCCTTCAAGATATCATGAATACTCCTGCTAATTTGATTGAAAATCTTAATCAACTCTGGCTTTAATTTGTTTGGGTCATTGTGAATTTTGTTCCTGAGGGTCCAAATGCTCCAAATTAGGATAACAACAACCTCTAACTCCTTCGCACTCAAATTCTCTGACAGCCTACTACAGAAATATAAACTTGACCAATCTTCCCTGCAACACGAGAGAAATTCGAATGAGGAAGGAATAAAATGTTTCCAAATCTCTATAGTTACCTTGCATCCTCAGAAAGTATGGCTGGTAGACTCCTTATTTTTCCTGCAAAGACCGCATAAGGGATTATAATCAATGTTTTTCTTTTGGAGATTGGGGATATTAGGAAGAATATCGTTTAGAAATTTCCAAGTGCATATTTTAGCCCTGGGAATCGTTTTGATATTCCACAGCCTCTTCCAAACCGATTTAAGCTTACTAGGGTCTGAAACAGAAGCTTCCCTGTCTAACGAACAAGAAAGAGCCAAATGATAGGCACTCTTTACTTTGAAGATCCCTTTCTTGTCAAGGTTCCAAATAATCTCATCCTTAGTGCTTGGATCCCCAAGGGGAATGTTTAGGATGTCATTAGCATCTTCTTGGTTAAAATGGCCTCTCACTTTTTCTTCAATCCAATTGTTGTTATCATCGATGAGGCTTTTAACCTTGCTACCCTTTAGCTCATCATTGATGAGATTAGGAGTTTTGGCGTTCGCTCTATTGATCCAAGGATCTTTATCAATCTCGATATACTTCCCATTCTCCACTCTCCAATGGTAGCCTTTTAGGAATAACTCTTTCCCCCACATGATGCTCCTCCATGTGAGGGAGGGATTTGTTCCCAAAGAGGCTTCAAGGAACGACCTGTCTTTAAAATATCTCCCTTTAAGCGTTCTAGTGAGAAGGCTGGAAGGGTCTTTGATGATTCTCCAGCTCAACTTAGTGTCAAGTTTTTTTTTGGTTTTGAAGAGAGAGTTACATTCATGTGTGTCATTTGCTTAGCGAGGCTAGTGTATATAGTATTTTAGGCCAGTTGCATAGGTAACAAATTGAGTCAAAATATTAGCAAATATAGCAACCTAGAAAAATAATTGCAAAAATGACAAAAAAAAAACCCTTCAAATCGTCTAAATGACCAAAATATCCTTCTATATCGACGATAGAACATTATCACTTATAGAAGTCTTTCAGAGAAAAGGAAAAAATGAGGAAGAATGAGAAAATGTGTGCTAAAATCGAATGAGGGATAAAATGGAAATTTAAAAAATCATTAAAAATATTTGAATTCTATCGACGATAGAAGTCTATCAGAGAAAAGGAAACAATGAAGAAGAAGGGGAAAATGCACGCAAAAATCAAATGAGGGGTAAAACGGGAATCTAAAAAAATAATTTAAAATATTTGAATTCTATTGGCGATAGAAGTCTATCAGCGATATAATTCTATCACTGATAGAAATCTATCAACGATAGAATTTTATCGTCTATCGCTGATAGAATTCTATCAAAGAAAAAAAATGGAAAAGGAAAAAACGAAAGAATTAAGAAGGGAAAATGCACGCAAATGAGAGGTAAAATGGGAATTTAAAAAATCATTTAAAATATTTTCCATATTTACAATTTCTTTTAAAAATTGCTATATTTGCTCTTTTCTTGCCACCCATTACAATTTTCCTAGTATGTTAGGAATCTTGGATAAAAGTTTTATATTGCGAGAAACCATTGTTTGTTAGATTGTAGCACCAATGTAATAGACGAAATATTTAGAATATTTTTCTAAGGAAGTTTGCTTCATCATGCCTCATTTTTACAATTTTCTCTTTTCAATTTTGTCTTTGATATTTTGTGACCGATCATTTGTGTTAACTATTTTCTATATATGTTCATACATTTCTATCTTCTATAAACTGTGTATAGTTTATATATGTAGAATATATTGCATATATTGTACATATTGTTTATATACAATGCTTAATAATTTTTGCAATAATGTATCACGTCCTAGTTTCCAACATTACAAATTACACCAACTCAAAATTTTATCATATTGTCTTCCCATTGAGGAGTTGCTTGATATCAAAGTCTTCTCCAAAAAGCTTTGCGAGCTAAAAAAGTCTTCTATAAATAAATATTGTTTCAAATTTCAATAAGAGACATTTTTGGCAATCTAGAGATAGGGAGAGCCATTCTTATCCATAACAAAGAAAGTATAAATGATCCAATTTGGTTTCAGATGAGAATCCTGTAGAGTTTAAGGGTGTGTTTGGTTTAACTTTTCAAGTATTTAATTTTGAAAAAAAAAATCATTTTGAAAAAATTTCTAGTGTTTAACGACCACTAAAAATGACTTATTAGAAAATGAGATTGATAAATAAACCATTTTGAGAGAAACACTTGAAACCAACTTTTTTTTTAAATAGTCTTTAGCATACAATAACTTGTGTATAAAAACACCTATATGGAAATGCAACCAAACATATGAGTGTTTAAATTCTAAAAAGTTTTTGTACAAAATGTTTTTTAAAAAATGCATTCTTGAAAAACATTTAAATTAAAATGTATTCCAAACAGACCCTAAAGTTATAATCTTATGTTTGAAGAATACAAAAGAATTAGATCGTAGAAATTTAATTAGATAGATATAATTGTTAATATGATAGCATGAATGATCGGTTTCACCAACTTTCCTTTATATAATATAGATTTACGTAACCCAAACAATACAAGTTTGTCACTTGAAGTAATTAAGAGTGTACGTCTGACCTAAGTTTTTCTTTTCTTTTAAATTATTTTTGGAGTTCAATAAACATGGAGATGGAGACTCAAACCTTCAA
Organism: Luffa aegyptiaca; assembly: GCA_017139565.1. NCBI lineage: Eukaryota > Viridiplantae > Streptophyta > Magnoliopsida > Cucurbitales > Cucurbitaceae > Luffa > Luffa aegyptiaca. The sequence continues at coordinate 6,749,360 of CM029405.1, read as the reverse complement.
TTTCAAGGGAAATAAACAATGTCTTAATCAATGAGCTATAGTTACATTGGTTGTTCAAGTTACACAAACTTTATCTTGTGAAGCACAATGACCAAATTAAAGAAAATGTCTTCAATTTATATTAATATGAGAGTATTTTAATCATATTTCATTTTAGAATATAAAAATATAAAATATGAATATGACGATTTTGACCTACCAACTGTTGGGAGAAAATGCGGAATACAAATAATAATAATATTATGACGGCAATCAATAATATTATAATTATCTCCCCTTCCACAGGTTAAGCCAAAAATAATAGTCACGAAAACAATAAAAGAGATAGGGAAAAAGAAAACGACACCGAAAATATACTGGTTCGCCCCAAGCTCGGGACTACGCTACTAGAATTTGGGAAATTACAGGAAGCCTTTAATAACGCCACAAACCAACCTTCAATAGCCCAACAAAAGCTATTAACTTCCAAGTATCACAACCCGATAGCTTGGGATAAACAAAGAAACAAAAAACCCTCACCCACAAGAGAAAAATCCCCTTCTCTCTTTCACTCACTGCCGCATGAAATTCCTTCAATCGAAAAAGGCCACTGCCGTTTTTCTCCTTTTTTTTTTCTCTCTGCTGCAACACATAAACACATATATATAAAGTGAAAAACCTAAACTAACTTAATGTAAATGGGCCTTGGCCCATTTGCTTCCTTTTTCCTTTTCACGCACGGCAACCGAAGGTGGTTTGTCTCCACCAATCCTGACAATTTCCCACTTGGAGACAAAACAACGATCTCGTCTCCCACTGCAACAAAACTCTAAACATCTTGGCAAACTCCAAGGATCTACTCCCACTACAACTGTTATCTCTGATCTTCTTGGTAAACCCCAAGGCTCAAAATACCTAAAAAACAACAAACTCACGAAAACAGGCAACTATCATAATATAATTGTAGCGCATCTGTGCTCGCCCCGAGGTATGGGCTAGCTATGTGGACCTGTCTCCCAGACGAAAAAGACAGACACGTATTCCCACTTCAACTAAGTGGTATCACCTGTCATCTTCTTCCAACCCGAACAACTGTTCCTAAAGAAGATACACTCTGAGAATGGCTTGAATCTTCTATTCAAACCTGTTACCAAGCTAGAGACCTGACCTTTCACCTTAGCAACTGCTCTGGCCTTCCACTTTGATGCCTCAACTCGCCTAAGCGACTTCTTCAATTCATTAGACCGTCTGACAACTGGGGATTCACGATAGCCATCAACTTTCTCTCCTGGACTTCCCAATTGTTTCTGAACTGAAGGATCTTGATCGGACTGATCGAAATTGGCTATCCTTGCTGCTGGCTGAACTGTACCTCTACAACTACCATCTGCAGCTTTAACCGGCATCCACTGTCTCTCTGAACCTTTGGCAACAATCAACTGACATCTGTACAGTGTAGATTTCCTGTGACCAACTGCCACTACCTGGGATCCAAACTTGAGTTTACACTAGAGACTACCAAACTCACACATGAAACCATCATCTGCCAACTTACCAATAGAAATAAGATTCATTTTGATATTAGGCACGTACCTGACATCTCGCAGTACCAATTTACCTCCACATTCTGTCTTCAGACTAACATCTCCAATCCCTCTAGTCTTGGAGGTTCTACCATTCCCCATCCTCACTAGGCCATGATGCCCTCCTGTGAATGATGTGAACAAACTCCTATCTGAAGTTATGTGAACAGAAGCTGCACTGTCTAATATCCAATCTGATGAGTGGTTACTATACTTTGTGTCACTCTCAACACAAGCTAAGACAACCTCCTCCACTATATTTGCCTCTGGTTTTCTTTTCTGATCCTCTTTAAATTTCCTACACTGATACTTGAAGTGACCTTTCTTATGGCAGTAATAACATTCTACCTCATTCCTACCTTTCCACTTTTTCCTACTGCTACTCGGTTCATTATCTTCATCAACTTTATCTTTACCTTTAGTCATAACCAAAGCTGACCCTACAGTAGACTCTTTATTATTACCCTGCCTACGAATTTCCTCAGCTATGGCTAAATCACAAACTTCTGAAAATTTTAAAGTGTTATTTCCAGTCGAATTAGACACTGCTGTCTTCATCGTTTCCCAACTATCAGGTAAGGACGTTAACAACTGAATAGCATTCACCTCATCAGAAAATTCTATCTTAACAGATTTTAACTGATTAATCAAAGTGGTAACCTCATTAATATAGGAATTCACAGAAGCATCCTCAGACATTTGCATGTTGAAAAACTTCTTAACTAAGTAGACCTTATTATTTGCAGAGGGTTTTTCATACCTGTTTGTAAGCGCTTCCATCAATTTGACTGCAGTTGTCTCATGGGCTACTAGACTTGCCACATCCATCGACAAACACATCCTTATGGTTGCAACTGCCTCTTCATCTAGAGCTTCGCAATCTTCGTCCGACATCCCTTTCGGTCTCTCCTTCAATGCCTTATGCACTTTCTTGCAAGTTAAATAATCCTTGACTTGCATCTTCCAATATCCAAAATTTTTCCCATCGAACTTCATGACTCCATCGAAACTTTTTGGCTCTACAAAACCCATGACTCCTGAACCAAAAGCTCTGATACCAATTGTTGGGAGAAAATGCGGAATACAAATAATAATAATATTATGACGGCAATCAATAATATTATAACTATCTCCCCTTCCACAGGTTAAGCCAAAAATAATAGTCACGAAAATAATAAAAGAGATAGGGAAAAAGAAAACGACATCGAAAATATACTAGTTCGCCCCAAGCTCGGGACTACGTCCAGTCTTCTGCAACTGCAGGTTCTACTAGAATTTGGGAAATTACAGGAAGCCTTTAATAACGCCACAAACCAACCTTCAATAGCCCAACAAAAGCTATTGACTTCCAAGTATCACAACCCGATAGCTTGCGATAAACAAAGAAACAAAAAAACCCTCACCCACAAGAGAAAAATCCCCTTCTCTCTTTCACTCACTGCCGCATGAAATTCCTTCAATCGAAAAAGGCCACTGCCGTTTTTCTCCTTTTTTTTTTCTCTCTGCTGCAACACATAAACACATATATATAAAGTGAAAAACCTAAACTAACTTAATGTAAATGGGCCTTGGCCCATTTGCTTCCTTTTTCCTTTTCACGCACGGCAACCGAAGGTGGTTTGTCTCCACCAATCCTGACAATTTACAATGTTGAATGTTGAATGACATTAAACTGTTGGAGTAAAAATCAAGACTTTTGTCTAGAAAGCCAACCACGCCATCTAGGCTCTGTTCGGAATACTTTTTGGTTTAGGGACTCATTTAAAATATCTTTTAGATTAAGTGTTTTTCAAGAATGCATTTTCTTTTAGAAAAAATACATTTTTAGTCCTTGAGGTTTGAGTTAGGTTTCATTTTGGTCCCTGAGTTTTCAAACTCAACAATTTAGTCCCTGGGGTTTGGATTTCGTTTCATTTTAGTCCCTCCATCCATTTTTTCATTAGATTTTAACAGATCGCTGATGTGACACCTATTTTTTTATTAAAACAATTATTTTTTCATTTTTAAAAATAAAAATAATAAAAATATTAATTTTTAATTCTTTTTTCTTTCTTCTTCTTCAACCCTTTCACCACTACTCTCTTCTTCTTCAACCATCCTCACACCACCAACCTGTCGCTGGCGAACTTTTTTTTTTTTTTCCCCTTTTTCTCACTCTTTTCTTCTTCTTCCTTGAACCTTCTTTTCTTTCTGTTTTTTACTTTTAAAAAAATTGAAGAACTTTTCAGATTGACCTCATCTCCGTCCCTTCTCCGCCGTCGCTTTGTCCTCGCGTTTCAAATCTGGCCGTCGCACCTCTCTTTCTCTAGGAATCGAAGGGGATCCCCTTTGATTCGGTCTGAATCGAAGGGGAAATCCCCTTCGTTTCAGACCGATTAAGCTTGAAACAAGGGCGGCGGCTCGAAGCAAACGGCATGTAGTGGCGGTTGGGAGGAACGGATGGCGAAGGGGCGCGAGACCCACGCAAGTTTGTTGTTCGCACATAACTACGATGGCGTGCGGTGGGCAGTTGGGCGTTTGCCGTTCGCCATTCGTGGGTATCTACGGTGGTGTATTTACCTTAGTCGTTCGCCGTTCGTTCAGTGGTCCGTTTGCGTTCGTCGTTCATGTAGTGGCAGAATAGTCCTACGGTTCCCTCTTTAGTTTTTTTTTTTTTTTTAACAGTGAGAGAAGAAAATGAAGGAAGGAAAGAGGAAAAAAGAAAGGAAATTAAAGAAAGAAAGAAAAAAATTGCCGCCGACGAGCGGTGGTCGCCGGCCGTCGACCACCGCTGCCCGTCGACCATGTGAAGAATGTGGAGAACAAGGTGGATAAGAAGAAGTAAAAGCGAGATAAGAAATAAAACATTTAAAAATAATAATATTTTTATTTAAAAAATTAAAAAAATAATTTTTTTAATAAAAAAAATAGTGTCACGTCAGCAAGCTAGTTTTTAACGGAAAAATGGATGGAGGGACCAAAATGAAACTAAAACCAAACCTCAAGGCTAAATTGTTGAGTTTGAAAACTCAGGGACCAAAATGAAACCTAACCCAAACCTCAGGGACTAAAAGTGTATTTTTCTCTTTTCTTTTAAACATTTTTTATAAAAATTGTATAGAATTTAAACATTCATATGTTTGGTAACATTTCCTCATTAGTGTTTTTATGCACAAGTTATTATATACTTAAAAACTCTTTTTAAAAGTTTGCTTTCAAGTATTTCTTTAAAAAAAATCTCATTTTTTAATAAGTCATTTTTAGTGGTTGTCAAATACTAAATTTTGTTTTTAATTAAAATGATATTTTTTCAAAATTAAACACTTCAATAGTTAAACCAAACATAATCTTATTCATTATTCATTGACTCACTACATTGATCATATAAGGTTCAAAACACACACATCAAAGTGTGCAATTGAACTTTGATTATCCAACAATAAAATAACAAAACCCCAACACAATAACAAAAATAACAAATCCTTCAAGTTCCAGACAGAAAATAACAAAACCCCAACAATAAACACTAGAGAAAATACATTGATTATCCACACAAATCCTTCAAGTTCCAGACTGAAAATGCTCTTATGCAGCAGTTTGTTTAGTCAATTCCAAGAGCTTTCCTGTATTGAAGCACAAAGTCATAGAGCTTCTTGGGATCAGCCAGTGACTTTGAAACACTGTCCTTTTGCAAGCATCTCTTGGCCCAAGCCAATGTCTTTGGACACTCAGCCTCAATGCTGAACTTCCCAATGGTTTCAAAGGTATAAAACCAAGGGTAGAATCCAATCAAAGCAATGTCTACAAATCCCAAACAATCACCTCCAAAGTAAGCCTTCTCCCCAACAACTTCTTCCAATTGCTTCAAAATTTCTATCACCTCCTTCTTGCCTTCCTCATGCTGAGCCTCCTCCTTGCCACACCATATCTTCCTCGTAGCATCATAGAACTGTGATTTTTTTCACAGGATGGTTTCATTGATTGAGAATAATATATATGAATGAAAGGATTAAATTCATTAAAGACCTATGAACTTCAGCTTTAAAAGAGTAATCGTGATTTAACGTGATATGAGAATGGAAAACCTTGTATTTCAACCACTAAAATGTCGTTTTTTTTTTCTAATTATTATTGACAATAACCTATAGTTTTACCCTCGAGCAGGAGGTTAGACGTTCGAATCCATCCACCCTTATATGTTATTCAACGAAAAAAATATTGTTGAATTTTATGTTTTTTTTTTTTTTTTTGACAACATGTAGGGGTGAGGAGATTTGAACTGCAAACCTCTTGGTCATTAGTACAAATTTTATGTCAGTTGAGCTATACTCATGCCAGTTTTATGCTAATCTAAGCCTATAAATGAAGGAGTATTCTAAATATGAATATAATAAGACTAATTATCTTAAATAGTATCTAATTCTTTTTGACAATCTTTAATTTGATATTTAATTTTTTTAAAATTCTCAATTTGATTTTCTCAAAAGAAAATAGCAACAAAAAGCTTGTCTCGTTAAATTTATCCTATTAGACACTATTCTATTAGACACTTAACACCATAAGAAAATTTTTTATATTATAAAAAGTATGGATGATATATTTTCGCCAAAATGAGTATAGCACAGGAGTAATTAACATGTACCCTCAATCAAGAGGTTAGAGTTTCAAATCCAAGATAATATATTAAGATAATATATTCTCATTAAATATAATGGACATTTTTTTATTAATATTGTAATTTTTAAAACTTATTATTGAAATATAGTTAGTTTGAAATTTATTATTAAGATATTGCTGTTTTAAATTTTCGATCAAAGGTCGTCTCTTGAAGAGATGACCTTGAAACACGTGTCACAACATGACAAAAATTAAATAAAAAAAACAAAATTTGCAGAGGTTGTCTCTTCAAGATACAACCTTTGCACATTTAATTAACAAAAGCACTTTTGGTTAGGTGGTGAACGTTGGGCTTTTCTTCCTCCCTTTCCCATGTTCGAATCCCAACGGCTGCATTCCTTTCGTTTTTCTTTTTTTTTTTTTTTCGTTTTCTTTCTTTTTTGGTTTTCTTTTCTTTTTTCGTTTTTTTTTTTCGTTTCTAGTGTTTTTTATTTTAAAAAATATCAGCAGTTTTTTATTTTCCTTTTTCTTGTTTCACTTTTATTTGAAATTTGAAGTTTGAAATATACTTAAAAATCAACAATTTTATATCATTTTCTTTATATTTTTATTTTGAATTATAAAATTATTATAATCAACTTTTTAATTTAGCTAATTGAGATAAAAGAAAAATAAAAATGAGAAATATGACATCAAATTGTTGTTATCTTTAAAATTGAGAAAAATAAAAATAACAATTTGATTTATCTATCATATTTCTCATTTTTATTTTTCTTTTATCTCAATTAGCTAAATTAAAAAGTTGATTATAATAATTTTATAATTCAAAATAAAAATATAAAGAAAATGATATAAAATTGTTGATTTTTAAGTATATTTCAAACTTCAAATTTCAAATAAAAGTGAAACAAGAAAAAGGAAAATAAAAAACTGCTGATATTTTTTAAAATAAAAAACACTAGAAACGAAAAAAAAAAAACAAAAAAAAAGAAAGAAAACGAAAAAAAAAAAAAAAACGAAAGGAATGCAGCCACTAGGATTCGAACATGGGAAGGGGAGGAAGAAAAGCCTCCCATTCACCACCTAGCCAAAAGTACTTTTGTTAATTAAAAGTGCAAAGGTCGTCTCTTCTCCAAATTGTTTTTTTTTTTTTAATTTTTGTCATGTCGGATGTGATACGAGTTTCATGGTCGTCTCTTGAGAGAGGACCTTTGACCGAAAATTTAAAACAGCAATATCTTAATAATAAGTTTCAAACTAACTATATTTCAATAATAAGTTTTAAAAATTACAATATTAATTAAAAAAAAAATGTAATGGGCTATTTAAAATGACACTTTTTTTTTTTTTTTTAGTACATCAACATTTGGAGGTGGGAGGTTTCAAACCTTTGACCTCATGGTCGAGAGTACATGCCAATTACCGTTGAGCTAAGCTCGCTTTGGCAAAAAAATGATGTGACACCTAGTTATATATTAAAAGATTATTTACTCCATCACTAAAAATTTCTGTTTCCTTGGACTAATCACATCTTCGGTCAAGAGATGCGACTAACAAACATTTCAGCTTTTTCTTTTTACATATTTTTGTTTCTCTGTCTTTTTGTTTTTTGTTTTCCTCAAATAATGAATAAATAAGATCCCGTTTGATAACAATTTGGTTTTTGGTTTTTGGTTTTTCAATATTAAGCTTGTTTTCTTTCAATTTCCCTACCATGGTTTTCATCTTTATCAATGACACATTTGAATTCCTAGCCAAACTCTAAAAACAAAAACAAGTTTTTGAAAAACAACTTTTTTTAGTTTTCAAAATTTGCTTGGTTTTTAAAAACAAGGAAAGAAAGGTATTAGAAAAACAAAAAAACTTGAGGGTGGAAGTAGGATTTATAAGCTTAATTTTCAAAAACCAAAAACCAAACTCAAATGGTTATCAAACGGGGTCTAAATAATTCCCTCTCATGTTAAAAAAAAGTTTAATATTAAGAAATAGGAGAAAAAAAAAAGAGTAGCATCAACTTTAGTTCAATTAATTAAACTAAACACATATTCCTATTCTTAATTAAAAGATTAGACCCCGTTTGATAACTATTTGGTTTTTTGTTTTTGGTTTTTGAAAATTAAGCTTAAAAACACTACATACACCTACAAGTTTCTTTGTTTTGTTATCTACCTTTTGCTAATGTTTTCAAAAACCAAGTCAAATTCTAAAAACTAGAAAAAATAATTTTCAAAAACTTGTGTTTGTTTTTTAAATTTGACTAGAAACTCAAGTGTGTCTTTAACAAAGATGAAAACAAACATAATTTTCAAAAATCAAATGGTTATCAAATGGTACCTTAGATATTTAAATTCTTGGGATTTTTGTACGGATGATCCTCTAAAATAGGCGGAAATGATAAATGTCACACTTTTTCAAAACAAGGATATATGTCATTTTGCTTGCGTCAGCATCCTAGTAAAATTACCATTTTACTCTCTACTCTAACCTCGCTCTCTCTCACTACTCTCGCTCTAGCTTCTGGCTCTCTCTCTCCAATTTCTCTCTCCAATCTCTTTCTCTCCCTCCAATCTTGCTCTCGTTCTCACTCTCTCTCTTCAATTTCTCCCTCCAGTTTCTTACTCACTCTAATTTCTCTCTCCAATCTCGCTCTCGCTCCAACTTCTCGCTCTTAAATGCTTTAAATGCGTGTTTTCATATAGAGAGTAAAATGATAATTTTTCTAGGATGATGACGTAAACAAAAGACATATATCCTATGACATTTTTCATTTTAGCCTCTCAAAATGGGTTATGTACGCAATTATCTCTAAATTCTTGGGTACCCTTCAAACTAAAAAAAGAATTCAAGAAAGAGAAAAAGGAACAGAGAAAAAGAAATTACCTTCTTGTCGATGAAATCCACCCAAAACCTGGCCTGAGCCCTCTGATAAGGATCAGACGGCAACAAAGGAGCTTTATCCTTCCAGACTTCATCGATATACTGAACGATAATGGAAGATTCACAGATGGGTTTTCCATTATGAACAAGAACAGGGATCTTCTTGTGAATTGGGTTCATCTGCAGAAGCAAAGGGCTCTTGTTGCTCAGATCTTCATCCACATATTCGTAGGCGACGCCCTTCTCGGCCAGGGCTACTCTGACTCGCATCCCGAACATGCTAGCCCAAAGATCCAACAGTTTCACTTCGTCCGCCATTGTTGCCAAATGGGAAAGAATTAAGAAACTCGAAAATGGAAAATGGAAAACTGGTTGATATTGGGATTGGTTCTGTGAATGAGATAAGTGGACCCAATTTATATGAAGTGGGAAAATTGGGATAATCCGAGAGACAACCTACGATAATGAAAGGAGGAAAAAGAAAACACTTCCTTCCACAAGTGTATGGTCTTCTCGAAAATTCGCCTATTTGTTTCGTTTTTTTTTCTTTTTTTTTTTCCTCCTTGAAATGGGAAAGGGTGTCGCCATTTGAAAATTTTATTTTCGAGAATATGACATCTCAATCATGGTGGAGAATTCCATACGATTAGCTAACAATAGCTTAGTTGAACTGGTATAAAGTGTGTGCTAATGATCGAGATTATAGGTTTGAATCATCTTTCTATCTCCCAATGTTGTTGAAGTAAAAAAAAAAAAAAAGGAAAATTGTGATGGGTGGCTAAATTGTAATGAATATTAGCAGATATAGCAAGTTTTTTAAAAAAAAAATTGCAAATATAGCAAATTTTTTAAATGTTTTTTTTTAATTCTCGTGTTTACCCTGTTTTGATTTTGGCGCAAGTGTCCTTCGTTTTTTCCTTTTTCTTTTCTGATCTGGTTTCTTCTTCTTCGAATTTTTTTTCCGCTCTGCCCAACACTGTGTCATCCTTGCAATTTCAGTTTTACACTTTTACTCAATTCCTCTCCCACACTCGTTTTTCTTTCATCATTATCATCCACAATTTCTTTTTTAAAAAAAAAATATATATCCCACATTTTCTTAATTTATTTCAAAATTGTAAGGATGATGATTTTCACGATGTTATTCACTTTGTGTCAAAGATTAGTTTTTGTTTTCAATTCTATACAAGAGGCTTCGCACCAGTACTAATGAAGATGTTATCTTTACTTCGTGTCAATGTTAATGAACATGTTGTCTTTGCTTATTACATGTTTGAGTGTATAAGAAGAGTATCACACTGGATCCTATATCATTTTAAAAGGATGGCGACATGACAACGAATAAATGTGAAAGAGTATCCAGACTCCCTTGGTGTTCTAGTACTCAGTCGATCATCATCAGCTTCAATCATCTCTTCTCGTGGATCAGCTTCGATCGTCTTCTTCTTTAGTTTGAGGATTTTTCGCATCTTCTCGTAGATTAGCTTCGATCATCTCAACTTTGAGATTCCAGGTTTGTCTTCTCTTTTTTCTCGATTGCTCTGCTTTTTTTTTTTTCATTCGATCATCTTTTCCATCGTTTTCTTCTTTTGTTTCGATTGCTCTTCTCTATTTTTCCTATTTTTTCATTGTTTTCTTCTTTTTTTTTTTTGTTCTTCCTCTGTTTTGATCTTCTCTTCTCTTTGTTTGTTCGATATTGAATAAGAAAAATTATTTTATATCAATGAAAGAGCGATAGAATTCTATCGTTGATGGAGTTCTATTAGCGATAGAATTCTATCGCTGACTGATAGAATTTATCAGAGATAGATTTTTTATCCAACAATCACCCTCTATTCCTTCCGTTTTTAGTAAGAACAAAGTTTTTTTTTCTCGTTGCTAAACTACAAAATAAATGGTCACCATAAAATAAATGTGAGTCATTTTTCAAAATATTTTAAAGTTAAATTTTCCTACATCATAAACTTTTTAAACTTCAAACCCTATTTGATACTTTTCTTACGTCATAAACTTTTTAAACTTTATCAAGCATATGTTTAGAACTAATTCGATACTCTTAAAAATTTATGAATTTATTAGATACAAACTTAAAAGTTCATAAATTAAATTTTTAATTTAACCTAAATTTTATAATTTAATAATGCTTACCTAGCATTAGAAATTCATTTGTAATTCTGTAAAAAAAAAATAAATAAATAAATAAGTAAATAATTTTTTTTCTCGAAGGGTCTAAAGGACATTTAGGGTTGCTTTTGGAACGGGCAAAAGTAATTATAGGAGAATCTTAACCATTTTACGTGTTTGGTAATTGGTAAAGATGACCTACCTACTTTTCAATTTTGTTTTACGTGCAAAATTACCTACCTACTTGCTTTTAAAAATAGCTTTCTTAAAATTCTACCATTTTCTCTAATAGCTAAATGTTTAAAATTGCATTCCTATCCTTTTATATATCATCTTTTTTCTTTCACATTTATTTTATCATACGTTAATAAAAGTTTGATTTGTTCAATTTTCTTATACAATTGTTTTTTTTTTAACTTTTATCAAATAATTTAGATTAGACCAAATAACTAATAATTTAAATCATATTAAAACAATATTGAAAATAATGTGTTTCTCTTGGTCATTATACCTAAATCACAATAATTTTGTATTGTTTTACCAAACATTGTAATCTATTTTTTTAATTTTAAAATTAAAATTCACCAAACACTAATTTACTTTAGGTTAGATTTTTAAAAAGTAAAGTTTACACAACAATTATTTTAGAAGTTATAACAAAGCATAAATCAACTTGTGAGTCTTGACAATATATGTACAATATAAGCTCAAAACTAAAATGTTTTTTTAATGTGATTTTCAAATCTAATTTTTAATATTTATTATTTATGTTGCTCAAAACAAAAAAATCTATGCCCCATATTTGTTTTTGAATAAAACTTGGATGCATACCAGTATGTAAGGGATCTCCCTACATACTCCATTACTATCCTTACAACTAAGAAAGAGAAAATAGAAAATGAGAAAACTTTTTTATCTCTCCAAAATTTTTAACATTCTAATGGTGGTATGTAGGAAGATCCATACATACCGGTATGCAGCCAAGTTTTTTCTTTTGTTTTAAAGTATTATTAAAAAAAATATTTGTTTTAAAGTATCAAAATTTTCGTATAATAAGATAATCATAATACCCAAAAAAAATAATTTAAATTTCATTTTGATTTTTTAAATTTAATTTAGTCTCTAAACTTTAAAAAATAAAAATAAAAAATAAAAAAACTACTGAGCCTTCAAAACTATTTTTTCTTTAGTGCTTTAAAAACCCAAAAACCAAAGTTTGATAATTTCTTTTGATTTTTCAGTTTTTAAAAAATTAGAGAGATGAAGAGATGTTTTAGAGAGAGAAAGTGAGTGGACATATGTAATAAAAATTTAGAGAACAGATATAAATGTTTTTGAGATAAAAGTTAAACATAGTAAATATAGAGACACGAAAGTAAATATTTTAAGGAGAAAATTCAGAGAATATTAGTTAGACTTCATACAAAAAATGTCAGTTAAAGAAAAAAAAAACTTTAGGGGGGAGAGATAAATTTTAGAGAGAAAAAAGTTAAATAAAAAGAAAAATTTTAGAGAAATAGTAAAGTTAAAGATTAGAGATATGTCAGAAAAATAAAAATAAAAGAGAAAAATAAAGAAAAGTTGTAGTTAGAGAAAATTTGGAGAGTTTTTTTTTTTTTTTTTTTTTCCAAAAGAAAGTTAAAGACATATTTATAAGAGAGAAAGGAAAGTTAGAGAGAAATTTTAGAAATTGATAAGTTAGGTTGGAGTGTAACATCCGGGGATAGGAAGGGTACATGAATGAGCCGATATCACATCCGAATGAGAGGGATCCTCAGGACATGAAAGTATGGTCAAGAAAAGCTTAAAAGAATTGATAGATACTACCTATACCAACAAGGTGCACCTTTCTTTTCGATGGCTCAATCATAGGAACTTTGAAGTTAACCGTGCTTGGCTTGGAGAAGTTCTATGTTGGGTGACCACATGGGAATTTTCCTAGGAAGCATGTGAGTGAGGACAAAGCATCCTAAAAAGGACCTTGTGTTGGTTTGTGGGGACAGTATTCACTCTTAGAATCGGTTTAAGACAAGTATTGTAATGTGGTCAGGTCGCAGGGGAATGTCGGGGTCGTCAGGTGCCGGATTTTCGGATTCCGAATCTTGGGCCTGGGGCGTTACATGGGAAGAAAGAAAAAGAAAAATATTTTATTTTTAGGCAGAGATATTGGAGATCTATGTTAGAAAAGAAGGAAAATTGAAATTTTAAAAAAAGATAAAAAATTTAGAGAGACAATTTTTTAAAGAAAGAGAAATAAAACATTATATCCAAATGAAAATTTGAGAGGCAAACAGAAATTTTTGTAGAAGTAGAAAATATAGAGAGAAAAAAGCTAGAAAAACAAAATGTCGGACAAATAAATGTCCAACAGATGGAAATAAAATAAATAAATAAATAAAGAAGAAAAATGAGTTTTTGAAAAACAGAAATCAGTTTTTTAAAACTTTTTTTTTTAAAAAATACTTCTAATTTCAAAAATAGTATTATGATTACATTATTTCTTTAAGACCTTTAAACCATGTCGATGATATTAAACGGTTGGATCTCCACAAGTTTGAAAGCAAAAACCAAGACTTTTGTGTCTATGAAACCAAAGTGGGCTAGCTATGCCATTTATTCACTAACTCACTACATTGACAATGTTCAAAACACACATCAAAGTGTGCAAATGAAACTCTTTTCAGCATTCAACTACAAACAAACTAGAAAATACATTGAATTATCCACACAAATCCTTCAAGTTCCAGACTGAATTAAAAGCTGCTGTAGTTTGTTTATTCAAGTTTCTACAAACACACTAGACTTTGAAACTTGCAAGCTGTTAAAGTTTTATGAGTTTTTTCTTTTTACATTTAATTTTCAGTTTAATGTTTTAAATTTATTTTGTTGAAGTTAGATTTACATTTCAGTTTTTTGTCTTTTAAGTTATCTTTTGAAGTTTTTTGAGTTACTAACTTTAATGTTGTTTTAAAGATTGTAAGTTAGGTTCATTCTTGTGCCTATAAAAGGATGAACTTCCATGTAAAGTTTGTATCACCAAGTTTTCTACATCAATTAGAAGTTTATTCATCTTGTGGATTCCACTCTCATTTTCCATTTTCTCTCTTTGTTCAACAAACATTGAGAGTTTGATTATTGCTTCCGCAATATTATTTTCAACCTTTCATTTTCAATTTTGTCAACAGTGGTATCAGAGCCTTAGATTTAAAGGGCTGTGATTTTATTTGAGAGTGAGAAATTCCATTTTTGTATTTGAAGAAAATGTCTTCTAATTTTGGTGTCGCCTCTCCTCCACATTTTGGTGGTGAAAACTACCAATTTTGGGTTGTTAAAATGCAATCCTATCTCAAGGCTCTTGGCCTTTGGGAATCTGTTTCAACTAATGCTGATCCTCAACCATTAGGAGAAAATCCAACGTTGAATCAGATTAGACTACATGAAGAGGAGAAATTAAAGAAGCCAAAGGCTTTATCGGTGATTCATGCCGCTTTATTAGATCCTATATTTGCTAGGATTATTGATTGTAAAACGGCAAAAGAAGCTTGGGATAAATTGCAAGAAGAATTTGAAGGAAGTGCACGGGTGAAAGCCGTCAAATTATTGACTCTCAAGAGAGAGTTTGAGATGTTGAAAATGAAGGACTCAGATTCTGTGAGGGACTACACAACAAAAGTGATGACCATTGTAAACCAAATAAGACTAACTGGTGAAACTTTTCCAGATCAAAGAGTTGTGGAAAAAATAATGGTTAGTGTTCCTAGCAAATTTGAGTCAAAAATCTCAGCCATAGAAGAGTCATCTGATTTGACTACTCTCTCTATAGCTGAGTTAATTAGCAAATTACAAGCCCAAGAACAAAGGGATACAATGCGTAATGAGGAGCATGTTGAGGGTGCTTTTCATGCCAAGTCTAAAGGCAAGAAGCCAATTGTCGAAGATGATAGACAAGCGACCAAAGATCAAGGGAGCAAGGGAAAAGGAGAAGCATCGAAGAAAGGTAAATTTCCTCCTTGTTGTTATTGTAAAAAGACCAATCATGCCGAGAAAAATTGTTGGTCAAAAAACAAGAAAGTCTATCATTGTGATTACTGCAACAAAGATGGTCATACAGAGAAATTTTGTTATGCCAAAAAAGACCAAACCCAGCATCCTCCGGAACAAGCAAATTGTGCCAACGATAGTCAAGAAACAAGTTTTTTATTTATGGCTTCTCATGTTGATGACAAAGAGTCAACTTCTTGGCTTATTGACAGTGGATGTACTACTCATATGGCTAAAGATATAAATCTTTTTAGCCAAATGGATAGATCTATAAAGTATAAGGTTGTTCTTGGACATGGCGAGACAGTGCTAGCTGAAGGTAAAGGTACTGTCACTATGCATACTAAGCAAGGTGAAAAGAAAATATCCAACGTTTTATTTGTTCCGAGGTTATCTCAAAACTTGCTTAGTATTGCTCAATTGTTGCATAACAAATTTTCTGTGGTTTTCAAGGACCAAATTTGTGTTATTTATGATCCACAAGGAGCAGAGGTTGCAAGAGTCAACATGGTTGGCAATGCTTTCTTTTTGAATGGTGACTCTCTATGTCATCATGCACTAAATGCAAAAGTAGAAGAAAGCAAAAAGTGGCATCATCGCTTTGGTCACTACAACAACAAAGCTTTGAAGATTTTGCATTCTTCCAATATGGTTGATGATTTTTTCAACTTTACCTCCTTTGATCAGATTTGTGAAAGTTGCCAAGAAGGAAAGATGCACAGACTGCCTTTTTCAAAAGGTGGCAATTATAGAGCCAAAGAAAGGCTTGAATTGGTGCATAGTGATGTTTGCGGTCCCATGCGCAACATATCTATTGGCAATAATAAATATTTCATTCTGTTTATTGATGATTTTACCAGGATGACATGGGTATATTTTTTGGTTGAGAGAACTCAAGTTTTTGAAGTTTTTAAGAAGTTCATAAATTTGGTTGAAACTCAAAGTGGTTGTAAGCTCAAAACTTTGAGAACGGATAATGGGAAGGAATATACCTCCAAGCAATTTGACAAGTTTTGTGAAGACTCGGGAATCCAACACCAGTTGTCCATTGCCTATACACCACAACAGAATGGTGTATCGGAAAGGAAAAACAGAACCGTGATGGAGATGGCAAGATGTCTACTCTTTGGGAAAAAATTACCAAAGAAATTTTGGGCAGAAGCTGTATGTACTGCTATTTATTTGCTCAATAGACTACCTACAAGGGCAGTTGAGGGCAAGACTCCTTATGAAGCTTGGTCAGGTAGAAAACCTTCTGTTAAGAACTTGAAGATTTTTGGATCAGTATGTTACTCTTTTGTTCCTTCAATTAAGAGATCCAAACTTGATGAGAAGGCAATTAAGGGAGTATTTATTGGCTATGCTGCTGATTCAAAAGGGTATAGAATTTTTGACTTGAACACTGAAAAGGTTATCTTGAGTCGTAATGTCATCATTGATGAAGATGCTTATTGGGATTTTGAGAAGCAAGCAATTGTGAGAGACTCATCCACTCGTCTTGAAAACTTAGAACAAAATGAATCTTCTGTTGATTCAACTGTTTCTAATGATCAAGATAACCAAAATTCTCCATCAAATGATGATGACCTTATTGATGCAACTGGTGATGATCCGAATTACAAGGTAAGATCACTTGCTGATGTATATGAAAGTTGTAATCTTGTTATTGTTGAACCAAATAACTATTATGAGGCTTCACAATCTGCTGAATGGATTGCCGCTATGAAAGAAGAATTGGAGATGATCAATAAAAATAATACATGGGAGCTTGTGGAGCAACCACGAGGAAAGAACGCCTTAGGTGTGAAATGGGTGTTCAGAGTGAAGTATAATTCTGACGGTTCAATCAACAAATATAAAGCAAGGTTAGTGGTAAAGGGTTATGCACAACAACCCGGAATTGATTATGGAGATACATTTGCTCCAGTTGCACGACACGACACAATACGCTTGATTATTGCTTTAGCTGCACACTTGGGGTGGAAAATATTCCATCTAGATGTCAAATCAGCTTTTTTGAATGGTGATCTTACGGAGGAGATTTATGTGAATCAACCTGAAGGGTTTGTGGATAAAGGCAAAGAAGACAAAGTATATCATCTGAACAAAGCCCTTTATGGATTGAAGCAGGCACCTCGTGCTTGGTATAGTAAGATTGATTCTTACTTGCTTCTTCAAGGTTTTAGGAGGAGTATGAGCGAAACTACTCTCTATGTTAAGGTTGGTGACAACTCTAAGCAGCTCATTCTTTCTCTTTATGTTGATGATATGCTTGTAACTGGAAATGATTATCAAATGCTACAAGATTTTAAAGTTGAGATGGAAAAGATGTTTGAGATGTCAGATCTTGGTTACATGCGTTATTTTCTTGGTATGGAAATTCATCAAGAAGATAAGGGTATTTTTATTACCCAAAGAAAGTACGCTCAAGGAATTTTGAAGAAATTCAAGATGGAGACATGTAAAGCTGTTTCTACTCCTTTAGCGATAAATTTAAAAGTCTCAAAGAATGACGGTGATAAGCTTTCAAATCCTACAAACTACAGAAGTTTAGTAGGAAGTCTATTGTATTTGACAGCATCTAGACCGGACTTGATGTTCGCTGCAAGTTTTCTATCAAGATATATGAATTCACCCAGTGAAGTTCATTTTGGTATTGCTAAAAGAGTGCTTAGATACTTAAAAGGTACTCTTGATTTTGGAATTTGGTTCAATTTTACAGGTGATTTGGAATTGACTGGATATTCTGACAGTGATTGGGCTGGTTGTGTTGATGATTCTAAGAGTACTTCCGGTTATGTTTTTTCTCTTGGCACTGGGATTTTCTCTTGGAATTCAAGAAAGCAAGAAGTTGTGGCTCAATCAACTGCCGAAGCTGAATATATTTCAGCTGCATCAGCTGCAAATCAAGCAATATGGCTTCGCAAATTGCTTAGTGATTTGGGATTTGAACCTCAAGAGCCTACAAAATTGTTTTGTGATAACAAGTCCGCTATTGCTATTGCCTCCAATCCTGTACAGCATGGTAGAACGAAACACATCAAAGTTAAATTTCATTTGTTGAGGGAAGCAGAGAAAGAATGCGAAATCAAACTCAAGTTTTGCAGTTCTGAGCAACAACTTGCAGATATTCTCACAAAAGCTCTACCACATAGGTCATTTCTGTTTCTACGCCAAAAGCTGGGCGTCACAAAGAAAAACCTCAAGGAGGAGTGTTAAAGTTTTATGAGTTTTTTCTTTTTACATTTAATTTTCAGTTTAATGTTTTAAATTTATTTTGTTGAAGTTAGATTTACATTTCAGTTTTTTGTCTTTTAAGTTATCTTTTGAAGTTTTTTGAGTTACTAACTTTAATGTTGTTTTAAAGATTGTAAGTTAGGTTCATTCTTGTGCCTATAAAAGGATGAACTTCCATGTAAAGTTTGTATCACCAAGTTTTCTACATCAATTAGAAGTTTATTCATCTTGTGGATTCCACTCTCATTTTCCATTTTCTCTCTTTGTTCAACAAACATTGAGAGTTTGATTATTGCTTCCGCAATATTATTTTCAACCTTTCATTTTCAATTTTGTCAACACAAGCTTCTCTTCACCCAAGCCATTATCTTGGGACACTCAGCCTCAATGATGAAGTTTCCAAGGGTTGCATAGGTATAAAACCAAGTGTAATATCCAATCAAAGTAATGTCTACAACTCCTAAACAATTACCTCCGGGGAACCAAAAACTAAAAACCAAATGTTTGGGCTTAAATCATTGGTTTCACAAACTTCCCTTATGCATAATCGTGTTGGATTAGTTTTTTCACTTATGTGAAAAGTCCATCATCAAGACCCATTTGGATTTCATTTAATCTTTTGCATGTGTGAAAGAGAAAGCAACAGAAAGCATAGAGAAAAAGAAAGGGAAAAAAAAGTTTGTTTGGTACAAAATCGTTACTCATTGTAATCCATTATTGATTATATAATGGAGATTTTGACTTCGGTTCGTAGTTTCTTAATGCTCACCTTGAGGAGAAGGACAATGACACTCCACATATCTCCACAATGGTATGATATGTTCGGCATTGCTTTTGGTTCCATCCAAAAATCCTCATACCAATGGAGAAAGTTGTCCTCCCTTATATTATACCCATGATCATCCCTTTGTTTAGCTAATGTGGGACTTTGGTCGCACTCCCAACAGGGCTTTTCCATGTTAAAATTAATTGTTGGTGTCATTATTATTACTATTTCTACATGCTGAATTTCCTCTTAGGTTACACAAGAAGGGATAATAGTTCTCAGAATATTGTGTGTTTACCCCAACAACCTACCCTAGTTTTTTCTTTTCCCTTTTCCTGAGTTCCAAGTAGAAATGTGAGAGATGTCTTAACAGTTAAACTATATAAAGTTGGTTGTTCAGCTCAAGTTACACGAGCTTGTCTTGTAAACTATACATCCAAAAAAATGTCTTTAATTTACATTATTTAAGTATTCTGATTACATTTCTTTTTAAAATATAAAAATATAAAATATGAAAGTGAAGATTTGGACTTTTAAACCATGTTGAATGATATTAAACTATTGGATCTCCACAACTTTGTAAGCAAAAACCAAGACCTTTCGTCTATAGAACCAAAGCCGGCCATGCTCATTTATTCAATGACTCGCTACATTGATAATGTTCAAAACACACATTAAAGTGTGCAAATGAACCTCTTTTAAGCATCTAAACAGAAAATAACAAAACCCCAACTACAAACACACTAGAAAGTACATTGATTTGTCCACTCAAATCCTTCAAGTTCCAGACTGAATTAAAAGCTGCAGCAGTTTGTTTAGTCAATGCCAAGATCTTTCCTCAATTGAAGCACAAAGTCATAGACCTTCTTGGGATCAGCCAGTGACTTTGAAACACTGTCCTTTTGCAAGCATCTCTTGGCCCAAGCCATTGTCTTTGGACACTCAGCCTCAATGCTGAACTTCCCAATGGTTTCAAAGGTATAAAACCAAGGGTAGTATCCAATCAAAGCAATGTCTACAAATCCCAAACAATCACCTCCAAAGTAAGCCTTCTCCCCAAGAAACTCTTCCAATTGCTTCAAAATTTCTATCACCTCCTTCTTGCCTGCCTCATGCTCATCCTCCTCCGTGCTGCCCCATATCTTCTTTGCAGCACCATAAAACTGTAATTTTTTTCACAGGATGGTTTCATTGATTGAGAATAATATATATGAATGAAAGGATTAAATTCATTAAAGACCTATGAACTTCAGCTTTAAAAGAGTAATCGTGATTTAACGTGGTATGAGAATAGAAAGCCTTGTATTTCAACCACTAAAACGTCATCTTTACCCTCGATTTGGAGGTTAGACGACCCCTGTATGTTATTTAACTAAAAAAAAAAACAAATAATAATATGAAGCAGAGAGCCAAAAAGGATCCTTCACTGTCAAGAGCGCTTACCACCTTGCGACCAACCACGCTACTTGCCTTGAGGCTTGATCCTTGTTGGAGAAAGTTTTGGAAAATTAAGGCTATGCCTAAGACCTTGTGTTTTGGAGTTGTAAGGTATCAAAAAAAAATCTGGAAATCCTATTTCCCCATTATGAGAGACCTATTTTCCTTAAACAGGGAAACCTTGAGGCCAGAAGATTATTGGGCATGGATATCAGAGAAGCTTAATTCAGAAGATTTGGAGCTGCCCGTTGTCATTCTTTGGAGTGTTTATGGAAATAGAGAAATGAAGTCAACAAAAATGGAGGCATCCTAGACACAGCCAGCATAATCAGATTGGTTGAACACAACAAAAAGAGTGAAGATAGTTCGTCTTATCAGGCCTCATCGAACCAGCTAGAATTCTCCCAGGACTTGTGAGTCTCCACGAGGTGTGATCGCCAAATTAACAGTGGAGGAATAGGATGGATCCTTCGTGACTCATCAAGATGATCTTCAATTTGCTTGGACTTCAAGAGAATCAATGCAAGCTGGTCCGTGAAGCAATTAAAAATGAAAGCCATTCCAAAAGGGTTAAATTGCATACCTTCCATCTGAGCTTACCATCAAGATTTGATCATCCCCAATAGTGATCAAATCAGATGCCCTAGTCTATGGGGTGGTTTTCACCTAACTCTTTTTTGGTTTAATGAAGTATTCCCTTTAAAAAAAAAAAAAAAAAAAAAAAAAAAACTCCTTCCTACTAATCAAAGTGAGCATAGATTATACTTAGCCTGCACTCTTAACGAAAAGGTCAGACATTCAAATCTTCCACTCCAAATGTTGTTGAATTCAAAAAAGAAAAAAAAAATCCTTCCCACATCTCATTTACAACAACAACCACCAAATTATTTTTTTAAAAAAAAAAAAAACTTAATTAAACTGTGTAATGCTTTCGCTAAAATTAATACTAATAATCATCCGTTTCCTTGACTCATCGCATCCTTGGTCAAAAGATGCAAATAACAACATCTCAACTTCTTCTTTCTAGACGTTTTTGTTTTTTTTTTTTTTTTTTTTTTGTTTTTTGTTCTTTGTTCTCCTCCAAAAAAAAAATCCCTCTCATGTTAAAAAAAAAAAAAGTTAAATATTAAGAAATAGGAGAAAACAAAAGAGTAGCAAGATAAGATGTTTAAATTGTTGGACTCAATACTCATATCCTTGGAACTAATTAAATTAAAGAGAATTCACAAGAAAGAGAAAAAGGAAGAGAGAAAGCCAAATTACCTTCTTGTCAATGAAATCCACCCAAAATCTGGCCTGAGCCCTCTGATAAGTATCAGTCGGCAACAAAGGAGCTTTATCCTTCCAGACTTCATCGATATACTGAACGATAATGGAAGATTCACAGATGGGTTTTCCATTATGAACAAGAACAGGGATCTTCTTGTGAATTGGGTTCATCTGCAGAAGCAAAGGGCTCTTGTTCCTCAGATCTTCATCCACACATTCGTAGGCGACGCCCTTCTCGGCCAGGGCTACTCTGACTCGCATCCCGAACATGCTAGCCCAAAGATCCAACAGTTTCACTTCGTCCGCCATTGCTGCCAAATGGGAAAGAAGAATGGAGAAGAGAAGAGGTTGATATTGGGACTGGTTAGGTTCTGTGAATGAGATAATTTATATGAAGTGGGGAAATTGGGATAATCGGAGAGACAAGCTAAGATAATGAAAGGAGGAAAAAGAAAACAGTTCCTTTTCCACAAGTGTATGGTCTTCTCGAAAATTCGCCTATTTGTTTCGTTTTTTTTCTTTTTTTTTTTTTTTCCTCCTTGAAATGGGAAAGGGTGTCGCCATTTGAAAATTTTATTTTCGTGAACTAGAGCGTTAATCCATGGAGTGAAAAAGCTCATCATCAAGATCCATTTGGACTTCGTTCATTTAATCTTTTGCATGTGTGAAAGAGAAAGCAACAGAAAGCATAGAGAAAAAGAAGGGATAAAAAAGTTTCTTTGGTATAAAATCGCTTTTCAATCCTTTGGAGGTCAATTTCCGGTCCAATCGAGCTAAAATTTGTTCTCTTGCAATGTTGTCGAGATTTATAATCTTGAGTGGTGTATGCATCTAGTGGTGACTAAGGAGATTTTGACTTCGGTTTGTAGTTGCTTAATGCTCACCTTGAGGTGGTTTTGTTAAGGACAAAGACACTTCACATATCTCCACAATGATATGATATATTGTTTACTTTAGACATAAGTCCTCATGACTTTGCTTTTGGTTCCATCCAAAAGACCTCATACTAATGAAGATAGTTGTCATCCATTATATATCCATGATCATCCTCTTGTCTAGTCAATGTGCAACTAATTTGGTCACACTTCGAACAAGTTTCGAACAAGTTTTTCCATGTTAAAATTAATTGCAGCTGGTGTCTTGTGTTTGATTATTATTACTATTTCATGTTTACACAAGAGAGGATAATAGTTCTCAGAATGAAGTGTGTTTACCCCCAACAATCTGACCCTAATTTTTTCTTTTTCCTTTTTTGAGATCCAAGTGGAAATGTGAGAGATGTCTTAACCGTTAAACTATATAAAGTGGGTTGTTCAGCTCAAGTTACACGAGATTATCTCGTAAACTATACACCCAAAAAAATGTTTTTAATTTACATTATTTAAGTATTCTAATTACATTTCTTTTTAAAATATAAAAATATAAAATAATGAAAGTGAAGAAACTATTGGATCTCCACAACTTTGTAAGCAAAAACCAAGACCTTTTGTCTATAGAACCAAAGCCGGCCATGCTCATTTATTCAATGACTCGCTACATTGATAATGTTCAAAACACACATTAAAGTGTGCAAATGAACCTCTTTTCAGCTTCTAAACAGAAAATAACAAAACCCCAACTACAAACACACTAGAAAATACATTGATTTATCCATACAAATCCTTCAAGTTCCAGATTGAAAAAGCTGCAGCAGTTTGTTTAGTCAAGGCCAAGATGTTTCTTCATTTGAAGCACAAAGTCATAGACCTTCTTGGAGTCAGGCAGGGTCTTTGAAACACTGTCCTTTTGCAAGCATCTCTTGGCCCAAGCCACTGTCTTGGGACACTCAGCCTCAAAACTAAAGTTCCCAATGGTTTCATATGTATAAAACCAAGGGTAGAATCCAATCAAAGCAATGTCTACAAATCCCAAACAATCACCTCCAAAGAAAGCCTTCTCCCCAAGAAACTCTTCCAATTGCTTCAATATTCCTATCACTTCCTTCTTGCCTGCCTCCTGCTCCTCTCCTTTGCTGCCCCATATCTTCCTCGTAGGATCATAAAGCTGCACATTTTCATAATGGTTTCATTGGCTAAGAATATCGATGGAAAGATCAAATTATATGGTGAGCTATAAACTTAAGCTTTTAAGAGTAATTGCGATTTTTCATGGTATCATAATAAAAAGCTTTGTATTTGAACCTCTGAGAATAAGTAATTGAGCTTTATACTAAGTGTTAAGCCTACCAAACAAGTAGGGTATTTGCCGACACAAACATAGCTTAACTAAGCTAAAACTTGAACCATCGATCAAGAGGTCAGAGATTCGAACCACCCCACGTGTTGTAAACAAAAATGAAGTAGAATATTTAGATCATGAATACAATTAGACTAGATGTATTGTCAAGAGTACAACCAAAGTTGTACATCAGCAAGAGGGGAAAATCATTAAAAAAACAAAAATAAACTAGAGATATTTCCAGAATATTATATTAATGTGGAGATATGTCGAGGATTCATTCTCTACAATGTGTCAAATAGTCTCTATTTTTCTTCAAGAATCTTGTTTTAAAATTCTTGATTAGTTTCTTCTCCCCACAAACCAAAAAGTAAATTAAAACATAGTTCGACTGATCTAAAACTTGTATTCTAAATCCATTATTAAATTAACATATTTCGACCCATGACGACCACCCACCTACCCCCAAATCCACAGTCACTTGAAGAAAAAAAAAAAAGCTAAATACCAATACTTTAGATTTCATTTCATTTTAATTATTGTACCTCCAAACGGACTAATTTAAAAAATGAGAGAAGGAGAATGTTAAGAAATATGAAACAAAAAAAAAATAGAGCTTCGAGAAACCTGAGAGATAAAAGAGGAAAAAAGAAAAAAAAACCTTTTTGTCGATGAAATCCACCCAGAACCTGGCCTGAGCCCTCTGGTAAGGATCAGACGGCAGCAGAGGAGCTTTATCCTTCCAGACTTCATCGATATACTGAACGATAATGGAAGATTCACAGATGGGTTTTCCATTATGAACAAGAACAGGGATCTGCTTTTTAACTGGGTTCATCTGCAGAAGCAAAGGGCTCTTGTTCCTCAGATCTTCTTCCACATACTCGTAGGCCACGCCCTTCTCGGCCAGGGCTATTCTAGCTCGCATCCCGAACATGCTGGGCCAGAAATCCAACAGCTTCACTTCGTCCGCCATTGTTGCCAAATGGGAAAGAAGAAACTCGAAAACGGAGATGGAGAAGAGATTGAGAATTGAGAATTGAGATTGAGATTTGAGAGTGGACCCATTTTAAAGGACGAGGGGAAAACTTGGAAAATTGGAGAGAGAAGCTAAAGGACAAAAAGGGGAAGGAAATTTCGTTGCCTTTCTCGAAATTTCCATATCTCTTTTTTCCTTTTCTTCCGTTTGATGGACATTTGGACATTGAAAAATGGATAGGGTGTCAGCACGTCGAGGTTTTACTCTTGATACATTAGAATCGTGGTGAGAAATGAAAAGTCCAACTTTTCAACTATTTAAAAACGATTTTAAATTATAAGTTTAGTTTCCCAACTTTGGAAGGGTATCAATTTGGTCTTTAAATTTTTCTATAAATTTTTTATTTTGTGTTCAATAGGTCACTAAATTTTAAAAATGTCTAATAGGATTTTAAGGCTCCTATTTGAACCATTTCAGTTTTTTATTTTTGGTTTTTCTGTTTTTGATTTTTTGTTTTTGGTTTGTTGTTTTGTAATAACAAAAACCATATATGTTTGATAACGATTTTTTTTCCTGTTTTTATAAAACTGAAAACCAAACTTGTTTGATAATTGTTTTTGGTTTTCGGTTTTAAAAAAATTAGAGAGATGAAAAGATGTTTTAGAGAGAGAAAAATGTGTAGAGACATTGAAACAAAAATTCAGAGACACGAATATAAATGTTTTCGAGAGAAAAGATGTAAAAATTTAGAGATGTGAAAGAAAATATTTAGAGAGAGAATATTAGTTGGACTCCATAAAAGATATTAGTCAGAGAAAAAAAAGAAAAAAAGTTAGGGTAGGAGAGATAAATTTTAGATAGAAAAGTTAAATAAAGAGAGAAATTTTAGATAGATAGCAAGGTTAAGAGTAAAAGATATGCTAAAACAATAACGATGAATTAGAAAAATAAAGAAAAAGTATAGCGAGAGAAAATTTTGGGAGATTTTTTTTTCCAAAAGAAAATGTATAATATGTTTATTAGGGAGAGAAAAATCGTGGATAATTTTTAGAAATAGATGAGTTATAGAGGGAAAAAAGTTTTAAGAGAGAAAATTTTAAAGAGAAAAAAATTAGAGAGAAAAATGTTTTAGAGAGAAAAAAAAAATACAAAAAGAAATTTGTCCGAGAGACATAGGTAAAAGAGGAAAAAAAAAAGAAGAAAAATGAGTTTTTGAAAAACAGAAATTCGTTTTTAAGAACTACTTTTTTTTTTGTTTTTGAAATTTGCTTAAAACAGAAAACAAAAAATAGAAATGGTTATCAAACAGTCCTATTTTTTAAAAATGAAAAAAAAAACAAAAAACATAAAGCGAAATGGTTATCAAACCGTCCCTAAACTTTTAATTTTATGTCTAATAGGCTTGCGGGTTTTAAAATTTTTTTAAATAGGTCAAAGGCTTATTAGACATAAAATTGAAAGTTGATGGATCTATTGGAGACAAAAATGAAAGTATAAGAAACTTTTGGATACTTTTAAAGTTTAGGGACTTATTAGATGCAAAATTGAAAGTTCGAAAACCCATTTAAAACTTTTTAAAATTCAGAGATCAAATTAACTCAACTCTGAAAATTCGTGGAGTAAACTTGTAATTGAATCAAGTTCTTAAAAAAAAAAATTATAATGACGGTGTAAAAAGACTAAAAGTGATTTTTAACTTTAAAATTTTACTGATTCTATTTAGCATTTGAATTTTATAGTGCGTTAGGAATAAATTTTGAAAAAAAAAATGTGTTTTTTAAGCTTTTTTTTTTTTTTTTTTTGGGGGGGGATAAAAGGCTAAATCATTTTTTCATAACCACCTTTGAAAAAATTAATAATTTCAAGTAGATTTAATATGGCTTTTTGAATGATTTTAGATCAACAATGTTTTATAAGAAATTCTTAATAAATAAAAAAAAATATTTTTAGAAATTTGGATTAATTTAATAGTCATTTTTAAGGAATTCTGAACAGATAGATTATCCAAAAATGACTTTTAAATTAATCCAATTTTTTTAAGAATTTCTCATGAAACACTTTTAATCATCTAAAATCATTCAAAAAAAATTATACTAAATTTTCTTTAAATTATTAATTTTTTTTCAAGGGTGGTTGTAAAAAATTGATTTTGTCATTAACTTCTTTTTTTTCTCTCCCTTTCCAACTAACATATGTTGGTTGAACATTTCTTTAAAAGTTAATTTTAGGTTAAAATACTATGTACCTTGTCTTTCATTCTATTTTAGTCTTGGTACTCTTCAATTTTAGTCCTTTGTGCTCAGAATAAAGCTTAAAGTTAGTCCTTATTGTTGGTTTATGGTTAACTTTTCTAAAAAAAAAATTAATGTCTATAGGTCTTTCCTCTATAAAATTTTGAAAATTTGTCCACATTATGTCTTTTCTTGTATGAAAATTATTTTGATTATTAGAATGGTAGTTTTGCCTAAATAACAAAACTCAAAATTATATTGGATTCTATTAAACACAAAATTCAAATGTCATTAGGTACAAGTATGTTAGGTCAGAACATATTATTTAAACATGATACTCAAGACAAGGTACATCAAATATTTACTCGACGTGCTTCTTTAGAAAAAAAAAAAACTAATAAGTAATAACTTGACGTGTTCGAGTATATATAATGAGTTAACTCAATATGATTAATGTAACCATATTTGTGTGTTAAACTCTTAGGACCTTTCTTCAAAAAAAAAAAAAAAAAAAAAAAAAAAAAAAAAAAAAAAAAAAAAAAAAACTCAAACTCCTCTTAGGATCCTCAACTCAAATATCTTAACATCTTTTATTAATAATAGCCCATCCAATCAACTCTTTGACTAAATAAAAAGCAAATATATGTAGGAACTAAACTTGAAATTCAACCAATGTCTTCAAATTTAGGGGGGGAAAAGTCTAAATCAAATAATAAGTTATATCGGTTAATTTATAAATTTTGTCACTTTCATGTTTGTATTTATTTAGTTCTCAAACTTTAAAAAGTGTCTAATAAGTCTCCTAAACTTTTAATTTTGTGTCTAATAAATTCTTCAAATTTTAATTTTGTGTCCATTTAATTTTTGAATTTTCAATCTTGTGTCTAATAGGTCTTTAACTTATTATTATACATTTTTAAAATTTTCATCGACATTCTAGACACAAAATTGAAAGTTATGGTATTAAACACAAAATTCAATTTTATAATTAATAAATAATAAAATCTTTTGAATATGTCAAACACTTATTAGACACATGATTAAAATTTTTAAGATATGTTAGACATTTTTATAGTATTATATACAAAATTATAAGTTTAAGGACTTATTAAAAACTTTTTAAATTCAAATATCTTTTAAATACAAACTTAAAAGTTCAAATACTAAATTGGAAATTTAGCTATTATATATTTATAAAATCCATCGAACACAAATGCACACAATGTGTAGTCGATTTCCCCTCTTTTGCACTCGTTCACCCGTGTTTAAGGGTCAAGTTTGGAGATTTCTCATTTGTGGGGAATCAAACTATCATGCAACTTGCATTCATTGATATTATCTTGGCACGTGGGGGGAGAAAGCAATACGTTGTTTAATCAAGCAAGTTACGACTATCACGAAGGTTCACCAATCTCCCTAAGTCGATGTATATTACTTTATCATATACTAATGAAAATTGTCTAGGAAACTACCCATCACCCTATGATAAATTTGGTTAAAATATAATTTTGATGTGTTTCATTTTATTTTAATTCATATAGTTTCAAATGTTAAAATTTAGTCATTATACTACCAATAAAGGTTAAAATTGATTCCTAATGCTAGTTTTTCAAGTTAATTTTTGTTGAAATTTTCATGCAAGAAAAGACACAATATGAACATATTTTCAAAATTTATAAAAGGCTATGGTTTTTTTTTTTTTTTTTTTAATAGAAGGGCTATGGCTAATTGAGACAAATCGTTTTAGAAAAGTTAACATTAAATTAATCATAAAAACCAATTTTAAGTTTTATTGAAAGTTCAAAGAGTAAATTTAGACATTTGTGAGTACAATCACTAAAATGAAACAAAATAAGGTAGAGAGACCAAAATGATATTTTAATCTATTTCAAAACTTAGGATGCCACTGAAATAATTGGTGACGTCACTGCTGACCTAATAAATTTAAGGGAATTTAATGCTTAAAAGATAAAAAGATAGAAGAAAATTCTTCCGTTGAAAAAGAAACGAGAAGTCACTGTTCACCTCAAATAATATAATAGTTTTTTTTTTTTCCTTTTTTCCTTTTTTCCTTCTTTCTTTCTTTCTTTTTTCTTTTGTTTGAATTCAACAATATATACATTGTTGATGGTCGATTTTGGTCAGAGGAAACTCACCTGACCTTCACGTGCCACCAACGGTAAATTTGTAGATGAGGGGGAAGACGTGGCCTGCAAAAGAGAAAACCTGCACACCGGTGTGGTGCTAGCCACACCGCCTCCGATGCTTAAGTCAGAAAACGGAAGGGAGAGCTAGAGAGCAAGAGAAGAGAGTCGAGAATTGAGTTCGGGTCCCCTTCTTCAGTGGCGAAGAGGGGTATAAATACCTGCTCGTGCTCCTAGGGTTTTTAGGAATTCGGAGGCGTTTCGGGACAAACTAGGCGAAACCGAGGCGGCTAGAAGCATCAGGGACCGAGAGGAGGTGACCGAGCTCGGCCCGCGCAAGCGGGCCGACCATATGGGTCGGGCCAAGTTGGCCCGGCCCTTTGGTCGGTTCTTCCTCTGGGTCGGTCTCCCAGCCCTATTTTGCCCGGACGTCCTCGTCTGCTCCTTGTGCGTCGGGTGGTCCAAAATTGCCTATAACATATATAAAAGTAAATGATTCGAATATCTGATCTTTTGATTGAAGATATATAAATTTTAATCGATTAAACTATTGTATTAATTGTGCACCGTGTTATTATTTTTAATAAGAATAAATCGTTTGATTGTTTGTGATTGTTTTTACAAGATTTAATAGTTCAAAATTTAAATTATAAAGATTAAATTGTTACTAATTTAAATATGCAAATGACTAAATTCTTATTTCTATTGAACCAAAAAAAAAGTTTTTTACTTATCTATTTGTGAAATCTTGTAGATACTAGATAACCAATTTTCAAATCAGATTAAAAGAAAATTATAATCTGCAAGAAAAGTTTGACATCTGTAACATCAATAAGTCACTGCTGACCTCATTTTCTAGGATTACAAGCAATTATTTGAGAATTTTAATTAACTCTATAATTTATTTTGATTTGCAAAATTTTTGAGAAATCAATTTCTTTTAAAAAAATTTATAAAAAAGGTCTAAATTATTTTTAAAACATTAAATTTATTATGAGGTCAGCAGCGAAGTCATCAAGAAGTCACTGCTCACCTCATAATTAAGGGTATTTTCCATTGTTTATAATTCTAAAGATCTTAACATATTTCCATTTACATTAATTTTTTGTTGCAATCTCTGTAGATACTTACTACGTTTTTTTTAAAAGGAAATAAATTCATTAACCAGAATAAGAACTGTTCATAACCACCTCCTCATAAATGATGGAGGGAATCCAAGATGGGATATTTACACCCCTATAAAAAATGTCTGTCTTCTAGTGTGGAAGAGACCCAAAACGACAATTCCCCATCGACAACATCGGACGATGGAACTCTCACCGGCGACAAACCCGCCGCTGCTCGAGCAAGGAGATGTGCGATTCGGTTTCCAGCCCTCGGACATTTGACAAACGCTACAACTTCACACGATGGGGCCAAAGTCACGATCTCATTCAGCAAAAGCTTTGATTCCGAGAGGTCTTCGATTTCGTAGTTCAACGCCTTAATCACCTTCGATTTTGTAGATACTTACTACGTTGGTGATTGGGTTGGTGAAAATCAAATTCTCCAAATAAATTTTCTAAATTAAGAATTTCTTTTTAATTCTTGAATTATTAATAATTGTTTCTTTATCTATGAATTATAAAATGTATTTTATTTTGTTTGTTTCTTTAACTACTAGTTTGTTTTGTTTTGTTTTTGTGAAACTTCAAGGATGAAAAACCATTTACAGGATAATCTTAACTGTTCTACGTATTTGGTAAAACCGATTCCTCCTTAATTTATCTAAAATCACTTTCAAATTTCCTCTTACGTGTAAAGTCACCTACCTTGCTTAAAAATTTGTCATTCCTTCTAATTAAATTTTTAAAATTATAATCCTATCCTTCTATATATCTTCTTTTTTATTTCACATTTATTTTATCCTATAGGAATAAAATTTTAATTTATTCAATTTTTTATAACACTTGTTTTCCTATACTTTTATCAAATAATTTAGATCAAATCATACAAATACTTAAACAATTAACTTATAAAATGGAGGCTAAACATCAAAATAAAAACAATTAAAACAATACGTCGCTCTAGTCATTAACTAAATCACATCAATTTTGTATCATTTTACTAAATACTACCATATACTTTATCGAGTTTAAGATAAAATTTACTTAACATTAATTAGTCTCGAGAAAATTTTTAATACTATGAAAGTACACTACTTCCTTTTATTTATTGTCCGTCATGTCAGCCAACATCTTTTTGAAAATGATGTAGGATCCACCAACATTAAAAAATATATTTATAAAAGTAAAATTATAATGTGAACAAAGAGAGTACTACGAAACGTTTTTCGTCTGTCTCACATGTGAGGCAAAACAAATCTCTCTCTCTCATGCAATGTGAGATGCAAAACTACTCTCCCCTCTTGCATGTTAAACATGTCTCCTAACATGCAAAGACCCACTGCCATATTAGTGACCAACCTCTCCAACTGATCATTTTGTTACTTTGCTTTTAAAAACAAGCCAATTCTTTTACCTACCAATTGTACTTCTTTGACCTCTAATTCGACCAACTCTCGTTGCCACTGCAAACAACGGAGCAAGAAACTACTAGGTGAAATTATATCATCGACCTAGAAGTCTAAGTTTCAAATCTACACTCCTATGAACTAAAGGAGGAAAAAAAAAAACAAGCGAACTAAACCAACCCCAACTTGAGATTGTCCCACTTGATGAAATTAGAAAATGGGCTAGTATGGGGTTTGTATGGGGTCTTCCACACCACAATATGACGATCAAGACAAGTCACGTCAAACATATATCAATCGGACTATCTAAAAATTAATCGGTGATTGTGAGTTTAGCATGACACCAAGATAATCATATGTGATTAAATTTAAATGTATTCATCTAGGTCGCTCACACCCAACAGACAAAATTGAAAAGGATAGATTTATAAACATCACATAGCATTGAATCTATGTTCTCTAACACGTTACCCAGCAACTCGTATAAATAACGAAAAATGGATCACTTGTAATTCACCAACACTTTTGCACTACTAACCCTATGCAACTTAAGACATTAAATCTAATTTAAGCATCAAAAGGGTGTAGAGACACCAAACCTAAACTTGTATGTATTTCTCTAAGAACGTTCTTTTAGTAAGTCATTGACGTGCATCAAACCAATAAAACTCAAACTCTTTGGCCTAAATTCCACAACCAAAAAAAAAATCAATTTCAATTTCAATTTCCAACCTTTTTCTTCAAAGGACTAGATTAGTTGAACATCCATTATAGTCCAAAACCATCTGGTTTCATTTTCTGGTCTCACTTTTAATATTGAATAAATTACATGTTTAGTCCCTCAATTTTTAATATCGTGTCAATTTAGTCTCTGAACTTTAAAAAGTTTTAAATAGGTCTTTAGACTTTCAATTTTGTTTCGAATAGGTTCTGAACTTTAAAAAGTATCTAATATGTCCTTAAACTTTCACTTTTGTGTTAAGTCTCTTAACTTTTAATATTGTGTCTAATAAGTCTTTGACCTATCCTATATTTTTTAAAATTCACAAGCTTACTTGATACAAAATTGAAAGTTTGAATCTTAATAAACATGAAATTCAATTTTATATGTTGCAAGTTGGTTAATTTTAAAAAATCTTGAATACATCATGAACTTATTAGACACATAATTAAAAGTTTAAGGACCTATTAGACATTTTTAAAATTCGAACATATTAGACACTTTTTAAAATTCAGAGACCTGAAAGTTTGGAGACTAAATTTGTAATAAAACCTTTAACATTAGTTCATTCCTAACTTACAGACCGATAGCTTCCCGAATCCTCTTGAAGGTGAAGGATGAACTCCACTTTGCATTAAAAAAACAATCAAAGAAAATGACACCTTCACTAGGTTCAACTGCCACTAATTTCATGCTTTATTTAGTACGCAATGACGTAAACGAACGATTAACCTTCTGGAAATTTCCACTTTTTGCCTCCCAATAAATAAAAATCAACGAGTCAAAATGAGAAAAGATTTGAACCGACCATCGTCATGATAGAGAAATATTAAATGTATAACTACCAATAAAGTTCAAGATCACTAAGATGATCTCTGAAAATAGAAATTCAATGAAAACAGAATTGTATTTCATGTTTTTAAATGTGTTTGATGACAGATTTAGAAATTTGATCCGAATTTAAATAATGGTTCAAAATGTGTTTTATAATATATTTATAAACCATAAATTATTTGTAGTTATCAATGAAATACTAAGTTGAATATAAAATATTATTAATTAATGTATAAACATATTATGTATTATAGGTTTTATTATTATTTTACAATATCATATAATTTATAATGCATTATATTATACAAATTTTAATTTCACAAAAATAAATTGAGTTTACTACATGAAATACTATATTTATTAAAATTTTTATCTTTTTAAATTTAACCCTGCATTTAAGCCCCCATTTGATAACCATTTCGTTTTTGGTTTTTGGTTTTTGAAAATTAGGCTTGTTTTCTCCTAAATTCCTATCATGGCTTTCATCCTAGTTAAGGTTGCATTTGAATTCCTAGCCAAATTTTAAAAACAAAAACAAGTTTTTGAAAACTACTTTTTTTTGTTTCCAAAATTGGACTTGGTTTTTGAAAAGAAGGTAGAAGATTGATACTAAAACCAAGAAGCTTATAGGTGAAAGTATGGGTGTATAAGTTTAATTTTCAAAAACCAAATGATTATCAAACGGGACCTAAAATTTTCAAATTCAAAATCTGGATACAATGAAAACATAAAAAAAATTGTTTTCAGAATTTCTACTATTTGGATCACAAAATCCGAAAAACGTTTTCAAAAACACATCTGTCAAACGCATATTCACTAAATTTAATTAATTTGAAAACATAAAACAAAATCCATATTACCTACAAAACAGGCCCTGGTCTTTCATCACAAACAAAATCATTATAAATAATTTTTCAGAAAACAATACAAGTATCAACATCCCTTGTATCAAAAAATAACATAGACAATGTCTTCAAGGCACATCATCATCATCCGAACTGTCTGCCTTCTACTTTTCTAAGACAATCAACATTCTCCATTTCAGCCCCACCCTCCAAAGAGGATCGAGTTTTCAAGTTTTCAAGTTGTTTCAATGTTCCAAACAAGTTAAACAAAAGAAAACATTCCTTTAAAAACAGAACGGCTCCATCCAGAAAGACTTTCAAATACTACAAAAAAAAAAAAAAAAAAGGGATAACTGAACGTTAGTCTAACTGTTTGACAAATGAATCTTGCAAAATATTATAAGTCTGCCACAGAACTCTGTATTATCTCCACTATGGGTATGTACAATTCAAAGTAAGAAGTAGAACTGAGAACGAGCATTAAAGAAACCGAAAGAGATACATGGCGGTAAAACTGAAAACGAAATCGAATACTATCAAACCCTTTCAAAGCAGTGTTGCCCGAGATATTTCCAACTTTAGGCTGCAGCAAGAGCCTACGGTGTCATTTTATCGTGCTGAGTCAGGTACAAGGATCAAATGTGCGCTGTAATAGATTGCTCAAAAGCAAAAACTTACACAGTAAAAATGCTAACTCAATGAAAGCATGGATATGAATTTCTCCCGCAGTCTGCCTATATTTCTTCTTTTTTTAAAGAAAATTCGTAATGCATCCAAAGCATAAAGATTGTAAGCCAAAAATCCTACCAAAAAGGATATTATACAAAATCGAATAGAATTCCTGAACTTCGTTCTCTGCCATGACTGCCACCAGTTGTGCAGCCTCGAGGTAAAAAGAAATCTCAATCATGCACATCAGTGATCCCAGCTTTTCACAAGACTAATGGTAAATCCGCTCGGGGGATTGAGCACGACAAAGGACAAATTCCCGACGATGCCAATGCTTGCTTGAACAGAGTATTGGACATATTCTTCATAAATCACCACCAGGACATTCCATTCCCATCATGGGGAACAATTACAACAGAACGAATTTTGTTATATAAATTGTGACGGCATCTCTTAAAGCATATATGGATGTACATCAAGAACCGGCAAATAAGGTTTTTTCCTCAGCACAGCTACCGCATAAAAAGAGAAGAGGCCCACTGTGGTTACTTTTCTTGGCTAAATAGTTGAAGTTTTTTTATAAGGTCCTCTTTTAGAGGTTCTGGGATACGTGAAATAAACTTTTGCTTGGCATCTGCAATCAGCAATTTCCTGCATTGCATGTGAGTCCACGTTTAGATTACAATATATTAAGACGGGGAATTAAGTAAGGTTACATGGTGAATGAGCTGCATGCATATGATTGGAATAAATCAAAAAGAAGATTGTGCTGAAGTTCCAATTATTGTATTGTACCCAAAATACCAAGTCAGCAGAAGAGAGGAGGGGCAGAGCCTCAAAAGTAAGCTAAAATTCTAACGAGTATGTCCCGAATCAAACAATGATAGTTCATTAATAATTCAAGCAAAGCAAGTAATTTAAGACAAAAGTTCTAACATCCTATACCCAACCCTAAAGTTAACTAATAAATCAAACAGGACTTAACCAACCCCGGGTGAATGATTAAGAGACTTCAAAAGAAGGGGCAAAAAAGGGCACAATTTTATCAGCAGGAGATATCCCCCACAACAGTGTCAAAATTCTCCATCAGATTGAAGAGCAGGAGACACATGAACTTAAAACAAGAATGACTTACCAATATCGTATTTAAGCAAGTAAAATTAAGAATTGGTATACAGATATAGAATATTTGCTATAGGACTGTAATTCATAAAATATCAAGCTCAATGATAGAAGGGAGTTATCACAGTACAAAATTTAAAAATAAACAAAATTGTTGATTAAACTTTTGAAAGAAAATATATTTCCAGAAGAAGACTCAATATCAAAGCAAGTCCTAAACATATCGGGTCTATAAAACAAGATATTCAATAAAATAAGAGCAGAGCCCAAGCAACGAGATTCATATTCATCAAAATACCACTACAAAATCTACATACATTTACAAAACAAACAGAGCACCCATCCACTTCAATAAACAAATAAAATCTCAATTAACTTGCATTTGATTATCACCAACGCAACAATGATAAACAAATGAGTTTGACCCAGATGCTGGAAAACGAACCATGAACAGAGAAAAAAACCCCATAACAACGTAACTGAAAAGCAACCCTCAACTTCAAAAAAAAAAAGAAGCACAAACACAAACATGACACGACAAGGACATGGTGGCGTGTTTGGTTTGAGGCATACTCATTATGGTTTTTTTCCTCTGTTCATGATTTTCCCAGTTATAATAATATATATTTTTAAAATATATATTATTTGATATTTCAATGATTCTCATGCTAAAAAATTGTTTTAATTTACCATGCTTATGCGTGATACGATGTTCTATGTCAAATATTCAAGATAGATCCAACCCAACTAATCAATTTTCTAAAAGAGTTACATCTCAATGAAAAGACAATTAAAAATCAATAATGCTTATGCATTTATACCTACTTCATCCTCAAAATGCTCACAAGTGTTTGACATGTGTTTATTGTGCTTAACAAGTGTTCAACACATGCCCGACAAGTATCGAACTTGTATTTTTTTTTTTATAGGAAACATATACCATTTCATTGATGTATGAAATATAGATACAAAAGGAGATAAGATAGAAGACCCTATCAAAGATAATTACAAAAAACATCTCCAGTGAGCTAGTAATGTAGATAAGGTGTAACTACAGGGGGGAGACTACTCCAAAAAATCGCTAGATAAGTAATGGAATCCATAAACTCATGAATATTTTTTTTTTTTTTTTTTTTTTGATAGGAAACAGATAAACTCATGAATATTATGTGTCTTATCAGAGAAGATTCTAGCATTTCGTTCCAGCCACGGCTCCAAAAAAAGGCATAAATGAAGTTGCACCAAAGGGTTTTCTTTTCTTCTTTGAAAGGGTGTCCCACGATAGATGATTTTAGGAGAGTGAAAATGTCTCCCTGTCTAGCAAATTGCCAGCCAAATGCTTGCTGGAGAGTGTCCCAAAAAACAGTCACATATGAACACAAGCTGAAGAGATGAATTTGCGATTCTTGGGCTTTAATACATAGGCAGCAGCAGCTGGGGGAAAGGGACATCGAAGGCATGTTGCGTTGGACAACATCAGCAGTATTAATGCAAGCATGGCTGAGCTCCCACATAAAAAACTTGACCTTTTTGGGCATTGAACCTTTCCAAAGCAGCCTGTACAAATCCACATTGGATGTATTTTTACTGGAGGCCAGCTCTTTAGTGAGAGATCCCGAGGAAAAGACTCCTGTTTTGTCAAGGGACCATACCCATATATCATCCTCCTCTTTGATGGTGAAGGTGGATAGAAGGTGTGACAAGGTAGCCCATTCGGCTGATTCCTCTTCGGTCAGATTTCTTCTAAGCTGTAGGTTCCATGCTTTTGTGGAGGGGTTCCATAATTCAGCAATGTGGGCTTCTTTTTTGAGAGAGATGATAAAGGTGGGGGTAATTCACCCGAAAGCTAGAGGTTCCAAGCCAAGCCTCCTCCCAAAACAAAGTACTATTTCCGTTTCCCACTTTTATAACAATATATTACTGTAAATCAGGTTTTGCAGATTGTGAATAGCTTTCCAGGGACCTTTTGATGAGTACAATGTTGATTTCCTTGGTTTGAGGTTGTTTGTGGTAACCCCATATTTAGCAACAATAATCTTCCTCCAAATAGCATCCTTTTCAATATGAAACCTCCAAATCCACTTAGCCAAGAGGGAGATGTTCTTATTATGGATGTCATATAAGCCCAAACCTCCTTCAATGGGAGATTTTAAAAGAGCCCAATTCAGAAGGTGGCTGCCTCTGTTACGGTGAGTCCCTCTCCAAAGGTAGTTTCTGAATAGTTTTTCAATAGCTTTTGTGACTTTCATGGGGGCCAGGAAAATGGAGAGGTAGTAGACTGGGAGGTTTGCTAGTGTAGCTTGAATAAGAGTGTGTCGGCCTCCTTTGGATATATGGTTTGAACCCCAATTATGCAATCTTTTTTCAATCTTTTCAATCACCGGAGACCAGAAATTCAACGAACGGGGGTTGCCATTTAGGGGAAGACCAAAAATTCAGTCTTCTGGCAATTGATATTCAGACCCGATGCCTCTTCAAACGATCGAATACTGCTGAAAAGGTTGCTGATGTGGTTCTTATCTGGCGAGGAGAATAAGATGGTGTCATCTGCAAATTGTAAATGGGTGATAGATAAAGAATTTGAGCCCCTTCCCACCTGAAAGCCCTCGATATCTCCTCTATTCTCAGCTTTGTTAAGCATACGACTTAGACAATCAACAATCAAGATGAATAAAAAAGGGGAGAGGGGATCTGTCGAAGGCCTCTAGAGGCTATTATTTTTCCACGGGCTTACCATTTATAATGATGGAGTAGTTAGCTGATGAAATACAACCTCTGATCCATTGTCTCCATCGATTGCCAAAACCCTTTGCTTGGAGTATCTCATCGAGAAAATCCCAGTCAACCATATCAAAAGCTTTCTCAATGTCAAGCTTTATGATAACACCTTCCCTTTTCTTTCTATTCCATTCATCAATAAGCTCATTTGCTATAAAAAGAGCATCCATGATTTGTCTATCTTTAACAAAAGCCAATTGGAAACCAGTGATCGTATAGGGGAGGACTTTCTTCAATCTTTCGGATAGAACTCTGGCAATGATTTTGTATATGCTAGTGGTGAGGCTAATGGGCCTATAATCTCTCACTGTTTTTGCTCTGACCTTCTTAGGAATAAGACAAATATATGTCTCATTAAGACTAGCATTAATGATACCATTCCTAAAAAAATCGTTGAACACCCTTTTAATGTCTTCTTTGAGGATGTTCCAGGATTTTTTAAGGTATATCCAGTATTGGACTTGTATTCAATTTCTTTTCGCATTCAAGTTGGTGGTTGCAGATGTATATGTTCTCAAGAAATTCAAAGCCATGTTTCTTGATGCTGAGTTTGAAGTCAAAGTTGCTTGGAGTTCCTTTCCAATTTTTCAGAGAAGGGGTCAAGTTGGTTTGGTTCAAGACTGGGCTCTTATTGAGGTCCTATGTTGTTTAAGTTTTTTATTTTTCTTGTTTTTCTGGGATGATATTCCCTCTTTGGTTTCATGTTTTCTCATTTCTTTTTATTTTCCTTTTGTTCTTTCTCTCTCCCGGAGCTTGTATCCTTTAAAAAAAAATTTGTTTCTTTCCATTAATCAATTAGAAGTTCATATCTGGTTTAAAAAAGTGTCCAACGCACATCTAACAAGTCTAAGAATGTCCGACACTAACATGTTGCCCAAGTTGAAGTGCTCATGCTTCATAAATTACTATATACAGTTTCTTCATGTCAATTATAATAACATTAAAAATAAAAATAGTTCCCTTCTAAATTTATAAACATTGACACAGATTATCAAGAAGGATTTTTCATTTTACAATCCAGATTTGGAAATGCCGAACCTTTAGTACACATCATAATTTTTATAACAGAACGGGTGAGCAGAAAACAGTGACGAGCTTTCTTTAGAAAATGAATAATAATTTCAAATAAATAACTAATCAAGCAACCAGGTAGACTAGAATATGAAGTTATTTGTACATGTAAAAAGTAATACGTACTTTAAATCATTACTACTTGGAGTGCTGCCCATTTCTCGTAAACATAACCTCTTCCTTGAACGCATGCAACTGAAGACCTCCTCTGACCAACCGCATGATCTTAAAACTGAGAAAGTTTCTCTCTTGAGACTAAATGTAGATACAAAAAGGTGTCAGAGACCAAAAGGAACTTGATAAAAGTAAAGCATAAAAATAACAAACTACAGCAGGACATCACTAGCCTTGTAGTAAAAGATAACACAGATTCAAGATGGTGAGTTTGTCATAACTTCTAATTTGAACACTTTAAAGAAAAAAAAATCTTAAAACATGTTTTATAAAATTGGTTTTGAATGAAATCTCCATGTGTGTGGTTACATTTTCTTAAAAATGATTTTAGTCACAAATTGTTTGGTTCCACTACATCTCAAGGTGATTCTACAAATGTTTAATTGCCAATGTTATAAAGTGATTCTGACATGATTCTAAGCCAAACACTTTTTGGATAATCAACTTTAAAGGGATTCTTCAATAATTGTAAACTAATTTGATTGTTTCAAAAATGATTTTTATTTGTTACCCAACACTTTTGAGCCTCCAAAATCACCTAGGAAGTTAATCCAAACCCACCCTTAGTGAAAGGCCAGACGAAACAGAAACAGAAAAAGAAACACAAAATAGTAAATAAAGCTAAAAGGAAATACACAACGGAAAAAAAATGCACTAAATGGCACACATAAAACAATACATACAGAAAAGGGGTTGACCAACGCTGCATCACATGCATAAATTGTTTTAAGTGGTCGATAATAACAACTATGTGAATCTAAACAATTAAGATTAACAGCTTTGTTCTTATTGAAACCCAGCTACACATGGTTTCCTGTTCGGCGACCATATTGTGTGTATAGGTCAACAAGTCAAATCTAGTCAGCACAGAAGAAAATTCCCTCGCATCTTAATCTAACAAAGATCATAAAATGGAACTACTGGACTCAATTGAATTCAAAAGAGAAATATTTTCTAGGATATTAACATACTCTTGTTTCAGTTCTTCAACTCTTTCCCGAGATTGAGCATCCTGTTGAAACAAGATACAGAAGTCCGATTTTCTTTTGGACCTTTTGATCTCAGAGGGGCAGTTGACTGCATTATCCACTTCATCATGACCAGACCCGTTTTCTGCAGTGAACTTGTTATTCATAGGATGACCATCACAGTGGTGTTTATCTGTTTTCATTCCCATACTCTCACCATTACCATTACTATTCATTAACACAGATTTACGTTCCCTCTCAGTGACATCATGGGCAACTTCATGATTTTTCCTGCTATTTCCATTCGCAAGAGAAGATTTATGTCTAACACCATTTTCCATATGCAATGAGTTTACATTCTCTTTCTCATTCTCCTTGATAGATTGATCCTTCTCAAGAACAATCTTCCCATTAATGGTGGAAGGAGCACGTACAGAATTAGAATGTCCATTCATATTAGACTTTCCTCGGGGACTGAAAGTTGGTTTATCTACCTTAGATAAATTTGAAAGTTCCTTCCGAGAAGATTGCTCAACGTGAGATTTGGTCTGAGCTGTTTTAGTGACAATAGAAGGTTTTAAGATTTTGGATGCTTCACTGCCATTACATTCATGAGATTTTACCCCATTGGAAGCAAGAGCTGTGCTAGCAGTTACTGGCCTTTGGTTCGAACGAGAGAAAAAGAGAATATAAACCTTTTCTGACAAGACCTCCTGCAGAGTTGAAACTGTAACGAATGAGTCGTTGCAGCAATACCACCTACC
The DNA here is from genome assembly GCA_017139565.1 of Luffa aegyptiaca. Taxonomy (NCBI): domain Eukaryota; kingdom Viridiplantae; phylum Streptophyta; class Magnoliopsida; order Cucurbitales; family Cucurbitaceae; genus Luffa; species Luffa aegyptiaca. The sequence goes on along the minus strand of CM029405.1, from coordinate 6,707,422 downwards.
TAATGCATCCTGCAAAAAGAAAAATAGAAAACCTGTAAGTATCTGATATTGTTCTAAATTTAGTAGGCTTTATGTGAATATGGCCCACAAAGACCTTGATATATGCATAATAATGTCCGGACTCTGCAGAGAAGCCTGAATGCACTATGGTACCAAAGAGCTTGTACTCTGGACGTGGATCCTGCATCATGATTTAAGAAATCAATAAAATATCATAAAAGAAAATTATAAAAGCCAACCACAAAACAGGGACAACAAGGAAGTTACGACCTGTAGCATAAATGAAGCATGCAAAGGAGCAATAAAGCTAAAAATTAAGGACATCACAGTAGAAGACAGTTGTACAAAGATGCTTATGGTATACATGCCAATCAAAGCTGTAGAAGACAGAATTTATAGCCTTCTAGATTCAAATTCTTTTCATTTATGCCTATATATGCATGTTCAGCTGACTAACAAGAACATTGAACTAAACTATGAGTATGTCTTCTTCCTCTATCCATTGCCAATCAAATCCTTCCATATCTTGGACCTCTGGTGATGTTGAGGATGAATCAAAACTGTTTTGACAATACGTGACTATTCTCCCTTTCCTTTTTGAATTTACTATATTCTAGTTTGTATTGGAAACTTTGTTGGATAATGAGTTTTGTAATACTGTCAATTGAATTGACATTTATATTTTTGAATGAAGTAAATTTCGTTTTTAATGCTAAATTTACATGTTTTGTCTATTAAAAAGTAATAAATATATCTACATAAACATATATTCTTAAAAAAAAAAGTATTCCCACATGTTTGTGTCCTACTTTATCAGAGATTGACGTATCGTCTTGTCATGTTATGTCGTGTCCATATCTGTCCCGTGTTTGTATCAGTATTTCTTAGTTAAAAACATGCCAACACCTACTGTACTGTTTAATAAATACCCCCATGGAACAGGGTTCCATAAGAAAATCTTAACCTTTCCCTGGGTTTTTTGCTTCCAGATAATCTTTGTGATATTGGTCACAAAAACTGATCTTGAAATGGGCAAATGAGAATAATTATTTGCTACTAAGTTTCTTCCCCACCACCACATACACTGACACACAAAAAAGGGTAGCGAGTTCCACACCATTTTATTCCTTTGGTCAGTTATTCCCTAAATTGTCTCCAATAGAGCCACCACGTCTTCTATAACCTGCTCCAACATTTCTTTTTTAAAATTTTGATTAGAATCAAATTTTAGTTCACCTCTTCTGAAATCTAAGTCCCACAGTTCTTGTGCTTCAGTACAGCAATTTCATACAGCAAGATTTTTTAAGCAATTGCACAATAGAGGCTAGATTGCACATAAGTTCTTCTAGATAAGATTGCTATCCAAACGATATTCCAGGAATCTTGTATTCCTCCCATCTCCAATTTTTATTGGCCTCAACTTAAAAGAAAACGAGGAACTCTAGTCTGAAGGTGACCTACCTAACAGAAACGAAAGGGCAATCACAATACATTGGATTGCTCATGCAAAGACCAATTCCAAATAACAGCACAATGATATCGCTGGAGTCATTATGCATTAATTTAACAAGATGTCTATCTTCTTTCCCTGTAAGTAATGTATCTTTTCAAAATTGTTTTGTTACAGAGAACTATAACATGTAACAAATTATATTTTAGGGTCATTTCCGGAGGACTTGATAAAAAAATTAGACAATGATCTATGGTTTGGGCAAGCTGTCTTGGTGCTTGGGGATCCATACTGAGGATTCTTACACTTGGGATTTCAGGATTGGAAGAAATCTTTTTGACAGAGAGATCTTAGGTAGGCTGCCTTCACGGATAAGTTGGACCTATTTCAAAGGGGTCAAGCTCATGACAAAATTGTTCAGAATTTGGATCCAGGGGGTGGCTTCTCTGTTAATCTACCTTCTCCCACTTGACTAGCTCAAAGGCCAGACCAAAGTCCCCCGTAGTAAAGAAATTTTGGGGTTTTAAAATCCCTTATAAAGTGAAATTCTTTCTTTGATCTTTATTCTACAGAAGTCTGAACACTGCCGATAAACTTCAAAGGAAATTCCGCAATTGGTCCAAGTCCATCACCCCCTCAGTCTGCTGCTTCTGCAAGAAAGCTGAAGAGACACTCAGTCACATTATTCTCCATTGTCCATTTGCTAGAAGGGGCTGGGATTATGTGCAGAAAGAGTTTGGGTAGGAACTCTGTCTCTCTGAGAGGGTGGACAACCTCCTTTTCAATCCTTTCCAGGGACTCTTTTGAAAGAAAAAAGCTCTAAGGTCCTGTGGAGTGGTGCTACACGGGACCTTTTGTGGTTGTTATGGAGGAAAAGAAACTGTAGGATTTATGGAGACAAGTCATTATGGATTACTTTTGTAGCAATTTATAGCATATATCTTCGTGGTGTGCTCCAATCACAACAAATCCTTTTGTAATCACAGTTTATTAGCCATTATCAATGACTGGAAAGTTGGCCCGTTTTGCTGTATTCTGTGTCGAAAGGCGGAGGAAGATCTGGATCATATTCTGTGGGGTTGTGCCATTGCACGTGCTGCGTGGGATCGGTTTGGTCAGGTTTTTGGGTTGCAAGGGTTTTCTTTTGCTGATCACAGGGAGATGATCGAGGAGTTCCTCCTCCATCCGCCATGTCGGGAGAGAGCGAGATTTTTGTGGCTCGGGGGGATGTGTGCTTTATTGTGGAATCTTTGGGGTGAGAGGAACAATAGAGTGTTTAGGGGGAGAGAGAGGGATCCTGAGGATGTGTGGTCCCTCACTCGTTATCATGTTTCTCTTTGGGCTTCGGTCTCTAAGATGTTTTGTAATTATCCGTTGAGTTGTATTTTGCTTGATTGGGGTCCCTTTCTCTAGTCGGACTCCTTTTTGTGGGCTTGTTTTTTGTATGCCCGAGTATTCTTTCATTTTTTCTCAATGAAAGTTGGTTTTTCATCAAAAAAAAAATCAATGACTGGAAAGTTGTTTTGAGGTAGTTCCCGCCACCCCTTAGATTGTTCTCTCTTTTTTTGCCTATAAAAGTTCCATTGTTTCTTACAAATATATATATATATATATAGCACATGCAGAACTTTCAATAAATCATATAAAAAACAAGACAACCAGCAAGTCTCCATTTGAGATTAAAACTAAGATGTGTCAGTTAACTTTTGATTTAGTTGAACTCCTAATCCAGTATATTTTAGCATGCAAGCTAAGAAAATGGAACATGCAAGTGCTCAGCATCAAAAAGTTACAAGCAGCCTGGCAAAAGCATTCCAATTATAGATATAAAATTGATTGAAGATGGAATAAAGAATTTAATGTTGGAAATCTCTTAATGATACATCTAGCCTAGATGTTAAAGATCATCATTGGTATTAGGTCCTTCCCAGATGTTAAAGATGATCATTGTCAGTGCCTAGGGTAGTCTTCCAAGTAACTTGCAGAGAAATCCTACCTTCAATGTATGGACATTCATCCTTCATCATTAAGAATGGATCTAGGCAGAAAGTCTCATGAGATTTACAGTGAAATTGTATTCCAACTAAATTAATTTCCATCGTTTATGTACCTCCTATTCATAATTTTTCATGTTTATTTAGTTCATCGGACATGTTTACACGCATAGCTCAAATATACAAGCAAAGCTAACAATTAACAAGCACTACAACAACGTCATTTTTTTGCTAGACACGTACCTGACTTCCTTTGCACATGAAATTTGAAAGCGGTAAACTCTCCTCATACGCAATGGCCTTGTCAATTTTACCACCAAATATGCCTTCAAATCTCTGCCAAACCCATCCAAGAACAACGCCTTTACATGAAAGCAGCAACACTACGAACTTGAACAAACAACAGTGAATTGAACAAGGGAAAGAAACAATCAACCAAAGGTTAGGACAGCAAACCTTCAATTGGATGACAAGGATATTTGGTGCTTGAAGTATTGACATCTGCTTCCTGGCGACCACCAACTTCTTACAACTACAAAGAAAAAATACTCCCTCCGAATCAGACCCGAGCAAAAGAAAATTCCAAAACCAGAGGAGAACGAAGATGGATATACAGGACAAGATAAAAGCTTACTTGTCACACTTGTACTTATTACTGCCATCTAAAACTTCGAGTTGAAAGAACTTCTGCAATGCCTCTTTAAGAGAACTACTATGCAAAACATCAAGACTAATATCCATTATCTCATCAACCTTATTGGAGTCGTTTCCACAAGATAAACACTTCACCTGGCTCTGCAAGGCACCCCCGAAAATTTCCTTCACCACCGTGGAGCTTCCACTCGCACCTCCGCCGTTGTAGCTGCCGTTTCGACGGAGCTTCTTCAAGCGGAGGCAGGTGTTGTGGCAAGCGTCGATGACATAACGAAGGAACTCGTGAGCGTCCTCCTGACGGCCCAAGCGAAAGTGCTCGGCGAAGATCCTGAGACAGTTCTGGATCTTGAGAGGCGAGTCCAAGGTGAGATCCAAGCTCAAAGACCTCACTATCCGCCTCTCGAGAATACAAAACGGACATTCGCGCTTCCGCTCGGCGTCGGAGGAAGCAGAATCGCCTGGAAACGAAAAACGAAACGCGCATAGACGTATGCACAGACATCGATTAGGGCTGAAAATGGAATCAAAATTGAAGAGAGAAAAGGGAGGAAAACACTTACAGAGAGAGGAGTGCTGGTTTCGGAGGCAGAAATTGGCGAGGGGAGGGGTGTAAGTGAGGCACTGAAGGACGCTGTTGAGGTAGCAGGTATTGCCTAGGTTTTTGAGACCGAGTGGGGGGCCATTTCGCCGCTTCTGACTCAGTAAACTCGGTTGCCAACTCATTTGCAATTGCAAGGCCATTAACGACCTTCTTCTTCTTCGTGGCAAGGTTTGTGCAGAGCATTGGAGGCCGCCGGTCCGGTACCTCTACTCCCCGACTGTCGCCGCCGGCACCACCACCAGCGAAATCGCATAGCTTTTTCTTCTTCTTTTTATTTTTTTTTTTCGGTCTTTTCCCTCCCTTTCTTTCTTCTAGCGCTTTCCCCCTTCCCTCCAAACGAAATAAAAAAGGACAATTCGTTGAAATGAATTCGTCTTACCTTACGCGCTTTATTTCTTCTCCTTTATTTATTTATTTACGATCATATTATCTCTCTCTCTCTTTTTTTTTTTTTTTTTTTTTTGAAATAACATGTTATCTCTCTTTAAAAATAAATATACATATTTCAAAAATATCGGTTTTTTTTCCGAACATCTGATCATTTAATCAATAATATATGTCTTTAGACTTGTTTGGAATACTTTTACATAGTTCGTAAGTGTTTTTATATACAAATTATTACAAAAAAAAAAATTGCTTTCAAGTGTCCCTCACAATGGTTTATTTATCGATTTTATTTTTTGATAAGTCATTTTTAGTGGTTGTCAAATACTATAAATTTTTTTTTCAAAATTAAATAATTGAAAAGTTAAACCAAATCTACTTTAAATTCACTTCAAGCTACTTTTATATAAACTTTTAATATATATAAAGATAGTATTTTTATAGATATTTTTTTTTTTCTATTACAACATTGTTTCAACAATATTTCAGAAATATTGATGGATAATTTATAATATTGTTGAATTATCTCCTTTCTAGTAAACTGCATGTAATTAAATATTTTATTTCTCAAAAATACATTTTTTGAGATTGGCACTTTTAAAAGATTTCAAACTTGAATTATCAACGAGAATTATCTCTTCTTTTAAGTATACCATCAAGATGTCAAATAGAATTACTAACCGCATTGTGTTCTTGTTATGACTGGACATTACGTGTCATGTACATGGCTCAAGAAGTAGAAAGTTCAAATTCTCACTTAATATTTAAAACGCATCATTCTATATATAGCATACCACATGACATTATACCCTAACATCTTATAGAAATATATCCACAAAAGGAAAACAAAAATATTCATCTTATCCTCTCAATCACTTTATCCACAAAATATATATATATATCCATTCAACTCTCTCCATCCCTTAATCCACACAAGTAAAATAAGATATCCACCATACACAACTCAATTTTTTTGTTACAACATGTTGGAGTGAGAGATTGAACCTCTGATCTCTTGGTCGGAATAAAGTTTTGTGCCATGCTCTGGTTGGCATACACAACTCAAAGTTACCTGTACACTATTTTGACAACAGAAAACTGCCATCTATAATACATAAAAGTCATAAATCCACAGTTCAAACACAAATTACCTAATTACAAAGTTCATAAATCTAAACTTGAAACTTTCCAACCCCACAATTCATAGATTCAGATTTGTAAAAATCATGATCCAAATATCCCTTAGAATATTCATATCAAAACCATATGAACTTGGCCAGAGTGATTAATAGTAAATAGTATGTATCCTCTTGATCAGAGGTTAGAACTCCCACCCCTGTTCTCAGTGTAAATAATGAACCTACGTGAAATTGAAACTCAGTCAAATGATACAAACAAGGAAATCAGGCCAAGAATCTTTATACTCCAAAGTACATTATACAGCCACATTACTGAAACTGTAAGAACTTTCTATCAGAATTCCAAAAGATGGTGAAACCACAGAGATTCAGAACAGAACAATATTCTGGTCTGTTACAACTATCGGTACCAAGAGAACTTAATTTTGATGATATACGTAAAACAATTTGAATCGTTTCTATAAGCTGGGAATAGATCTACACATGAAAGATTTTTGTTTTGAATCTAACTTGCTATATTGCCATATTTTTCATCTCTGCATTCCCAGTGAGAAATCTGAATCACTGGTCATCGGTTCTTCGGCGGGGCTTCCAAAATTGAACACAAAAGAATATAAAATGGAGAAGGATTCATGTCAGGTCATCTTTACTTTTGACAATTGACTGTGGATAACATATCTCTACACTTCTAAATCGGTCCCTACCATCAGCAAACTTACGTTTCCAATCGCAGGAGCAGCTGTGACAAATAAAACACACAATACATTAAAGGTGTTTTTGTAAGTTGTTTTAAAATAAGTATTTTAGCCAAAAAAAACTTCAATTACAAACACATTAATAAAAAGTGCCTAAGAACAAAGCACTTTAATGTTAGAGTGCTTTTGACATGCTTCATAAGTCAAGTATTTGGGTCAAACAACTCTACAAATGCTCTCTCACAAAGAACTTATAACTAAATTACTTTTGAACTTTTTTTTTTTTTTTTCAAAAAACACTTTTCTGTTGCCCCAGACATAATTATTTTGAGTGGCACTATCAAACATAGCCTAAACCCAAAACCCATTAAGAAAACTTAGTAGACCTTTCCAGCAACCTAGAGTGGAAATCTTTTTGCAATTTACCAAGTGCCTTGGATTCAGCTATGGATTCCCTTTAGAAACTATCATTTTGACCTATATGAAGTTTTTTGCTTGTTGGAGGAGGGAAAGAAACATGGGGAGAAGAAGCCAGCACATACCTCATGATAACTTCACCAGACTGCCCATACAAAGTAACTATTTGTTGCCGGACGAGGATGTGACCATTGGCATGGATTCAGACTGTTCAGAATCACAAGGACTTGCTCGTGAAGCTTCCTTTTTCAACTTGTGATTGTTGTATGCCACAACTCCAGCAATAGCTGTGTCAAGGTGATGGCAATCAGAAACAAATATGGTGATTTGACGTTCTAAACTTGGATTTTATATATAATTGTGAGAGTACGTTGTTCATAATGATAAACTTAAGTTGCCTTGAAAAAAAAAAATAATTGCCCATCCATCTAAAGAAAATGTTTTTATCTAATCTAATGCATCGAGTCCAACTAAGCATGACCTCAGATCGAAATCAAGATTATGACAAAATAAGCAGAAAGAATAAATAAGGTTCAAACTTTGCTGCATGATAGCGATTTGAATAGGAACCTTATTCAAATAGTCTCCATGGTCAACATTTAACTGAAACAAGATTCCAGAAGAATGGGGAAAGTTGTGAACATTATTCATGTTAGACTAGAGCATAGAAATAATATCTAAATTTAGCAGGTCATGAGTAAATCAGCTCATTAGATTAAGAAATGAAGGATCACCACCAGTCATGTACTTACCAATGCCATATCCAAAGAGATTAATGACGGTCAACTTTACATCCGCAAATAAAAGAGCCGACAATAAGACAACAACCCAATCTTTGACAACTCCAGCAACACGGATAGTCAAGGCACTTGTATGTGTAATAACAAGGAAAACTGAGAGGTTAAGCGCAAAAGTACATAGAGAGTTGAGCAACAGTATAAGAGGAGGAAAATTCCATGATTCACGTGCTTCCATCTTTGGTTTCTCCAGAAAGATCCATGGAATGAGCAGGCAAAGCGCACTACATCAACCCAATAAAATATTTACTGTAAAAAAGAATAATTCTGTATGTGGTAAAAGAAAAATTATACTGTGTCAGTGTTTTTTTTTTTTTTTTTGATAAGGAACCAACCTTTCATTGAGAAAAAATGAAAGTATACTGTGTCAGTGTTAAGAAGATGAGAGAAAGTGTAAAGTACATACCTGCAGGGACTAACGTAATACATGATAGAAATAGGATTTAATTTGAGGCCTTTTCTCTTAACCAGAATCTCCATGAAAATCAGTCTTAGAGCTTCCCCTACAACACCTCCCATTTGATAAACAACGCCAATCCAACTGATGTTTATTTCTCCATAGGAAGCAACTAGAACACCAAAACTAATCACTGACATGATCAGTAACATTCTACAGCTCATTAACTCAAGACCCGCTGCTACTCCAAGAATAAAAACAGCAACCGGCACTGCAAAGCACATTTGAGAATAAATTGAAATGGTATCCAGGTAAATGGAAAATGAACCAGCTTAATATCCGGAAATCTACACCAATGGGTGCTATTGGAATGATACTCTATTCCACTAAAACTTACTGATTGCTTTCAGCATCTGTGCGAAGGCGACAGAGATATACAGGTAAGCAGTGTTTCCCAGCCAAAGAGTCATTGCAAAGGTTGCACCAATTGGCACTACTGATGTAGTATACCTAAATCATTAATGGTTCATTAGATTTCACGTCAGGACATAAGAAGCCGAGTAAATAAACAGAAAAAGCTTGAAGCAAAAGTTCCTTTTTCAAAAAAGCATCCAGATTAAACAAATCTAAAGAAAACAAATAAATAATTAAATAAATAACCATTGCCCCCCAACCCCCCAAATGAATCTTATGCCTTGAAGAAACTAGCAAATTGTTCCTCATTAGCATTGGGCAGAAAATTATACTATCAAAAATAGCTTCGAGAGTTGGTGAGTCAACTTAAAATTCAGGATCTTATATTCCCTTCTTCATACAAGAAGAAGTTAATAGGATATTCATAAAATAAATTAGTCTTTTATTCATTCGCTGGAATAAGCAATAAATCCATACAGAACAAATTTGTAAATTTGGTATCTGATAAAGACCCATATATAGTAGCTTCACATACATTTCTGCACTCATACCTTCCTCGATCTTCAGAACCTGAGATAACAAGAAGACTGAGGTTATACATTCTTGTTTCGTACATGTACATGCATGTACAGAAGTATGAACAATAAGGTTATTGCTTGATGTCAACCCCACAATATCAATAGTCCATGATACCTTAAACACTTTGATGAGTATGAAACATAAGATGGACGAGAAGATCATGTGAAGGAGAGTCAATGCCAGAGGATAAGGGAAATTGATTTCCTTAGAGGACAAAACCCACTGCAGCAACAGTTAAGAGAAATAAATAGGTTAGTAAGAGCAACTACTGAAATAAATATTGATGCTATAAGCACATAAAAAGTGATCATTATATGAAATAACAACAAGTTTAGTGTTAAATTTATTTATTCTCTTCACAGGTGACAAAAAGGTTAATGCAGGCCGTTTTCGGAAATTTTTTGTTTGATTAACTAACCAGGAAAGCTACTTAATTCATTCAAGGTTGCTGGACAGCTCTTAGAATAAGAAGAAGAAACGTCGGAACAAAATCGACAATCACTAGCATTCTCTTTTGGTATACGTCTTCTAAGACGTAAATGTCCCAATGAGTCCCAATTTCCCTAGCTCAAACTTCCCTTTCGAATTGCTTCGCACGTTCAAATCGCCACTGTACGAGACTGACGGAGAAAAACGCATATGGAGCAATTGCCGCCAAATTCAAACATGAACCCAACCAACAGCCAACTAATAAAATAAACAGAAACCCATTATCGTACACCCAAACCCAGAATTCAACAGTCAATAGAACCCAATTCAAGATTAAAAAGCCGCACGCAACTCCAACTGTTCCTTCAAGAGCATGATTCCGAATTGACCAGATCTAGGACACATTTGACGAAATGTAATCGAAAGAACTACTGCAGGAAACGGGAGGATTACCTTGTTGAAGAAGATCTGGCCACTGGAGAGAGCAATATAGAGAAGAAGGTAAGCGTAAGTGAGCACCTCCCCTTTGAAGAAGCCTTCGGCACGACGATCCGCCATTGTCCGTCGTCGATCGCAGGCTTTGAGAAAACGATCGTTCTAGGTTCCTAGTTGATGAATTGAATCGACAAATTGCATGTCAATTGCAATGGCGGATTTGAGATTTGTATAATCGAAATCAAACGCGTGAAAGAGAGAAAGAGAGAGCAGAGTAGAGAAGCAGCAGCAAGAAGGAATGGCTGTGGAAGGATTTTTTTGGTCATCGGACCTCAATATTTTATGCAATTAAAATTTTTAAATGTAGATATTTATTTATTTATTTATTTTAAACAAAATGTAGATATTTATTACATCTTACTTGTCAACCAATTTAACCATTAATATGACCAAACCTACCTTAATAGATAAAATATTTATTACCTTCTCATCAAGTTTCGATAAACCTACCTTAATAGATAAAATATTTATTACCTTCCCATCAAGTTTCGATAAACCTTCCTTAATAGATAAAACATTTATTACCTTCCTATAAAGTTTTCATATTTTACTCACATTTGTTCGGTGGGAAAAAAAAACCATAGTATAGATAAAAACACAATTGAATTTATATATTAATGAAATATTGATATTGATGAATAATGAGTTTTTGTGTCATAATTTGAGTCAACCTGATCTAAGTGTGACTCAATTTATTAAGACATTATATCATTGACCACATAATCAAATGTTTGAATTTCTACCTCTACATTTTGATAGCAACTTTTGTAATTTATACTCATACCAATCACACTTTTGTTGATTTTTTAATATTTTAGTATATTTGATTATTTCATTGATACTTTCATTTTACAAATATCAAGGACGATATTTTATTAAACCAAAAAAGACATTTTATTAATATTTATGACTTCTAGATGAGTTTATTTAAATATTTTAATGATATTATGAATAATGATTTCAAATCTACATAATGTTTTACTTTCACACATCACTAGCGAAAAATCACACTTAAAAACTTCTAAAAAAAGAGTCAAACAATCCTTGGTGGCCATCTTCAATCTTCAAGTTTCAACATTGAATCAACTTCCATTCTACCAAAAAATCATTTCTACTCATTTTTCAACAGGCACCCTTCATCTCTTTTGGCAAATTGTCATGCCATCTCCAATGGGCACCTAAATCAACCAAGAAGTTTAGCATCATTCTAGCTTAAGGAGGCTAGGAAATAGCAGAGGGAAGATAGATCAAATGCTCACCATACTTATCCCGACTCGATCGTCTTCCATTATCTTTTTATTCAATCTCCTAATGCTATCAGTCTTCTTGTCATTTACCTGTTCAAAAACCATGGTCATCAGTGAACTTGACTAAAATGGAGACGATGACACGAGACGTTGAAGCCAACGCACCGTCGGGTCAGCTACTTTTCCATACCAAAGGACATTGTCGATCACAATTAAACCTCCAACCCTCACCTAGAAGAAGATGAAGAACTTCAGAAACTTTACATTTAAACAACATGGAGTGAAACAATAGACTAACTAGTCAAGCCATTAGAGACATAAACAGATTTAAGCAGAGGCAAATCCTTTTTCATCTCACCAGTTGCAATAGGAGTTCAAAGTATTCCTCGTTCATCCTCTTCTCGGCATCAATGAATGCAAAATCATAGCTATAGAAGCATGTCAATATGTTTTATATTCATTACCGGTGATAAAGGCTATATATGGGATGAAGAAGATAAAAGAAATTGTAGAATGTTAAACCATCACAAACTCAAAAGTTTTATGTACACTCTAAGATAAACTTAAATACTTTTAGTATATTTTTCACCCTCTTCTTCACATGTGAGTTTGAATATTAGCACAAGACCCCACAACGCACTATGAATATGCAATGGGAGGAAGTAAAATTGTATAAGTTTAAAGCTTGTCCTTCTACTTGGATATCACATCAAATCACTACTGAACTTAAAAGTTTATATTATTTGATTAAGGTAAAAGCGAAAAAACCTAATGGGATAGTTATAATAGAACCTAATAGAATAGCAGCATTATGGGATCTTTCCATCAAATGAAAAAACATGTCTAGTTTTTGAATCATGGAAATCCGAAACATGATATAACCTAAAACACTTCACCTGCAAGCTTCACCATTTGCAATAAGTGATTTGAGTGTATCTGCTGCAAGCCCATGTCTCACATCCACCTACTTCCAGAAATCATTCAAAACCATGTTTTAAGTATCAGAAACAAGTTATAGCCTAAAATTATGAACATAAATACAGGAAACAGATCAATCTTCGTATTCCCATAAGAGGGTATACTGTGTAGCTGGTCTAAAATTTGAGTAATCTGATTAAATGAATGGCCTTACTCACATTTCTCAGATAATTTGTTTTAGTTTCATGATACTGTGAACAGGAAATATACTAGCTAGAGCTACCCAAAAGCTTGGATACAAACCGTTTTACAGCTCAAGATAAAATATGTAGGTTGCAATCACGTTGGAGCTATTACAATATGAAAGTTGTGGATTATCTGTGGAAAAATAGAAAGATTGTATATCTCTGTAGATTCGGGCCACTGTTCAGCATTTCTTAATAAAAGAAGTACCGGAGTACAGCAAATGAAGAAATATTTACTTTGTGTGAAACACCAGCAAGTTCATAATATCTTTTAGCAACCTCGAGATATTTGATATCTCTTTCACAGGCAACTAAACGCCCTGATTCCGGCAGGACTAGTGCTACGGCCAAGGATGAATATCCCTAAATGAGAATAAAAAACTATGGTTAGCTCTAAAGTGATAGCACTCTTCAAAAGGAAACCTTAGATGATAAAAAATGAGTATTGTGATGGTGAGCAAATTCACAGGGAAAAGGCATTTTTAGTTGAATGCCAAGGAAGTTCCAAAGGACATAAACTGGATTCTTGTAAATTGAGACTAGAAGTAGAAGACATGGATATTTATTTCTCTTTACTAATATTAACAAACATAATTTTAACTTTGCAATAATAGATACTACATTACTTAATGAGAACTGAAAGCACCACAAGGGCATTTTACTTTCCATCACTGTATAATTGATTATTCTAAATTCTTTGTAACAAGACCGAAAACACATTTTAACTAGGCCAGTCTATGGACAAAACCTTACAGCTTCAGATGACAATATATATTTGGAAGAAGAGCCACCTATAAAAGCATATATCTTTCGACACCAAGGGTGACTTTAGTATGACTTTTGAGGTGTCAAAAATGCTCTTCGTACTTTCCAAATTGTTCATGGCATTTGGTCATGTAATAAAAAATTGTGAATATTCTTAAAAGCATCCGATTAGTAATTTTTTTGTGTTCCATTTAAAATCACTACTTCAAAAGTTATCTCAAACTCACTCTAAAATAAATCAAAGGAAAAAATACACTTGAAAACCTGTTGAGCAGTAAGATTGGACAAGAGGGCCTACAGTGTAAACACCCACTTCAATGCACCGCTTTGCACCAAGAATCTGAACAAGCATTGCAAGAAGTTGTGCCTGATCAGGAGATACCTATAAAACAAATTTATCAGATTCAAGTGTGTATTTGAAAACGGTAATAACTGTTAAATCTTACCAACTTTTCATTGGTTTGATGAATTTATTACATAGATCAGAGTATATTATATATTTTAATATTTTATCAAAAGTTCATTCGGGATTAGGATTGGACTAAAACTATGTAGCACATCAAATTTTCTAAAAACTGTATACTAATCAAAATTATCCAGCAAAATACTTCGACACTAGTTCATGAGCTGATGTCATAAAAAGTAATTATACTTTAAAGCATTCTAATTTCTAACTTTCGATAAAAGTTGTTGATAATGTCATAATTCAAATATATCTACTCTAAAGAGAAATATTTAAAAACTTAATTGAAGAGAATACCTCTGATATTAGAGAAATTTGAGAAGACTGCCAATCATGTATAATCATAAAAAAAATTATTTTGCAATGGAATGAGTCGCATTTCACATTTCCCTTTCTTCTTCGTTCTCATTCTTGTAGTTATAGCATCAAAATAAAGAAAAACAAAGAGAGATGATTTTTTAAAAACAAAGATCGCTTGTCAAGAACTGCAAAAAGCTCACAGATTTTTTTTTTTTTTTTTTTTTTTTTTTTTTTTTTTTTTTTTTTTTTTTTGAAACAGCTCACAGAAAATATCTAGACATAAAACATAGGAATAATGGAATAATGAAAACGGCAACAGTTACCTGCATTTTGCTACCACGCATTGAGGCAGTCTCCTCACGAAGTTGCCCCAGGATCTAAATGAACGAATTTAATTACAATCAGATGGATCACAAAGTACCTAACATACAGATGAGCAAACCTATTATAAAAACCTGTATGCTACAAGATTAAATATAACTGAACCTATCAATTCAAGTTTTTGAGTCTGGTAAATTCTATGTTCAACCATGCAATGTCATCTCATCCCAATTAATACCAATAGTTATTTGTTGGGTTTCATACTATTTTCAAACCCACAAATAAGGAAGAGTGTTAATGATATCTACCCTACCCTAGCAACTTATGCTTTTACTATTATTATTTTTTTTAATCAAACTTAAGCTTTTATTATCTCATCTCTATCCAAGTAATCAACCTAAGCTTTTATTATTTCAAGTAGCCTAACCTAACCTATCAACTCAAATTTTTGAATTTAGAAGTGATTTAACACGGCATCAAGCCAGAAGATCTTATGTTCAAAGCATGTAGTGGCTTTTCATCCCTGTTGAGTACTAATTGTTACTTGTTAGGTGTCATACTAATTTTTGACCTCACAAGTGAGGGAGAGTTTTAATATTACCTGGGCCTCGTTGGTAAAATCTAGAGTACGAGTAGTGTGAATAATGAATACAATTAAACAATTAACCGTACCCTAATCTTTAAGTTTTTTGCAAGCAGCAGTAACTCAAGAATACCTTCCCAGAGGATCAACGAAATGGACAAACATAGAAAGCAAAAAGTACTGTACCTCAGGCTCACGAACATTGGAGAGAACATACTCATAAATCCGTGGATCAACACTAATAAACTGCTTATTGCTAAATTTCCCATTTGAATTGGTGGAGTAAACTCTTTCCAACTGGCTCTTCTTGCAGCTGAAATCATCCAAGTTCAATTGACAACCAACACACCTGCAAGACAAAGCCCCTCTGACAGTTTTGATGCTGGCAGTTGCAGTAACTGGGGACAGAGATGAGAACTTCATCAGCAGATTCCTTTGTGGGTATGACAAAACACGCAGCCCCATGTCAAATAACGATATGCCCTGAAGGGTGGAGCAAGAAAGTAAACAATAAAACTAGGAATCAGAAAACCCAATAGCATAAAAATCATATAGCTCAACAGATTACAATACATCCGGGGAAAATTTAAGAAGACCAATCTGGTCTACTCCCTGCAGAGTTACTCTCTTGGGAAATTCTACAAACAGTTGGCGCCCAAGCGGTGAGATGGGGATTAGAATGTTAAAGCTTTGCAGTTTAAACGTAGAGAGAGACCAAGGATGTCAAAACAAAACCCAGAAAGGAAATGTACCCGAGAAGAAACTAGTGTTGGCTGTTGGGATGTATGTTGAAGACTTGAACTGAGGCTCGGTGGGAAGAAGCCACGCAGGTAGAAACACAGTCACTTGGATAGCGCTGCGTCTTATATTTTATTTGGTTAGAGTTACTGAGTTAGAGCTGAGCTATCATATCTCTTAACAAGGTGAATTGAGCTTCAAATTTTTGAAGGCATACGCAGTATCTTTAAAATTGATTATGTAAATGGTTTTTTTTTTTTTTTTAAACAAATTATGTAAATGGTTTTGACCATCTGTTTTGAGTTAATTTTAACAACCATCTTACTCTTCGACCATAGGTTATATGACTTTTAGGTCACGTCTTATAACAATTTGGTTTTTTAAAATTATGCTTGTTGTCTCCCAAATTCTCTAGAATGATTTTCATCTTTGTTAAGAATCCATTTGAATTTCTAACCAAATTCTAAAAACAAAAACAAATTTTTTAAAACTACTTTTTTTTTTTTTCAAAATTTGGCTTGGTTTTTGAAAATAAGAAAGAAGGTAGATACTAAAACAAAGAAACTTATAGGTGGGTGTGTATAGGCAATTTTCAAAAATAAAAAATAAAAAACTAAATAGTTATCAAACAAGACCTTGATTTTTACCTCAATTTTCATTCTTTTATTTTAACAATTTTTTTTTAACCCATTTCAAAGTTCAAGGTATTTTTGAAACATATTTCAAAGTTCAAAGATAAAAATGAAAATTTCAAAGTTTAGGGACATAATCGAAAGTAACTTATTCCAAAGTTTAGAGATATTTGGTATAATTTAACCCGTTTGATTTAAGAAATATTGAATTACTAACTTTATCTGATATTTTAGTTTAATTTGGTCATTATGTCTTTCAAAAGACAAGTTTCAATATTTTTAGGTACAAAAACTTTCAACCTCAAGAAAAGAAGTAGATGTCTTAAAACTATGCTCGTATTGACAAATAAGTTCCAAATTAATTCATACGATCTTAAGAGTTTCAATTTGGTTAAACATTAAGAATCGTTTCAAAACAAAAATCCATGTGTTCTCTATACAATCAAACTAAATAGAAAAATAAGTTATTGTCAAATATACCTAAAACATGTCATTAATTAATATGGCAACAATTGGAAAATATGACAAACTATAAAGACCAAAGTGAGCATAACTCGGTGGTAATTGACATATACCTTCGACCAAGAGGTCAGAGGTTCGAATCCCCCTACTCCATGCATATGATCTACTTGTATGGTTAACCAGTTTCACAGACTAGGCTGTCCTAGTTGAAAATGAAAATATAGGTCCATTTTTGGTGTTGTATACATATTGCAATTAAAACCATTTTGATGGGCTGAAAATGGAAAGAAAAAAAAAAGTAAGGGGTGGTTGCTAAGAAGGAAAAAAAGGGAACCCTAATTTGGGGGTGGTTGCTAAAGTAGATGTATCTTTGCTTCTAGTTGTTTGAGATTTTAACTAGATTGAGTTGTTCTTAGTGATATTAGCATGTGAACCTTTACTTGAATACAATGCTTATGAGTATTTACTTGTTTCTGTATATTTTCTTTTTAAAAATCATCAACAAATTTCAGTGTCTTAATCAACCGATTCTCATTTTATTGTTGCCAATTTTTAGTTGCATATTTCTTTTAGATTTTTAGAATTTAATTTCATTTTGTTAACCTTGGAGTTCTTAGTTACATTGGAACCAGTTAATAGGTGAGACTCATTTTTATCGACCTTTGTCTACTAATGACTACCTACGATTTCATTGTGAGTTTTTGACCAACATAAACTCAATTAAGACTTGACTAAATTTACATTATTTACTCTTTTTTATTTTAATACATTACAAAAGGAGAAGTAACTTTTTTTTTTTTTTTTTTTTTTTTTTTTTTGAGAAAAAACAATTCATTAAAACGTCACATGGGCAATAGGAGGAAGGTCATTCTTGACCAAGACATACATCCAATCTGGGACATTGCTTGACCAAAGATTAAAACATTGAAATCGATGAAAAATTTGATTAAGGTTTCAAGTGTATGATGTCGATTATAATATGGATGAAATATCGACGTTAACATTCATGTATATTATTGAAACAAATTATGGAAATAAAAATAACTCACCAAATTATTTCAATAGTAGTATATACTTCTTCTATTCATAGAAATATCAATGGAAATATTTATATGCCAAAACGAGTCTAGCTCAGCGGTAATTGGCATGTACCCTCGACCATGAGGTCAGACGTTTGAATCCCCCCACCCCAAATGTTGATGTACTCAAAAAAAAGAAAAAAAAAAGAAAAAAAATGGAAATATTTATACATCAATGTATATTCTTTCATCCTCCTCATCTCTTTTGGAAAATTGCCGCTCTATCTCCAATCACACCTAATATAGCAAATGGCTTGAGTTCACAGATTACATAAATGTAAAAATAGTTGTGAAATATCGATGAATGTCAAACCCTCCAATTTAGAGAGGTATCAGAACTTTGATGGATATTTTATTTCTTGCACTTGACACTCATCATTTCTTTCGACAAATTGTCACACCATCTCCAATTGGTACCTAACATATCAAGAGGTTTAGGATCATAGATTATGTAGACTTAAAAATACACATGGAATATATACACTATACAAAGTGTAAATGTTTACCATACTGATATTGACTCGATCGTCTTTCATTAGCTTTTCGTTGAATTTTCGGATGCTAATGGTCCACTCATCATTTACCTGCTCAAAATCCAAACTCAAGAATGAAAATCAATGGCAATGGAGAAGCTTAGCTTACACCAGGCACTGAATCAAAAGCTCACCATTGGGTCAGCAACCTTTCCACTCCAAAGGACATTGTCAATGACAATCACTCCTCCAACTCTCACCTAGAAGAAAAGGAAACATGAAGGTAAAGTCACATTTTTAGTCCCCCATCTTTGATGTCTCATAAAATTTTAGGCCCTATATTTGCTTTTGTAACAATTGAGTCCCTATACCAATAGTTAAATCTTTGATATTAAAGATCTTGTTGTGATCGAGTCGTATAAATAATAGATAGATGACCGAACCACCCTTGATTTTGAATCACCGAAGATTTATAGTTTCATTCGCTTGCACATCATGCACTGATAGATTTTTTAGTCAAATTTTAGTTCAAGGACTGAACCATCATTTTATGAAGAAAAAAACTTGGCTGCATACCAGTATGTAGGGATCTCCTTACATACCACCATTAAAATGTTGACAACTAGGAAAAGATAAAAAAGTTTTCTCATTTTCTACCTTCCTCTTTCTTAGTTGTCAAGATTTTAATGGGATATATAGGGAGATTCCTACATACCGGTATGCAGCCAGGTTTTGTTCTTTTTTGAATTAACCAAGAATATATTGAAAAGAGGACAGGCTAGAGACGGGTAGAAAGTACCCCTGCCTAAAAACAAGCATATAAGAGCCTTCCAATCGCTACATCGTCATTACTATTGCAAATGAAAATGCAAATACAAAGACAAAAATGAAACCAAAGTCCAAAGACTAATAATAATGAACTTCAGAAACCATTTAAGGAAGCATTCAGACAGTGAAAGATCAAACATGTGTAGACAGCAAAATGTCTCTGTGTTTTATTCTTACCAGTTGTAGCAACAGTTCAAAGAATTCCTCGTACAAATTCTTGTCAGCATCAAGAAAAGCATAATCATAGCTTCAAAGTTTGAGAAAACATGTGAAGTTATGTACTATTTTGAACAAACTACAGTCCTTCTAACATCGTTTTTTCAAAGCTTACCTGCAAGCTTCACCATTTGCAATAAGTGATTTTAGCGTTTCTTCTGCAGGTCCATGTCTCACATCCACCTAAGTGCCAGAAAATCATGCATATAAATCATAGATGATCACATTTCCATAACAATGAAGATATTTTCATGGCTCATAAACCCACAATCTTTCTCATTTCTAACCAATATAAGTCTTTGGTTGCATCCTCAAGAACATCGATAGCTAAGATACAGGTATTGTTAGGACGACGAACCTCTCCATAACTCTACAATAATACGATATGAACCATTTCAAGTATAAGTTGCACGGTTTTACTTTTGAGCTCTACACAAAAAATATTTTACCAATGGAGATGTTGTTGTTACTTATGTACCTATCTTTTTCACTTCAAATTGATGTAGAACTACTTTTATATCTCCACCCGAAATGAGAACTATACTAGCTAGTTTTGGTCATGCAAGTACTTGAATTCGAAACTTTGATGTTTGTAATGAGAGCATTTAGAGACATTATTTATCTCAAAAGTTCCAATCTGCAACTTCAAATTAACTAATTACGAAGCATGAATATGGTAAATGAGGTAAAATTACTTTGTGTGAAACACCAGCACGTTCATAATATATTCTTGCAATCTCAAGAACTTCGGCATCATATTCACAGGCAACTAAACGTCCTGATTCTGGGAGGGCAAGTGCAACAGCCAAGGATGAATAACCCTGAATGAGAAAATTGAAAAGGAAAACCCATAGTGAAGAGGTTTTTCTTTTCCATTTCAATCAAAAAAGAAAGTTCACAATGGGCATAAAACAACATTCCTCAAAATCAATCATAGAATTGAAGGCCCTGTTTGATGAATGACCCTTTGATTTTTGAAAATTGTTTGTTTTCTCACAATTTCTTTACAATGGTTTTCACCTTTCTTATTGTCCTTAGAATTTTTAGCCAAGTTTCGAAGACAAAAGCAAGCTTTTAAAAATTACTTTTTATAGTTTTCAACACTTGGCTTGAGTTTTGAAAACATTTGTAAGAAGTAAATAACAAAACAGAGAAACCATAGGTGGAAGTAGCGTTTATAAACTTGATTTTAAAAAACCAAAAACCAAATAGTTATCAAATGGAGCTGAAGATATTAGAACCTAGTTGATATATTTTTTTAATTTTTAATTTCCAATATTTAGAACTTAACATTTTTCTTTATTTTCTAATCAACCCTCGAAACCATCTTTGAAATCATATCCCAAGTTTAAAACCGTTGGGAATTGAGGGGTGCGACCAAAGTCCCACATTGACTAGATAAAAGGATGATCATGGGTTTATAAGGGAAGACAAGTATCTCTATTGGTGTGAGACCTTTTGGGTGGAACCAAAAGCAAAGCCATGAAGGCTTATGCCCAAAGTGGCCAATATCATACCATTGTGGAGATATGTGGAGTGTCCATTGTCATAATAGGTGGTATCAGAGCCATACCCCTGATGTAGCTGTTTCGTTAAAATCCTCGAGTGCTGAACAAAGAAGTTGTGAGCCTTGACAACGTAGTCATGTTGGCGATCCTTCGTTAGGCTCTATAAAAAACTCCTTAGTACAAGAGTGTTGGACGAATAAAAATGACGATTTGAGGGGACACTCGGTGGTACTTTGTTCGATGGGAAGATTGTGGGAGAATGCGACCAAAGTCCCACATTGGCTAGACAAGGGGAAGACCATGAGTATATAAGGGAGGACAAGTTCTCCATTGGAATGAGGCCTTTTGGGTGAAACCAAAAGCAAAGTCATAAGGGCTTATGTCCAAAGTGGACAATATCATACTATTGTGGAGATATGTGGAGTGGGTGTTTGGTTGTCCCTTCAACCAAAAGCAATTTGTGACTCAAAGTTTTATCCTAATTCTTGAAGTTTCTGGTTGATGTGTTTGTTTGGAGTGTTTGTTGTCCCTTTAACAAATGGTATCGGAGCTAGACCCTGACTTAGCCATTCTGTAGAATCCTCGAGTGTTGAACAAAGAACTTGTGAGCCTTAAAGAAATAGTCATGGGGAGATCCGTAATTTGGTTCTATTAGGCAGACAGAAGTTGGCCTGGATAAGAGCGAACTCCTTAGTAAAGGAGATTTGGATGGATAAAATTCGTAATCTGGCTCTAAAAGCATCTTTGGTAAAGGAGTTCTGGATGGATAGAATTCATAATCTGACTCTAAGAGCGAACTCCTTAGTAAAGGAGATTTGGACAGATAGAATCCGTAATTTGACTCTAAGAGCAAACTCCTTGGTAAAGGAGATCTGGACAGATAGAATCTGTAATCCTCTAAGAGAAAACTCGTTGGTAAAGGAGATATGGACAGATAGAATCTGTAATCTCACTCTAAGAGTAAACTCCTTCCTAAAAAAAGGAGATCTGGATGGATAGATGACTGTTTGAGGGGATGCTCGTCTGTGGTACTTTGTTCGAGGGGAGGATTGTTGGGAATTGGGGGGTGCGACCAAAGTCCCACATTGGCTAGATAAGAGGATGATCATGAGTTTATAAGGGAAGACACGTATCTCCATTGGTGTGAGGCCTTTTGGGTGGAACCAAAAGCAAAGTCATGAAGGCTTATGTTCAAAGTGGACAATATCGTACCATTGTGGGGATTTGTGTCGTGTCCTCGTCCTTAACAAAATCTTTTACAAAAAAAAAGTCTTCAAATAACATTTTCTTTTTGTTCTCAAAATTTGTATTTCAAAAGTATTAATAAAAGGTAAAAGGAAAAAGTTATATGTAGTTTTAACAAGTTCAGTATTGAACTTCATTAACGTGCAGAGGGATAGATGTTTATTTTCATACATCAAGATGAAGAGGATTAGCTAGAGATTAGAGAATAGTTTGTTGGAATGACTTTGAGTTTGAGACATGTTCTTCAAAGCAGCACTAATCAGAAACAGAATATGCATTTGAAGAATTGTTGAGTTAGTAAGAATTCAAACAGAGACATACTGTGTAAACACCAACTTCAATGCACCGTTCTGCCCCAAGAATCTGAACAAGCATCGCAAGTAGTTGAGCTTCATCAGGAGTTACCTACAACATACATGATCAAATTTCAAGTGTAGATTTGGAAAGTGACAAGAACAGAAGCAGCTTAACAAGAATTCACTGTGTGAAAAAATCTTCTAAGAGTTCCTTTTGGATTAGCAATCAGCAAAAAATAAAATTACAGAGCTTCCACTCAAAATGTATAACATCACTCTTCATTTTTCTTTATGTGTCTGCAAAAACTATGGTAAAAAACTCCATGGAACTCAGCAAAATGTATAACAGGGCAGGCGATATTTACCTGTATATAACTTTCAGCCCTTGCAGCAGTTTCCTGACGAAGCTGCCGTAGGATCTAAATGAAACCATTCCATTAATGCTGGTCAGATAATCAAACATAACATAAAGATGGCACATGAAGAAAAAAGTACTAGACTTTTTTTTTTGAAAAGAAGTACTAGACTTTTTAAACAAGTAATAAGAAATGCCTTAATGATCTATAGATCCTTAAGTTGAAATCAGTAGAATTGATAAGATATGGTTTATCAATCAGTAGATACTAGATGTCGAGTTTAAATCTGTAAGTTGTTACTTTTCAGATCTATGCATGCATGAAGCGAGTAAAAGATGAATATTAAAACAAAAAATCAACTCAGGGCTTGTGCCAGGGTAATTGGTGTATCGCCGGGGATTTTAACATGGTTAGATGGTCTGAGGAGAGGTTAAATGCTACAAATTCGGTGAGATGCATGAGAAAATTCAATAGCTTCATAGAGTCTTATGATCTCATCGACCCCCCTATGAGCAATGGGAACTTTTCTTGGTCGAGAATGGGCACTAGAGTAGCCGCCTCTAGAATTGATAGGTTCCTTACTTCGCAAATGTGGAATAATACCTTCCCGAAGCTTAGAGTTGAGAGATTGCAGAGACCTACGTCGGACCACTTCCCTATTTTGATGTCCATGGGGGTGGTGAAATGGGGGCCTACCCCTTTTAGATTTGAGAATTTGTGGATCGACATTCCAGAGTTTAAGGAGAAAATAGAAAAGTGGCTGAAAGTCTTAATAAAAGACTGGAACAATCGGCTGGACTGGTTTCAGATTGATGGAAAAACTTAAGGGGCTGAAAGTCTTAATAAAAGACTGGAACAAAGAGCTCAAGGATACGACCATCAACAAGAAAGCGACCATCTTGAGAAAAATTGAGGTTATTGATAAGATGGAGGATCAAAATGCCATAGATGCTTCCCAGATTGAGGAAAGGAAAATCCTTAAGGCAGAGCTCTTAGATCTAACCGTAGCTGAGCAGAGGAGCATAAATCAAAAGTGCAAACTTAAATGGATACAGGAGGGGGATGAAAATTCTAGCTTCTTTCATAAGTGGGCCTCGGCCATGAGATCCAAAGCCTTCATTTCTATGATTGAGAAAGAGAATGGGGAGATCCTTACCAAGAAAGATGAGATTGAATCTGAGATTTTGAGCTTTTATAGCAAGCTTTATGAGAAAGACCACAATCACAAATTTGTGATTGAAGGGTCAGACTGGGCTCCTATTGATGATATCAGTAGCAGCAAGCTAGAAGAGGCCTTCACTGTAGAGGAAATCTACAAAGCAGTTATAGACATGGGAAGCCAAAAGTCCCTGGGTTCGGATGGCATGACGGGAGAATTTTGGAAAAATTATTGGAACATTTTGAAGCCCGACATAGTAGAAGTGTTCCAAGAATTTTTCCAAAAAGATATTATCAATAAAAGGACCAACGAAACGTATATTTGCCTTATTCCCAAGAAGAAAAAAGCCTCCAAAGTTAGAGATTTTAGGCCTATAAGCCTAGTTACTTCCCCCTATAAATTGACAGCTAAAGTGCTAGCCAATCGTTTGAAGAAGGCCCTCCCAAATACCATAAGTGACTGCCAAGCAGCTTTCGTACAAGGTAGGCAAATTCTCGATGCCATTTTAGTTGCGACCAAGGCTGTGGAAGACATAAGGCTGAGAAAAGAGAAAGGTTTTCTCCTCAAGCTAGATCTAGAGAAGGCTTATGATATGGTGAATTGGGACTTCCTTGATGGGATTTTAGAGTTGAAGGGTTTCGGTCGGAAATGGAGAAGGTGGATTAAAGGTTGTCTCTATAACACAAACTTCTCCATCCTCATTAATGGGCGGCCGAGGGGTAAGATCATGGCTTCTAGAGGTTTGAGGCAAGGGGATCCCCTCTCCCCGTTCTTATTCACGTTGGTGGGGGACGCTATCAGTAAGTCTATCCATTACTGTATAGAGAAAAAGATTTTAAAAGGTTGGGAGATTGGGCAACATAAATTTACTGTTTCGATTTTACAATATGCGGATGACACCCTCCTTTTTTGCCCGGATAATGATTGTGAAGTGATTAAATGGTGGGATATTCTTAGGATGATATTGAGGGGCTTGGGCTTGGCTTTGAATCGGGCCAAATCTGTACTGATTGGTATAAATGTGGCCTCCTCTCAGACGAATAATTTGGCCAACTTGCTAGGCTGCCAAGCGGACTCATTGCCTATAAACTACCTTGGCTTTCCATTGGGAGGCAACTACCATAGGATTTCGTTTTGGGAGCCTTTAATTGAAAGATTTAATTACAAGCTGGACTCGTGGAGGAAATTTCCCATATCCAAAGGGGGAAGAGTGACCCTCCCCCAATCGGTCCTCAATAGTCTCCCCCTCTACTTATTCTCCTTGCTCAAAGCTCCTAAGTCCACCATCAATTCCATGGAAAAAATCGTTAGAGACTTTGTGTGGAGTGGTGGTTGCTATAAACAGGGTACTAATTTGGTTAAATGGGAGTGGTCCTCGCTGCCGCGCTTCCATGGTGGGTTGGGAGTTGGCTCTCTAGCTCAAAGAAACTTCTCCCTTATGACCAAATGGCTGTGGAGATTTACCCAAGAGAAGAATTCTTTGTGGAGACAAATCATTATAAGTATTTATGGAGCTTCCCCTGAAGGTTGGTCGACTACTCCCTCTAGAGGTAAAAAAGGAAACAGAATATAGGTAGATATAGCTGCGAATTTTCCGACTTTTGCCAAACTTGCTAAGTTCGTGGTTCATAATGGTACGAGTATTAAATTTTGGAAGGATTCTTGGTGTGACAACCAAACTCTTCAAGCCCTATTTCCAGACCTTTACTTGATTTCTGAGAGAAAAAATGCGACTGTTGCTGAATGTTGGGAGGGTAGTAACCAAGCTTGGAATTTGGCTTTTAGAAGAGGATTGTTTGATAGGGAGGTTTCCAGCTGGATGAACCTTGTGGAGAAGCTAAGCTCGATTAGTTTGAATAGTGATCAAGATGAAATAAGGTGGACTCTGGAAGGTTCAGGCAACTATACAACAAGCTCTATGTTCCAGAAAATGACCAAAATTTCGCCCAAAGTTAGTCAGAATTTGTGCAGCTTGATTTGGAAGCATAGAAGCCCGAAAAAGGTTAAAGTTTTCCTTTGGTCTCTAGCTTATCGCAGCCTTAATACTGATGATATGGTTCAAAGGAAATTCAAGAGCTGGAGTTTATCCCCCTCGGCTTGTAGGCTCTGTCTTCTGTTGGGGGAAGATTTAGACCATTTATTCCTTCACTGTGATTTTGCTAAGAAGGTCTGGTTTTTTGTGGCTAATCTCTTTGGTATGTCCTTCTGTCTTCCTAACAAAATTGAAGATTGGCTTGATGAAGGGTTGGCAGCTTGGAACCTAAGGAAAAAAGCCAAGATTATGGCTGGGTGCGCGTTCAGGGTTGCTGTTTGGCTCTTGTGGAAGGAGAGGAACTCTAGAACCTTTGAAGACAAGTCGGCTAGCCTTGAGTTCTTTTGTGATAATGTTCAGAATACTGCTTCGTGGTGGATTTCTTTGCATAAACATTCTTTTTGTAATTACAGTTTGCTGTCTATTATTAAAGATTGGCAAGCTTTTTTGTATTAGCTCTTGGGCAAGGGCGATCTCCACCCTTGGCCCCTAGGTTGTCTCCTTCTTTTGTGATTAATATATTCCCTTGATGTCTCTTATCAAAAACAAAAAAAAAACAAAAAATCAACTCAAAGAGCAATGCTTTACTCCCAGAGGATTAGGAGGATAAAATGAGCAAACAAATGGAAGATTAAATCTTGTTTTCATTTCTGAAAATTTATGCCTATTTTATTATGGTATGCAAACTCCTAAACATTTTATTTTAGTTCTTGAACTTCACATAAAAAACTATTTTAGTCATTCCCATGAATTTTTAATAGACAATCATATTTTTTTTGTTCATTTACCTTATTTATAGATGTATACATGCATAAGTGTTTTTTTTTTAAAAAAAAAAATCAGATACATGGATAAATATTTAAAATCACATATGATAGGATGCTTAGTTTGCAAATGGATTGAGTTCTTGTTAAATGATTAAAGGACTAACATAGAAACTAAGCAAAACATTTGAAAGTTTTAAGGATCAACATGAATAAGTATTGGATTCAAGAATCAAAATAGGATTTAAATCTAAAATACCTCGGGTTCTCGAACATTCGAGAGGATGTAATCATAAAGCTGTTCAGTGACATTTATAACTTCCTTATTGATATATTTCTCATCTGGGATGGTAGAGTAAATCCTTGTTTTCTGGTTGTTCTTTCTGCTGAAATGACTTACATGAAGAGGATGGCCAACCCAATTATGGGAAGAGGCTTTAACAGTAGCAAGTCCTGTAATTGATGACAAGGGAAGGAACTTTTGCAGCAGATTCATATGTCTCCCTACAAAAGATGATGGGGGGGCTGAAGTGGGCAGAGAATGCAGCATCTTGCTGCTTAGCACAAAAAACTTAGGTCCCGTTTGATAATTGTTATCAAGATATCAAACATGAGAGAATTCAATATATTTTCTATACACTAGAGCCAATTATATATAGGCATACATAGAAGCCCTAAACCACTAATGGTAAAATTACAATAAAGGACGAAGACTAATAAGCTACTATATTTACATATATACTATAACACTCCCCCTCAAGTTGGAGCATATATGTTAATCATGCCCAACTTGTTACAAAGATAATCTATTCTAACTCCATTTAAAGCTTTCGTGAAAATATCTCCTAATTGCTCTCCGGTCTTCACATATCCAGTAGCTACCAAACCTTGTTGTATTTTCTCCCGAACAAAATGACAATCGATCTCAATATGTTTAGTCCGCTCATGAAATACTGGGTTGGATGCAATATGAAGGGCAGCTTGGTTGTCACACCACAACTTGGTCGGAACTGTAACATTGAAACCTAATTCGATCAAGAGTTGATGAACCCACATTATCTCACATACTGATTGTGCCATAGCTCTGTATTCTGATTCAGCACTTGATCGTGAAACCACATTTTGTTTCTTACTTTTCCATGAAACCAAATTGCCTCCAACAAAAACACAATAGCCAGATGTTGATCTTCTATCTTCTCTTGATCCTGCCCAATCAGCATCTGAAAAACACTCAATCTTCATATGACCATGGTCTTTATATAGGATCCCACGTCCAGGTGCAGCCTTCAAATAACATAAAATCTGTTGTACTGCAGCCCAATGTTCCACTGTGGGTGAAGACATAAATTGACTCACAATGCTTACTGAATAAGCTATGTCTGGTCGTGTCACTGTAAGATAATTCAACTTTCCAACCAATCTTCTATATCTCTCAGGATCATCAAATGGTTCTCCATCTTTTGTAAGTTGTAGATTAGGCATCATCGGAGTACTACATGGCTTGGCTCCCAATTTTCCTGTCTCAGATAGCAAATCAAGTACATATTTCCTTTGTGACATAAAAATACCTTTCTTGCTTCTCATTACTTCGATACCCAAGAAGTATTTTAATGTTCCCAAGTCTTTAGTATGAAACTGACTTTGGAGGAAAGTTTTGAGAGATGAAATGCCTGATGTATCATTTCCAGTAATAACAATATAATCAACATATAGGACAAGTAGAATAATACCACTATTAGTTCGTTGGTAGAAGACAGAGTGATCCGACTTGCTTTTCTTCATTCCAAACTGCTCAAGTGTCTGACTAAATCTTCCAAACCATGCTCGTGGACTTTGTTTCAACCCATATAAAGATTTACGAAGACGACACACTTTATCATTCTCCCCCTGAGCAACAAACCCAGGTGGTTGCTCCATATAGACTTCCTCTTGAAGATCACCATGGAGAAAAGCATTTTTAATGTCAAGCTGATGCAAAGGCCAACATTGAGAAGCAGCCATGGAAATGAATAACCTTACAGAAGTTAATTTAGCAACAGGAGAAAACGTATCAAAATAATCAATCCCATATGTCTGAGCATAGCCTTTGGCAACTAGGCGTGCTTTCAATCGAGCAACTGAACCATCAGGATTTACCTTAATGGCAAACACCCATTTACACCCAATAGCTTTCTTTCCTTCTGGACGAGATACTAAATCCCAGGTACCATTATCATCTAAAGCAGTCATCTCTTCTATCATCGCATTGCGCCAACCAGGATGAGACAAGGCTTCATGAACCGTTTTAGGAATCGAGATAGAGTCAAGAGATGCAACAAAAGAACATGTAGAAGATGACAAGTGGTCATAAGTGACAAATGAAGAAATAGGAAAAGTGCAAGAACGTTTACCTTTACGAAGAGCAATAGGAAGCTCATCACTCGGCCCTGGATCCGATGACGAAGAATCTTGTGGTACAAGACATTCACCTGGAGGTTGTTGCCGTCTAGAGTATACTTGAGTAATAGGCGAACGAGTAGGAACAAGTGTCGAATGAGAAGGATCGAGAGAGGGTGTAGGAGACACAAGTGGAGATGGATCGATAGAGGGTGTAGGAGGTACAAGTGTATAAATAAAAAGATCATCCTCCTCCTCCTGACTCGTACTAGGCAAAGATGATTTGAAAGGCGTGTCCTCAAAGAAAGTAACATCACGAGATACAAGATACCTATTCGAACTAGGACAATAGCATCTATAACCTTTTTGAACACGAGAATAGCCTAAGAAAATGCACTTTAAAGATTTGGGGTCTAATTTTGTTAGATTAGGACGAACATCTCTGACAAAACAAGTACAACCAAATATTTTCGGCTCAATAGGAAACAACGGTTTTGTGGGGAATAGAACATGATGAGGAATTTGACCTTTAAGAACAGATGAAGGCATGCGATTAATCAAGAAGCAAGCTGTAGAAATTGCATCAACCCAAAATTGCTTTGGAACACTCATTTGAAAGGATAATGCTCTTGCAGTTTCAAGGAGATGCCTATTTTTTCTTTCAGCAACTCCATTTTGGGAAGGAGTATCAGCACAAGATGAATGATGAATGATTCCATGCTTACATAGGTAAGACGTAAGTGCTTCAGAAAAGTACTCACCAGCATTATCGCTTCTCAAAATTTTAAGGGAAACATCAAACTGAGTTCAAATTTCAGCATGAAAATTACAAAAGTGAGAAAGTAACTCAGAACGACTCTTCATAAAGTATAACCAAGTCATACGAGAGTAATCGTCAACAAAGGTAGCGAAGTATCGAAATCCAGTTTTGGAAACAATAGGACAAGGACCCCAAATATCAGAATGAACTAATTCGAAGGGCTTACTTGCTCGATTAGCTATTCTAGGACTAGAGCTAAGACGATGAAATTTGGAAAACTGACATGAGTCACAATTTAATGAAGACAAGTTATGAAATTGAGAACAAAGTGTTTTTAGCACTGAAAGAGAAGGATGACCTAGACGGCAATGGGCATCAAATGGAGAAACAACTCCAGAACAGGCAACTTTTGGCACTTGATGATCGAAAATATAAAGTCCTCCAGATTCATGTCCTCTACCAATAATCTTCTTTGTCACAAGATCCTGAAACAAGCAATAGCCCGGATGAAAAGAAACACAACAATTAAAGTCATGAGTGAGTTTACTAACAGATATTAAATTAAAGGAAAGTTGAGGTAAATGTAAAACTGATGACAAAGAAAGAGATGGGGTTAGATTTACTGTGCCAGATCCAAAAACAGATGATGTTGATCCATCTGCCAAAGTAACGTCGATAAGGGATGTAGATGAAGAAAAATTGGAAAACAAATCACGATTACCTGTCATATGATTGGTTGCACCAGAGTCTATGACCCATTTGGTAGAGGAGGAAAGAAGACAATGATTCATGTTACCTAACTCAGCAATGGTTGTAATAGGGGTAAGCATGGATGATAAAGAATATGCTTTCAATGACTTCTGGTACTGTTGAAATTTAGCAAACTCAGTAGTAGAAGTAACAAATGGTTGCTTAGATGAATCATGGATGGACTGAATCCGCGATTGAACCACCTTAGACATTGCTACGAATCCTTGTTCAACCATAGGTCAATATCGAATGTAAAACCACAAATTCTGATCTAAAACCTTGGAAATTAGAGCCAAATCACCATACAACTTCTGAAAATATGATCTGAATGGAGTTTCTAATGAAGAACCCTAATTCTCCTCCCAAACAACTTTTAACTCGAGCAAATTATGTCCAAACTAGCCACAAGAATAAGTCAAAAAATACTCTTGATGCACAAGAACGGCAAATCACAACAACCAGGGAAAATTCCAGCCACAAACGTACCCTCACGAGGAAAAAACAGAACTCAACAAAAACAAACCGAAATTGAGCCGAGCACGCAAACTGAAGCAAACGTGACCTGTTTTGGCAAAACCAAGTATACAGACTTGTTAGAATTCTCAGCCCGATGCTAACCCAACTGACGGAAGGGAAAACGGACCTCCCACGCGCCCTCACGCACCGGCGCGTGGCGGCGGCTGCAGAAATCTCCGACGGCGCGTGTGGCTCACGGGCAGCTACTTCCGGCGATTCGACTCCCCTGGCAGCGGCGCTTCTCTTTAGGTGGGTGGTGTCGACAAACGGCCCCTCTAATGTGGTGACCCAAATTTCAAACCCTAACCCCACTTGGATGAGAAGAAACCCTAACAGCCAAAGGAAAATTCTAAAACCCTAGAGTGGCTCTGATACCATGTTATCAAGATATCAAACATGAGAGAATTCAATATATTTTCTATACACTAGAGCCAATTATATATAGGCATACATAGAAGCCCGAAACCACTAATGGTAAAATTACAATAAAGGACGAAGACTAATAAGCTACTATATTTACATATATACTATAACAATAATCATTTGATTTTTTAAAATTGTACTTGTTTTCTCTTAATTTTCTTATATTGATTTTCATCTTTGTTAAGAACATATTTGAATTCTTAGCCAAAGTCCAAAACCAAAAACAAGTTTTTGAAAACTACTTTTTTTAGTTTTCAAAACTTCACTTGGTTTTCGAAAATATGAGAAGAGTTATATGAAAAAACAAAGAAACTTATGGGTGGGAGTAGTGTTTATAAGCTTAATTTTCAAAAACTAAAAACCAAAACTCAAATGGATATCAAACGGGACCTTAATGTTTGTTTAATGTGTATCTAAGGGCTCCACTGGTTGCCTTATGCTCATGGCTCACCTTGACAATCTTTAGGAGCTTTCGCCCACCCAAGACTAGTTCAGAGAGACTATAGGGGTTTAAGTTATTGAGTATTCCAATGGAGCTCGAATTAAGATAAAGATCTATTCTGTAACGATTTTGTTTTAGGTTTCTGTTTCGGAAAATTTTGTTTACACTTCGAAATCTAAGCCAAAATTCAAAAACTATAAACCTGTATTTGAAACAGTTTCTAGAATTGGCTAAGATTTTCAAAACTTTATTAGAAGTAGATTAAAGCAGAAAACCAAAACTATCTAAAACTGTTAGCCTTACAAAAATGCAGGAAGGTTCAGGTTCATTGCATTTACCTAGCTATAGAGTTAAAATCTCATTGTTAAAAAAACTTAGAATAATTAAAATCTACCATTGTATAGAACAAAACAGAAAATCCTATCAATAGGAGAGGATTCTGAATCGTTGCAATTTAAACAATGGAGAAGACTAACATTAAAAAAAACCCAGAAATAAACTTTGCTCAATCAGCAGAAACTATGAAGCATTTCAGCTCAAACAACGGAGAAGATCAACATGAACAAAACCTCAGAAATGAAAATTGCCTAATCAGCAGAAACTATGAAGCATTGCAGTTTAAACAATGAAAAAGATCAATTTGAACAA
Organism: Luffa aegyptiaca; assembly: GCA_017139565.1. NCBI lineage: Eukaryota > Viridiplantae > Streptophyta > Magnoliopsida > Cucurbitales > Cucurbitaceae > Luffa > Luffa aegyptiaca. The sequence goes on along the minus strand of CM029405.1, from coordinate 6,674,432 downwards.
AAACCCAGTAACCCAATAAAAGTACTTAAACAATCAGCAGAAATTATGATTTATTATTATTATTATTGAGGAAATTATGAAGTATTTCAGTTTAAATAACGAAGAAAATCGAGATGTGAGAAAACCCAGAAACAATTTCTACCTGATGATCACTGCTTTTGCCGTCCTTGAACTTGGGAGAGTGTAAGAGGTGAATGGTGTATGGCAAGGAATTAAATATTGTGAAAATTGCAAAAAATAGGATAAAGAGAAATGGAGCAAAAGACATTTGGGACACGTTTTATTTTGATAGACATTTGATTTTGGGTCTGTGAAATGGCTAATGTACCCTTTTTAAAAAAATCCCAAGGGACTGTTTGGGACTTTGAATTAGTTATAATATCTTGTGGTTATAATAATCTGGGGATTATAATAGTCTGGCGATTATAATAATCTGTGTTTGAGATAAGATTATTAGAATATGGGATAAAATAACCTGTGTTTGGGGTGCAGATTATTTTAGTCTGGGATAAAATAATTTGTGTTTGGGATGCAAATTATTTTAGTCTGGGATAAAATAGTTTGTGTTTGGAGTGTTTATCTGTTTTAACATGGGGTTTTGATTCAAAGGTTCAAACTGACTGTTTTCTTTTTCTAGTTTTTTTTTTTTTTTTTATGATATACGATTCACTTTGATTTAGGGTTATGTTTTTTTTTTTTACAAAACAAAAAAGTTTAGGATTTGGTATAGAAAAATCATATCAATTAACTTTTAGTATTGCCAAAATAAAAATTGTAAATGTTTAGTTCAAAAATCATATTAGTTTTTTTTTTTTTTTCAATAAAATCATTTGAAATAAACTTGAGTGTGGTAAATACAATTTCGTTTGAATGTTCTTTTTTTTTTTTTTTAAGTTGGTTAACCTTCGATGTTGTCAACGACTTTTCCGGCAACCTTCGATGTTTTTTTCTTTATTTTTATTTTTTATATTTTTCAAAATGAAAATGAGAAGAAATATGAAAAAAAGAAAAAAAAGATCGGTGGCGGAAAAGTCGTCGGCGGTCGTCGGAAAAGTCGCCGGAAACTTCGCCGGCCGACGGCAACCGGCGATCGTCGGAAAAGTCAAGGAGTCGCATGGAAGAAAAGAGGAGAGAGTTACTGTAGAAAATGGATAGAATAATCTAGTGGGTTGAATGATGGTTACTGTAGAGAATGAATAAAATAATCGGGGGTAAAAATAACCCACCTCACCATTTATTTTTGTTGGTGCTCCAAACATTGAATAGGTTATAATAAGGGGTTGTTTGGGGCACTGAATAGGTTATAATAACCCCCTTTATTATAACCTATTCAGTGTTTGAGGCATCAACAAAAATAAATGGTGAGGTGGGTTATTTTTACCCCCGATTATTTTATCCATTCTCTACAGTAACCATCATTCAACCCACCCGATTATTATATCCATTTTCTACAGTAACTCTCTCCTCTCTTCTTCCATGCGACTCCTTGACTTTTCCGGCGGCCGGCGGCGAAGTTTCCGGCGACTTTTCCGGAGATCACCAACGAGTTTTCCGACAACCTTTTTTTTCGTTTTTTCATATTTCTTCTCATTTTCATTTTGAAAAATATAAAAAATGAAAATAAAGAAAAAAAGAAGAAGAAAAGAAAGAAAACGAGGGAAAAAAATTTGGTCGTCGAAAAATTTGTCGGCAACCGCCGGAAAAGTCGTTGAAAACGTCCGACCACTTTTCCGACGATCGTCGACGACTTTTCCGGCAATCTTTTTTTTTCCCTTTTTTTTTTTTTTCATATTTCTTCTCATTTTCATTTTGAAAAATATAAAAATGAAACTAAAGAAAAAAAAAAAAGAAAAAGAAAGAAAACGAGGAAAAAATATTTGGTCGTCGAAAAATTTGTCAGCAACCGTCGGAAAAGTCGTTGAAAACGTCGCCGACATTAGGGTTAGAGGAAGAAGAAAATGATGATGGAGTTTGAGGTTGAGGAAGAAGATGGAGATGATGATGGAAATGGAGGAAGAAGATGATGAAGATGAAGATGGAAATGGAAATGGAGGAATAAGATGAAGATGATGGAGATGGAGGAAGAAGATAAAGATGGAGGAAGAAAATGAAAAAGAAGGAAAAAAGAAAAGGAAAAAAAAATACTAGGTTTAGTTGATTTAATACCTTCTGGACGAACACAGTTGACCCACCACTCCTCGACCAATGTGCTGCTTCACAATTATCTTTGTTTTCAAGAATTTTCTATCTATCTTTTTCAAAAAAAAAAAAAGAAAAAAAAAGAATTTTCTATCTATCTTTTGTACTCATATATTTCTAGGAAAAAATATTTTTGTGCCACCATGGTCGTGGCCCATAGAAGACAAGATTATCTCCCAGATGTATTTTTTTTGTGCAACTTTAGGGAATTAAATACTAGGTTGTCTTTCTACATATTTATACTAGGGAATTAAATATAAATATTGGAAAATCATATTTGTTCCATTTCTGTATTTTCAACGTAAAAATGGTAAATGCTTATTTTCAACGTAAGCATTTACCATTTTTACGTTGAAAATACAGAAATGAAACAAATATGGTTTTCCAATATGAAATCATTATACCATAATGTCAAATCAAAAGAGCTAGAGCTAAGAGATTTCAAGATGCATTTAATATCCATTTCCTCACTAAGATGTTCACACTTGGTCGAGAATTGCATTTAGTTGAGTTTGATAAGACACTCATTCATCCAAGAAACATAATGAATCTAAAAATCCTGAGTCATTCACATCTTTAATGCATTATATACCTTTTAAATTTGTGTATTTGCATTAAAAGGGTGCTAGCTGAACTTATAGTAGAATGACCATGAGTTGTGTCTTATCTTTGTATCTTTTCAATTATTATAAATAGGGATGTATTTTGGCTACTGAAACAACAATAATGGAATGAGATTTCACATTTGAATTTAGTTTAGTCTCAAATTTTATGTTTTTTTTTTTTTGTATTCTTATGTTTCAAATGCATATTTTTAGAACTTTCAATCTAGCTTGGTCAATTGAATTGTGTGAGTTCAAAAATTTGAAGATAGGAACAATTTCTCATTCCTTCTTGATCATTGTCCTTTTTCCAAGTAAATGTGATTAAGTTTCTTGGAGTTGATTTATCATCTAGTTATTGATGTTATTTTTAATATTGTTGTGGAGGTTTTCACATAAATTGTCCTTTTTAAAATTTTAAATTTAAATATATTAATTAAATGAAACAATCCCTCATCACCTCTCCAAATTAGTTTAATCTCTCTTTCTCATTCCTCGACTCTCTCAAAAACTCTCTACAAATTCCATTCTATCTCTCCCATCCATTTAAATTCCTCATCTCTCTCAATCGTCACATTATTAACTCTTTAAAAAAAATATTATTTAATAATAAGAAAAGTTGAAAGATGAACCATTAAAATATAAAAAGGTAGAATATGAAGAATTGTGATAGGAGAAGTCCAAATTATTTAAAAGAAAAATTCATAAAATTAATTTTAAAATGAATGAATTTATCTTTAATCATAATTAGTAAGGAAATTTTAAAAGTTATTTTTTTTAAAGAAGAAATAAACTTGTATTAGGAACGAGCAATTGCTCCCAATTGACTTCCAGCCGTGGGACAGACACCTCCATTGCTGTTGGGCAAAGCCCCAATATCCAAATTATTTAGATGTAAAAACAACAAAGGAAAATTGTCCTCTCAGCTCTCTGACCTATTTGTAGTCCAAGCCTTTATCTCTTGCTACCATTATAAAGTTTTTTTTTTTTTTTTTTTTTTTCTTACAAGAATTTAAGTATCTATCTTTTTCTTAGTTTATTTCTGTTCCTCCATTTATTATATTATATTCTTCTACCTTATAATTTTTATTGGAATGTTTGATCTATCTTTCATCTTTAGCTTTTCCTTCTATGCAACACTGATAATTTGTAATTTCAGGAAAAAGTTTGATGAGACATAAAAACAAGGATAATTGCAGTGGGTGGCAAATTGGACCAAATTAATAGCAAATATAACACAATGTAAAAAAAAAAATGCAAATATAGCAAAATCTATCAGAGTATATTACTAATAGACACTGATAGACTCTGGTTAATTAGAATTTATTTGATAGACTTCGATTATCAGAGTTTATCAGTGATAGACTTTGATTAATCAAAATCTATCAGTCTACTGATAGACTCTAATTATTCAGAGTCTATCGCTGATAAACTCTGGTTAATCAAAATTTATCAGTGACTATCATTGATAGACTTTGATTAATCAAATAAGTCTATCTACTGATAGATTTTGATTAATCAAAGTCTATCAGCGATAGACACTAATATACTTTGAATAATCAGAGTCTATCAATGATAGACACAGATAGAATCTGACAACAGCCTTTTGGTCTTGTACAATTAATTTTGCTATATTTGCAATTAGTTTGCAACTGTGTTATATTTGGTATTAATTTGGTCCAATTTGGCATCTATGCAACTGCACCTAAAAACAATTTATTGAACTGAATTAAATATGATATACTACTCTTTGAAGCTTACCACATATATATTTTAAGTTAATATGTAGTATCTTTTATAATTGTTTTTAGCTTATTTTATAATAATTATGATAGATGAAAGTTTTTATATATCCTTAAAATTTTAATTTTAATTTTTAGTATTTTCTTCTTTTTAACTACCTTAATAAAAAATCACACTATTGTCTTTATTTTTTTCTTGGTTTATTTTCATGAATATTGTCATACTTTTTTTTAGTAATCACTAAATAAAAAGTTAACTAAAATGTAAATACTCAATAGTTTTAATTTTATTTTCTTTTAAATTAAAAAAAAATGTATGGAGTATATTTTTTCTATTTAGTATAATTTTGCAAGCTAACTTATTTTATTTTATTTTTATTTTTAGAGAATGACAAGCTGATCTTTAATATAAAGATTTCTTATTGTATATTATACCTTAAATTAATATAGGTTCTTAAATTACTTTTCTTTAAAAGAAAAAAATCACTTTGCAACAATATTAATTATATAATACTAAAATACATTAAAATTAACACTATTTTTTTTGTTAAGTTAAATTATAAAATAATATAACCATTTGATTCTGCCTAACTTTAATCTTAATATTTGCATCTCATATGAAATAAAATGTTAAATACAAATTTAGTCCTTGAACTTTGAGGTTTGTATCTATTTGGTCCTTGAACTTTCAAAACTACAAATTTTAGTCTCTGAACTTTTGAATTTCTTAAAATTCACAGATCTACTAAATACAAAATTGAAAATTTAAGATTCAATTAGACATAAAATTCAAATATATACCTAATAGATCAATTAATTTTTAAAAGTTTTGAATTTGTCAAGGATCTATTAGACATAAAATTGAAAATTCAGAAACATATTAAACACAAAATTGAAAGTTTAAGAATTTATTAAACACTTTTAAAAGTTCAAAGACCAAATAAACACAAATCTCAAAGTTCAAGGAAAAAACTTGTAATTTGACTAAAATAAAACAAATCTGATAAGATAATTGAAAATACCACATGGAAGACATGTGTTAAAAGGACTAGTTTTAGAAAATAAAAGTTTTTTTTTTTTTTTTTTTTTTTTTTTTTTTTTTTTTTTTTTTTTGAAAAATCCTCATTTGAAAAATCCACATGGAAGGCCCATGAGCCAACATGAACAGGCCTGTTTTCCATATCCAACAATGGGCTATTTCATTCATTATTCTGAACAATGACAAATTTCAATGTTCATGAATGCTTCCTATATGCCATATGGGCAATCTTTGATTTCTTTTTCCAATAATATTAAATATTTCATTATATATATATATTACAATAATATGAGTATTAGCTCAATAACCATGCTAGTTCCAATAAATAGCAACATGAATTTCTATTCACACTCGTATATCTACAAAATGTCACGAGTATCTATTTGAAAATCAGCTTTTTCTCATTTTCTATTTCTTTATAATCCTTAACTAGTTTTTATGTGTAATTTTATTTAATTTTAAACTAATCAAAAGATGGAGTAAATAAAAAAATATATAAACATAAAAAATATTTTCCTAAAAAATTAAAAATACAAAAGTGATTAATTAAAAAAATACACCCAACACATGTCCTTTTACATATTATAAGATTTATTAGATTTCCTTTTCTCTCTCTCTTATTGTTGAAGAATTAGGTTTTCCTTCCATTATTGTTGGCATACCCCAATAGTAATTTATTTTTGTGTGGTCTTTGGATTGCCACGCTCAAAGGAGAGAGATTTTTTAAATGGCAATTTTTTTTTTTGTCACGTTTCTTATTTCTCATCAATACTTTTGTGTCACTTTATCATATGTTTAATAAGTTTTTCATGTAGACTATGTAGCTTTCAATGTTTCAAGATTTTATAGTTGATTAATGAAAATAAATATTTTATTCTTTTATGTTAAATTGAGTTTTGTACTTCTAACAATATTTTAGCAAATTAGGTTTGTGGTGTGTTTTGAGAATATATAGACATTGAAAAAAAAAAAAATCAAGAGAAAGGGGGTTTTATTTATTTTTTCTGATCAAAATAAAGGTTTCAAACCAAGTGATGAATCAAAATATGTACTTTTAGATCATAAAATAGCTTATAACTCAATTAAATAACATAAATTTATTCTGTCGAGAGATATTTCATAACTCTTATTCGTTCTAAAGAATTAGTGATGTATTTAATTAGCTAAACAACAATAAAATTTTTAAAGTACAAAGACTAATTAAATTAGAACATTAAGGTGAGAATGCGCAAAGGCTAGATGCAAAACTGAACATAACTCAACTGACATAAAACATGTGCTCTTGATCAAGAGGTCAGAGGTTCAAACTTAGGTTAAACTATAAGTTCAGTTCCTTAATTAACAAGTTTGCGCGTTATTATTTAGTCAAACTTTTTTGAAGTTCAAGAACCTACTAAACACAAAATTGAAAATTTGATTTTTTTTTTTAAATAAAGTTTACGGACCAAATAGACACAAACTTAACTGAGGGACTAAAGTTTTAACCTAAATTTCAAAACACTAAGTGCATGTTTGGGAGTGATTTTGAAATGGTTAAAATCACTTTTGTTATATTTAAAATCACTCCAAAACATGTCTTAAGTAATTCGTAATCAATTTTGATGATATGAAAATCATGTTTAAAAGTGTAAAATCAAATATGAAATTGATTTTGAATAATTAAAAGTATGTTTTGAGATGATTTTCAACATGACAAAAGTGATTTTTGCCTTTTCAAAATCACTCCCAAACATGCACTAATTATCATTGAAATAGAGCAATGAGGGGAGGGCATGTGGCTTAGTTCATTTAAAATAGAAAAAAGCACTTTTGTATTTGTAAACTCCCTACATATAGCATAATGACATCTCCAATCCTTGTAAAAGTTTGAGAAACAAAAATTAATCAGAAATGCAATCGTTCAATCAGATCAATGCAAGTGCGTTTCTCAAATTTTTATAGTTTATTTGCTCTTTTTAGAAAGCAAATTTCAATTGAAATTTTTGTGGGCCAAAATTTCAATACTTTTTGTGCAATTAAAAGAAAAGGAGGATAAAATATAGTATATTCTTCTTCATATATATTTTTTTAAAGAGGCCTTTTCTTTAACTAGATTCAATCTGTAACGCCCGTAATTTGAGATTAATTTCAATTTCCTAAATTGGAATTAATTTGGAATTTAGAGGGGAAAAGTTCAAATTATTGAAAGATTTGTATGTGGTGGGAAAATAAGATTCATTTTATGGTCCTTGGTCCAATTCCTTTAAGTAATAGGTTGCAAGGGGGCAATTTTGTAAATAACTACATGATGGAGTTAACCCTAAGCCATTCCTTTTGTATTTAAGCTACACGCAGCCCGAGGGAAGCTTATTTTTTTAACCCCAACATCTTCTTCCCCACGTGATTGCAGCCGCCGAAGTCTTCTTCTCCAAAAAGTAGCCGCACAGCAGCCATTCTCGAGTTTCTTCCTTCTCCACAACCCACAACCGGCGACCACTTCCCTCTCTCTCAACTCCGGCGAGCTCCTCCGGCAAGCAATCGGGCGGCGCGGCGGCGCGCGGGGGCAGCAGCGTTCGTGGTCGTCTCTTCCGGTTGTGCGGCGTGTAGCAGTAGCTTCCAGCGTGTTCTCCCTGCTCCGTCGACGGCAACGTGCAGGAGGGTTGGTGCGGCGGTTCTGGAGGTGTTCCGACAGCTGAGCAGCAAGGGTGCGGCGGTGCTGAAGGTGCTCCGGCGAGCTTCGTGGCGGCGTAACAGTAGCGTTTGGGCGTGTTCATTGAGTTTCAGGCGATTTTCATATTGGGTTATTAGCGTATTGGTGATTCCATTGGAGGATTGGAGTCGATTGGAGACCGCGGGCAGCAAGCGTTATTCTAGTTTGAGTCCTTGGACTTAAGGAATCATTTTAGTGTTGTTTAAAGACTATTAAGCCAAGTAAGTGAACTTACTATTGAACCCTTTTTAATTGGGTGCACATACTTGATTTTCTAAAATATTTGTTTTTATGAGTTGTTCTTGAAATTTATTATTATTTATTAAAAGCATGAAAGTTGAGCATATTTTAATTATGCATGAGTTTATGATAAGTCATTGAAAGCATAAAAATTATCATTATTGTTCGTATTTGTAAATGTTTAAAATAGTTGAGTTGGTGGTCTCTTGAAATTCCATTAAAGGAATTAGTTTAAATTATTTATAAGTGTAATTCAGCGTACATGAAATTGATGTACGTTCAGAGATGCCTACACAGGGCTTAGGGACATGAAATTGATGTACCTAAGTCGAGGGTTGTGAAATTGACGCCCTCGAGGTTTCGTGAAATTGACGGCCTCTGTAGGAGACACATGAAATTGATGTGTCTAGAATGTGTATGAAAGTGATGCATATTCTCTCTCATTAGAAGTACACATGAAATTGATGTGTTTTAGGTTATGCATGAAATTGATGTATATCCTAAGTTTGCAAATAAAGTTTAGAGTCACCAAAATTGTACTTGATGTTATTTTTAAAATGTTTTTAAAGCGTGACCCAATCTCAATAGTAGGGTCTCTTACTGAGTATTTAAAATACTCATTCTTTTCAAAAATATTTTTTTCAGGTAAGGACAAGGGCAGATGAAAGGCGAATGATGAGAAATCGATAGATGGCCATGGAAGGACTCGAGTTCATGATTTATTTTTATTCCGCGTTAAGAACCATGTTTTACTTTTGAAAATTGTTTTAAGAAGATTTTTAGAGGCCTTGTGCATTTATGTTTTAGAAATTATATAAGCTCGTTTAAAATCTTTGAAACAAGGGATCCCGAATAAAAGTTTTTCTTTAAAGTTTTGTTTAAATTAGTGTGTTTGTTCCAAATTGTTTTCATTTAAAAATGCCTCCAAACATGCATTGTCGTAACGGTTCCTTTAAGACTTATTAAGAAGTCGGGTCGTTACAGTTGGTATCAGAGCCCAGTTAATGGTTCTGTAGACTGCTTACATCGTAAGCTTATGAGTCCCCATGGCTAAATAACAAGATTCTCATCATCGTCAGGTATGCCCTTGTTAAAGACTGAGTTTTAAATATTTTAGTTTATGTGATTGTTTTTTTTCCTTGCATGAATTTCTCTTGCCATTTCGCTTTTGGTTAAGCGATTGATTAGACTTAGTATGAGTGTAGAAGCTTGAAGTATGCCTCCACGTGGACAAGGTCGAGGACGTGGACGCGGACGTGGTCGTGGTAGGGGTGGCAGAGGTCTGGCACTCCCGGAGCAAGTGGATCCCCCTATGGATCAGTACGAGGAAGATCTCCCTGATGAGCAAGCTCCTGCACCTCCGGCACCAGCGCAGACTGTCACTTTGACTTTAGAGGCTCTTCAGGCGCTTCTAAATAATGTTGCTGCCAATCAGGCGCCCCAAGTGAACCAAAATGAGAATCAGGGTCAGGTAGGCTCAACTGCGGGAGCTCGGTGTCTTAAGGATTTTAAGAAGTATGACCCACCGACATTTAGTGGGAAGACTGTGGATCCCACAGAGGCCGAAGCTTGGACTGCCAAAATTGAAGAGATTTTTCGCTATATGGGATGCCCTGAGGCACAACAGGTGCCGTGCGCGGTTTTTGTGCTAAGGGATGATGCCCTGTTGTGGTGGAGATCGGCTGAGAGGTCCATCGACGTGAGTTCTGGTCCGGTCACTTGGTTGCAGTTCAAGGAGGCGTTCTTCCAGAAATATTACTCGGCCATCATAAGTTACAGAAAGGAGAGGGAATTCCTAACCTTGTCGCAAGGGGAAAAGTCAGTAGAAGAGTACGAGCTGGAATTCACCCGACTGTCCCGATTCGCCCCTGAAGCGGTGGATACAGAGGCGAAGAAGACGAAGAGGTTCATCGCAGGCCTCAGAGATGACGTACAGAGGGTTGTCGGAGCCCTTGGCCCAGCGGACTACGCAGCGGCCCTTCGAGCTGCCACCTTCATGGGCATGCCAACTGTTAATGCAACTCCAGTAGCCAAGGAGTCGGAGCTCAACGCAGGACAGAAGAGGAAACACGAGCAGACAACTACCAACCTCCAGCGATCTCAACCCTCATCCGAAGGTTCTAGACAGAAAACTCAGCATGACAAACAAGAGGGCAATGGAGGTGACAAACCCAAATGCAACACTTGTGGAAGACATCATTGGGGTCAGTGCTTGGCGAGGAAAGGTGTGTGTTTCAAATGTCACCAGGAAGGGCATATGGCTAATAACTGCCCTCAGAAGAAAACAGGAGGCTCGTGAAGAGAGACCTTTGAAAAAAAAAAAAAGACCTTAGCAGTTACTCTTATTTTATTTAAGATGAGACTTTAGTCATTACTTTCATTGTTTTAGCTTGTTTGGTTTTTGGTTGTTTTTAGGTATTCAGTTTGAACCTTGAGATAGTGGATATTTTCCCTATCCTCCATTGCATTTGATTGTTAGTCATGAGATGATTAAAGTATGTTTGAATTAAGAATCCTTTCTTCTTCTAACAGTAGCTTGTGATTTATAGCATTATGTTCCCAAAAATTTTGGAGCATTAAGCTAGTATTGAGATAAAAGTTTAAGTAATGGTCCAAAGTTAAGTATAAAACTTGGAGCATTACATTTACACAGTTTAGTTCATTCCTTCGGAGTATTCGTGCTTACTTTTTATTAAGTGGGCTCAGTTTGATTTGAAAGAGATAAGAATCAAGTATCTAGAACTCTTCCAGGACCAACAACTTTCGAGGACGAAAGTTCTTAAGGAGGGAAGGTTGTAACGCCCGTAATTTGAGATTAATTTCAATTTCCTAAATTGGAATTAATTTGGAATTTAGAGGGGAAAAGTTCAAATTATTGAAAGATTTGTATGTGGTGGGAAAATAAGATTCATTTTATGGTCCTTGGTCCAATTCCTTTAAGTAATAGGTTGCAAGGGGGCAATTTTGTAAATAACTACATGATGGAGTTAACCCTAAGCCATTCCTTTTGTATTTAAGCTACACGCAGCCCGAGGGAAGCTTATTTTTTTAACCCCAACATCTTCTTCCCCACGTGATTGCAGCCGCCGAAGTCTTCTTCTCCAAAAAGTAGCCGCACAGCAGCCATTCTCGAGTTTCTTCCTTCTCCACAACCCACAACCGGCGACCACTTCCCTCTCTCTCAACTCCGGCGAGCTCCTCCGGCAAGCAATCGGGCGGCGCGGCGGCGCGCGGGGGCAGCAGCGTTCGTGGTCGTCTCTTCCGGTTGTGCGGCGTGTAGCAGTAGCTTCCAGCGTGTTCTCCCTGCTCCGTCGACGGCAACGTGCAGGAGGGTTGGTGCGGCGGTTCTGGAGGTGTTCCGACAGCTGAGCAGCAAGGGTGCGGCGGTGCTGAAGGTGCTCCGGCGAGCTTCGTGGCGGCGTAACAGTAGCGTTTGGGCGTGTTCATTGAGTTTCAGGCGATTTTCATATTGGGTTATTAGCGTATTGGTGATTCCATTGGAGGATTGGAGTCGATTGGAGACCGCGGGCAGCAAGCGTTATTCTAGTTTGAGTCCTTGGACTTAAGGAATCATTTTAGTGTTGTTTAAAGACTATTAAGCCAAGTAAGTGAACTTACTATTGAACCCTTTTTAATTGGGTGCACATACTTGATTTTCTAAAATATTTGTTTTTATGAGTTGTTCTTGAAATTTATTATTATTTATTAAAAGCATGAAAGTTGAGCATATTTTAATTATGCATGAGTTTATGATAAGTCATTGAAAGCATAAAAATTATCATTATTGTTCGTATTTGTAAATGTTTAAAATAGTTGAGTTGGTGGTCTCTTGAAATTCCATTAAAGGAATTAGTTTAAATTATTTATAAGTGTAATTCAGCGTACATGAAATTGATGTACGTTCAGAGATGCCTACACAGGGCTTAGGGACATGAAATTGATGTACCTAAGTCGAGGGTTGTGAAATTGACGCCCTCGAGGTTTCGTGAAATTGACGGCCTCTGTAGGAGACACATGAAATTGATGTGTCTAGAATGTGTATGAAAGTGATGCATATTCTCTCTCATTAGAAGTACACATGAAATTGATGTGTTTTAGGTTATGCATGAAATTGATGTATATCCTAAGTTTGCAAATAAAGTTTAGAGTCACCAAAATTGTACTTGATGTTATTTTTAAAATGTTTTTAAAGCGTGACCCAATCTCAATAGTAGGGTCTCTTACTGAGTATTTAAAATACTCATTCTTTTCAAAAATATTTTTTTCAGGTAAGGACAAGGGCAGATGAAAGGCGAATGATGAGAAATCGATAGATGGCCATGGAAGGACTCGAGTTCATGATTTATTTTTATTCCGCGTTAAGAACCATGTTTTACTTTTGAAAATTGTTTTAAGAAGATTTTTAGAGGCCTTGTGCATTTATGTTTTAGAAATTATATAAGCTCGTTTAAAATCTTTGAAACAAGGGATCCCGAATAAAAGTTTTTCTTTAAAGTTTTGTTTAAATTAGTGTGTTTGTTCCAAATTGTTTTCATTTAAAAATGCCTCCAAACATGCATTGTCGTAACGGTTCCTTTAAGACTTATTAAGAAGTCGGGTCGTTACACAATCATTCATCCGAAGGATCCCCACACTCTTTTTTCCTTTTTATATCACATGCTAATTCTTACCCCATTATTTTTACATTTTTTAGCATAAAAAATATGAGTATAAGAATTTGAACCTCCAATCTCGAGAGAAGTAGATGTTAATTACTACCCATTATTTTTTATGGTTAACCAGTACTATGTTTGTCTATATTTGATAGCAAAAAAATATTTTAATCACTTGAGTTTGTTTATTTAGGGTTAAATTTGGTTTTATAGATTGAACCTGTACTTCTAAGTTAAGTGTGCTTGAAAGTATTTTTTATTCAATTTAGATTACAATGCCATGAATCAAACATAGCTAGGCTAAATGATATATATATATATATATATATATTTTGACAATAGGCTAAATTATATATTAATAGTATAAGTTTTGAGAATTTGCAATGGGTGGCAAATTGGACCAAATTAATAACAAATATAGCACAATGTAAAACAAATTACAAATATAGCAAAATCTATTAGAGTATATTACTGATAGACACGGTTAGACTCTAGTTAACCTCAAGGACTAAAAGTGTATTTTTCACTTAAATTTAAGAGGAAAAAGAAAAAACTTGTACATAATATAATAGAGCCTGTCATTTCAACTTTTTAAGAAATAACTACCATATCTTTTTACTGTTTCGATCCGTGACCACAAACAAATCTATACATATATAATGAAGAGTTTCAAGTCAATTTTAAAACCCCTTTAAACAATATTTTTCTCTCTCCAACTACTAAAAAACAATTGAATTTGCAGATTTTTGTCATTTGATGCTTCATGCATTTGCAAGGTTAATAATACATCCAATCTTTCATTATACCTCAACACCATGACCAAGGACCCATCAAAGAAGAAAAACTATATAAAAAGCAACAAATTATGTTCAAATTAATTAAAGAACAATTTTGTGTTGGATAATAATTTACTCTTTATAGAAATTGATTCCTTATAAAGTTGACTTAACTATAAACAAATAAATTAAAAAGAATATAAAAAACAAACCAACCTGATATAGTGATATATCTCTCTCCATCTCAGCTGGCTGTTCATAAAAATAAAATAAAAAATAAAAAAATAAAAATAATGGGCAAATTAAATTAAAGGGTTTTGCCAACTACCTTCCACTCTTGGTAAGTGGAACTTTTCCAGGTGTTCTGTTTTGGGAGGATAGACATAAAAGTTTTCTTCTTTTAACAAAAAAAAGAAGCATTTTCTTATTTTCTTTCAATTGATCATTATTGGTAAACTTTTATTTAATATTATTTTTTTTTGGGTCTTTTGGTTTGCTTGGCATTCTCCTATTGGTACTCTCATTTCTCATAATTGAGATCTGTTTAGTTAGGTTTATCTACAAGTGTCTGTTCTTCAACAATCAGACAATATTATTTGTTTTTCTTAGCTTTTTTAATGTTTTTATTTTGGAACATCTTTGGTTTTTCTATACGTTGAATTAAAGATTTTTTCCCCCTCCACTAGGGTTGAACTATTATAGTATATTCTTTTCCCGTTGTTTTTTAAAAAATAATTTCACTTTTCATGATTTAAATTCTTATCATTTTATTAGACTAGTTTAAAAACACGTGCGATGCACGTTAAATTTCACTTTTTAGATTGAAAATTTAAAAAAAAAAATGGTGCCTAGAAGTCTAAAACTATATCTTATATTGTTCTATGTTCATTTACAATAATAAATATGAAATATTTTGCACGTGGTTTGAAATCTTTGGAATATATTTTTTTCGGTGAAAGTTAACTTTTGAATAAATATATTTTTCATCTAGTTCAAATAGTAAATATTTGACATTAAACTATAATGTAAGAGGTAGAAAAAATAATAAAAGATATATAATTAAAATTAAAATACATATAATAGTTGTAAACTAAATTTGATAAAACATAAAAAATGGCATCATAAAGATAGTTTATTATCTCATGGATAATTCATTGGTGGGCTTCGAGATTGTATTCTGGAGAAAAAGAAAGAAAGAAATATATTTCATAAGAATTATATAAGTTGATTTTTTTTTTTTAAAAAAAAAACTAAAGTATTTAATAAAGTATAACCTCTTTGAAAATAACATTTTTTTGTATGTTTGGATGACAAATTTTGATCTTCAAGTGATTTGATAAGAGTTTTTGTATTGACATTGAAAAAAGTTGTTAATGTGAAATTACATATTTAGATATATATTTTCTAATATTCAGAACAATTTGTCTTTGTGTTTTGTTTAACGTCATCGCACAACATAATATAACAGGAAATTTGTTTCCTTTTGAACTTGAATGGATATCATTTTGTGTCATTAGGTGGACTTAATTAATGGAAATCATGATATCAAAATGTGTTTCCCTGTTCTCCCATTACTACTTCGACAATTTAAACATAGCTCCTATACATTTTCTTGAAGAACTTTCTCCAAATAGGTAAATATAAATTACATAGGACTTTAAAGGAATGGTACAAAGATTGCAAGGAAAAAGTTATAAATTTAAGAAAAAAGAAAAAAGAAAAAAAGTAATTGCATAATAATTAGACCATTTATATATTGATACCAAAAAAAAGTTTATTAAAATTTAGGATAGCAATGGTAACAATCATATTTTATTGGTGTTTTATGCATTTTTTTTTTGTTTGTTTTATATAGATTTTGATACAAAAAATCTATACATATCAAAATAGTGATGAAATTAGAGTAAAAAAATATGTAGAGAACTCAAAAGTTAATATGCTTTTGGGAAAGACATGACTAATGACCTTCGAATGGATGCATCTGATGTGTAACTAACTCTGCTGGAACAGTCACGTCTCATCAGCAAAGATTGAAGGACACTTTAACTCAAAGAGTTGTGTCTCTTTAACAAATATAGAAGGACAAAATGGACATTTATTAAAATTATAAGGGCAAAAGAGGAAAGCAAAGATTCTCCTCCTTAAGCCCCTTTTATATATAGTAAGATTTCTTGCGAGTTCTCTTAGAGATTTTAGAAAGATTTTTTTTTTTTTTTTTTTTTTTTTTTTTTTTTTGAGATTATCACATTTGGAGTAGGAGGATTCGAAGACCTTTTCTTCGAGGTTACATGCAATTACTGATGAGTTATACTCACTCTGATAGAGATTTTAGAAAGGTTGGTTCACTTAAAATTTTTTAAAGTCAAGTTGAGTTTTACATATACTAATATCTTCATTTGTTTTTCTAATCTATATTAAAATATGATTTTGAAATCCCAACTAAAATTTGAAAACTTATAATATTGTAGGTCCCTTAATTTTGATAACCATTTAGGTTTTGGTTTTTTGGTTTTTGAAAATTAAGCCTATAAATACTATTTTCATCAACAAGATTCTTTGTTTTGTTATTTAGTTTCATACCATGTTTTCAAAAACCCAAGTCGAGTTTTTAAAATCTATATTTTATTTTTGAATTTGGTTATGATTTCAAATTCGTTTTTTGAAAAATTGAAAAAAAAATTATAATCAATTGAAATTCAAAATAAAGATTTTCAATCCTTAAGCTCTTTGTTTTTGTGAAGATGGAGAGATTCGAACATCTGATCTTTTAGTGGAAGATATATGTTTTAACCAGTTGAACTTATGTTGATCAAGTTGGCTCCTAAATCCTCAAGTTAATTTTTTTTTTTTTAAGAAAATGACATTGAAAAACAATTATTAATTAAACTCTAAGGCCCCGTTTGATAACCATTTCGTTTTTAGTTTTTGGTTTTTGGTTTTTGAAAATTAAGCTTATACCACTACAAGAAATCAGACCTTTAGCGTCGAAATATTTACGTCGCTAAAAGTACAAACTCGACGCAAAGAACCTTCAGCGTCGAAAAAAAATTAGTCGCAAAAAACGTCGCTAAAGGGGTGTCGCAAGCAGGATTTTGCGTCGAAATTTCCAAATTCGTCGCAACGTGCGACGAAACTATAAAATGTGTGGCAACGTGCGACGAAACAACAAAAAACGTGGCAAGTTTCGTTTTCAAAAAGTTTGCGATGAAGGGAACATTCGTCGTAAAGACTATGCGACGAAAAAGAGAAATTCGTCGCAGACCTTGCGTCGATTTGTTATTTTTCGTCGCAGATGTCGATCTTTCCCAAAACCCAGTTTTCGTCGCAAGCATTGCGTCGAAAGTGTTTATTTCGTCGCAAATTTTAATTTATTTGCCACGAAAACCCTAAATTCGTCGCACAAACGATTGATAATAAAAAAAATATATATGTTGTGTTGTGTCATCTAATGACTCGATTTCATTCTAAATTGTCCTGATTTACATTTTATACAAATATGCATTGAACATATAAAAATATTTAACTAAAGCATTCATCCACTTTATACAATATATAAGCATTCAACAAAATTATGTTTCACACATATGAACATTTTACCCAAAGCCTTGCTAAATTTAAGAGTTCCAAAAAATAAAGACCAAACAAGTATCCAAATACAAATACAGACATGTACTAAGTCTATGTTAGCTCCAAAAAAGTAATGTTCATTTGGTCATTGTTGTCGTCAGCAAGTTAACTTCAATCCTGCAAATAAACAACATATTACATACACATAAGTACACATGAACAACAAATCATCCTTAACCATATTCAGAAAGAGCATATTAAGTTGCAATTACAATTATAATGTTTTCGTTGAAAACTTTTCACCCAACTTAAGTTAAAAAGTTATTTCTCAAGAACAACCACCTGGGCAACTTAAATAGGACCTCAAACAGTGCAATCAGAGTTCCAACCTAAAAAAAGAACTTAAATTCCATGTTCTAATCATCAATATTGCACCCCCTCCTCAAAACACAATAAAAACTTTTGAAAAAGACATATTTGACAAAATATAACATCCATTCTCATTCAGAGAATCACACATACATAGGCACAAAACATATGAAAACATAGTCTCAAACAGTGCACAGAGTCCCAACCTAAAAAATGAAATTAAATTCCAAGTTCTAATCACCAATATTACTCCCCCTCCTTAAAACACAATAAAAACATTTGAAAAAGATATATTTGACAATCTATAATGAACAACCAACCCCCTCTCCTCCTTAATTCATCCTCAAGTTGAAAACACACTCCCCCCCCCCCCCCCCAATTCATCCTCAAGAACAAACAATCTCCCCAAAGTCACAAAACATATGAAAACAGAGTCAAACAATGTAATCAGAGTCCCAACCTAAAAAATGAACTTAAATTCCAAGTTTTAAAAATCATACCTTCAATTCGATGAGTGTGCTCCAGTGAATCTATCCATAAGTTCTTTCATTCTTGCTTCCATTCGTTCTTCGATTCGTTTTTCCATTCTTGAATTTTCCTCACGTTGAGTCTGTAGTAATTCTTGAGTCTTTTCATTTTCTTCTCGTTGACTCTGGAGTAATTCTTGAGACTTTTGAAGGTTAGCCTCGAGGGATTGTACATACTTAATTCAATGGGTCTAATTTGATATAAATCACATACTATGCTTAAATTACACAATAACTTTAAAACTTAAACAATGTTCAATAATCTCAAAGTGTAAGAAATAAACATTATAATATGTTCCATAGGCACAATATTTACCTTAGCTTTCAAATCATAATTTACATCTAAACGAAGAACTCACTTTCAAAAGACAATTCTCAAGCTTCAACAATTAAAACAACCCACTTTCAGAAGACATCATAGGTACTTTAACACATTCCAACAAAATTCAATTGGCACAATATTTGTTTTCTCCATAATGTTTCGCCAACAAAACAAATATTCAATAGACCTCACGAAACAACACAATTTCAATGAACCTCAAACCACATGTACAACCGAAGCTAAAAAAGTACACAACCCCCCCCCCCCCCCCAATCCACATTCACTAAAAATAGCTCAAACTTCAACAAATAAACCAACTATTAGAACCAACCATAGGAAATATAATAACCAACTATTAGAACCAACCCTCAAATCCACATTCACTAGAAGAAAACTACGTACAGAAATACATTCATTCAACAAATACAATGTCCCCCATCCAAAACTACATAACAAATCTATAATATAAGTTCTTATTAATAAATTTCAATTAACAAAAACAACCAAATATTAGAACCAACAATTTATATCTTAAACAAGTATAGAAAAAACATAATGGAAGTATTTTACATACCTCTTAAAGCTTGTCCCAAGAACTTTATCTATCAACAAAATTTCTACACAACAAAAGTGACAAAAAAAACTTTCAAAACAAAACTTAACACTAAATAAACTAGAAATGGAGAAAAAAAAACTAGAAATTGAATCCAAAAATATATATCACACTCTTTTATGAACGAAATCTAGGGAAATATGGTAAAAAACGAAAATGGGAAGGGAAGAAACGGAAATGGGAAGAAACAAAAAAATGGGAGAGAAGTTACCACGACGATTATGGCGTTTTCCGACGCTCTCCGACGGCTACAGCGGTTTCAATCCCTCCAAACGGTCCTAGCACTCTCAGTTGGAAGAGAGAAGAAGAAAGAACTCGAAGGAAGAAGATGAAAAACACAGCTGCCACGTCCCAGCACTCTCGGTTGGAAGAGAGAAGAAAGAAAGAACTCGAAGGGAACAGAGGCTGCTTGGCGAAAATGAAGGGTTCTGTTTTCTTTTAAAAGGTTTGCGACGAAAATGTGATTTTCGACGCAAAGGTTGCGACGAAAATGTGATTTTCGTCGCAACCGTGCGACGAACATGGTGGTTTCGACGCAGACTTGATTTGACTGGCTCCCTGCACGAAGCTTTGCGCTGCACGAGATGTTGTCCTTTCCAAGCCTTGCGACGCAAAAGTCCATTTCGACGCTCGCTTGCGACTAAATACCTATTTTCG
This sequence comes from Luffa aegyptiaca, assembly GCA_017139565.1. Taxonomy (NCBI): domain Eukaryota; kingdom Viridiplantae; phylum Streptophyta; class Magnoliopsida; order Cucurbitales; family Cucurbitaceae; genus Luffa; species Luffa aegyptiaca. The sequence goes on along the minus strand of CM029405.1, from coordinate 6,654,438 downwards.
TCGCTCACATCAATCTGTTGGGCGCCTAATGAAATTTTCGTTCGCGCCCATTCCCTCAACATTTGCGTCGAAATGGTCATTTTCGTCGCAAGGTTGCGGCGAAATGAATTCTTTCGTCGCAAGTTGCGTCGAAATGTAAATTTTCGACGCAAAAACTGCGTCTAATGAAATTTTCGTTCGCGCCTATTCCCTCAACATTTGCGTCGAAATGATCATTTTCGTCGCAAGGTTGCGTCGAAATGAATAGTTTCGTCGCAAGCTTGCGTCGAAATGAATTCTTTCGTCGCAAGTTGCGTCGAAATGTAAATTTTCGACGCAAAAACTGCGACTATATTATATTTTCGACGCAAGATTGCGACTTTTTTATTTTCGACGCTGTGTTTTCGTCGCTAAATCGTTTATTTCTTGTAGTGTACACACATACTTCCACCTATAAGTTTTTTGGTTTTAGTATCAATCTTCTACCTTGTTTTCAAAAACCAAGTCCAATTTTGGAAAAAAAAAAAAAGTAGTTTTCAAAATCTTGTTTTTGTTTTTAAAATTTGGCTAGGAATTCAAATGCAACCTTAACTAGGATGAAAGCCATGGTAGGAAATCTAGGAGAAAACAAGCATAATTTTCAAAAACCAAAAACCAAAAACCAAATGGTTATCAAATGGGGCCTAAATAATTTGTTTTTAAAATGGAGACATTCTCTAACCCTCTATCATTACAAAATGAAAGGTTGGATTTTTTTAAAGGTTAAACTATGAATTTGCCCTATTAAACTAGGGGGACAATTGTCTTTAAAAAATTTGGGGCAAATTCTATTTCTAGAAAGTCCCATTAGAATTTAGAATTCATATAATATAATGATTAGTTATGTATGGTAGAAACATAAAGAGTCTACTAGAAGAGAATTGGATCTATGCACACTTTGTTCCTAACAAACCCTTTTACATAATAAATTCACATTTTCCATCTGTCATGATTTTGGAATATTTCAAGAAGATGATTTTTTTTTTCTTTTTTAATATAATCTCTAAGTGGTAGCCATTCCATCTGGAATCACAACAACATTTTGAAGCTAACCTATGTCTATCTATATCATTGATTGATTTTTAATATTTTATTTTTGGACAAAAATAGGGGATAGGTTTTTATTTTTTGCTTATGTGGTGGCCTTTCTTTTTCACATCACAAATAACACTTGGCAAGATGCATGTATTTTTTTTTTTTTTTAATCACTTGTTATTTTTAAATTTTGTAAATAATCATGTAGTAATGTGTGAGAATGCCTTAACAATTAAATTATTGGAGATGACCAGAGAAAAATTGACAAAATTTTATATCATGGGAAAGAATTGTGTAACCCTATGATAGTTAGGTTCTATTAATGAAAGTCTCTATTTAATGGACAAAATTTTATACCAAATCATTTTTTTTAATTGAATATTATGATAAAAGAGTCTCAACGAAAAGTGAAACTGTCAATAATTTAGGATAAACTAAAATATATGAAGAACATAAAGGATTCATAAACTAAGACACACATGTATATATATATATGAAGAAAAGAAGTACTCTTATTATGCTATATATAGTTGTTGACTGCCACGTGGCTAAGCATAAAACTTTAACATTTCAATATCTATACCAGTCTAGCTACCTAGCTATAGTTTTGTAAGAAAATGGTATGTTTTGCCGTCCTAAAGTCAAAACGCTCAACTTAGATGAGAACATAATAGAACCATATATGCACTAGTGATTGAAAACGTATTGATACAAATGTATCCTTACTCCATACAAGACCCAAAGACAAATTGTGAAATCATTAATCGTGTAAATAAAAAAGATAGATGACAATAAAGTAAATAAAGCTTATTTATGTTTTATTATTTTTTTTTAACTGAGATATGCGCGATGTGAAATTACTCATTTTTTTCAAATTAGGACAAGTCAAATAATATAGTTTTAAAATTAAATTAAATGAAATTCATCTTTCCTCCATTCCTAATAACATTTAAAACCTTCCCTAATCATCCAATTATAATGTTATTTATGGGGGTCTTGATAGCAAAGACACCCAAACATTTAAAATCTATATTTCTTGTGATTAAAATGGAGAATCTTGATTGTGTGGTAGCCATGGCTTGAAGAATAATGCTTCCATATGTGAACTAGATAGACCAAGTTAGTGTGTTTGATTCTTTTGATAAAACTTTGACACCTGTTCACAAAATGATGTGTACTGTTACATTTTTTCATGGAAAATGAGATATCATATATATTCATAAAAAAGATTGAAATGGAGACAGCCAAACACACCCTTACCTCTCTCAATGGATTAATGCTCTGATATTTGTAAAAAGGAATGAGAGATATATATGAAATTTTTGTCTTATGATCCCTTGATAATGATGTTTTTTTTAGGAAATTTCTAATATATCACTAAATACATAATATATTCATATAATAAAAACATTCACGGTCAATATAAGAGATAACATATCCAAATAATGACAACAATCATAGAAGATCAAGATAATAATCTTTAGTTTATCACATTTAAACTATGATATTATCAAAGCATGTTTATCATAATCCGATTTTTTCTTTCTTTTTAACGTTTTTTCGGTTAAGTATTGACTTGGTCTTGGAAATAACTAATTTGATGAAAGTGAACATAAATTCCCTAAATTGTGTCTAAAAACAAAGTCTTGGATTTTTTAATTTCAGGCTCTTGTTTCGTTGCTAAAGAATATTGAAAATGAAAGGACAATTGTAAACAAAAGGACATCCAACACATAAAGCTTAAAAAGATTCTTTCCAACAAGAGATGGAAGCATCCATTTTGGAGGATAGACAAACAAGTCCTTTCACATAAACCAGGTGTCAACATGTAAGTGGATAAGATATGAAATTTAATTCAAGATGCACTATAAATTAGTGGAGAAATTATTCGATGAGGCTGTCACAATGTGACTAGTTGTTTTGCACCTTTGGATGTAAGAGAGAGAATTTATAAAAATACTTCGATTTCGTATCCAACAATTATTAGAGACAGACAAATATTAATATTTACCTTCGACGATTATAAAGTGTCTTTTTGAATAATTTGTCGAATTTATGAGAGTTCCAAAATTCTTCTTTTTGGTAAAAACAATTGAAATTAAATAGAGAGGAAAATAATACGTGACCCCTACTCCCTTTGAGTTCAATTAAAATATTTATTTCTTATCATGATTTTAGGAAATTTTAAATTATAATAGATGTCAAATAATTTTTCTATTCACCTCTTAAAGAAAATGGTTTTGAATCGTGAATTATATTTTTACTTAAAAATATGGATAAAAAAAATGATCAAATACATAGATTTCAAAAGTTAATTATAAATCTAACATGCATCACCCAAGAGTTAGCTTCTCATTCACAAATGTCAACAAGAGCATAGCTCAACTGACATAAAGTTGTATTCATAACTACGAGGTCAGTGGTTTAAATCCCCCACCCCATATTGTCAAAAAAAAAAAAAAAAAACTTCTCATTTGGGTAATTTGTTTTTACGTAGTATAATTTGTATTTCTTTTTTATTTTTAGTAAATATCTAAATAAAAATTTTAACATCAATTTCAAATCTCTCTCATTCCAAATGCCAAACTAAAAAACTTGGAATCATTTCTAATTTTTATGTAATTTCTTATATACTTTCAATAACGTTTTTTTTTAGTTGAACAACATTTTGGAACGGGAGATTCAAACATTTGACTTCTTAGTCGAGAGTAAATGTCAACCCCTACTCAGCAATGCTCATTTTGACATTCAATAACGTATGTGTAAATATTAACCTAGTTAATATTAGTAAATTACAATAGAATCTACTTGTATTTTTATTCGTTATAGGTATCATCAATGGTACTTCATAGAATTAATTGTTTTTTTTAATAGAATGTTTTTCTTTTTTTTTTTTTTTTTTTTTTTTTTAGAATTGAATTGGTTAGTTCATAAAAGAGCGACTAGATTTTAGATAATTAAATAAAAATCTAAGTCACATTTTACGTATTTCATTTTCTATATTTTCAAACATATCATATGGTTAAACTTTAACACAGTCTCATTCCTACCGAAATTTATTAGGTGTTCCCGGTGCAATGAGACCCTTTTTTTAAAACCTATGTAGCGAATGGTCTTTAAAGTTTTGCTTAATCCCTATGTGTAATTATTTTACTGACACTAATATATTTTATATGGTAAACTATCAATCATTTTACGAACTTAAAAGTAGAAAATTAAAAATAATAACAATAAGAATGATATTATTAATAAACTTGTATACTACACAATATATAGTAGCATGTTATATATCATTAATTTTAGAACTTACCATAGGCCTTTTCAAAAAAAAAAAAAAAAAAAAAAACTTACCATAGGTAGGTTATGTTGGACATAGCTTAACGGTAAGGGAATTAGAAATTGATCTTCACTAGCCAAAGCGAGCTTAGCTCAGCGGTAATTGGCATGTATCCTCGACCATGAGGTCAGAGGTTCGAATCCCCCCACCCCAAATGTTGATGTACTCAAAAAAAAAAAAAAAAAAAAAGAAATTGATCTTCACTCCAAATAAAATTATGTCATACTATTTTCCAAAAAAGAAAAAAAAAAAAGAATACAGTATAAATAGGTATGGTTATTGGTATTTTCCTATGAAAAATAAAATATTGGTTTCTTATCGTGATTTCTAAACTTAAATCTATTTAGTCTCTAACTTAATCCGTGTAAGTGAAAAATTCAAACCCTTCAACTTATAGGTGAGGTTTTTTTTTTCTTTTTTCTTTTTTTTTTTTTTTTTTTTTGAGAAGAAAGCTATAGGTGAGGTTACTAATGCTTTAACTATTGGATTATATTCAAGTTTGTATTGTAAAAGTATATATATAAAAAGGGACTATAAAAGAAATCTAAAAAAAAAAAAAAAAAGGGACTATAAAAGAAAAACTCTCTTACCATTTTTCCTTCTCTCTCTGTTTTTTTTTTTTTTAAAAAAACTAATTTAAATTGTGACTTTTTTAAAAATATTTTTTTTTGTTAGTTTTATCTATTATTTTAAGTTCTTTAAATGAAATAAATATAAATTATTTTTAAAAAAACTTAAAATAGTGGCATGGGAGAAAATGATTTTATTTGCCCTTTACTTTTTTGTATTGTTTCCATTTCTATCTCTTTTATTTTTCTAAAATAAAAAATTGTATTTTTTAAGAGACTGTTTTTTAAATGGATCATAATAATTATATATTTAATTTTTCGATGATTTTGTCTTCATAAATATTTTAGTTTCAAAAGAAGCCATCAATAATAATTGTGACCATTTGAATACATTGTATTCTTTTTTTAGAAAAATGTTTTATTTTAAATAGTTTGAAATTACTACATAAAATAAACATAAAATTTTACGAATTCGAATCAAAATTTTGAAAATTTCAAAACTAGAATAGACAATTTCAAAATTTTAGATACCAAAATAAAATTTATACTTTTTTAGATTAATGATTTTTAAAGTTTGCTCTCAAGAATTATTTTGAAACATAAAAGAAACACGTGCTAGACATGTGAGTGCTAACTAGTGGAATGAAAAGCCAAATTTGATAGGGACAATTTTTTTTTTTTTGAAGTATTTGATAGGGGCAATTAATGTCATATGATTTTGCCAAAAATAATAATAATAATAATATTAATGTCCTATGGTAGGACATTTGCCGTTATCTTTAGGGCAAATGGATGAAGTTGAAGAGCTCCTTTACGTGGACATGACAAAACCTTTTTTTTTTTTAGGGGAAAACAAAATCCTTTTATAAAAGCTACTTTTGAGCTATGCTTTTTTTTTTTTCCTTTTTTTTCAACCCATTTCTTTTTTCTTCCTTTCTCGATGTCCCTGGGTTAGAAGTTTCAATTACATCCTTAGATTTTGAATAATGGTTATATTTAATTATTAGAGTTAACACTCATTCACAAGATCGTCTTTCTTAAAGGAGATCCAACCTCCAACCTTCTGGTTGAGGTTATATAATACTTTAACTTAGTTGAACTATGCTTAGGTTAGTCTCATTTTTTTTTTCATCTAAAGAACAGTTAGTCTCAGGTAAAGAACAGTTAAACAGATTATTGTATCAAATTTCATATCATACTAACAATTTTTAAATTAAACTAGCAATGTGAAATTTTGTAGTTTCATTGTACATGATGAAAATGATAAAAGTAATAAAATACTTATAAGTTAGAATATAAATTAATTTTATAAATTAGATGAATCCATCCATACATGTTATATGAATGTTTTTTTTTTTTTTTGAGAATAAAAACTTTATATCATGAGAAAGAAATTGGGATATTCACTGTGGGATAGGATCCCCACATGTTATATGAATGTTAAATTATATATTTATATTTTATTTATTAAACCATATAACTTAATCATAATTTTTAATATATCAATTTATTGAAATGAAAAACAAGAAATATTGGACCTTAAAAAAGGAAGAAAATGCTAATAAAAAAAATTATATTTTTAAGAAGATACTTTTTTTTTTGAGATATTTTAAGAAGATACTAAATAGCTATAAATGGGCCTTAAAAGAAGAAATTAGTCCAGATGATTATATAAATTCAAATACATTGAAATTTTTTAGGATAAAACAAGCTATAATCGAACTATAAAATATGATCTATACATATAACATATTTATACTATATATTTCTTTAAAAAAGAAAACCTTTTGAGAGTCGGGTATTTTCTTTCTATAAAATTATTTCCTTTTATCAAGCTCTCTTTTACTCCCACTTTCTCTCAATATACAAATAATGTTTTAAACGTAAATCTCTCTTTATACACACTCTTTATCTCAATATGACTTCTCTTCATATAAATATATATTTAATATCTCTTTACATACCTAATTTCTCTCCTTTCATCTCTTATATATGTTCGTCTCTATAGTGGTTTCTACATTTTTTTAATCTCATTTGTCTATCTCTATAATCTCTTCTAGAGGATTTTCTTTATGTACAAAAGACTTTCTTTCAATAACTCTTTGACACTATGTACTTCCTTTCATTTATATATCTCTTTATTTATACACTCTCTCCGTGAATTTTTATTCATGCGCACTCTCATAATAATCTTTTCTATACGCATGTACTTTCTTTACACATATAATTATGTTTAATGATTTCTCTCTCTTTCTATTTTATTTCAGTAATCTAAATATGCATTTTTTCCTCTAACAGGAATAAATTCTCTTTGAAAGACATAAACATTGCCTTCAAGAAAACAAGTGTTTGCACTCAAGGTCGTCTTTTCCCTTCTTTTCTGAAAGTCCAATTCTAAAGAAAAGAAAGTTGATTTTTTTTTTCAAGTGATAATTTATGCTATGATTGAAAAATGAAAACTTTTTTTGAGAGAAAGATTTCCACTACCTTTGCTTGAGGGAAGCAACAATCATTCCAATTCCAAGTACTTGTGTGAAACAAATTACATAGGTCAAATCTCTTCCAAAAAAGCCCACATGCTCTTATCATTACCATTTAATTTCCTTTCAAGTTTTTGTTTTGTGTTAAGAAGCAATGTAACCAAACACATGATTTGAAAGCTTTATGTGAAAGTTAGTTTCCAAGCTCAATGTAATTCCCTTCCCTTTACTCAAAATCCCATCTCTCTCTTAAAAAGATGATCATCAATATTATTTTGACATGCAAATTTAAATAATTGTGGCTAAGATGTAGACTTCCTCTCAAAAGTCTTCATTGTATTTGTCCCATGATTCTTAAAATCCCCTTGGCACCAACACCACCATACATCCTTTGATGGTGCTTGTCCTTTGCACCAATGAAAAAGAAAGAAAGAAAGAAGGAAAAAAAAAAGTAAGATCACTTTGAGATTGCATTATCTATTTGCATGTACTTGAATTTATTCAATAATAATAATGTTCAATGAGACTTTTCACAAACAGCTGGTTATGTGTGTTGTGTTTGTGGGTTTGTTGTACTAGCACTTTTGAGCCTCAAGAGCCCTCCAAGATGAGGGCAAAAATAAAACAATTTTTTTAAAAAAAATTAATTAATTAATTAATTTTTTTTATAGGACATAGGTAGTACAACACCAATACTTGAACCTAGGGTGCTGTACATCAATTGGCTCTCTTACAAAGTACAAAGTTGTTGCACCATACTCTCAAAAAAAAAAAAAAAAAAAAAAAGTAGTTGCACTATGGTAGGGGTTTTCTTTTAAGAAAAAAAAAATAGTAAAATTCATGCATGTATGTGTATGATAGGACATAAATTAACTTTTTTGAGAATATAGTAATATTTGAGGATAAAGAGTAGACTCATAGGTTTATAAAGGAGGTTACTGATAGTGTGACAGATTTTTCGTGTAAGGAAGTACTGACGTCTTATAACGTAGCAAAATCTATGAAATACATGAATAAGAGACGACGATTATTTTGAAGATATTCACAAATTAGTAGAGAATCTTCTTTGCTTACTTCTAAGATCTTCAACAGCTTCTTGGGCCGTTGCTTCGAAATGATTTTCCAATTATGATGCTCCTTCCATTGCTCTTAATTGGAAGGCCTTTTTGTAAGTCATTCCCTGTATGTTGCTCACATACTCTAATAAAGTATCTTCTTTCAAAAAAAAAAAAGATCTTCAAGGATATGTATTTTATGGGAGCCTCCTTAATTTTTCTTTTGTGAGAGAATCTATTCTCTCTATTTTCTTTCGCAGATCAAAAAAGGGAGAGTTTCTCTTTCTCTTGAATCCACTAGTTAGATCTCATGAAAACTCAGTTTACTATATCCATGCTCTTACTATGACAACAAGAATAAACATTCTAAATTGCCTCCTCCTCAAAATTCAAATATATAATTTAATTAATGAATTAACATATACTTTAATTTAATATCTTAATTAAGTGAATTATGTTTATAGGGTGACTTCACATTAATGTACACGAATTTATAATTTAAAAAATTGATATAAAGGTAAAATGTTTGTAAGTATGTTAAGGTACACCGATATGTTTCTCAATTTAACCTTTATAAAAATCTAATATTGAAAATTAAATAAAATCCTAAGAAATTTGTTTAGAAAATAAATCTTTCAGAATTTCTATATGCAAATTGTAATTAATGAATTAATATATAAGATAAACTACCACATTAATCTATTGACCAGTAATGATTCTAAGAGCAATATGAACATAATTCAATTCAATAAGACATATTACGACTTTAACTTACAAGTTGACATGTTTATTTTCATATTATTGTTGAACTAAAATAAAAATTTTAAGATAAAAGATTTATCTCTATATAGGATAAAAGACAGAGCAAATAGCATAAGATAATTGTGATCATATTATTATTAGTTTTTATTTTGAAAAGAAACAATTAGATTTCACGTGATTGGTGTCTTTTAAGAATGCATTTTTTTTAAAAAAATATTTTGTATAAAAATTGTTTAAAATTTAAACACTCCTATCTTTGGTTTCATTTCATCATAAGTGTTTTTATAATTATATACTTATAAAATTTCTTTTAAAAAAAGTTTGCTTTCAAGTGTTTCTCTCAAAATGATTTATTTCTCAATCATTTTTTAATAAGTCATTTTTAGTGCTTGCCAAACATTATAATTTTTTTCAAAATGATTTTTTTTTTATTTAAATTAAACACTTAAAAAGTTAAACCAAAACCAAAACCACCGCCACCTTCATTACCTTGACTTTAAATTTCTAAATTATAATTAATTATTTTGGGATACACAATTATTCGATGATAATTTTATTTTTAATCTTCCATTTTTAAAATTCAAGCTTGCTTACATTAACTTGCAACCTAGTGTTTACATTTTTTTTTATCACACTTTAAAAATCTTGATGCCATCAGACTAAATTTGCTTTTTTAACTCACTTTTAAAACCTTAATTAACCATACATATATATATATATATATATATATATATATATATATATATATATATATATATATATATATATATTAAGTGGTGGATTTCACAACCAAGAAAAGTACTAGCAAACCAACTTGATTTTGAAAACAAAAAACAAAGTTGTCAAACTAGATTAACAAGGTATATCAAGATAACCTTGAAAATGTATTAGTTTCCCACTTTTTTTCTACCAATTATTTGAATAAAATGTGTATTTTAGGCGGAAAAATAAAACTATCAAATTTATTTATTTATTTTGAGCTTGAATACAAACTTTCAACATCAAATTAATGAAACCATATATCAACACAATTAGTTCATTTAATTAGTTAGAACAATTTTAATACTTTCAACTGTACCTTTTAGGCTCCATTAAATACACCGAAAGAGTCCAACAAGTTGTACCATCGATCAAGAGGTCAGAGGTTCAAATCTCTCACTCCACATGTCAAAAAAAAAAAAAATAATAATACTGAAAGATTAAATTTACTCGGATATAAATTTATATACTCTCTTTTCATTTCATTTAAAAGTTTGGTGAAAAAATTTATATTAAGTATTCAAGAGCTCACATGTTAAATTATTTAAGAGATTAAAAATAAATCATCTCAAACACAATTTCTCCAATCTCTCCCTAAGAAAATAATAGATGGGTGTTGAGCCCACTATAGTTCAATAGAGAGAAAATAGCATAACATCAAGTCCAACTAGTGAGCAAATTAAAACTAGGACAAGATTGCACAAATATATAGTTGGCCACCTCCATTCCAAATTTCCTAACTCTCTCCAACACACAAGTCCCCTCACAAGTCTAAGTGTGATGTAGTGGCCAAAACAACACTATAAGTGAGGGACTTTTAATTTTGACATGTTGAAAAAGCTTGCTATCCTCATTTTCCATTGAGGGTTTTAATTTATGGACCCTTGAACCACCAAGCAACTTGGGTATATGTGTGGAGGGATCTTTTCGATCAATTATTCTCTCTGATTCTATATCGTCAAACTTTTCTTTGCAATACATAATTAATTGAACTTTAATATTTTTCAAAATCAGTAGTAACATACATTTAAAATCTATGATATTCACACTCAATATACAAAGTGAATTTATTTTTAAAATATATATTCAGATTAAATTGTTTTTTGATGTACATCAATAAAAAATATGATAATTTGATAAATGATTAGCGGTACGCGACAAAGTTAATATTAGTTAATAGTATCTATATAAATTGAAAGTAAATTAAAACAATTAATGGTATTTTTGTTAAGTGTCTTTTGTATAAGATATTTAATGGTTTCCCACTTACAATGTAATTCTACTAGACAATAGACATTGCTATTTGCACATATAGTCCATTTTCTTATACAATTTGCATGAAAAGAATATTCTTCCAATCCCATAATTAAAACTCCAATTGAAGGAACTTTTGCAAAGTTGACTTTAAAAGCATGCAATTCTCCCCAATATAAAGATTAGACAACTTTTGGAGTCAAATCACCTAATAGTTGAAAATATCTCATTCATGGCCTATTTTTGTTTCCAATTAATGAAGCCAATCTAATAATTTTTTTTTGGTGGGTTGGCATGTGATTATTTGTTTAATATATTTTGAGTTTAAATAGTGAGAGTGAGAATTTGAATCCGTAGTCTGCCATTAATCTTATACGAAGATTATTAATATCTCGATGATCAGTTGACATATTTACCTGTAAATAATTTGTTTTTATATTCTAAAACACATGATATAAAGAATGCAAGGAAGATGAAGATAGATATTATACAAATTTATGTCAAGTACCATATTTTTTTTTTTTTTGAGACCAAGTACCATATCTTTTTAATGGACAATTTTTTTTTTTTATTTTTTTTAATGGACAATTTCAATAATACTAATTTTTAAAATTTTGATCAATCAATTATATAATTTGTTTTTATGTGTATTAAAATGTGGAATAGTTGAGAATTTTTTTTAACTTATTTTTCCTCTATATAAGTTCAAAATTCCAAACGTGCACTAATTAATACGAGAATTAATGCTTGACTTATTTCATTATTTTTAATAAAATTGAGATAATATTTATGTTATAAAATTATTAATCATATACAATAAAAAAATGTGCTTCGAATATAAATCAAAATTTTAATCAAATTTTAGTTTTAAAACTCTATGTGTTTACTTTAAAAATGGGCCAAATTTTTTAAAGTAACTTCTAAAATAAACTATAAAATCATTATCAATTGAAGTTTTTTAAATTTAGAAACTATGTTTATAGATTCTAAATTATCAAGTTCTTTAATTTCCTATTTTTTTTTAAAAAAAAACAAACCTATATACATCACACATGTTGCACACAAATGTCTTCTAGTACCTTTAGAAATAAATCATTTTTGTTTTGCTTGATAACATTTTTTATCTTTTATTTCATGTTATTGAATAAATAAGGTTGAATTTCTTTTAATTCATAGAAAGATTTTAAAAGTTTAGAAAACATTAAAAAAAATATATAGTTCACTATTTTTTGAAAAAAAAAAATCTATTCACTATTGAATAACTAGTTTTAGTTTCACCCAACAAGAGCATAATTCAACTAGCATAAAACTTCTACTCTTGATTAAAATGTAAGAGGTTCAAATTAAATCCTCACCCTACATATTGTAAAATAAAACGGTTTTCATTTCTAAAAATGGGTGGTTTTTTTAAACATCTAAAAATGTCATATAAAATAATTAAATAAATTAAATCAAATAGAGCATAAGAAAGGAAATAGCTAGTTATATGAGTCATGAACTTAAATAACATGAAAGGATTTTTTTTCTTCATAATTTAGTATGTATATATATATGGAAATTTAGTTTTTGATCATTATCTTGATAACTCAAACAAAACTTGTCATTATTTTAAATAAAAAAAAATCAAAACGTACCAACCGACTGTATAAATTTACTAGTTTTTTTTTTTAGTACATCAACATTTGGGGGTGGAGGGATTCGAATCTCTGACCTGTTGGTTGAGGATACATGTCAATTACCGCGGAGCTATACTCGCTTTGGCATAAATTTACTAGTTAAGATATTATATATGACTTAAAAAATTAGATGAAGAAATAAAAATTAAAACTCATTTAAGCTTTGCTAGTTCAACTATCATATATAGGTGTTATTAAAAAAAAAAAAAACTATCATAGGTGAATTCAATCTAGGGAAAATTTCCAGTATTACGGTAGTACATACTCCCTCCATTCAACATTTAACACGTCATTTAATAGCATTTAATGATATAATATTTTATTCTATGGGTCCCACACAATTCTTAAATACTTCCTTCATGGCAAACAATGTATGAAAAATTTCTCATACTACTGTAATACTAGAAATTTTCCCTTGAATCTATTCATCTAAAATATTTGTGTGAGCAAACCAATGAGAGCTCGCCACAACCACACCTTCACCTTCATGTGTCTTGGTTGAAATTATTGATCGAAATTATGATGACTTTTAAAAGGAATCCACTTCTTTTTCTTTCTTTTCAATATAATTTATAATGATTTTCCACTCAAAAAATAATGATGATTTATTGTCTATTTTAAAGTTTACGTGGTAATTTAATTCGAGGCCTTCTTTGAGAATTTAATTTAGGGTCCGTTTGATAACCCTTTTGTTTTTAATTTTAGTTTTTGAAAATTTAGCCTGTAAACACTATTCCCACTAATAAGTTTCTTTGTTTTCTTTTCTACATTCTTCCCATGTTTTCAAAACTTGAGTTCAAAAACCAACTCAAGTTTTGAAAACTAAAAAAAGTAGTTTCCAAAAACTTGTTTTTGTTTTTGGAATTTGGCTACAAATTCAAATGTGCCATTGACAAAAATGAAAACAATGGTAAGAAATTTAAGAGAAAACAAGCTTAATTATCAAAAACAAAAAACCATAAACCAAATGGTTATCAAACGGGGCCTAGTTATTGGCTCATTGATTCTTACATCAATTCCCACATCAAATCGAAAGCACGATTTTAGTTTATGTGTTTTTTTTCCTTCTTTTGACATTGAAAACACAACTTTTTAATCAAACTATTATTTGAAACAAAAAAAAAAAAAAATTGTTAATTTTAAAGTTGTTGGAGATTGATAGGCCATTGGCTTATATACAAAATAATTATTTATGAATATATGTTAATTGAGATTTTTTTTTCGAGTTCAACTACAATGGATAGAGTCGTGCATTGATCTTCGAAAGGATAATAAATGTCTTATCCATCGAAAAATAATAATGTTCGATAGTTAATCAAATTATTGTTTTTTGTTTCTTATATTTTCAAACGTATTTAATTTTTTTTTTCATGAGAAGCGTTTTTAATGATTAATAATTACTTCTAAAAATAATTTTTAGAAGTGAGAAATTAAGTTATAGTATAATTTTGATTAAGTTGACGCTCTTTTTTTTTTTTTTTTTTTTTTTTTTTTAATTTGGTTTAATTCTTCTATTTTAGTCCTTCAAATCTTAAAAAAATAAAAAGGATTTTTTTTTATCACCAAAACATCAACCTTTCATTCAAAACCAAGAAAACACACAAAGAGCAACATTACATAATGATAAAATCAGAGAAAACCAAATCCCCCACACACTGAGGGACAGTCACAATCCAAGCCCTTGATACATCCTCACTCAAAGCCAACCTCGCCAACCAGAGCGTGCAAAACAAGCAATTGATTTATCTGGCATTCAACTATCTTTTCAATTCCTCGATCATCTTAACTCTAAGCTAGCTACTCGTTTGCTCCAGATTAGCTTGTTTTCTACTCTACTCGGTCCCCAAACTCATAATTTAGGTCTGCAACAATATTACCATCAAATAAAGCATTATGCACATAAAACTCAACGAAAATAAGCCATTTAGGAGGAGAATAAGCATAAACAAATACGCTCCCCCAAACTAAATCTTGCTCATCCTCAAGCAGGCCTAAACCTATATAATATGAATGACGATAGAGATTCAAAAGTTGAAATTTATCATGCTCAAATCCCTGTGCTACATATACTAAGCCTTTTGCCTAAGAGAAGCTACTGCAAGCTAACAAAATAAGAGACAAATTAAATCAAGACTTTCCAAGAATATTCTCGCGTGTGTGTGCTTAGCCTCTCCTACAACAGTCCCTAACGGCCCGAGAATGATTTATAAGACCCTCCACCTACCTTCCCCCTACACTGGCACTAAGGCCTCGCTTGAAAGGCTAAACCACCAAAGTAGGATGCTTCCTCGTCACCTATGAGCCTAAATAATGAGATCCCTTCTCTTTAATAGGTATAAATATTTGTCCATTTTTTCATTACCATATATCATAAACCATATCATGAACTATTAATTACAAAGGTTGTTAATTGACAATAAAACAAAATTATGTCATTTTTTTTCTCATTAATTAATTCGTTACCCAATTGTAATAGTAAGTAGTAATTTGAAATTTATTAAATCTTAAAAGAAACTACACTTGAACTTTTTAAATTTTAGAAGTAAAATTAGAAACAAGCAAAAATTTTAGGAACAAAGCAAAATTTTATATTCAAGAAACTGTTGTAAAGAAACGGTAATTTATAATTACACAAAACATATCTCGATATTAATGATACAAGCCAAAGAAAATATATAGACATATATATAAAAAAAAAAAAAATTATGTTGAGAGAAGCTAGAGAGAGGAAGTATATGTAAAGAAGATTATATTTGTATGGAAAAAAGCATATGTACAATGAGGAAGAAGTTCTATGCCACATGAAATTAAGAGAAAATGTGTGTATATAGGAACAAAAACTCAAAAAGATAAAATAGATGTAGTGAGAAACTATGAAAAAAAATGTATTCGGAGGAAAACTAGTGAGAAAAAACATGTTTATAGTAAGGATCACGAATGTAAAGATCAATTATGTATGTCAAGAGAAGCAAGAGCAAAAATAATGTACAGATACGTGTGATAAAGACAAGTAAAGTGAGAAAGTATATATGGAGATAAACTACAAGAGAATGTAAATATAGCAAAGATGATTAGAGAAAGAAAAATGTAAATATATAGAGATAGATTCGCTATTGATAAAAGATTATAATATAAATTAAACAATAATCAATTATTAAAAAAAAATCAATTATTTTGTATTTTTTGAAAAAGAAAATACTTTTTAATTATAGTGAAAATAAATATTTTATGTATAAAATGTTTCTAATCCTTTGAAAACTGATACTAGGATTAAAATCAGTCTCAAATATCATTATTTACCACAAGGATAGAAGCACTTAAAAATCCAAAAACATACTATTTTTCGTAATGTTCTTTTTCTAAAAAAATATATATTAAAAATAGTAAAATTGGCAAATCATGTATAATAATTATCCTTAAAAAGTGGTGGTACTAAAAACTACATTGTTGTATCCTATTGAATTGTGTCCAAATTTGGGAGGTGCAAATTTTATTTTTATCTTTAAATATTTGAAATGTTATGTTGATCTTAAACATAAGCTTTTGTGACTTTGTGACTTTGTTTTAAGTTGTGAAATCACTAATGAATTCAGACTCCTTTTGATCTAAAAGATTTATGCTAACTACTCTTTATTGACATAAACTCAAAAAGTTAAGTTGATGGGTTACAGTAAATTATTTACATCAATATTTTAACTAACATAGATTTCACTTAGAAGACCTCAAACCAATAGAAGTGTTTTTTCTCATTTATATATTAAAGATCTTCCTTTTTTCTAGTCAATGTGGGATTTTGAATCACATCCTCAACGGTAAGATATAAACAAAAAATGAATTTTAATAGATGTGTTTTAATATGAAGTTTGTTCTTTTCTTGAGTATAGAGAGATATTATATCATCGTCCAAAAGATAGTTATTCAAATTCTCACTCACACACATTTGTTGCACTAAATAATAATGACTAAGTTGATACCATATGTAATGGTAAATCCTTATACACTATTTTAGATTGGTATTATTGGTAACTACCATCAATCATTACAAATGCAAACTACATTAAAATAATTTGGCGGTTTTAATGTTCTAAAAGAAATGGATATTAGCCGAGATGAACATAGCTCAACTGACATAACGTTAATTTGTACTAATGACTAAGAAATCTGTGGTTCAAATCCTCACTCTCCACATATTGTAAAAAAAAGAAATGGATATTTTAATAGGTAATATTCGTATTTAGGGTGTAATATAAAAATAGCGAGATAAGAATGAAGCAAAATACAAAAACACACAAAGCTCCCATGGATGAAAAAACTATGGGCAGAAAACTACTATATTTATAATTTAGTACAAAGAGCTTTCCATCATTCAAAATATACCAAATAAAATATCTTATTACAAAGAACTTTTAAAAAAAAAAAAAAAAAAAATCTTACAAAGAAAAATTCCTAAACCATATTACATGGTCGATTGATGCCCTCGTGTTAAACTTTTCTTTTTTTAAATTCAGTAAATATGGAAGTGAGAATTCAAATCCTTGACTTCAAAGGAAAGAAGTGTTTTGATTGTTAAATTATGTTCATGTGTCAATATTAAAATCTAAGGTCCCGTTTGATAACTAATTGGTTTTTGAAAATTATACTTGTTTTTTTCCCAATTTTCTTACCATGGATTCCATCTTTGTTAAGTACACATTTGCATTCTTAGTCAAGTTTCAAAAACAAATACAAGGTTTTGAAAACTAAAACCTGACTTGATTTTTGAAAATATAGGAATAAGATAGATAACAAAACATAGTAATTTATAGATGGAAGAAGGATTTGTAGGCTTAATTTTCAGAAACAAAAAAAAAAAAAAAAAAAAAAAAAATCAAATGGTTATCGAATGAGACCTAAAATATACAAATTTGGTTTTTTCAATTTTAATGGCAAACCTCAATTTTTCTCTCTTGAAATGTTGTTCTACAAGTTTTTTGAATTGCATTAATATAAGTAATATATATGTCAATTGAATTATGCTAATGTTAAGTTAAAATTTAGGGTGTGTTTGGTTTAACTTTTCACGTGTTTAATTTTAAAAATAAATCATTTTGAAAAAAAAAAAAATCTAGTGTTTGGCAACCACTAAAAATAACTTATTAAAAAATGAGATTGAAAAATAAACTATTTTGAGAGAAACACTTAAAATCAACTTTTTAAAAAAGACTTCTTAAGTAAACAATAATTAACTTGTGTATAAAAAAATTTGTGAGGAAATGCAACCAAACATCTGAGTGTTTAAATTCTAAACAATTTTTATACAAAATGTTTTTTAACAATGCATTCTTGAAAAACATTTAAATTAAAATGTATTCCAAACGGACCCTTAGTATCTTGATTTTTTTTTTTTTTTTTACTTATATGTATTTCTATTAAAAAAATTATCAATAAATGCTATTATTGCATTTTTTAACTTTTTTTTTTTTTTTTGAGGACACATTTTTTAACTTTCTTTTAGTCCTTCATGCTACTTAATCATACTGCCCTCAACTTCCCTGTAATGCCACCTCAGCTATTTGTCACCTTCTAAAGTGAATAATTAATATTGATAAGGATACATCAAGTACAAAACAAAAATGAAACAAATGCAAAGTGAAAATCTTAAATAATTAAATAAATAAATAAAAAGGCAAAGTATGGAGGCATTGTAATTGTAATGTAACCCAATTCATTTTAAAATTCATGTGCTCTGGCCTTATAGTATTTTAGCCTTTATATTCCTTCTTCAACAATTCAGTTGTATTTTATGAATTAATGATTGAGTCTCAGACATTATAAAAAAAAAGGTCTTATATATAATTGAAACATATGAGTAGATAAATAATTAAAACACATTTGATTTTGAATTATAAGAGATTTGTAGGGCTTTATTCAATTTGTTTAGAATCTTCATTAATATTTTTATATCTCATGCATAGATTATTTTTACCGGCCAAAATACAGAGAATCATATTATGTGTTATAATGAACATAGTTCTTTTATTTTAGAGGCGTGACTTTATAATAGTTGAATTGTGACCAAAGACATGGGTTCATTATATTAATTTGTCGCATTCCAGAATGTGAGGGAACTATAAAATCACACCCATTAAAAATGTGCAACTTTTAAATCAAAATCAAGATATTATTAAAATAGAGCCTAGAGAGAGAGAAAGAACAAACATTTTACATCTTTTATTTATATTAATTAAAAACATATAATATTTACTTTCTAAAAATCAATAATTCACAAAAAGAGTGAAAGAATAAACAGAAACCAGCTGAGCTTCATTTCTACCCTAAACCCAAAAGCTTCAAGCTTGGTTTCCCAAAACCCCTCACTTTTAATTCTACTTACATTACCACCCCCAACAAAGTCCTTAATTATACTTTACACCCCACAACTTCTTTTTTTTACTAACTGTAAAAACAGAACAGAGGAAAACAGAGGAGATTCCGGGGACGTAAAAACCCACTCATCCCACAGGTAAAAATCTCCAATTTTTCCCTTTTTTTTTACCGTATGGTATTATAATTTACCTCGTCTTTTTACCGTATCTGCTTCTGCAAATCCTTGGAGCTTATGAAAGTTCCATGGAAGCCATAAGGAACTCGAGAAGGGAGTTTCACAGTAGCTTCAAGCTCCAAAGTCATGGCGTTAACGATCTGCAGCTCTGATTTCCATTCCTTCTCGTCGTGAACGAAGGCCAAGATGTGGCCGTCGTCCTCCGCCGTCGCCCCTTCTCGGGGCAGAAACAGAGGCTCGCCGCCGTACCTCTGTTCGCCGTAGAGATACTTTCTGATTTCTCCGGTGGCAAGATCGACCTTCGCGAAACCAGAAACCTTCGGCCATGGCTCTGCCAGAGCAAGATAAGCGAACTGGGTTTTTCTCCCCAATTGATTTCGGTTCACCATTCCGGCTTCCAAGTTTACTTGCTCTGTTTCGGCGATGATCGGCCGACGAGTCGATTTTCCGGTGGAGAGATTCAGGCGGATTTCCGACAAGACCGATTTCAAATTCTCTTCACATTCGTTGAAAATGGAGTCCGGCGGCGTCATGCACGACCCGATTACGACGATTTCATCGGTTTCTGGTTCTTCCCAAGCGTTCCAGAGATGGAAACAGAAGCAATCGGGAGCTTCAATCCATTTAATGGCGTTGGCGTCTGTGGCATTTTTGTCCAAAATCCCAAACCGGGAGGTTTTCTCTTTGTCATAGACCACCGGAGATCCGCCGCGGATCATCTCCGGCAACTTGAAAACCACCTGCTGGTCGGGAATCACAACGAATTTCTCTGTAATTGCGAAATCGTGCATCATCGTCGGCTGAGGCAGGGGAATTTCGACGTCCGGTGATTTCTCCCCCTCCGGCGAGAATTTGAAGTATTTCAAATACGGCTTTTGGATTACGTCGTAGCTTAAAGCGAACATCTCGCCGGAAACAGGGTCGAGTTTCGGGTGAGCTATCATTGTGGATTTCAATTGGCCGTCGAAATCGAATCGGCCGACGGTTTTCAAATCTCCTGCCGGAGTGACCCGGATTTGGTAAGGCAAATCGTCCTCCGACATGGCGAGAAGCCGGCCGTTGAAGTAAACCAGACCGGCGTTGGCGACGCCGAGTCCATGGCTGTGATCGACGAGGCCAAACAATCCTCTGGCGTAGAAAAGCATCAACCGAGCGATGCCGGAGTGGCCATGGAGTTCTCCGATAGCTTTAGGAAAAACCGGCCGGCCATAAGCCCGCTCCTGAACCAGCCGTTGAGTCTCCGTAAACCGGCAGGCATAACTAACCCCACCGCCCTCGGAGAATTCAACGGCGTGGACCATCCCATCGCCGTCGAACAAGTGGTGACCGGAGACCGGTTCGTGAAGTGGGTTCGCCCCGTTTCTCACATAAACCCCCCGAATGCAGTCGGGAACTTTCCCAGTCACCGGTAGCGCCTTCCGAACCGGCTGCTCCGGCACCGGCGCAAAATTCCCAGCAATTTGAACGGCAGGGTCAGCCGTCTTCGGCAAGGAATGCTTCCGCTCCGCCGAAACGAGAGCATCCTCAACCGCATCGAGCGCCACGGCCGCAGCCCGCTGCAAGAAATTCCACTCCTCGGAGCCGGAGGACACCGACGGAGGAGAAACCGGGACCGGCTTGGGCACGGCAGTCTTGACCGGAGAGCGAAATGCCGTCTGAGAATGCTTGGGAATTTGAATTATGGAAGGAGTGTGAAGAGAACAGGCAACTCTGTTTTGCAAACCGTAATTTCTATTTACAGAGACGAGCTCCGGCATTGAAGAGGAGAAACGAGATTTGACCCAAGAAGAAGAAGAAGAGCCAAGAGAAGCCATTATTGAAGTTTAAAGGTTGAGAGAATTTGTACAGAGAGAGTTGAGAGAAATTGAATGAAAAAGTGTGGATTTTTGCAGAAGGAATTTTGGAAGAGAGAGTGAGAGAGAGAGTATGAGGGAGAAGGGAAGAGGAGAGGGAGAGTATTTATAAGGGAAAAAGGGAGGGGCAAAAAGGTCAAAATGAAAAATTGTTGGAGGAGAGCCACGTGTAGGATCACAAAACAAAGTGAGACTGTTAAAATTGAAATACCTAAACGTCACTCCAAACTAAGTGGGACATTGCTCCCTCCTCTTCTATTTCTCTCTCTCATTCTATTTGTCTCTCAATTATTTGTCTTCCTTTTTCCTATTAATCGTAAATGAAAGTCAACTTGAGCATAACTTAGTTGGTTAAGACATATGAAGTAAGAGATATGGAGATGAGAATATAAAAGGTGAGCTCCATGCATTTTTCGAGAATCTCATCTTGATTCTGTGAGGCGTGTTTGAGGGTGTTTTAGATAACAAATCTTTTTTCTTTCTTTTTTTAATGTTTGATTTTGTCTTTTTTGACTTTCTTTTAAGATAGAAATTACTTTGAAATGTTATGGGTTTGAACAGGGATCGGAGTGAGAGAGGAGCACTCCCAATTGTAGTCTTAGCTTGGTGTGTTTTATTTATTGATTTAATGGAAATTTCAATATATAAATATATTTTTTTAATTACTAATTTAGTCCAAGACATGAAAGTTTAAAAGATGATTATTATTTTATATTGGTTGAAATGTAAAAGAACTAAATGTGGAAGAATGGAATGACTTTTGAGTTAATCATTCACATTGCTGACAAGTGGCATGAGGTAAGCGGCCATAGAAAAGAAAATTTAGTAATAATTAAATTAAGAACAAGGAAGATAAAATGTGGAAAGAGGTTACTCTCTCTAATTTGAATTGTGTTTTCTAAGTCACTCTCATTAATTATATTTAATCACAATATTTTCAAATTTTCACCAAACTATATTTTAATTTTAATTTTAATGAGAGCATTTGAACTCAAATTTGCTTAGTCTAAACTTCCATTGTTAAAGCATTTGCTTACAAGTTTGATATTCTAAAAGTTAGATAAAAAGTCCCCAATCAAAGCACAGTTCAATGGATATAAGACATCAATTACCATTCTATGGGAATATGGTTCAATCCTTCATCCCACAATTTACTCCGACTTTTGAAAACTTGTTCGCTTTATTCTATACACTAACTTTTTATAAATTACAAATAGAACCAAAACTTCATGAACTCCAATTTTTTTTTTTTTTTTTTTTTTTGAGTACATCAACATTTTGGGGTTGGGGGATTTGAACCTCTGACCTCATGGTCGAGGGTACATGTCAATTACCACTGAGCTAAGCTCGCTTTGGCTCATGAACTCCAATTTTAAAATTTTGTTACGTTGCAAAATCCAAATATAGGCTTTATAAACACAAGGTTCCCAACCTCCTAGACTACACAAAAATGAAAATTGAAAGACTATTAGAAAACTTTTTAAAATATTGAGACTATGATATAATGGATTTAAAATTAAGTCAGATCCATGGAGAAACGTGATAAAAGGAAATAAAATAATCTTAAAGTATTTATGTATTTCAATATTATTAAAAAAAAATAGACTACTACAATTTACAGAGACCATTTATAATCTTAGAAGGCAAATAATGTAAAATAACTAATTAACAAACTATAAAACTTATTAATTCAAATTAACAACTTGATTAATAATTAGTTGAGTACACAAGCTATAATATTTTCCACATCTAACCCGTCAAATACAATCTTGAAATTTTAGAAATGTATTAAAAAAAACTTTTTGAAACGCGTAATCTATCAAATACAACAATTAATCTTAAAAATACGGAAACCAACCTAGATAATATTAACAAAAAAATATATATATTGGATGATCTAAACTTATCGAATTTTACAATATCATTTACCAAACTAAGAAGTTTAAGGAAATTAACTCCTAAGGTAATTAACTTCATGCTTCAATTTCATCGTAATGAAATCACATTTAAGGTTTTGATTTTAGAGGGGAAAAAAAAAAAGAAAAAAACAAACAAAACTTAGATGATGGTTTTATCCTCTTCTAAGAAAGGAAGCCTTCAAGCTTTGTTTGGCTTCATTTACATGATATTCTTAGCATCCATCCAACCTTACACAATAAAAGCATCCCTCCAAATAGGCAGCTCTCTAACCATTTATGAGCCTCTCATGAGTCAAGTATAAAAACAAATCAATCTACATCTCTCTATTCCATTGTTTTCCATATTTTCAATCCTCGCCCACATTGCGCGCTCTATTTCTCAACTTTAGAACTCTCGTATTTTATGATCGGAGGAAGAATTCAACTTTCAATTTTATAAAAAAAAGTGATAAGCTAAATTCAAATGGGTGCTGCTTATTAAGACCCCGTTTAATAACCATTTTGTTTTTTAAAATTATACCTGTTTTCTCCCAATTTTTTTTATCATGGTTTTCATCCTTGTTAAGGACATACCAATTAAATTCCAAAAACAAAAACAAGTTTTTGAAAACTATTTTTCTTTCAGTTTTCAAAAATTGACCTAGTTTTCGAAAACATGGGAAGAAGGTAGATAAAAACACAAAGAAACTTGTTGATGCCAAAATCCAGACAGGAGACTCGCCCGACCTTCACGTGCCACCAACGGTAAATTTGTATGAGAGGGGGAAGACGTGACCTGCAAGACAAGCAAACACTGCACACCGGTGTGGTGTGTTTGCCACACCAACTCCGATGCTTAAGTCAGAAAACTGATGGAAGAGCAAGAGAAGTAGAGAGTTCAGAGAATGAATTTCGGGGATCGCTTCTTCAGTGACGAAGAGGAGTTTAAATACCTGTTCCTGCTCTAGGGTTTCGAGGCGTTCGAAGGCGATTTGGGGCTGAACTGAGCAAAACCAGGGCAACCGAGGGCACCAAGGACCGAACGGAGGCGGAAGAGCTCGGCCCGCGCAAGCGGGCCGAATGGTTGGCCTCGACCTTGGACAGAGGCCGACCATATGGGTCGGGCCAAGTTGGCCCGACCCTCTGGTCTGTTCTCCCTCTAGGTCAGTTTCCTAGTCCTATTTCTGTCTGGTTGTCCTCGTTAGCCCCTTGTGCATCGAAGTGGCCCAAAATTACCTATTACAAAACTTATAGATAGAAGTAGTGTTTATAAGCTTGGATTTTCAAAAACGAAATGATTATAAAACGGAGTATAAATTATTAGATTTGGAGGAATAAAAGAACATAAGGATAACATGCAACATATTTTTTTTTTTTTTTTTGTATAATTTGAGATAATTGATGAATATAAAACTAAGGAAAGCCTAATTATTTGACTTGGTCTATACCAAGAGACGAAAAAAGAAAAGAGAGAGAGAGAGAATATCCAAAATGTGAGGCATAAAGTATGAGAAAGAACCTTAAAAAGAAGAGAGAGAAAAAACGTGGTGGATTCTGATTGGTCCGTTATAATGCGGTTGGTTACAACGCGGAAGAGGTTACTGGTCCCATTCTGCACGTTTACGTCTCTAATTTTTTTTATTTATTTATTTTTGGTTTCCAAATTCTAAGAAAACAAAAACGGAAAAAGAAAAAAAAGAAAAATAAAAACCCGCGTTATGGCCTCAATAAGAGGAGTCTAAGAAACCGCACGCGTGGCAGTTGGTGGTTGGCGGTGACGGAGCCACTAAAAAGCACAGAAAAAGTGTCACCGTCAAATGAAAATAAAAAAAAGAAAAAAAAAGTTTTTTTTTTAAAAAAATATCCCACGCGCTTGCCTGCCGCCGAAGGCCGAACCTCAAATCAGTCTCGCCATACACACACTCACACTCCTTGTACTCTTGTTTTAGTCAAATAATTCATTGTCATTTCCAAAAGTTTTTTTTTTTTTTTTTTTTTTTTTTTTTTTTTATTTATTTACAATATGTGGGAGGCAGGAAATCGAACCACATACCTTGTGGTCACTAGTACAACTTTATGCCGGTTGAACTATGCTTTGATTGGCTCCAAAAGTTTAATCCTGTCTTTTTAATTTTTTTTAAATAATTTCTAAAGTTCTGTTTGTCAAATTCCTATATTTTAAGATTTTTTAATCAATTTATGTCTAAGTCTCAATTTTGTGCTTTAATACTTGTCACACCAACTCTAATGCTTAAGTTAGCAAGGAGATAAAAAGAGATATAACAAGTAGAAAGCAAGAGGTAGAAGATGAGAACTCAGAAAGTAGGATTTTGGATATATTCTCCAAAGTTGAATAAAGGTTTGTACATCTTGGTCCCTTTTAGGATTTCACCCATTCGAGGACGGTTTAGGTTGGAGTTGTGCAAGTCGAGCCGACAGAAGTCTCTTAAAACCAGGTAAGTGAAGGATGAGGGAGGCCCAATGTTAGGGCCTAAGGTCGGCTTCAACATTGGGCTGAGGCCGAGGCTGGAAATTGGGTCATTGACCCAATTCCCTCGACCTTTTTTCCCTTTGAGCCTAATCTCTTTTTTTTTTCTCTACACTATTAGATCCGTGCTGCTTTAATTTGTTTCTCGATTATCAGGACAATGTAAAATCACCTATAACAGAGGGTGTATACTTTATTTTGATTGAACTATATTTCATATTTATATTTCTGATGATATATATATATATATAAAATTTCAACTAAATAAGATATAAAAATTAATCAATTAAAATATTGATTTGAGCTTTTTAGAAAAGTGTAAATTTATCCTTGGGTAGAAAAAAGGTACATCATCATTTTTTTAAAAAGTAAAATCTAAGAACTTGGTGAAATTAAAACATCATTAATTCCAATAAATACTTAATTCCATTTATTTAATATATATATATATATATATATATAATATTAATTAATGATTAATGATTTCAGTAAAAAAAAATTAATTTTTTTTTAAAAATATTATGTTAAATGTACTAACTAATTTAAATTAAATAATATATATCCAAAATAAAATTAATAACATGTAGAAAAAGTAAAGAGAGAGGCAAGGAGACAACTTATCCTTTTAATATATTTTTACCATCGAATGTTATAAAGATTTTATAGGACAAATTATATTTGTTTTTGTTTGTTGAATTAATTTAGGAATCTTATGTAGTTTTGGTTAAAAAAAAAAAGGAATCTTATGTAGTTGCGAACATTAATTAAGGTTATATATCCCATTAATTGATGCAGATTGAGGATAGCTTAATTGATTAAAATATTGGGTCCTCAACCAAAATTAGGTTAAGATTTGAATCTTAATTCTCACATTGAACTAAAAAATGTTATATTCAAAATTAATAATAAACGCCAACATGAACATTATCCTTCTAATTTTTTTCATTTTTTTATGGAGTTCACGATTGTATATCTAGTTGGTAAATGTTAAGGACGAGAACACGACACAGATCTTTACAATGGCGATAAGTCTTCATGGCTTTGCTTTTGGATCCACCCCAAAATGCCTCATACCAATAGAGATACTTGTCCTCCCTTATATATCCATAATCATCCTCTTGTCTAATCAATGTGGGACTTTGGTCGCACTTCCAACAGTAAATGATTTATTTATCCACATCCGTTTTTAATCGATAAGTTATTATTATTAACTAACTGATTCTTCATTATTATCAAAATGATATCCATGACACTAATTTCTATATAATCGAACTCCAAAAATAAATGTCAACATGAGCATAGCTCAACTGGCATCAAGCCTTGTTACTAATGACCAAGAGGTAGTTCAAATCCCCTCATTCTACATATTGTAAAAAAGTAGTAGTAATAATAATAATAATAATAATAATAATAATAATAATAATAATAATAAAACTCCAAAAAAAAAAATTTAAAATAAAATATAATCGATTATCTTTACCTTGAATATATATATTGATTATCTTAAAATTTTTATATTACTATTAATGATTGATTTGTATGTCGTTAATGGTTCATTTTTGTTCAAAAATTGATTTTTTTTTTTTTTCCGGTTTTAATTTTCTTTCTATATGTTAGTATGTATTCTTTAAGCTTTGTTACAAAACAATACTTATATAAAATAGGACAACTTTATTCAATAATATAATTACTTTTTATTAAATGGTAAAAGATTAATCAACTTAACTAAATTATAAAATACACTCAACAATACTATGAAATAACTTTCATAATTTAAATAAGATAAAGCGAGATAGAGATATATATTCATAATAGTCATAGACTATTTTTTTTTTTTTTTTTTGGATACATTCCAATCAATAAAAGAATATGATAAAAAACTAAGCAGACATCCAGATGGACTAATCTGTTACATCGCTCGCAAACCCATTACACAACACCTTCTTAAAACCAAACTAGCAAGTAGTTCTGCTCCAACCTGGCTTATTTTCACATCGAGTCAGCCCCCATCCTCGCACATTAGACCTGCAAGATTACAATCAAGTTACAACAAATTAGCACAGAAAAAAGAAAACACACTGACCCCCTCCACACACCAAAATACACTGTCTAAACACCCCACCCTGCAACCTGATAGACCTCAATCAAGCCTAGAACTATATATTTAATATGGGTGACAAGAACGTAACTCAGAAGCTGAGATTTATCACTATCGAGTCCCTTCGCTCCAAATGCTAGGACTTATGCCTGAGAGAAGAACTAAAGTATGCTAACAAATTAAGAGACAACTCAAAATTACTCCACGAAAACTCTTGTGTGTGCAAGTGCAAAGCCTCACCTAAAGCAGCCCCTACTAGTCCGAGAAAGGCTTATAAACTCCTCCACCTATCTTCCCCTACACTGGCACTAAGGTCTCGCCTGAAAGCTAAAGGCACAAAAGAGGTTGCGAAACTCAAACCTAGGGCCTGCAAGAGATAATCTCTTTTGCTTTTTTTTTACCACACTCTAAAGGCGGGGTACTAGCTTTCACACTATAATGTAGGGACCCATAACCCGAGTTTAACCCTTGGTTGGCCTAACTAGAATGACTTTAAAATTAGTCCATTCCTATGACAATAATCATTCCTACCTGTCTTTATTTTCACTTTTAGTGACTATAATTATGTTATTAATTAATGAAATTTTGATAATGAAATATTTTCTATTCTCATGAAGAAGACTCAATATCATTTCAACTGTCTCTTTGAAATATTTTATATTTTTCACAAACAACACTTTTTTGTTTTAATTTGAAATAGTTGTTTTAAACATATATATAACTCTACGATTTGTAATTTTCTGTATTTTCATAAGTTCATTTTTGAATGAAAACTAGGTCCCGTTTGATAACCATTTGATTTTTGGTTTTTGAAAATTAAACTAGTTTTCTCCTAATTTTTTTTAAGATGGTTTCCATCTTTATTAAGGACACATTTGAATTCCTAGCCAAATTTCAAAAACAAAAACAAGTTTTCGAAAACTACTTGTTTTAGTTTTCAAAACTTGACTTGGTTTTTTAAAACATGAGAAGAAAGTAGATAACAAAACCAAGAAACTTATAGGTGGAACTAGTGTTTTCAAGCTTAATTTTCAAAAACCAAAAACCAAAAACTAA
Source organism: Luffa aegyptiaca (assembly GCA_017139565.1). NCBI lineage: Eukaryota > Viridiplantae > Streptophyta > Magnoliopsida > Cucurbitales > Cucurbitaceae > Luffa > Luffa aegyptiaca. The sequence continues at coordinate 6,625,559 of CM029405.1, read as the reverse complement.
ATCGTTATCAAACGAGGCCTAAATTAAATCTTAAAAATCATATTTTTAAAAAATAAAATAAATACTTGAATAATAGTTGGATTTTATCATACCCACCAAATCTTTAATCCATGTTCTACATGTTAAATATCATTGTTATGAGTGTTTGAGATTAGACTCCTCAATTGTCATTTAGGCACCTAACCCCCTAAATAGGTGGGATAAATGATATTTAATTTGTTAATTCAATTTAAAATAATGGAAACTTAGGTTTTGATAATTTGATATTGGTTAAAAATATATAAACATTTTCTGTTGGGATTCCTTTTGGGAAAAAAAAAAAAAAAAAAACAACAATGTTCTCAAGCAATCCATTTTTTTTTTCCATTTTAAATTCATAGAAAAAGATAGATATAATCTTTAACAAAAAAAAATACACTTTTTCCTTCACAAAAAAGTTTTAATATCATCACACAAAATTCGTAAGTTACACTATTGAATGAGAAAAATACTATTAGAGAAATTTGAACTTGTTACCTCCTACACTTGTATTGTATTAAATTACTACAAGAACTAAAACGGATAAACTCGAATATATTTAATCTTTTTAATATACACTCTTTTTCTTTTTTTTTTTTTTAAATTCTTAATATATTCTTTAGGTACAATCAAATTTGAACTTTTCTCTAATTGTGAGAACATGGAAATTGATCATAATATTTTATTAAGTATATTGAATATTGGTACTATCTCTGTCATATATGAGAAATAATTAGTCTATGTATAAAGATAGCATAAGTGATATATATAAATTGCTTTCAAATTAGTTGTGCCCATCAAATCTACAAAGAGTATCTTCACCATGGAATATTGTTGAATTCAAACAAATAAGTTAGATTTCAACAACTTTATATATATAAAAAAAGAATGGCATGCATATATGATAGAGTGGGATTGGTCAATTGACTCATTCTCTAATTTAATCAATGGATTAATCCTAAATTTAAACCCTTAATATATATGTTGGTTGTGGATTGAATCTTTCTTTTTCCGTTGTGAAAATTTATTTTAGGCTTATTTTGTAATGATCTCTTGAACTCTCAAGCTATTTTTTAAGACTTCAAACATATTTACTATTTTTTTATTTTTTTTTGAAATCTAGTTAGAAAAAGTTTAAAAAAAAATGTAAATTATGAAATATATATATATTACATCATATATGAATGAGAGAATTTGGAATCTATGAATTTATGTTTTTGACTAAATTTGAATAGTGTTTTTTAAAGGGTGAAAACAAATTTTAAGGTCTTTTGATCCCACTTTTTTTTTAATGTTTTTTATTCAGAGCCCTTGTTCATTTAATGCAATGAATTGTTTCAACATAAGACCGATCCTAATTAAATTGATGAGTCTCATCCTAACAAAATTCATTTGATTGATACATGTACACCTACGAATTGAAAATGGATCCATTCACCGAATCATTGATAAAACAATTCGACTTGACAAAGAAAAATAATTTTCAATAACTTGTTGAATCATGACATGTACTTTAGTGAGAGGAGCGTGGATTAATAGTCATTTTTTCGTTATTGTCAAATTGATTGATAATCAATCTGTCAGTGAATAAAAAAAGACTTTTTTTTAATTCTTTCGTATCAAGGAGAAATTAGTAGGTGCGACTCTCGCTGCAATGAGATGGGTAGTTTTGCACTGTTGGATGTAAGAGAGAGAAATTGTAAAAGTATCTCGATTTTGTATCCAACCGTTATTAGGAGGCAGACAAATTTAAAGATGTATATGTATATCTGACGGTTTTAAGGAGGGAGCCTCATTGTAACCAGAGTACCTAATAATTTATCTGTATCCATTTCTGTAGAAAGATAAATGCGTTATATCATTTTATTGTGGATCCGCGAATTATTGGGTCGAGCTGGATTTGAACCAGCGTTGACATATTGCCAACGAATTTATAGTCTACCTGCATTAACTGCCTGAGCATCGACCTAGGAAGAATCTATATATTTTGAAATCTTGGACATCAAGTTATTTTTCTTTTTATAGGTCTTGAAAACTTTTTTTTTTTTTCCAAAACTTTTAGTTTTATAAGTTGGTTATGATTTTGAAAACATTTTTAAAGAATTGATTACAAGACAAAGACAAGGAAGTGAGTAGGAAACAAGCTTTAACTTTTTAAAATAGAAAACATTATAAAAACAAGGTGTAAACAAATAAAATGGTTAATCAATCAAATTTTTAAATATAGACAACTAAAACAAATCCTTATCAAGTGAGACCTATCCAACAGAGTAATAATCTATGTTAGTAGTCACCCTTAAAGCTTTTTTTTTTTTTTCTTCCAGAAGATCTCATTTGCTAAAAATCAAATATTTTTTCCCCTGGTGCTTAAACATTCCAACAATAAATAATTAGGGTTTCACACCTCCTCAAAGCACCCAATAGATTAAATTATGATAAAATTCCCCCACACCAGGAAAAAGAAAAACTATAGCAATAAAGAATCAAATACCATCAATTTCTATAAAGAGTTAATTCATGTTCCATTATACCATTAAAATATCAGCATATTATAAAAAATGTCAAAAAAAAAATATATATATATATCACTTAAATGTGATTTCATGATATTCTAAAATATATATATATATATATATATATATATATATATATATATATATATATATATATATATATATATCATCATCCTTATGCCAATTTAAGTATCGTTTAACTAGTTAAAACATATGCTCTTGATCAAAAGGACGTCATAGGTTTGAATCCCCTCTAACTAATAAGGATTTTAAACTCATTTTAAAATCAGGAGATATTTATGAAACAAATCAATTTTTAACCTTAAACTTGTGGAATTGTATAAATTTTCATTCTAAAATTTCAATTTTTGAACCTTAAAATTAGACAAATATTGTAATTTTTAACCTCTTTTTAATTTTCACTTATTCACCAATTAATTTTAACAAGAAGCAATGTGAAAGTCTTCATAAAAGCCCACCAATTTCAATAAAATCAAGCTTAGCATAAAATTAAGTTTGACTCATGCATGTATTAATCATTGAATAACTTTGCCAAAAATTTACAAAATTCAACAAAAATTAGCTCTAATAGTGTTTTCTTTATTTAGTTCATTGAACGTTCATGACAATACTTTTTTATTCCATTTTTTTAACAAAAACTTACCACAAGCCTGAAATCGCAACGAGTTTTAAAAGTTTAAGGTTAAAGATTGCAACACTTATCTAAGTATGAGGTGCAAATTGATGAAATCAAAAGTATAGGGTGAAGATCGATACAACTCGAGAAGTTTAGGGATAAAAATGTGTTGTTTTTTTTTCCCAATACTTATTTATTAATTCAAATACTCTTTATTAATCTTTTCTAATTAAAAAATATCCATTAATGTTGATATTTTGTCCTTTTTTAATAAATAATGCGCATGTTTAAGCCATTAATTAAAAAGAAGTCTTTGATTCTTCTAAAACAAAATTCTATTCTCTTAAATCATTAGATTAAATATGTTCTTGAGTTGAATTTGATCTCACCATATGATTGTGGGAACAAACCAAGTGGAAGTTCATCATGGAGGAAACAATTATTGTTGCAAATTATATGATCAATTAAAATCCTACTCTCTACACAATCTTGCACGTGATAATCTTAAATTAATTATACTAATAATCTAATTAAGATATTTCTATATATCCATTTCACACACCAAACCCAAAAAAAAAAAAAAAAAAAAAGTATAGATGTTTGAAATTTATTTAATTTGGATGATATAATAGAAAGTTTTTATATCATCAATTTTTGTTTGGCAGCATAAATTATGGGGCCAAAATGTGAAACCCCAAGTGGGTTTAGCCTTAATACAAGGGAAAACATGAGACCTCACATGATATAAGGGCATGTTCCTCATCCCAAAAAAACCTAAATTTAAACAAAAAAAAATCATAATCTTGTGGGCAGCAATTCAAAGGTTTAATAAATTAATAGGAATACAATGATGAACGTTGAAATTCATCATTTTTATAATGAGTTGATTTTTAATTAGGACGGTTACTTGTGAAATAAGAGATCTGAATGAACCGACATTTTCAGCTTAATTATTGTATTTGTGTCATAACTGATATGTTAAATTTTAAATCATTAGACTAAAACTTATCTACTTTCTTAAATTAAGACCATATTCTTTGTTTTGACAACAAAAACATAGCTCAATTGACATAAAACTTGTAATCTGACCAAAAGATCAGTAGTTTAAATCTCCCACACCCTGACGACCATATTCAACCTACTTTTGTTAAAAACTACTCTTAAATTAAGACCGTATTAAACATAATTGATAGGAATACAATGATATGATTTTCTTTTTTCTTTTTTCAATTTTCATATAGAAAAAGAACTTTTTGCAATTTAAAATTTCAAAAATAATGAGAAACAAAGGTTCTTAGGTTTTTAAAATTCGATTAAATTTAGGTTTAAGAGTAAAAAGACAAAAATATAGATAAAAAAATGTTTTCAAATAATGAGCATATATTTTTAAAAATAGAAAAAAAAAACAAAAAAAAAATTATCAAACAAATGCTAAATAATTAAAGAGAGTTAAAGTTTTAGAGGATATGATATGTAGGTAGTGCTTTTTTGATTATTTGAATTGTCAATATCTTCCACGTGTGCACATGCTTTCACATGCTTTACAAGTTATTTTGCTATCCCAAGATTGATCCTCAATTATTTCTGCAATTGAAAAAAAAAATGAAAAGAGAAAAAGAACATAAAAACAGGTAAACATTGATTAATGATGGAACCAGTTGAATCATAGAGTATATACACATTTGTGAATATAAAATGTAACAATTATGGATATCAAGGTCAAAAAGATAATTATAGTTTTTTTTTTCCTAAGAGTTATATTCCTGAATTAAAGAAATTTTTGGTTACTTTATTTAGATTAATTAATTTTTTAACGTACCGATTTAATCGTTACGTCTTTTAAACTGAAAATATATGAACTATAAGAGACTAAAAATATGTTTTAACCTATACAAAGCGGAAAAAAAAATTAATCGTCCAATATTTTGATATTACAAAATTTGAAATATTTTATTTGAAATTTATATATATTTTTTGGAATGACCCCTCTCGTTTAATTAGGTTGCACAAGTTAAGGTTAATTAATTGTAAAATAGTGCATGTGAGAGATAATGATTAATGACATCTTTCATTTTCTCAAAAGCATGCATTTTAATGTCAATTCTAACATTATGAAGTGTTGAAGTTTATTTTATTTCCTATATTTATATTCAAAAGAATGAATGTGAACCACAAAGGTGATCGCGCACAAAGGTGATCGCGCAACTTAAACTGTGAAAATTATTTTGTCGTTTTATGAGTGAGATTTAGGAAAAGATAATAAATTTCATATCATTTAAGGTATGAGTTCAATCGATATAGTCCTACGAATAATTATGAAACAGAGAAGAAAATATTTTGTCCAAAATAAAAATAGTAAAAATAACAACTAAATAAATCGACTATATCATATATGTATATGTATATTTTTTTTAGTTGATAAGTTTTAAAGATGTGAGTATAGGTTAGTTCGAGTGACATCAAAACCAATTTCTTGAACAACTGAACGAACTATCAAAAACCGATCAAAACTGAATTGAGCACATTAAAAGTAAAAAATTAACAAAATCTATCCAGAATCCAATCAATCAAAACTGATCAATTGAGCATATCAAAAGTAGAAAATTATGTGAGTCGTACATAGTTAATTATACAATCAAGAGATAAATGTGGACACGAAAAGAAAAGTTTTTTTTTTAAAAAAAAATTGTACTCACATGCATTAAAAAATCCCAAGGAAAAAAAATATATAGTAGCAATTAGGAAATAAGTAGTTTTTTTTTTTTTTAAAAAAAAAAAAAAACCAATAATAACTAGACATTATTTATATAATAAACTTTGTTCCCATCCCAAACACATCATAAAATATAGCCAAATTAGAGGTAGGACCAAACATTTGGTGCTGCCATCGGTGAGAGAAAGATATTTCTGAAAGTATATCATAAATAAATGAATAATTGATAATTGATAATTGATAATTGAGGGATTCCGACAAACTAACTTTACCAGAAAAACTGCCAACGGTTTGGCAACTAACTCAGCACTCAGAATACCTAATTAATTGAATCCAATGGGGATTAAGTCTTAATTAATTAACTAATCCTTTGAATCTTCATAAGTTGGATGGCTACGATTTTCAAGATTAAGCCCTTCGAAAAAGCCATTTAATTAATTTCATCATTTCAATTTAATTACTTTCGGTGCATGTATTTTAACCTAACCCAAGAACTAAATTATATTTGATTAGACAGAGACTCTAAATAAATTTGGGACAAACAATGATATAAACGATAAACATATTGCTAAAACCATTAGACCTTTTACTTTTTTGTCGGATGAAAATAAATAAATATAAATAAACCCACAGTTAACCCATTTTTATTCTTTTTTGGAAAAACGATGAACATGTGAATTTTACATTATTTGACCCTACTTTAGAGGAGGTTATATATATTTATATATTTGTCTTTACTTAAAAATCTTATTTTAATCTCAAATTTTGTATATTTAATTCATTTGAACCCTTAAGTTTTCAAAAATTTTATTTCTAATTGTTTCAACTTTCAAATGTTTTGATTTGGATCTCTATAGTTATTTTATTTATTACTATTAATCGTTTAAGAGAGAGAGAGAAAAAAAAAAAAAAAAACAATATGTGTCTAAAAAGGTATGATATATGTGTCTACTAAAAGAGTAGTTTCAAACATTTGTAGAACGAACGTATGCTGATAAAAAATACTGAAAAACATATATATCTTAGGTTCGGTTTCTCTAAATTTTTCCAAGAAAAATTTATGTTCAAGGACTAAAATATTGTTTTAAAAAATTCTTAAATTGAAATAGAACATCTTAAAATTGAGAAACTAAAATAAAATAAGCATGAATATCTAAAACCAAGATCAGATTTGAATTTTTTTCTAGAGTACATTTGGAATACATTTTTTAGTTTAAGTGTTTTTCAAAAATGCATTTTTTAAAAAACATTTTGTATAAAAATTGTTTAGAATTTAAACACTCATATGTTTGGTTACATTTACTAGTGTTTTTATGCACGAGTTATTATATACTTAAAAACTATTTTTAAAAAATTTGCTTCCAAGTGTTTCTCTCAAAATGGTTTATTTCTCAATTCATTTTTAATAAGTTTTTTTTTTTTTTTTTTTTGTCAAATATTAGAATTTTTTTTCAAAACTAAACACTTGAAAACTTAAGCCAAACATACCCTTAATGTGATGAAGCATCATCAACTAAAAAATTAAGTACTACCCAAAGAAAATCTTCTAATACTATCATATTTCATTCTTAATTCGATTGAATGATCTTTTTTTTTTTTTTAATTTTATTTAATGGGTCACATACAACTTTAAATTTTAATCATGTGGTTAAAAATTAATGATAGTAATAAGAAATTTTATACTTTAATAACAACTCTAGAGAAAAAAAAAAAGTGAGGGAGAAATTTCACATTTTTAGAAAGAAAGTATTTCGAAAAAGTTTGATAAATTTACACTCCAAAAGAAAGAGTGGGAAATGCAATGTCTTTGGCAAAGTCTCTCTCCAAATAAATGAAAAAAAATGTGAAACATGTTAGTAATAAAAACACATATCCATTGTAAAGTTGAAGATATATATAGTGAATCATACTCCAAATGGCCTTTTTTATTCTTGTTTTTTTTTTTAAAAAAAAAAAAAATCTAAGGTATATTTTGTCTCCATTACAAGACATCAAAAAGTTCCAAAAATCCAAGTTAGCTAGCTAGATTAAATGAACATGAAGTTTTCAAAAGCTTTTATAATATATATATTTTTATTTTTTTTATTTTTTTTTATAAATAATATAGCATATAAATTTTGAACTTTATATTTGCACACCCACCGTCCAAACAACTTTATCAAATATACCCATCATATCATGAATCTCATGTGGACATGGATTTTAAGTTTAAATTCTATTTCAGTCCTTGAAATATTATATAAAAATTTGTTAGTTCATTAAACTTTTAAATTATTTTAATATAAATTTTTAAGTGGCCCATGTGGACTTGTGTTGTGAGTCACATGATGTTCATAATTTTTCCATGAATTAATCAAGTTATTATGAAATTTGACATGGTCAAATATACTACAATTTTAACATAATAATTAGGATGATGTCTAGGTTTTCTTTTTAGGACCGTTTCACACGCAAAATTATTAGGTGTTTCTGGTGCAATGAGGTCTCCTTTTAAAAACTATCTGATGTAAATCTTCAAATTTGTTTGCCCCTAATAACCGTTGGATACAAAATCGATGTACTTTTGTTATTTCTCTCTCTTACATTCAACGATGCGAAACTACGGACCTCATTGCACCGGGAGCACCTAAAAATTTCTCATTTTACACTCATTTAGAAATATGATAGTGTTAAATTCGTTATTTTTTATTGTTAATATTTTTTTTTATAGAATGTATTAATTCATTGTTGAAATTTTCTTTGAAACAATTTAAAGGCGTAAGGGCTGGTTTGGAATGCCTTTTAGTTTAAATGTTTTTAAAGAATATATATTTTTTTAAAATATTTTGTATAAAAATCGTTTAAAATTTAAACACTCATATGCTTGGTTACATTTCCTCATAAAAGTGTTTTATACACAAGTTATTATATACTAAAAACTTTTTTTAAAAAAATTGCTTTCAAGTATTTCTCAATCTCATTTTTTAATAAGTCCTTTTTAATGGTTGTCAAACACTATAATTTTTTTCAAAATGATTTAAAAAAAAATTAAACTCTTATAAAGTTAAACCAAACATACCCTAAATCTTATAAAACTCAATGTATGGATAAAAGATCTAGATCGAGGATATTGTTTGAGTGGGTTTATAATTTCAATCCGAAGATTTTCAACTTTATAAAATTGAATATTAAACTTGAATGGGTGTAGTAAAATTAACGCTAACTAAATTTTGTGTAATTTACTAAATTAGTTTTTTTTTTTTAGTACATCAACATTTGGAGGTGGGGGGATTCGAACCTTTGAACCAAATGGTCATGAGTGCATGCCAATTACCACTGAGCTAAGCTCACTTTTGGCTTACTAAATTAGTTTATGGACAACTTTCTAACTTAATTTTGAGAATTTTACGTTTATTTAAGTTTAAAGTTCAACTAAATCATAAATGATAAAATTAGAAGTTTAAACTCAATTAAAAATGATTCACAAAAACATAGGACAAAAATGATTTTTTTTTTCAAAATTAATTGACAAATTGCATAAGAATTATTTAGATTATAAATTAAACAAGTTTATAAGAGTTCGTTTATTTATTTACTTTCTTTTTCTTACAACAAATATAGAGTGAGGATAACTTTGATCTCAAAAAAAAAAAAAAAATTGATGCATTGACTGTACCGTTGAAATATGTTCATTTATGTATTTGAGAGTAAGAAGAGAGAACACACCAAAGTTAATTTATTATCTTGAGTAGGTTTGACCATTGATTTATCATTCAAAATTATATTTATTATTTATGAGGGCCATAGATGAAAAAAGGAACAACCATAAGCTAGAAATTCAAAGAGATCTCATTGGAAAAAAAAAAAAAAAAATATTCATCATGAAACTTTGTTTCAACATGTGAAGGTTGAAATCCCTTGTCACATTTGTTTTACTTAAAAAAATTGGAAAAAAATATACCTCTAAACTTTTAAATGTTGAATTAATTAAAATCTAATTAATAATTGTATCAATTACAACTCTAAATTTTTATAAGTGTGAATCAATTTAGATTATTAATAGAACTAAAAAAAATAGAATATAATAAAAGAAAAGCAACCGTGTCTCTTCTAAAAGATTTGAATTAATTAATTCACAAACCAATAGGAGGGCTTGAATATATGTATATATGTAAACAAAATTCAAAGGCTTTTTTTTTAGTTCAACAAAATTCGAAGGCTAAACATTAAAAAAGATGCAATTTTGTGAAAAGAGGTCATCCCAAAATCTACTTTAGAAAAAAAATATGGATTAGACTATTTGACAAGCTATAAAGTTTGGCAATTTGTGTTCTTGGATTTGTGAGAGAGAGAAGAGAGAGATTCAAAGAGAAGAGATTCCTCTCTGAACTTTGATGTGCCATTGTTTCTATCACAAACTTGACAAGAATCTCTCTCTCTCTCTTACTCATCATTGCTGTGATAGAGAACCAAAATTACAAGACCAAGTCGTTTGCATGAGCTGGTACATCTCGAACGTCCACTGAATCACCCTATTGGACACAACATTCCAAATTCAAAGAGAGAGAGAGGACACCTTGCATCTCTCTCTCTCTACAACTAGAGAGATAAAAGAGGTCGATAAATTCGTCCAATAGGAACTACGCTATCTTGAGAAGAAACTCGTTCTTGGATGTGTCACCGTCGTTGTTTTCTAACAACCGTTGAATGTATATTCAAAAAATCTACATGTCTTTTGTCTTCTGTATATAAAGTTGTTAGTTACATTGTGACAGTCTCATTCGATAATTTCCCAACATGAAAGGGAACAGGAATTGGAAAAAGAAACCGACCCTTTGAACAAAAGCAACGATTTTTAAGGCTTTTTTTTTCTTCTCTAAAAAAAAACAAAAACAAAAGAGGAATTTGGTTTTTGTTTTTCTTCTTTGGGCAAACCCATTTCCCCATGAAACCAAATGAAAGCCGAACAAGTCAGCACCGACATCGACACTTGTGGTCGGGTAAAGACATTTCACAATCATCGTACCTTTGATTCTTCTTTGCATTATTATTAATTGTCTCTAGCTTCTAATGGTTTTTTTTCCCTCACTCTCTTTTTTTGTTAATTAAATTTAATATCCAATGCCACTTGGACCTCCTCCTTTGCTTCCTTTCTTTCCTTTGATTTTAATGGGTTTAGTTCAAAATTACTTTGCCACGTCCTCAATCTACGAACTTTTTGTTCAACTACGACCTGTTTGGAGTATTGTCAATTTACCACTTAATTCAAAAGTTATACGATGATAGATTATTTAAATTTACACACAATCCATATTCTGATACCATGTTAAATCGTTACTTATTTATCTAAAAGCTTAAGTTGATAGATTATGGTAAATTTAATTATATCAATATTTTAATAATAATAAGAGTATAAGAGTGAGTTTGGAATGGCCAACAAGAACATGACTCAATTGACATAAAGCTCGTATTCTGATCAAAAGGTCGAAGGTTCAATCCCCACCCCCACATGTTGAAAAAAAAAAAAAAAAAAAAAAAAAAAAAAAAAAAAAAAGTGGGTTTGGAATGAGTTTTTAAAAACAGGTATCAATTTTAGTAAAAGCACTACATTAAGTGCTCCCACTAAGATTGTTTTTAGAATTTTCAAGAACAAATTTTCTTATCACTATATAACCTAACTATAAAAAATAAAAAAATAAAAAAATAAAAAAAAAACTTCAAAATAAAAATTAAAATTTTGAAAAATATTTTTTAAGTCCACTAAAGTCACTTTTCACCTCCTCAAATTAAAGTTATACCCAACGCTCAGTCAAAAGATAATAATGCCAACCCTAGAATCCCAATATCATCTTAAGCATAATTTCATCTAAGGGGAATTGCAATGGGTAGCAAAAAATATTAGGATATTTGCAAATTTAACTATGATTTATTAGGTTTGCAAATATAGCAAAATTTTAAAAATCTGATTTCCGTTTTTTTTATTATTCCAATTTTACCCTTGTTGGTATATCAATAGGTATATTAGTAGTATATCTGATATATTTTATATTTACTGATATACGAAATATAAAGTATACCAAATTTGATATACTCGAATAAATACAATGATATACCTAATATACTAATGATATATCTAATATATACTTGATTTGATAAACATAATATTTGATATACCAATGATATACTTGATATGTTACTTTCTTTACTTATATTTGTTATATTTTCTTTTCTCTTTATTGAATTATGTTGTATTATTTACATATTTTAAATGAAATGTTTGTCTTTTATAAAATAAATGTTTGTCTTCTATACCTGTTATGAAAGTTGATACACCGTTGATATACCTCATTTTTTTTACTAGTCAAATAATTAATAAATATACCTGATTATGAGTAGCTAAATACATCAATGATAAACTTGTTATTAAAAAAAATCATTGATATATACACATTCAACCGAGAGGTTAGATGTTTAAATCCTCTCCCACACATATTGTCCCAAAATAAAGCTAATATATCTAATTCTTTATTGATGAAGTATATCAAAAATATCTAAACTAGCTCATGTGTAAAGTATATTATATTCACGAAATATACATCTGATATACTATATATTTAGTATATGAATTGATTGATATACCAAATATCTAATACATTATATTCACGAAATATACATCTGATATACTATATATTTACTAGATATTTGGTATATCAGTGGACGACGAGCTGAGGTTATTTTAGTCTTTTTGCGTTATTGTCTGGGCTGGGCCAAACGTTTTTTGCTATATCTGCAAACCCAATAAATCAAAGACACGCCTGCAATTATTGATTTTTTTTTGCTATTGATGCAAATGCCCCTTCATCTAATTGTAAGAGTCCCTCATTTTAGGTTTAATTTGTGAGGTATTAATTAGTCGAGAAGGAACCAACTCATAAACTTTGTTGTTGCAAGTTCAAAATTTCGACTATTCTTTTTTTTAAAAAAAAAAAAAATTAAGAAATATTATTGCTACGCCCCATGGGCAAAAAACCCACAGTCAATTCTGACCAAATTTACAATCCAACTAGGAAAGGAATAGATCCAAGACTCATTTTTCTCAAAAAAAAAAAAAAAACAAAAACAAAAACAAAAAAACAAAAAAAAAAAGGAAAAAAAATCCAAGACTCATTAAGTCCCAGTTTCCTTGTCCGTTTTGCTATTACATCAGCCAAAATATTGCATTTTCTGAAGATAAATGTAAAACTGATTTCCGAGAAAAGAGGGATAAACGCCCGAATAGCTTCAACTAAAGACTCTTCTTCTCCCCAATGCTCTGTTTTTCCTTGGATAAGGTCAATGGTGGTGGAGAGCAATCAGACTCCACAACAAATCTAAGCCCATCGATGCAGCCATCCTCACACCTTAAAAAATTGCTCTTAGCTCCGCAGTATTATTTCCCAGGATCACGTCAATGTGCGATGCACAAGCCCCACGAGTTTGGCCATCTGAATCCCTAATAACACAACCAATTCCATTCGATGGCGGTTGGTTACCCCACGCTGCATCTACATTTATTTTCAAGAAATTTTGTGGGGGAGGGAACTAGTGATCGTTACTCTGTTCACGAGACACAACACCTCTGGGATGATTCTCTACATTAGGCTTCACATTCTCCTTTTGATAGCTATCCAGGTATTTCTTGATCCACTAGCTTGTAATGTTGCTTGGCAGAATTACTTCATTGTGAATAAGTTTATTTCTATCTGTCCAGATTGCCCAACACGTAGTTGCAACTAATTCGAGCTCCTTTATTGTAGATGCCTTATCAATCTTCAGCCATCTATCCACCAGACTGTTGTTGAATTAATTCTCCTCCAAGAAAACCTTATCAAATGTGAGACTCCATATGTCCCTTGTTTGTTTACATCCAAAAAGAATTTGGTCAGAGGATTCAATATTCTTGAAACATAGTGTGGGCAATCTGTAATAGACTCTATACCCCTTAATTTCAATTTTAGATTTGTTGGAATTATTTCATTTAAGGCTCTCCAACAAAAATGTTTTACTTTAGAAGGGACTCTCGATTTCCATAGATTTTCCCAAACACTACCCATGGGATAGACACTAGGGGATGCTTCTAATTTATAGTTCATGAAGACTTTGTATCCATTCTTAACAGAATATTTACTTGTTTTATCATAATGTCATATATATTTGTTTGTTAGATTCACATTTATAGGGATTCTTTTGATAATATCAATATCATCTTTAAAAATGGATTCTTCTAATTTGGGGTTATCCCATTCACCATTTATAGAAATGTAATCAGCCACCTTATTGTTATAATCTTCCATCCTTACACAAATAGATTTGAATGTTGTCTCTTTTGGGATCCATGGATCTCTAAACATATTAATGCTTGATTCATTGCCTGCTCTACATCGTATTCCTTTAACTAAAAGATCTCTCCTCCAAATCAAGCTTTTCCAGAAGTAGGAAGATTTTCTTTTTAAACTAGCATCCAAAAAACTAGAATCTTTAAAATAAATGTTTTTTCAGAAATCTGGACCTTAAAGAAATTTCTCCCATCTACACCAATGAAGTTTCCTTTTTTTTTTTTTTTTCTCTCATTAGAGCCCCACCAAAACCAAGCAAAACTTCTAGTTATTTCCTCACAAAGTCTTATTGGAAATCTAAAGATACTCATTACATAGGTAGGTATGACTTGCCCTATGTTCTTAATCAAAACTTCCTTGTCTGTTGTGGAGAAAAAAGACATTTTCCATCCTTGGACTGATTTCCAAATTCTATCTAAAATATAACCAAAATCCCTTGATTTATTTTTTGTAAGAGCCGAGGGAAATCCTAAGTATTTTCCAAAGTCTTCAACACAATTTACCCCTAGGATGCTACTTAGAAATACCTTCCTATCTTTATTAATCTTTTTTGGAAATAGAATAGCAGATTTCAAGTAGTTTATACTCTCACCCGACGCCAACTCATAGACTTTTAGGATGTTTTTTAGGTTGGATAAATCTTGTTCTTATGCTTTGTAAAATATTAAACTATCATCCGCAAATAAAAGATGGGAAACTAAAGGTCCATCGGAGCAAACAATGCCAGACAAACTATTATTTCTATTAGCATCTGTTAAGAGGTGGGAAAGGCCTTCAGCCACAAGGAGGAACAAATATGGAGATAAAGGATCTCCTTGGCGAAGTCCCCTTTTGGCCTCAAAGTTAGCCTTTTCTCCCAATTTATTAAAACTGGGAAATTTGTTGTTGAGATACACTTTAAAATCAAATTAATCCATCTAAGATCAAAGCCTAGCTTAGCCATGATTTCCTTCAAATAAACCCACACAAGAATCCTATCATAAGCTTTACTAATATCGATTTTTAGGGCTGTCATATCTTTTCCTATGGATCTTTGATTTTTTATTGCATATACACATTCATGACCAATTATATAATTGTCTGTAATTAGTCTTCATTGGATGAATGTTGATTGGTTTTATGAGATTATGTCTTTTAAGACCCATTTCATTCGGTTTGCTATGGCTTTAGTTACTACTTTGCAGTTAACATTGCATAGGCTAATAGGTCTAAAGTCCCCCACTTTCTTAGGGTTTAGAATTTTAGGGATTAAGACAATATTTGTTGTGTTAAAATTTCGACTATATATTCTATATATATGAAGGATAAGGGTTCAATTTTTGTTGGAGAGAATTGTTAAATCACCCTAAACTCAAAATTTTAAATTAATAAATAAGTTGAAGTATTTTTAAACTTTTATATATATACCTATACTTTGTTGTAGGTTCAAACTTTAGTTCATCAAAGGGAGGATTCGAACCTCTAACATTTTGATTGAGGGATATATATATTTTAATCAAGTAAACTATACTTCAGTTATATATTTATGTTTCAAATTTTGAAAGCGTACATTCATTCAATTATTATTAAAGATCAAATTTGAAAAAGTAAGTAAACGACATAAACTAACATTGTATAATTGGAAAAGGACAAAGTAAAGAGTGCTTACAAGGTGAGTGGAACAAGTCATGACGAGTTGAGGGCTTCAAAAGACATGAGTTAAGAACGAGTCAAACAATCAGAAAATGAAGCAAAGTGTTGACTATTTGAAATAGTGACAAATGAGAGAGATGATAAAGTTGTACCCATATAATTGGGGGTTAGAGATTGTTGAGAGAAAAATCGCGAACACACAAATAATAGTATTAAGGCGGAAATCAAAATACTACAATTATTCTCCGACTTCACAAGTTTGAGTCAGACAAGTTAATACAGTCATAAACAAAAATAAAAGAGAGAGAAAAAAAGAGAACATCATCAAAAGTTATATTGGTTTGTCCTAAACTTTAGGTTCATTCTTCTAACAACTGCAGATTTGATAATAAGATGTGAGATACAAAAGGTCTCACGCTCACACTACAAATTAAACAAACCTCAAACAGTCCAAGCAACAAAAGTTATTGACTTCCAAGTATCGTAATCCGATAGCTTAGGATAAACAATCGAATGAAAACCCTCAACCCAACAAAGAATATATTGCCAATACAATTTGCAATTCAATCAAACGTATACTCACTGTTGCACGAAATTAATCCCTCTTCGAAAATTGGGAATGAAGCTATAGTTTTATTTTGACCTCATCTTCATAGCAGGGGATAAGTCATCATGGTCGATGATATATGTATTAACGGCCAGTTGAACTATACTTATGTATGAAACTTTAAGTGTATATGAAATTGAGAATTAACATGCATATAATCATTCCATTATTAAAGATCAACATTTGGAAATGGAAGTAAACGACATAAACTAACATCGTATAATTGAAAAAAGACAAAGTAAATAGTTCTTACAAGGTGAGTGGAACAAGTCATGACGAATTGAGGACTCCAAAAGGGATGAGAGTTAAGAACTAGTCAAACAATGAGAAAAGGAAGCAAAGTTTGAGTCTTTGAAATAGTGACAAATGAGAGAGATGATAAAAGTTGTTCCCATATAATTGGGGGTTGGGGATAAGCCATTACAAAGATGGACAAAAAAAAAAAAAGATTATGGGCCAAGTGGGCTTGAAATGAAATGGTGGGCCCTTAACTTTGCCCACACTTTGGGGGCCCACCATTTTTTCTTTTTCTTTTTTTGTGACATGTTCATATGGTTAGAGGATAAAATGGTTGGTTGAATGTGAAAGATGGGAATTGTTTATTTAAGGGAATAAAGAAGGGCAAATGTGATAGTGTTATAGTATGTTGGTGTTGGCCCTAGTTTAGGCATGGTCAAATCAATAGGGTTCATCAACCCTTATTTTCTTTCAATAATATCCCATTTCTACCCCTATGCCTCCCTTTGAACTTATCCAAACTCCTCTCTCTTGTCTCTCAAATTTGTAAGAGGACATTTAGGATCATATATGTCTTTAGATAGAACAAATATTTATCTCTTTCAAAGCAACATGATATCTATTTCAAGTACTACACAAGACCTTATTTCTCTCCAACGATCATTTCATCGTCCCTTCACTTATCCTTTGAGCTTATCCAAACAAGTCTCTCCCTCTCCATGCATAAGGAGACACATTTAAAACAATGTATCTTGAACAAATATTAATTTCAATGCCCACTGTCGTTTCAAAGAATATGTTTTTCATTTCAATACTGTGTGAATTATAGTGAGTAGTAATTGTATGCAACTCTTTCAATTTCTTATTTTGTAATGAGACATTTTTAGGATAATGTATCTCATTTCAATTACGTAGTCATAAAACTGCATTTCTCACACTGTCTTTAAGAAACAAGAGAGAATGAGGGAAGAATAATTCTGTTATTCTTTGAGAATGAATAATGCTACAGTGCCAGAATAAATAACAAACCAAAAGGACAGTTGTAGCTATCTATGAGGTCAAGAGAATAATAACGATTACATAAGAATTAAGCAAGAAATAACCAAGATTAAGCAACATTACAATATATATTTTATCAATCTTTTTGTTAGGTGTATCTATTGATTAATTAAACAATTTAACTTTATATATGCATCTCTAAATGTGTAACGATATATTTAGGATATATGCAACTTACTAAAAATGAACCCAATTATATCATGTATTTTGTGATTAGCCATTGTATCCATTTCTAAAAATTAAAATAAAAGATACCCAACTTTATGGTTTGGGTATAAATTTGATATAAAAAGAAAAAGAACGAAAAAAAAAAAACCTTTATTAAAGGTTTACAATCATTCTAGTGTTGTTACTAAATTCACTTTGACATAACCTCTATTACGGTTGAAAGTCGTTCATAATAGAAATCACATATATATCAAGATACTTTATATTATTTGTCACATTATATTTAAATATTTGTCACAACAGTAAGTTTTCTTTATAGTTGACAATATAAGATTGAAAAAAAATAGCCAAATAATTAAAGTATCAATATTCAAAACATAATTGAGTTAACATGAGTAAAACAGTTTTACTCATAGTTGTACTAACTCGAGTATAATTCAACTAATTACGACATATATTTATAATCAAGATGTCAGAAGTTCAAATCATTTCCCTCTTTTTTTATAGACCTCAGAAATAAATAAATAACTCCAAGGTAGGTTCTTCATCTTTTAATGTGGTTCGTTTATAATGGATTAAGAGTATTTGAAGTTCGTTTCTTAACGTTTTCTTTTTCCAGTTTTTGAGAATAATATATGCATTTATAAATGATTTTATGTTTATTGGTTCTCATTGTTACGAAGCATTCTAAAAATTAAATACAAATTAATTTATTTGCGGAATCTAATTTCTTATGTTGTCTTATTTCATGTTTTTGACTTTTCAAAAATATAAACGAAAGTATTATTTTTATCACTTTTTTACCTATAAAGTATCAATAAATATAAAAAATAAAATTGACAGTATGATTTTAGATATTTAATTTATATAAAACGAATTATTTTAGAATTGTAAATTCTTTTATTTAAATTTTCTTAATAAACTAGAATATATATATATATATATATATATAAAGATATATCTATTTTCTTTCCAACAACAAAATAAAATAAGAAATAAACAAGAAACAAGAATATAACAAAAAAAAAAAAATACATAATCATTCAAATACCTTTAAGCATACTTTTTTTTTTTTGAATTCATCAACATTTGGAAGTGTGGATTCGAATCTCTGACCTCTTTATCGAGGACAAATGTCAATTATTGTTGAGCTATGCTCGCTTTGGCACTTTCAAGCAGAATTGCATACGTAGAAATAAGTCATAATGATGCCTAGCCAAGTTTATTCAATTATTTAAACTCAAAAAAAAAATTATTCAATTATTTGATGATAAAGGGAGTTGGAATTACGATTACCAAAAAAAACTCTCAAAAAAAAAATATTACCTTAAAAAGATTGATCATTGTTGGAAAAAAAATATATTAAAACTCATTTTAAGGTTGGAAATCCTAGTTTATGAATTTGAATCACTCGTACTTATATGAAAGATTTCAATTTTTCTTTGGATATAAAATATATGAAAATTAAACAAATCATCCAATTAAAAGTTCTTTAAAAAAATAGATTCAAAAGGAAGATTTTGTAAACCAACTTGCTAAATTTTATATATCTAACCCTATTTTCCTTTCTCATTTTATATTAAACCCTTAAAAGAATTCCATTCACTTATTTATTATTATTATTATTATTATTTTTAGTTCGAAATCCATTCACTTATTAATGCATATAGCCAAGTTTTATTCAACCATGATTTTGTTAAGATCAAGGACACTCCACAAATCTCCACAATGGTATGATATTGTTCACGTCTCAAAAAGGAGTTTGCTCTTATCCAGGTCAACACACCCTGTTCAATAGAGCCTAACCACGGATCTCCACGAAGACTTTGTTCGGCACCCGAGGAATTTAACAAAATGACTACGTCAGAGGTATGGCTCTAATACCACTTGTTAAGGGATAACCGAACAATTCACATATCTCCACAATAATATGATATTGTCCACTTTAGACATAAGTTCTCATAGCATTGCTTTCTCGTTCACCGCAAAAAACCTCATACCAAATGGAGATACTTGTCATTTCCTATATACTCATGATCATCCCCTTATCTAGCCAATATGAGACTTTGGTCGCACACCCCAAATTCCAACGGATTGAACAATCAAACGGAATTGGAATTAATGTTACCGACAAATTGATTATTATTGAAAAATAAATATTAACTCTTTTTTATTTCAAATATTAACTCATTTTAAAAGTTTGGAAATCCTAGTTTATGGATTTGAATCCTTTCAATAAAATATAAAATTTAAACAAATCATCCAACTAAAAGTTCTGACAAAATTGGATTCAAGAGGAGGATTTTTTTTTAACCAACTTGGTTAAATTTTATATCGATGCCTGTTTTCTTTTCTCACTATACACACACTGCACACAAAAATTAAACCTTTTTTTTTTTTTTTTTTTTTGCAAAGAAGTAGAAGCAATGAATAGATGTATATATAATAATGGAAAGTAGTCAAAATTGAAATGCATGAGATATTTTATTTTTCTAAAAAATACATGGGATATAATTTATTGTCATTATGATTTATTTTATTTTATTTTTGGTGAAACGCATGGGATATAATTTAATTGTAGTTTTTTTTTTTTTTTGACAATATTCAATTGTAGTCTTAATTAATAATCACTACTTAAATTAAAATTATGAGGAATTAACGAAAGGTACCCTCCATCACACTAGATTTTGTGGTATCTTACCTAAAGGGAGGGCCCCATGCGTTGACTAGTCAAGGGCTTGATGCCATCATGTTGGGACACGTGTCAAAAATAAGAGAGAGAAAGAGGGAGAGAGAGAGGAGAGAGAGAGAGATTAGTTTGACCTAATTCATGTTTGTATGACCTCAATTTTGTTTGTGTTAGACCAAAAAAAATCTTTTTCACATGGATTGTTTGGAACAACTTTTTATAATTGTTTGGAGCACTCCACTTTTTTTTCTTTTTTTTTAAAAAAAAAAAAAAAAAAAAAAAAAAAAAAAAAACTCCATTCTCACTATTATTTATTTTGTTCTTTTTTTAAAGAAAAAAAAAATATGTTTTAGTCTTTTTTTTTAAGAATAAAATACGTATTTTATAACGCCCACTTGGACAAATTTTGAACGGTCTTCATAACAAATCCAATCGAGTATATTTTCCACCCAGGTTTCACAAATGTTTGTCAGTCTAGTTCTTTTAGCTATACCATCAGCTACACCATTTTGTTTTTCCTAGAAATATTTACAAATTTGACACTGGAGAAAAATGAAAGTTGGTCCCAAATGGCTTCCTCCCATGATTCCACCTCACCCCATATTTCAGTTTCTAAAAATTACATTACTCTAATCCGTTTTAATTTTTGTACTTATTGTACATGTAACATACAAGTCGTAGAAGAATGTTGTTCATAAACTCATAAATTTTAAAAAATGTTTGGAGAGACAATTTCAAAAATACTTTAGAACATACGATTTTTTTTTTTTTTTTTTTTTTGTCAAATCATAAATCGTTTTACTTCAGAAAAATATATACTTTTTAGACTTAGAGTTAATTTTTTTAACAATACTCATGAAAAAAGTGGACGTGGTAAGAGTAAATATTTTTGTGCCCGTAGAAGTGAAAAGGTAATTTATGAAATTCATTCTTTTTTTTTTCATATCTAATTGACTTTTATGTTAATATTGCAATTTTTTTTTTTTCCTTTCTTTCTATATAGTTGAAGGATTTTTTTTTTTTTTTTTTTTTTTTGAGACACTATATAGTTGAAGGATTTGAACCTTCAACTTTTGTATTTGCTAATACATTAATCTATAGAGTTGAGTTCATGTTAACATGCTAGTATTGTTAGTTATTATTTATTTATTTATTTATTTTATTTATAATTGACATAAAAATTAATTCCATATGTAAAATGTATAATTCAGAAGTAAACTACAACTTCTCAAAATATGCTTGTTTTTCTTAACCACCCACCCACCCCAAAAAAGAATATATATATATATATAAACCTAGATCACTTTTTTTTTTCATTTGAAAATTCCATTCACAATGTCCATGGAAAAAAATGTGCTACACTCTTTTATAATTATTCTTTTTTTTTTTTTTTTGAAAGGCACTCTTTTATAATTATTCAAAATGTGTTGCACTCTTTTTTATAATTATTCGAACTTTATAATTATTTAATACTTTAATTTGAAAGCTTTCTCACATTTTGGTGTATAAATTTGAACAAAGTGTGTCACAACTCTTTTACAAGGGCCTTTCGTAATCCATGATGAAATTTTTAGCAATTTTTTCAAGTTTTGGATTGACAAGCAAGCATGTTCCCGATTCCTTTTTACCTAACTACACTTAATTTCTTTATTTTAAGACATGTTTGAATTCAAACATCTTCTCTCTCTAATAGATTTGGTTGTTTGAAAATTAATAGAATATAAAAAAAATAGAGTATTTGTTTTCTATACAAATTTTATTTGATATATTTTATCTAGGTATGTCTGTGCTACTTCATTATTAATCTCTTATGTGACAATAACTATTTGACCAAATAATATTTGGTTAGTAAGAATTATTTTAGTATCTTAGATAGATGAGGATTATGGAGTTTGAACTCATTTTCACCAAATTTCAATATGAACAAAAAATACTTTATTAGATTTTGAACGAGATTTGGTCTATTATAAGAGATGTGATTTTTCTATTGGTCTCTTCTCACTCTCAAATAGACCTATATTTTTTAGAAAATTGAGAACTTAAAATGTAATCGGTCAAAGTAAATTAAAATAATAAATAGTGTGTACATATATTATATTCTTTTAGAATAATATAATTTGCATAAAATTTTTAACATTTTTATCCTTTAATTATTATTATTTAAAACATGATATTCGAGAAGAGTGATTGAAACTTTTGCTCATTCCCACCCATGAGAAGAGAAAAATGTCAATAAATTATATCTTAATAAAGAAAATTAAAAATAAACGTAAATTAGATTAATTACAATCAACTACGCACAATTTTTTAAAAATAAAATTTTCATATAAAAATGTTATATTTTAAATAAGGATGAGATTCAAATCTTCAGATTCAAAGTATAAATATCTAACAACTTAAAAATAAAAATCGATCATAAAACTTTTGGCAATTATAATTTTTCAAATTATACTAGAGTAAATTTGAATCAAAATAAAAATAAAAAATAAAAACTAAGGTCGAGTTTGATAACTATTTGGTTTTTTGTTTTTGGCATTTGAAAATTAAGCTTATTTCACCCATAAATTTTTTTTGTTTTGTCGTCTTCCTTCTTTCCATGTTTTCAAAAACCAAGTCAAGTTTTAAAATTTAAAAAAAAAAAAACAAAAACAAAACAAAACAAAAATTTGTTTTTGTTTTTGGAATTTGGCTAAAAATTTAAACGTATCCTTGACAAAGGTGAAAATCATGGTAAGAAAATTGGGAAAAACCAACCTAATTTTCAAAAACCAAATAGGACCTAAGTTAACGATTTTTGTGTCATCCAATAATAAATTAATTTAAGATTGACCCTTCAATTTTGAATGATCAATGTATCTTGAATAATCTAAGCATATCTAAAAAGTTTTCACATTGATCACCCATATTTAACCAAAAATATCTAACTTTATGAGTAAAATAATCCAAAATTTGATTCTAAAGTAATGACTACCTGAAAAGAATCTCTTTCAAGTTAAATTTTGAAGGGAAAAAAAGATTAATCAAAGAATTATATGGGCCAGAGCCAAACCAAATTATTTGATGGGAATGGGTAGGAAAACTTTCATATCCTTCCATCATGGCCTATGAAGTTCTACCCAAATAAAGTTAAAAAGGGGGAAAACAAAAGAAACAAAATAGATGGATTAATAGAGAATTATGGTTTTTTTTTTTTCTTTTTCTAACTACCAACCAAAAGAATCTAAGAGGTTGTTTGAAAAGTAGTTTTGATTTTTTTTTTTCAAAACTTTTTTTAAATTATGCCCAAGTGAATGATTTATAAAAAGTTAGTGTGATATTGTATATATTGAAATCACTATTCTCAAATGCATGATGTTTTAATGAAATCTTCTGAGAAGGACAAAGTATTAGGTGTTCTCGGTTGCAATGAGGCTCCATCGTTAAAACCGTCAGATGTATATCGATCTTCAAATTTGTTTGGTCCCTAATAACCGTTGGATACAAAACTGGAGTACTTTTACAATTTCTCTCTCTAAAATCTAACAGTACAAATCTATCTGTCTCATTACATCAGAACACCTAATAATTTTTCTGTGAGAAAAACGCTGAGAAAATAAGAAAAATACATTTTAATTAAAAAAAAATAGAACATTTTATGAGTTTCCAAAACTACCCCTAAACTTTTTGATAATTTTTTTCAACATATCTTCAATATATTAATATTTACTTTGTACGAAAGTTTTTTTTTTATTATTATTCCTTTTATTTTATTAGTTTACTTCTCTCGTTGACCTATGAAAAAAACAAATAACGGATTAGACTCTAATCTATATTTCATTTCTATTCTTCATTGGAAGATTGAATTTGAACTTAATTTAGCCTATAATTTAAATTTTCATAAAAATATTTAACATGAAATATAAACAATAAATAAAGCAGATACACCTCATAAAATCCAATTCAATGGCGATGAGAATTATTAATATCCATTCATATAAATTTGACTAACAAGTTTATTTTATTTAAAATATTAAAGTATAAAGAAAAAAAATTAAGTATGATGGCTAAAATTTAACACATGAAAATATGTTTTATTTATTCGAATTCTTGTGAAAAAAGTTGAAACAAATGGAGTGATAAGTTAAATCAGATAGTCTTACCCAATATTGTGAATTGACGTTGAAGATGAGAAAAAAAAAATTATAAGGACATATACACCTCACAAACACGACTTTAAATGA
Organism: Luffa aegyptiaca; assembly: GCA_017139565.1. NCBI lineage: Eukaryota > Viridiplantae > Streptophyta > Magnoliopsida > Cucurbitales > Cucurbitaceae > Luffa > Luffa aegyptiaca. Next base: position 6,600,712 of record CM029405.1, on the reverse strand, counting down.
GGTGGGGTATCCTTAATTCAGAGTAAGGTCAGAGTCAAGAACAAGAAAAAAAAATTGCTTCAATTTTTTTAAAGATGAAGAATGCATCCCGAACCTCACTTTGTCTCATTGTCGTCTCTAATTATCATCGTCAATTTTTTTTTTTTTTTTTTTTTTTTTGCATTAAAGAATAAAAAGAAAAAAAAGAAGATAGGGAGAGAAATTGCTTTTTCTCTCTCTAATCCTTTCACGTTAACAGTTCAACGGCAAAAACTGCCGCCACGACCAAACACCGTTAGTCACGTGCCACTTCGTGTTCCCTTAACATCTCCGACACCTGATGACGTGTCCATTTTAATAAATTCTCATTTGTCCACTCACTTCCCGACACGTGTCCCCAACGCCGCGTTTTAAAATTGAGACGTGACTCACATTCTATTTACGGTCAAAAAGTAAGAATACTTCTTCTTATTCTTGTTTTTTTTTTTTTTTCTCTTTTTATCTTTCCCTCTCTAAAAGAAAAGAAAATATCATAAATTATAAAAATTATTGACTTTTTGGTTTGCTTATTTGCTTTGAGGTTACGTCTAAAAGGAGTTTAATTCATATAATGATGACATTTGTCGGTGTTCCCATTGTGGTTCTTTCTTTATTCCCAAAAATAATTAAAATACTTTGAGGAAAAAAAATAATCCTTTTTAGGCTTTTTAACTTTTTTGGATATCGATATCCTTGGTCGGTCGTCCAAGAGATTTGTAAGAAAAAGATTGTTGATTGAGAAGTTTGATTAATATTGGTGTGGTGTTTGTCGAAGTGATTTTGATGATCAAATTAGATTGGTAATGACGAAATATGTTGGAAAAATTCAAAGTTTTCTAAATTGAATAGTTGAATAAGCGTATCTGAAATGATTGCTTAGAATCTTATTTTATAGAAAAAGTAACTCTTTTATTTGAGATTTTGTGGGGTGAGGACCACGGATCCGATGATGAGATGACAAAGACCAAGAACGAGTTGAGACCAAGTGGTTGTTGAAAGACAAACGACGTGTCATTGCCATCACATGTTTGGTCAAGAAGGCCACTTGAATTGGACATGGATGAGTATAAACATGCCTTAGTAGCATTTGAGGGTTGATATGCCCAATCCTAATTAGTTCGTGTCTATTGAACTAATTAGCAAAGAATGATGATGCATTTGGTTGTTCTAGAATCCAAACGAACAGTGATTAAATTGTTGAATTCGTGAGAAGAATAATCGGCGAAGATAAAGATTGCTCTGAAGAAACCACAGATTTCGTAGTTGAACTCGAAACATCTATGGTAAAAAACAAAGGGCGAAGCCAAAAAAGGAAGAAAAAAAAAGTGACATCTGTCAACGCTGCTCGATACCATGAAGATTTTCACTCATAATCGTAAATAATACCTTAGCTTTATTAAATATATGAATCCAAAAGGTATTTATACACAAGGCAGATAAATCAATAAGGAGGACTTATCTGCAAATAATAAAAAAAATATACTATGTACAACATATATCCTATAAAAATTTATTCATATCTTTACTTGGGTCCCTAAAGTTTAACCTAAATCTAATTTCAATTATTTTCATTAAAATTTTGAGGTTGAAATTTATATATATATAACTTTTTTTTTTTTTTTTTTTTTTTGAGTAGCTTCCTCGTATAGTTTCATTCAAAAAAGATGATAGCACAAACATTTTATACGTCACTTACCTAGAATTTGGAGCACCAAGTTATGCCTATCTATGTTGCATAAGGAGGGAAAGAGGTGAAGATTTTTTTTTTTAACTTTCTTTATAAAAGTACTTCATAAAGATTTTTAAATTTAAATATAATTTATTCATATTTTTTTTTTGTTTCATTATTCAGTTTTAATAATAGAAAGTCAACTTGTGTATAGTTCAATGTGTAAGACATTTTTTTTTTTAGAAAATGTGTAAGACATTTTTACCTCTTTTAAGTAGTTGTATTGTATGTTTGAAATCTCGTCCAATATTTATAATATAAAAGAAAAAGAGGGAAAAAAAAAAGTCTGATCCTTTTTGAACTTTGTGAAATTTCATACAAATTTCACATAATGTAATGGTCTATATGTCCTTTAATTTTTCTCAAAAAGAAATTTGAATTTCATTCCTCTCATTATTTTTTCACATAAGTTGCCCATACCCTTTAATATTTTTATTAAATCACATTTTAAAAAATTTAGGAACAAAATAAGAGGAGAGAGAAGGCTGGATGCATGACAATGGAAGCCCACTTGGGCCTTTGTGGTAAGCCCATTTGAGGCCCATCAATATATTATCTTTTAGGGTATTTATGTGAATGTGTTTCTTCCTATATGCAAATTTCATTTTTTCCCCTACATGTAAATATTCTTGAAATTACCTTCTCATATTTAAATCAAAAGATTGATTTTACTTGTCAACTAGAGTATAGTTCAATTGGTTAAAACATTATATCCTTAATTAATAAGTTAGAGGTTTGAATCTTGCTCTCACACGTTGTGGTGAACTAAAAAAAACTCATGTTGAGAATATGTTTGGAATGACTTTAGGATATGTTTGGTTTAACTTTTCAAGTATTTAATTTTGAAAAAAAAAATCTAATATTTGGGCAACCACTAAAAATGACTTATTAAAAAATGAGATTGAGAAATAAACTATTTTGAGAGAAACGCTTGAAAGAAATTTTTTTAAAAAGAGTTTTGAAGTATATAATAATAACTTATGTATAAAAACACTTATGAAAAAATGTAACCAAACATATGAGTATTTAAATTCTAAACAATTTCTATACAGAATGTTTTTTAAAAAATGCAATCTTGAAAAATACTTAAACTAAAAGGTATTCCAAACGGACTTAGAATTGAAAAAGTGTTTTTAAGTTATTCCAAATAGATCCTTAATTAGTCTAATATATGCTTTTCTTTATATATATATATATCCTCCTCCATGGTTATACCATTGCCCCATTTTTTTACGAGAGACTCGTGCATCTAGATCTTTTTTAACTTCAACAAAACATGTGGAGCAATAGTGTTCGAACCTCTAACTATTAATCTATTGAGATATACTTAGGTTGATCTTTTTCAAAATAAAATTATGTCTTCTTTAAATAACATAATTTGCATATGTATTGTGTCGTAATATATCAATTTTTTTTTATATACTTTTAGAACTTTTTTTTTAGTACATCAACATTTGGGGTTGGTCAGAGGTACATGTCAATTACCGTTGAGCTATGCTCACTTTGGCATGTACTTTTAGAACTTTGTACCATTTGTGTAATGTAAATACATTTATCTACATTATTGTTGAAATACTCTCATTATCAAAACATAGTAATATACATATATAACATAGTAAATGTTATAGGCAATTTTGGACCACCCCGATGTACAAGGAGCTGACGAGGACAACCGGAGAAAAATCGGGCTGGGAGATGAACCCAGGAGGCGAAACCGGCAAGTGGGACGGGCCAAGACCGAAGGGGCCGGGTTTTTTGCCCGACCCTCTTCTCGGCCTCTGCCTTGGGCCGAGGCCGAGGCTCATGGTCGGCCTCGACCATGGGCCGAGGCCGACTCTCGGCCCGCTCGAGCAGGCCGAGCCCGTCCGACTCCGTTTGGTCCCTTTCGCCTCTGGCCGCCCTGGTTCCTCCTGGTTTGTCCCGAAACGCCTCCGAATTCCTAAAACCCCTAGGAGCATAAGCAGGTATTTATACCCCTCTTCGCCACTGAAGAAGGGGACCCGAACTCTATTCTCTACTCTCTTTCTCTTGCTCTCTAGCTCTCCCTTCCGTTTTCTGACTTAAGCATCGGAGGTGGTGTGGCTAGCACCACACCGGTGTGTAGGTTTACTCTTTCGCAGGCCACGTCTTCCTCCTCATCTACAAATTTAACGTTGGTGGCACGTGAAGGTCAGGTGAGTTTCCTCTGACCAAAATCGACCCTCAACAGTAAATATGTACATTTACAGAATTTCTAACTACGTTTATATATTCCCAAAACACCAATTATAATAATCTTTGCATTATTTGGATATAGTTAATGTACATCTAATCTAATTGTATATAGGGTTTCCTTATCTTATACACATCCAATTTTTTGGGTATTGTTATTTGACAGATGAGAAATAGACAGATACATTTCAGGCCCATTTGAGCAATGGCTTCTTGGGCAAACACTAAGTTGGCCCATTATCTCCACATCTAAACTCTAACCCAATAATAGATTGTTACCTGATCGATGTCAGAGGTTCGAATTCCTCCCTTCCAAATGTTGTTGAACTGAAAAAAGAAATTGTTACTTAAAAAAAGAAAAAAAAATCACTTTTTGTGAGATGACATTCAAATCTATATGGAGAAATATAATCGTCTAAACTATTTGAACTAGGATGAAATTAAAAAAGTCAAGTGATGTTTTTTTTTTTTTTTTTTGACAATATGTGGGGATGGGGGATTGAACCACAGACCTCGTGGTTACCAGTACAACTTTATGCCAGTTGAGCTAAGCTCTTGTTGGCAAAAGTCAAGTGATGTTTCTTATAAAAGTTATAAAAAAAAAAGTACATAAATTAAAATATTTAATTTATATCAATAAATAAGCATTTATCTCTTTTTAGATAAGTTTTCATCAATATTATTATGTCTGTAGTACTGACAATGTGTTGATATTCTTTTTATATTTCATCAATTATATTATAACTGTAATGTGAATTTACTTTTATGTTGATGTTTGAATCTATAGACATGTAGGAAAGTCAAAATTAATGTTGACGGAAATATAATACCTTACATTATAATTTTATGAAATAATCTTTTAAGAAATAAGAACTTAAATAAAATAAATATAGGAGCCATAGAATTTAAAGTACAAAACTATTGTCCACATATTTTTTTTTTCTTAAAGATCACTACTTTGGAGAAGATTGAGATGTTATTGGTATGTATCAAAATTTCAATGGCCTTTAATAGACTACAGTTAGATAGTCTAATTTAACTAATTAGAGAGGATCGATTCTCTCTAATTTGAGATGACATTTTTTCCTCTTTTGACTATGGTAACCATAGACTAAAGTTTAATCCAAAATCACATCAATGTCTGACACACTGGTCGTTTTATATATTCAAAGGTTGATATTGATAGTTAAAGTGAGCATGACTCGGTGATAATTAGTATGTACCCTTGTCCAAGAGGGAGAGATTTTAATTCTCCTATCTTAAATGTTTTTTTTCAGTACCTCCTATCTTAAATATTGTTTTTTTTTTTTGACAATATCCTATCCTAAATATTGTTGAACTCAACAAATCTGCTTTCATTTTTGTCTCCTATCCTAACTAGTAATTGATTAATTCTAAAAAAATGACTCTTTTACTTTCAAATTAGTTTTTTTTTTATTTTTTATAACGTAGTGGTGGGAGATCGAAGCTTTGACCTTTTGGTCAAAGTACAAGTTTTATGTCAGTTGAGCTATACTCTTGTTGGCTACTTTCAAATTAGTTTAATTAGCACAACACGACTTTTTTTTAATCCAATCACAACATGACTATTTAAAACCATTTAACCAACGGGTATTGATTAAAATATAATCTATTTACCAAGGAATAAACTTGGATTTAGAAGCAAATATGCTATATAAATGGAAGAGTTCATCACTCGTATAAGAAGCATTTTCTATTTTTATATTAATTCAATAAACTTCTATGAGGATTTACATTTTTTTTAATGTTAGCAATATCGATGTTTTCATTCATTTGAGAGTTGAGCAATTTTTTAAAATGTTAGCAACCTTGTCAAAACGAGCAAAATTTAATGATAATTGACATATACTTTCGACCAAAAAACTACAGGTTCGAATATCTCGTCCCAAATGTTATTGAAAAAAAAAAGTGTATCATATTTGATAACTATATAACTCTACTTTTAAATCACGGATAAGGTTTGTCTCGAAAAGAAAAAAAGAAATCATAGGATAAGGTTTATCATTTCATGGGTAAATTATGTAGGTGGGTTTTTTTTCCTCCTTTTTGGAGAATATTATGTAAATGGGATTAGAATACAATAATTTTATTGATACTCCAAAATACATGAAAAAGGTGTATAAAATAATTTTATTGTTAGTTTTTTATACTTGTCAAGGAAAAGGAACCAATTTTCATGAGATGGGAAATTTGAACCACAAAACCTTTTGATCATTAGTACAAGTTTTATGTCAGTTGAGCTAAGCTGGTGTTGACATCTTTAAGTTTTTATAAATGAAGATAAAACTATTTATTTTATTTATTTATTTATTTTAGTACATTAACATTTGGAGGTGGAGGATTCGGACCTTAACTAACCGTTGAGCTATGCTTTGGCAAGATAAAATTGTTTATATTCTATAACATTTTGTATTCTCCATTCATTTATCAATAATCACATGTGCATTTTAATTTTTCTTTTTAACTTTTTATATTTCAACATTTTCAATTTTATGTCAATTAAATAATAATAATAATAAAAATAATAATAAAAAGGTTAGTTTGAAACCAGTAAAAATAAATAAACAAAATAAAAACTTTTTAAATTTTATGAAGTATCTTTAAATTAAAGTGAACATAGCTATAATAATTGACATGTATCTTGAGAGGTCAGAGGTTTGAATCTCCCTACCCCCAATGTTGTTAAAAAAAATTTTACCCTCGATTAAGGTCGGAGGTTCGAATTCCTCTCTCCTAAATGTTGTTAAACTGGAAAAAAGAAATCGTTACTTAAAAAAAGAAAAAAAAAAATCACTTTTTATGCGATGACATTCAAATCTATATGGAGAAATATATTTGTCTAAAAGTCAAGTGATGTTTCTTATAAAAGAAAAGAAAAAGTATATATGTTAAAATATTTAATTTATATCAATAAATAAGCATTTATCTCTTTTTAGATAAGTTTTTCATCAAAATTATTATGTCTGTAGTACTGATCACATTTTGCTGATATTCTTTTTATATTTCATCAATTATATTGTTTTTTTTTTTTTTTTGAAAAAATCAATTATATTGTTACTGTAATGTGAATTTACTCTTATGTTGATGTTTGAATCTATAGAAAAATGTTGACGGAAATATAATACCTTAGGTAGCCTACATTATAATTTTATGAAATAATGTTTTAAGTATAAGAACTTAAATAAAATAAATATAGGAGCCATAGAATTTAAAGTACAAAACTATTGTCCACATATTTTTTTTCTTAAAAAACACTACTTTGGAGAAGATTGAGATCTTATTGGTATGTATCAAAATTTTAATTGCCTTTAATAGACTACAATTAGATAGTCTAATTTAACTAATTAGAGAGGATCGATGTCTAATTTGAGATGACATTTTTTCCTCGTTTGACTATATATGGTAACCATGGACTAAAGTTTAATCCACATCACATCAATGTCTGACAAACTGATCTTTTTATATATTCAAAGGTTTATATTGATAGTTGAAGTGAACAGTGGTAATTAGTATGTACCCTTGTCCAAGAGGGAGAAATTTGAATTCTCCTATCCTAAACGTTGTTGAACTCAACAAATCTACTTTCATTTTTGTCTCCTATCCTAACTAGTAATTGATTAATTCTAAGAAAATGACTCATTTACTTTCAAATTAGTTTTTTTTTTTTTTTTTTTTTTTTGACAACGTAGGGGAGGAGGATCGAACCTCTAACCCTTTTGGTCAAAGTGCAAGCTTTAATTATGTCAGTTAAGCTATGCTCTTGTTGGCTACTTTCAAATTAGTTTAATCAGCACAACACGGACTTTTTTTTAATCCAATCACAACATGACTATTTAAAACTATTTAAACAACGAGTATTGATTAAAATATAATCAATTTACCAAGGAATAAACTTGGATTTAGAAGCAAATATGCTATATAAATAATGGAGTTCATCACTCGTATAAGAAGCATTTTCGATTTAGTTTAAAAAAAAAGAAGTATTTTCTATTTTTATATTAATTCAATAAATTTGTATGAGGATTTAGATTTTTCTTCTTCCTTTTTTTTTTTTTAATGCTAGCAATATCGATGTTTTCATTCATTTGAGAGTTTGGGCAATTTTCTAAAATGTTAGCAACCTTGTGAAAACGAGCAAAGTTCAATGATGATTGACATATGCTTTCGACCAAAAAGTAAAAAGTTACAGGTTCGAATATCTCATCCCAAATGTTATTGAACTAAAAAAAAAAGTGTACCGTATTAGATAACTATATAACTCTACTTTTAAATCACGGGATAAGGTTTGTCACGAAAAGAGAAAAAAAAAATCATAGGATAAGGTTTATCATCTAAAAGTAAATTTGATGGGTAAATTATGTAGGTGGGTTTTTTTTTTCCTCCTTTTTGGAGAATATTATGTAAGTGGGATTAGAATACAATAATTATATTGATACTCCAAAATACATGAAAAAGGTATATAAAATTTTCATGGAATGAGGATTTGAACCATAAACCTTTTGATCATTGATCATCAGTACAAGTTTTATGTCAGTTGAGCTAAACTCGTGTTGACATCTTTAAATTTTCATAAATGAAGATAAAACTATTTATTTTATTTATTTATTTATTTTAGTACATTAACATTTGGGGTGGAGGATTCAAACCTTTGACCTCTTAGTCAAGGATATATGTCAATTATCGTTGAACTATGCTTGCTTTGCAAAGAAAATTGTTTATATTCTATATCATTTTGTATTCTCCATTCATTTATCAATAATCACGTGTGCATTTTAATTTTTTTTTTTAACTTTTTTATATTTCAACTTTTTCAATTTTATGTCAATTGAATAAAAAAAGGTTAGACGTTTGAATCCAGTAAAAATAAATAAACAAAAATAAAAAAATTTTAAATTTTATGAAGAATCTTTAAATTAAAGTGGGCATAGCTTAGTGATAATTGACATGTATCCTGAACTAAAAAATCAAATGTACATTTAAATTTTATTTAACTTTTGATATTTGATGTACTAAAAAAAAAATTGATATTTCAACTTTTTAAATTTAATTTAGTATCATTATAATTTTATAAATAAAGGTAAATTTATTCTTACACTATACAACTTATTACTTTTTTTTTATTTCTGAACAAAAAAAGAAAAAAAAAAAAAAGCATAATAGGTCCATTTAGTCCATACGTTTTAAAATTGTACACATTCATTTCTAAGATTTAGAAAATAGTTCATTTTAGTCATTTGACCGATAGTCAACTTAACAAAAAAAAAAAAAAGTGACATCGATGTGATTTGACAATTTTTTTTTAAAAAAAAATATTTTCCCTCTCCCAATCCACCCTCATGGATCAAAAAAGATAATTTTTCGAAAACCTTTTTATATTCCCTTTGTTTATTTGAACTAACGGTGCATTTAAATTTTCATTCAACTTTTTATATTCGAAAACACTTTTTAAATTCCATAGAACCATCTTTAAATTTTCATAAATGAAGGTAAAATTATTCATATTCTCTTTTCATATTCCCTTCATTTTCATGGTTGCATTTAAATTTTCACTCATCCGAATTCCGATACATTTTTTTATAACAAATACTAGATTTTTTTATTGTAAAATTGAATAAATTTTTATGCCAATTTTTATTACTTTTAATAACTTATTTTTTTTTTAAAAAAAATGAACATATATTAATTGAATAAAAAATTATTTATCTAATACAAGTATTAGGTTATGTGTATTTAAATATCATATTTACATAAAAATATAATTAACGAATAATAGATTATTGAAATTATTCTAAAAAAATATTGAAACTAAATATACCTCAAAGAAAATTATATTATTATAAAATAATAAAATTAGTTTAATTTTATCACTTTAGTTCATAATTTTATTAAATACTTAAAAAAAAAAGCTATGAATAAAAAAACGAGTCATATTATTTTTTAAAAATAATAAAAAATAAATATTTTTTGGTGTACTTTGTTTTATTAATGATTTTGTTAGTTTTACTAATTGTAATTTTCAGTCAAAGTAAGCATTGCTTAGTAGTAATTGACATGTATCCTCAACCAAGAGGTCAGATGTTTAAATCTCTCCATCCCCAAATATGTTTTTGAACTAAAAAAAATATTGCACTTTTCGTATTTAAAGAATTTATTCATTATTAGACATTAAACATCAATGTTAAATATTGGCATACCTTTGTCGTTCATTTGATGTAAACTATAAATTATAGATACGTAAACATGTGATATAATAAAACCCTCAATTTTTTATGAGTCTAGGCATTTCTTCTTTGACATTATTATTACACTACAACAAATTTAGCTTTTAATGTCGGGCAATGCCCGACATTAAAAGTCTTTAATGTCGGTCAGTGACCGACATTAAAAGTTTTAATGTCGGTCGCTTTTTATGTCGGGCATTGCCCGACATTAAAAGCCTCTTTTAATGTCGGTCGCTTTTAATGTCGGTCAATACCCGACATTAAAAGCTCTGTCCGACATTAAAAATACTCTTTTAATGTCGGTCAACCACTCATTGTCCGACATTAAAAGTAAGATCAGTTTTTTATGTCGGTCATTGCCCGGCATTAAAAGTTGTGACATTAAAAGTGTCCGACATTAAATGTGTGACATTAAAAGTGTCAGTAGTAAATAGAAAAAAATTGTTGGTTGCACACGTGGCTAACCAACAATATTTCTCCATTTATCAACCTATGCAAAAAATAAAGTCTCAAAAGTATTTTTACATAACTAACTCAACCAACATATACTTAATTAATAAAATATAATAGTATTATTATTATTTTTAGTACAACAACATTTGGGGTGGAGGGATTCGAACCTCTGACATCTTGGTCGAGAGTACATGCCAAAACATTATTTTATTGTTTTGTTAGTTGAACTTTGTATGATTTATTGGTTGGTTCATGGATAACTTTCCAATTTTATTTTGAGGAGATATATATTAGTTACGAAGCCTTTTCAAGTTCAAGGACCAAATTAATGAAACATGGGAGGTTTGAAAATTTTATTTTATTTTTTTTTTCCTATTTCGTGTATAACTCAACATTTAACGTGTCACTGTTAAAATGAGCATAGTTCTTTGACATGTATTCATTTCTTTGAAACTCAAAGTTCAAACCTCATACTCTCACATATATATATACTAATAAAATATTTAATGTATCACTAGTATTAACTAAGCATAATTAAATCGTTCAAAAGTAAAATAAACAAAAGTTGACATCATTATTCACTAAAAAAAATAATAATAAAAAAATGACATCATTATCTCAATCCTTGTTTGAACTTGAAAAATAAAATAATTTAAAATTAAAAAACATTGGCAACCTCTTATTTGGGTCAACATTTGTTATGCAATATTTAGAAAAAACAAAAATATAATCTTTCTTTTTTCTTTTTATTTTAAAATAATGGGGGAATCAAATTGAAACGACATATAATTTATAGCCATCCATACAATTCCTATTTAACCATTTTATTTACTCTAATCGGTGAAAAAATAAAGTTTGTTTATTTATTTGTTTTTTTTTTTTTTTTTACAATATCTCTAGCTAAGTTGTAGACAATATATAATAACAAAATAAATATTATTTCGGCTCTTTTCCCCAATAATTAAATTTTAAAAAAAATGAAAGGTTGTAGATGTTTTGTTTTAGGGTTTTTTTATTTTTTATTTTTAAATATACCTGTTCACATCAAAATTTTTATTTGTATTCTAATCTGTTCTTAAAATAAACTTTAAAATCACAGGAAAAAAAAACGAAAACTAAAAAAAAGAGTTAATTTTATTTCTGTTGCTTTATTTATATTAAGATTTGACAACTTTTCATAGGTTGATAAATAAAGGAAAGGTACATATCTTTTGTTTCTTTTACAACATGATGGGTGAGAGAAAAGGTACAGGGTTGTCTTTTATGGGTCGGTTGTGACCTATCACAGGGTCCCAAATTGAAAAAGTTGTTTAACAAAAAAAAAAAAAACTCGTGCATGCATCGGGAACAAACCGAAGTTGACCAAACTTTTCTCTATTCACCAACCCCTACCTCAAGCAAAACTCTCTCAATTCCTCCTTTTGTCAATTCCCAACTAAATTAAACATCGAACCTTTTAATTTTCTCTTTATCATCTTAGAGAATGATATTTTGAGAAAAGTTGACTATAAAGAGTTGGTTGACGATTTTGCTTCAAAGAAAGTTCGGAGGATGACAGTTTTAAATAAAATATCATTGTTTATAGTTGTTTGGTGACATTTTCTTAGTTTCAGATATTTGTTTAAAGAAACAATCGTATAATACACGATGAATTTTGATATTTTATAATTTTGTCTTTGTTATAAAATATTTTAGGGCCTCATTTTGAAAAGTATCACAGGCCGCGCGGTCCATCATATTTGGGACGGGCCTGTACATATCTATCATTTTTACAAGTTTAATCTTCAAAAAAAGAAAATAGAAAGAGAAAATCTTTGTTCAATCAAGTCTCCGATTTTTTTTAGTAAAAAAAATCATTTTAGTCATCGTTGCTAAATTTTTAAAAGTTAAAATACCATTGTGAATCTTTCTATTTTGGGTCTCAAAATTTAGTTTTTACACTTTTAATAAATCTTAAAATTAGCTTTTAATGTTAGTTTGAAGTTAATTTTTATTAAAATTTGTTAAATAATAGTAATAATTTGCATGAAAGAAAAATAAAATTTATAGAAAGAAAGACTAAGAGAGATTAATTTTTTGAAACAAATAAAAATAAACTACTAGTAGGGAGTGACTAGTTTGAAGACTTATTAAAAATATAGGGACTAAATTAAGACATTTGAAAATTTACAAACTAAAATAAAATGAGACAAAGACTAAAAGACTAAAATAATATTTTTAATCTTTTTTTTAATCATGCCAAAAAACTATATGACATATCTTTTAAATATTCTTGAAGAAATATTAGTTTCTTTTTTTTGACATGTGGATACGGAAATTCGAACCATAGACTTCTCGACTTTATGCCAGTTGAGTTATGCTTTTCATTTGTCTATACATATATTGAATATTTTTAATCAAATTATTAATATCACAAGCCTTAAAATTGTACAAAGTTATGCCAGTTGAGCTAAGTTCTTGTTGGCCCTTAAAATTTATTAATAATGTAACATCAAAACATGATGAAATAGATATGTTTGCTCGTTTAATTGAAAACTTATATCTATTTTATATGTTTACTCAAAAAAAAAAAATATATCTATTTTATATGACATGACTTTTTGTGTTTTTTTTTTTTTTTAATGATATGAATTGACATCCTATAACTTATTCGTAATAGCTTTTGCTTAATTTAGAAAATGAATCAATTAAAAATGTTATTATGGAAGTAGTAGACAATCTCACATTAAAATATATCATTTTAATTAAAAGTCAAACATTAGTATTCTTTTCCCCATATATTGATACCCATCGCTAAGGTAAAATTTTGATTTCAATACATAGAGGATGAAACCACATATATACATATATATATATCGGTTTAATTCCCAGTTATGATGTCTAAAATTTTAAATCTATTTTATTTAGTTGACCAACTTTCAAAATGTATGTTCTACATTTTAGATTTTAAAATTATAACTATTATATTATTAAAGTAGTGATATAATTAAATTTACTATCACCTGTCAATTTAAGTTTTTTTTTTATTAAGATTCAATATGATATCCAAGCATTAAATCTTGTGTTCAATTTACCTCAAGCGAGCATAGCTCAGCGGTAATTGGCATATACCTTCGACCAAGAGTTCAGAGGTTCGAATCTCTCTAATCCCCAAATGTTGATGTACTAGTTAATACTGATTTCCACTTGTTGGACAAATATTGATATAATTAAATTTACCATAACCTATGAGTTTAAGCTAATTGGTGGTATAAAATGCACCAATCTTTTTTTGTTATTATTTTTGTCGCCTACATTTCTATTTTTTTAGTACATCATCGCCTACATTTCTATTTTTTAGTTCACGACTTTTAAAATATCTATTTTAATTTTTAAATTTTAGAAAATGACCATTTTGATCCATACAATTCGTGATCAGTTCACAAACTTGCAACTAATCTAGCAAAGAGATCTCACATACCTTGCTATGAATACGAAGTGTAGGTGGAAACCCAATTGCCCCAAATTGGGATATAATTTCTTGCCCACCCTCCAACGAAGTCCCTTCTTTTTATAACTCGCAGCCCTATAAGAAGCTACCAAATGAAAGTATGTTGCCAATTGATTTTTGCATCGATTAAAATTAGGGTTTAGGATTTAGGGTTTTCTATTTATACCTCTTTCCGGCCTCATTCTAGTATCACCTTACAATCCCTTGTCATCATCTTCCATCCCCTTTTTCTAAGTAGATCGTTTTTGAGTCCAAGGTCCTTGTGGGAACATGTCTAATGTGATACTAGAATAAGGAAAGATTCGTCAAAAGTCCAATTATCTCTAAGAGGCTTAATTCATGTAGCCATATGAACCTTCCAAATGTATCTCATGAGTCATATAATGTATCAAAATGAATTCAAATGTGTTTTTGATTAGTCATTTACTTACTGACAACACAAATTCGGACAAAGTCCTCTAAGAGAGAGGCACACCTTTTCCATTCACTTTGATCACATATCCATCCTCCAATATTGTAGATTCCTCCACTTGCTTCTATCAATTATAACTTGCACTTACCATAAAATTAGAACTCAGGAGTATGAGTATTCAAACCTCTAACATGAAAAATAAGAATGCATGTAAATTATCGTCGAACTATGCTCATTTTGACCATAGGATTAGAAACTTCAAACCACATACCATAAGCCAACATGATCAGCAAAATTCAACTGGTATCAAGCTTTATACTAATTAACGATCAAGAGGTCTGTAGTTCAAAAAAAACACATACTGTTATAGGTAATTTTGGATCACTCCGATGTACAAGGAGCTGACGAGGACAACCGGACAGAAGTAGGGCTGGAAGATGGACCCTAGAGGCGAAACGAGCCAATGGGTCGGGCCAAGACCAAAAGGGTCGGACTCCTGCTCGGCCTCGGCCATCGGTCGCCTTCGTTGGGTCCCTGCTGCCTCTGGCCACCCCGGTTCAAACGCCTCCGAATTCCTAAAAACCTTAGGAGCATGAACATGTATTTAAACCCCTCTTCGCCACTGAAGAAAGGGACCCGAACTCTATTCTCTACTCTCTCTCTTGCTCTCTAGTCCTTCCTTCCTTTTTCTGACTTAAGCATCGGAGGCGGTGTGACTAGCACCACACCGGTGTGCAGTTTACTGTCTTGCAGGCCACGTCTTCCCCCCTCTCAAACAAATTTACCGTTGGTGGCACGTGAAGGTGAGGTGAGTTCCTCCCGACCAAATTTGACTATCAACACATACCATAAACACTAGAAATAAAAGCAATTAACCAAAGGTGGGAAGTTAACAAAGTCAACTCAAAAAATATGAAAATTTGTAATTCTTTTCAATTACTTTTTTTCTTCTAAGTAACGGACGGAGGCCAAAAGAGGGAGAGAGAAATGGCTTAAGAAAGGCCTTCATGTCATCATTTACGTTTGGTTTTTTTGTCCATTTTCTATTCTGAAAACGCCCCCACACTCTTCACTCACTTTAAGGCGCACTCTCTCTCTCTCTCTCTCTCTCTCTTCTCTCTTCTCTCTCTCTCTCTCTCTCTCTCTCTGAGAGGAATAAACCCCATGAGAGTTTGGTATTAGTAGGCCAAACCCAAACCCAAACCCAAACCCAAATTCTCTCCTTTCTCTCTCTTTGATCATTCCCTCAAGAACCCTAAATCACTTTCTCTGTTTTTTTTGCAAAAAAACCATTATTTTCTCTTCACCATCTTTCCATTTCTGGCTTCTCTCAAATGGGTTCCATTCATACTTTCTTTTAATGCTTCCCTGAAGAATCCCAATTGGAGTTTATCCGAGTGGTGGGAATTTCCAGATGGACTGAGAGTCTCTGTCCACTTTAATTTTGTTTGCTAATTGACTTTATATTTTGTATATTATATACAACACATATATATACTTTTTATATATATTTTTTTCCAATTCTGTATTTTGGTACCTGGGTTTTCATTCTATGGCCGCGGTTGCTGAGAATTCCAGTGAGGCAGCGGCTGCCAAGAATTTTGATCCGAAAGTGAAACCTAAATCAGAATTTGATGCTCATAAGCTTGCTGAAATGTTCAGCAATTTGAACCCCTTGGCCAAAGAGTTTTTTCCTTCCTCTTACTCTCATCATGATCGCCAAGATTTTCATTTTTATTATCAAAACAATAATCGATCGTCGACGAAAAACCTTCAGGTTGCCGATCAACTGTTGCACAGTGATAACAATCGCAGGGTATATTCTTTTTTCCCTTTAATTCTTTAATCTGATCTGGTTTGATTGTTCTTGTTTAGATTCAGGGTGTCAAAATTCAATCCTTAATTTAAGTGCTAGAATTGGATTGAATTGTACTTTCTGTTTGATCTGGGATTGTTTGTTCTTGTTGATTGATTTCAAGTTAATGTGTCTGTGTTTGATGTGATGAATTTACTCTGGGGCGTCTGGATCAATGGTACTTGTTGTGGGAATTTTTCTAAATTGAGTTCCTGGAAATGTTCTGTATGCTATTGGTATTATTTACTGTCCTTGACACGGAAGATTATTTAGGATGTCTAAATTCAATCCATAATTTAAGTGCCAGAATTGGATTGAGTAATATTTTTCTTTTTGATCTGGGCTTGCTTGTTCTTACTGATGGATTTCAAGTTAATGTGTATATGTTTAATGTGGTGAAATTTACTCTGGGGTGTCTGGATCAGTGGTACTTATGATGGGAATTTTTCCAAAGTGAGTTCCTAGAATTGTTCAGTGTGCTTTTAGCAGTCTGTGTATTTTGGTTACTTCCCGTAATGTCAATTGTACTGCAATTTTGAGCAATCATATAATGTCATTGAATGCTATAATTGTCTATCATAATTGAGCTCCGTTTAGCACTCCAAGTTTTTGTTGTGATTTGTTCGATTATCCTCTAAACATTCTCATTTCTCATGCTATTCGGGAGAATATCTGGTGCTTCAACTGAAAAAAGCTCTTGTGTTCACCTTCTATTATCGTTTAGATCACCTCAGATCTGTTTGGTATAATTTTAACTCATGATCATCTGTTTAGGTTGCTACAAGTCTTTTATTATTGCTGATGATATATTGATTCTTACTTCTTTTCTTCAAACTTTTACAGAATTTATCATCAAGAGATCAATATGCTTATATGTTATTTCAGTTTGTCACTGATACACCCTGTTCTGCTCTTAAAATGAGAAGCATTTCTTCACCAACTTTCAAAAGAAATGAGATTTTCTTAATGCATGAACTGAATAACATTGATGCAAAATAATTAATAAAGATGTTCTCATTTATTACTTTAGATTCCCCCTTCAACTGTCTTGAGCTTGCTTGGAATGATAAATGTCATTATATTATTATCCGGCTCAATCCTAAGAAATAATGAAAATAGATGTCACCTTAAATTCTTATCTCGTGTTAGATGTTTTTACCCTGTTTCAGTTTAATTGTCTAGTATCAGGCTCTTAAGACTATAATTTTGCTGAAGGTTTGTTTTGGGCACTTGAACTAGGATTAGCCTATCTTATGTTAATGTTATATATGTTCCTGAGATTAGTTTGACAATGCAGTCTCTACTGTCCAACTCTATAACTGTTACAATATTTGAAGAATAAAGCAGAACTGCCAATCTTACTATCCTGACATAATTGGTCTTTTTTATTCACATTATTGATTGTAAGCACCAAGAAAATATGAAAATAATTGTCTAGCTTGCGATTTGTTGATAAATAGAAATATAAGAACTAGGGCAGTTCTTTTGCGTAATATGAAAATGCTTGTCTAGCTTATTGTATGCTTATTTGTTGATAAATTAGAAGTATTTGTTGACTGTGTTGATATAGCCTTACAGAAATGAAACATATAGATAGACGCCTGATAACATGTAGTAAAGTCTTCCTTTTTGTATCTTGTAACGCTGTGTTTTGCTCCTATAGGAATAGTGTTGCATCTTAGTTGTTTTTATTCTACCATATAAAGTTATGATGCTTTTATAAAACTTGTCATTGGATAAAATTTCATTTCTTTTAGTTTTTAGAATCATAAATACATCATGCAATTGACGAAAAGGAAAAATAAAAGGAATCAATCACCATGATTGCACTTGAATGATATTGAAATTTATTCTATGCTATATTTTTACACTACCTTCTCTCTCCTCCTCTTTCAGAGAAGGCCTGACTTTAATAACCAGGGGAGAAGAAGAATGAGTAATAGATCTGTCAGAGCTCAACAAGAGGAAAGTATAAGGAGGACAGTTTATGTTTCTGATATTGATAAGGATGTGAGTACCATATCTTTACAGGCTTAGAGTCTTTATTATAATGCATTGTGATGATTTTGGAATGAGAAGCTTGTTTCTAATCTAGGTCTCTGAAGAGGAGCTTGCCAAGGTGTTCAGAGAGTATTGTGGATATGTAAGTTTTCTTGATCTTTCTTCTTTGAAACTATTTCACTTTTGCAGTATAAAAAAAAGTCTTCTTTTTGTACTTTGATGAGTATGAACTTTGGTCCACTGAGAAATTTCCTCCACCTTCCCCCTTTCCCTGCCCCACAAACAACAAGAATACACACATGAAAAAGGAACAAGGTTTTTTATTTTTTAATGACAGGAGTTGATTATCATTTAATCAAAACCATTACAATAAAAGGAGAGGGAAGTAAGAAATCAACCAATAAAATACTTAATATTCAAATAAGTTTGTGTTGTTCTGCCCCATCACCACTGTAGCGAATTACTTCAGCTAACTTTTTTGTCTTTTTATTGACTAATTCTGTTGATCTAGATGGGGCCTACCTATGAACATCTTATCCCCAGCAGATTTATTGTTTGTGAGATGTAAGTAGAGAGTATCAGTCACTTCTTTATCTGTTGCCCTTTTTGCAAGTAGGGTGATGGATAATCTCTGGAGCATTTTTCAGTTCTTCTCGGTCCTCCCTCTTTCAGTTGAAGACCTTTCGCATGCCTATGCCTATTCTCATTCTTGCAAACCAAACATAACCTAAAGAAAATGGAGAAATGGGTGCTGTCATTTTGTGGGAAGGGTGGAAGTCTAGAGTGGATGTATTTGATTGATGTTGTGAAAGGGTGGTGTCAAGGTGGGTTGTTACAGCCACAGGACTAGGTTTTGGCTTTCAACTCTAACATTTTCTGTAGCTATCCTCTTATTGTCATTCTTATTAATGAATAGACATGGTTTGGTTTGTTTTATATTGGCCATGGGATGATATTTGAACTTACATGATATATATTTTTTCAAGTAGGTGCATATCTACGCATGTAGTGATTAGGCCCTTTCGATTCTTGAAATAGTGAACATTTAAGGTTTCAGGATGTTAATAACAAAACTGTCTTGAACATTTTTTTAGTGCAATTATTGAACTATCTTGAACTTGTGTATGTGTATAAATAAAGACCATGCTTTTATGGCAACAGACATGAAGTTGTACCAAACCAGTGTTTCATTAAGATGAATGGTTTTACAAATATGATTTATTATGCTTGAATGAGGAGCTGATTTGGTTTAGATGGTTGAACATTCTTCAGATTTTCTTTCTGCCTGTGAAACTTAATCGAAGACCTTGATTATGTGTAAATTTTATATTGTTGAAGGTTAATGATTGCCGAATTTGTGGTGATCCCCATTCGGTTCTTCGTTTTGCTTTTGTGGAATTCGCTAATGAGCGTAAGTTAATCTTGGCACCCTGAAATTCTTTCCAAGAATTTTCCTGAAAATAAGTATATAATTTGATCTGACATGCCACCTGGAATATTGTTTTGGCAACAGATAGTGCTAAAGCAGCCATAGGCCTTGGTGGGACGGTGGTAGGATCTTATCCAATTAAGGTATTGCCTTCAAAAACTGCCATTCTTCCTGTGAATCCTACCTTTCTTCCCAAGGTATGGTGTTTCCTTATCTCTTCCTTCATGGATATATTTATGTACTCCCCCACAAAAGTTCTATTGTAGCCTGATTTGATATTTTGTTCTTTTATGTTTATTACAGTCAAATGATGAATGGGATATGTGTACCAGGACTATCTACTGCACAAATATAGATAAGAAGGTATTGTTGCTTTGTTCAGTAGGATCATATGAAATTGATTGGTGTTTCCCACTATTGGAAGAGACCAATGTAAGATGAAGAAAGGAAATGATAGTTTGTTCACTTCAGTTTTATCCTTTGTATTTCCCACTATTCTTTATTTGGAATAGCAGGATTCTCTATACCACCAGATCTTAGAATTTGAGACACTGATATTTTACTTTTGGGAAATTTCTAGATGTATATTAACAAATTAAATCAAAGAAATCTTCAAAATCTACATGAGAATGGTTGAAACTTGAAAGTTCTCCTGTTGTGCTCCTTAGCTTCCAAAAGCCAACCTTCCCTTCAAAAAGAATGGCCGCAAAAGAATTTTCTGAATAAATCCTAAAATAGTCCATGGCTCATTCTAGCTAAGACCAAACTTCTGAAAGAATCTCTCGCATTTTGAAGAATAACTACAGTAAGAAGGTGGCTTTGGCTTTTTCCTCAGTGTTCTTATTGTTACACAAAATGTACCAACTATGAAGAAGGAATGAATTTGGAAATTTCTTCTGCAGCACATCAAGGGAGTTAAGTTTGCTCACTAAAGTTAAAGTAGTCCAGAAAAAGACTTCCATTTTTCTTCCGATCCTTCTTCAAATACCTGTCCCCCCCCCCCTTTTTTTTTCCTTTTTTTGGTAATAAAATCAGTCAGTAACTGTTTGGGAAGAAAACGCATTTTAGTTTAATTGACAGACTTATTTTTTTTTTATATAGAAACAAATTTCATTGATGAATGAAATAGCAGAGTAAAACTCCTAACACCTATCGGTAAGTTACAAGAAAGCTCCCCAATTTTGAATCAAACAAGATAAGCTATAGTTTGAAAGGGTGTTTACATGTTAATTGACATGTTAACTTCACCTAGATACCTTTGAACTATAGTCATGACGTTTTGGCTCTTTACCCACATAAATATCTTAAATACCACCCCTTCTCCTCCTGCTCCTCCTCCTTTATCCATCTATCCATCTGTGTTAATTGTGACTGGTTTTCAGAACTAGATACTGTAAATGTTTGACTTGATTCTCTTCATATCATTTCAGGCACATGCTGATTCTGCTTGCACTTCTTAAAAATAGTCTATTACTTGTTCACATTTTCCCTACCTAAGAAGAAAAATTAATGTAAATAGTGAAAAAGAAAGGACCTAGAACTTGCTTGGATTTCCATGAATCGAACATCTTTGTTTCTTAATCAATTCATCCTGCTATGGTTTGTGGCAATTGGGGTGAGTTTTGGTAACTCCTTTGACGTGTATCAATGAAATTTTGTTTGTTATATACATATAAAAAATCAACTCCATTGCTTTTTCTTCATATCTTTGCACTGGTATTGGAGATTTGCTTCTCTAGATTTCTCCAATTTTAAAAATTTAACAACCGAAAGAAATTTATTCATTGGAATGATGCAACATAGTTTCTGAGGAGTATTGTTTTACTCTTATGTTGTTTTCTCCCTAATTTCTGCTTCTTTTTTAATCTTATTATCTTTGATAAGTAAAAGTGGTTGTGGAAAAAATTAACGAAAAGTCTTAGATTATGCAATTACATAAAATATACTGATCTATTTAAATCTGATGAGAGAATGGCACAAATGTTTTCAGTTTTTTATCATGTAATATTCTTCTTGCTCATCCTTACTCATTTGATCTCCTTCAATCTCAATCTGAAGTCCACAATTCCCTGTTTTGCACATGAGATCCATCTGACTCCCTATTTGCCCATCTCTATATTCCATCATTGCATTTTGAAATGAATAATTATGCATTAAAAACATGAGGAAGAAACCTTGAAGAATATAAAAGAGGAAACAAAAAAAATCCACGGAGATGTTGGGCTGATGTGGTTCTCTATTAGGAATAATGGGATATTGTCTTACTAATGTGATGACTAACTTTGACTTGTGCCCTTGTGTTCATTCTAACTATGCATAATTCATATCATTTAGCAAATAGGCTGCCTTTAAGCATATGCTCTATAGTGGAGAAATTGGTTTTCAGAAGAGAGAGATGCTTTACTTGTGAATTGTATGGACATTGTGGTTCTAAAATATGTTTAATTTGTTCTATTTTTTGTTTATAGGTATCTCAGGCTGAAGTTAAGAATTTCTTTGAAACATCTTGTGGTGAGGTAAGATAAAAACAGATGGCATAATCGTTGTTGGCATGTTTTCGAAGTTTTTAACTGACTGTTTTGACAATAAAATCTTCCTTTTTAATTCAGGTAACTCGCTTGAGGTTGTTGGGTGATCAGTTGCACTCGACCCGTATAGCTTTTGTTGAGTTTGCCCTGGTAAGCTTTTTCTCTACTGCATTACAAAAAGTTAGTCATACGTTTAAGATATCGTTGGCTCTTCGCACTGATTTGGTGCTATGGATTTTATGTAGCTCTTTGTAATATAGTTAGTGAGGAGAGTGGAGATGGTTTCTTCATGCCATCATATCTTACATAGCCAATTTTATTGGTGCATATCTCTCGATAATTTTCTATTTTTATCATAATATGTACTTATCTGTTTATATTGGTATATCTTTTTATGACCAACTATCATTGTATTATATACTTCACATTGATTACAATGTTTTCTTCTAGGGTCTTTCCTGTTCATTTAATGCCTCTTTAATTTTATCAAACAAGACTCAATCATCAAGAAGAAAAAAAACCATCAGTAAAACTTTTTGGGCTGCAACTCTAAACACTATTCTAAAACTCAATAAAGAACACCCTCTCTAGCCAGCAAGTGCTTTATCATACTGACTCCGTAGTAATGTCCTTGTCTCCTTGAATTGCTTCCTGTATGGAGTCACAGTATCTTTCTTTTTTGTTTCTTTTTTCCTTTTTCAGAATGAACTGAAACTTGATGTTTTGATCTTGTCTTATGCTAATATTTAGTGATAAAGAGGAACATTATAAATCTCAGATCATTGTGATGTGCCACTTATCCACTCCTAGGTAGTTGGAAATGTTTTGTTTACTTTAAGATACATCTTTAATTTGTTTGCATTTCTTAGACCAGTAAACTCTCACATCTTTAAGTTAGCTTAAATAATACTCTACTTCAAGTTAATGTTCTTAATCATTAGTGGAATCAGAAAGGCCTACATGATCAAATGGAAGAATAAAACTAAAGGTTTGCTGGGTGTCAAAATGTCGTCTTAATTTTCGTAGGTTGTAGACTGCACTCTCTGATTTATGTGTGTGGATATCACAAAGAATCGAAATAGGGAAACTTAGATGATGACATAAAATGCCTCTTTATCGAGATCAATCTCTTTGTTTGATATTCGGATGCACGTTTACTGCTTCACATAAATGTTGAACCATCATTTCACTTTGTACATTACATTGGAAATTCATAACATTTGTTTTCGTCGCTTATGCGAATTTCATTAGATATTTGGGTGTTACGTGTTCAAGCGTTTGTTTTCGTCTGTTGTAAGAACAGTTCTGTTTGTTTCCATGAGCAGGCAGAGACTGCTCTTCAAGCACTCAATTGTAGTGGCATGATCTTGGGTACTCAACCAATCAGGTCTGGTTTCTTCACTGGTAACAAGTTCTCACTTTTTCTCTCAATATTGTTTCAAACATTTGTTCATGTACATTTTTTGCAAAAATTTTGTAGGGTAAGTCCTTCTAAGACGCCTGTTAGGCCGCGAGTTACTCGCCCGGGATGCGTCAAGTCATCTTAAAGCGCAAACTCTCCAATATCAGTGGATGAAATTCAGACAATGTATGAATTGTCCCAAGTGTTGGTGAAACTTTCATTGCAATGGACAATGAAATTCAGACAACTTGTGAATTGTTGAAGTGTTGGTGAAACTTTTTTGTCACAAAAGTTGGCTAGTTTCTGTGGCTGAACATGTTCATAACTCTTCTTCAATTGAAGTTCATTTGACTGAGTTTCAATCTTTGATAATTATTTCCCTGCCCCCACTGAGAAGTTCTTAGTTTTTTCTTCAATCACTAGTTAATGTTTTGATTTCTACAATGTTGTTGGAATTATTACCATATTATGATTACTTTGATCCCTTGAGTATTACTGTTATGTTGCTTGCTCTTCTTCCAAATGGGTCTACTTCGAAAATGCAATGTAAGAGGAGAAAAAAAAAAAAAAAAAGATTTAAGTATACAATCATGTGGGTGCATATAGATTTGATATGTATTTTAATATTTGTTTTGTGTAAGGTATACATTTATTGTCTCAAATATATATACACACACAATTATTTCTATTTAATTTGAAGGTTTTAAGTATTTTTTTTTAGTTCAAACCAGGTAATTGATATGTACTATTGATCAAGAGGTCAAAGATTCGCAATAGGTTGAACCACTTTTAGGGGGGAAAAAAAGACTTTCTAAATATCACTATTGGTTGTAAAAAAAAAATGTAATTAACTTTTAAAAAAAATATTTAGATTTAATTTTATATTTGTCTTTTAAGTCCAGAATCATTCTTATATATTTTTTTTTAAAAAAATCAAAATAGGAAAAAACTTGGCTGCATATCAGTACAAAGAGATCTCCCTGCATACTACCATTACAATCTTGACAACTAGAAGAGATTAAAAAAAATTCTCATTTTCTCCTCTTTCTTATTTGCCAATATTTTAATGGAGTATGTAGTCCCTACATGGTGGTATGCAACCAAGTTTTGTTCTATTATTATATAGTAAATAAGTGGGGCGAGATTTTTTTCTTTTAATAATACATAAAAGGGTGGTACAGATGTCCAACCAATTGAGTTTTTTTTAGGCTTTGCTTTGATCTTCAAACAATCAAACTTGCCTAAAAATTTTGTAATTGACATACTATGACTAGTAAGAAGTTGAATCCCTTTTTCTTTTACAAGAAAATTGAATCCTTCCTATTCAAAAGATGTTAAATAAACACTATTTAGAGCATGCATGTTTTTGCCCATTGAAATTTTTTGAAAACCTCTACAACACGTACACATTTCATATACGAAATTTAGAAGCCATCCCATATTGCTGTGCTCTACCTCTCTTTAAAATCTCTAGCGTCATTTAGACTCTAACACGCCGTTAAGTGATTTAACATGAGATCAAAACAAGGTAAAAGAAAAAAAATTCTCACAAAAGTTAGTAGATTATGTGAGGGTTACAAGCAAGAATGAGGATTTTGATGTCCATAAGAAAATCCATTGACATAAGAGCAAGAAGAAAAAAGTTTTCCTACATTGGGAGAGCTGGCTGTGAGATTGATATCCTCAAGCACTATGTCCTGGCATGGCCTGCTTTTACTGCATCTCAATGTCACTGCACTTGCTGATTTGCTGCTTCCCCATATGTTTTTGAATTTCAAATCGCTTATTTGCACCTTTGAAGAAGCCTAAACCCATCAAAACAATTTCCGTTCTATTAGGTTTTCGATACCGTCAAAATCTAACTACAGTTTAGCTGTCATTCTCTAAACCATTGAAAGTACGATATAAAACTGTCAGTCACATTGTATAAGTCTACTTATAGAGATGTCATTTCGAAAAGCATAAAAAAGAATAATGTATAATTATTATTCTTACCTGTTGATTGCATGGAGGAACAGGGCAATATTGTTGATCTATGATGATGGGATTTTCAACCTCATCCATGAAAATATCTTCATAATGTATGTTGTAAGCATTCAGACTTGAAGATGTAGCCCATGTCTTGATTCTCACACCATCGGTTGTGTTCCTAAAAGTGCAATTATTCACTGTAATCCCCATGACGTCCTCTTCTTTGTCGTACTTTCCCAGACTTCCGATGCTGATGCCATGTCCCGGGCCACAAACGACGTTGGAAATGTAGATATTCTTGCTTCCGGAGAGCATCGAAATGCAGTCGTCGCCAGTGCCGATGATCGAGTTTGTGATGTCGATATGCTCGGAGCTTCCAATTTTTATTCCATCGGTGTTGGGGCTATCGCCAGGGGCGGAGATTCGGATGTTGGTGATGTTCATCTTGCTACATCCAAAGAGCGAGAAATGGTTGTTCTTACTGTTGATCGATCGCAAGTTGTGAACTTTTGAGTTCGTTACGAATTCGAATTTCATCGTCTGAACAATCATAGTATAAAAAGTTTTAATCTATAGTAAAAAATTCATAGTATTAATAAAAAGATGAGAAATGAGAGAGAAGTTACAGTTGGAAGAGATTGGCAATTAGGGGTTTTTTTGCACTCATTTCTTGGCCAAGCCACAGCTCCTTCACCATCCAATGAACCACCTCCACAAACAGTCAACCGATCGACATATCGAAAGTTTATCCAACTATCAGTAGCGAGAGACGACATGTCGGTTGGAGCCTTTAGAATGCCCTTTATCACAAAGGCCATTTGCCCTTCACATGGTCCCAAAAAAAGCACTTTTCTCAACTTGAATGTTCCTTTTGGGATATATACCCTTCCCCTCCCCTTCCATTCACATGCATCCTTCCATGCATCTAAAAATGCCTATAAAAAAAATCTCATTTTAACTTTCTCGACACAATTCACGATCAGATACATAATCTCAAGATTCTAAAAGACAAACAATATCATAACCGAAGAAAAAAAAATAGTTATCAAACATGTTACCGACTTTAAATGACGAGTTTAGTTAGTTTAGTGTGTATTTACCTGAGAGTTATCGGTTTTTCCATCTGGGATAGCTCCATAGTTGACAACATTGAAGAATTTGGGTTTGCCAACATGAGCTTCTTCTGTGATGGAGAACAAGAAGAAAGAAACAAACAAAACCCTAAAGACAACACATTTCTTCAAACCCATTTCTTTGTTTTGATCTTCTTCTTCTTCTTCTGTGGTTATGAAATGGGATTGACTTTTTAAATACAATGAGAATGATTAATAAAGTTGCTAAAAATAAAATTTGGTTTGATATTTTGTTACCTAGTATGTGCATAATTATTTTTGGTATGTTTTTCATCTTCTTACTGCATTTGGTCTCCTCAATATTCCTCAAAAAAAAAAAAAAAAACGTTTTTTTTTTATTAAAAAAATATAAGAATTCATAATCAGAAAGAAAATTAGGGATTTTGTGAAAGAAAAAAAATAATAAAGGGTTTTTTTTTTCTATTTTTTTCACTTCATTATCCAAACTTGGAAATGTTTGTATATTTGGAAAAGTTTGAAGAGTGGCTTTCAGTTTCTCTGTTTGATTGATTTGGTTGGAAATTTTCTGCAGTGATGATCCTGTGAGGTGGGGTTTATGGTATTCAAGATCATGGGCCTTTGGATCGAGGAGGGCCCACTGGGGATGAGAGAATCTGACGGTGTGGATGGAGAGTGAAGATGGGAATTACTCTGAGTTTTGCCGTACTGGATCCTTCAGAGGGAAAATGTTATGCGGCTGATATTATTCCCTATTTTCTGGATTTGCCATAATTAAGATAAAGAGATTTTATACCATTTACACAGATTTTATTTATTTATTTATTTTTTTTTTATAGCATTTGGGGGGAAATATTCGAACAATGGAATTTCTCGTTCCTTGTTAAGAATGTCTTAACCAGTTGAAGTATGTTTTTCTAGTACAACAAATGTTTGTCCTTTTTTTTAATCATTTTCTAATAAGATTTTTCTTCCAATATTTGATAACCAAAAGCTTTTTTCTTAAAATAATATAATACATCATTAAATAATATATTAATTTATAGCACTATTATAGTACCTAGTCCTTCCGGTCATAATTTGATACGTTATTACCAACATGAGCATAGCTCAACTGACCTAAAATTTGTTCAATGACCAAGAGTTTTGTAGTTCAAATCTCTCACCCTACATGTTTTCAAAAAGAAAAAAAGAAATTGATACGTTATTAAATAATCTATTTATTTATGGATTATTTTCCAATACTACGGTATTATTATATATTTTTTTCCCCCAAATTGAGGTTTTTTTTTAGTTCAATTTTCTCTAAATTGAGTTATACTTAGATTGACAAATAAATTTTTATTGTTTTGGCATGACATGATAGGCGTATTAACGAACATTTCAATAATGGTGGTGTTAACAACAAGGACCAAATAAAATAAGTTAAATTAAAAATTTAGTGTCCCTCAAAAGTTCCAAGATTATGACTTTATAGGTCTATGAACTAGAACTTTAAAAATTAAAGGTGTATACTAAATTTCCAAACTCTCAATCACTTAATAGATCTTTGAACTTTTTCAAGTGTTCACACGTTATCGAACTTTCAATTTTGCATGTTAGACATTTTTTAAGAATATACAAATCTATTAGACATAAAATTGAAGAATCGAAGTTTTAGATACAAAATTCAATTTTGCATCCAAAGGTTTGCAAATTTTTTTAAAAAAATATTAAATAGGTTGATAATCTGTTTTACACGAAGTTTAAAATTCAAATACTTAGATGCTCTCCAAAGTTTAGGGACTAAACTTGTGATTTAGTCAAAAAAAAAAAATATGATGTCAGAGTTTAAAGATGTTAAAATTATTTATAGCTCAATAGTTAAGATATTTGTTATCTTTTCAAAAGTCAAAAAGTTGATCTTCATCCTCACATTTGTTGAACTTGAAAAAGAAAAAGTTAAAAAATTATATTTTAAGGATTAAAGAAGTACATTATTGACAAAATTATTTCTAATTTAACCTAATATATTGAATTTTAATTTATGTTTTTTTTTCATGTTATTCAAAGAAAATAATAATTAAAGAATCATCTTCATTCTCATCTATATGTTTGTTCATTTTATTCATAGTTAAAATATATATATATATATATTTGTGAGACTCACTTTGCATTTTCATGTTTTATTACTCTCCAATAATGATGGTGATCATTCTTTAGTTATTTTGATACATTTGTGTCAATCTGAACATAGCTTAATTAGTTATAGCATATGTTTCTTTTAACAATATGTAGGAGTAGGGAATTGAATCTCTGACTTTTTTGTTAGAATTCAAGCTTTATGTCAGTCGAGTCATGTTCTTGTTAGTGGTTATAGCACATACATTTAGTCAACAGTTCAGACGATTTCGAATTCTCATATCAATATGTTAAACTAAAATATATATATATATATATATGGATGCCACATCAGTTTTAACTTAATTAATAGTGACAATCTTGCCCTTTCTATCCGATTTCAATTAGAAATTAGTTTTAGGAACACAATTTAAAAAATTGTATTTTTAATTCCATAAGTTTTTTTAATTAATTTCATTTTGATTCTATCTAATTTATATTCTACTTAGGTAAAGAAGACAAGATACTTTAGGAAGATTCAATATGATATATTATAGTAATTAATTAATTGACTTTTTTTTTTATTAAAAATGAATATAGTCTTCAAATCTTCTAGAAATACAATAATTTTTTTGTGGCTATTATTCAAAAGCTCCTTTCATTTTTAAGATGGTACCTCAAACAAAATTAAAATATTTCATGGTTTTAATAGGGTCAACAAATAAAACTTTCGTTTTTTTTTTTTTATCTTAAAAAATATTTATATATATTGAAATAGCACAAATGATTGACCATATCTACATTAATATAAACGAAACATCCCTTTTTTCCATCACATTTTTCAAAGCAAGGCACTAAAGTATTTATATATTACCTTTAAAAGGAGTAGCTTCAAAGTCAAGTGTCAAATATTAAATGTCTCAAAAAAAAAAAAAGTGTCAAATATTAAATGTCTAAAAAAAAAGTGTCAAATATTAAATTTAATCCATATTTAAAACTATCTTTTTGAATTGTAAATATTGAATTAATAATTGAAAACCTAAAAGTCAAAAGTAGCATAGTAAAATTTAATTTTTCCTTTTAGATATTGAAGTATACATTTACCACCAAAAAAAAAAAAAAAAACCCTATTGTTGCTTGCTTGCTTTTGACTTTATTAGCTAATGGGGATACTTCTTTTGTATTAACTTTCTATGTTACTTCTTCAATAAAGTTTTTTTAGAAGAAAAAAAAAACCGACTAGGTATGAACGTTGTTTGTGACAATGTTCTTCGTTTCGTTTACAACATGTGGGGTGAAGATTTGAACTTCTGATCTCTTAGTCGAGGATACAAGTTTTATACCAGTCAAGCTATATTCTTATTTGAATGACTATGTTCATTTATGCGTGACTAAATCCAACCTTTAATTTTGTTGAATTTGTGTATTTTAAAACTTATTTACGTTCAAAACTCAAGTTAATCTAATTAAAACTTTAAAGTTAAAATTATTTAAAAAAAAAGTTTAATGGTTAACTATTTATTCAAGAAATGATTATTTCGTATCAACTTTTCCTTTTCTCCGATACAAGCAAATTATGAAAAAACTTTTATAAAGAGGGAGTCCGAGATTTATTAACATTTTAATCACATAAAAATATATTTAGAAATATAATCAAATTGTACTCTAAACTTAGTAAGGGACACCAAAGTTTAGTCTAAACTCTCAATATCATACCAAACATATTTTATAATTTATTGAACACAAATGAAAGTATATATTTTTTTTCTAAGCAATTCTTCAGATAAAAAAATTATCAAAAAGTAAAAGTTGTAATGTTTATTCAAGTTTAAGGTAGAGATTACAATATTTTTTTTTAAGATAAAGATTGCAACACTTATCCAATATTAATGTGAAGTTTGATGAAATTAAAAGTTTAGGGTAAAAGTTGATATAAACCTATCAAATTTAGGAGTAAAATTTTTTTTTTTACCAAAATATTTTTTGTACCATAAAGCATGATGAAGTATTTAATAAATATAGTTATTTTTATGTTTAAATCTTATTTCACTCCCTCAAACTTTCACAACTATTTTGTTTTAATCTTTAAAATACCAAAGGTTTTGAATTTTCAGCTCTCTCAATTTCTAAGTGTCTTGATGTTGTCCAATTTTTTGCATAAATATTATTGTTAATTTTTTATTAATCATTCAACCATTTAAAGAATTCAAATTGCCTTGATGATCATTTTAAGTTTTTTCTATTAGAGAAATTGGATAATTGTAATGGGTGACAACATGAGGGTAAATAATGGCAAATATAGCAATTTTTAAAAATATTTGCAAATATGGCAAAATTTTTGAATTAATTTTTTATATTCCTAAATTGCCCCTCCCCTAATTGGCGCATTTTCTTCTTCCTCGTCAGTTTTTTTTTTTTTTTTTAATATTGATAGAAATCTTCTATCACTGATAGAAAGTTTTTCTATCACTGATAGATTCTATCAGTGGTAGAAAAATTTTCTATCAGTGATAGAAAGTTTCTATCACTGATAGAATAAAATTTCTATCACTGATATTTCTATCACTAATAGAATAAAGTTTCTATCAGTGATAGGAGATTTCTATCACTGGTAGAAACTTTTTCTGTCACGGATAGAATCTATCAGTAATAGAAAACTGATTGGCGCGCGCATCTTCTTTTTCCTCGTCAATTTTTATATATATATTGATAGAAATCTTCTATGATAGAAAGTCTTTCTATCACTGATAGATTCTATCAGTGGTAGAAAAATTTTCTATCAGTGATAGAAAGTTTCTATCACTGATAGAAAAGCTTTCTATCAGTGATAGAAAATATCAATGATAGAAACTTCTATCACTGATAGAAAGTTTTTCTATCACTGATAGAATCTATCAGTGATAGAAAAGTTTTCTATCAGTGATAGAAAGTTTTATATCAGTGATGGGCGTTTTAGTAATTTTACTTTTCTGATGGTGAGATTTTGCCATTTTTGCAAATATTTCTGCGGACTGCTACTTTTGCAATTAGTTTGGGCCATTTTGCTACTTTTGCAACCGGCCCTTAGAAATTTATCATAAATTAATAATAAGTACTAAAATAATTTCTCTGTCATATCCCAGAATTAAAAACAAAAATAATGTTTAAAAGTTTAAG
Source organism: Luffa aegyptiaca (assembly GCA_017139565.1). Lineage (NCBI taxonomy): Eukaryota > Viridiplantae > Streptophyta > Magnoliopsida > Cucurbitales > Cucurbitaceae > Luffa > Luffa aegyptiaca. The sequence goes on along the minus strand of CM029405.1, from coordinate 6,568,624 downwards.
AAACCAAAATAAAATGACGTAGAAATTAAATTTCAAACCTAAGTTTTAAATGAGTGTTGTTGAACAACAAACCAACAAAAATAAATCACAGTCAAAACGAGCATAAATTTAGCAGAATTGGTATATGCATCTTTAACTAATAGGTCAGATATATTCTAATCTCTTACTCCACATGAACTAAAAAAAAATGAAAATAAACCACTCTTCAACTAATATTAAAGCCAACAAAAGTATAGTTCAACTGACGTAAAATTTGTACCTTCGACTGGGAGGTTAAAAGTTTAAATCATCAACTTCACATATTTAAAAAAAAAAAAAAAAATTAATATTAAAAATTAATAATAAGATTAAAAAAAAACAAGTGAAAATCCAAAAATACTCCTCAATTATTGGTTATCTGAGATTAGTTATGTATAAATAAATTATTTTCAATTATTTTACGAGATTTGACACGTTACCTAATATTTTATGACTATTTCAATGGCATTTATTACTAATTATTACTATTTAGGGGAAAGAAGTAGAAAGAAAAGGAAGAATAGTTGGCTTCATAAGCTTATCTATCTTGTGATATCCCTGCATACGTCACTATTAAATGAGAAAACTTTTTTATTTCTTCCAATTGTCAACATTTTAATGGTGTCCTACATACTGGTACACAAACAAATATTTTTCAAAAAAAAAATAAAACATAATTGCATGGGTTAGAGGTTGAACACATTTAAAATGATAATTGATGTTTTATTCAATAAACTATATATATATATATATACATGCTCGAAAACATCTATAAAGAGAGTTGGAAAAAGTTGTGAAATTCGGTTTCAAACAACCTATTCAATGTTTTTTTTCACAACATGTAGGAGGGTGGATTTGAACTACAATCATTTTGGTCATTGTATAATCTTTATGTCAGATATATATATAGATATATGTATGTTGGCATCTATGATTTGTATAATAGTCTAAAATAACTTGGGTTGTCAAAAAAAATGCAAAAAAAAATATTTTTACTTTAAATAAAAATTAGGTTTAGGTAGTATATTTAATATATATATATATGTATATATATACTTTTTACGTTTTTCCTTTACAGGTATATATATGTAAATGAAAAAAAGTAAAAAGTATTTTAATCAAATTAGAAGGAGAGAAAACTAAAAAATTAAAGCATCAATGACATATTTATGTATACTAGTTTTTTTATAATTTTTTTTACAACTTTATATAATATACTAGTTAGCAACTCATGTATGACATGTTTTTTTTTAATATATTTTAAAATAGTTTGTAAAGCTTAAAAACTATTCAATAACATATAAAAAAAATTAACATAATTTTTAAACAGTAATAATAATCAAAATTGAAATAAAGTACACTATTTTCTGTTAAAAAAATGTTTATTTATATAGAAACCAATTTGTTGTAGCACTATAAGTAAAAAGTGAAACAATAAAAAGAATAGCAAAGGGTGTGAATATGATGTAAGTTTCAAATAAATTAAAGACTTCTATTTTTAATAATAAACGTACACAATAATATCACCTTTTAAAAAATAAAAAAAAAATAGAAAATACAATTTATTCATATTCACATCATCGCAATCAGAGATGACTTTGTTGAAAATTAAGGCACCGTTTGATAACCATTTCGTTTTTGGTTTTTTGTTTTTGAAATTTGTGTTTGTTTTCTCCCAATTTTCTTACAATGATTTTCATTTTTGTTAAGAAGACATTTGAGTTCCTAGTCAAATTTCAAAAACAAAAACAAGTTTTTGAAAACTACTTTTTTTTTTTTGTTTTCAAAATTTGACTTGGTTTTTGAAAACGTAGGAAAGAAGGTAGATAAAAAACAAAGAAACTCGTGGGTATAAAAATAGTGTTTATAGACTTACTTTTCAAAAACCAAAAACCAAAAACGAAGGGCCTGTTTGATAACCATTTCAGTTTTTGGTTTTTGGTTTTTCTGTTTTTGGTTTTTGATTTTTGGTTTCCTGTTTTTTAAAAACAAAAACCACATATGTTTGATAACCGTTTTTTGTTTTCTGTTTTTAAAAAACAGAAAACCAACATTGTTTGATAATTGTTTTTGGTTTTCAGTTTTTTAAAAATTAGAAAGATGAAAAGATATTTCAGAGAGAGAAAAATGTGTAAAGACGTTGAAACAAAAATTTAGAGACACAAATATAAATGTTTTTAAGAGTTTTTTTTTTTGAAAAGACGAGAGAAAAGTTAAACATAGAAAATTTAGAGAGATGAAAGAAAATGTTCAGAAAAAGAATATTAGTTAGACTCGAGAAAAGATATTAGTTAGAGAAAAAATAGAAAAAAAGTTAGAGTAAAAGCGATAAATTTTAGATTAAAAAATTAAATAAAAAAGAAAATTTAGAGAGATTGTAAAGTTAAGAGTAAAAAATATGCTAAAGAACTAACGATAAATTAGAAAAATAAAGAAAAGTTGTAGAGATAGAAAATTTTGGTGACTTTTTTTTTTCAAAAGAAAACTTAGAACATGTTTATTGAGAAGAGAAAATGTATTGACAAGTTTTTAGAAATAGACAAGTTATAGAGAAAAAAAAAAGTGTTGAGAGAGAAAATTTTAGAGAGAGAAAAATAAATTTTAGAGAGAGAAATAAATTTGTTGGAGAGAGAGGTAAAAGAGGAGAAAAGTAAGCATTAGAAGAAAAATGAGTTTTTGAAAAACAGAAATCTGTTTTTAAAAACTATTTTTTTTTTTGTTTTTGAAATTTACTTATAATTTAACAAACGTTTTTAAAAAACAGAAAACAGAAAACATAAATGATTATCAAACACCCCTGTTTTTTAAAAATGAAAAACAAAAACAGAAAACAGAAAATGAAATGGTTATCAAACGGGCCCGAAGTGACTATCAAACAGGGTCGAAACTATTCTTTTTTTAAGGAAATATATGCATATATTAAAATAAATTGTTTTTAGTCTTAAAAGAAGATGATATTGATTTTAGAAAAATCAAGGATAAATTAGCAACAACGCGAAAAGAAAATAACAAAATAAAAATGAAAAAAACAAAAAATCTATATATGAAAGCGAAACTTCAAGAGAGCAAGTGGCATGGGTCTGAATTATATTTGTCACTAATTTAGAAGCATGTATTTGGAGTATAAGAATAGTTTCAAAGACACTAAATATATAACATCATTCAAGCCAACATCATCGTGATTTTGGATATGACGACAACATTTCAAAAATACATATATTCTCGATTCATTATTGGTCAAATACGTTTTAGCTCGAAATATGATGTCAATTCTCTGCCTTGCGATAGTTTCCTTAGCTAACATAACATATTTTTGCAACACGCAACTCACAAACGCTCGGCAAAACACCCTAAAAAGTTGAATTAAATGAAAAAAATGAATAAATGAAATTTGAAAATTTCAAGTTTTTTTTTTTTCTTTCATTTCTTAATTTCCCAACTAAGACCGCAATTGACCAATAATTTTGCCTTGGTCAAACTAGCTTGGATTTGTGTTCTCATAAAAATTTAAAACCTTAGCTAGCTAGAAGGGAAATAATTAAAGTCATCTATATTTTGATTTTAGCCCAAAAAGAATCTTATTCTAGAAACTTTTTGAAAAACCATGAACAAAATTGTAATATGATAAAAAAGGGTTTTTTTTTTTTTTAATAAAATGAAAAGGGTTTTTATTTGACAAAATAATAAGTATAATTATAAAGTTCACATATATATATGAATTGAATATATAATCAATGATTAAAAAGAAAAAAAAAATGTCTAGAAGATTGAGAACATATTGCATTGTTTAGAACAATCCTTGGAAGAGACAGCCAATTGGAAAACATCTGATTCCATGAGTTGACAAATTCAAAAAGTCATGTGGATGTTTCTAAATTAAACCAAGGTTTAAATAATATAAATTGTGCCTTTTCAACCCAAAAAAGTCCATATTTAGTAGGTATTTTCAGCATCACTTTTTCAAAGAGATCTATATTTATGTTGATCTTTGAAAAAAAAAAAAAAAAAGTCTTGTCTTAAGAGTTTTTTAAAAACAAAAATCTTGAAGAGCAAGGAAAACCAATTCTTTTGTCAAGTGAATGGTGGCAAATTTGGTTAGTTAGCTTATTGTTAATTTTAAAAAAAAATAATAATAAAAGGTGTCTATTTGTATTCCCTCTCTATATGTATCTCTTTTTTTTTTTAAAGAAAATTATTATTATTATTTCACTAAATTGGATAACAATTCATTTCAAACTAATAAGGACTAATTTTAAGATTTATTGAAAGTACGTGAACTAAATTTCGACATTTGAAAGTATCGATTAAAATAGAAGGGAGACTTAAAGAACAAAATGATATTTTAACCTATAGTTTTTTATTTATGATAAAGTAAAGACCAAGGATCAATAGTTTAAACCTGATGACGTTGTTGAGTTGTTATTGAACGTGTTGATATGGTCGATATTCTCTTGTGTTAGTTGGTGAATAGTTGAGTATGGTTGGAAAATTATTCAATTTATTGAAATAATTCATTATATATATTCGTTTGAGAAAAGAAAAATAATAATATTATTTTGGATTTTACAGTTCAAATGCATAACTAATTGTTATTATAATTAATTTTCTAACATCATAACACAACTTGAAAAAAAATGTTATATAACCAAAATGCAAACAAGAGCATAGCTTAACTGGTATTAAACTTGTATTAATGACCAAAAGGTTAGTGGTTCGAATCCTCCAACTCCAGTATGTTGTAAAAAAAAATTTGTTACCAAGTGTGTTATGATGTTAGAAAATTAATTATAATAACGATTATAATTAATAGCTATTTAATATCCAATGGAAATATTGTTAACTATATAAGTTTAATATATCTACCACATGTATATCCCTCTCAAAACTTTGACATTTTAAATTTCATAAAATGTCTCTATAATATTATTGAACATTTTTTAGTTCAACAAGATGTGAGGTGAGAAGATTCAAACTTCGGACTCTTCTTGATCAGTGATAATATATTGTCTTAATCAATTGGACTACGTTCATGTTGACGATTTAATGGAACTTAACCGGAAAAACGGAAATATGAGTAATTCTATGCAAATGATATCTCATAATTTATGATATTTCTAGTCAATTTGTTGGCAATAAATTAGGGTTTTAAAGTCAAAGAAAGAGCTCCTTCTTTCGACTTGCATGGTATTAATTACAATTTTTTTCTACAATTGGTTGCTCTGACCCAATCCAATCCACACAACACAACGGTCAACTTCCTTCATCTCCAAATTAAATCTCTCAAATCTTTTTTTTTTTTCTCCCTTTTCTCTTCTCTCTTTCCTTCTTCTTTCTTCTGTAATTATAAAATCCCTTCACCCCTTCCATTAAAACCCCAAAACCCATCAAAACCCACTTCTCAAAATTCCTCCTTTTTGCTCTCATCTTCTTCCCAACACAAGAATCTCTCCATTTCTCCATTGATATGTCTGGTGGAGAAGCTCATTCGACTAGGGTTGTCATTATTGACACCAAGTATGTGCACACGGATGCCAAGAGCTTCAAGACGGTGGTGCAGAAGCTGACCGGGAGAGATCCGATGGCGGCCGTGGTGGAGGAGAACCGACATGTCGGTGGGGGCCGGAGCTCGGGTCTTTTGAGAGATTCGTCGTTCAAGGAGTTCCAAAGAGTGCTGCGAGAGATGCCAAGAATTGATCGATGATCTTTATGCTGATTGAATAGGGACTGAGTTTTCTCTTTTGGTGATCTAGGTTTTGCTTAGTGTTATTTATATACACTTTATTGATGAATAATTCTTTTATTAATTTTTTTGACCCTTTTGTTTTGTTTGTTTGTGTGTGTATATGTGATTAATAATTTTTCATTGTTTAATTCATATGAATTACTTTTTTTTTTTTTTTTTGGTGATTAATCCCATAACCTAATTAAGGATTTTTTTTTTGGGAAAATTATTGGGTGAATGCAATTAGTTAATTTAGTGTCTTTTGCTTGATTATGGCATTTTAAAAGACTCAAATCTAGTGGATTTGAGAGGAAAATGTGAAGCTTTTGTTGAGGATCCCACATTGAAAAGATTAGTGGAGACCTCACAATATATAAGCTACAAGAGTCACTTTACTCATTGTCAATTGGTTTTGAGATGGAGGCCCATGTTATCTAATAGCTTTTAATCCTTATTTCAAGTTTTTGGTATCTGTTTTAAGAAAATATACTACACTATAGATGAAACAACACTAGTCATTTATGCATTTTCTCTCTATTTTTGCTCTTCTAGATTTGTGTCCAAATTAGATTTGAAGAAAGATATGAGTTCAATAATGTTCATTGGACATTCTTCTTATTCATTGGAAAGAGGAGAAGAAAAGAAATGAGGGAGAAAGAGAGAGCTCTTAATTGCAATATGTCCTTTCAAGTTGAATTAGCTAGCCATGAAAATATGTCCTTGCTGTGAGGAGAAGAGAGAGATAGGTCTTAATTGCATTTTCAATTTGATTTAGGCAAGAAAAATATGGGTCTTGTCATGTTTACAAAAGGTTGGAGGAGACAGAGTTTTAATGACAATATGTAAGTTCTGATCTTTTAAAAACTCATGTCAACAAGAGCATAGTTCAATGAGTTTAATGACATAGAATGTGTATTCTTGATCAGGAGGTTCAAATCCCATACCCCACATATTGTAAAAAAAAAAAAAAAATCTTTAAAAAACCATTGAGGAAGGAGGAGGGAAGGGAGAAGATTGAAATATCCAAGGTTATGGAGACAAGATATATGTTTTAGATAGTGACCTTTAATTGAAACCCTTAAGATAAGAAGAAGTTAAAAGAAAGAAAAAAGAAAGAATAGAGAAGCAATAATAATGCATTGGAAGGTCAAGATATGTACCCATTTGTATGGTGGATAGGATTTTAAAAGTCTACCTCGATTGAAATGTTAGGTCTCAATTATGTCATTGAATATTTTCAAAAGTGTGATAGAAATAATAAAATTTTGTGAAAAGTATTTAAATAAATAAGTGAACAATGTTCACTTTTTTAAATAAGTTAAATAAAATATTTTTACTGGTGTTCGTGTTGATTTTAGTGATATTTTTTTTTTTGAAAAGATCATTTTAGTGATATTTTGTTAGTATTTATCATACTTCATCCAAATATTTTATGGTATAGTGATTTTTTTTTTTGGGTTAATGCGTTTAACTCTTAAATGTATAGAAACATCTAAAAGAAGTATCGACATGTCAACAAAAGTATTTAATTTCTTATCAAGCATGCGTATCGTATTTGACCATCCAAAATGATATTAGTTACGTGTAGTGTAGAATTGTAGAAAAAATAAATAAAAAATCTAGATTCATGTAGTGATTTGTGACTTTGTGAGTATGACTTGTGAGTTTGTGATTCTAGTTTTGAAAAGTCTAACTTATGAATATATGAATTAGTTAAAAAAATCTTGTATATCGTATTTATAAATATAGTTTGATGTAAAGAAATTTCAAAGGTAAGTATAAATTTTTAGATTTATTTCATTTTTCGTTCTTGTAAAAATATTTATTTTAATTTTTGAACTTTCCAAAAATTACAATTTTATTCTCTTAAAGAAAATTTTTTAAAATTGAAAAGATGGAGAAGACTTTTCAACTTTTGAATTATTATTGTAAATAACATTATATTCTTTAAAACTAAACACATTTTTTTTAAAGGAAAACATTATTAACGCTACCACAGTTATAGAGGACAATTTTTATTAATATTATAATTTTTAAAACTTATTACTAAAATATAGTAGTTTTAAAACTTATTATTTAAATATTGTTGTTTTAAATTTACAGGTGTATGGTCGTCTCTTGAAGAGACGACCATGACCCGCGTGTCTGCATGTCGTCTCTTCAAGCGGCGACATGCAGACGTGGCATAATTTAAAAAAAAAAAAAAAAAAATTCGTGGAGGTCGTCTCTTCTCCATGAATGTATGTCGCAAGTTGGATGGTTGGCAGGGTGGTAAGAGAAATCATTTTTCTCCTTGCATTCCTGTGTTCGATTCCCAGCAAGCGCATCTTCATTAATTTTTTTTCTTTTTTTGCATTTTGAAAAATGCTAGAACTTTTTTTCCACTTTTATTTTAAAATCGAAATTTATATACAGAAATTTAATTTAATATATAAATTGCATTTTTTTTGTATTTTTTTTTATTTTGAATTATAAAATTTTATAATTAAAACCTTTTAATTAAGTCAACATTTTTCTTGAAAAAATATTTTTCTTCATTTTTCCTTTTCTTTTTATTTTTTTAATTTCTTTTAAATAAAGTTATTGACGATTTGATTAAAGTTTAGATAAGTAATACCAGCCGTTTTTTTCCTCTAGCTTGTCAATGTAGATGAATAGTCGATCTTCACTTGAAAATTTAAAACTACGATATTTATCCAATAAATTTTAATAAAAATTTCTAAAAGTTTTAAAGACTACCATATAAAAGGAAAATATTTAGTTAATTGAAAGAAAAGAGAAATAAAAACAAGAAATAGAACAGATGAGGTTGATGTGGAAACTTTCTTTAGAAAAAAAAAAAAGAAAATTAGTTTTTTTTTTTTTTTTTTGAAACTAAAAAGAAAAAGAGTTGATATGGAAAGAGATGTGTGTTTTGGATTAGGGAAAACAAATCAAAAAGTCAATATATTTATTTCAAAAAATAAAAAATTAAAAGAAAAAAGAAGAACAAACCACATTTTTTCAAAAAAAAAAACACGTGTTGAATTAAAAAGTTGATTATAAAAATTTTATAATTCAAAATAAAAATATAAAAAAAAAGTGCAATTTCTCCATTAAATTAATTTTTTGGTATAAATTTCAATTTTTTTAAAAAAAGTGATAGCATTTTTCAAAATGCAAAAAAGAAAAAAAAATTAACCAATATGCGCTCATTGGGAATCGAACACAGGAACACAAGGATAAAAATAGTTTTCCTTGTCATCTTGCCAACCATCCAAGTTGTTTTATACATTCATGGAGGTCGTCTCGACCTCCACGATTTTTTTTTTTTTTTAAATTATGCCACGTTTGCATGTCGTCTCTTGAAGAGACGACATGCAGACACGCGGGTCATGGACGTCTCTTCAAGAGACGACCTACACCTGCATATTTAAAACAACAATATTTAAATAATAAGTTTTAAAACTACTATATTTTAATAATAAGTTTTAAAAATTATAATATTAATAAAAATTGTCCCAGTTATAGATGGATTCTTTGAAAACTGATAAACTGATTTTTAATATTGAAAAATAAATATTATACATTAAAGGAACGAGCATAGGTATTATCAAGCATCTTCTCAAAAAAAAAAAAAAAAAGTATTATCAAGCATTTTAAAAATGAAAATAATTAGAAAATATAGTATATACGCACAATCACAATTATTGATAGAGCGTTGTCAAAAAATAAAAAATTAGGTTAAATTATCAAACCTTAAGTCTAAACTATAGAGTTGATTTTAATTATATCCCTGAACTTTCAAAAGTTTCATTTTAACCCTTGAAGTTGAAGTTTGAACTTTGTTTCAAAATGACCCTTGAAGGTTTTTTTTTTGGTTAAATTCATGGACAAAAAATGATGTGTTTGCATATGTATTGTTGCTTATGTGAATAGATTTGAACACATACGTGAATAAATAAATAAAAACACATGCAAACACATCATTTTTTGTTAGTAAATTTAACGGAAAATGTCTCTTAGAGTTGTTTTGAAACAAACTTCAAAATTCAAGGATTAAAATGAAACTTTTGAAAGTTCAAGAGTATGATCGAAACCAACCCATAATTCAGAGGTATTTTTTATAATTTAACCAAAAAAATAATCGATAGAGCTCCAATATCGAAAACTACTTATCTAATTTTAGAGATGAAGCTATTATTTTAAAAATAAAAAAAAAAAGTGAAATGTATAATTACATCTACACAAATAACATCTCTTTAGTTTGTTTTTCTTCCTCTTTTGGAAAAATGACGGTGATAAAAATACCAAATATAAGGTGCAAATGAAAATATAGGGTAATTAAAATAAATAAAAAAAATAGTAAATAAAAAACTAAAGAAAAATTGAAACCGATGGATTATTATTAAAAAACAAACGGGCAAAATTGGGAAAGAAAGTTTCTTTGCTACAATATTAATAAAAAAAAAAAAATTTGTTTAAAAAAAAAAATATTAATAAAAAAATGTTTTTTTTTTTAAATTCTGCTAAAAAAAAGGATGTATTTAAAATTTATGTTTCGAATATAAAATTAGTGGATAATATAAGGTTTTTTTTTTTTTTTTTTTAAATCTTTTTCATTTGAACTAAAAGTGTACTGATTTTTTTTTTTTTTTTTTTTTTTTTTTGGCTAGTGACTTAAATAATCCAACTTTTTTAAAAAATGAAGTTGAAAATAGAATAAAGTGCGATAGTCCATATATCAAAATAAATATATGTTTTCTATCCCTATGTTGAGTGCTTTTTCAAATTGGTCACTGATCTCTTAAAAGTTTTAATTTGGTCTATCTATAATGATTTTTTTTAATAAAAAAGTCCTTATAATTACTAAATATTAGACGATATATAAATATAAAATAGTAATTTTTATAAGTTTCTCAATGGTTAATATAACCTATCATTTCAATGAATTTTCTTTTAACAATATGAGCAATTTTGGGTAAATTAGTAGGTTTTACGTACTAAATTATATAAAACGAGTAAGGTTTTTTTTTTTAAGTTAAATTATCAACAATACCCATTATCAACAATACCCATTAACTGTAGAGTTTGTTTCAATTATATCTCTAAACTTTTAAAAGTTTAATTTTAGACCTTGAAGTTTGAATTATGTTTTAAAACGACCCCTGGAGACATTTTCCATGAAATTTATTGACAGAAAATGATGTGTTTGCATGTGTTTTATTATTATTTTTTTCCACCTATGTGTCCATATTTATTCACATGAGCAACAATACATATGCAAAAACATCCGTTTTTGTCCATGAATTTAACGAAAAAAAGGTTCTAAGGGTTATTTTGAAACAAACTTCAAACTTTAAGGACTAAAATGAAACTTTTGAAAGTACAAAGTATAATTGAAATAACCTACCCGACCCATAGTTCAAGGGCATTTTTGATAATTTAACCCAAAAAAAAAAGTTATAGGTGAGTGTTATACTTATTTCACCCAAATAAAAATAAGAGTATGTACTCAGTTGATAAACTGTATTTTAACCTTCTCGCAGGTAAAGGGCTTAGCATATGTAGCTCTTGGCCTGGAGCATGATAAATGTCGACATGTTAATCTCAGATAAGGCATACTATAGAACGGTAGACTTGATCAAGGTGTAGGGAAGCTTAGGTTTTGGGGGGGCTGGATAGGGGTTTTTATTCTGTTAATGTGTAGCGCCTCCTTAAACTTTTCTTCTTGGTTTTATGTGCAAAGATGCTCTTTGATGGTAATATTGTTTGCAGGCCTAAATACTGAGATCAGTGCTCGTTTTTGAGGTGGATAGTCTGAATACTTTAATTGGCTGGCTTGGTGTGGCAATGATCGAGGAGTTGATAGCTAGCTGAATTGCAGAAAATCATATGGCTGTCTTTTTAGAGTGAGGCACGCCATTTTCGTGTGGGGAAGAGTGTTGCACGATGGTTGGTGATCTTGGCCTAATTTTTTAGACCGCTCCTCCGTGTGTGGAGGGTGTGGTTGTATCTGATTTCCTTTGTAATGTGTTGCTCTTTGAGCGATTCTCTTGGTGTTATGGTAGGTTGATGCGTTCTGATGTTCAAAAAAAAAAATTGAAAAAAATTATAATATACACCAAAAAAAAAACATTTGAGATTAAAACACATATTTAGGCTAGATATATAAACCCAAACACAATAATTCAAAATAATAAAATAAAATAACCCAAACACAATATTTTTGTAACTTTTTGGCACAGATTAACTAACTATGCTTTCCAGAATGTTGTAAGGCCAAAAGTGGAGGCAAACCCACTGGCATAAAGTTGTACTGATAACCACGAGATCTGTGGTTTGAATCACCCACCCCACATACTGTCAAAAAAAAAAAAAAAAAAAAAATGGAGGCAAACCCCAATAGTGCCAAATTTTTATCTTTTCTCCTACTTATTTTATATTCCTTGCTTGAGTTTTGTGGAACTTTAACCCAATCATATTTTCATCAACCAAAGTTAAGGATTTAAGTTAAGGAAGAAAAGAATGTCACATTATATGACACTTTTCTTTCTTTCTTCTTCTTTCTTTTTTAAGAAAACAATTAAAATGTTATTCTTACTTAGATATATCATAAAATGTGTTAATCATATATATAACAAAAAGTGACTATTTGGAAAATAGTAAAGGACGTAGAAATGTTTTATTGACACATTGGGTTACTTGCAAACGAAGAACGTTTAATTTCCTAGGTTGTTCACCCTTCATATAATAGTAGTGTTGCAAGTTGTGACAAAGTAAAATGTCATAGCTCCAATATACTTAGTTTATAGATCATGAGTTTTGTGTTAAAAGGAAATGACTATCCAAAATGCAATATCTGTAGGTACAGTGGGTAAGTACATGTTTGGAATGACTTTTTTAAGTGTTTAAAAACACTTTTTTAAATACTTAAAAAGTAATTCCAAACAGGTCTTAAATGTTGGAGCTTTGAGCACTTAATACCATAGATATAGCATCATGAGATGAAAAAAAAAAAGAGTTGAGGATGTAATGTTGTGATAAGCCAGAAATCGTAATAAGTTGAGTTAAATGAAGTCAAAGTGAGCATAAAGGTTCAAATTCCCCCATCCCTAAATGTTGTTGAACTAAAGAAAAAAAATTGAGTTAAATGGGCTCACTACAAGAAAATGTACTTTTAGTGACAACTTTTTAGTGATGCAGCTAAAATAAGTCACTAAAACGTACCTTTAGCGACATGCTAAAATCGACGTCACAAATGGAGAGGTAGAAACATGTCATGTGATTAGTCTTGAGTCATGTGTATCATCCTATAGACATGGAGAAGTAGAAACATGTCATGTGATTCTTGAGTCGAGTTTACAATCAAGTAGCAATTGACATTATCTAAAAAAAATTAGTTTGAAAATATCAAGCTATCATGCCAAGCTAGATTTAATTTTCCCACACATTATCAAAATAGCCTTTTGTTTTATAGAAATAAAGTATACTTAAAAAGGAAAAGAAAGAAAAGATATTGAGTAACTATTAGGTTTGAAAGTACATTCCCTTTCATTTTTTCTTTTAATTTGTTTTTATGAATGTCACATATCTTAAAGTGAAGTTGTCAAATTTTAGAAAGTATCATTAGCTTGTAAATATTAATTTCAAGTATACTATAATTACAAGGATCATCTTACCAACATTTTCAAAAGAATAATTTTGAAAAAAAAAATCACTATATAGTTTTCTAAACCAATTTAAATTGTTTCTCTCTTTTCTTCTAGATGAGGACCTTAATTTTCTCTTTAACCTACAAAAGTATTGAATGTCCGTCAAAAAGAGATTTGGTACGGAATTAGTGGCCAACATGATTTAAAAAATGACCAAAAGAATATATAAATTATAGTTGAATATATATGACTTCAAATCTACACATTTTAAACCATACATCGGTAACACAAACACCAAAACAGATTACGAGAGACTTGGAATACAAACAAGAATAGTCTTAAAATAATTGTTCTAAGTACATAAACAATCCAACATTATTGTGATTAGGTTTTCATTAGGCAATGGCATTAAGCACACATAAATGCCTAAAATTTGACTCCCTCCATGATAAAGTAGGTGAACCAAACATCCAACATTTCATAACATTTTCCCAATAAACAAACAGAAAATAACAACAACAAATAAATCTAAATAAATTTGTCCTTTGGAAGATCTATATCATGTGTTTGGCTGTTTTTGGATTGTTGGACTGACTTTGACATGGGCCAACTATTCAAATTTTGTTTTTTTAGAAAAATGTATAATATATGGTAATTTCTCAATCTTCCACAACTAATAAAAATACAAATATTATATAAATAATTTGTCCAGTAATATACGTCAATTACCTCTTAACTATACTCATTTCGACACTATCATTTTTAATTTGATCTTTAATATTGTAAAAATTTTGATTTCACTTTCACATGATAAATTTTTTTTCAAGTAAATCTTTACTAGAAGTCTAAAAATGTGGTTGAAATTGAAAAAAGAAAAGGTATGATAATTAAAAATACGGTTAAATATCTATTTTCTCCCATCCAACTAAACAATCCAAATGGCCAACAAGAGCTTAGCTCAACTGCCATTGATAACCACATGGTTTGTAGTTCGAATCCACTCCCCACATATTGTCAAAAAAAAAAAAAATGGAGATAAAAGTCTTTTTTTAAAATAAAATTTTGAGGACGATAAAATGTATTTTTGATCCTTTGAACATACAACATTTCTATTTTTATTTCCTAAACACTTAAATTTATTTCATTTTTTACTTTAAACTTGTAAAATATATATTTTAATCCTTCAACTTTTAAAACGAACTTATTTTAACTGCCACCTTTAATATTTTTTTTCAATTGTTTGAATAGAGATAATATATGGTTCAAATATGTTTATAATACATACACTTATATCCACATGTACCAAAATCATATAAGCTGCCTAAAATAGATATTGGGTGAACATATCATAAGTAGGAAAAATGTAACAATGATCAAAATGATTTTTTTTTTAAAAAATTCTTACAACAAAATTATAAAGAGTTTGATTTAAAAAAAAATTGAAGTACTACAATGAAAATTTAAACTATATTTTTAATCAAACAAGATGAGTTGTTATTAGGTTAAAACATCATTTTGGTTCCTATATTTTAGAACTTGTTCCATTTTAATTCTTATATTTTCAAATGTCTAAATTTTTTTATATATATATCAAACTTGGTGAAATAATAATAATAATTTCCATTTAAGAAAATGCACAATGTGAATATATTTTTCAAAATTCATGGAGAGAATTAAAGCTAATAGAGACCATTTTTTTTTTTTCTTTAAAAAATTAACTATAAAGCTAGTAGTATACACTATTCTTTTTTCTTTTTTGTTAAAAGTATAAAAACTCCGTTTAAAAGTATATGTAAGGGACAACGGAGACAACACTGATCTCCACAATGGTATGATATTGTCCAGGCATAAGGACTTTGCTTTTGATTCACTCTGTCTCATACATACTTGTCTTCCCTTATAAGCCCATGATCCGCCCGGCACTGTCCTTGGAATCCCAAACTTATCAGAGATCGGTGTCGTGTTCGTTGTCCCTTACCAGACTTCGAACAGTATATAGACTAAAATAATCAAGCAAAATAAAGGACAAAATCCTATTTTAATGTTATTATTATTAGTATTATTATAATAATGGAATAGAGCGAAGAGGACATCACGTGATTTGGCAGTATTTGAATCGTTGGACCGACTTTGACATAGGTCATTAAACAAAATCAAACAATTAAAAAAAAAAAAAAAAAAAAGAGTCTAATAATGTAATTTCACAAGAAAATAATAATGATTAAAAAGAATTGGTGAAAAAGGTAGGAGTTTTGATGTGGGCGACACGAGTCAGGAAATCTGGGATTTTTGGTCAACAAAATTAACGGTATGATGCACATCTCATACAAACACACACAACCATATTGTGGGTCCCGCTCTCCTTCTTTTTCTTTTAATTTTCAATGAATCATTGTTCATCATCATACGCTCCCATTTTATTTTCACACCCTTGCGTGTACTACACTCTCCCAACTATTGGTCAATTCTCAATGTCAAGTCAAACTTAATTTGTCAAAAGAGTGTCAACGGGGTCGGGGTGGGGAAGACTTCTCGATTCTTATTTATTTGAAATTTCTTTCGAGAAAATTTTCATTTTGTTTACAATATGTAGGAGTGGAGGATTTGAACTATAGACTTCTTGATCGTTAGTACAAGTTTTATGACACTTGAGTTATGTTCATGTTGGTAGATATTTCAAATTGGAGGTTGGATTTTTTTTTTTCTTGAAAGAGATTAAAAAAAAATAAAAACTAAATAGTATATAATAATGTATGAATTGATTTTTTTTTTTGAAAGAGTGAAGTTAATAACCAATTATACGTGAATAGTTAAGGTCTCGTTTGATAACAATTTTGTTTTTGGTTTTTGGTTTTTGAAAATTAAGCCTACAAACACTACTTTTACTCTCAAGTTTCTTTGTTTTGTTGTCTACATATTTCCCTTGTTTTCAAAAACAAAGTCAAATTTTGAAAACTAAAAAAAGTAGTTTTCAAAAACTTGTTTTTATTTTTAAGAATTTGGCTAGGAATTCAAATGTGTCCTTAACAAAAATGAAAACCATGTAAGGAAATTGGGAGGAAACAAGCATAATTTTAAAAACCAATTTTAATATAATAAAAAATGATTAAAATTTGTGGGATGGAGATGGGTGAGAGTACACTCTCCATCCTCAAAATTGGATTTGAGAGAGATCCCTTATCTCTAATCAAATCGGTAACTTCTATGTTTTTATTTATTTTCCAACTTTGCACATACGTTACACTTTGATCTTTTATTTATTTATTTTGAGTATATCAACATTTGGAGATGGAGAGATTCGAACCTCTGACCTCATGGTCGAGGGTACATGCCAATTACCGCTGAGCTAGACTCGGTTTGGCACACTTTGATCTTTTATTTACTTAAATACCATTCTTTTTTATCATTTCGCACAGGAAAAACCATGTGTAAAAAACACATTTTCAAATAGAGTTAAGAACCACACGTTTACATCTTTATTACTATTTCTCTCATCAATCCAAATGGAGGAATACTAATACTTCAAATTTTGATCTTCAATCTTAAAAAAAAAAAAAAAAAAGCGAGAGAAAGTGCAGGACACGGCAAAGAGAAGCGCGTGAAGACGAGGGAAAAAGATGGCGGTCGGATGACTCAGCTCCTCCTTTCGGCTTTATAGTAATGAACGATGATGATGAGTCATGATGATGATGATACATAACAATGTATGTATGTATGCATGCATGTATGTATATGGATGATGGGATTATTCTTTTCTTGTTTCGTCACTCCACCGCCCGTTCCTTGCTTCCATCGATCCTCATCCAATTCTCCAAAATTTTCCATCAATATTAAATTTTCTCGTCAGATTCTGAACATCAAATCCGAAAGCAAACAAACCCATTTTTTCTTTTTTTAGTATTTTTTGGGATTTAATTCAATTTCCCCCAATTTTTTGCTTCTCGTATTGTACGAATTTGCAAAAGCCGAAGCAGCTTAATAAGAGAGAACCCGTAATCTCTCTCTTTCTCTTTCTCTCTCTCTCTCGCGCGCGCTCTGAGAGAAGAAGGTTCTGATCGTGTTCCTCTTCTTGGTAGCAAAGCAAATCTTTCTGTCTTCATTCTTTCTTCCTTACACAGACTATCTGTCTATCTCCACTCCACATTTTGTCGTCTTTACTCTCCCTTTCAATTCCCAGGTGGGTTTGTCTTTGCTTTGCCGATTGCAATTCCCCCTTCTCTCTCTCTCTTTTTTTTTTTCTTGTGTTCGATTCTTCTTTTGTCTGGCTGAAGATGGACTCCGGTGTTGATTTCTTTGTTATTCTTCTGTGTTCTTTGTGTTTTGAATTCTGTGTTCGTTGCTTCAGTTGTTTCTTCTCTTCTTTTGATGGTGTTCTGCGATTACTTGTGCTCTTTCTTTTGATAATTTGCTGTGGAAGTGTGTTTGGTGAAGTGGGTCGGTTTGTTTTGCCTGTATTTCTTTCTCTTTCGATGGGAATTTGTCTTTGCCTCGAGAAATTGTGGTGGGTTTTAGCTCAGAATGCTTCTGTGCGAAGAATTTAGGGTTCGTTCCTGACGTTAATTTCGATTTTCGAGATGGGTGGCATTGCCTTTTAGTGAATTCTTTTGTTTCTATTGTTTCGTGTAGGACATTCTATTTGTTTCTTTGCTTCTAGCATCGTTTGTTTACTGATTGTAGTTGAATATGACTTGTTGGGAAGAGAAATTAGGGTTCTGAACGTTATAAATTTGTCTGGATTTTGTTCTTTATTATGTGTTAAAGTATATTTTCTTTTTCTTTCCTAGGGCTTGATTTTGTTCTGTTGAGAATTCAAGCCAAGAGAATGTATATAGTTCTTCAACTGGTGGTGCTATGGTAAAACAGGTGCAGGCTCTGACCATAACTCTCCAACCTTTTGAACTATAGGGATAAAATTGCACAATTGGATGACAAGTTCTTGATTTTTCTTCAAGAAAATAAAAAGTTCTGGTTCTCAGTTTTTTTTTTCTCCCTTGCTTTGGTTTCATCATATTATGCAGGATTGTGAGTACTTCTCTTTGCTATGGATATCTAGAATCGACACAGAAATGTTGTATCAGATGGCTAGCGTATTGTAGCATGAGGACAGTTTAAGAAATTAGAATTTCAAGGTTTTACATGTTAAAACAAGGAACTAGTATAACTCATGCGGTTCCTTGTTTTATAGAAGCAATCGTTTGAATTTTTTTTGCTGATGCTGCTGTTGGCTTAGTTCGGCTCAAGATTTGGAATAATAATCGAATTCAAAGAAATTCTTTTTACATGGGTAATAAGCTTGGAAGGAGGAGACAAATGGTGGATGAGAAGTACACAAGGCCTCAAGGGCTTTACAACCATAAAGAAGTGGATCATAAGAAACTTAGGAAACTCATACTTGAATCAAAGCTGGCTCCATGTTATCCTGGAGATGAAGAATCTGCCTCTGATCTTGAAGAATGCCCCATATGCTTTCTGGTTTGTCATCACTTTTGGATCTTTATAGGTTCTGTATTTTCCTATATCTTGATGGATTATCGTTCATCTTTTTCCTTCTCTTGTTCATTGGTTCTGGTGGATTAAAATATTAAATGTCTACAAAGTTATAGGAAGTTAAAAATCTCTCTCTTTTTTTTCTTTGGGAACGGTTACAGGAAGTTAAGCATCTTTTATTTTTCACTATTTGTTAAGCCTTGTAATTTCCTTTGTTAAATATCTTTCATCTCCCATATTTATTGAGGTGACAAATTGAAATGTTATAGTTCATCTATGTTTTTGGATGTTGTAACCTTTTCTTTTCTTTTCCTTTTCCCCTCTCTTTCAGTATTATCCAAGTCTCAATCGGTCAAGATGTTGCATGAAAAGCATTTGTACAGGTAAATTTAGTGGGCTAACTTTCACAAATGACTTATGTTATGAATTTCATTTAGTCTGATTTTCCTTCTTTTTCCAGAGTGTTTTCTACAGATGAAAGTTCCAAATTCTACCCGGCCAACACAGTATCCTTCACCATGATTCTCATGTCATGCCTTCTTATTTATGTTATGCTTTTTTAGTTTAATTTAAAGCTTTACTTCATCACTATCAATCTTGTATTTCTTAACGTGAGGAGGTGTCCTTTTTGCAAAACCTCAAACTATGCTGTGGAGTATCGAGGTGTGAAATCAAAAGAAGAGAAGAGTTTGGAGCAAATTGTAAGACTCGATAATGTCATATTTGGTATTATGTTTTATTGGAACTGTGAGACATCTGAAGCTTCTGTCCCCAATTGAAACTTATGATTAAACAACATTTATTGAAATTTCCTAGGAGGAACAGCGTGTTATAGAAGCAAAGATTAGAATGCGGCAGCAGGAACTTCAGGATGATGAAGAAAGAATGCAGAAAAGACATGAATTAAGTACCTCTAATGCTGATATGACTGTGGAGGATGGTGAAGATAGCTCTGCAGCTGGTAGGATTTTACATCATTCAGGTGTTTTGTATTTTGAATTTTTTTCCCCGCTACTGGGCAATATTTATCATCATTTTATGTGCTTTATTTTGGCAGCTCCATCCTCTCAATCACCTACTGAAGATGAGGAAATAGTTACCTTGCAAGATTCTTGTATGACCCAGATCAGACCGCCACCACCTCCTATTCCCATTAGGAGCAACAGGTTCTTTTCGTTCTCTTTTGATTACTTTTCTGTCCATTAATGGACAGTTTTGCCAGTAATGTTCTTACCTTTCATTGATACTTGTGCTGCTAATGGAGATGTTCTCCACTAATAAGTTGAATGATGAGACTTGCGGGAGAACTCTATATATATTTTTCTGAAAGAACAAAGCCTCTTGTTCTTTGACATCAATTTTACATACACCAGCACATTTCAATTTGCTTTTCCTTCAAAAAAGTTTCTGCAAATAATCATTCTCTCTTTATCTCACACACAAAATTTTAGAAGTCATTGAATAATCTCCATGGTTCAATTTAAGTAATTTGAACTCTTCAAATTATTTTCTACCAATCATTGCTCTCCCAGAAATTGTAACAAGTACATGTTGCTTATACCAAATTATATAGTCAGATTGATATAAAATTTTTCTCCACATATTCAAGGTATTAATTAGCAATGATCTCTCTCTCTCTCTCAAGGAGAAGGGGTCGATCTCTCCCTCCCTCCCTCCCTCTCTCTCTCTCTCTCTCTCTCTCTCTCTCTCTCTCTCTCTCTCTCTCTCTCTCTCTCTCTCTCTCTCTCTCTCTCTCTCTCTCTCTCTCTCTCTCTCTCAAGGAGAAGGGGTCGATATCTAGCAACCAGGGAAATTGCAAAGAAAGCTCTCTAATTACAGGAAAAAGAGAAGAAAATTTCATATATATTTGGAGTTAACTGCCCAAAAAAGATCATACTGAAAGCAGTGATACCTTTTGACCTATATCTTGAAAGGTTGGCCAAGGACCAGGATTGAAGAGAAGTAATCATTAACTGCCACTGTTGGAAGGATGAAGAATGTCACATGTGAGCTACTTTCGTCTGGAGGAAGGAGCTTTGAGTTGAGGAGATAGAAGAGATTATTTCCTTTTCTCTAGCTTTGAGCCAATAATGGGGGCCTTTTGAGTGGGTAAGGACAATTGGTAATACCAATCATTTGCAATTTGCAAATAACCTGATTGTTTAGTGTGGACGATGAGGAAAAATTACAGAACTCAAATGATATTCCTAGATTTTTCTGAAGCCTTTCAGCATGAGGACTAACGGAGCTAAATCCATGCTAGTAGGAATTAATATTGGGATTATGGGATGTATATGACCAAGTTACTAGACTCTTGTTCTTGGGGTCCTGGGCCCTGGCTAATTACTTTTAGTTCTTGGGGTTTTTTTCTGGGAGGAAATGTCACCACTACACAGACCTGGGGTCTGGTAAAATAAGGACTTTGGTAAACTTTCTTGGTCATCAAAATTTACAATACAATCTCTAGCCGAAGTTGTACAGTTGATTCTAGTTTGATCTATTTTATTCACCTTCCTTATTTCCTTTCCGTTTTCAAATGCCGACGAAGATTGCCAACAGGTTGGAGACTGGAGAGAAGAATCGGAGATCTGTCATGGTGGTTGGCTTGGTGGAGAAGATTCTTGCCATCTTGTTAATTGGAGTATCATTTCCTTTCCCCCTAGTTTTGGTGCTGGTCTTGGCCTTGTAAACTTTGGGAACCACAGTGTTACTCTCCAAATGGGTTTGGTGATTTTCTGAGGAAGGAGAGAAAAGATGCTTTGGTGAAATACATTGTCAAGGCAGTTGATTGCGGTGGTTCATGAATAAGAGTAGGCTCGTTAATGGAAGAAACCACTGGGATTTTTTTTGGGAAAGCAGAAGTTGCAAGTTAAGTGGTTTTCTTCTTTTGAGACTGGCTGCAGTGACTAGATTTCATTTCAGAGGGCTTCTGGATTAGTAAGCAGTCAATAAGAATGTTTTCCTGAAATATAAGTGGTGGCTTAGCTCCACCAGAATGGTAGAGGAAGTGTTGGAAACTCCCCGATAGGAGAAATTTAATCGATCTTGAGGCTTTTGAGTGGTCTGGTTGTATGGATTTCCTTCAGACTTTCCAACAGAACCAATCACCGGATTCTAGAATGCGGTCTTGAGAATTCTAGCAGATACTCGGTGCAAGTCTATTTTCGACCAGTTGACAGCTAGACATCGTCTTGGTATCTTATGAAAGCTGTTTGGAAGTTTAAATGTTCCAAGAGTGATAAACTCACTCATGTGGATAACAGAATCAGTCTAAAAACTTGAAGGAAATACCATTTCTCCTATTTGTTTCTTAATTGATGCATTTTGTGCAAAAGGAAGCAGATGACTGGCCCAAATATATTCAGTGCACGAATTTTTCATCTTGTTGTGGAATGAACTGGCACTTCCCTTGAAAAATTCAAGGTATGCCTTGCGGTCACTTTTGAATGAAAAGCCAAGGGCCTACAGACCAATGCGGTGAAAACATTGTTCTGATGGATTTGAAAGGAAAGAGACAGTTTTGATGATAGATTCAGAGGTTGGGTAGAAGCTGTGAGGCTTAGCTAGACTTTTTATTCATTTTTGGTTAACCTTTTCCAAATATTTTTGCAATTACTTTTTTATCAGTTCTTTTTGTAATTTATAGGGCTATCGTGACTGTATTTTTTATATTTTTCATGAACATTTCTAGACTCTCTCTCTCTCTCTCTTTTTTTTTTGAGGGGGGGGGGGGGCGTTGAGTAAAAGTATGCTCTGCTATTTTTAAGTTTAATCATCCGAAGTACATATCAGTTAGTCTGTTTCCTTAAAAAAAAGGATATAACCTAGAGTCAATTATAATTGAGGGACATGCATGCTACGTATAAAAAAAAGGCTTGGAAACGGGATGCATACATCTTTTTGGAATGATACATGGCTAGGCATCGTTCCTCTTAAATTATCATATCCTCGACTTCACCGGTTATCAACTAGACTTACAGATTCAGTTGCCCAAGTTTGAAATTCAGAATCTAAAGCATGGGATTTGGGCCTCCGTCGAAATTTAAATGAGGAGGAGATTATGGAATGGGCCAATCTCTCAGATCTCCTATCTGCAGTCATCATTAGAAATGTTCAAGATTCTTGGTTATGGCCTCTTGACTCTTCTAATGCCTTTACAGTCAAATCTCTGATGGAAGATTTAGTCCATTCAAATGGGTCATCTCGGAACAACCTATTCTCGATAATTTGGAAGGACCAATACCCAAAGAAGATCAAAATTTTCTTATGGGAGCTTAGTCATGGTGGAATCAACACTGCTGATAGATTACAAAGAAGAATGCCTAATTATTTTCTCTCCCCATCCTGGTGTGTTATGTGCTGCTTAAATGAGGAATGCCAAATTCACCTCTTTGCTCACTGTTCCTTTGCTTCTCAGTATTGGTCTATTATGTTGGAAGCCTTTGGTTGGAATATGGTCTTGCCAGGAAATATTTTTGATTTGCTAGCTTTAGTTTTTTTAGGCCATCCTTTTCATGGTACTAAGAAGACTATTTGGCTCGCAATCAACCGAGCTTTCTTCTGGTATCTTTGGTGTGAACGAAATGGCAGAATTTTCAGGGACGTTTCTTTACACTTCAAAGCTTTTATGGATCTAGTTTTATTTAATGCGTTGTATTGGTGTAAATTAAAGCACCCTTTTAGTGACTATAGTCTATCTTCTTTGATCTCAAACTGGACTTCTTTCATGTAATGTTTCCTTATGGGAATTTTATTTCCCATTATTTCATTTATCAATGAAATGTCTGTTTCTCTTCTCAAAAAAAAAAAAAAAAAAGTCCCAAAGAAAATTCAAGGGTTTTTGGAAACCATTAGAATTTCATCTTATAATTCATATCAAGCCTCATGATTTTCTTTTATCAGAAAGAGTCGGTCTATAAAGTATTCGTATTATTAAAATTTTCCATCAAGGCTTTAGGAAGACATTTTCTATTGGGTCTATGAGGGAAAATGAGTCGAGAGTACATATGCTACAATCAGAATTTTTAAGCCCAAATTTTGATTATTTTTAGATGAATTTAATTTGTGGTCTTCTGATTGATGGTTTGTTGTGATCAAATGAGGTTTAGTGTATCCATGTCAGAACTATATTTATATGTTTGTGTCCCTACTTTATAATATAGTTGGTTTTGCTCACTGGAAACTAATAATGTCCCATTTAGAAATTTCAGGGATGATGAATTTGACCTAGATCTCGAGGACATAATGGTCATGGAAGCAATCTGGCTCTCAATTCAGGTAAATAGCTCATCCATTAGGGTAGAAGAACTATTCTTGTTTTTTGTGTCCCTGATGTGGAACTCTATATAGTGATAGATATTCTATACCCTTGTTGGCACTCATCCCCAGTGTTTTTAATGGCATTAGAGACCTGATAATTTGATACAAGAAGGATTATTTTAAAATAGGTTTAATTTGCTCCAATGATGGATAGTTGTATTTGTAACCGAAGATATTTCATAATTTAGGTGTATGTGTCTTTAGGAGTTTTGTGACTATCCCCAATATCCTTAATAATTGAAACCCTCTTTCTGTAATCTCTAGTTTGGTTTCTATGTACAGGAGCCTTTTCGACTGCTTTCTTTTTTTCCCCCCTTCCGTTTTGTGTATTGCTTTCTTTTTTGTTTGTTTATGGAAGATCAAGCTTTTGTTAAGACAAATTAAAAATACAAACTGGCAATACTAAACGATAGAAACCCTACCACAAAAGGAACATACAAAATACAGAAAGGCCACTACAAAAGCAGCCTCCACCCATCCTTTGTATTCTTTCCTTTGTCTTGAATGAAGGCTTGATTTCTTATTAAAAAAAATATTAGGATGATCCGATGATTCATTATGAAGAAGGGGCATTAACTTCCACAATGATGTCCAATGAGTTTTAACATCTATTATAATATATGGAGCCTGAACATTTGGATGACCTTCTCTTGTGAAGTCTGTTATTGGTTTTAGTTGCTGAAGGAATCGTGTTCCTATTCCTGAGTATGGTTTTTTTGTTATTGGGTGTCCACAATCATGGAAAAGTATACCATCAAGCTCCCCCAGCCTTGACAAAAGTCAAAGAGGATTCCCCCTCCTCCACCCTTTAGATAGGAGGAGTCAAGGATGTTAAAATTATCGGCATGCAGGCAAGCTTTCATGCAACTTTGTCAAATTACGAGAACACCTGCTTAACCTTACAACATGTGAATTTGGAGAAGTTAGAGAATATATAAAGTTGACAATTGTCATATCTTATTACAGAACTCCTTTGAGCAAGAACTTGATAAAGATGCTATATAACTATGATATCCCAAACCTCCCACCATCTCTACACAAGTGTGTTGAGGAAAACTCTTCTATTTATGTCGAGCTGTATCTTCCAACAGATTATCTTATAGCATTATACCAAAGAGGTTTTGATTTTCCTTTGAGGTTAATAGCACTTAACGCCACTGAATACTGAACATAAGAGACCTTGTGCAGACTGGGCGAGCTGCAGAGGATACTCAAAGTTGCAGAGCTGGTTCCACCACATTTAAGTGGAGAAGAGGCAATCCTAGAAAAGGTGTGAAGCATTTCATTAAACACCTACAAAAGGACACACCAACTTGATTGTTGAGAATGATTTAGATTGCCGTGTAGGATTTCATACATGCTGGTTCTTCTAAGAGGTTAAAAGCCGACGTGAACTTAACTTGATTTGGATAACTAGACTTCCAAAGTGGTTTGAGAATCTTTATAGAAAAGGTTTTTCAGTGGCAAAACGTCTCCACAAGCCAGGTTTGGTTGAAAAATAGCCTGATCCTTCTCTCCAGTCTCTCAAATCTTTTCTTTCTGAAAAATAGAAGCCTTCCAGCATAATCGTGAGTTGAGCCCCTTTTGAATGAACACTCAGGATTAGCTTGACCATCCCTGCAATGCTGCACACGGTGAAATACTTGATATTTGTGATTCGGAACAATCTTGGCTTAGCGGCAAGATGGCAGCCAAGGAGAATTGAATTAGCTAACCGAATATCATTTCAAAAAGTTGACAACCTTCTTCAGTGCCTCTTGCAGAATATTTAAGTTTTTGTAGGGGCCATGAAGATTTCAAATTTGGCCTCCAAATACACCTTAATTTACGATGCTGTCTTTCATCGGTTGGCTGAATTATTGTGGTTAAATCAAATAATAGTTTCTATCAAAATTTTGCAGTGTTGAGTGGAGGACTTTCAGGTTTTGCTTATACAGAAGACATGTAATGGGAGTTTGTACCTTGAAAATATGTTAAAACAGTAAGAACAGGACAGGGAAAAGAGCTCGGCGTGCTGTCTATTGGGGGGCGGGGGGGACTAGATTGCTGAACAGTAAAAGAAATGGATCGTTTTCTACTGCTGCTCTAATGATTACATAATTTATTATGAAAGTTTCTAGTTAGGGCCCCTACCCTTACACACGAGAGAGAAACCAGGAGTGAGGAGAGACAGCTAGTGATTTTTTATGCTTGATTGATGGTCTGCCTCCTAACTGTTTTACATTTGAATTGGCTGCAGTATATGGTTTTGTTCATCTGTACTTCGTTTAACTGTATGAAAATTGAAATCTTCAGGAGAAAGGAAGGCATAAAGATGCGGTTAACACCGAGGCTGCTTCTTCGGATCAATATGCAACGGAAGGTCGATATGTCTCTCCAGCCACCATCCCATTAGCTGGAACATCATCATCCCCATCTGGAGGTCTAGCTTGTGCCATAGCTGCTCTTGCAGAGCAACAGCAAATGGGCAGGGGACCGTCATCCACGTGCACAAACGGAGATTTGCCCGTCTTCAATATGCTTCCTGGAACCACGGAATTCTACAACAGGATGAACACCAATGTAGAAAACTATCCACCCGCACAAGTCTCGATCAACCCAGAAAATTATCCACCTCCACAAGTCTCAATCGACACAGTACCGGATTGCAGGATGATCTTAACAAGAAATAATGGAGAGTGGAATCTGGACAATCAATCAGAAGAAGCTGAAGCTGGGACAAGCTACCCAACCTCGGACTCGACCGAAGATAATGGTACCAACTGTGCTTTACCCACAGCGAATGCAATTGATGGTGGAAACCAAGCAACAATACCCATCATTCCTCAGAATTTTGAGGAGCAGATGATGCTGGCCATGGCTGTTTCTCTAGCCGAGGCTCGGGAAGTGTCTACTGGACCCGGGCATTCCTGGCAGCAGTGATCGTGATCATATCTAAACTCGAACATTCGGTTGTAACCAATAGAAATGTAGCTGGCAGAGCGTCGATGGCGTTGCCGAACTGCGAGCTAGGGAATGCACACAAGGAGTGGCGTGATGTTTGTGTTGAAAGGTGAAGGTAGCGACTCCTCTCCCCCCGGCCCCTCGGGCAAAAAAAGAAAAAAGAAGGGTAAAAATGAAATACAAATTCTTTCAGTGAATTAAAATTTGGCTGGTTCATTCAAGTTCATGGTTGGCAATATTTCCTTTTTTTTTTTTTTTTTTTTTTTTTAAATATTAAAAATCTTGTTTCATCTTGTTTACCTTGTGGAAGTTTATAGTCCTTTCTTGTGCACCCTGTAATGTATGGTCTATATGTAAAGTGTATCTCTCTCCCTCCAATGTGAATGGAATTTCCATTTCCATTCATGTTTTTATAATCTTCCCCTATCAATCATCTTTATTCAACTCTCTTGAAAATACTATGTTGTCCACTTTCTAAAACAGACAAGAAATATATATATATATATATATATTTCTATCAACTATCATTACAAAAAGATTAAAAAAAATATTGAATTACTATTATAAAGTCGATCAATAATTAATGGGGTATCTTAAGAAACGTGTTAAATTACCTACTCCCTATACTTCTAGTTTTATTTTGATTTTAGTTTCGTTTGTGTTTCAAAATTTTTAATAGTCTTTCAAAGTTTCGTTGTTCTTTGTGTTGAATTTTTTTTAAAAAAGAAAAACTATTTTATGTGTTTGAGACCAATTTAGGATGGATTTTTGATCCCCATATAAAAATCCAACGTCTTGAAATTCATTTCCTTACATACATGGTACATTTTTTTTTTTTCGAGTATAATTTAGGTAGGATGGGTGGATTTGAACCTTTTACCATTAATTAGTATTATTTTTTTTTTCTTTCTCCAACATGTGGGAGGGGAGTGAGGATTTGAATCACAGATTTCTTGGTCATTAGTACAAGCTTTATACTAGTTGAGTTATGCTCATGTTTGATGTTAATTACCATTGTTATGCTTGACCTACCTACATTCTTTTGGCCCGAAAAATTTCATGATTTTATATTATTATTTTTACCCAACTCAAATCTTAACCTATTAAGCTTCTTTCTTTCTTTTTTTCAATAATTAACCTATTTAGTTTAAAGTAAAACTAATTTAACTTTTAGCTCATCACCTCTTTCAACACAATTAAAAAAAAAAGAAAAAAATACACTTTTGGTCCCTGAGGTTTGGGTTAGGTTTCATTTTGGTCCCTACGTTTTCAAACTCAACAATTTAGTCCCTGAAGTTTGATTTTAGTAGCATTTTAGTCCCTTGGTTAGTTTTTCCGTTAATAAGCTAACAGAAAGCTGACTGTATGTATTTTTTATTATTTTCCTAAGCTGATGTGGTATTTATTTTATTAAAAAAAATACTTTTTAGTTTTTAATAAAAAGAAATATTTTGATTATATTTTTTATTTTATTTATTTTAATGTATTTTACTTCTCTCTCTTCTTTTTCTCATCTATCTCTCTTTCCTTTTCTCCCACTCCGATCGCCGCCGCCACCGTGACCCATCGCTCGCAACCGCCTCCTTCTTCTCTCTATTTTCTTCTTCTTTTTTATGTTTCATTTTATTCTTTTGAGAATGGAATTGATAGATTTGTTGAAACATTACAAGTTGGAGTAATAGATCTAAAATGGATTGGTACGTTGATGAAATTTCATTTTCAAAGGAATACATAAAGCAGAATGTTTTTTTTTTTAATCTTTGGGCATTCTATTAGTAAGTTTTGGTTCACAACCAAAATCTTATGTGATTCTCTTGATACTTTATAGATTATTTCGATGGTAAACAAAATCTCACAATAAGAAAAACAATTGTGGTTGGACTTTGTGTGCAAGTCCATCACCTACCTGTCACGCTTCAATAATGGCAGTGACCTTAGATCTCAAATGGTACACATCCATTTCAAACATTAAATTCAGAAAATAGCATAAAACAATGATAATCAGGCTCCTCCCCCTCAATTTCAAAAAAAAAAAAAAAAAAAAAAAAAAAAAAAAATTAAAAAGAAAAGCTCCTCCCCCAGTTTTGATTCCATATAAGCTCTAAAGCTCCACTTCAGCCTGCTTCAATTTTTTTGGGTTAAAAGAATCTTGCTCTCTGGTCATAGTTGTACTCTAGAATCTCGTGTAATTTCTCAAGTTTTTGTTCCACAAGTTTGTGTCTCTGCAAGATTTAAAAGTTTGAACTATAAGCTAAATTAGAAAGATCATTTAAATCTAGTCGAAGACATATGGATCTTCGGGCATGAATAAATTTGATTATTTAAATTCAACAATTTTAAATTCAATAGTAGTGCGAAATAAACCCAATCCAGCACAATCAAGTTGAATGTGGTTCACATACGAAAGTGTCCATCTATTTACAATATTTTTGAAAATTTTGAACAAGAATTTAGAAATATAATTGTGAAATGGTGGGACACATACTTTGTCTTGAGCATCAAGGAAGAGAGCAAGGCATAAAAATGTTGCTTCAGAAAAAATATCTTGAAGATAAGGGTCAAAACAGACAAACCGAGAGAAAATAAAAAAACAGAGCAACATGCATTAAGAACCATGACAAATTTCTCAAGATTTTCACTAAATTAGCCTGTCCAACAATACCTCTAACCACAAATACAATCATTCTTCAATATGAACTTACGGGTTAAAGCACACAAACCAAGAGAGAAAATAAAATACAGAGGAACATTACGAACCATGACAAATTTCTCAAGATTCTACATATTGTTTTTTGTTTGACATCCAAAATTCAAATTACCCCATCTAAGAAAGAATATCTGAATTTACCTCTTTCAAAACTTTGGTTAAGATCTAAAAAACAATACTAACAAAACAACGAAATCAAATCTTGAGAAAAGAAAAAACTAAAAAGAAGACAATTATCCAGAAAAAGAAAACCTTATGAAGTTCAATAAACTTTTTTGAGGTCAGGCTAATCAAGCAAACTAAACTATAGATAATGTAGAAAACGTGAAGATTAAAGCAGTAGAAAAAAAAAAAAAACAGAAGAAGAAAAGAATACTTTTTGCAATGAAAAACCATTTTTATTGTTTAATAGATTAGAAAATGAATCATACCTTTGAACCAAGGAGATGAGAGTGATGAGAGAAGAAAAATGCCGCTGGTGGAAGGCTGACGACAGACGACAACGGTTGAAGGATTGCTGGCGGATAACAACGGCAGCTGGGGCATCGCCGGCTACTGGACAGACTGGCAAATGGTCGATTGTTGGAGAAGAAACCATCGGAGAAATTAGGGCTGAGAAGTG
Source organism: Luffa aegyptiaca (assembly GCA_017139565.1). NCBI lineage: Eukaryota > Viridiplantae > Streptophyta > Magnoliopsida > Cucurbitales > Cucurbitaceae > Luffa > Luffa aegyptiaca. Next base: position 6,538,172 of record CM029405.1, on the reverse strand, counting down.
AATTTTTTTTATATCTTATTTGTTTAAAACAATTTTAATTTTTAACCTTTTTTTAAGAGTTTAGTTTTTTATTTTATTTTTTAATTGATTTGCCTAGTAAGCAAATGAGGTAGCCTTGTCATCATATCCACGTCAGCACATAACGGTCCAATCAGCGTTCTGTTAAGTTAAAGTTAAGTCAGGGACTATTTAGAATGATTTTACAAACCTGGAGGACTAAAGTGTATGTTTTGAAACTTGAGGGACCAAATAGACATCAACCTCAAACCTCAGGGACCAAAAGTGCATTTTGCCCAAAAATATATTTTTATTATTTTTATTTTAAAAAATGAAAATATAATTTTTTTTTAATAAAAAATAAGTGACACGTCAGCGATCTGTTAACTTGTAACGAAAAATGGATGGAGGGACCAAAATGCTACTAAATGCAAACCTCAGGACTAAAATGTTGAGTTTGAAACCTCAGGGACTAAAACGAAATCTAAACCAAACCTCAGGGACCAAAAGTGTATTTTTTTTTTAAAAAAAAAAAACATATCACATGAAAAAAAAAAAGAAGAAACAAATGGATTTAACCACGTGGACTGGTTTAAAATTATTTTAGAACATAGGAAACCAAAGTAAAAAAAAAAATAAAAAATAATAATGATTTCATCTAAGAAAGTAAGTGTATAATTTAGTTTAATTTTTTTAAAAAAAATGTATAAACATTTTAGAAAGAGAAGGAACCCCAATAAAAAGAAATTATAGTTGGAATAAATGATTAATGAAATTGATTTATATTAATAATATAGATTTGGCATAGTTAGGAAGCTTGGTTGAAAGGTTTAAAATGAGTGGACGTCCCACACTCACTCTCTCTCACTCCCCAATCCTTTCATTTCCATCTCCTTCCTTCAACAATCTCCCATGGCCGCGCTCACCCTCTCGCTTCTCTTCACCTTCCTCATCGCTCTCACTCCTCCATCGGACGCCGCCGTGCTTCCTTCCAACTGCAACCGCATCGAGTGCCCTAGCTTCGACGTCATCGACTCCGGCGATGGCTACGAGATTCGCCGCTACGATTCCCCTGTTTGGTCCTCCACCGCTCCCATTTCCGATATCTCTCTTCACGAAGCCACCAGAACAGGCTTTCTCCAGTATGAACTTCTTTCTTTCTTCTTCATGATTTTTGTTTCCTTCCATTGGATTGCTTTATTATTGATTTTACTCCCATCGCTTTGGTTGTGATTAGGTTTGTGTAGCCAACTCTCCGATTTTGATAACCTAACACAAATTAGGATGAACTTCATCTTTCATTTTTTACAATCCAATGTCCAAACACAAATTATCCAACTCCACGTTTCTTTTAAACATTTCTTTATTGTGCTAATTAAATATATACATCCTAATTCTCTTTTTTATATCTCAAATTCTAAATTAAACTTTGTGAGCAAAACATTCCTTTATCATATATGATTACGGTGGCAAAATGTAAACATAATAACTTTGAACTACAAAATTACAAACTATATTCTAATTCTTTTTTTTTAAACAACTATATTCTAATTCTTTTAGGATTAATTTTCTGTTCTTTCTAGGAGATATTATGGCCTATTCAATCCTCTCTCTTTTAGGAAAAAAAAATCAACAAAAATTTGAACAATTTGAACTTCTTATTTTCTTTGAGTTGAATAATAAATTCTTAGGGCTCGGTTTGATAACCATTTGATTTTTTAAAATTAAGCTTATACACACCCAAGGTTTTAGTATCGATCTTTTACCTTGTTTTCAAAAATCAAGTCCAATTTTAAAAAACAAAAAAGTAGTTTTCAAAAACTTGTTTTTGTTTTTAAAATTTGACTAAGAATAAAATTGCAACCTTCACTAGGATGAAAGTTATGGTAGGGAATTTTAAAGAAAACAAACATAATTTTAAAAAACAAAAAAGAAAAGTCAAATGGTTATCAAACAGATCTAGAATTCATTTAGATTATGGGTTTGGGCTTCTTTGTCCCTCGAACTTATAGAACTCATTTAAGTTTTTGGGCTTGGGCTTCTGAGCCTCAGCCAGCTTTCCTGTCTCTTTCATAGAGTTCAACATTTTAAGTTATTCAAATAATAAAAAGATGTGGGTATATAATAATATGATTCGTTTAATTTTATTTTACCAATACCTATTACTTTTTATTAACTGTTAGCATTGATATAGGGTTAAAATAATGTTTTGGGGCTTGTAATTTACTGTCTTATTTTATTTTAGTTCTTATATTTTCAAATGTCCATATTTTATTCCGATACTTTCTTAAAATTAGTTCGTATTTCTAGTTTATGGTTAACTTTTCAAAAAAAGAAAATCTATTAGCCTACCTACTATGAATTTTGAAAACTCATTCACATGGTTCTTTTCTTGAATTGAAATTGTTATTACTATTATTATTATTATTAGTATTTTACCAATTTTGACAAAAATTGACTTCAAATTAACGATGAGAACTATTTTTAAAATTTATGGAAAGTATAATGACTAAATTTGGATATTTAAAAGTACATGAACTAAAATGGAATGAATCTCAAAATACAGAGACCAAAATGATATTTTAACATTAATATATTGTTTAGTTATGAAAAGTTTTAGTTTAAATAAAAAAAAATTACTACCTACAATTCATATTTTCATATTATTTTCCAGTTAAAAGTTATTTTATTGTTAATTTTCTTAATTTTAAAGATGAAAATGAACCTTTTGAAGATTTAGGGACAAATGATTTTTTTTTTTTGAAAATTTAAGGACCAAAATAGAAATTTTTAAAGTTCAGAGACTCAAATGAAATAAATTTTAAAGTTTAAGAACTAAAATAAAATTTAAACCTTTATTCTTTGAATATTTGATTAATATATATCATTTTAGTTTATTTATTTTTTTGATTTCAATAACAAAATATATCTAGGGCCTATTTGAAATGACTTTTCAAGTGCTTGAAAACATTTTTAAGCACTTAAGCACTTTGAAAGTCATTCCAAATAGATTTGATTACAACCAAAACATGGAAAGCAAACTCATATATGACTTATTCGACATTCCTTAAAAATTCTGATTTTTTTTTGGTCCGATAGATCTCAGTGTTAACTCTATCATTTAAACTTACTATATATTATTGGGGCAGTTGCATAGATGGCAAATTGGACCAAATTAATAGCAAAAATAGCACAGTTGCAAACTAATTGCAAATATAACAAAATTAATTGTACAAGACCAAAAAGCTGTTGTCGGATTCTATCCGTGTCTATTACTGATAGACTCTGATTATTCAAAGTATATCAGTGTCTATCGTTGATAAACTTCGATTAATCAAAGTCTATCCGTGATAGTTACTGATAGACACTAGACACTGATAGATTTTGATTAATCAGAGTTTATCAGCGATAGACACTGATAGACTCTGAATAATCGAAGTCTATCAGTAGACTGATAGATTATGATTAATCAGAGTCTATCGCTGATAAACTCTGATAATCGAAATCTATCAGACTCCGATAGATTTTGCTATATTTGCAATTTTTTTTTACATGGTGCTATATTTGCTATTAATTTGGTCCAATTTGCCACCCACTGCAATTTTTCCTATATTATTTTAGAATTATATGGCGAGCTGATCTTGGACAGGTTTAAGCATTACAGTTAACAAAGTTCATGATAGTGACCTATTAAGTATTAGGCATAAGATTGATAATCTATGAACTTATTAGAAACTTTTCAAAGTACACCGATCTGGCCTTACTTTTTTTTTCATGATACCAAATGAAACTGTTTGGAGAAAGATGAAATTTGTTGGTGAAGATGATTTAATCAATTAAACAAACATTGCTAGTTCATTTCTTTCTTCAGATTGTTCGATTACATCCAAGGAAAGAACAGCTACAACGAAAAGATAGAGATGACAGCTCCAGTAATCACTGAAGTTTCTCCAAGCGACGGACCCTTCTGTGAATCATCATTTGTTGTGAGCTTCTACGTGCCAAAAGTGAACCAAGCAGATCCACCACCAGCCAAAGGGCTTCACGTTCAGCGTTGGAATGAAACATACATTGCAGTCAGACAATTTGGAGGGTTCGTTTCTGATGCCAACATTGGCTCTGAGGCTGCTGCTTTGGATGAGAGTCTCTTCGGCACAAAGTGGGCTGCAGCCATCAGCAAGAGCCGTGGCCCCGGCTCTCCTTCCACTTACACTGTGGCTCAGTACAATGCCCCTTTTGAGTTTGATGATCGGGTTAATGAGATTTGGTTCTTGTTTGATATTAAAGATGTGGCTCTGGCTTTGGCTTTGGCTTAGAAACTGATCCTACAATAATCTATAGTGTTTGATAATGTTAGTATATGTATGAGAACTTTTTCATTTCTAGTTTTGCTTTGATAATCCTTGAATAAAATGCTGCCTCAGGGAGTTCTAGAGATTGATCTTCTTTTTTTTCCTTTTCGTTTCTTGATTTTGAACTCTTCGTGAGTTGGATTGATCTTCTTTTTTTTCCTTTTCCTTTGAAAGAGCATTGAGTATCCAGGCTTTCACTACACTGTTACAGACAATCCAAGAATGCCACATGTTATTTGAAGGTTGAGGAAGAGTGTCATCGACAAAACCCATCTTATTTTTCACGGTGAGACCAAGAATCATGGCTTGACTCCATTACGTATAGTTGGATTCCATGAGGGGCTCGGAAACAAATAAGGGTGATCATACAGTTCAATAACCGAATGATTGGTGGGTTGGTTCGTTGAGGAAGACGAATTAAGATTATGATTAGAAGGATTCTCAAATGTATCTCCAACCATGAGGAGAAAATGGACTGAAGAAGAACATTGAGAGTACTCTCTAAGAGGGACTAACTAAACAAGAGTACCCTCGAGGAACTAATCGAATAACTAATTAAGAAACTTATTACATTAATGATGCAAGCCATATAAATAGACACCAAAGAATACAAGCATCTTACAACTTCTTGATATCTTAATAATATGTTTGATCATTTTTTAAGTTGTGAGATACATTCTTGGATAGTGTACATATTTTTATGTTGTTTTCATGTTATAACTTATAATCTTTGTGTTATTGCAGTTTCTAAATTTGGGAGTTGGGTTATTTGAATTTTGAAGGGTGTCTAGTAAATTCCTAAACTTACAATATTGTACTTAATATATATTTTTTAAAATAATATTGTACTTAATGTGTTATTAAACTTTATGTTATGTTTAATAGGATCTTAAGACCTATATTAAACTTTTTTTCTAAGTCTAGAAACTTAGTAGACATGATAATGAAATTTCAAAGACATGTTATGTACTTTTTAAAATATAATGACACATTATGCACAATTTTGAAAATTCAAACACCTACTAGATAAAATTTGGAGATTTATCAAGAACAGTTTTGAAAATTCAAAGGTCAAACTTGTAATTTATTAGTTAGAATTAGTCAAGGACAACCCCACCACAACATATATTCTAAATGACTTTTTTATCTCTTTAATGATCTCCATTGCCATACCAATGAAACACCAACTATACTAGCATCAAAAGATACATTGATGTAAATCCTAGAAAAATGAGATCAAGAAGAGAAACGAACTCAACTAGTCAAGATGAAGGCAACAAGTTTGATTTCAATTAGTCAACAAGAGCATAGCTCAACTGACATAAAGTGTGTGCTTATGGCCAATAAATCATAAGTGTGAATCCGTTTATCTTCAAATGTTGTTGAACCAAAAAAAAAAAAAGTTGAATTTCGATTACGCTTAGAGATCTCATTACTACTCTAGTTTGAATCACTTAAATTAGTTTATGATGATAAAATTATTAGTTCAGATTTTTAATTGACTCAACCTGCAAAATTTATAGTTTAGGCAATGAAATTGTTAGCTGAGGTCCCGAGGATTTTAATTGACCCAACCTATAAAGTTTAGCCACATAAATGAACTTTTCTCCCAAAAAAAATATATATATATAAAATTTCAATATCTATCAATAGTTAACTCAAAATAAAATAAAATATGAAACACAATTTTATTTTCTTACTACAAAATACACTCTAATCCTTAGCTAGATTTCTCGACCTACTCCTGACTCTAAATTTTCAAATTCAACAAAGGAGCAAGAATGGAGATAAGGAATCCTAGCGGGGTCGGAGATGGGAGTAAATCTCTATCCTTGCTCTTGCTCCTCAACATCCTTTCCTACTCCGTTGCCATCCCGATCTATCAGTTGACTCGATTAAAAATAAATACTCAAAAGAAAGAAAAAAAAAAGAAATAAAAAAAAAAAGGAAGACACGTTTTAGCGACAAAAAATGAGGAGAAAGGGATATGTGGGAAAGGAAAACGGTGCGACCACACGGAAACATCGGCGTCTGAGTGTGTTTGGTTTATGGTTTTGGTTATTCCGTGTGCGATTATTAATTTACGCGCTTTGCCTTTGCCTTTGCCGCTTGCGCCCTCACCATTTCTTCCCCTACTCCCTACCTCTCTTGATTTCTCTCCATCCTCTTTCTTCTCTCTAATAATAAATTATCACATTTAAATCTTCTACCTCACATCATTTATTACTTTTTTTTTTTTTTATTATTTTCCTTTTTTATCAATGTCATGCCATGCCACCTCATCTCATATCCTTTTCATTTTTTTCTCATTGAGTCTAGAATGAATGAATGAAAAATCGCAGGTGTGAATTTGATCTTTCTTGTGGTGGACGTGAGACTTCCATTTTTAGTAACAATTATAGATATTTTGGTATCTAACCTTGAGGAATTGGGTAGCAAAAAAGTGCGAGAATAAGAATCACGGGAAAAATATACTAAAATAAAAAGAAAATCCCAATTGCATAAAAAGAACTTGTAGAAAATTTAAAAGAGAGAACAATTATCTTTTTTTTTTTTTTTAAAGCATAGTCAAACTTTAGAAGTAATAAAAAATGAATCCAACATTAGTTTATGTAAAGTTTTAAGCATAACACATGTATTAGTACAAGATTTTGGATTAAGATATAGAGAGAGATTATTGTAGATTGCAAGGATTTTTTTTATTTTTTTTTTTTTTTTTTTATTTTTTTGAGCTAAGACATTTGGTCACGTGAATGAGTAGTCCCATGTTTTCATAGTTATCTCAAACTATTAAAATGCACTTTCTTTTTGTTTTGTTGACCCAAGTAGCTTTTTGGGGGAATCCCCCAAAGCAAAGTCAAATTTGTGCGACCATTAAAATATTATAAAATAAGATAAAATAAAAAAGAAAAAAAAAGAAAGAAAAAAAAAACCTAGAATGAGAAAAAGAGAGTTAGTTAAAGCTTTTTGACCCAAACCCAACCACCAAATCCTTAATACTCTCATGTGAGAGAGGGAGAAATTTTTTTAATGTATCTCATTATCGTTCTTTTACTCTAAATTTGTAGGTCCATAATTTAATTGAATCGTAGTTTAACGGGTTAAGATATATATATATTATCTATTGAGTCAGTTAAAAGTTTTTTTTTTCTTTTTTTTTCTTTTGGAAAAGGATTGGACCTTAATATATATATGATAACTATGATCTTATCTTTGAAAAGATAATTTCATGGGAAATGTTGGACCAATCCAAGGATAATGTGAAAGTAAGATGCGAGGATGAAAAAAAGTAAATAAATTTTTAAGTATTAAACTTTGTACTATAATTTAGACAATTTTTCACCATACACGTATTGGCTGTTACTTATTGAGACATCTCGTTTTTAAAAAATAGACATCTCGAGACACCAACTTTTCTTTTTGTGGACTCACACGCTTATTACTACAATATGCAAACACCAACAAGCACCATTATTTTGACAACTAATAATTTTCTAGAAAGTGGATTTTTATATCTTTTTTTATTCTAGAGATTCATTTCAATTTCAATTTCAAACCCTTTTTTTAGTTCAAAATGTGAAGATAAAAAGATTTGAATGTTTGATCTGATCTCTCGATTGAGAAGAAGGTTTTTACAAGTTAGACATATACTCAAATTGGCCCAAATAATACTCTTCTTGCAATTATAATAATGCTACACAAAAAAGTATTTAAAAAAAAAAGAAAAAACAAATGGTACACTTTGTATTATGAAGAAAAGATAGTGTACTTACAAGGAAAGAGAAACTATGGTCAACAAAACAAACCCAATACTATCCAAACATCTAAAAACCCTAATTTTGGAATAATCTAAAAGGAAAGAGAGGGACTATATATGAAAATATAAAGAAAAAAAGGGGTAAAAAAGAAAAGGGAATTTGGTTTGAGGATTGAAGATTGAAGATTATGAGGCTGCAATTCTTTCAAAGTGCACAAGCCTGTTATCTGCCAACCTGGAGTTGTGAGCTGATCTTTTGTACTCAAACCAAGTGAACTCTTTGTACAAACTTTCTTCTCCTTTCATAAGGGAAGGCAAAGGAGCTATCTTCTCACTCAATGGTGGCCCACCAAAATATATCATTGAAATTCTTGACTTCAAGCTGTTTGTCAATACTCTATGCTTCACACTTTTGAATCTTCCATTAGTCATCACCTTCACAAACACAATAACCAAAAAAAGTTTCAATTTTTCTTTCTCTTTATTAGTATATGTATATATGAACAAAAAGTTCAATCTTTTTAAACCCTTTTGCTTCTTTCAATACACAAAACCCAAATCTTTTTATGATGGTAATTACCATTGGAGAAAATTTCAAAAAACCCATCTTTGGAATAGGGTGTTTTTTAAGAAAACCCAAATGGGAAGAAATGAATTTTCTTTTTATTTTTTTCTCTTGGTTTCAAAAACAAAAAGAAAACCCATAAGAGTGGGTTGAGGAGATTTATCTAAACAGGAAGCCAGCTGACAGACATAATCATGATTATTAAGATCATGTCTTGTCTATGGAGATTAAAGGGTAGAAATAGTACAAAGATTGACAAACCATGAGAGAGAGAGAGAGAGAGAGAGAAACAAAAAAAAGTTTTGATTTTTTTTTTTTTGAAATTGTCTATGTGTTGTTTATTGTACCTGTAATGAGTCACCAACATTGATGAAAAAGGAGTTCTGATCAGGAGGAACAGAAATCCAATTGCCATCAGCAAGAGAAATCTGAAGTCCAGAAGTGTTATTCGATCTCAAAACCGAAATGATCTGTGGGTCTGTGTGTTCTCCAAATCCAATCATCTTCGTCCCTTCCAAAGCTTCTTGAAGCTCCGGACATGGCGGATAATGGTTCACCCTGAAAACAGAGTCACTTTCTTCATCCATCAGCAGCTTACTGAACGCATTCCTCTGCTGAATCTTCAACCCTTCCGCCATTAGCTCGAGGATTTCACACGCCATGTTCCTCACAGCCGAGATGTAATCGTTCACAGCAGAGCTACAGCACAGAAACAGAGCAACAAGATCAGAAAAAAAAAAAACAGAGCAACGAAAAACAGAGCATTTTGAGAAATGGGGATTTGGGTGTTCTTGGATTACCGAAGCTTTTGTGGGTCTTGGCCGAAAATGGAGAGGAAGCCATCGGAGTTGGATTCGAGGTGGGTGTTCAAGAGGAGATATTCGACCCAACCGACGTCGCCATTGCGGCCAATTTGCTTGTTGCCATAGCCAAAAGGGGAGGGAGGGCCAGCTCTCTGTTTTTCAGAGAGGGGAAGGGAGAAGAATTTGGTGGATTCTGATTCGAGAGTGGAGATGAATTCCATGGGGACGCCATGGTTGACGACCTTGAAGAATCCAAGCTCTTCACAGGCCTTGACGATGAGGTGCTTGGCATCTGGTGAAGAAAGGTCTATCAATGGAACACCAGAGAAAAATGCTGCAGAGGAAGAAGCAGCAGCCATGGAGTTTCTCATGAAGGAAGAAGGCAACTGTTGGATTGCTGGTTTGGAAAAAGCCACCATTGATATGGGTTTTGAGAGCTTGGAAAGAAGAAGAAGAAGAAGAAGAAGAAGAAGGAGAATGAAAGTTTCCCTCTTTCTGTTTTCTTCTTTAGAGAGACAGAGGAAGAACAAATGGGTGTGATGGATTTTTGGAAAAAGAGAGAGCCTTTGAAGCTTAAAGCTTTTCTTTTTTTTTCTTTCTCTCAATGCAATGTTGATAGAGGGAGGGAGAGAAAGAGGGTATTTATAAGAGAGAAAAGGGGTGAATTTGTGAAATGGGTTTTGGAGAGAGAAAGAGAAAGTTTCAATTTTTGTTATAAAAAAAAAAAAAAGAAAATAAATTTTTTTTTAAACTGTTGTTTTACACATTGGAAGCTGGGCTTTTACATTGTATTGGGATGATATAAACAAAGTTTGGAAAGAGAGAAGAAAGCAAGAGTGGTCATGATCTTTTAGCAGCAAGGAGTGATAACTCAGATTTTCTGCCACTAAAAATAGACATGACAAGTTTATTGCATTAAAAGGAATTGGTCACATCAACTAGATTCCTTGGATAGTTATCCATTGTTTTCTTTCCCTTTCAATAATCTTTCCTCTCTTCCTTCCTCTCTCCCTCTCTAGCAACCAATTATATACATCAAGAAACAAAGTACAAACCCAAAACTCAAAGTTTTTACATTTCTTTTTTTTAAAAAAAAAAAAAAAAAAAAACCTTTTCACCCTATAACTTGTTCACTTGAGCAAGTTGGGGAAAAGGGGTCTAATGATTTGAGTTCACTATAAGAACATTGTGTTGCTATGGTGAGTGTGATTGAGTGAGCTTTATGAAACATTGATCTCCACTTAATTTTTTTTATTGGGAGTTTAAAAAAAGATGTGTGATTTTGCCTTAATGCTCTCTATTGTTTTGTCAATTCCAACCTTTGATTGTGTAGCCCATTAAAAATGGAAAAAAGGGATACCTTTTGATGGGGAAGTTGAATTCTACTTTTAGAAAGTAGTATGTGGTCTATGGTTGTAAATAGAAATATGCTTAGATTTGTATCGTTGAAGGGCGGTGTAGAAAAAAATATACTTTTTCATATGTTTTAATTTTAGACAAGATATCATATTACATTCAAGAATTGATTGAAATCAATTTAATTTTTAGTCAATGTGGACGTGTTTGGAAAGAGATAAGTATGTGATATGTTTCATTTAATTAGAGAGATAATTATTAATACTTTGTTGACTAGAGAGAGAAAGAGAAGATTAACAGCTATCAATACTATCTCTTCAATTAGATAGAGAAAGAAAGATATGGATGAATCAAAACACCTTTAGTTAGAGAGAGAAAGAGATGTGGAGAGTAATCAAAACCTCTTCAATGAGAGAAGGAAAGAGAGACGCGTAGATGGTAGAGTAATCATAACCTCTCTTATTAAATATGAGAAAAGATCATGAGTGATTAGTGCTTCTCTTGTAAAAAAAGAGAGAGGGAGATAAGGATGGGTCAAAATCCCTTCAATTAAAGAGAGAATTTGAGATAGAGATTATAACCAAAATGATCTCTTCAGTTAGAAGGAGAAAGAGAGATAAAGAGTAATCGAGACCTCTTCGTTAGAGAAAGAAAGAGAATGATTAGAACCTCACTGATGATAGAGAGAGATGGGGAATGATCAAAACATCTTCAATTAGAGAGAGATAAAGAGAAATGGAGAGTGATTAGAACCTTTCAATAAGAGAACAGAGAGTGGGGATCAATGACCATAATTTCTTCCATTAGAAAGAGAAAGAGAGATAGAGAGTGACGAAATTTCCTTCCATTAGAAAGAGAAAGAGAGATAAGGATTGATTGGTTTATTTCTTTTTTATCAATTGTGATATATGTCATTATTTTCTTTGCTAATACATATTTATCATTAGTTAATAATTCAAAACTTCAATGACATGACATAAAATTCACACAATTTTTAAAATTTAGATAACATGAGTGGAAAGGGAAATTATTAAAGGCAACATGACTCTCTCATTGTTTACAAGTTAGGCCAACTTTTTCCATCCACCAAAGCAACTAATCAAAAGTTCCATATATGTTTCCTATGACTATACTAGGAATCACTTTCACAAGATATCAACCTAAGTCAAGCACTTATCCATCTCATTGAGTATTCTCTCTTTGTGGTATCATATCAATTAATAAAGGCCAATAATAAACACATACCACACAAAAATAGAAAGCTCTAAGATATTTCGCATAAGTATAGAAAGGGAATTTCTCTTTCTTTTAGCAACACAATTTTGAATTTAGAATCAATTATTGTTCTTATGGATAAATTTTATTAAGTCAAAAGAGGTTTCCCATACGTGATCAAATAAACCATCCCTAAACAATCAATCTTTGATATTAATAAAGTTGTTCTCAAAGTTCTAAACTTTTATGAATTTTAATATGGTCTATTTATTTTTCCTTTTATTTCATATTCCAATTGCCTAGATTAGAATTTTTTTATAAGAAAATAAGTTAAATTTTGGTAATTTTTTACCCATGGTACTCTCACACTTAATTTAGTGAATATCTAAATTCATTCATAAAAGTATTATTTTAACCAACCACGAAATGTCACTCATTCTAAACACGACAATTTCACAAAACTAAAATCTCAGAGCTAAATTTGACTCACTCAACATAGTGCAAGGTTAAAAAAAAAAAACAACTTTCCACTTGCATGTCAATTCTATAGACGCACACGGACAAGTTGGTTGAACAGTGCACCCAGCAAGAACCCGTACAAACTAAGACGAACACACACCAGGTCACACGGAAGTAAAACGAGTAGACAAGAGAAAGTTATCGAGAACCCTGATTACGAAAAGCGAGCAATAAATGAAAGGGAACAATAAATAGAAATAATTGGGAAGGGGGAGGGGGGGGGGAGAAAGGAAATGGAAAATCAAAGGGGGGGAGTGGGGGCAAGTAATGAAGGAGGAGGTTGATATAGAGAGACCCATCTAAAGATCCTTTTCGTACCAAAACCCTACCTTTTCGAGAACTAAATTTTGGGACCACCAAAACAAATCCTTTTTTTTTCTTAATTATTTTTCTATTTTTTCAATTTAAAAAAAATAATTTTAATTAAAAAAAAAAAAAAAAAGAAATGGGGGTTGGAATGCACACGTGTTCAAAAGGGAGGGCCCACGTCAATAATCAGATGGAAAAATGGAGAAATGTGGACGATCACTGTGGAATGACGTGGCCGACTACCATTCGCAGCTTTCTCTGTCGGTCAATACTGACTGAAAGAGAGAGGCTTTGTGTGTTTGTAATTGTTAAATTATGGGTATCCATTGCCAGGTTGGCCAACCACATCCACAGTGTTCTTCTTCAATGATTCCTTTTTTATTCCCAACCCTCTCTCTTTCTTCTTTCTCTCTCTTGTGTTTTTGTTGACGTGGCATGCCCGTTAGGTCAATTTGGGGGATGAGTTGGCGTGATATGGCGAATAGTTGGATAGACTGATGAGAATTTGCCACATCGACAATTCGTTAATGATGTCGACGAAATAGGGATTAAATTCAAATCATTTCTCCCAAATTTAAAGACTGACTAAATAAGTGATTGAATAAGAATTTGTAAGTCTGATTCTATATCTTGATACCTAGAAAGCTCGAGCATAAGGTATAATAAAATTATATATGTATGGACGTGAAAATACCTTGATATACTAAACCACTACATCAACATTGTTAGATTAGATATAAATTTAAGGAAAAAAATTTGGTTGCATACACTGTACGGATCTCTCTACATACCACTATTAAAATGTTGACAACTAGGAAAGATAAATTTTTTTTTCTCATTTTTTACCTTTCTCTTTCTTAGTTGTCAAGATTTTAATGAGGTATGTAGGGAGATCCGGTATACAGCCAAGTAATGTTCTATTTGATAAACATTTGTAATAAACAAGTCTCAAATGGCTGCTCGTGATGCAACCTAACCATCTATATATTTTATGAAAAAATATATTAGAAATTTATATAAGTATTTTTCTCTCTCTCTTTTTTTCTTTTTGATAAAGAAAATTTTGGGTCTTTTTCTTTTTGGGTAACATGGTTTTGGTATGATTGGATGAGAAGAATGCAAGAAAAAGCCACATTAAACCTAAAAAGGCCTCTAACTATATTTGAGGTAGTTTGGTGTTTTGGGCATGCATGAACCTAGCCAAGGGACAATTTTATGCCCTAAAAATTATGTATAAATGCATCAAAATTAGGGGGGACTTTTTTTTTCCTTTTTTTTTTTTTTTTTTCTTTTTAGTATGGATCTGAGTCAACTTCATAGTCTTTCACTAAATTATCTATTTTGGTAATCATTGTCACAATTATTTTGATTTGAGAATAGAATTTTACTCTATTATTGACCATTTTTCATGTGTGCATGAACCTACCCATTTGCCCCTTCAATATATATATTAATCCTACCAAACTCTTTTTGACATTTAAGGTATGGCCATTATTTTCCTATTTTTTATATTTTTCTAAAAAAAAAAAAAAAAAAAAAAAAAAAGTAAAAGGAAAGTTTAAGGAGTTGTTTAGATGTGTTTTTAAAAATTATTTTGCAAGCTATTGTTTTAATTTTTAAAAATCTGTGTAAAATTAGAGTATTTTTAATTCTTGTGTTTTTGTTTATTTTCTCTTAACATATAAATTTAAAGATATAGTTTAAATCAAGTCATGCTTAAAGGTGATTGATAATTATATATGTGGACAATAATTAACTTATAAAACACCATATTAAACACATGAAAACAATGTACCTAAAAAGCACATGAAAACAATAAAGAATTTGTTTTTGCTTTAAGCGTTTTTCTTTTTATTCTTGAAACTAATTTTAAAAATTATCCTACCAAATAAATTTTTACCATTAAAAAAAATGGTTTTTTAAAGCCCCTACTTTCTAAACAATCTCTTAACTTACTGTCCACTTGGCTGGATGAGTTGAAGTTATGAAATCTGGGGATTGTTTTGTCCTAGTATTTGAGGTAGAAGTCAATAAGTTTGTGAGACTCACGATAAAGTGTTGAAATAAAAGTTAATAAGTTTGTGTGGCTCACAATAGAGTGTTGTAATTGATTAATACGTCTATGGACCCTACAATTTGGGTGTTGTATGTCATTGGACCAAACACCCCATTGGTCAAATATGTGTATCCATTTGTTAACTTGTTGATTAGTTTAATTATTGGGTAGTTGAGGTGGGAATTTTATATTTGGATTAATGTTTTCAAATAATTTGATGATTGTATGATTTTTCTAAAAAAAAATGTAGTGAACTTGACCAATAATTGTCATGTTAGATTAATAAATATATTGGTGAGACTGTCTCCATGTCTAGGAGGTAGGGTTTTGTGTATTATTATTATTATTATTATTATTGTTATTATTATTATTGTTATTATATGATTAGTATAATCATTTGGATGAGGAGAATTTGTTTTTTAATCATTGATATAATAATGTTTCCATTCATATAAGATATTTTGTTGTCTATTTCACTCTTTATCCAGAAAAAGAAATTTAATATTTTGCTGATATTATAAAATTTTTAGATATCAAAATAAATAGGGAGAAATATTTTTTTTTTTTTCCTTCAATGGTAAAATACTTTTATAATTTAGAATATTTTTGAGAAAATGTAAAGTAAATGAATAGTCGTTTTGTTTTGTAGCATACAAGTAAAAAATGTGAGAAGATAACTAGATCATAAAATAGAGTGATAGCTATTATAGAGAGATTCCATACATTGTTTCAGAAAGAGTGCCCGTCATACATGCCACTTTATTGCTTTTCTAACTATGTACTTTATCTTTTGTTATTTGTGTGTAATGTCGTGTGAAACTAACAAATTTTTTTTTATCTATCTGACATATTATATCTTCATTTAGCTAATTTTATCAACAATATGGAGTATGTAAGTTCAAAATCTAAAGTTTAACGACTAGGATCACAATATATATAAAAGATCAAAGGATTTTAATTGAAGGGAAGAAATAATGAAAAGAAGAAAAGAAAAAGTGGAAACATGAAAAAGAAATTTACATGATTTGGATGGATAGAAAATCTAAAAAGAGAAAAGGTCAATTTAGACATGACCTTTTTATTTATTTTGAAAGAGAAGCATGTTGGCATTAAATGGTGAAATTAAATATTATATAGAGATTTGGCAATTTTTGTGTTCCAAAAATGACCAAGTAGATAGTACGACAACAACTAAGAAGCATAGAAAATTTGGTAGACATCATAAATATTGTAAGGATGGCAAAATTCTAAGTAGGGATCAAACTCGATCCTATCCAACAAAAAATCTTGGTGTGATGTAAATGATAGGTCAAAAATGAGAGTTTTTTTTTTTTTTTTAAATGAATTTAAAAATTAATTTTGAGATAGGGATGAAGAATACATTCCTCGATCAGACTCTAATCCAACTCATAACTGACCCCACCTAAGAAAAACTAGTTTATATTTAAAAATGTAGTAATTTTCATCCATTCTCAACCCGTGAAATATATAATTTTTTATAAATTTAATAATTTCATATTTATTTATAAAATAAATAGACAGAATTTTCATGTTGCAAAATGTGTTTTTTCTTTTAACTTCCACCAATGAGGTGGAAGAATTCAAACTTTCTTACTTCTTGATTGAAAATATATGTTTTAACTAATTGAGTTATGTTCAGATTAAGAATAATGTTAGACGCTTTTAATAAGAATTCCTTGAACCTATCCCATTTCGTAGAGAGAAAATATAAGAAAGACAAAATTTAAAAATCCCCACAAAATTGGAGACGAGAAAGTGTCCACGGATCCGTCTTGATGTTCTTCCCTACGTAAATCTTTTGGACACAACAGCTCATTGATATGATTTTCATGCATCATTTGATGTGACTTATCCAAGAATTTGGCTTGACTTTTTTATCTAGAAAATTTATGGATACCAATCTTCAATAGATTTCATAATATATTTTAGGCTAAATTATAAAAAGAATGCTCCTGAACTATGGAATATATTTGTTTCAAAAATGTTCCTGAACTTAAAAAAGTTTCAAAAATGCTCCTGAACTTTGAAAAATGTTTCAAAAATACCCTTGCCGTTAATTTTGGATGGAAACCGTTAAAATTTGAGTTTCAAAAATACCCTTGAACTTTCAAAAAAATTTCAAAAATACCCTTATTGAAAAATGCTTCTTTTTTTTTCCTTCTCCCACCGTAAATTAACTCTTTTCCAAAAATTAATGAGGAACTTTACTTATTTGTCATGTATTCGTAATCCAGAAGCTTTCTTTCTCTTTCAACACATCCAAAGCACTTGGCTAGATTTTCGTATCAAATCTTCAAGATGACTTTTGTTTTGTTTTTGAAATTCTACATATGATTGACTTCATTTGTTGGTAGTCTTTTCAATATTATTTCCTCACCAACTATTACCCCATTAGCTTTCTCTATATTCCTTTTACGAAAAATAAATAAAACTATTGTTGTATACGGATTCTAACAATTCTTAAATATCAATAAGAACAAAATCATATATAAAACTTTTGATTGATTAATCTTATAAATTGGACCAAACCCATAGTCTTATAAACATTTCTTCTTCTTATCATCAAGATACACAAACAGAGAGAGCAAAAAATGAAATAATATATATACATATATATGTTGTTTTCTCACACTTATCTTCTTTACGCTTTTTAAAAGAGAAAACTCGATTTCAAAGTCTGTTTTTATCGAGTAATGAGTTGCACACAACCTTTATAAGCAAAGTTTTGCATTAATTTTCATGGAGAAAGAATTTATGGTGAGAGAGGAGGAAAAAAGAAGAATCATTTTTCAAAAAGGGTATTTTTGAAACTCAAACTTTAACGGTTTCCATCCAAAATTAACGGCAAGGGTATTTTTGAAACATTTTTCAAAGTTCAGGGGCATTTTTGAAACTTTTTAAAGCTCAGGGGCATTTTTGAAACAAACCCCATAGTTTAGGGGCATTTTTTATAATTTAGCCTATATTTTAGGTTGGAGTATACTTTTTAAACCTACACTTTATTTTGTTGATTTTGTTCTAACACCTCCCTCACTTTGTATTACAACTTTTTTTTTTTTTTGAAGTGATAAATAAAAGTCAGCATAATTGAAATTTCAATTATAAAGAATTATTATCAAAATTATTTCTTTGTTATTTAAAGTCATGAGAGAGGTTAGATTATTTTACGTATAGAAATGGATTTCAATACGAAGTAAATAAAATTAATATCAAATAGAAAAGAAACCATAACAACATTTTCAAATTCAACGAAAAGAAGGGAAAAAACATGATATTATGATAAAGCAAATATGGTTAATCTATCATATCATTTGAAATAAGACCATCTTAATTTATATGTTGTCTTACACGTATCACAAATTGCACCAACCACTTGTTTGTCAATATAGACCATTTATGATTTTCATACCCTAATGTCAATTGTCCCATATTGCAAGTTATCAAATAAATTCATGTTTGAATTTAATGACAGAATTTTATTCATATCTAATTGGGTAAATGAAAGCGGGTCACGTTTCATCAAAAGGGGTAAGTTTTATATGTGATCAAGAATAGGACATGTTGACCTAACCATAATTCGTATGGTGATCAGATATTGGATATGGTTACGCAATATTGCAATAGTAGTGTCTTTTTTTGATAGATGGTAAGTTCCGATCTTTTTTCTATCATTTTGATATATTACAATTTTTTTTTAACAAAATAAACATACCTCTTAAATTTTTTTAAAATAAAATAAAAGAAATAAAATTTATTATAGTTATGTTAAAGAGTTTCGCCTAGTAAACAATTGTTTCAATGAATAAAAAATGTCTAATTTCATATGCATAGCTTGAAAATTATAAAATTACCTAATTTAGTATGGAATAGACAACCGCTACTGCTATAGAAGCAAACTCACCCTAAGAGCGAGAAACAAACCTTAAAGTAAGGGCTATTCAATATGAAGATAAAGAAATAATGTTTAAGAGTCCTTCAATAAAGGATAGAAGAGAACACCCAATTAGCTTAGCTCATTTCTATATTGGAAATAGCAGAACTTTAACTTCGATGATTCCTTTTTTTTCCCATATTTTACTTCTTTGATTTCACTTGAGTTAATTACTATTACTCACACTTAAAAGGCTAAATAATAATATTCATACCTTTGTTTTCTTGTATTCTAGAGAAATAGAGAGGTAAATTAATAAATACTCATTAAAAATAGATATGAAAATAAATGAATTTGTTTTTCATTTCTCTATAAATGGGTCATCCTAATTAAACAATGAATTAATAAAAAAAACTAATCCTAATCCTAATTAATCAAAGAATTAACTCAGATATATTTAATCAACCACTAATCTTACTACATTATAAAATAAAGTATATTCCACTTAGAGAGAGAGAAAATTAATAAATATTGCATGAAAAATTAGATAAGAAATTGAATGACTCTCAAATAAACAAAACAAAGAAATAAATTAGTTAGATAAAGTTGAAGATTGAAGAAAAGCTTGGCCTACAAATCTTTTCAAAATATATGACTATTGTTTAGACACATGTGTGTTTTAGCTGTGTTGACAAATGAAAAGTGGAGAGCTTCTCTTAGTTCACATTAAGATCTTAAAGGTGAATAGCTTCCTAGCTAGCCACTTGAATTATCAATGGGCAAATATTATATTTGGAAAGGTTAATTTTATATTTTATTTGGATTTTTATTGTAATTAAAAAAAATTAATATATTGTTCAAGTTTGCAACATAATTCAGTTGATTAAGATATATATTGTCCTCGATCAATAGGTTAAAGTTTCAATTCTATCACTCGTCCACATATTGTTGAATTAAAAAAAAAAAAATCAAGCTCATAATCTTACATATAAAAGTATATATATATATATATATATATATATATATATAATCACTGACATGTTTTCACTTCGGCTCCGTTTGATAACCATTTGGTTTTTGGTTTTTGGTTTTTGAAAATTAAGCTTAAAAACACTACTTCAACCATTAAGTTTCTTAAGTTTTGTTATACATCTTTTTCCATGTTTTCAAAAACTAAGCTAAGTTTTGAAAATTAAAAAAAGTAGTTTTCAAAAACTAGTTTTTGTTTTTGGAATTTGGCTAGGAATTCAAATATACCTTTAACAAGGATGAAAACCATGGTAAGGAAATTGAAGGAAAACAAACTTAATTTTCAAAAACCAAAAACTAAAAACCAAATAGTTATTAAACGGAACAAACCTTCATTTTTTTTTTCAAGAATGAAGGACTATTTTTCAAAAAGGTTTTCAAATAGGTTTCATGTTATTTCACTTATTCATTTTAAAAATTTTATATTTTCAACTTTTTTTTCTAGATTCATCTTTCTAGAAATTGACTATTCATTAATTTTTTTTTATTAAAAAAAAAAAGGTCCATATCAATCAAGTGTCAAACAGGTCACACTCTTCATTCTTCCATATAAACTTTCTTTGAAAAATCAACTGAAGAAAGTATTTTGAATACTATTTTTTAACTTCTTTTTTTTTGTTTGAAAAAGGTACTATTTTTGAACTTTAAATCAAACTACATGACAACCTTGCATTAATTCAAAATTTCACAACTTGATTTGATATACTTGTTAGAATAAGTGTGGTATGTGATTTTTTCATGAGTGGTATCTTTTCATATTAATGAATTATGTTCTTTCATATCCAATAGTTATGTTCTTTCATTTTAAATCCAAAATGTGGTACCCAACTTATACAAGAGTCATGTTTATTCGAATGGCTACAAATTAGTTTATTACTTATGTCTATAATCTTTCAAGTTGATCAATCACAATTTTTACGGGATTTCTACAATTAGAAGTTTATATTTCTCTTTTCCTTTGTCAACTTTTTTATTGAAGTTCGATCGGTTTATGCTAAAAATTTTGTTTGTTAGGTCTATGGCAATTTTGTCTTGAGAAATAATTACTATTCGACTTTAAGTACTAGGAGAGAAAATAAGGGTGTGTTTGGTTTAACATTTCAATTGTTTAATTTTGAAAAAAAAAATCATTTTGAAAAAATTTCTAGTGTTTGGAAACCACTAAAAATAACTTATTAGAAAATGAGATTGAGAAATAAATCATTTTGAGAGAAACACTTGAAACCATTTTTTTAAAAAAGAGTGTTTAAGTATACAATAACTTGTGTATAAAAACACCTATGAGGAAATGCAACCAAACATGTGTGTGTTTAAATTCTAAACAATTTTTATACAAAATGTTTTTTTAAAAATGCATTCTTGAAAAACATTTAAATTAAAATGTATTCCAAACGGAAGTATCTTATCTTTTCAATGTGGGATCCTCAACATGACCCCTCAAGATGGTGCCTATTTGGGTTCATCATTCTTGGATCAGATGCAATTTTCTTTTTTTTTTTTTTTGACCGAATACCCATTTGGGTTTTAATGAACTCTGATACCATATTCGATAACATGGGGTTCCATCTCAAAACCAATTGGCAATGAGAGGAGTAGCTCATGTATCTTATAAATTGTGAGGTCTCCACTTATCTTTTCAATATGGGATTCTTAACCAGCTTTATATTTGATTTTCTTATGTAATCTTAAAAAATTAATTAACTAGACCAATCCAATGATTATTGCTACATAAAATTTTGGATTGTTCTATTGTTTTGTACTTATAATTTAAAAGGTGGCTGTGGGAGAAACTATTTATGATGCTACCAAACAAAATCTTAAAAGAATCTAATATATTGTGACTTTCCAATAGATTTTTCTTCATCCAAGTGATGACTTATGTTGACAAATCCAATGGTGTGGTTTCCTTTAGAAATTAAACTTTAACCAAACCTACAAATTGTAAAGCAAAGATTATTTGGATTCTAGCAAAAAAATATATATATATATATTGAAATTTTTAATAATAACGAACTTGATTATTTTGATCTCACAAACTTAGGAGTTTAGGTCGAGTTAATTAGTTATTATGTATGTTTAAGTTGCATTTTCTTTAGATCAAATTGTATGTCTACTTTATTTTTTTAGTATGAGAAAGTAAATATAAATTTGAAATTTGTATTTTTTTTTATACAATTGTTTCAATAAAACTTTTTACACCACATTTTAATTTATTGGTTAGTGTCATTATGACATATACATCCAATATTTAAAGGTCCAAAGAAAAAAACAATACCAGTAATAGACATTTAGAAAGACAAACTCATGATGAAATACCTGAATTTAACATGTGAAAGATATATGTGACAAACATCGACTGTGAAAGAAAAACAATTAGCGACCCATTATAAAGAAAAGATTAGTTGGGATTCTAGGGAAAAAATTATTTTTTTTAACAAAAGTAAATTTGATTATTTTGATCTCACAAACTTAGGAGTGTTTAGGTCGAGTTAATTATTATGCATGCTTAAGTTGCATTTTTTTTAGATCAAATTGTATGTGTACTTTATTTACTATTATTATTATTGTTGATGCCAAAATCCGGACAGAAGACTCACCCGTCCTTCACATGCCACCAACGGTAAATTTATATGAGAGGGGGAAGAGGTGACCTGCGAGACAAGCAAACACTGCACACCGGTGTGGAGCTTGCCACATCGACTCCGATGCTTAAGTCAGAAAACTTATGGAAGAGCAAGAAAAAAAGCAGAGAGTTCAAAGAATGAATTTCAGATCCCTTCTTCAGTGACGAAGAGGGGTTTAAATACCTGCTCATGCTCCTAGGGTTTTTAAGAATTCTGAGGCGTTTCGAGACAAACCAGGTGGAACCGGGGCGACCGAGCTCGGCCCGCACAAGCGAGCCAACCATATGGGTCGAGCCAAGTCGGCCCGACCCTTTGGTCTGGTCTTCCTCCGGGTCGGCTTCCTGGTCCTATCTCTGCCCGCTTGTCCTCGTCAGCTTCTTGTGCATCAGGGTGGTCCAAAATTACCTATAACAATTATTGTTTTTTACGATGAGAATGTACATATAATTTTGAAATTTGTATTTCCTTTTATATAATTATTTTAATAAGACCTTTTGCACCACATTTGTTGTAAGATTAGTGTGATTATGAGATTATGACATATAATGCATATCTAATATTTGAAGGTTTAGAAAAAACAACACCAATAATAGATCTTTAACTAGGCAAATTCATGATGGTTCACATGTATTTAACATGTGAAAAAGATGACAGACATTGGCCATGAAATAATGTCATCGTGAAAGAGAACTTTAAATTAAGAAAAGAAATCAACATGAGTATAACTCAACTGATATAAAGTTGTAGTAATGACCAATAGATTTGTGATTCAAATCTCCCACTCTTACATGTTGTCTAAGAAAATGAAACAACAAAAATTGTATAACCCACAATAATTTGAGAGAGAAAAAGAATATTTTTTTCGAAATGATAAGAGACTATATGGCAAGAACTATATTTACCTTGAAGCAACATTATTCATATCTCCTCCCAAAAAAATCGGTTTTGGTGAAAAAAAACCTTTTTTTTTTTTTTTTGAAGATTGGTGAAAAAACCATTACATCATTCATGACATGTTTGATTTTGCAATTGAAATATCTCTTACAATGACAATGTCTTTTTTGGACACTTAAGAGATAGGAGAGAGAAGGAAAAAAAAAAACATAATGAGTCGTTGTAAGAGCCCAAAACTAAACATTATATGACAAGATGAGAATCCCCTTTGTTGATCTTCACTGTTCTTTATTCGTCTATAATTTTGCACATTTTCTCCATTTGATGTGCACGTGTATGATTATGATTATGACCTTTTTTTTTTCTTTTCTTTTCTTTTTTGAAAAAAAATCATTTTTAACCCTAAACTTTGAGAGTTGTATCAATTTTAACCCTGAACTTTCAATTTCATCGAATTGAACCTTAAACTTAACAAGTTGTATCAATTTTAACTTTGAACTTTCAATTTCATCAAATTGAACCTCAAACTTATAAAATCGAATCGAATTTTAACCCAAAACTTGTTACAGTGTATACCTTTGGTTAACTTTCCGTTTGAACCATAATATGTAATTGATTATTTCTTTCTTTTTTTTTTTCTTAATTCACATTGCACTTGAATTGGTTTCTTATAAATAAAATATTGGAGAAACTTTATTTTATATGACTTTTTCTTGTTGGTGAGAACTTTGTGAGGTTTTTTTTTTTGATGCTGTATAAGATTACGAAAGTAAAGAAACTTTGAAGGTTTTTTATCTTCAAATATTTGTTGGTTTTTTCTTGTTGCTAAGAACTTTGTGGGATTTTTTTTCTTACTAATTAGAAGAATGTACAAATGTAGGAAACGAAAATAAAGAAATTTCAAGTTTTTTATTTCTCATATTTGTTGGAATTTTTTTGTTGCCAATAACTTTGTGATGATTTTTTTTTTTTTTGGATAATAACGAGAAGAATAGTCTGGGGATAGATGATTTCTTCTGATAAAGAATTTTTCCAACAAATTTCTTACCCAACACTAACTCAGGTGCAATGTGAATTTAAAAAAAAATGAAAAGGAAATTTTCAATTACATGTTTTAATAGCAATTCAAATGAAAAGTTGGCCAAAGGTCTACATTGCAACATTTATGCAAGTTTGAGGTTCAAATTGATACAATTTGTTAAGTTTGAGGTTCAATTTGATGAAATTAAAAGTTGATACAACATGCTAAGTTCACAGGTGAAATTTGTTTTTTTCCTTTTTTTTTTTTTTAGTCCCTAGTTCCAACTCAATTTAGTCTAATATAAATCTTGGTACTGTTTTACTTGCGTAATTTAATTTAAGGTTTAAATCCTATGTCGGATATGATTTGTCGGTTCCTATTTATTAGGGAAATATAGTTCATGGGTTAAAAATAAATTTTAGTGTGTAAAGTTGAGAGTTGCTAGAAAAGTTATAGATTTGTATAATATGTGTTTAGATTTAAAAATATATACTATAGGAATTTGAACTAGTGTGATCTGTATTTAGTTTGTAAATTTTTTATTTGTAAATCTAGGTTTATGTAATTTGAAAGTTTAATCTACTCACCTGATCTAATGAATTGTACGTAACAACTATAATTAAGTTTGACTTTTTCATCTTAGATTACTCAATTTTTTTGGTCCAATAATTTGGTATAAAAAAATTATTTCAGTCTTTGGAATTAAATTTTCTATAGTGTTTTTTTTTTTTTATAGAAATGTTAAATTGTATTGTCTATCAGTACAAAGTTATATACTTTAAACGTATGACAAGTTTTATGTTCAAACTTGTTGGTTTTGATACTTAAACATTCAGGATCTTCTTTTTCATCCTGCTGACGTGGCTGCCTGGTGGAAAGCTAACGCCTTCCCTTAGATGATTGAAGCAAGGGAAGCACGTGACTACTACTTAAACATAAGCTCTCAGTACTGTATAAATATACCCCTGTATACAAGCTACTGGGCATCTCCAAAAATGAGCTTGGCTTTCACCCTTTGTAATCTCTGATTCATTCTTAATAAAATCCCTCTCTCACTGGTTCCAAAAGTGGATGTAGACCATTGTGTCGAACCACTATAAACATTGTGTCATCTCTCTTCCTCTTTACCTCTTGTCTCTGTTTCTCTCTTTCACCAATACTTGTTGCTGCTGTAAATGTGAGATTTGTGAGTTTGTGTTTTTCTTCCGAAATCCAACAATTGGTATCAGAGCCCCGAACTGAAGGATTCTTGAAATTAAAGATTGATCGAGGTTTGTTGGATTCGTGGTCTTCTTGATAGAAAGATTGGGGTGTTCGATTAAATCTTCCCAAAAACCTTTGAAGTTCGCTGAAGCAGTCTTGGAAAATTGGATCGATTCTGCCCGAAGTCTTGAAGAGACTTGCTCTGTCCTTTCCGCTCTGAAACGATGGCTGCGAAGGTCGAACTGGAGAAATTCGATGGTAAAGGCGACTTCAATCTGTGGAAGAAGAAGATGAAGGCCCTTCTTGTCCAACAAAAGGTAGCAAAAGCACTCGATGATCCAGGTAAGTTCCCTGCTACTCTGTCTAAGGAAGAAAAAGAGGAAATCTATGAAATAGCATATAGTTCAATTATCCTACATTTAGCCGACAATGTCCTACGTAGAGTTAGTAAAATTGAAAAAGTCACAGAACTATGGGCTAAATTGGATGAACTTTACATGCCAAAAACCTTGACTAATCAAATCTTTTTGAAGGAAAGATTATTTACTTTTAAAATGGATTCCTCTAATTTCTTAGAAGAAAATCTTGATGATTTTAATCTCATTTGTACTGAATTAGCTAATGCTGGTGATGAGGTTAATGTTAAAGATCAATCTGTAATCCTTCTTAATTCTTTACCTGAGGCCTACAAAAAAGTTAAATCTGCTATGAAATATGGTAGGGAGAAGATGACCTTAGATCAGATTTCAGAAGCCCTAAGAATGAGAGATCTTGAAATAAAACTTGAGAAAAAGGAGTCTGAGGCATTGTTTGTAAAAGACAAATCAAAACAGTATAATAAGAAGTCTCATAACAATAGAAATTCTAGAAATCAAAGCCATAATAACCAGAATAACAATCATTCTAATCAGAGACAGTCTAATTCAAATAATCAGAACAGAGGCCAAAACTCACATCAGAGAAATAATAGAAATTTTAACAAGAATCACCAAAATTCTAATCATTACCCCTCCTCAAATGATACTACCCCTAAATGCAACTATTGTCATAAGGAGGGTCATACTAAATGGGACTGTCCTCAACTAAAAAGAAAAGCTAATAGAATGAACAAAACCGAGAATAAGACCACAGTAAACTTACATGAGGGATATGAGTCGGCTGAGGTCCTTATGGTTACTGATAAAGAAAGTTTAGATGAGTGGATCTTAGATTCTGGATGTACCTTCCACATGACACCCTGCAAACACTTTTTCTTTGAATTAAATGAACTTGAGGGAGGAAAAGTGGTAATGGGAGATAACCATCAATGTTTTGTAAAAGGAATAGGCTTAGTTATGTTAAAACTAACCGATGGATCCCAAAAACTCTTATCATCAGTAAGATTTGTTCCTGGCCTTAAAAGAAACTTAATTTCTTTAGGAACTTTAGACAAGTTAGGGTTTAATTACAACTCAGAAAAGGGAATTCTAAAGGTTTATAAGAACCACTCTTTAAAACTCACTGGAAAATTAGAAAATGGCCTCTATGTACTTCAAGGGAGTACTTTAACTGGGGAAATTAATGCTGCTATAGATCAAAATATTAAGAACACTCAACTGTGGCATCAAAGATTAGCTCACATCAGTGAAAATGGCTTAAAACATTTAAATAAACAGGGACTGTTAGGTGATAAAAACCTCTCAAATCTTGTCTTCTGTGAACACTGCACTTTTGGTAAAGCTGCTAGGCATAGCTTTAAGGAAGCAAGTCATATAACTAAAAACAAGTTAGACTACATACATTCAGACCTATGGGGACCTTCTAGGATTAAAACTCACAGGGGGGGGGAAGATATTTTATGTCCATTATTGATGATTTTTCAAGAAAAATCTGGGTCTTCCTTTTGAAAAGCAAAGATGAAGTGTATAACACTTTTGTAGAATGGAAAACTAGCATAGAAAATCAAACTGGGAGCAAAATAAAATACCTTAGAACAGATAATGACCTAGAATATCTAAATGATAAGTTCATAAATCTTTGCAAAACTTCAGGAATTACTAGACACTTAACTACTCCTAGAACTCCCCAACAAAATGGCAGCTGAGAGGTTTAATAGGACTTTGCTTGAAAGAGTAAGATGTATGTTATCTAATGCTAAACTTCCTAGAGTTTTCTGGGGAGAGGCTTTAAATACTGCTGCATATGTTATTAACCGAAGTCCCTCAACTGCTCTAAACTACAAAACGCCCCAAGAATTATGGTCAGGTAGCCCTCCTAGCTTAAAACACTTAAAAACATTCGGGTGCACTGCTTATGCTCACATTAGACAAGATAAATTGGAACCAAGAGCTTTAAAATGTATGTTCTTAGGCTATCCAAAGGGTATTAAGGCCTATAGACTTTGGTCATTAGAGAAAGGTAACCAAAAATGCCTAGTAAGTCGGGATGTAACCTTTAATGAAGAAGAAATGCCTTGGAAAAACTTAGATGATAAAATTTCTGAACATGAATCTTTTGAAATTGAGTTACAACCGGTTTATCCTAATTGTGCTCCAAACTTTACTAATGAATCTGTTTTGGAGGAGCAAGAGATAGTTTCTGAACAGCTTGATGACCCCATTCATGAGCCTGAAACACATGAAACAGAGGACTATCAGCTTACTAGAGACAGACCAAGGCGCACGATTAGGAGACCAGCAAGATATGAGTCTTCTGATTTTGTTGGGTATGCATTCAATTGCTATACCGAAAACTTCAGTGCTGAACCTTCCACTTTCCGTGAGGCAGTCAAGTCCAAAGACAGTGAGTATTGGCTAACTGCTATGAAGGAAGAATTACAGTCACTTTACTTAAATGAAACTTGGGTTTTAGTGGATAAACCAGAAAGTAAAAGGGTCATAGACTGTAAGTGGGTGTTTAAGATCAAACCTAGCCTTAATCCATGTGATAAACCAAGATACAAAGCACGCTTGGTAGCTAAAGGCTTCAGTCAAGTTGAAGGTATAGATTACACCGAGGTTTTCTCTCCAGTAGTTAGACACACATCCATTAGGATTTTGCTCTCTATTGTCACTCAATACAATCTAGAACTAGAACAAATGGATGTAACCACTGCTTTCCTCTATGGAAGTCTTGATGAAACTATTTTTATGAAGCAACCTCCCGGTTTTATAGAAAATGGCAAAGAAAATTTGGTTTGTCATTTAAAAAGGTCTATCTATGGGCTTAAACAGTCTCCTAGGCAGTGGAACAAAAGATTTGATACCTTTATACTCTCTCAAGGTTTTGAAAAAGGGTCCTATGACAACTGTGTCTACCGCAAGAATCTTCCAAATAGAACTTTTGTTTTAACACTTCTTTATGTAGATGATATCTTGATTGCCTCAAATGAAAAGTCCCAGATCAGTATGTTAAAAACAGCATTATGTAAGGAGTTTAAAATGAAAGATCTTGGAAGTGCTAAAAAGATTTTGGGCATGGAACTTGATAGAGACAGAAGCAGGGACACACTTCTCATATCTCAACCTGACTATTGCTACAAAGTCATTAAGAAGTTTCATATGGAGGAGTCCAAAGCTGTTAAGACTCCCTTGGCCCAACACTTCAAGATCTCGGTATCTCAGTCCACTATTACAGAAGAAGAAATCCAAGAAATGAACAAAATCCCCTACGCCAACCTCGTTGGGAGTTTAATGTACACCATGGTTTGTAGCAGACCGGATTTAGCACATTCCTTAAGCGTCGTGAGCAGATTCATGAGCAACCCAGGGAAATGTCATTGGGACGCTACAAAGTGGATTTTAAGGTATCTTCAAGGTACTAAAACTAAAGGGCTCTTGTACACCAAAACAGATAAGAATGAAGACTACATTGAAGGATATGTTGATTCAGATTATGCGGCAGATCTAGACAAGAGAAGGTCTCTAACAGGTTACCTATTCACTCTTTTTGGAAACATTATAGGCTGGAAGTCATCTCTACAGTCGGTTGTGGCTCTTTCCTCCACAAAAGCCGAATATATAGCCTTGGCAGACTCAATTAAAGAAGCTATATGGCTCAAAGGAAGTATTGAAGAGATGTTCTCAAGGGAATTTAAGGTTAGGATCCACTGTGACAGCCAGAGCGCTATTTCCTTGTCAAAAAATCCTACCTTCCACGATAGAACTAAACACATCGACGTCCGTTTTCATTCTGTAAGAGAGGCTCTCCAAGACAGAAAAATCCAGCTGCTAAAGATTGCATCTGAACACAATCCTGCTGACATGTTAACGAAATCCTTACCAGGGAATAGATTGGAGTATCTGTGCAAACTTGTGAAGTTAGATACTGGATAATCTAAAAGCAGTCTTCATACCAGTTGAGAGGGTGGAGTTGCGGCCATTTATCTCTTTACACTGCATCTTAAAGTATCAAGAGGGTGATTGTTGGTTTTGATACTTAAACATTCAGGATCTTCTTTTTCATCCTGCTGACGTGGCTGCCTGGGTGGAAAGCTAACGCCTTCCCTTAGATGATTGAAGCAAGGGAAGCACGTGACTACTACTTAAACATAAGCTCTCAGTACTGTATAAATATACCCCTGTATACAAGCTATTGGGCATCTCCAAAAATGAGCTTGGCTTTCACCCTTTGTAATCTCTGATTCATTCTTAATAAAATCTCTCTCTCACTGGTTCCAAAAGTGGATGTAGACCATTGTGTCGAACCACTATAAACATTGTGTTATCTCTCTTCCTCTCTACCTCTTGTCTCTGTTTCTCTCTTTCACCAATACTTGTTGCTGCTCTAAATGTGAGATTTGTGAGTTTGTGTTTTTCTTCCGAAATCCAACAAAAATTTTTACATATATATAATTATTCAATTCCATAAGCAACAGGAAAAAAATCATAAACTATTGCTTCTTTTATATATTTTGTTTGGATTAGAGAGAATTACTCTCACTCTTCTTTCAGCTTCGGGCTTTAGGCTTAATTTGAGATTGTTGCAGTTATTGATATAATTGTTGTCAATTGTGCTTTTAAGTAAATCAACTGTTACGTGAAGTAAATTTCAGAGTTAACATGAAAAGTTAAGTTATAGTATTTAATAAATTAATACTAACAACTAACTTGTCGCAAAATAGCTACATGACTAAAATAGACATATTTAAAGTAAGCATATTTAACTTCGATATTTTTATAAGATAATTTTGTAAAGTTTTATATAATTTAAATTACAAATTATATTTTGTTTACATTAAAAAAATTGAAAAAATAATCCAGAAAAAGGATTGCTATAAAAAAATTGTGTCAAACAAAATCTAAAAAATAAAAACGATGGGATGAGATAAGATAAATTGTGAATAATAATATTTGAAACTCTTTTGTTAGAGATGTGGTAGGATAAAAATAAATTTAAAATTTTGATTTTTATGGAAATCAAATATAAAAGCTATTACAAATCAATATGATTCAAAAGTGACTTTATTTAAACTATTAATAACAAGCAGTTTTATCAAACACAATATATGTATGAACGTACGTACATACATACAATAGTATTACCGTTGAGCTATGCTCACTTTGACTAACAATATATATAAATAGAATATCAAGTCTGTGGTTTTCTTTGCCAACAAGAGCTTGGCTCAACTGGCATAAAATTGTATTGATGACCAACAGGTCTGTGGTTCGAATCACCCTATCCCACATATTGTCAAAAAAAAAAAAGAAAGAAAGAAATATTTAAGTTTGATTAGAGAGGTTAGAATGGTCCATCATAAAGCATTTAATAGGTAGACTAAATACATGTTTTAGTCTTTAATATTTTAATGTTTTTTCAATTTAGTCTATGTTGTTTTTAGTTATACCTTATCGATGGGAAATATTAAAATTGGTTTGAGATAATTATACTTCACATTATTGAGTTTTTTTTTTTTTCTTTACAACACATATGGGGTGGGGACTTGATCAATTTTTTACCTCTTGATCGAAAGTACAGACTTTATGCTAAACTTTTAGAAGAAATTTGGTCGAGAAAAAATCCTAATCCATCCTCTAATTAAAAAAAGAAAAGAAAAGAAATAAAGAAAGATAGAAAAATTTTCCAAATTTTCTTCTTTTAGAAAATAAAATTTCTCTCCCAATTTTTCTAATGACTCACTAAATATCATGTCATGTATATTTATCACGAGTCTAGTTTTAATATTTGCTAATTGAAAAATATTAGAACATAATAAACTAAATTGAAAATTTTTAAACAATATGAATCAAATTATTAAAAAAAAGTATCAAATCTTATATTATTTTGAAGCCAAATGATAGATTTAACTCTTTGAATTTATATAAGATTAAATTCCTTAAAATATTTTTCTATTAATTATCATAAATAAATTAAGTTCACCATAAAGGATAGGATCATTTGAAAATTGAAATTAGGAAAAGAAATATGAATTTTAAAATATGAAATAAATAGAGAGAGAGAGAGAGAATTTTGATATAAATAAAAATAAAATAAATGAATGATGGAAAAGATGGATGAGCCGACATGGAGAGGGAAAAATGGGAAACTTACCCTCAATCAAACTTACCCAAAAACTTTTCCCAAATTCGACCTTTTTTTTTCTTTAATTATTATCTCTTTAGAATCTTCTTTGGAAAATTATTCTATCTAGTCATTCCAATATTTTATCTATTGTTTTAAAGTAAAGAAAGAATCTGCCTAGGTCAAATCATCAAATAATTGATGTAATAGAATATTAGAATTTAAAAAAAAATATATATATATATAGGAATCTAATTCCACATCGAAATAAAAAAAAGATTGGGAAAAAATAATTTCTTCGATCCTGAACTTTCAATTTCATCAAATTGAACCTCAAACTTAGTAAGTTGTATCAATTTTAACCATAAACTTTCAATTTCATCAAATTGAACCTCAAACTTAGTAGCTTGTATCACTTTTAACCAGAAACTTGCATAAGTATTGTAGTGTAAACATTCAGTTACTTTTATTTTGGATCACCGTTAAAACAATATTTCCTCATTTTTCTTTTTTTAATTCTCATTGCTCCTAAGTTGGTTTCTTATAAGAAATTTATTGGAGAACTTTTTTATTTTAATAAACTTTTTCTGTTGAGAAGTAGTACATGAGTTTTCTCTCTCATTTAATTTCTACTGTATTTGTGAGTTTTGTTGCTTTTTTTAGCTACTTAGAAGAACATGAATTATCATGATAAGAAAGCAATTTTGGAGTTTTTTTTCTTTTCATTTAGATGACTTTTTCTTGTTATTGAGAACTTTGTGAGTTTTTTTTTTTTTTTTAATCAAGGATTACAAAGCAATTTTGGAGTTCTTTTTTTGTTTTCCTTCCAATGTTTGAAGGTTTTTTCTTATTGCTAAGAACTTTGGTGAGGGTTTTTTTTTTTTTTTTTTTCTTCTTGCTAATTAAAACATGCAAATGTAGGAAACCAAAAGAAAGCAATTTCATATTTTTTTTTTCTCATGTTTGCTGTATTTTTCTTGTTGCTAATAATTTTTAGAATTTTTTAGGCTAAATAACAATGAGAAGAATCGGTCTGAAGTGTTTGATTTCTTAAAATAATGAGTTTCTCCAACAAATTTCTTACAAGAAATCAACGTAACTCCAGTGTAATGTGATTTTTTAAGGAAAAAAAGAGAGAGAATTTGTCAATCACATGTTTTAATGGTGATTCAAATGCAAAATTAACCGAAGGTCTACATTGCAACACTTGGACAAGCTTTGAGTTAAAACCGATACAATCTTCTAAGTTTAGGGTTCAATTTGATGAAATTGAAAATTTAGGTTAAAATTGATACAACCTGCTAAGTTTAGGGGTTTAGGTTTAAAAATGATTTTTTTCCCAAAAAGATGTTATTGGATTGAATTTTATGTTAGAAAGGCTTAAATCTAAATTTTTTTTTTATAATTATGGTAAATTCTTGAAATTATTTTTTTTGAAAAGGTTATTTATTTTTCATCCATGTTTGATTTTAAAAGAAAATGTATATCAAATTCAAAGGAAAAAACGAAACAAAAATTTAAAATATTGACGACAAATTAAATAATTAAGTATTATATATTTGTTAGCATTCACAAAATTTAATTTATAATATAATACAAAATACAGTTCACACATTAAATTTATAAGAGACAAAGAGTCTGAATTATATGCTTTGTATAAGAAAATATAAATAAAAATAACAAGAAGGAAGGATTTTTTTTTTTTTTTTGAAAGAAGAAGGAAGGATTTTTTTTAATCGTTTATTTCTTTTATAAAATGGAAAAAAGAAACTAATAGAAAGCATTTTCTAGAAAAAGGTGGACGTTAAACTTTTTTTAAAAAGAAAAAAGCGAGGTCCGTGGGGGCTTGGCCTTCGGATCCAATGTGTTCAATTATATGGAAATATAAAGTTCATAGAAAGCTTTTAAAGAATTAATGTATAAATATATTTTTAAAAAAATCAACAACATGTGGAGTGAGAAAATTGGAATCTCATATAATATATACATTAATCAATTGAACTATATTCAAATTGATGATATATAAATACTACTAATTTAATACGTTTCTTTTTTTTAATAATATGTTGGATAAAACTTTATGGAAAAGATTTGGTAAGTTGTATACAAATAAAAAAATTTTAAAAAAAATCTATAAAGTATGTGGAACAAAGACGTTACATTTTGAAATATTTGTTTACTGATCCAATCTTCAATATCGAAAGTAACCAAAGATATTACTCAATATGTTCAAGTTGTTAAGGATGTGGAGAAGTGTCGTCTCACTTACCAACACAAGAGCATCATAGCTCAATTGATACAAAGTTTAATTTGTACTCTCGACCGAGAGATTAGAGGTTCAAATCCACATCCCACGATGTTGACAAAAAAAAAGTATCTCCAATTGCAAAACTAAGAGTACAAATTTTAAACATAGAGCATTACAACTACATTGTTATGTGTCTGGCTAGCTAATTCATATATAGCAGTCCTCATATTGAGTTATTTGTGTTAATATCTAATTGAGTTTTATGTCTGACTTAACTGATTGATCTAAATTTTTAGATCCAACAAAGTTTCGGGGAGAGTAAGAATTGTGGGTTATAATTTTTTTTTTTATTTCAACTTCTTTTTCTTTGTACTTTAATTTATGAAGCTGAATTATCATTATCGTTTTAGTTAATATTGTTACTGTAAGGTGTATTGGTGTAGAATATTACAAAAGAAATTGAAGTGATGCTTAATTGTTTGCCATGAAAGAAGCATTTAAGAATGATGTGTGATCTACATAATATATATATATATATTAGAAAGAGTATGTACTACTGTATTACTAGAAAATTTTCCCACTTAATTGTCGCGTTCTCTTAGTTTCTCTCTGTTGAAAATTGAAAAATATTGATTGATGTTCTCCTAAAACCACTCATCGAAAGTTTTTACGTCTTCTTTTTCTAAGTTCTTTTTTTTTTTTTTTCTCTGAGTTCTTTTTCTAAACTTTTTTTTTAATTTAAATTTATATTATTCATATAAGTGATGTTTTAATTTTATATATATTAAATACGCTAAAAAAGGAAAAAGAATAAAAGAAGTCCATCTATTTTATTTAGTTATTTAATAAAATGAAGAGTTCATTATTGTTGCTAAAATATTGATTTGTGATTATTATAATCATTTTTAAAAAATTATACTTTTTTAGTACTTTATTATTATTATTTTGAGTTCTTTTGAGTACTTTAAATTATTGCAAAAGAAGCAATTATTATATTATTTCGGATAATCATTGAATATTAATAGCACCATCATTATTGTCTCCCTGCATTTATGACCTTTTTTTTTTCTTTTTGTTTTTTTAGGAGACTTTCATATATGTCTTTATATATTATTATAAGTTTAAACCTCATTTATATAACTCTTATATGTAGTACATCTATCCCAAAATCTAATCTAATATATCAACCATTTTCATCTGTAATTTTTATTTGAAGTTGTCAGATCTTCTATAATAACCGTTGTTGGTCATTCAGAGTGCTCCACTTGACTCCAATCCCAACTTTCTATTACGCATGTAGTTAACTCTGGTTTACCTTCCTTTCGATGTAAATACACATAATCATTGGTTAAATTACATTACATAATTGTTGGTTAAATTGCATTGTGTGTGTGTGTTTTTTTTCTCTTTTCATGCTTTACTTCTTAAGGTTTGACAAAGTCAAGTAACATATATTTCATTAAGTTTGACAACTACCAAGCAGACAATTAAAAAGTAATCACTCAAGATATATTAATTAATTAATTACGAAGAACTATTCTTCAAATTTCAAGAAATAAGATATCATTGTTTTAGTTCAACAAGAGGGTGGAGAATTCGAACCTCTAACCATTTAGTCAAAGGTATATGTCTTAACCAGTTGAACTATTCTCATATTTTGACAAATAAAATTTCATATTAGTCTGCCCAACTAGCTACCATATCAACGTATATACTATATCTCATCCAAACTTTAAGAAACAATGTATATCACTCTACATTTAGTGAATTAATCTTAATAGTAGAAACTAAAAGTATGCAAACATTAGAGATAAAAATTATATTAATTTACAAATTTAGTTCTGAAACTTCCAGTGTTATGTCTATTAAGCCTCTAATAGGTATGTCAATTTTAAAATATCTAATAAATCTTTAAAATTTTAATTTTTTATCCTGTAGATCCTTGACCTATTAGACATTTTAAAAAATTCAGGGATGTATTAAACACAAAATTGAGTTTTGTGTTTAATATGTATGTGAATTTTAAAAAATATCAAATATGTAAGAGACTTATTAAACACAAAATCAAAAATTGAAAAACTTAGGCCCCCTTTGATAACCATTTGGTTTTTGGTTTTTGGTTTTTGAAAATTAGCTTGTACACACATATTTCCCCCTATTAGCTTCTTTGTTTTAGTATCTACCTTCTTCCTTGTTTTCGAAAATCAAATCAAATTTTGAAAAAAAAAAATAGCTTCCAAAAATTTATTTTTGTTTTTAGAATTTGGCTAAGATTTCAAATAGATCATTAACAAAGATGAAAACGATTGTAGAGAATTTTGGAGAAAACAAACATAAATTTAAAAAACAAAAAACCAAAAACGAAATAGTTATGAAACAGGGCCTTATTAAATACTTTTAAACTTGTGCACCTATATATATGACATAAAATTGAAAATTCAAGACCGATTAAACATTTTCTAAAGTCTAAAGACCAATAAGAAACAATCTTGAAAGTTCTTTGACTACCCTTATAATTTAACCTAAAAATTAACTAGACACGAAACTCAAAGTTCAGAGACCTCATACTCGTATACTCGAAGCTCGATATATCTAGATATATAATATATATTATAATTTAAGGAAATAATTTTATAATATTATATTATGATTTTTTTTTTTTTTTTTTTTTGAAAAACTATATTATGATATTTTGATTGTACTAGAAGAAACCCTTTTGCAGAAATAGAAAAGGGAAAGAGATAAAAGTGATAATACACTGCAATTCTGAATTTATCTCTGTCAATGTCTCTCTCACTCTATCACTCTCTCTCTCCTCTTGTCTCCCTCACAAAGAAAGAGGGTAGGTGGGAGTGGGCAGCTACATACTACCTTTTCTAGCCAACTGTTTTTAGTCATTTATTCACATTATATTATTTTTCTCTTTCTTTTCTCTCTCTTTTTTTTAAGAGAAAAAAAAAAAAAAAATCTTTTGTCTTTCAATTATCCTCTTATCCAATTAACAAAGGTTCATGAATTTCTCTCCCTTTAATTACAAGAAAAGTTTCATTAGAATTCTACCAAGACAATTGTTGTTTTTTCCATGTAAGATATGATTGAATTGTGATATTCTTTTTTTTTTTTTTTTTTTAGTACATCAACATTTGGAGTGGGGGGATTCGAACCTCTGACCTCATGGTCGAAGGTACATGCCAATTACCCTAAACTCGCTTTGGCAGATTGAATTGTGATATTCTTTGAAAGATAAGATTTTATTATTTTTTTTGTATTATTTTAAATTTACAAAATAAACATTCGTATCTAAATGCATTTAAATTCTGATCATTGAAACTTTAATGACTTTGATTCGAAATCATATTTTTGTGACCCCATATCAATTAAAACATGTTGGAGAAAAATTCATATAAACAATGATTGATATATGATTTGAATTCTAGTGATGGAGAGGGAGAGAGAAAGTTCTAATGTTTTAAATGTCTTTTCAACACAATCTTTGTGATGAAATGTTTATAAAAACATATTTTCATAGATCTATAAATGACAAATCTAATCCTCTCTTACCACAAAGATATCTTAAAATCTCTTGTGGATTTTCATGCATATCTTCTCAATGTCTTCTTATCCACACAAATAATAATAATTTTAATTTTAATAACAACATGGGATTTTTATTTTTTACATGTAGGTTTAATAAAAATTGCAAAATAATAATAGGAAGAATAATAAGAGTAATTGGATCTCATCTGTCAAATTAGCTGATAGGGACAAAAATTAGTTGATAACCTGAGCAAAGCTAACTACAAATTATTTTTAAATGAATAGACCTCATATGTCAATCGGGAGAATCCTCACCATCTATATCTGAAAGAGATAAGGGTGTCATGTCACTTATTCATCGAAGATTCTTACATTGACTCTTAAACAAAACTAATTGCAACTCTCATCTTGATCCTATCAAATCAATCTTGGGATGTCTCATCCAACTTCCTGTATGTTATTGGTTAAAACTCGTCTTTGGTCATATTGTTTTGTTGTTGTAATTTTAGTGTTTGTATTTCTCTCTCTTTTCTTTTGAGATAAAGATTCAACTATTAAATTTTTAAAAGAACTAAAGATCATCATGACTCTAAATTATAAATCATATTGTAATACATTCATATAATGATTAGGTAATTGAATTACCTTTAATTTTGTGGATCTTAGTAGACCTGTTAGCTTCCTTCACTAGTCAATATTTACATGTATATGATTATGGAATTAAATAATAGATGAATTATTAAAATAAGTTAAAAGGATTCAATTTAGATAGTAAAAAATCATCTGGTTCTTCTATATTGAAAACAAACTTCGATATATCTCTTGAAATTATTAAAGAAAAATATCCTAAAAATATTTAATTATTAAAGATTTTCTTGTCTTTATAACTATTCTTTTAAGCCTTGACATTTTTCCCTTTATATATATATATATATATATATATATATATATATATATATATATTTATGTTTTGAATTTAAAAAAGAAAATTTTTATGTAGCCCATAGAAAAATTTCCCTCTGCACTTGGTTTTTTTTTTTTTTTTTTTTTTCCTTTATCAACTTGTCATAATAAAAAAAATAGTTTTCCAAGCCCATAAAAATTTTGGTCCGTCCGTACGGAACCTTCACGATAAGGAATCTTTCTCATTTTAAAGAGAGGTGCAATTATATGCATAAATAAGATCTTTTATATTTTGGGACCATAACTATCGCAACATAATTAATGTGAAAGGTTCGATGTTTCCTTCGTATTTATAAATAAAAAAAAAATATATTTTTTTATTATTATTTTTTTAGGTTAACAATTACAGAGGTGGTGATCGAACTATCAATGTTTGAGATGATAATTGGTACTTTATTTACTAAACTATGCTAAAAAAATTATTTTTGAGTTTTATGAAATCTAACCCATTGAAGTATTTTTTAATATTTAATGTTTACAAAAATAAATCAATCGACACTTATTGCTTATTATCCTTAGAATTCCTTTAAATTCGACTTTATTCATCCATCTCAAAGATCAATCAGTAATGTCACTATAAACATAGTTTAGTTATTAAGGTATCTCAATCTATTTGAAGAGGTTGAAAGTTTGAATCTCCGACTGTCCATATGTGAGGTAATATTCTCAAAAAGTCAAATGATAATAAAGTTCTAACACATGCAAATTCGTAAACTTTATTTATACGCTTTAAATGACAAAAAAAAAAAAAAACATTAAACTTACAT
Source organism: Luffa aegyptiaca (assembly GCA_017139565.1). Lineage (NCBI taxonomy): Eukaryota > Viridiplantae > Streptophyta > Magnoliopsida > Cucurbitales > Cucurbitaceae > Luffa > Luffa aegyptiaca. The sequence goes on along the minus strand of CM029405.1, from coordinate 6,498,564 downwards.
CATCAAAGTTGTATAAATATGATACTTAAAACTGTCAACATGAGCATAGCTCAATTTGACATAAGGTTTTTACTAATGATCGAAAGGTCTGTGGTTGATACTTAACTGACTAGGTAGGTTTCGTATAATAATTTGTGGGGTGGTGAAAATCATTTTTAGTCCACCAAAAGTACATTTCAAACTTTTATGATATTTGGTTATATAAAGCAAAAATGATTTTGAAATTACTCAAAGTAGTTGACAATAAATTTAGATAAAGATTATTCTTAATATAAACTCCACAAGATATTTTTCTAAAAAAAAAAAAACTCACAAGATATTATATGAACTATATGGTTTCAAAATAAAAATGAATATCAAACTAAAATAAATTAGATAACTTGGAATTTTTTTTTTTTTTTTTTTTGTCAAAACTAAAAAACTAAAAAAAAAATAAAAAGATAAGTACAGAAAATAAAATCTAAAACATTATCTCTAAAAGTGGGCATAAGGGGTGGGTTTTGTTGTTTTAGATAAGGTTTGAAGAGGTTGAAAACATAGAGGACTTGTCATGTTTGATACATGGCAGTACCAACACAACACACCCATTTTTCCTGTTTAAATTCACTCTTGTTTTTTCTTTGTTTCTTTGATAACAATTCACTCAAATTTTTAAGATTTTAATATAATGGTTTATTATCAAATAGAAAAAAATATCCTAAGAAAAAGGAATATGAGGAAAATTTTCATATTTTAATATATTTTGCCGAGTTATGCTGGTTTTGGCTGATTAGGGTAGAATCTTAACTGCCTATTTGGTAAAACAAATTCTTAATTAATCTATTCATAATTTACTCTAATGTGTAAAAACCGACAGATATCAGCTTTTAGGTTTTGCTTTTCTAAGAATCTGCCACTTTCTCTAACCGTTTTCAAATCTCAAATTTATCCTTCTTATATATTTTTTCACATTTGTTCTCTCTTATATATATATTAAAAAAAAAAAAAGTTTGATTGATTCAATTCTTATAACAATTATTTAAGTTTGATTGATTCAATTTTTATAACAATTATTTTTCTTAATTTTTTATCAAATATTTTAGACTAATTAAACATAATTAGATGTAATTTAAATCATATGAATAATTAACTTATACTAAATCATAAATTAAATATCAATATGAAAATAATTGAAATAATAAGCCTACTTTGGTCATTGTAATTAAATCCTAACAATTTAGTATTTATTTACCAAACACCATAACTAGTTTTTTTTCTAATTTAAAATTTCAATTTACCAAACACTATATCTTACTTCATTTCAAAGCTGATTTTTCTCAAAGCAAAGTTACCGACAATTATTTTAAAATCTACTGTAATCCCAAACTAAGCCAACGACTCAAAAGGTCGGCCACAAAAATACTCAATGTGTTTGACATGTCATTTAGAGGGTTTATAGATGACTAAAAGTGCTTTTTAAGAAAATTAATGGTATTTTGTTAAAGTTTTTAACAGTATTTTTAACCAACTAAAAACGTTTTTTAAAAATATTTATAATCAAAAGTGAGTGAAATTTGTTTTTAAAACTCTTAAAAAACACTTCAAATAAATTGTTTGAATAGGGTAGAGATTCAAACTTTTGACTTCTAAAAAAGTAATTGGTGTCTCAACCATTAAACTATGATTCGTTCATATAGGTCATTTAAAGTGCTTTTAGATGAAATATTCAGTGCATGTTTATGAGTGGTTTTAAAATGACTAAAATCACTTTTGTCACGCTTGAAATTACCTCGAAACATACCTTTAGTAAATCCAAATCAATTTCATGTTTAACTATACACTTTTAAACGTGATTTTCATATCATTAAAATTGATTTTAAATTATTAAAAACGACATGTGTTTTGTAGTGATTTTGAATATGAAAAAAAAAAATGATTTTAACAATTTCAAAATCACAAAATGATTTTAACAATTTCAAAATCACTCTCAAATATGAACTTAGCTAATTTTCTTTCAAAATATTTATATATAAATGTTTTACTTAAAATAACATACCAAACACACACTCAATCTCAACCACAAAATTAAGTGAAAAGACATTAGATCTAATACCAAAATGCCCAATCCATTCACAAAAAATAACACTACCCAATGACAAGACTACTCAAATTTTGCTACACAAACCTAAAAAAGATAAGAACTCAAAGAAAGGTATCAGTTTCACAATGATTCAAGTTGGAAGTTTGATTCAATGAATTCAAAATATAAAAAAGAATCAAAAGGGCAATTGGTTTTGTAACAACCAGTGTAAAAAAAAAAAAAAAAAAAAGGGGGAAATGGTTTTTTTTTAGGCGGTCAAAGTGGGTGAGTGGGGGGGAAGTTTCCCCCCACATTTTCGGTCAATTTGACCAGCTTAAAAAAAAAAAAAAAAAAAAGAAAATCTGAATTTCTTCTCTCCCTCTCACGTTTTCCCTCTCTCCCTCGCAGCTTTCCCTCCCTCTCTCGATTTTCTCTCTCTCGCTCCCTCTCGGTTCTGTCTCCCTCCGCCGCACGCCAACCGTCGCCGCCGCCGCCGCACGCCTCCGTCCGTCGCAAGTCGCCGCCGCCGGTAACGTTTTCCGTCCCTCTCTCTCTCTCTCGATTTTGTTTCTCTCGTCTCTTTCTCCCTCGATCTCTCTATCTCTCTCTCAGCCACTCTCTCTCTCTGTGTAGCAGGTCCGACGCGCCGCCGCCTGCAACCCACTCACGAGCTGCTGTCGATCTGCGAGTCGCCGTCGCCACTGTAGGCGCGGACAGCAGCGAGGAGGGACCATTTTTCCGTGTTTTCGGCTGTTTTAGGTGAGTTCCCGCATTGGGTAAGTTGATTTGAGGCTTTTGTGGGTTAGTTCTTGCATTTAAACGATTACCCATTCACTTTTTCACCCGTTCAGCAAGCGTACCCATTCAATTCCGGCGATTCAAGCAGTGGGTCTTCAAGTTTCAGCGTGTTTGAGCAATTTCGGCAGTGGGTAAGTGAGATTTAAGGTGTTTTGGGTTTATTTAATGTTTAATCATGGATGCCCATTGAGTTTAGCTTCCGATTTCAAGGTGCCCGTGGTGTTTGGAGGCCGAATTATCAAATTTGAGCGATTTGGGACTGCTGGACAGCAAGCTGTGGTTCTGTTTGGGGTAAGCTTTGGTTGTTAATTTTACCCCAAATGTAATGAGTTCTTAGTTGAATGCTTGGTTAGAGTCCATAGTTAATTAAGAGTTCATTTCCTTGTTGTAGCTTGCTTAAGAACCTTGGAGTTAAGGAATTTCTTGGAGGTTAATCAAGTATCTCCTTCACTAAGGTAAGTAGCTAGTTGGATTCAAATTTTATGTCTTAGACTAATTGACCCTTGTTTGTTAATTGGGAATTTAAAGTGGATAGTTGGATTGAAGTGCCATTTGTTTTAACTAAGTTGGTCCTTAAGCTTAAGTAAAGTGTGTTGGGTTAACTTTTGAAGCATGATTGAGCATGTTGAGATTGTCATTATTTGGGCATTAAATGAGAAGCGTGGATTATGGAATAATTGGAGTTTGGGCTAAGTGTTCTTGTTTGTGTTGAGGCCGTGATTTTCATACCCTATTTGGTTAGCCATGAACTGAAATGCTTGGGATTAATGTATACGTAGTCGTTGGATTTAGTTATATGCTTTGGCTTAATTTTTCTTTGAAAAGTTAACATGTTAGCATGTATAAGATTTGCGCCTTGAGTTTTGATTGTGGAATCATGATAAGCTTCATTATAAGTCATGTTGATAGCACGAGGATCTTAAAGTTAACCTAGCATCTCTTGGTTTGTTTTAAAGCATGTTTGGCTTGGATGGCAATGTGTTTCTCTGGATTTATTTGTGATGTTGGGGAATGGGTTAAATGTCTGTTGGGTTTGGATTGAAGTTGGATGCGACATCTGTCCCGTTGTGGCTATAGAAGTGCAATTTACTGTTTCCAGGTGTATAGAAAAAAATTTGGGTTCCCTCTACGTACGTCGTTATGCTGCCGAATTTTCGGTAGCCTCAAGATGGCTTAGGAATCATATTTACCTTGAGGGAAAGGATTAGGAAAGAGAAGGGAATAGGCTAGTGCCTTAGACAAGGGTCGTGTCAATTAAACACCTAGGACTGAGATGTAATAGACTGAAATGAGGGGCTTAATGGGCGGGACTTGGCTTCGCAGTTTAGGTGCCATTTACTAACTGTGGAAGTAAATTCCTGACTTAAACCCATGAACGCCCCACCAGTGAAATGGTAGTTTAGAGCGCTACGCGCCTATTAGTGCCTTGAGGGATGAGACTTAGCTTCACTGACTGGGTGCCATCTACCATCAGTAGGAGTAGAGACCTCCCAAAAAACTCCCACTTGCGCACTATCAGTGAGTTGGCAAACCTATATATATTTAAAGGTGTACTAATTGAATATGAGACCCGAACTGAAATGAAATGAAATGAAATGAACTGAAATGAGATGACCTAACCCTTAGGCCCTTAACTCGAATAAGATGTTAAAAATTTTATTGCTACTTACTGAGTATTTCCTTAAATACTCATTCTTTTCCCTTACACACAACTGCAGGTAGAGGTGAAGGTGTACGGAACGCGTGACGGAGAGCTGCTGAGCCATGGATCTCCTTTAGTTTAAGTCTTCCGCATTTTACGTTTGAAATTTCCCTTTGAACTTGTGTTGAATGATTTACGTTTTATTCCGCTTTAAGTTTGTTTGATTTACTAAAGGTTTTGTTTGTTCTGTTTTAAACTGGGATCCCAGATTGAAATGTTTCGCAAATTTCTAAGTATAGTTTCTTTAAATGGAAATTTTCCGCTGTTCTTAAAAGTAGAATGAAATGCATGTAGTAATGGCCTTAGGATCTAGGCATGAAAAGTAGGGTCGTTACAGTTGGTATCAGAGCTCTAGGTTATAGGTTCTGTAGACTGGTTTACATCGTAAACCTTAGGTATGTCCATGGCTTATCAGCAAGCATCCGGTCACGCCAGGTACACGTTTGATTACCTTGTAGCCTGTAAATATTATATGTTATATATGTTCGGAAAAGATTCATGTTGTGGGAAAGATATGCATGAGGTTTAGTGCCTGAGAATTGTTTAAAGGATTCAAGCCTGTTAGTAAGATGATAAAATTTTTGTGAAATAGATCATGCCTCCCCGAGCACAAGGACGTGGAAGAGGTCGAGGAAGAGGTCGTGGTAGGGGTCGTACAGCCCCTGAGCAAGTCGTGCCACCAGTAGAGCAGGAAGGAAACCTACCAGAAAACCCACAAGTGGAACAGCCGGGGCCTGCGGTAGGACCTGTCCCGGTGGACATTCAGGCAATAGTTCAGACCGCAGTTCAGGCCGCAGTTGCGGGCGTGCTTGCAGGGCGACAGGCCCAAGCGCCTCAGAATAACGAAGCCGCCTTATCACGGGAGGCTAGGTGCCTAAGAGATTTCAGGAAGTGGGACCCCTGTCCGTTCGATGGAGCCTCAAGGGACCCCACGGTAGCAGAGTTGTGGCTGTCCTCCATCGAGACGGTTTTCCGTCACATGAACTGCCCCGAGGACCAGAAAGTGTATTGTGCCGTGTTTTTGTTACGAGATAACGCCCTGATTTGGTGGCAATCGATTGAAAGGACCTTAGACGTCAGCAACGGACCTGTCACATGGACTCAGTTCAGGGGGGAGTTTTTCAGGAAGTATTACCCTGCCGCCTCCCGATTCAAGAAGCAATCAGAGTTTGTGGCTCTTACGCAGGGAAACCGAACCGTAGAGGAGTACGAGACAGAGTTTGCCAGACTGTCTCGGTTTGCCCCTGCCCTGGTAGCTGTAGAGGCTGATAAGGTGGAACGTTTCATCACAGGCTTAAAGGAAGAGATTCAGGGCAGTGTGGCAGCCCATGAACCCCAAGACTATGCCACGGCAGTTAGGGTGGCACAGCTAATTGATCGACGACCGTCAGCTGTCTCTTCAGAACCTTCTTCAGGTCATAAGCGAAGGTACGATCAGATGAGCTCGAACACACAGAGGGGTCACCGTTACCCTAGACGAGGTCCGCCCCAGGACCGTCGACAGAGAGCACAGAATCAGTCAAGGCCTAATCAGGATAGGCCATTATGTCAGACCTGTAGGAAGTACCACTGGGGTCGTTGTTTGGCAGGGACCCGTGTTTGTTTCAAGTGTGGTCGGGAAGGGCATATTGCTCCGAATTGTAATCAGAAGAAAGCTAATTATGCCGACCAGCCGTCCAGTTCAAATCAGGCATCTGGGGCGAGACCAGCACAACATCAGGGCAAGATATTTGCCACCACCCGACAAGAGGCCGAGGACCTTAACGCAGTAGTGACAGGTACCATCCCTATCCTCGGCCACTATGCTTTTGTGTTGTTTGATTCGGGTTCAACGCATTCTTTTATTTCTGCATCATTTGTAAGTCAAGCCAACCTAGAACTAGAGCCGCTAGGCTATGTTTTGTCAGTCTCAACCCCTGCAGGGGTAACACTGCTAGCTAGTGAAGCGGTGAAAGCCTGCCAAATGTTAGTGTCTGATCGATCGATGGATGTGACATTGATCGCCCTGGATATGAGTGATTTTGACGTTATCTTGGGAATGGAATGGTTGGCTTCTAATTATGCCAACATAGACTGTCATCGTAAGGAGGTGATCTTTAACCCTCCGTCAGAGGCAAGCTTCAAGTTTAAGGGATCGATGATCAAAGGTGCTCCTAAAGTGGTCTCTGCGATGAAGGCGAGGAAATTGATTAGCAAAGGAGCTTGGGGCTTGTTGGCTAGCGTGGTTGACACCAGGAAAATCGAGGCATCAATGACCTCAATTCCGGTAGTGAGGGAATTCACAGATGTATTCCCTGAAGATCTGACAGGACTACCACCAGCACGAGAGGTTGACTTCTGCATTGAGCTTGAGCCAGGGACTAATCCGATTTCTAAAGCTCCATATAGGATGGCTCCAGCGGAATTGAAAGAGCTTAAGGTGCAAATACAGGAGCTGTTGGACAAAGGTTATATACGCCCCAGCGTCTCGCCGTGGGGTGCTCCGGTTTTGTTTGTGAAAAAGAAGGATGGGACAATGCGTTTGTGCATCGACTACCGGGAGCTGAACAAGGTAACAATAAAGAACAGATATCCTCTGCCCAGGATTGATGATCTTTTTGATCAGCTTCAAGGTGCAGCAGTGTTTTCTAAAATAGATCTACGGTCAGGTTATCATCAGCTGAGGATTAGAGAGGACGATATACCCAAGACAGCTTTCCGAACCAGGTATGGGCATTACGAATTTACTGTGATGTCCTTTGGGCTTACTAATGCTCCCGCAGTTTTCATGGATTTGATGAACAGGGTATTTAAGGAATTCCTGGATTCATTTGTGATTGTTTTTATCGACGACATCCTTATCTACTCCAAGACAGAAGAGGAACATGAGGATCATCTCAGGAGAGTTCTAACTACCTTAAGAACGAACAAGTTGTATGCCAAATTCTCTAAATGTGAGTTCTGGTTACAACGAGTTTCCTTCTTAGGGCACGTGGTGTCAAAGGAGGGTGTCACAGTAGATCCATCCAAAATAGAGGCAGTGACCAATTGGTCTCGACCTACTTCAGTCAGCGAGATTCGGAGTTTCTTGGGGTTAGCAGGCTATTATCGTCGTTTTGTGCAAGGTTTTTCCAGTATAGCCGCACCTCTAACTCAGTTGACTCGAAAGGGTACTCCATTCGTGTGGAATGAAGCTTGTGAGGCAAGCTTCCAAGAGCTTAAGCAGAGACTAGTTTCAGCACCGGTACTTACAGTACCTGATGGCTCAGGAGAATTTGTTATTTACAGCGATGCTTCAAAGAAGGGATTGGGTTGTGTGTTAATGCAGCATGGTAAGGTCATTGCTTATGCATCTCGTCAGTTGAAAGATTATGAGAAGAACTACCCGACCCATGACTTGGAATTGGCAGCAGTGGTCTTTGCCTTGAAGATTTGGAGGCATTATTTATACGGAGAGAAAATCCAAATCTTCACGGACCACAAAAGTCTGAAATACCTCTTCACCCAGAAAGAACTGAATATGAGGCAAAGAAGATGGTTAGAGTTAGTGAAAGATTATGATTGTGACATCCAGTACCACCCGGGCAAGGCAAATGTGGTTGCAGATGCCCTCAGTAGGAAGACTGCTCATGCGTCCGCTTTAATTACTACTCAGGCTCGTATATTGGATGACTTGGAACGTGCAGAGATTATGATTGCAGTGGGCGAAGTTACAGCACGCCTAGCTCAGTTGACAGTTAAGTCGAGCTTGAGACAGAGGATCATAGATGAACAACCAAATGACCCTGACCTTGCTGTTAAACGCAGTCAAGTGGAGGCAGGAGAGGTGAACGAGTTTGCCTTATCTTCAGACCTCGGCTTGTGTTACCAGGGTCGCTTATGCGTACCTGGGAATGCCGAACTCAAACAAGAATTATTAGCAGAGGCGCATAGTTCACCTTTTTCAATCCATCCAGGAAGTACAAAGATGTACCATGATTTGAAACAGTATTACTGGTGGCAGGGCATGAAAAGAGAGGTAGCGGATTTTGTCAGTAAATGCCTTGTTTGCCAACAAGTGAAGGCCCCGAGACAGAAACCAGCAGGATTGTTACAGCCGTTGGGTGTCCCAGAATGGAAGTGGGAGCATATATCTATGGACTTCATCACAGGATTGCCTAGAACGGTCAAGGGTTACACCGTGATTTGGGTCATTATCGACAGACTCACCAAGTCAGCGCACTTTCTCCCTGGAAAGCCTACTTACACTGTTGAAAAGTGGGCACAGTTATACATGACGGAGATAGTCAAGCTTCATGGGGTGCCGGTATCAATCGTGTCAGATAGAGACCCTCGGTTCACATCTAACTTTTGGAGGAGTTTGCAAAGGGCCTTGGGTACTCAGTTACGTTTCAGTACAGCTTTTCACCCTCAGACAGATGGTCAAACTGAGCGATTGAACCAAACTCTAGAGGATATGTTGCGAGCATGTGTCTTGGATTTCTCAGGTAGTTGGGATGCACACCTGCACTTAATGGAGTTTGCGTATAACAATAGCTATCAAGCAACCATCGGTATGTCACCGTTTGAGGCCCTCTATGGGAAGAGATGCAGGTCCCCTGTTTATTGGGATGAGGTCGGTGAACGTCAGTTGTTGGGACCTGAATTGATTCAAGCCTCCAGTGAGGCTATTCGCACAATCAGATCGAGGATGTTAACGGCTCAGAGCCGACAGAGGAGCTATGCAGATACAAGGAGAAGGGATTTAGAGTTTGACGTGGGCGATCATGTTTTCTTGAAGGTAGCTCCAATGAAAGGAGTTTTGAGGTTTGGAAGGAAAGGTAAGCTCAGTCCACGTTTCATTGGTCCGTTTGAAGTTCTAGAACGAATTGGTCCGGTAGCTTATCGTCTAGCGTTGCCGCCTTCCCTTTCGGCAGTACACAACGTTTTCCATGTCTCCATGCTGCGGAAGTATTTGACGAATCCAACCCACAGAGTGGACTTTGAACCCTTGCAACTTAGCGAGAACTTGACTTATGAGGAGAGGCCTATTCTAATTCTTGATAGAGAGGTGAAGGTCCTTCGTAATCGCGAGATAGCACTCGTAAAGGTCCTTTGGCAAAACCATTTGTCTGAAGAGGCAACGTGGGAGAGAGAAGACGAAATGATGGCCAAGTACCCAGAGCTGTTCCAGTACTAGCAACTTTCGAGGACGAAAGTTCTTTTAAGGTTAGTATGATGTAACAACCAGTGTAAAAAAAAAAAAAAAAAAAAGGGGGAAATGGTTTTTTTTTAGGCGGTCAAAGTGGGTGAGTGGGGGGGAAGTTTCCCCCCACATTTTCGGTCAATTTGACCAGCTTAAAAAAAAAAAAAAAAAAAGAAAATCTGAATTTCTTCTCTCCCTCTCACGTTTTCCCTCTCTCCCTCGCAGCTTTCCCTCCCTCTCTCGATTTTCTCTCTCTCGCTCCCTCTCGGTTCTGTCTCCCTCCGCCGCACGCCAACCGTCGCCGCCGCCGCCGCACGCCTCCGTCCGTCGCAAGTCGCCGCCGCCGGTAACGTTTTCCGTCCCTCTCTCTCTCTCTCGATTTTGTTTCTCTCGTCTCTTTCTCCCTCGATCTCTCTATCTCTCTCTCAGCCACTCTCTCTCTCTGTGTAGCAGGTCCGACGCGCCGCCGCCTGCAACCCACTCACGAGCTGCTGTCGATCTGCGAGTCGCCGTCGCCACTGTAGGCGCGGACAGCAGCGAGGAGGGACCATTTTTCCGTGTTTTCGGCTGTTTTAGGTGAGTTCCCGCATTGGGTAAGTTGATTTGAGGCTTTTGTGGGTTAGTTCTTGCATTTAAACGATTACCCATTCACTTTTTCACCCGTTCAGCAAGCGTACCCATTCAATTCCGGCGATTCAAGCAGTGGGTCTTCAAGTTTCAGCGTGTTTGAGCAATTTCGGCAGTGGGTAAGTGAGATTTAAGGTGTTTTGGGTTTATTTAATGTTTAATCATGGATGCCCATTGAGTTTAGCTTCCGATTTCAAGGTGCCCGTGGTGTTTGGAGGCCGAATTATCAAATTTGAGCGATTTGGGACTGCTGGACAGCAAGCTGTGGTTCTGTTTGGGGTAAGCTTTGGTTGTTAATTTTACCCCAAATGTAATGGGTTCTTAGTTGAATGCTTGGTTAGAGTCCATAGTTAATTAAGAGTTCATTTCCTTGTTGTAGCTTGCTTAAGAACCTTGGAGTTAAGGAATTTCTTGGAGGTTAATCAAGTATCTCCTTCACTAAGGTAAGTAGCTAGTTGGATTCAAATTTTATGTCTTAGACTAATTGACCCTTGTTTGTTAATTGGGAATTTAAAGTGGATAGTTGGATTGAAGTGCCATTTGTTTTAACTAAGTTGGTCCTTAAGCTTAAGTAAAGTGTGTTGGGTTAACTTTTGAAGCATGATTGAGCATGTTGAGATTGTCATTATTTGGGCATTAAATGAGAAGCGTGGATTATGGAATAATTGGAGTTTGGGCTAAGTGTTCTTGTTTGTGTTGAGGCCGTGATTTTCATACCCTATTTGGTTAGCCATGAACTGAAATGCTTGGGATTAATGTATACGTAGTCGTTGGATTTAGTTATATGCTTTGGCTTAATTTTTCTTTGAAAAGTTAACATGTTAGCATGTATAAGATTTGCGCCTTGAGTTTTGATTGTGGAATCATGATAAGCTTCATTATAAGTCATGTTGATAGCACGAGGATCTTAAAGTTAACCTAGCATCTCTTGGTTTGTTTTAAAGCATGTTTGGCTTGGATGGCAATGTGTTTCTCTGGATTTATTTGTGATGTTGGGGAATGGGTTAAATGTCTGTTGGGTTTGGATTGAAGTTGGATGCGACATCTGTCCCGTTGTGGCTATAGAAGTGCAATTTACTGTTTCCAGGTGTATAGAAAAAAATTTGGGTTCCCTCTACGTACGTCGTTATGCTGCCGAATTTTCGGTAGCCTCAAGATGGCTTAGGAATCATATTTACCTTGAGGGAAAGGATTAGGAAAGAGAAGGGAATAGGCTAGTGCCTTAGACAAGGGTCGTGTCAATTAAACACCTAGGACTGAGATGTAATAGACTGAAATGAGGGGCTTAATGGGCGGGACTTGGCTTCGCAGTTTAGGTGCCATTTACTAACTGTGGAAGTAAATTCCTGACTTAAACCCATGAACGCCCCACCAGTGAAATGGTAGTTTAGAGCGCTACGCGCCTATTAGTGCCTTGAGGGATGAGACTTAGCTTCACTGACTGGGTGCCATCTACCATCAGTAGGAGTAGAGACCTCCCAAAAAACTCCCACTTGCGCACTATCAGTGAGTTGGCAAACCTATATATATTTAAAGGTGTACTAATTGAATATGAGACCCGAACTGAAATGAAATGAAATGAAATGAACTGAAATGAGATGACCTAACCCTTAGGCCCTTAACTCGAATAAGATGTTAAAAATTTTATTGCTACTTACTGAGTATTTCCTTAAATACTCATTCTTTTCCCTTACACACAACTGCAGGTAGAGGTGAAGGTGTACGGAACGCGTGACGGAGAGCTGCTGAGCCATGGATCTCCTTTAGTTTAAGTCTTCCGCATTTTACGTTTGAAATTTCCCTTTGAACTTGTGTTGAATGATTTACGTTTTATTCCGCTTTAAGTTTGTTTGATTTACTAAAGGTTTTGTTTGTTCTGTTTTAAACTGGGATCCCAGATTGAAATGTTTCGCAAATTTCTAAGTATAGTTTCTTTAAATGGAAATTTTCCGCTGTTCTTAAAAGTAGAATGAAATGCATGTAGTAATGGCCTTAGGATCTAGGCATGAAAAGTAGGGTCGTTACAGGTTTACAAGTTACCTTTGTATGGCCTACAATGGTAAAGTCAAAGCCAATAATTGGCACACACAAATATACTCATTTTAAACCATAAACTAGTTACTCTTATACTATACACAAATTCAATTGTCTAAAACCCACATCATAATTTACATATCCACTAAAAAAAAATCACAAATCCACAAACAAAATACAACATACACATCCTATAAATCTAGATCTCTTTGATCTATTCTTCAAAATTAATGTTCAATAAACATCCCCACATTTAAAACCTAATTAAATTACAAGTTTGGATCTATGAACTTTCAGTTTTATTATTTCTAAATATTCGTCATTTTTGTAAAATTCCTAGAGAGGAGAACAAAACTCTCCACGAGTTAGTAGCTTTGACATCTTCTTTTCCAAACTCTTTGGTCGGGAAATATATCTTTTCCAGCAGAAATGTTGTCACTCGTTCTTGAGAGAGACTGATGTTTGGCTTTAGTTTGGTTCTTGTGTGTTATATTTTTCTAACTTAAAAGAAAAAAAAAATCTTTGAACTTTAAAAAGTGTTTAATAAATTCCTAATCTTCAATTCTGTATTTAATAAGACTTGAAACTTTTAAAAGGTGTTTAATAAGTCTCTAAACTTTCAATTCTACGTCTAATATGTCTCCAAATCTCGTGTACAACACGTTTTTTACCCATTCGACATTTTAAAAAATCCACGAACTCATCAAACATAGACTTAAAAGTTGGGATTTTTGTACGGATGACCCTCTAAAATAGGCGAAAATGATGAATGTCCCACCTTTTCAAAACAAGAATATATGTCATTTTGTTTGCGTCAGCATCCTAGTAAAATTACCATTTTACTCTATACTCTAACCTCGTTTTCTCTCGCTACTCTCGCTATTCTCGCTCTCTCTCCAATTTCTCTCTCCAATCTCTCACTCTCTCTCAAATTTCTCTCTAATCTCTTGCTCTCCCTCCCATCTCGCTCTCGCTTCTCGCTTCTCGCTCTCGTTCTCTCTCTCCAGTTTCTCCCTCCAATCTCTTACTCTCTCTCTAATTTCTCTTTCCAATCTCTTGCTCCCTCTTTAATCTCGCTCTTAAATGCCTTAAATGCGTGTTTTCACATAGAGAGAAATGGTAATTTTGTTAGAATGATAACGTAAGCAAAATGGTATACATCTTTATTCTAAAAATGTAGGACGTTTTTCATTTTGATTTCTCAAAATAAGTCAGCCACGCAGTTATTTCTTAAAAGTTAAAAAACTCATCAGACACATACTTCAAAGTTGAAAGACTATTTCAACATTCAAACTTCAAACTTAGTTTTGCCTACTAAGTTAAGCAAATGAATTGGAAAAAGAAAATGCAAAGTGAAGAGAGAGAGAGGGGGGGGAAAACAATAATGGGATTGAAGAAAAGTGAAAGGAAAGAGGCCATGTGGAAAAGCTGGCAGAGAGAAATGGAAGCATCTTTCACTCTTGTCATCTCAGAATGAAGACTCAGAGTCAGAAATGAAAGTGAAAAAGGGGAGACTGCAGGCAGGCAGGCAGGCAGGCAGGCAAGGCCAAGCAGGTGTCAAAACCATAGCCTTATATAGAGGGTTTGCCAATTGGGCTCTGTCACTGTGCTGTAAGTGATTGAAACAAGGCATTGTCATGTCCACCTAGTTATCCACTGACATGATACTCTGTATTAGACCAGACCACTCCCTCCCACATCTGCCACAACACACATTCCCAAAACTATATGCAATGCAAACCCTTTTCTTCCTTTTTTTTCCCTCTCAACAACCAAAAACTTCAATCAGAATTGACATTTGCTTTCAAACTATGTACTTACTTTGCACTTTCTTTTCAAACTCACATGTTTCTAATTTGCTCGTTTATAAAACCCACTTCTTTCGGGTTCGTTTTCACGATGATATGATATTGTCTACTTTGAAATTGAAATCTAGTAGATGAGTTTGCTTTTGGTTTCATTGAAAGAAAACATTCATATATGTATCATGGATCTTCGTCGCTTTTAATTGATGTGAGACTGAAATTTTGTAGACTGATCAAAACTTTGGTCGAGTTTTATGACCTGATAAGATAAAATGAATGCATTAAATTTAACTAGACATAGATGTTGTGCCATAAAAGAGTAGGGTAGGATGAGCCCACCAAATCGAACTACCTATCATAAGTTGAGGTTGAGGAGCTCGAGCTCATCTGAAACTTTGAGGCCTAAAAATCTAAGTGTTTGGCAAACATCACTTCAAGGCTAGCTCAACTTGTCTTTGGTGTAAGTATTCTCTGGTCTCTCTCTTTTCTCCTTCAATAATTCTAGTTGTCAACACTAGATAATATTGATGTAGAGGAAGCTAGGCCACCCAACTTCTCAACTCAAATTCAATATCAATAGTTCAACAGTTTTTTTTTAGGTTAAATTATAAGTTTAGTTCTTGAACTTTCAAGTTTGTGTCTAGTATGTTATTAAATTTTTTAAGTGTTTAATAGGTCTCTTACACTTTCGTTTTTTTTTTTTTTTAAATAAGGTCTCTTATACTTTCAATCTTGTGTTTAATAGTTTTTTTAACATTAAAAGTGTCTAATAGATCCTTTCAATTTTATGTTTAATAAGTTTATAACATTTTTTTTAAAAAAAATCAAACTTAATTGATCGGCTACTAGACATAAAATTGAATTTTGTGTCTAATAGAACTCTTATAAACTTCCTAAACTTTTAGTTCGTGTCTAATTGATCCATGAACTTTAAAAGATGTTGAATTAGTTAACTTATTAGATACTCTTTAAAGTTTAAAGACATATTTGACACAAAACTGGAAGTACAAGAACTTATTAGACCCCATTTAAAGTTTAAGGTCTAAATAGACAAAGCATCTTAAAATTAAGAGACTAAACTAAGCATTTGCTTCATAACTATGTAATTAGTTGCACCCCCTTAAACTCACATATTTTTTTGGTAATTTAAATGCCCTTCGTATGAGTTCATTATGCAATGCGCTATATAGGTGTGGTGGAATTTCAATGATCATCATGTAGATGTTATATGACAATTGATCTTTATGTTTTTGCAATAATATGGTATTGTCCACTTTAAGTCCAAACTTATATGAGTTTTCTTTTCACCAAAAAGACCTTGTATGAACAGGGATGTACTCCTTTACTTATATATCATGATCTTTATCATTATAAACTTTTTATGAGAATCTTTGCATCCCAACCGTGGATACATATGTGACACTAGTAGATAAAGTTTTTTGTAGGCGAATTAAAAACTATATTCGAGTTTATAACATAATACAATAGAATGAATATGTCAAGTCGAATAAGTTATAGGTGTTGCACTTGAAGGGTAGGATGAATGAACTCACTAAACCCATCCAACTAGATAGGTTAAGGTTGGGGAGCTCTTCTTAAGCTTTGTACAATTGTTGTTTAAGAACCATTTGAATTGTAGCTTAATTGAGTGCCTAGCTAATAGATGAGCCCATGATTAAAGGTAAGGGACCTTTATAGACGTAAATAATAGTTTAACCAATTGAACTACGTTCATGTTAGCAAGTGATAGTGATGTTACTTCTCTTCTACAAATACAAAGCGTGAGATCATTTATGGTTGATACGTACAATATTTTTTTTGATGCATAACTCTCATAAAGCCTTAGAAAGTATTTGACAAACATCACGTCAATGTTAGTTCAACTTGTTTTTGGTTTAAGTATTCTCTAGTCGTTTTCTTTTCTCCAATAATTCAATTTGTGAACACCAAATAATATTTGATCTAGAGGAAGTCAGATTGTACAGCTTCTCAACTCAAATTCAACATCAATAATATGATTTTGAATGATTTTTCCAAACACATTGGATCCCCTTTCTCATACGAGAATATCTTGAACCAATTCAATCACGTTTTCATTCATTTGGAAATTGGACTCTTCTGCATTATTTTATTCTATCTCTTTCTTTTCTTCTTTTTCGATCATTCGTTTAAGTCCCATAGGTTTGATTATGTAGAATTTGACCCCCCCCCCCTTTTTTTTTTGTTGAAAAAAGGGTTCAAGTATCTTGTTTTGACTCTCCTACTTTAGAAAATTTTGTGATTAAATAGTTTGGTAAAAAGGTAGATGACAAAAGTGAACGTAAAACTAAATAGATTGTAGATTTATATTATCTTAAAGTTGCTGAAAAATCGTAAATATATTTATTATAAATGGATCATTCATCTATATATGATGCCAAATATTATTTAATCTAAAATAATCAAAGCCATTGGAGATCCAAAATAAACAATTTATATTCATGTATCCATAAATTATTATTAACTTAATAAAAAAATCTAAATGTATAGACTTTGTTAATAATTGAGATCTACATACTTTTTTTGCATTCTAGATCTACGTATTTTTAGTTCGTAATTATCTTTACAATACCTAATTCAATTAAAAATAAATTGTTCTATTTGCAATTTTTTTTAAACAAAAAAAAAAAATTGAAAACCATGTTTTGACAAATCAAACAATTCCAACATGTGAAGACGGAGATTTGAACTTTTTATCTCTCGATCAATATTAAATACGTTAACCAATTTAACTATGTTTATGTTGGCAACTTAAAGTCAACTATTTTTCTATTCTAAAAAATAATAATAATAAAGTCACCTATTATCTATAGAAGAATCATTTTTTTTATATATAAAAATATATCTTTGACGTGATAGAATAATGGAACTTTCAAGTACAATAGCACTTTTGCATTTTACCTGTAAAATGTCTTAGCTAATTTTGAATTTTGAATTTTACTTTGTAAATATGAAAATGAATGGTAAAAGAAGGGAAAGATAGTAGTACTCTCACTTGAATATTAAAATATAGTACTCAAACTGAAACCAATGTGCAGCAAATTAAAGAAGGCATGAGGTACTGGTAGAAAAAGGGAACAAAAAATCATGAATAAAATTGAGATTAATTAAATAAAACTATCACATGCTTATCAAAGAATGAAGTCACAAACACCTTGACTAATACTATGAAACGAGTAAAATTGCCTTAAATATTAATTTAAGAGGGAGAGAGAACAACAGTGTCAAGCTTGATGGAAACAGAATTTTAAGGAGCATATTGAAATAAATGGTGTGAAAATATCAAGTGAAAGAGAAGAAAGAAGAGATTATCTGAGCCAACCAGACCTTAGTTCAACTGGCATAAAGTTGTAATGATAACTACAAGGTTTGTGGTTCGAATCCTCCTCCCCACATATTGTCAAAAAAAAAAAATTATCTGAGCTAACAAAAGCACAGCTCAACTGGCATAAAGTATGTGAGAAGGTTATGGCATACCCCCATCTCCAATGTTGTTGAACTCAAAAAAAAAAAAAAAAAATTATCTGAGAAGGTTATGGCATACCAAAATCTCCCAAATAAAAGCTAAGAAAGGAATGGGGAAAACCCATTGGCAACATGTTCACACAACACTCTTAAGTATAAGAGAATTATAAGGGCATCTCATCTCATCATAAGAAGAAGTTATGCAACAGAAACTAGATTTGTGATAGCAACAGAAAAATAAATGATATCTGGAAGTTTTCGAGAACTATCAAAGAGGATGATCGAGTTTACCGAGCATATATAACAAAAGGAGGATGGTTTAACGTTTAAGTCTCATTTCAGTCTATGAGCTTTCATACTTAATTACTCTATTTTAGTCCATCAAATCTTCAAGCATTCTATTCTAATCACCCAACCTTCAAATGTTTTGTTTTAATCTTTATATTTTGCACATACAAAATTATTTTAATCCCTACTACTAGTAATTCATTAATTATTTAACACAATTTTGAATATATTTTGAAACGTGAACTCTAACTCTTTTTTGTTCAGTAATATGTGGAGGTGGAGATTAACCTTTTTGTCAAGGTTATAATACTTTAAATAGTTGAGCTATACTTAGGTTAACAACATAAACTCTAACCTAAACTATGTGTAACTTTAAATGTTGGTTGATGCAAACATCAAACCCCTAAGATGTATGAATAAATGTGCCAATGATAGATTTTTATTTCATATCTTACAAAACTTTGATGAAAGACAGTAAAATGGGTTTTTTTTGGGGCAAACTTTGCAGACTACAACAGAATGTAAAATGAAATAGTAGGGAGTTCAAAACCTAACCAATAAATTTGTTTTCTTTTTATATAAACAGCTTTAACTAATTTTCATTCTAATCTCATAAGCTTCTCAAATCACTTTTCTTGGCAAATGTAATTGTTCCTAATCTGCATTATGAAAAGACAATCGACTCCCTACCTCATTTATATGGATAAACTGAGATAAACAAACCACATCAACATAAAGCAGGTTCTCACATTCAACATCATCAACGAACAGCAAAAGTTAAGAAGGTTAATTCCTAATGCCTACTTCTTTATGTAATTAAAGCTAAGAGCAGAAAAAACATACCTGATCCTTGTAAGCGCAGTTTCGAGTTGAAAATGAAAATGGCTGAACCAGCTCCAATCATGTAAGTGAGACCTTGACAGAGTTCACAGTCACAGACTGATGTTGAGGATGATATAGCTGTAGTTAGTCTAATTAAAACAGTTACCCGAAAATTGTTCTTACACATCCACTGTGTTTGTTAAACTCTTCAAATGGTAATGTCCAATACATTGTTGCGATCTAAGGTCAGAGGAAACAAAAGCCTGCATAAATAGCTAAGTGAAAGGATATCTGACATCATATTCAAATTCAAATGATTTCATTGAAAGCAATTCTTGCGAACCCGGTTGAATTCCAAAGACAAAGAACAGTGGTAACTCTACCAATTACTAGAAGTATTATATAAGGGATGCAATTATACAAGTCAATTGCTGATATTAGCAATTAAAGAAAATTCTACTTCACAACAATGCTCAGAAAACGACTTGAAACCTGAGAGCCAGAAACTTAGAACGACTATGCATAAACAAATTTATTGGAATATCATCAGACGTAATGTATTCAATATGATGATATCTCCTTGTCTTACCAACTGACTCATCTTGCTAACAAACATACGAACGTACAAATGCAGTAGAAGGAAAACTGATAATAGACATCTTAACATTCAAGAACCAGAAAGCTATTTACAGATATATATAATGCATCTGTCAAGCCACCCAACTGGCATTCTCCTTTCTCTCATTTTGGGAAACCAAGCCATCTTGATGAGCTACATCATATGTGGCATGAAGGCCAATAAACAGATAGTACAGAAGCATTACTGCACTGCAAATGAAGAACCTATAGAATGCCTCGCTACCTAAAGATCCAATAAGAATGATATTCATCCCTATAGACAGTGATGGGAGCCAGGGAACAAGAGGGACGCCCCAAACCTTTGGCAATCGGTACTTGGGAAGGAACGACATAGCCAGAGTGCTAAGAAACCAAATCGAGGCTGGCACAACATATCCAATCCATCCTTGCATATTCAAATTCCAAACTACGGCCAATGCTATACAAGAACCAAAAATGATAAACAAGCAAACGAGAAACTTGATATAATCGCTTCTTGGTGTTGTGTCCTTAACATAGTATCGTCTTACGAGCAATGCAACAGCCATAAGCATAAAAATGGCAAGTGTGCTGAATGAAAAAACACTTGATAAGACGTCCAAACTAGAGAAAAATGCAATAATTGCACTAGTTATGGTCGTCAAAAGAGTAGCATAAACGGGAGTTCCAGTTTTGGGGTGAACCAAGGCGAAGAGGGGTGGAATCAAATGGGATCTAGCTATCTGTGTGGTGTAACGAGCTTGCCCCATAGATCCCACCAACAAGCTTGTAGTCATTCCCTTGATAGCAACTATGCCAACCAAGTATTTAGCCCATGTCATCCCAATTTTATCAAATGCAACCGAAAAGGCTGCATTCCTATCTATCTCAGTATATTTTTGCAGCATTGTTAAAGTCAATGCCATCAAGCAATAGATCACAGAGATCATAGACATTGATCCAATCAAACCTACTGGTATATCCCTTGAAGGTTGCTTGGTTTCCTCAGCCATGGTGGCCACCATATCAAAACCAGTGTAAGACCAGTAAACAACAGCTGCAGCTCGGAAGACACCCTTTGCACCGAACGGGAAAAAGGGCACCAAATTTGCAGAATTCCCACGCACAAACCCAACCACAATAACAAAGACAATAATCAAACTACTAACCACAGAAGTTATCCATGTCAAGAAAGATGTCCTCCTCGTTCCACTCATAGCAATACCATTAGCAACAAGAAGCACTACAACAGCAATTGGATCCAGAAGATTAAACCCATCTGACAAGAAATTCACCTTAATCCGAAGAAAATCGGAGTTATCAGAGTTGATCATACTCGCAAAATAGGAAGACCAAGAGCGACCGAGTCCAGCCGCACCAACAATCGCCTCCAAGAAGATATTCCCGGCAGCGATGAACGCAACAAATTCCCCCAATTCGATGCGAAGAAAAGAGAACGACCCTCCGGCGACGGGAATTTCAACGGCAAATTCAGTATAACAAAAGACAGAGAGCAATGCAGAGAGTCCAGAAACTGCGTAAGAGACCGCAATCGATGGTCCAGCATGCTCACGAGCTTCAAGGCCAGTGATGGTGAAAATTCCGGAACCAACTACAGAGCCAAAAGCGAGCCAAATCAAGTCCCACCAAGTGAGGCATTTCTTCATCCCGACTTCGCTGGCTTTCGGAAGTTCGAAGAGCTCATAGGAGTCGGAGGACCGGTCCAAGAGACGATCCTTCAGACGAGAACCTGTTTGCGACAGCGCAGATTTGTACGAAGAACAGTCCCGGAATGACTCTTCCGGAAACAGGTCTCGTTTGCTCCACCTCCTCCAGTAGCTTCTCTGCACTGACGGCGGCGGCGGCTGCGGCTGCGGCGGTCCTTGTGGTGGCTCCGTCGTGGGGACGTCCATTCCGGCGAGATTTTACAGTGAAAGTTTGGTTTGATTTGATTACAGAATGACCGCTGATTGGTGATACGAATATCTCATACAATAATTATATATTCATAAAATAAAATAAAAATGAAAGTGACCTTTTTTTTTATCATTAATTTTTATTTTATTTTACACACCCTTAAAACGTGGGCTATTTTTAGTTACATGACCGATATGCTGAATTTAAATTTGAATTAGACAATTTGTTTTTTTTTTTTTGGTTTAAATTATAGATTTGGCCATTTTATTCTGAACCTGGACTTTATTTTGTCTCTATAAATTTTTTAAAAAGTTGATTATTTTCGTTTATTTTTAATTATGTTTATCTTTAATCTTTGAGGTTTAGATTCTGAAAAAAAAGCTGTCATGATATTTAATTAGACCAGATTTGAATGAGATGGTATAATTTGATTGGTAATTAGCTGGATTGATGACAATTCTTTAATTATTTGTATTGCAAAAGAAAAATATCCATAAATAGATTACTAGGTGAACTTAACTTTAAATTTTCATTACAAAAAAAATTAAAATTTCAATCTCCTGACACTGAATTCAAAATTTGAATAAGTTGTTAAATTAATGTGTTTTTTTTTTGGGAGATTTGAACCACAAACCTCGTGGTTTTCAGTACAACTTTAGTTGAACCTGACCTTCACGTGGTTTGTGAGGGGGAAGACACCCCGCCTCCGATGCTTAAGTCAGCAAGCAGAACGATGGGAAGCAGGAAAGTAAGAGCAAGAGGAGGGTCAGAGAATACAGTTCGGGTCCTCTTCTTAAGTGGTGAATAGGGGTTTAAATACATGCTCATGCTCCGAAGGTTTTTAGGATTTCGGAGGCGTTTCGGGATGAAACAGGCGAAACCGCGGACCAAACAGAGCCGGACGGGCTCGACCCGCGCAAGCGGGCCGAGGCCGACCATGGGCCTCGGCCTTTGGCCGAGGCAGAGCAGGGGGTCGGGCTTTTTGGCCCAACCCCTTCGGTCTTGGCTCGACCCATTGGTCTGTTTCGCCTCTGGGTCAGTCTCCTAGTCCTATTTCTGTCCGGATGTCCTCATCGGAGTGGTTCAAAATTACCTATGACAATTAGCATATTTTTTCTAGTTCAAACATTTGGATGGAGATTTGGAGCTCAACCTCTTGGTCAAAGGTACATGCTACAAAAAAAAAAAAAAAAAAGTTTTACATATCCTAAAACTTGATTTGGTAAGGATTTTATGTTATGTTTTAAAAATTATTTTTGAAATCTAAAGACATGTTTGGGAGTCATTTTGAAATTGTTAAAATCACTCTTATCATATTCAAAATCACTATGAAACATGTGTTTAATAATTCAAAATGAAAATCGCATTTAAAAGTGTAAAATCAAATATTAAATTGATTTTGAGTGATTAAAGAGACGTTTCAAAGTAATTTCAAACATGAAAAAAGTGATTTTAGTAATTTCAAAATCACTCCCAAATATACACTAAGTCAATTTGAAGAATAAAGGCATGGTGATTTAAAACTTACTTTTCATTTAAAAATTATGATTAAGATTTCAAAAATATTTGTAATTTGATTAATGTCATTATCTTAACTATCCCGTCTTTAAATATCAAAAAATAAAAATAAATTATATAATTAATTAATTACCTTTTTAAAAAAAATAATTAATTGCATTTTAAAAAATTTAAAGTACGTGCACTATTAAAATTACTAATTAAAAAGTTGAGATAAAATTGTCAAAAAATGATTCTTTAAAATCTATCACTTAATTTTTATTATTTTTTTTTAGTACATAAACATTTGGGGTGGGAGGATTCGAACCTCTGACCTCATGGTTGAGGATACATCCGGACAGAAAAAATTGACACGAAGACTTTTATTCTTCTCCTTTCACTTACTTTTTTGCCACATTTTATGAATTTGACATGAGACTTCGTAATTATATTTTGATTGTGCATAGTTAAACTTCTTGTTCTCAGATATTAACGTAGTCATTGGTTTTATGGTTTAATTAATTAAATGTTTTATTAGTGTTTGATTTCATAAATGCAATTACTTGTATGATGTTTTTAATCTCTTGATCACTGATTAATTGTTGATTGTTCTGAATCTTATATTCGAGAGAGGTGATTTAGATTTAAATTTAATTTCAGGACTATAATATTTCCAAAAGCAGGATCTTTAGGATTGTTTTAGAAGTTGTTAAAGAAATAGACTTAAGGTCGTCATGCTTGTTAACGAAACTAGATATGAATTTAGTATCTTGATTTGTAGGAGAATTAACTGTGTTTAGGAGATACAATTGTGGCCTTAGATTTCTTGACTTATGAAACGATAGTATGTTTGTCTTGACCATTTAGATTAATTGAGTTATAAATTCGATTAGTGAAATCAAATCTCTAAGACACTTTTTTTTCATAAATTCTCTCACTTGCTTTTACTTTGTTAGTAGTTTTTAATTTCATCACTCACTTTGATTTTACCTCTAAATAAAATTGAACATTAGTATTTGTGGAACTCAAGTGAACTAAAAGTCCAATCTAGAGGACGCCATCTATGCATTTACACACTATATTAAAATTTGCAGTATTTTCGTGCATCAATAGGTATATTCAAACTTCTTTGAGTGCGTTTTTTAGTATTTTATCGTTGAACTTAAATTATGTCTTTTGATTTTAAGTATCTTACTATTTGACTTTTATATCAACATTTGAGGGTGAGGGGATTCGAAACTCTGACCTCTTAATCAATGATACATGTCACTTATCATTGAGCAATGCTCGCTTTGGGATGATATATTGATTATTACTTTCACCATTTACTTTAAGTGTTGTTGTTGATTGTTGAGCATTAAAGTTTAAAGTTTTCCTATTAATCATTTGTGATAAAAAAAAAAAAAGGAGGGGAAATATGGATAATATTGAGGCAGAACTAAACAAAAAACCCTTATGAAAATATATATCTGATTAAATGTCATAAAATTAAATATTAAGTTATGTCGATGTGGGAATGACACATAGGAATCTACCTAATTAATTTGTATGATCCCAATAAACAACAAAAATAACATTATTGCAAAATAACAATCTCCACACCAAAAATGTGGTGCTCGCCAAACACATTTTGATGCCTTAGTGAAACTAGGATTTGTATCAGCATAACAAGCATTATGATTTTTTTTTTTTAAATATTGGATCTAACCTTGGGTTTGTGATATTTCTTCTTCTTTGTTGGAGTGAGTATCGAGTTAACCGGTTATTGAACTAGACCAACCGATTTGACCAAGTAAGGAGCCAGCCTCATGTGGGCTCGACACTGGACCTTGGGTCACCAATGTATGGTCGACTAGGCATGCTCGGGTCCGACATAGTTGGTCCATCTAACACAACTTGTGTGTTGGACCTTTGTTTGTTTTGGATTTTTTTTCTCTCAATGCCCATTTGTCTTTTAAGTTTAATTTTACCCCTAACAAGTTAAAATGCCAATAACCAAATTACCTTTGGCATGTATATGTCAAGAAAAATAATTGTATACCTTTGCGCGAACCTTTTTGTTTAAACAAACCCAACAAAAAGAAAAAAATCAGTGAAATAATATTTTTTTTTCTAATTTTTTATTTAATATTATAAGACGGGGAATTTTTTTACTACAACAAATGTGGGGATTGATGTTTTGAATTTCAAATTTTAAGAGAATGAGTAGATATCATAACGACTAAGTTATACTCATGTCAACATAAGAATAAGGACTTTTTTTTTAACTCGACGAAGTTTTGAATATATAACGTCTAAGACAAATGTATAATATCAACTACAGAAGTGTATTGAGGATGACATGAGTAAAATGGTTAGCTAAAATTTCTCAAAAAAAAAAAAAAATGGTTAGCTAATAGATAAAAATCTTTCTCCATTGTCTCTTCTATTTCGTGTTTAAATAGAGACTCCTCACACCCTTAGGTGTGGGTGCGGGCAGAACCCTAAGGAAAAAATGAACACTCTTGAATCAAACTTCAGAAAAATCAAGGTTAAAATACCATTTTGGTCCCTATATTTTAAGTCTCATTCCATTTTAGTCCATGTCCTTTCAAATGCCCAAATTTAGTCATTTAACTTTCAATGAAGCTTAAAATTGGTTCCAAGGTTAGTTTATCGCCAAATTTTTTTTTTAATTATGTTAAATTACGAGTTTAGTCCCCAAACTTTGAGGGTCATGTCAATTTAATCCACAAACTTTAAGAAGTGTCTAATAGACCACTGACTAAATTGTTACACGCTAAAGTTTAGGATATGACTAAAGTACAATGACTAAATTGTTATACGCTAAAATTTAGGGACTAAATAAGTATCGAAAATATAAAGACTAAATTGTTACAAACTAAATTCATAGACTAAATTGTTACTTTTGTCAAATTTGATGAATAACAAATGATTTTTAACCTAATTATTAAGTTATAAATTTGTAATTAGAAACTTCTTTTAACCATTCTAGAAAATCAATTTTCATTTCTAGAATATTACTTCACACGTTTGCAGGCGTCAGTGCAAACGTGTGTGTGAGAGAGAGTCGGTGAGAAATGAGATTTGAGATAGACGCTGATGTACGCAAAACTCAAATTCCCAAAAATGTAAAAAATGGGAGAAAATAAAAATTTTAGGTTGACAATGAATAAATGAACTCTGCTATCTATCAATTTTTTTTTTTTGATTAAATTTGATTTTAGACTTGGCAAATGTCATTTAAATTTTTTTTTTCTAATTTCTGTTACATTTACTTGTGATTTTAACAAAAATGCAATATAAAAATTCCCAAATTCATTGAGACTCGCACATAATTGAGCTTGTTAATGTGTAAATTTGATTATCGAATAATTTTCAAGACTTACAAATTTTAACCAAAAAAAATAAAGTTAGCTTTAGTGTTTTGTTTTTATGAAGCCCGTTGAGGATATATTTTATAATTTATTGAATGTGTGAGATTTTTTTTTTTTTAAAAAAAAAAAACTATTTTGCAAACAAAAATCTATTCAAAGACGAAGATGGCAACATTTATTTAAATCTAAGGTTGAATTTGATAAAGTTGGACGATTAGGATACAAATTTAGATAGTTTAACAAGTATATACAAATCATTTACTTATTGATAAAATTATGTTACCACATGTTTGGTTGGAGTGAAACAAAAAATTCTGAGTCAATGAATTTATAGGAAAAAAAAAATAAAACCTTATATTGGTCTCATCACTTTTGGATTTACTTTATTACTTTATTTTGACCTATAAACTTTTAAAGTGTCTATTTTAATCTTTAAATTTAAAAAAAAAAAAAAACCACAATCGTTTTGATCCTTAGATTTTCATAATAGTTGTTTTCGTCTCTAAACTTTTAAGAATAACCATTTTGATTCTTGTTGTATTACTTTATTAATTACTATTCAATTATCCAAACTGTATTTGACTTATGCGATTTAAATACATGCTCAAATTAATACATTAATACACATCAAGTTACGTCGTTGAGTTGTCAAAAGTAAAATAAAAGAAATAACCAAAATTGTTATTTCTAAAATTAGAAAACTAGAATAGACATTTAGAAAGTTTTACGGGCTAAAGTGGAACAAACTAAAAAAATTACTTTTTTTTTTTTTTTGATAAGACAAACTAAAAAATTACTAAAATATATATTTTGAAAACTAAAAATAATCAAAATAAAATCATCCTTGATACTTGGTGACCAAAATGAGATTCAAAATTAAACCAAAATAAACCAAATATAGCTGTTTTCAACAAAAAGAAAAAAAAATAAAAACAAAAAAACCAAATGTAGTTTAAATCAATTTAGAAATTGGGCGAAATAAATTAGGTTGGATTATACGTGTTGTTCAAGTTCAAGTATTCAATTTTTATTTTTATTTTTACTTTGAACGCCAATTTTGACAAATATAATATAACATTTGAAAAAGGGCCTTGGCCCAATTTCTCCGTCCAAATCTGATATAAATAGGGTTACCAATCACATTAGATTGCTGAATCTCGCGGCGCCGCTGCCACTTCTACCGCTCATCTCTCCGTCGCTCCTTTGCTGGTACGAAAGCTATTGTTTCTTTCCTTCTTCCCTTCGTAATCTTTATTTCGATGGAAATTTCGATGTTTGTTGATTTCTGAACCCGAAAAGTAGGCATTGTTAGTTCTAATGTTGCATTAGGGGAATCGTAGATTAGTTTTTGTCTGGAATATAGGGGAGTTCGTGAGTTGGGTTGAGGTATAAACGTTCTTTTGGATCTGGAGCGTTTTAGGGTAATCTCTATTGTGAGTTTTGGGATTAGTGATGATAGTCGGAAAATGAATAAAGTGTTTTGTTAATAAAGTGAAAAAGAAAATGTTCAAAAAAGGGTTTGTATGGTAGGGTTTTCTTGGCCTCTGTTTTGTAGATTGAAGGAAGGACCATGAAGAATGAGATTGGCTGATCTGGTGCAACCCATGACTGCCTTACTCATCTTAGTCTCTTCTCAAGACAACTAAAAACTTGATAGTTTATGTTTTTATATGCGGATTTTGGCTCTAGTTATTGACACGGTTATGTTTACTGTTGGTACTGAACTTGTTTATGTATGCCCCCTTGTTTTTAACGCGGGGGTTTGAATTATGATGCACTAAAGTTTTAACAAAGAAGTTTTTGGTTCAGTCAGATTGAATCAGGGCATCATGTTGAGATGTTAAATTGTTGCCTAGTGAGTCGAATGTGTTGTGAGTTTGGGGCTATTTGATTTGGTTAGATGTAAAACTAGTTTCAATAATTTTTATATAGTTGCTTATGTTTCATAAAATTAAGGACGAGTGGAAGATGACGATTGAAGCAGGTACTGATGATAATCGGGCATATCTTAATGTTCTCCTGGTGCGGCTAAGTGTAGTTGTGCCGAGTTTCAAGGATATGTCTGTATGATTTACAAGACTGCCGTCTGATTCATTCTTTGTTCATTATATCACATGTTTAATGGCCAAGAAATTGACCTGCCTTTTTCTATACAAGTCAGTTTGGTTATAAATTTATGACCAAACTATAATTGGTGATTCAACTGTTGAATGTTTGCTTAATGTTTAAGTTACATCCAGATTTAAATCTCCCAAGCTGAATTTTGTGTTCACCTCTTATCTAAGTAATGGGGTCATACTGGATGCAGCATTTTGATAACACACGCAGAGGGAAATAGGAGAGGTTTTGATAAAATAGGGAGAGGGAATGTTTATGAGATTTGGGCGCAATTTCAATTTGTCATTTGGTTTTGGGTATTTTCCAGTGAACTTTTTTGTAATATTGTTTTATTTTCTCACCACCATGCAGGTCAAATTCGAGCACACTCACAATGGGGAGAAGACCTGCTAGGTGTTACCGACAGATTAAAAACAAACCATATCCCAAGTCACGATTTTGTCGTGGTGTCCCCGATCCTAAGATTAGGATCTATGATGTTGGAATGAAAAAGAAAGGAGTTGATGAATTCCCATTCTGTGTCCACCTCGTGAGTTGGGAGAAAGAAAATGTGTCAAGTGAGGCTTTGGAAGCAGCTAGGATTGCCTGCAACAAGTATATGACCAAGTTTGCTGGGAAGGATGCATTCCATTTGAGGGTCAGGGTGCACCCCTTCCATGTTCTGCGGATTAACAAGATGCTTTCATGTGCTGGGGCTGATAGGCTCCAAACTGGTATGAGAGGTGCATTTGGCAAACCACAAGGAACCTGTGCAAGAGTGGACATCGGTCAGGTTCTCCTTTCAGTTCGCTGCAAGGACAACAATGGTCAGAATGCACAGGAGGCCCTCCGTCGTGCTAAGTTCAAGTTCCCTGGCCGTCAAAAGATCATTGTTAGCAGGAAGTGGGGATTCACCAAATTCAGCCGAGCCGATTATCTGCAGTACAAGGCAGAGAACAAGATTCTTCCAGATGGTGTTAACGCAAAGCTTCTTGGATGCCATGGGCCTCTAGCAAACCGTCAGCCTGGAAGAGCTTTTCTACCTCAAACTGCCTAGACTCAGTTAGTCGTTTTCTTGTTTAATTTATTTGGAATCATTGTTGACATTATTACCGTTGGTTGTTTGAACTTTTGTGAAACAGACTGAGCTTCCTTTTTGATACTGTTTTATCTTTTATCCTAGTATATTTGAGTCTTCTTTTGAAACTTCTCCAATGATTACAGTTTTCCTTGATTGTTTTCTACTCTTCTTTATTCTCGTGATACAACCGTTTGTTGCTGGAAGGAAGAGGTGGATATAAGTGCAACTTATATTGTTGCAAATCTTATTTTGCGTCAATAAACTAAGCACATTGAACTTGATCAACACTATATTTGTGTTTATTAATAAAAAAAAAACACATGGTATTTGTGAATACATTTTGAACAAGCTACTTTTTATTCGGTATGTGCTATATAATGATCATTTAGTTGATGTTGTAACCAAATCCTTATCAATCTCTCGATTTCAAAGCCTTCATGTCAATCTCATCGTGCTAACAACCTCGTTTCACCTATGGGATCAGATTAATATCATTAATTTGGTTAATTATTTGGTTTAGTTCTTTAAACTAAACTTGAACTTAATAATATATCAAAAGTGCAATTTATCATTTTTTTAGTTCAATAATATATAAAGTGAAGATTCGAACCTTTGATATTTTGGTCATTAACGTGTATCTTAACTAGTTGAGCCATCTCGAGATGACTAGTTTTTTAATGTCTTAATTCTAATGATAATAATATACTTTAATTCCATTTATGCTCATGTGTTTTTTTTTCTTTCCATTAAATTGAAAAATTGGTCCATATGATTTAAGTTAGTTTCAATTTGGTCTCTATAGTCGAGACTTATTTTCAATTTGGTTTGGGTGACTTTAAAAGTTTCAATTAAGTCCCCATAGTCTAATTCTCAAAATTCACAACTAGTCCCTAAATTGTTTTTACTCTCGATCTCTCTCGCTCTAATTTCTCACTCTTTGATGCAAAATGACGTATAACCTTGGAAGTGGGGGTATTCGAACCTCCAACTTCTTGGTCAATAGCACATGACAATTAGTTATACTCACTTTGACACGTAATTAGTAACCTATTATAACGTGAAAGGCCGTTAATTTATATGCCAAAGCGAGCACAGAGGTCAAATATTCGAATCTCTCCACTCTCAAATGTTGTTGAACTAGAAAAAAACTATTGGTGTATATATTACCAAATTTGTAAATTTCTAAATATTTATTTCATTTCACAAGCGGCCAAATTGAAATTACTTGGGAAACCAAATTTATAATTTAACATTTTTTTTCTTAATTTAAAAAACTCTCCCTCTTCATCCTCTCCTCTTCCATTCCCGCAGCGCCCTCCACTTCCACTCTCTCCGGCCGTCTGGTTCGTTCCGACCACCAAGATAAGCTTCCACAAGCTTCATCTCACCTCTCTCTCCACTTCACAGCAGAATTAGGGTTCATCTAGCTTAGGTTTTTCCACATCTGCTTTCTTTTCATAGCCCCATCTGTTCAATTCCCACCCAGTTCCAAGCCAGACATTTTAAGGTAACAACTCGCATTTGATCTCTGAACTTCTTCGCTACAATTTTCTGTGGAGATTTTGGTGGTGGATGTAGATGGTGCAGCTGGACTAACAATCCCTTGAATTGTCTCAAGAGAATCGAATCCTCAAAAAGAGCAGAGAGAGCCGGAGAAATTTTAGCTCTAAAATGGTCGGAATTTTCAAATCGCAAGGGGGATTCGCGGTCACACCGCACAAAGTTTCTGTCTGCATACTACTGCAAATATATGCTCCGCCGGCTCAAATCTCAGTGCCCTTTCCTTTTTCCTCAGTGGCTCAGCATAATCGTCTTGGTCTGTTCTTGTTGGCTCTCACTAAGGTACTTTACTTGTGCCAGCATTAGCCTCTGCAAATCTTAGTCCTTACCACCATAAACATGCTTCCATTTCCACTCAAAGCTTGTTAGTGGTTTTATAAATGTTTGTTTTAGGTGTTATGTAGTGGCATGTTTTGTTTTCCAGTCTTGCGACGATATTTTGGAACCCAAACTTGAAGAGCTTATAAATCAATTGAGGGAAGTTGGTGGTTTACTGGATCATTGGTTGATTGATCATCTAACAAGTAGGCTGTCGTCTTTAGCCTCCCCTGATGATTTGTTTAACTTCTTTAGTGAGATGCGAGGTTAGTTCTGCAAATCCCAACTGCCGTCCTCCTTCAATCCTCAATTTATTTCTCACTAAAAATTCTTATTGTCTTTTGTAATTTCTAGTGTATGGGAGATATTGCTCTCTTTCACTGTATGATGTAGTTATTTTTCTACCGTTCTCTTAATTTCACCAACCTTGCATCTTACTAAAGAAGTTAAGCCTCGATTTATCCAGGAATCCTTGGAGGTCCGGATTCAGGAGTTGTGGAAGATGACCAGATTATTTTGGACCCCAACAGCAACTTAGGAATGTTCCTTCGTCGCTGTGTTCTTGCATTTAATGTATTATCATTTGAGGTACTCTAGTTTACTTACTGCTTAGTAGTTAGTGCGCTCCTTTCCCTGTTAATGTTTTGAAAAATACTTTAGTGCACCAATAGTTGTTTCCAGTGAGGTCTAGCAGCAATGCAGTAAATGGCTAAAGCAACATTTCCCTCTTCGAGTTTTGATTTTTAACCATTTTTGTTACTCAATATCTCCAGTGTCATTTTCTTTTAGTATCAATTTCTTTGGATCTCAGAGAATATTGAACTGGGATTTTAATGTTGCCTTACAAGTTGGATGGTAATTTCTGGGAATCAAATGCAGGGTGTTTGCCATCTTCTGACGAATATAGGAATGTATTGCAAAGAAACTCTTTCAAGTTGTCCTTATGTAGCATCTGAATTAGATAATACTAGGAATGATTTGGAGACAGTGCCGGAATATGAAAACATGGACCTGGAGAATCTTGTTTTTGAAAAGGTTAATGAAGAAATTGAAGCAAGAAAAAGGACCAGTCAGAGCATTTCTTTTCATTTTCATATGCCCGAAGCACTTTCTGGACTGGTTGAAGGTACAGGCACATGAATTGTTTACTCGTTGGCTCTTTATATGACAAACAGCTTGGAAAATTAAATAAACCATATGCATAACAAATGATTGCAAATCTTTTATACCGTCGATGAATTTCTTGAGGGGTTAAAATCTGTGTATCAAATTTTTTTTTTTGTTTTCATCAGGTCTTCACTTATTCATTTGTTTCCCCCATATAGTAGTGAACAAAACCTGCATGAAAATATCATCCATTTGATATTCAGATAAAAGTTCTGTCAGCTAACTCCTATTTAACCAGGACTCTGGTTTTGAAGTTACCTGCAACGAGGATATTTGAAACCATTAGCTTCTATTCTTAATATTCTTGTCCTGTTACTGAAAGGCTCTTATCCCCGACCCCTAAGATGTTAGCTCTCTTTAATTCTTTTTGTAATTATAGCCTTTTTGCTATATATGCTTTTGTTTTGAGGGCTTTTTGTAGGCTCCATCAAGGAGCCTTTTCCTTTATTTTCACATCATTAATGAAAATTTTTGGTTTCCTGTACAAGTAACCTATTTTGTTGTGTAAGAAAAACTATACAGTATGGGGAGGAAAACTCAACTTGAGCTCAAGGCCTTGACCAGATAAAAAAATTTAAATGAATAGGTTAGGATAAATTTAATCATTTTGTCTAATTTTAAACACTTTGTTTAGAGAACCAATACATGAATTATTAAAATGAAATGAGGAAGGAAATTATGAGGCAAGGATTTGAACTTAGCATTACATGTTTGATTAACATATTAAACACCGCAATAGCTAAAGCTTAAGTTGTCAGCTTACGATAAGTCTAATTCTTTTTGATATGTTCTCATCATTTAGGACAATAAGTATCTCCAAATCACATTAAAGAGTAAAGATTTTGCTAACAGTCTAATGTGATAATTGGTTAACAGAAAGAGCTCAGTACTGAATTAAGCAATAAGGAAGGAGTGGTTGCAGAAGTCCTTACCATTTGAGTGGTCTGAGTTTCTCCCTTACTCTAGTCACAACTCAAATGCTTACTAGTGCTTATATCATCAACTAAATAGTGTAACTTGGCCCCACAGACCCCTATTGGCACAAACAGACCAACTAACTAATTTATTCACACCAAGTACCCTTTAGCTTCCTCCTGCATGCATAAAGTTAATCTGAGGTCAACTGTATATCAATCTTATGTAAATTACTACTGATTCTTGCAACTCAGTTTTTTCATAGAATTCAAATAATTTAAGCCTCTTATCATAGTTATTAATTTGTATTTCTTAAAATTACAGATGTTGATATTCCTTCTTACCCTAAGTGCAAAAGTAGTAGTAAAGCTAAAGAAGCTTATTCTTACTCCCACTCTCTTTGCAATACCTCGAGAGATACTGATCCCAGTGGTGGCACATGCCTGAGGACAAATTGGCAAATACAAGGCTACTTAGATGCACAAGCTGAAACAATTGAGAAGTAAGTAGTGAGTTAGTATGCTTAATCTACTCTGAAAAATTTGTTCCTTGCTATAACATTAATCAATTTTTTGAAATTGTTGCAGGCTTGGAAGCTTGTTTTCTCTGAATGCTTTTGAAGTGGTTCTTAAACAGCTCCAAAAAATGGCACCTGAACTTCATCGAGTAATTGGATCTTTTTCCAACTATGTTCTTGATTTTTTATTTTATTAGATTTTGTTTAACATGTAAACTGCCATATTTATCTCTGTTGAAGTCTGATGCAGGTTCACTTTCTGCGTTATTTGAACACCCTTTATCATGATGATTATTTTTCTGCTTTGGAAAATGTCCACCGCTATTTTGATTATAGGTAAGTGACTAACTATGCCTTTTCCTTTGATATGTTAGTTGACGATTTTCCTAACAAATATGACTACTCTTTCCTTTGAATGGAGAGATAATAATGGATTTTAAATCTTGTAATATATAGAACTATTATTGATCATTTTCTTTCACATTCTGATTCTGTTATATTTTCTCACATTTTAGCCTTTGGAAATACTGTCAGAATAATGCCTGGGGGATGGGGGAGAAAGTTATAAATGTCAGGGGGTTTCAGTTATTAGAAAGGATGCAAGTAAAACACTTTTTTTGTGTGTGTGTGTGTGTGGGGGGGGGGGGGGTATATCAAACAATACTTGATTACTATGTTTGAACTTTTTTCTTATTGCTTTACCTTGACTTTTGCGACAAAAGTGCAGGGACTGAAGGATTTGATTTTGTCCCTCCTGGGTCTGGCTGCAACAGCTTTGGAAGGTATGAAATTGCTTTATTATGTTTAGGGATGATGCACGTACACTTTGGGCATCCAAAACAAGCTTTAGAGGTCAGTTTCTCTTTCCTACCAACGGCCACTTTTCAATTTTCTTCACTAATCACGAGGCTAGAATTTTAGCCAATGAATTTTTCATGTTGCTCTAGTTAATTAACAGTTCTTGATTTTGTTTTTGACCAATTGTCAGGTTTTGACTGAAGCAGTCCATGTATCGCAACAGGTAAATTTCATTTGCATTCTTGATTTTCTAAGTATTAATATGTAGGAAAATAGACTGGGAGCTATAAAGAAAAAACTTATACGTTCACCTCAATGATTTTGAAGTCACTGTCTGAATCTTTAACTGCTCTAATTGAGCTGGATCTTTAAATCCATGATGATAGCTAAACTTTGAATTTAATTTTCTACTAATGAATCATTATTATCAATATTGTTTGCAGCAAAGCAATGATACATGCCTCGCGTATACCTTAGCAGCTATTGGGAACTTGTTATCTGAAATTGGTTTCTCACGTACAAGTGGAATACTTGGATCATCCTATTCACCTTTAATGAGCATGGGAATTTCACTATCTGTCCAGCAACAATTGTTTGTGCTCTTGACGGAGTCTCTAAGAAGAGCAGAAAGTTTAAAGTTGAAACGATTAGTAGCCTCCAACCATCTAGCTATGGCTAAATTTCATTTGATGGTAAAGATGGGTACAACTCTGCATCTTGTAGATTCTTTCTGTTAATTTATGTTTATTTTGTACATGTGGTGTGTGTATTCTTTTTTTTCTCTAAAGATCGGTGATTATGTATTTCCAGGTCACCTCATGCTTCTGCCTTTCTGACTCTGACTTTTTCAAAAACTGAATCAACCACCCAAAAAACCTGTTCAAACCAACCGAAACCAACTACAGAACCACTTGACCCGACTGTGGCATCCAAAACTGACCTGAGCAAAACCAACTAAAATGTTTTTTGTTTTAAAATTACATAAAACTGCCCTAATTGGCCAAACTTACTAAATCGTGTTATTTTCTTTTGGCTTGCAACCACATTGAAGGAATTCCTTTTCCTAAATTTGACTAAGAGTTGTTTCCTAGAATTTATTTTTCTCCGAGTAGATTCCTAACTATTTGGGTCAGTAAAATTTTTAATCTTTAATTATGCATATTTGATGCTACTAGATAGTTGTTTTGGAAATATACCAGTATTCCTTCAATTCATCTGATCCGATGGAAAAACTTATTTGAAAAAATGACATTGAGAACCAGTTTTTTCAAATGTTCATAACAAGTAGGAAACGTAAATATATTTTCTTTTTTCTATTTTCATCTGTTTTTGTCTTTAAAGTGACTATTTATATAAAATCCTTAAATAGTTTTGTACTGAAAATTGCTTTGAATGTATTATCTTTTAGAATTTATCTAAGAAAAGTATATGGCAAGACAAAAATAGAAAAATGTCTTTCCACAGTTGATTTTTTTTTTTTTTTTTTTCTTTTTTTGATAACATACCTTATACCCCCTAGTGTATTCGTATATTTAATAAATAAGTTTTATTGCTGTAAAACTCCAATTACTCCAAATGACTCCTTTTCGAAGAAGTTTCTTAAAATGAATTATTTGATTTAGAAAAATTGGTTCATTAGTTAGTGGCGATAAGTTGTATATTTTAACCTGTATATGGTCACATATTTGTATGTAAACAATGCCAACAATCGTAAGTAAAAACATGCAAATTATTCATCTCCTTGTGACCTATTAGCTTGCAATAGTTTTTTGTGTTGACAGCTTTAACTGTCATCGGTCAATAAATTGAGGTTTTCCTCCCTGTGTAAATAAATGATAGTATATTGCTAAATTTATCACCTCACTGTTTATTGTATGCAGTATTGTATTACCCTGGTATTTATTGGATTTACACCCTCTTTATCCGTTGTTGGCTACTGAAAGAATTTAGTTTCTTGATTGCTAGTGAAGGAGTGTTTATTTTGATTCACAGCAATAGTGTGGATTCTTTGTACCTCTCTGTTGTGACTGAAAAAACCAGTGATTAATTGCGAGGGAAAATTTAACTGCAGGTTGAAAGTACTGAAATAGTAGGGAAATATTTTTCTTCATTAATTATAGACGGGTTGTAAATTGTTTGCAGCATGTGCAAAGACCTCTTGTGTCATTCGGTCCCAGAGCTTCTGCAAAGCTTAGAACTTCTCCAATAAGCGTTTGTAAGGTAACATTGAATGGGATTTATCTTTCACTGTTTCCATTTTTAGGTGCTTTGATGAATTTATTATTTTCATTCTTTATTTATTTTTTAAATGAAAAAAATGATTATCTTCATGTAGATTTATGTAAGTATTTATATCTATTAACTATTAAGGAAAAAAAAATATTTTCTATTTTATTCTGATGCAAGCATTTCACTCTAACAGGAACTAAGATTGAGTACTCATTTAATTTGTCAATATGGCACTGAGAGTTCTGCAAAGACGACAGATGGGTCCTTCAGCACTGCATGGCTTAAGAATTTACAAAAGCCTACGGGTTCACATGTATTGTCTAGAGACAATGAATCGGGGAGTAACTCTAGTGAATTACCATTTTTTGCACAACCCACTTCAATTCCTGGATCTGTCGTACAGTTATTAGGCTCTTCATACTTGCTTCGAGCAAATGCCTTTGAGATATATGGCAGGTGATCTTAATAGGATTCTGGCTTATAGTATTGGAGTAGTTGTGTGTGTGTATATATATATTTCGGTTATTTTCTCTTTTTTTGATGAGAAACAATATTTCATTGATATTTCTGGACAATTTAATATGGATAAACATCTAAACTAATCACACAGTTTAGTAGATTAGTTGTTATCAGACTAAATTTCATCTAAAAAGGGACCATGGAATTCTTTATTTTATACTTATGCTATATCTCACATCTGTATGTTCATTTAGTCAATGACGTTGCTATGCTTGCCTGTAAAATGTCTTTTCTGCTGTGTGTAATGACTTCTACATGTTTTGTTTCCGTTAGCCAATATATCATCCCTGATAGTCTCATATTTTTGTATTTTATGTCCCATTTGGTACCTGCTCCAAGAAGCATATTTGATATGGATAAAACATATATTTGTTTGATCCAAGAAAGATACTGTATGTTACTGTTGAAATCAGTATAAATCTTCTATGTTGGGTAGTTTCCTTTGTTAATCTTCTATTTGTCTGATTTCTTATTAAAAAGAAATTCTAGTCCTGTTGTTTAAGTTGCTAAACTGAGAATATTAGCTCTGCTTGTCTAATTTTATTTTATCTACTGATTGTAATTGGGAGTTAATTTTAGCAATCTGTGTTATTTGAATTTTTAATCATCATGTTTGTTCCCCATTCCCTCAAAATACTAATTCAGCCTGCAATCGTTTTGCTGCCTGACCATTTTTCTTCCCTGGCCATCTCAGTGCTCCTCTTGCACGAATAAATGCCCTACTTTATGCAACTTGTTTTGCAGACGCATCAAGGTAATTTCTAATTGATATCAGTGTTTCTTTAATATAGGATTTTTCAAGTTCTTCCAAGTTATTCTACATTAAACTTGTTATAAGAGCTTTCGTTTCTTTTTGTTGTCATACAGTTCATCTGATGCATCATTGGCCTATGTAAAACTCATACAACATTTGGCAGTTCTTAAAGGATACAAAGGTTAGGGAAGATGCTTCAATCGACATATTTCATTTACTATTTCTTAGCCCTAATATGGCATCGAGTTACCATTATGTTGGCAATGGTAGCTTTTCACCCTAACCACTTATGATTTCATTCTTTATTGATTTTGTGATCATTATATTTATCATTAATTATTCTTTTCTACGTGACTTTATATATGCTGCCTCTCATCACTCCTTTGTTGTCAAGGAGTTCTGTAAAATCACATTTTGCAAGATTTTTCTTCAACGTTTTTTTACCTTTGTTTTTGGTGTGTGGAATTTCTGATTTTGTTCAACGCTTCAACTTTTTAAGATGGTGTTAACTGTTAAGATAGAAGTTTTCTTAGTCCATTTAGGAGAAGCAAGCTACTTAAACTCCAATCAATAAGCCGGGCTGTCAACCTTGTTATGTACATGTTGGGTTGAGATTGGTTGTCTTGATTTTTCTGTTTGTAATTGTCTAATAACATATACTTTGGCAATAGACTACATGTTTTGTTCTTCTCCCTCTCTCCCGCACAACTAAAATAGATCGACATATCTCTACTTGATGATGTAAAACGTGGCCTTTGATTGAAAATTGCCATATTTATTTATTAAATCTTTGGATCATTATATTTGAACAAGATCTTATTGTGTGGACTATGCGCTAATAGTTTTATACCTTGAAAGTTTAGAAGTGCTCAATGCATGCACTCATATTTTCATAAGCTGACTTCAATTCTTTTGGGTTGTTTAGGATATCATTTTTTTTCAATATGACTTTACTGTAAATCTCTATCCCTCTCATCAAGGGGTTCTATCTCTCTCTTCAAGGTGTGGATCATTTAATTTTTAAATGGAAGGCCAAAATTTACATTCTAAACTTTTTATTATACAAATTAACAAGGAACCTATGTTTCGTAAAAGAAAAAGAAAAGAGGAACCTTTAAAATATTTTTTTTAAACATGAACATGTAGTCTCATATGTTTGAACATGCATTCCCTCACCTGGAAGTGCATCTGGTTGTCAATGATATTTAACTCTCATTTTCCTTTTACAGAGGCCTTTAGTGCACTTAAAATAGCAGAAGAGAGGTTTCTATCTCTCTCGAAGTCAAGAATTTTACTATTAAAGTTACAGCTGGTTCATGAGCATGCTCTACACCGGTAATCTCTAGTGATATGATGAATATTTATGCTTTGCTCATTACCTTTGCTAAGTTTCTTGTATACTTTCGTTAGAGGTTGTTTGAAGCTTGCCCAGCAGGCTTGTAATGAACTTGGAGTTTTAGCCTCATCTGTTACTGGTGTCGATTTGGAGCTGAAAACAGAGGCCAGTTTTCGTCATGGTCGGACATTGCTTGCAGCAAACCAGTTCAGCGAGGTTAGAACGTCATTGAAACTAAGCTCTGATATTTCAATGTTTGGATGTGTAGAAATTGTTCTGTTTCATCAAATTGTGGGAACATATCTTATTGCATCTAGAAGAGAGTTGACATTTGAACTAGTATAGGATCTTCTAGCATTTCCAGGTAAGTCAAAGATGAAAAGAGAATAAAGATCTGGTTCATATAGTTGATGATTGAGGTGATATACATTTTAATGTTGGGTGTCAGGGAGGATGTTGTTCTTTCTATTTGTTTGAATCATTTTCAAATGACTTGCTCAGTAGGTTTCATCATGGTCAATGATTTTATTCGATGTCAGGTTATGCATTATTTAATTTATGCCTTCAAAATCTGAATGGAATAGATGTGGCATTATACCTTCAATGTTGGGCTTGGGTCTCAAGATTAATAGATGAAAGAGCTCCATCATGGTATCAACTGTGAACATTCGCTTGCTTTGCTTGGTCACCCCTTCATTTCCTTTGTATCTGGTGTTGATTCCATTGAAATGGTTGAAAGTTGATTTCGGTTAATCTCAGAAAGATAATTCTTCTTGATTTGCATTCTCCTTTCATTTTGAATCTGGACCTATTGGACACAAAATTGAAAGTTCGAGGACCTATTTGAAATTTTTTAAAGTTCAAGGATCAAATTGACACAACCTTGAAAGTTCAGAGACTAAACTTGTAATTGAACCAATATCTTTTTGTTATTTTTTGTATGTAGAATGGGATCTTGTAATAAATCCGGTGTGGGGATGAATGCAATCAATTTTTTCAATAGCTATGTTGGGGATCCACCAACATCTCCAAAGGAGGTAGACACACCCTTATACAAGCCACCCTCACAAACCTTCCCATTTATTACCTCTCCTTATTCCAAGCCCCAAAAAAGGTCACCAAAGCTATAGAGAAACTTTACCGTGCGTTCCTTTGGAGAGGCGGGTGTGAGAAAAAAGGTTGTCATCTCCCAAAGTGGTCTCATCTTCAACGCCCAAAGGAAGAAGAAGGACTGGGCATCTTTGATATTCATAAGAAAAACATCTCCCTCTTAGCCAAATGGGCTTGGAGATTTTACAAAGAACCGAATGCTCTCTGGAGGAAGATCATTGCCATTAAATTTGGCACAGACAACAACCCTCTTAAAATGGGAGGCCAATCTTTGAGCTCATCCAGAGGCCCATGGAGAGCCATCCAAAAAACAAAATACCTTATCTATGACCACATCGACATAAACGTTGGGAGAGGCGACAAAACGCTTTTTTGGGAGGATATCTGGCTGGGATCTTCTCCTCTACAGTCCACATATCCCTCTCTCTATGGTCTATCTCTTAAAAAGAATGCTCTCATTGCTGAATTATGGAACCCAATTGACCGGGCTTGGAATCTTCACATCAGGAGGAACCTTCAAGAATCTGAAATTTTGGAATGGTCTCTGTTATCCCATCAATTGTCCTCCTTTTCCTTCAACAATACGGAAAACTCATGGGTTTGGAAGCTTGATCACAATGGCTCTTTTTCCAGCAGATCTCTCACCCGAAATCTAGCATCATCCAATCTCCAAACCAACAGTGATTTTTACGGCCAGCTGTGGAAGGCTCTCTTGCCGAAAAAAGTCAAGTTTTTCATTTGGGAGCTCAGTTATCAATGTGTTAATACAGCGGATATTATTCAGAGAAGATACCCCGACTCATCCTTATCTCCCAGCTGCTGCTCCTTATGTAACAAGGCCGCCGAGACTCAAATTCACCTTTTTAGTCACTGTGAATATGCTGCTGACTTCTGGAACTACATTCAAAATGCCTTCGGCTGGCATTTTGCCCATCCGGGTGATATCCATACCCTTCTCCATGTTACTATTCTTGGTCACCCCTTCAAAAATGACACTAAGGTTCTTTGGCGGAATTTTTTGTATGCTTTCTTCTGGAACTTATGGCTGGAAAGAAATGCTAGAATCTTCAATAATCAGCAGCATCATGTCTACGACTTCATAGAATCGACATCTCATCTTGCCATGTATTGGAGTAGTCATATCACCCCTTTTTGTAATTAACCCCTATCCTCCCTTATTCATCAATGGAGGTCTCTTTTGTAAACCGCAGATAGGAGATCTTTTGTATCTATTTCACTTATCAATGAAATGGTTTTGTTTCCTATCAAAAAAAAAAGATAGACGTGTAACATAATCTTATATATCAACCTAGGTTTAAGACCAAGAGCACTGGGCACATGCTCCAAGTTGTGGAGATTTTACTTTTGGGAAATCCCATGTGCTTAGGAGGAAAAGCTCTTAATAGATCCACCACATGTCCAAGCAATGCGTTCATTGTTAACTCTTCTTGGAAAACTCCCTTTTAGAGTGTTTCGTGGAGAACTTAAATATGACTTTTGACTCTAATACTAACTAATCAAGGAGATGTAACCTGTTCTTTGAAGAGTCCCAATTGATAGGAGAGATCATGAATCTAATCCATACAACCAAGCTTGAGGGCACTCTCCAAGGCTACCTCATTAGGCCCTTCATCAAATTCCTTGTGGACTTTGGGGTCCAATCAGAAAGCGAGGAAGTTTTGAGAGAACATTATTACATTTATCAAAGTCTTTTTGATTTATCAGAGTCGAATACACACATACATAGAGCCCTAAGCTATTTAATGTACAAGTACAATTACAATGAAGATCGAATAACTAAGCTCTGCAATAGCTCATTTGATATATGTGTGTCATATATAACTGAGCTTTGTAATACTAAGGTATACATTTATCGGCAATAATATACATGCTGGAACATGAGCCAACCCTTACAAATGGGTGAGAAATTCTCAAGAGATTTAAGCCTTGGATCAGAATGAACGAGACATGTTTTTCATTTGCTTTTTGGTTGTCTTTATATCATCTTTCATTTTGGGCTGCTCATGAACATTCTATATTTGCGATGCTTCCTCATCATTTCTATAGTCCAAGTATTGTGGAAATTAATATTGAAAAGATTATCCAATTGTCTGGAAATGCTGTAGCAATATTTATTTTATAACATATCTTCAATTTCTTGATGTATTTCTCCCTAAGTTTCCTTACAATGACTATTATTGTTATTATTTTCGCAGGCAGCACGTGTAGCACACTCCCTTTTCTGTTTGTGTTATAAGTATAATCTACAGGTCCAGAATGCTTCTGTTCTTCTTTTGCTGGCTGAAATACACAAGGTAAACTTAAAGATAAAATGTAGGGACGGGAACCAAGGTTTATGTTGGCTAACGATTATGTTTTTTCTATACGAGTTGATTTCCTTCCCTCTAGCCATCTGGGCTGTATTTGATAGGATCCAAGTAGTTCTTTATTGATTAGGGCACAATTACAAGCCAAGAGGAGAATTCGAGAGCTCCTCTGTCCCTCCCAAAGCTAGACCCAAGTCTGATACTAGTCAAAAAAAGTCCTGATCCTATTTACATCTCAGCTTATATAGCAACTATATTTACAATATTAAAGT
The DNA here is from genome assembly GCA_017139565.1 of Luffa aegyptiaca. Lineage (NCBI taxonomy): Eukaryota > Viridiplantae > Streptophyta > Magnoliopsida > Cucurbitales > Cucurbitaceae > Luffa > Luffa aegyptiaca. The sequence goes on along the minus strand of CM029405.1, from coordinate 6,455,373 downwards.
GGTCCCCCCACCTATAACCGACTAACCATTTCTAACTATCTTTCTCCTTCCTAACTCTCCTCCTCTTATATACATATTTAATTGGGGATCTATCACTACCCGGCCCCCAAATCGCCACCTTGTCCTCAAGGTGAAAATCCGGAAACTGCGTTGCTAGTTGAATTGCATCCTCCCAAGTAGCCTCTGAAACTTCCGATTCTGCCCAACGAATCAACACTTCCAATTTGGAGGGGTCCTCCACAGCCTGTCGCAAACCCAAAAGTTCCACCGGCACTACCTTGATCAACATATCCGGGGAAACGTTCTGAGGAAAAGGAACCACCGGAAAGGAATTTCCCAAGGCTTTTCGAAGCTGAGAAACGTGGAAAACTGGGTGTACCTGCACATGCTCTGGTAATGTAAGTCGATAGGCAACATTCCCAATCTTAGCCTCCACCTGGAAAGGACCCACAAACCGTGGAGCTAACTTAGCATTCAACGGCTTAGACAAAGTACCTTGTCTATAGGGCCTCAACTTCAAGTAAGCCCAATCACCCACCGCAAACTCGACCTCTCTTCGTTTTTCATTTGCCATGCGAGTCATATACTGCTGGGCATCCAATAGGCGTTCCCGAATTAAAACCAACATTCTGTCACGCTCCTTAAGCTGATGATCCACCTCAGACACAGGGGAATCATTTGGGTGATATGGTAAGATCGAAGGAGGGGGTCTACCATATACAACCTCAAAAGGCGAAGCTTTTAGTCCCGAATGATATGACGTATTATAGCTGTATTCAGCCCATGGCAACCAGCGTACCCACTTAAAAGGGCAATGCATAGCAAAACAACGCAAATACGTTTCCATACCTCGGTTCACCACCTCCATTTGACCGTCCGTTTGAGGGTGGTAAGCTGTACTTCTTTTTAATTGCTTGCCTTGACAACGAAAAAGCTCCTCCCAAAACAGACTAACGAAAACCGGATCACGATCCGACACAATGCTACGAGGAATGCCATGTAAACGCACTATCTCCTTGATGAAAATCTGAGCAATCCCAGTGGCAGTGAATGGGTGCTTAATAGGCAAAAAATGAGCATATTTGGACAAACGATCCACCACAACAAAAACAGAGTCAAACGTTTCTGCTCGGGGTAAACCAATGACAAAGTCCATAGAGATATCTTCCCAAATCTGGTCCGGAATTGGTAATGGTTGAAGTAGTCCTGCTGGAGCTAAAGCTAAATACTTAGCTTGTTGGCAGATAGTACATTCACTGACAAAAGCTTTCACACAAGCCTTCATGCCCTTCCAAAAGACCTCTTTAGCTAATCGTTGAAATGTCTTTAAAGTACCACCGTGGCCACCCACTGGGGAAGAATGGAAAGCTTCTAAAAGCAATGGAATTGTAGGTGAGTCTTCCGGTAACACAATTTTACCCCGGTAATAAAGTACATTTCCTTTCATGGAATAGCCAATAGGGACTTCTTCGCCTTCAAGTATCTTACTACGCAGAGTAGCCAAAGCAGGATCATGGCGTTGCTGTTCAACTACAATGTTGGTGTTTAGCCCACCAACCAAACTAACTGCAGCAAACTCTAAAGCACTAGGAAGTCGAGATAAAGCATCTGCCACTGAATTTTCGACTCCCGGCTTGTAGACCACCTGGAAATCGTAGCCCAACAACTTGGTCATCAACTTTTGATAATCGTCCGCTATTAAACGCTGATCAAGAATGAATTTCAGACTACTCTGATCCGTTCGAACTGTAAAACGCCGCCCCAAAAGATAAGGTCTCCATTTTTGCACAGCCATCACAATAGCCATAAGTTCACGTTCATACACTGCTTTGGCCCGATGTAAAGGGGGAAGAGAATGGCTGAAATACGTGATTGGGCGTGAATCCTGCATTAAGACAGCCCCGACACCCACTCCTGAAGCATTAGCCTCAACGACAAATTCCTTTGAAAAATCGGGCAAACAAAGAACAGGTACCGTAACCATTGCCGTTTTCAGCTTGAAGAATGCCTCCGTAGCCTCATCATTCCACGCAAAACTATCCTTTTTGAGTTGCTGAGTTAGAGGATGAGCAATCAAACCATAATTCTGAACAAACTTACGGTAGTATCCGGTCAAACCGAGAAAACCTCTCAACTCCTTAATGTTTCGAGGAATGGGCCATTGTTCCATAGCGGCAATCTTCGACGGATCAGCGGACACCCCATCAGCCGATATGACGTGCCCCAGATATTCAATTTGCCAGAGAGCACATTGGCATTTTTTGCGATTAGCCACCAGCTTGTGCTCACGGAGGACTTTCAACACTTCCGCCAGATGTTTGGCATGGGATTCCAAGGATGGGCTGTAGATTAGAATATCATCAAAGAAGACTGGAGCACATTTTCGTAAAAATGGCCGTAGTACCTTGTTCATAAGCGCTTGAAAGGTCGATGGGGCGTTTGTCAGACCGAAAGGCATAACTAAAAATTCATAATGTCCCTCGTGGGTGCGAAAACCAGACTTCGGTACATCCTCTGCCCTCAGACGGATTTGATGATATCCGGCCTTTAGGTCAATTTTCGAAAAAATGACAGCCCTATGTAATTCGTCAAGAAGTTCATCAACCATCGGAATCGGGAACTTGTCCGGCACAGTTACCTTATTCAATGCTCTATAATCGATACAAAACCTCCAACTACCATCTTTCTTTTTAACTAGCAAAACAGGGCTCGAAAAAGCACTGTTACTCGGTTGGATTATTCCCGCATTCAACATTTCTTCAACCGGCTTCTCAATTTCATCTTTTTGGCACTGAGGATATCGGTACGGTCGAACACTTATAAGGGCTGTACCGGGCATTAATTCAATGCGATGATCGCCATCTCTCTCGGGTGGAAGTCCCGATAAAGGTTGAAATACGGAGGAATGCTGAAATAATACAGAGCGAATACAGTCCGGAACTTCTTCCCAGTCCTCTGTCACGTTGTCGGTTACTTCCCTCAACTTCCCTTGGAGCACATTGAGCTCAACCAAGAACCCCTGTTTTTCCAATTTAAGCTGTTTAATCAAGGATTTGAGCGTTACTTGGGAACGTACCAAGGATGGATCACCTTGGAGAACGATCGGGGGATTTCCCCAATCTGAACGTCATCAGCAAACTCTGATGGTTGGTTGTGATATCGCCCAAGGTTGCTAACCACTGCACCCCCAGGATGACATAAGCGCTTCCCAAAGGTAAAGGCAAAAACTCTTGCACAATCGTAATCGGACCCAAAGACAGAACCACTTCTCTACAAATCTCGGTCCCTTTTATTGAAGAACCTTCAGTGCCCAACACTACGCCGTAGCCGTCGGTTTGCCCCGTCGGTAGCTGTAGTTCCTTCACTAGCGAAGACGCTATAAAATTGTGAGTAGTGCCACTGCCAATCAACACTACCACCTCTCGAGCCTTAATTAATCCCCTTCAAGGTCTTGGGCGATCCGAGCCCAACCATGGAATTCAAGGCGAGTTCCGCTACATTCTCTATTGGAACTTCTTTATTATTTTCTGCCATTTCCGCCGTCTGCATGGCAATTTCTTCGTTGTTTTCAGCATCCTCCAAGTCAGTATCATGTATGATCATGACTTGCAACTCTTTTTTCTTGCACCTGTGTCCAGGAGAGAACTTCTCTTCACACTTAAAACAAAGACCTCGGTCCCTCCTACTTTGGAACTCAGACTCAGTTAAACGTTTGTAAGGAGAAGAAGAAGAAGAAGCCTCGTGTGATTTCACAGGCACTTCTTTACGCAGTCTCTCTCCTAATTTACTCGGATTGACAGAGATGGTACGTGCATTGGCCCCAGCCCCATACGAAATGGGCTTATTGTTACTAACCGTTTGGCCCAACGTTTTTGGACTCAAGGGAACTCCTATCTGTTTACTTCCTAAGTGCAAAAGTTTATCCTCTATTTTTTGGGCCATTTCCATTTTGGATCTCAGCCCAACAGGCATACAGATCCTCGTCTCTACTTTAATATCCTCAATTAATCCATCCACGAATTTCCCCTCTAAAGACGCGTCATCTAGGTTATCCACAGCAGTCGAAAATTCCTCAAACTTCTCCCTATATTCTGCTACGGTGGAATCTTGTTTTAGGGCAAAAAATCGTTCATGGAGCGTACCTTCTTTCGGCACCAAAAATCTTCGCAACAGCAGCCGGCGAAAATCCTCCCAGCGATCGAACGATCGTTGCTTGTTTTCCCAATAATGCCATTTAAGTGCTACGCCTTCAAGACAGAGTACAACGGCTTCAAGTTTCTCATCTTCCGTCAAACGATTTACAGTAAAGTAACGTTCTACTTGATGCAGCCATTCTAGCGGATTTGCTCCTCCGAAAACAGGTATTTCCAATTTCCGCAGTCGCAGATCAAATACCGGAGCCAAAGACTTGCTCAGGTGAGATTGTAAATCCGTATTGCTTCCTTTGCCTCCTTCTACAGCAACTTCGTCAGATCCGACGACATTCTTCCCTTTCGATTTCTTATTTTGTTCGGCTTGATCAGTGAATCTCAGTCCCTCGATCCTTGCAAGGATCGCTTGCATCCCTTCCTTCATAGCATCTCCCACACTTTTCGAAACGACAGCCTCCACTTTCGTTGAAATTGATCCTCGGATTCCCGAAATCTCTTGCCTCACTCCTGCCATCTCCTTACTCAATTCCAGCATCCTTCCTTCAAGATTTTCCACACGTGATTCCATTCTTGTCACCATTCCCAATCACGAACTGCTCTGATACCAAAATGATAGGATCCAAGTAGTTCTTTATTGATTAGGGCACAATTACAAGCCAAGAGGAGAATTCGAGAGCTCCCCTATCCCTCCCAAAGCTAGACCCAAGTCTGATACTAGTCAAAAAAAGCCCTGATCCTATTTACATCTCAGCTTATATAGCAACTATATTTACAATATTAAAGTGGTCCCCCCACCTATAACCGACTAACCATTTCTAACTATCTTTCTCCTTCCTAACTCTCCTCCTCTTATATACATATTTAATTGGGGGTCTATCAGTATTCCTTAGTTCTTGTAATGATTCAATTGTCTCCTGAAATAAAAAACTGGAAAAGGAATGAAGCAACAAAAAGAAAACAAAAAGGAGAAAAGAATAAAATAGTAAAGGATCATTGATAGCTCGCTAAGAAGTGCAAGAAGATATATTTTTTTGCGAATGCAACTTTAAATTTTCTGTTTAATGTGCATTTATTTTCTTTCCATAAGCCTTCAGTACTAAAGTTCTTATTGCTCCCCCTCCCCCCAGAAATCAGGCAACGCTGTTTTAGGTCTTCCTTATGCTTTGGCAAGCCTTTCCTTTTGCCAATCATTTAACCTTGATCTTCTAAAAGCATCAGCCACTCTGACAATTGCTGAGTTATGGCTCTCACTTGGACCTAGCCATTCAAAAAGGGCTTTGAATCTTTTACATGGAGCCTTCCCGATGATTCTTGGTCATGGAGGTTTGGAGCTCCGAGCTCGTGCCTTTATAGTGGAAGCGAAATGCTACCTCTGTAGTCCAAGCTTTTCAGGTATTGCAGACATGGTTGTGATCATTCTTATGAAATTCTTACCTGCAGTATTTTTCCCCCTTATAAAACCAGTCTTTTCTAAATTAAAGGAAACATATCATCTGTGAAAGTAGTGACAGAAAGGAAAGAATAGTAGTTCAGTATGGACTACTAATTACAGTCAGATATAATAGATTTCAAATGTCCAGTTTTATCAATAAAAGTAAAGATAGTTTCTCTTCTCAAAAAAAATTAATAAAAATAAAGATATTTTACTTGTATAAATCTCTTAGTGGATAATGATCAATATAGGTTAAAAGTCAGTAGTCTCTATTAGATATCTTGGTTAACCATATAGGTTAGTTTCATAAAAGGTTAGATTAATTTGTTAATAGTGAGTTGGAATGTCATAAATAGAGTTGGGAAATTTTGGAATTAGATTGTGGGCTAGAGATAATGGCCTCCTTCGAAAGCTATCAACCTGTTATTAATATTTCAACACTTCAAACATTAAAATATTTCAGATTTTTGAACTTAGAAGTTGGAATTATTATAAATGTGGAATATTAGAAAAAATGAACTAAATTCTGGTTGAATTTCATCATCAACAGTTTCTGAAGATCCGGAGATTGTGCTGGATCCTCTGAAGCAAGCTTCTGAAGAGCTTCAGTTGTTGGAGGTATGTTACTAGTTACAACCAATGCACTTGAGTTTGAAAGAACAAATTGAACTTTTGCAGATTTCTTGATCAAATTTGCATCTCTTGTTTCGCCTCCCAAATGTGCAAAAAGTACATGTTCTTGTCATGTCATATGTGAAAATATTGAATTTAACAAAGTCTTATGTGCAAGATTATCCTAGCAACCTTATATAGCATCAATGCAGTTTTGCATTTATTTTATCTCTGTTATCAATCAGATGACTCTCTCTCTCTCTCTCTCTCCCCCTCCCTCTCTCTCTTTCTCAATATCATTAAGAAGCTGAGATGTTCTGTTCTGCATTCTATTTCTTTATATCGGTTACTGATCAGATGATTCTCTCTGCCTCTCTCTGTCTGTGTGTGTGTCTCAGTATCATGAAATGGCAGCTGAAGCTTTCTATTTAATGGCAATGGTATTTGACAAATTGGGGCGGCTTGAGGAAAGGGAAGAAGCTGCAGGTTCTTTCAAGAAACATATTATGGCTCTCGAGAATCCCCAGGAAGGAGAAGCTTCTCAGCTCAATATGTCATGACAAGAAATACCATGCTTAATGCTGCTGTAATGTATATATTTATGTATATTGCTGACACCCATTTTTATTTATTTTAATTTTATTGAAACATTTTTCTTTTAGAAATTTCATTACCTCTGGCTTACACTGCTGACAATTATCAGAGTTATTGACAAAATGTAATTTCCAGAAGGCCAAGAAACAGGAACCCTTTTTTTTTTTTTTTTTTTTTTTTTTTTTTAAAGAAACAGGAACCCTTGGATGGAAATACTGATAGATCTAATATGCATTTTATTTGATTCAAGGATTGATATTTGTCTTCGTTATTATAGATAAAGCAGGTCGAGGTGACGGGTGGTGTCGGGAGTGGCCGTGGAGGCAAAGGTGGTTGTTTGTGGTGGTTGGAGAGGAGGATGAAGTTGTGATACAATGACGATAGAAAATGAAAATAATGAGAAACGAGAATATTATTGAATAGAGTTTGTATATAGATGTTTGATTACATACAGAAGGATTATCAATCAACAAAATTTAGAAGTAGACATGCATGCTTGCATGCACATATATGGGTCCACACTTTGAGTATCAAGAGAGAAAATGAGTTAAATTAAGCTCATGGTCAGGGTGAGTTTTGAGCATAGTTTAGTGGTTAAGATAAGTCACAAAACCAGAAAAGGAGCGTGGAGGAATTTTCTCAATGTGTATATTTCTCAGATGATTATTACACAGGAGCACCAAAGAATATAAAGAGGAGGAAAAATAACAAGAAAGATTCCTTACCCTCTTACAGACCAACACGTATACAATCAGCACAACAAATAAAGAATAATCTAGAAAACAAAGTAAAACGACACCGTACAAATACAACCAAATAATAGATTTAAAACGATGTCGTATGGGTGGTATAAACCTCTGTTTTAATATCCCCCTCAAACGAGAGGGTGTGAGTAACACGCCGAGTTTGCTGCGAAGAACAGAGAATTGAGACTCAGCTAAAGGTTTGGTCAAAACATCAGCAATCTGCTTAGATGAAGGAACATAGCGAATATCAATGGACTTTGCTAACACTTTATCTCGTACAAAGTGAACATCAAGCTCCACGTGCTTACTACGAGAGTGAAATACCGGATTTTGAGCAAGGGACAAGGCACTGATATTATCACACCAGATTATAGGCGCAACTTCAGCAGCTGTTTGAGCAAGGGACCGATATTCTGACTCCGTACTAGAGCGAGCAACCACGGCTTGCTTCTTAGAAGACCAAGAGATGAGAGAATCACCCAAATATAAGCAGTGCGCAGCAATGGATTTCCTGTCATCAAGGTTGCATGCCCAATCGGCATCTGTGAAGGCAGTGAGAGCAGAGGATGAAGACTTGGATAAAAATAAACCATATTCCATCGTCCCTTTAAGGTATCTGAGAATTCTCTTCACGCCTTGCCAATGAATGGTTGTTGGAGCTTGAACATATTGACTGAGTCGATTAACAATGTAAGAGATATCCGGCCGTGTGTGACAGAGGTATTGAAGTGCACCAAGAATGCTACGATAAAGAGTGGGATTTGGCAGTGGATCACCATCAAAAGCAGTAAACTTTCTACCAGTCACAGCAGGAGTAGAACAAGGTTTGAGATGAGACATCCCCACTCGATCAAGCAACTCAGTGGTATACTTAGTTTGAAGGAGATACATACCAGCAGAGTCACGGTAAACTTCCACTCCTAAGTAATAACTTAGCAAACCAATATCTTTGAGAGCAAACACATTGTTTAAGCGAGCAACAAACTTCTCAATGAAAATAGAACAGTCACCGGTAATGAGAATATCATCTACATATATGAGTATGATAATTACCATGGTAGAAGAGGAGAAGAAAAATACCGAGTTGTCCGCCCGTGAATTAGAGAATCCCCATTGAAGCAAAGTGGCTCGCAGTCGATCATACCATGCTCTAGGCGCCTGCCGAAGACCATATAGAGCTTTATCTAATTTGCAGACATAAGTAGGATGATCCTTGTCAACAAAACCGTCTGGTTGCTTCATGAAGACAGACTCACTGAGATGTCCATTCAGAAAGGCGTTGTTTATATCAAGTTGACGCACGGGCCAACCTCTTGCAACAGATAAAGCAAGAATAATGCGGATGGTAGGTGTTTTGACAACAGGGCTGAACGTTTCATGGAAGTCTATACCTGGAATCTGATTGTAACCCTTAGCAACCAAACGAGCCTTACAACGGTCAAAAGATCCATCTAGATGCCTTTTAATTTTGAAGACCCATTTGCTACCAATGAGATTGACATGAGGAGGAGGAGGGACCAAATGCCAAGTTCCATTCTTACGTAAGGCAGTCATTTCACTCTCCATGGCAGCTTTCCAATGCACAGAAGACAAAGCTTCAGAAACAGAATGAGGCTCACTGGAAGGAGAGTCTGAGGCAGATGACACCAAAAGAGATTCCCACACTTTGGGCTTGAAAATACCACTTTTCGCCCGTGTTTGCATATGATGAGAAGGCAGCACAGCAGTAGATTCAGGGCCATCAATCGGAGCTGTATTGACAACAGGGAGTTGTGGCATAGCAACCTCATTAGTAGGAGATACATCAGGTGAGGAAAATTCAGCATCAACCAAAGTAGTTGGAACAACAGTAGGGTGAGCCCCTGAAGTAGCACAATCTGATGTAGGTGCTCGGTATAGGTCTTGGGAAGGAGAAGCTATAGGAGATGAAGCAGCCGGTGATGCAGAAGAAAGGCCTTGCTGTAAGATGGGCGGAGATGAAGGCTCAGACAGATTGGATGACACTGGGAATTGAAAGGAAGAGATCACCACATTGTCAGAGGAAGTATTAGAAGACACAGTGGGTAGAAAACCAGATTTGAAAGGAAAGTTGTCCTCATTAAACACAACATGACGGGAAATATACACACGGCCACTTGAACTTAGGCATTTGTATCCTTTGTGAGAACTACTGTAACCAATGAAAACACATTTGGTCCTATGAAACTGAAATTTATGGGATTGGTAAGGGCGAAGACAGGGAAAACAGGCACAACCAAAGACTTTAAATAAGTTATAATCAGGAATTTTTCGGAAAGCTTTTTGCCAAGGTGAAATGTTGCCAAGAACAGAAGTAGGAAGGCGATTTATAATGAAAACAGCAGAAGAAAAGGCATCCCACCAAAAACGCAAGGGCATAGAAGATTGAGCAAGGAGAGTAAGCCCCATTTCAACGATATGCCTGTGTTTACGCTCAACAACCCCATTTTGTTGACTAGTGTGTGGGCATGAATGACGAAATTCAATACCAACATCTTTAAGGAAAGAGGAGAAAGACCGAAACTCACCCCCCCAATCAGTTTGAAGACTTTTAATGGATTTTTCAAAACGATTTTCAACCAACGTTTTATATTGACGAAAGGCAGACAAGGCTTCACATTTAGTTTTAAGAGGAAATATGTAGGTAAACCGGGTGAAGTCATCAACGAAGCTTATATAGTACTTATAACCATCAGATGAAGCAATTGGAGAAGGCCCCCAAAGATCACAATAAATGAGTTCAAGTGGCTGATATGTGTGTGATGATGAATGAGAAAAGGGTAATTTGTGTGACTTTCCAAATTGACAATCATCACAGAAGGATGGTATTTCATTTAAGGAAACTTGCAGATTACAAGATTTAAGAACTTTACTAACAACATTGCTAGAACAATGACCCAGACGCTTGTGCCATAAAGTTTTAGACACAACTTTAGACTTAGACTGTTCAACATTGAAAACAGCAGAACACAAAGAGGCAACAGACGCAGCAGACTTATTTGACTCAGACACAACAACAAGAGAAGAGTGAGGACGAGCAACTGACTTTTGACTTTGAATTGAGGGGAGTTCTAACTGGTAAAGGCCATTCTTAAGCATTCCGTGCAGCATCACCTTCCTTGAAGCTTTGTCCTTCACAAGACAAAAATTAGAGTGAAACTCAACAAAAACATCATTGTCAGCTGTTAATTTAGCTATACTGATAAGATTTCTCTTAATATTTGGAACATGTAGCATATTCTTAAGCTTAAGCATAAAACCACCAGCAGAAGAGCATTTTATAGTATTGCTACCAATGTTATGTATAGCTAATTTTGTTCCATTTCCAACCACTAGAGTGTCTTTACCAGTGTACTGCTTCTTAATCTCTAAATTACCAGAGTCAGCAGTGACGTGCGAGGTTGCTCCACTATCAGCCAACCATTTCGGGTCATTCACAATATCCGGCGTTGCAACATAAGCTGAGGAACTAGCAGTATTTCCACCTTGATTGTTGTTGTTTCCAGTGCTATGCGGGTTGTTAAAGTCTTCCTCGAACCTCATATAGCAATAAGGAGCAGAATGTCCGTATTTACCGCAAAGTTGACAAGTCGGCTTTGAGTTGTTGTTCCGTTGATTTCCATTTCTTCCTCTGCCTCTACCTCTGTAGTTTCCTCGATTAGAAAACTGATTGTTCGAGAATTGATTATTCTGAGCATTGCCCGAATTTCCTTGAGTTGCGTTGCTTCGATTTGGGCTGAACTGCTTCTGTCCAGGGAACCTGCCTTGTCTATTATAGACCATATGAGCAGCTAAGTCAGGTAACTCTGTTGTATTAGTATTCACAGAATATCGAGCCAGCGTTCCTTCAAAGGTAATCAAGATAGACACCAACTCTTGCCAAGTTGTTATTTCTTTATCATCTATGGTGCACACAATCGGAATATACTCTGAATCCAGACCAGCCAAAACGTATGAGGTTAAATCATCAAGGGAAATAGGATTACCGGCGAGCTGCAAGTTTTCCGAGGCTTGTTTCATGGTGGTCAGGTACTCTGTCATCTTCATTGAGCCTTTCTTTGTGTTTTGCAAGACACCTCGAAGTTGATTTATGCGTGCCTTGCTGGTAGCTCCATACACTTTCTCCAGAGCCTTCCAGATTTCTCTAGACGTTTTGAAGCTAACAACATCCGCGGCGATGGCTGGAGACATTGAGCCAAAGAGCCATCCTGATAGGGCTTGATCAACGGTGTTCCATTCTTCAAACAAAGGATTCGGTTCCTTCTTCATACCCGAATCAGTAGAAACTTCTATGAACTCTGATGGTTGAGCTTTAGTACCCAAGACATAGCCATCCACCTTTTGTCCTCTCAAAATAGCCAAAACCATTCCTCTCCACAACAAATAGTTCTTCTCGTCGAGCTTCACGGTTAGGACAGTGCTCAAAGGATGTCCGAAGGATGAACTGATAATGTTCATAGCTGAGGAAGTCGGTATAGTAGCTGAGACAACTGCAAACGATGAAGAGGAAGAAGAATTTTGATCTCCCATGGCGATTGCCGAATTTGCTCTGATACCAAGTCACAAAACCAGAAAAGGAGCGTGGAGGAATTTTCTCAATGTGTATATTTCTCAGATGATTATTACACAGGAGCACCAAAGAATATAAAGAGGAGGAAAAATAACAAGAAAGATTCCTTACCCTCCTACAGACCAACACGTATACAATCAGCACAACAAATAAAGAATAATCTAGAAAACAAAGTAAAACGACACCGTACAAATACAACCAAATAATAGATTTAAAACGATGCCGTATGGGTGGTATAAACCTCTGTCCTAATAAGATATTTATTCTTTCGTGTGAGATTGAAAGTTGAAATCTTCCTTGAAAAAAAGGTTACCTCCTAAAATTGAAACTAAACATTTATAAAGATCAGACCATATAAATGGAAAATTTTTGGATTGGCTTCAAAATTGGATCCATTTCATGATTTTTTGTCCTATGCAACTTATTAATAGGTTTAAAAAGTAAATTGATTTCATGATTTTTTACTCTCATTTTAAGAGTGGATTACATGAAGCAATGCATCAACTATTTTAAGAGTATTTTTTATTGGAAAAATTGTAAAAGCCAATCTTGAGTTACATGAGTGGTAATAATTACACTTCAAATTTCAATTTGATCAATCACTAGTCTAACCTTCAAAAACTATTCCAATTAAGTGCTTAAAATTTGCAAATCCTAGTCTGCCCTTAAACCATAAAAATGTTAAAATCAAACTCCTAAACTATGAAATTGTTACAATTTAAATCAAATTAAGACACTTATTATTCCTTAAAGTTGAAGATTCAAACTCTCATCTCATATTTTTTGAACTAAAGTTGTATTTCCTAGTCATGAACTTGGGAAAAATTCACTCTTCCCATCTTCAAGGAATATCCATTTATTTTGTGGGTTTAAATAATTAGTTTGACTTAGTCATTTTTCATAAATTATTAAGAAATTACTAAATATTCGAAGAGGCATGTGCATGCTTTGTTACACATCATTTTCAAGCTTACTTTAGATGGAATTCCTTTCTTACATTACATTACATTGTTAAAAAAAAAAAAAATTCATTTAGTATCAATATAGGAATTGGATCAATATTTTCGAAATATGAAAAAAAAATTGTTGACAGAATATTTAAAAAATGTTGAAAAATATTAGAAATGTTGACAAAAATGACTAATATGAATATATTTGTGTAATTGATAATCTTTACTCAATGTTGTTGAAATTAAACTAGAAAAGCTGGTGACGTGATATTTAAAATTACTTTCTATGGACTAACATGTTCTACATACTATATATACATCACGTTCAACAATTAAAAAAATAAATCAAATAGGGCCAAATTGATTTATTTTTTTAAAATTTTGTTTAGTTCGATTGGATTTTCTAGTTGAAAAAATAATGTAAATTTCAAAAACAAATACATTTAATATAAAATTGATAGTTGAGATAATCATATATATAAAGCCACCCTCAAATAATTCTTCCCTTCCCTTCCCTTGTACCAACAAAAATGATAACTTCAAGATGGTTTCTTTCTATGCCAAAAGTCAATCAATGCTCAACAAAATCTTCCCCCTTTTTTACTTCAACTTAGTAATTAAAGATCCTAATAAAGGAATCATTTCCTTTGACTTTTTTTTTTTTTTTTTTTTTTTTTTGGGTGGCTTCAACATCAGCTTGGCCATTCATATATAAAGCAAAGAAACTTGAAGTGTGTTTTTTCCCATCAGAATTTGGTGAAGTCCCAAAATTAGATATGAAAAATTATGCCATCCTTATCGTCGTACCTTGCATTTGGGTGATTTTGTTTTGTCTTTGTAAAGTTTGTGATCGTAAAAAGAAGGAAACAAGAACACCCACGAGTGCAACCAATGCTCCAATGGGGCAATCCACTCAAAGAAGTGAAACCATGAATAATAATGTTGGATTGACTATTTTGGTTGGAGCATGTGCTGGTTTAGCTGCAGCAGCTATGGTTAACGATTTAGATGGAGGCGGAGGAGATGGCGGTGCCGGAGATGGTGGTGGAGGAGATGGCGGCGGCGGCTGTGGCGGTGGCTGTGGTGGAGGTTGTGGAGGTTGATATCAAAGGGACACAAATGGGGGAACACAGCAAGCTCTTCCTTGTAAAAGTGCTTCTAAATTCTTTTCCTTGTGGCTTTACTTTGTTCAAACCTTTTTTTTTTCTTTGATATGTTAATAGGAAACAATGATGTATAATTTTTGGTTTTTATCATTTAGCTTTATCATGTTCATCTTTTGCAATTTGGATGTTTCATTTGCTTGGAGTTGAAGAATTATTCTTCCAGTAGTAATTTCAAATTTATCTAGAAATGTACATTTTTTATTGATTATTTATTATTGCTAGGAGAACAAACCTCTCCATTTCGATAATGGTACGATATTGTTCACTTAGGGCCCGTTTGGTAACGTTCTCGTTTCTTGTTTCTTGTTTCCAATTTTATTAAGAAATCTAAGCCTTTAATAACTATGTATGTTTCTTGTTTCTCATTTTTTAGAAACACTCCCAAAATTTGTATAGAACTTTTGGGAACAACTAAAACTAGTTTCTCCTTTTTTGTTCTTGTTTCCAATTTTTTCCAAACATAAATAAGAATATAGGTTTATTATTATTGAATGTATAGGTGTTAGGGTCATGAAATTCTATTTTTCTTTATTAAAAATGAAGAAACGGAAATAAGAAACAAGAACGTTACCAAACGGGCCCTTAAAGCTTAAAGCCTTTATAGTTTTGTTTTTGGTTTCTATAGCGAAAAGCTTGTTATCCTAAAATAGAGATGTTATCCTTCTTGATTTGCTAATATATATCCAAATAGAGATATATCCTTGATTCTCTTTTGTGATGTAAGCATAGGCAAGTGTAGATAGAGCTTCGGGGAGCTCGAGTCGTCCAACTTAAAGAATATTATTTAATTTGATTTATTTCTCAATCTCATTTTTTAATAAGTCAATTTTAGTAGTTGCCAAACACTAGAATTTCTTACAAAATGATTTTTATTTTCAAAATTAAACACTTGAAAAGTTAAAGTAGAGTAGAATATAGGGCATGCACTTGCTGCAACCACTAGTGAACTTACTTGGTTAAATCAGTTGCTCACTGATTTTCAGATTACTGTTTCTTCTCCAGCTATTATTTTTTGTGACAATAATGCAGCGATACATATTGCATCCAATCCGATTTTTCATGAGAGAACCAAGCATATTGAGTTAGATTGTCATTTTATTCGAGAAAAGATTGTTCGTGGAGATGTAAAGCTGCTCCTATTCGACCTCATCTTCAATTGGCTGATATTTTCACAAAATTAGTTCCTTGTTCTTCATTTCAAGATTTATTGTCCAAGATGGGTGTTATTAATATCTTAAGTCCATCTTGAGGGGGAGTATTAGAGTTAATCAGTTATTCTGTTATTCTTAACTGATCAGTGATTGTACTTTCTGAATATTTATACTCTTGCAATAATCTATTAATAAAGTGTGCAAGTTTTATTTACTCTTAGGGGCTGTTTGGGACGCTCAGTTGGTTATAATAGCTTGGGGATTATAATAGTCTGAGAGTTATAATAGTCTGTGCTTGGGGTGCAGATTATTATAGTCTGGGATAAAATAGTCTATGCCGTTTGGGGTGCAGATTATTTTAGCCTAGCATAAAATAGTATGTGTTTGAGATGCAAATTATTTTAGTCTGGGTTAAAATAGTCTGTGAAATAAAGTTTTGGGTATAGGGGTTAAATTATGTGTTTAACTTAAAAGGAAACAAAAATAACCTAAGGTAAGAGTTGATTTTCTTTGTTTTAGAGTCATGGTTTTTTTTTCACAAAATAAGTTATTTTATGATTTCATATAGAAAAGCCATATTTGTCTCATTTCTGTATTCCCAACATAAAAATGGTAAATGCCTATTGAAAACTCATTTTACCTTCATTATCAAAAGAATCAAATAAAATAAAAAAATTGAGTAGTATTTTTTTAAATTATTATTATCACAGTAAACTTGAATACGATAAGTATAATTTGGAATGAAAAATATGGTACGTAAACATTCATATACTTCATTATCAAAAGTAATTATATAATAAAACTCTATATTTACATATGTATAAAGAAAACCTAGTATCTAACTCCCTAGAAATTTTCCGACTTTTTCGGCGACCACCAACAAATTTTCCAGCGACCAAAATTTTTTCCCTATTTTTTCATTTCTTTTCTTCTACCTCTTTTCTTTTTTTTTTCCCCTTTATATTTTTTGAAATGAAAATGAGAAGAAAGATAAAAAAGGAAAAAAAAAATCGGTCGCCGGAAAATGCGTCGGCGATCATCGGAAAAGTGGCCGAAAAGTCGACGACGGTCGCCGGAAAAGTCAAGGAGTCACATGGAAGAAGAGAGGAGAGAGTTACGATAGAGAATGAATAAAATACTCGGGTGGGTTGAATGATGATTACTGTAGCAACGCAGAGGGTAAAAATAACCCACTACACCCATTATTTTTGTTGATGTCCCAAACACTGAGTGGGCTATAATAGTCCTCACTATCATAACCAACACAGGGGGCCAAACGACCCCTTAGTTTCAATAATTTTCAAAAACCAAAAACTAAAAAATCAGATGGTTATCAAACGGGACCTAAGAAATTCCTTCTTTCTTGTGAGATTGAAAGTTGAAATGGTAACTAACTACCCCCTAAAACTAAAACTAGCATTTATAATGATCTGACGTTATAAATTGCAAATTTTTGGATTGGCTTCAAAATTGAATCCATTTCATGATTTTTGTCCTTTCTATGCAATTTATGAATAAGTTTCAAAACTAAATTGATTTCATGATTTTTTAGTTTCTCATTTTAAGATTGGATTACACAAAATAATCCATCAACTATTTTAGGAGTATCTTTTATGGAAAAAATGGTAAAAGCTCGTCTTGAATAACACTAGATGTTATAATTAATTATACTTTGAATTTTCAATTTGATCATAATCACTAGTCTAAACTTAAAAAATAACTATTCCAATTAAGCACTTAAAATTTGCAAACTTTATAGTCCACCCTTAAATCATAAAAATGTTAAAATCAAACTCTTAAACTATGAAATTGTTACAATTTATCTCAAATTAAGCACTTAGAGTACTTATTATCTTTCCATAAAGTTTGAAGATTGGATCCCTCATCTCATATTTTTTGAACTAAAAAGTATTTTCTATTCACGAACTTGGGGAAAATTCACTCTTCCCATTTTCATAGAATACCTATTTATTTTGTGGGTTTAAATAATTAGTTTGACTTTGATCATTTTTCATAAATTATAAGAAATTACTTGCATTAGAGTAAAGTAAATTAAATATTCAAAGAGAACATGTGCATGCTTTGTAACACATCATTTTCAAGCTTACTTAGATGGAGTTCCTTTCTTACATGACATGACATTATTAGTCTATTTATTTTTGTTTTATAGAGAAATATAACAATGTTTATGTCAGATTTCTATAGATTAAATCATTTAGTATCCGTTGTCAAAAAAAAAAAAAAAAAAAATCATTTAGTATATATAGGAATTCGATCAATATTTTCGGAATATGAAAAAAAGGGACAGTTGCATAGATGACAAATTGAACCAAATTAATAGCAAATATAGCACAGTTGCAAACTAATTGCAAATATAGCAAAATTAATTGTACAAAACCAAAAAACTGTCGTCAGATTCTATCCGTGTCTATCACTGATAGACTCTGATTATTCAAAGTCTATCAGTGTCTATCGCTGATAGACTCCGATTAATCAAAATCTATCAGTGACTATCACTGATAGAAATTTGATTAATCAAAATCTATCAATGATAGTCTGATAGATTTCGATTAACCGGAGTCTATCAACGATAGACACTGATAGACTCTGAATAATCAGAGTCTATCAGTAGACTGATAGATTTTGATTAATCAGAGTCTATCTCTGATAAACTCTGATAATCGAAGTCTATCAGATAGATTCTAATTAACCAGAGTCTATCAGTGTCTATCAGTAATATACTCTGATAGATTTTGCTATATTTGCATTTTTTTTATATTGTGCTATATTTGCAATTATAATTTTTATTTGCCACCCATTGCAAATTCTAAAAAAAAAAAAAAAAAAAACTGTTGACAAAATATTTTAAAAATATTGAAAAATATTAGAAACGTTGACAAAAATCACTTATATGAATATTTTTGTAATTGTTGATCCTTACTCAATGTTGTTGACTAATTAAACAAGAAAAATTATAACGTGATATTTAAAATGACTTTCTATGGGCTAACATGTTCTGAACACTACTGATATATCACATTCAACAATTAAAATAAAATAAATCAAATAGGGCCAAATTGATTTATTTTTTAAAACTTTGTTAAGTTCCATTGGATTTTCTAATTGAAAAAATAATGTAAATTCGAAGAAGAAACAATAAATTTAATATAAAATTGATAGTTGAGATAATCATATATATAGAGCCACCCTCAAATAATTCTTCCCTTCCCTTCCCTTGTACCAACTTCAAGATGGTTTCTTTCTATGCCAAAAGTCAATCTATGCTCAACAAAATCTTCCCCCTTTTTTACTTCAACTCAGTAATTAAACCTCCAAATAATGGAATCATTCCTTTGACTTTGATTTTTTTTTTTTTTTGGGTGGCTTCAACATCAGCTTGGCCATTCATATATAAAGCAAAGAAACTTGAAGTGTTTTTTGCCCATCAGAATTTGGTGAAGTCCCAAAATTAGATATGAAAAATTATGCCATCCTTATCGTACCTTGCATTTGGGTGATTTTGCTTTGTCTATTTTGTAGAGTTTGTGATCGTAAAAAGAAGGAAACAAGAACACCCACGAATGCAACCAATGCTCCAATGGGGCAATCCACTCAAAGAAGTGAAACCATGAATAATAATGTTGGATTGACTATTTTGGTTGGAGCATGTGCTGGTTTAGCTGCAGCAGCTATGGTTAACGATTTAAGTGGCGGCGGAGGAGATGATGGTGCCGGAGATGGTGGTGGAGGAGTTGGCGGTGGCGAGTGCGGCGGTGACTGTGGTGGAGCCTGTGGAGGTTGATATCAAAGTTGTTAGAAGAGTACCTGATAAAACGGTTGCAACCTGCTTCCAAGCCCAACGGTCATTCAGCTACTTATCTGTTATAAATACCCTGTACCAAAGCAATCAAAACATAGAGTCATTTTGTGAGAGAAATCAGTGAGGGATTGAATTTGTATCTCTGTAATTCTGATTAGAGCAAATACTTACCTCCTTTACAGTGGACGTAGGCCTTGTTGCCGAACCACTTACATGCGTGTGTGATTCTTCTTCTTTCCCCTTCTTCTTGCCATTCGAGAGCTTGAGTGCTGTGTGATCGCCATTATCGTTTCTTCATTTGTCTGAGAGAGTTTTCTTCTTGCTTGATTAATTTGGGAATTTGCATGATTTGAGCAAGTGCAAGAAAAGAGTAATTCGCGTGGGTTAGTTGATTCTCACACGTGTGTCGCACTACAAAAGTAAAACAAATGGGAACACAACAAGCTTCCTTGTAAAAGTCCTTCTAAATTCTTCCCTTGTGGCTTACTTGTTCAAACCTTTTTTTGCCCACCTTTTCTTTTGACTCTATTATATATTAGGGAAAAATACACTTTTGGTCCCTAAGGTTTGGGTTAGGTTTCATTTTAATCCCTGAGTTTTCAAACACGACATTTATACCCCCTTAGGTTTGGATGTCGTTACACTGTTGGTCCAGCCTCCGTCCAAATTTTCATTAATTCTTAACGAATTGCTGAGGTGACATTAGTTTTCTATTAAAAAAAATATATTTTTTAACTTTTAAGTAAAATAATATTTTATTCTTTTTTCTTTTTTCTTCATCTTCATCATCATCATCATCATCTTCTTTCTTCTTTTTCCTAATCTTCTCCTTCTAACCCTTATGGCCAGCCACCTCCATTGCTACCTCCGGCGACCATTTCAGTGACCGCTGCTGCCCCCCAACAACCTCCAGTGACCGTCGTTGCCGTTGGTGACCAGAACCTTTTTTTCAATTTTTTCTTCTTTCTTCTTATTTTCGTTTCAAAAAATAAAAAATGAAAATAAAGAAAGAAATAGAAGAAAAGAAAGAAAAAAGAGGGGAAAAAATTTCCAGTTGTCGGAATTTTTGCCAGCGTCAACGTTGTTCACCGAAATGTTCGTCGGTGACAATGGGACTAAAAGAACGTGAGTGAGCTATAATAACAAAACAAGGGACTGTAGCAAAACGAGGTAAAATAAACCAACCCCTATTTAATTTAACCAGCATTCCAAAAGTTGAGTGAACTATAATAGCCCACTTAATTCAACCCAATCTAGGGGTTCAAACCACCCCTTAATAAGAAACAATGATTTATAATTTTTTTGTTTTTATCATTTTCATGTTCATCTTTTTCGATTTGGATGTTTCATTTGTTTTGAGTTGAAGAATTATATTCTCCTATCAGTAATTTCAAATTATTTAGAAACGTACAATTTATTGACTATTTATTATTTGTTACTCAAATTAACCAATTGGATTTTTTTTTTTACTTTACATTTTTAACCGTGATTTTCATATCATCAAAATTAATTTTAAATTATTAAAGTTATGTGTTTGGAGAGTTTTGAATATGATAAAAGTGATTTTAATCATCTCAAAATTACTTCCAAACATGTCCTATAGCTAGTGCATGCTCCAAGGCCAAGGCTACCGTCTCAATGTTGAGGATCCCACATTGAAAAGATAAGTGAAGATCTCAGAATTTATAAGATGTATGGGTTACTCCTTTAATTGTCAATTGATTTTGAGATGAAACCTATGTTATCTAATATACTCAACAGATCAACACAGATGACTAGCTAGCTATTTTGGCTACTGTAGCTGTGTTTGCCAGCTTAACTGTTCCGGCCATCGGTGGCTGAGGAGGTTGATCTCAGCAAGTGAAACGAATGCTATACTACAAGTGTTTGAGTTTTTCCTTTGTGACTTGTGGTCTAATTTCATTTTTCTAGCCTTTCTTCTCTAAAAAGAAACAATTATTATAATTTAAAAACAATGAAAAAGATAAATTTCAATAGGAGCTTTTAAGCTATGCAATGCCATTATCGGATATGATTTCTCTGATCACAAACACATGGGGATGTACAACGTATACTTGGAGAATGTCAATTCGTGCCTTGATAAGGGTCCAATTACCATTTCAGAAATTGATGGTTCGATCCTTCACCGCACAATTATTGAACTAAAAAACCGTATATAATTGGAAAATATGTGTATGCTACATTTAGTTAATGACATGATGGTGTGAGATTTGGAGTTGGTAGCTTTGCCATGTAATCGAGACGAACTCTTTTCCACTTTAAGATTGATTATGAAATCAAATAAGTATACCTTATTCATTTATTAGGGAGTGTTTGGCATTTGGGTTTGACATCTTAAGTTTTAAATTAAGAATAATACTAACTACCTATTCCCCTGTCATTAGGTATCTCCTGCATTGACTATCATTATGTTCTTGACATTTAATAGAGAGGAATGAAAAAGGACTAGAAAAAAAAAAGTGATTTTTTTTTTTTTTTTTCAAGGAAGGATAAATAGCTATATATCAAATTTTTTAATGATGCCCACTAAGAAAATACATACTCACTAGGTGGTAGGTAAGTATTTTTCGATTCTAAGATACTTTAACCATTGAGATTTCGTTTAGATAGGACCAAGTTTGCCTTTTCTTTCTTTCTTTTTTTTGAAAATTCATTTTCTTTATTAATTACATACCATTGACTGAATTTTCTAACTCAAAAATAATGGTATAAACTTGACGTCCAAATGATATATATCTAGTCTAAAGTTTATAAATTGAGATATCATATATGCTAATTCAAATAATTTTTAAACAATTATCCTTTGCTAAGTAGTTCAATAATTAAAACATTAGTAACCTCTTTTTATGAATAAAACATTAGAATTAAAAAAAAAACCATTGAATAATTCTTTCCCTTCTTTCCTATAAAGAGAAATGAAGTTTCAAGGTAGTTTCCTTCACCAAAAAGTCAAAAATAACAATATTAAACAAAAACTTCCACTCTAATTATACTTGGGTGCATGTGGCTTTCAAGATCAGGTTGACCCTTGTTATTTTTGTACAAAGCAAAAGAGAAACTTGAAGAGCTTTTTCCTCCATTCAAAGATGAAAGTTTATGCCATAATTCTCTTTAGCTGTAGTACTCCAATAGCTGGTTTGGTGATTTTGTGTTGTCTTTATACATTTGAGGTCTGCACAAAGAAGAAGGAAAAAACAAGACTCTCAACGTACAGAGATGTTGAACTCGGACAAGGCACTCAAACCAAAGATGGTGCAGCTGTGGCCGCCGGAGAAGGAGATAGTAGCGGCGGTGGCGGTGGAGATTGCGGCGGAGGTTGCGGCTGTGACGATTGATTATAACAATCGAAACACACCTCAACTTCATGTAAAGGCAATTCGAATTCTCCCTTTCGGCTTTTACTTTTTTCCCACTTCTTGTACGTATTTTTATCGACCTGATATAAGAAAGCATGTGTCATCGATCAAGAGGTCAGAGATTTGAATTCATTCCAGGAAAAAAAGAAAAAACAATTATTGTATATAATTTTTGCTTTCCAATTGTTAGCTTAAAGTTCATCTTTCTGATTTTTTTTTGGTGTTTAAATTCGTTTGCTTCTAACAAATGTTAAGTCAACGGTGATTCTCTTCTCCGATTTGTAATTTCTAATTATTAAAAGATGCATTTTACTAACCATTCCATTATTAATTTCAATTCGCAAAATTGATATTGCATTTTGTCAAATCTTCTCAGATATCCCGAATGGATCGCTAAGGAGGAGGAGGAGTTCATAACACAATGCATTAGTCTATTAGAAGACTACTATCACCGATAGAATAATCTTTATCAATAATAATTGGTCGAGGGTATATACCAATTACCGCTGAGCTATGCTCGCTTTCAGTGATAGATGTCTATCAACGATAGACTTTAATCACAATGCATGATAGGCGATTATTATTGAATAGAATAGTCTATCAGCAATAATTACACACTTGTGATTGAAGTTTATCGTCGACAAACTTCTATTTATTGATAGACTTCAATTTTGCTATATTTACAAATAATTTTAGATTTTGCTATATTTACAATTATTTTAATCTATTTTGCTATTTGTGCAAACCACCCATGAAAATTTTCCCTCTAGTTATTTGGCAGGAGAACTAAAACTTGAATAAATTGAGGGAGATCTCAAAATTTATTATAAATATCTAGAATCAAATCATTAATCTTTTAAATATATAATTTAAAAAAATTAAATAAAAAGATAAAAGACTAATTTACATTTGAATTTAAATAATTCTTTGATAAAAAGCTTTTTACCTTTTGAATTAGAATTTCACTCTCCAAACTCCACTATTCTGAGAAATTATTCGGGGAGGGAGCCAAAATAATGTGGTTGTCTACATTGTTAATTTGATGTATAAGAGAAAACCACATCTAATGATTACTACGTGGCAACCTCATTGAATAATTTTTTTTTTTTTTCTCAATATTTGACATTTGGGATATGCTTTTCACTCCAATTATCTCTCTTTTTTTTTCTTTTGCCATATAAATTCATTTTCAAAATGTTAAATGATATGGTAAAGTTTTTTGTTTTTTGGCTTTTAAGAGAGCTAGAATGAAAATTAAAAGTCTTTAACTCTTGGTAACGGAAACATTTTTTCTTTTTTGAGAGCATCAATATTTAGGGAGGGGATGATTCAAACCTCTGACTTTTTTATCGAGGACACATGCCAATTACTGTTGAACTAACCTCGCTTTGGCGTAACGGAAACATTAAAGTTTGTCAAAATGTAAGACTTGAGAATCCAAAGACTTATTTTAGTCAATGAAGAGGTAGAGGTAGAGTATAATATTATATATTCAAATTTGAATTTTAACCTATTATTGTTAATTAGTAGATTATTTGTATTTTTCACTAATCATTCTATATATGATCGGCGAGGATTAAAAAAATTCAAGCTGTTATGTTGCAAGTAATGTATTAAATTTCCCGTCGACATATCGACATTTCCACATTTCCACATGTCCATGGACTCGACATCAACATGAGGTGTGAATCGACATTTCCATTATACCGTAGATAAGTTGATAAAATATAAAGAAAAAAAAAGTAACAAAATGCAACTAATGTGAAGATAAAACTGAGACCTTTTATCATATTTAAATATTTTTCTATTTTTTTTTGTTTTAAATATTTTTCCAGAAATATACACATCGACATTTTATCATATTTCCATGACATTTTCATAAAATTGAGACCTCGACATTTCCATTAACATCGATATTTTAAACCTTCAACAGAGTTGTATAAAATATTTGAAATATTATTTTTTTAAAAAAGGGATACTTTATTAAGAGATGTATGTGAGAAAGGAAAGATTACAAAATAGTCATCCAATTTAACGAGATAGAGGTAAGAAAAATAAAACTTATTTGACTGGAAATGGAAATGTGAAAAATGGTGATTTGCAAATATGCAAAGTGAACGAAGAAATTAGTGTACGTAGAGAGAGGGAATGTGTGTTAAATTAATTCAGTCGATTTTTTTTTATTATTATTATTTTTTTATTTTTTTTTACAACATGTGGGGGTGGGAGGATTCGAACCACAGACCTATCAGTCATTAGTACCAGCTTTATGCCAATTGAGCTATGCTCATGTTGTCGATAATCATAGTTGAAGGATTAGTTCGAGCTATTAAGTAACGTGAATATAATTCAACATTTAAGACACCATTTTCTTGCTTAAGATTAGAAGTTCAAATCTCTATATATCCACGTTTATTATTTATTAAACTATGAAGGGTTGGTTTGAGGCAACTAGGTCCCAAATGAAAACTAAAAGTTATAATTAGAATCATACTTGGTTGCATACCGATAGGTAGAGAGATCTCTACACACCAATATGCAACCAAGATTTTTCCAAGTTATAAAGACCATAAACTTTATAAATGGCAGCACTTTTACCAGGGGTTTGAAGAGAGAATTATTTTCTCTATATCATTTTTTTTCTTTCCCATTTAATTTAATATTGATTATAAAAAAATATTAATTTCATATTTAATTTAACCATCTTAAATAGTATTTCTTAATTTTTATATCCATCTATCTGAATTTCCCCATCTTCGGATTCGTTTGAAATACATTTTAGTTTAAATGTTTTTTAAGAATGCATTTTATTTTAAACATTTTGTATAAAAATTGTTTAGAATTTAAACATTCATATGTTTGGTTATACTTTCTCATAAGTGTTTTTATACACATATTATTATATACTAAAAACTCTTTTTAAAAAATTTGCTTTTAAGTGTTTATCTCAAAATGATTTATTTCTCAATCTCATTTTTTTTAATAAATCATTTTTAGTGATCACTAAACACTAGAAATTATTTTCAAAATGATTTTCTTTTTCAAAATTAAACACTTGAACAATTTAAATCAAACCTACCCTTCATATAATATCTTATTTTAATTTAATTATTGTAGTTTGGAATAATTAGTTTGACGTGGTCTATCTTTTTTTTTTTTTTTTTTCTTTGAAAAATTGACGTGGTCTATCTATTCATAAATTATCAAGCAATCATTTACATTAGAATAAATATAAATATTTAAATTTTTTTAGAGAGATATGCATGCACGCGCATCGACTTCAAAGCTTGCTTAATTAGGATGAAAATTCCTTTCTCACTAAATATTAACGACTCAGACTTGCAATTACTATACATGATTGACTTTTTTTTTTTCTCTTCTCAACGTTTTAATGTTTTATTGTTTAATATATGAGACATCAATTATCATTTCGAAAGTCAAGGGCCCGTTTGGTAACGTTCTCGTTTCTTGTTTCTTGTTTCCAATTTTATTAAGAAATCTAAGCATTTAATAACTATGTATGTTTCTTGTTTCTCATTTTTTAGAAACACTCCCAAAATTTGTATAGAACTTTTGGGAACAACTAAAACTAATTTCTTCTTTTTTGTTCTTCTTCCAATTTTTTCTAAACATAAATAAGAATATAGGCTTATTATTGTTGAATGTATAGGTGTTAGGGTCATGAAATTCCATTTTTCTTTATTAAAAATGAAGAAACGGAAACAAGAAACGAGAACGTTACCAAACGGGCCCCAATTGTTCGATGCCAATACCTTTAACCACGAGGTTAGAGGTTCAACTCATCCCACTCCCAAATGTTGTTAAACTCAAGAAAAAAAAAAAGTCAATCGTTCGATTCTCACTCCACAAGTATTGAATTAAAGAAAATATCAATAAATTATCATTTCGAAAGTCAAGGGCCCGTTTGGTAACGTTCTCGTTTCTTGTTTCTTGTTTCCAATTTTATTAAGAAATCTAAGCATTTAATAACTATGTATGTTTCTTGTTTCTCATTTTTTAGAAACACTCCCAAAATTTGTATAGAACTTTTGGGAACAACTAAAACTAATTTCTTCTTTTTTGTTCTTCTTCCAATTTTTTCTAAACATAAATAAGAATATAGGCTTATTATTGTTGAATGTATAGGTGTTAGGGTCATGAAATTCCATTTTTCTTTATTAAAAATGAAGAAACGGAAACAAGAAACGAGAACGTTACCAAACGGGCCCCAATTGTTCGATGCCAATACCTTTAACCACGAGGTTAGAGGTTCAACTCATCCCACTCCCAAATGTTGTTAAACTCAAGAAAAAAAAAAAGTCAATCGTTCGATTCTCACTCCACAAGTATTGAATTAAAGAAAATATCAATACACGTAGTTAATCAATAGTTATGTTAAAGATGAAAAATTGCCAACAAAATTATTAAAAATATTAGAAATGTCACAAAAATCACTAACATGAATATTTTTGTAATTATTAATCCTTAATCACATATCATTAAAATTGAATTAAAAAAATAGTGATGTTATACTTGAAAAATATTATTTTCCATCCACTGAAATCTTCAAAATGCATGTCAAATATCCACTAAACTTTTCCACTAAAAAAAATTTAGAGAGAACCCAAGTTGATTTTTAATCTTTAATCAAATAAATTCAACTCAATTTTCTAATTTTAAAAAATGATGGAAGACTAGATATATTTATCATAAAAATTGATTCTTGAGATGATCATATATGAAAAAAAAAAAACCAGTCACAAATAATTGGCAAATTATTAGGTGCTTTCTGTGCAATGAGACTCCCTCTTTAAAGCTTTCGGATGTATATCGTCAAATTTATCTGTCCCTAATAACCGTCGGACGTTGGATATAGAATCGAAGTACTTTAACAATTTCTGTCTCTTACATCTAGTGGTGCAAAACTACTCGCTTTTCTAATTAGTTTTTGAAATTCTCATTCCACCGAGAGCACCTAATAATTTCTAATTAGTTTTGAAACTACCATTTTTCTCTAATATATATGTATATATTTACTTTTCTGAAAAATCCCCTAATAATTTCTCCAAATAATTCTCCCCTTGTTTCCCAAGAAAGAAAAATGAAACTTCAGGATGGTTTCTTTCTATACCAAAAGTCAATTAAACGCTGAAAAAAAAATCTTCCCTTTACTTGTTCAACTTAGCGAATTATACTTCCTAAAAAAATTCAATAATTTGCTTCAACTTCTTTTTGGGGTTTGGTGGCTTCAACAATCAGCTTGGCCATTCCATATAAAAGCAGAGAAACTCAAAGAGTTTTATCCCAAAATCAGAGATGAAAACTTACGCCATCGTTCTCATAACTTGCGGCTCTGTGATAGCCGCTGTGGTGATCTTGTGCTGTCTCTGTCAATTTGGGACTCGTAAAAAGAAGAAAACAAGAACGTCCACCTATGCAGCCAGTGCTCCAAGGCCAAGGCTGCGTGATCTTGAGCGCGGCCAAGACTCTCAAAGAACTGAAGCCAAGACTGGTGGGATGACTATTCTGGCTGGAGCTGGTGTTGGTTTGGCTACTGCAGCTGTGCTTACTGGTTCTATTGATGGAGGAGGAGGGGATGGGGGAGGAGATGGTGGCGGTGATGGTGGTGGCGATGGTGGTGGCGGTGGCTGTGGAGGTGGGGGCTGTGGCGGCGGTGGTTGTGGTGGTGGCTGTGGAGGTTGATAAGTGAAACAAATGCTACATATTACAAGTTTCATGTGTGAAAGTGTTTTAGTTTCGTTTGTGGTTTGTTCCAACTTTTGGCTTATTCTAGCCTTTCTTCTGTAATAAGAAACAGTTGTGTATGGAAGTACTTTTGGCTCTTATGTCATTGGCTTTATGTTCATCTTTCTAAATTTGGGTGTTTCACATTTGCTTCTTAATATGTCAACAATTATTCCCCAATCGGTAATTTTCGATTATTAGAAAAAAAAAAAAAAATACTATTTTGATAACATTCTATTATTTATTGGCTAAATTTATAAACGTTTTCAAGTGGGTTCACATAATCTTATGTGTGTAATATAATCTTTGCCGTATGATTCTTTGATTCTTTCTCTTGTGTGTATTTCACTTGAGAGGACTACAAGGCTTGTTTTCGAGTGCAAAGCTTGTAAAACTTCAAGTCTTGAAGTCGTTGAGTTTAAAGTAGGGTCTATGGTCTTTAAGGAAGGGTTCAACAAACTTAAGGATTTCAGGGAGTTTTCCTATCACATAATTTTTAATTATTTATGCTCATGATTTATGGGCAATAATTCTCATTCACCTAGCTTTTCCTTATAAGTTAGACCTAATCTCTAATTTAATTCCAAATATCTCTTTCTACACTTGAAAATCAGAAATTGGTTTAATTAATGATGTATTCTTTATATATGCCTTGTAGAATTTTGCAAGTCTTCTAGCTAACTGATCAACCAAGTCCTATGCAATAATTCGAGTATTATATTAAGATGTGTGGTCTAAATTCCACTCTCCCAAGTGTTAGAATTTAATTCTAAAATCATTTTTTTTTTGACAACATGTGATGGAAATGGAGGATTCGAACCACGAACCTCTTGATCATCAGTAGAACTTTGTGTTGTGCTAGTTGATCAGCTATGCTCTTGTTGGCAAAATTAATTCACTTGTGGTCGGTAGAAAAGAAGCAATAAGAGCATAATAATTCAAAATAATCTTGAATAAAAAGTTTCAAAATTCAAAATTGTAAGTAATTAATCTTAAATGCTAATTAACAAAGTAATAGCTAAAATTGACTAAAATTAAGAATTTTTTGCTCCTTAATTACCAAGCTTGGATATGGTAAACTCATGTTTAACTGTCAAAGTGAACATAACTCAACGGTAATAATTGATGACATGTATTCTCGAGTAACAAGTCAGAGATTTGAATTCCCCCACCCCAATGTTGTTGAACTAAAAGAAAAACTCATGTGTTTAACTTATTTAGAATTAATTAAATCATAAATTCTAGTTAACATAGTAGTTAACTAAAATTAACAATCTAACTAATTTAATTAACCGAATAAAAAACTAAATTGATAAACTCATATTTTGCTTTCAATCATCCATGGGTTGAAAAGGTCTTATTGAAGTTAACCTAAGCATAATTCAACTAATAACAACCTTATTTATTCTTTCATCTCAAACTTCCTACTTGATTTCCATATTTTAACCTTATAGTCTAAAAGAAAAAGAATTACCCCTTGAATAATTCTTCCTTCTTCCTATAGGGAAAGAAAAATGAAATTTCAAGGTAGCTCAGTTCTATACCAAAAGTCCAATAATATATTGAACAAAAACTTCTTCCACTCTTTTACTTCTTCAACTTATGGGTAAACTTCCTCATAATTGAAGTTCATTTCCTTTTGACAATCTTGGTTTGGGGTGGCTTCAACATTAGGTTAGCCATTTCTATAAAGCAAAGAAACTTGAAGATTTATTTTTTCATCCTCACATTGTAAACTCCCAACACAATATTGTTAGAGATGAAAAGTTATGTCATTTTTCTTTTAAGTTACATTCCTGCCTTAGTTGGTGCAGTGATCATTGTGTATTGTGTTTATACATTGGAAGGTCGTAAAAGAAAGGAAATGAGAAGAGCTACAAGTACACCTAGTGCTCCAAATCCAGCGCCATCACAACAAACATATCATGATGTTGAACTCGAACAAGGCCCTCGAAAAAGTGAAACTGTGGACGGTGGGATGGTTATTTTAGGTACGTACTACATCCATGGTCATCGATGCCGGTGACTGTGGCAACGGTGGCGGTGGTTGCGGCAGTTTTGGAGGTTGGATATCAAATGAAGCAAGTGCAACACCATCAGTTTGATGTAAAAAGTGTTTCATATTCCTTTGTGTGGCTTACTTCTTCCATTTTTTTTTACACCACCTTTTAGGGTGTGTTTGGTTTAACTTTTCAAGTGTTTAATTTGAAAAAAAATCATTCTGAAAAAATTTCTAGTGTTTGGCAACCTCTAAAAATAACTTATTAGAAAATGAGATTGATAAATAAACCATTTTGAGAGAAACACTTGAAACCAACTTTTTTTTTAATGAGAGTCTTAGGGTCCGTTTGGAATACATTTTAATTTAAATGTTTTTCAAGAATGCATTTTTTAAAAAACATTTTGTATAAAAATTGTTTAGAATTTAAACACTCATATGTTTGGTTGCATTTCCTCACAAATGTTTTTATACACAAGTTATTGTTTACTTAACAAGTATTTTTTAAAAAGTTGGTTTCAAGTATTTCTCTCAAAATGATTTATTTATCAATCTCATTTTCTAATAAGTCATTTTTAGTGGTTGCCAAACACTAGAAATTTTTTCAAAATAGTTTATTTTCAAAATTAAACACTTGAAAAGTTAAACCAAACACACCCTTAATTAAGTATACAATAACTTGTGTATAAAAACACCTATAAAAAAATGCAACCAAACATATGAGTGTTTAAATTCTAAACAATTTTTATACAAAATATTTTTAAAAAAATGCATTCTTGAAAAACATTTAAATTAAAATGTATTCCAAACGGACCTTATTCTGAAAAGATTATATGAAATTCTTGCTTTCTATCTTTAGCTTTGTATATGTTAATCCTTCTATTTGGGTGTTTTTTATTTGGTTCTCATATTATATTAATTGCCCAATAATTTTCAATTATTAAGAAAAGTACCCATTTGATATATAACCATTAATGATAAACTCAACTTTGCAAATTCGATATTTGTAACCCACCCTGAATGAAAAATAAAAAATTTCTGATGTGAGTTATAGTCAAATGCAACTCAGTATAATTATAAAGGAAATTGCAGTGGTGGCAAATTGGACCAAATTAATAGCAAATATAGCATCATGTAAAAAAAATTACAAATATAGCAAAATCTATCGGAGTCTATCTGATAGACTTCGCAATTATCAGAGTTTATCAGCGATAGACTCTGATTAATCAGAATATACCAGTCTATTCATAGACTCCGATTATTCAGAGTCTATCAGTGTCTATCGCTGATAAACTCTGGTTAATCAAAATTTATCAGTGTCTATCAGTGACTATCACTGATAGACTTTGATTAATCGAAATCTATCAACGATAGACACTGATATACTTTGAATAATCAGAGTCTATCAGGGATAGACACAGATAGAATCCGACAACAGCTTTTTGGTCTTGTACAATTAATTTTGCTATATTTGCAATTAGTTTGAAACTGTGCTATATTTGCTATTAATTTGGTCCAATTTGCCATCTATGCAACTGCCCGTAATTATAATTTGAACTTTTTATATAAGAACCTTGGCCAAATCCTTTTATAGACTCTGGCTACATTTTTTTTAGAAAGAAAGAAACCAGTTAAACTTAAACAAACCCAAGTCTTTGCAATAATCTAACATGTGGTTTGGAGGATTTGAGCATCTGACCTCTTGAGCTTTGTACTAATTGAGTATCGAGTAAATTTTAATCATCAAAATCCTAATCATCGAGTAAATTTTAATCATCTTAATCATCGAGTAAATTTTAATTCAAAATCCTATCGAATCCAACCTATTTTAATGGAAAGTTTTTGGATCAAAACAAGACTTTATATATATATATATATTAGGGGGCTTTGCACAGATAGCAAAAACCGGCAAACATATTGCAAAATTAGCAAAAAAATAAAATTATTTGCGGAAATAGCAAAAAATACGTTAAATTACAAAAATACCCTTAGTATCTCCAATAGTCCTATCAGTCCCTATTATTGATAGTCACTGATAGACTTCGAGTAATCGGAGTCTATCAGTGATAAATACTGATAGACTTTGATGATAAGGTTCAATTAATCGGAGTCTATTAGTGATAGACACTGATAGACTTTGATTAATCGAAGTCTATCAGTGTGTATCACCGATAGACTCTGATAATTATAATCTATAAGTTTTTATCGTGTTTAATTCAAGCCTATCAGTGATAGCCACTGATAGAAAACAATTTAATTCAAGGCTATTAGTTCAGTTTAATTCAAGGCTATCAATTTTTATCCATCAGTTTAATTTAAGTCTGTCAGTGATAATCACTAATAGAAAACCGTTAAATTCGAGGTTATCAGTTTCTATCACTGATAGAAATCAATTCAATTCAAGACTATTAGTTTCTATCACCGATAGAAACCAATTTAATTGAAGTTTATCAGTTTCTATCAGAAATCAATTTAATTGAAGTTTATTGACTTGTATCACTGATAGAAATTAGTTTACTTCAAATCTATCATTTTCTATCGAGGATAGAAATCAGTTAATTGAAGTCTATCAGTTTCTATCCCTGATAGAAATCAGTTAATTATCAATTAATTGAAGTCTACCAATGATTGTTACTGATAGAAATCAATCTAATTGAAATCTATCAGTAAATTACTTTCCATTGCAATTCATCTCGGTAATTAGAAACTCATCCAAAATTATTATACTACAATCATAAATTGAACAAAAATTTTAAGTCTCTTGTGGTAATTAGAACATAAAATCCAAAAATAACCATTACAAACAAGCGACTCTTAATCAACAATATAATTTTTAAAGCCTAGCACACAAGCTCCGTGACCACCACCATAAAATTGCTATTCTTGTATTCTTTGTATTTCATTATCTATCAATTATAGCCCTGATAGACTTTGACCAGTGATAGTCAGTGATAGACTACGATTAACCGGAGTGTATCAGTGATATACTTTGATATACCTATACAAACACTCACCAAAATTGCTATTTTTGTATTCTTGGCATTCTTGAATTAAAAAGAAGGCCAACAAGAGCTTAACTCAATTGACATAAAGTTGTACTGATAACCACAAGGTCCGTGGTTTGAAATAAAAAGAAAATAAAAAGAAGAAGAAACAATCATAACAATACCTTGTGGGAAGAAGAATAAAAAGCAAATCAAATCAAAAAAGAAAAAGAAAATGCACAACTTAATAAACTGCACAGAAGAGGGAAAAAAAGCATATTAATCACACAAGAACTCCACCCTCATAAATGCACAAAAAATAAAAAAAAAATAAAAAAAAAGAAGAAATCGTAATAGCTCATTATAAAAAAAAGAAAAAAAAAAAGAAATCATAACAGCTCATAAATGAAAAAAAAAACGAAGAAGAAAGCAAAAAAGAAGAAGAAGAAGAAGAAGAAGAAATGGTATACACAAGAAAGGGTAAATGGGAAGGGAGAGGAAGAGAAGGGTAAAATAGGAATATTCTAATTTTTTTGCCATATTTGCAATTATTTTTACTTGGTGCTAAATTTGCTATTATAGATAATTAATTTGTCACCCACTGCAATTACTCTATATATTATATAAACCAAACACAAGAAATAATTGAGGCAAATACAGGACTATGGTTGTGAGACATGCTTCGAGAAATAAAATTAAATTGCATTACACACGGCAAAACGGCCAATTAATGAACATTTAATAATGTATCGTTCATTGACCTAACTTTACAATAATAGATGAGTTTAAATACAATTTTAGTCTATTATACTTGCAACTTTTGTTTGTTTTGGTTCCTATCCATTTAAAATATTCATTTTGGTCCCTATATTTTTATTTTTTACACATTTTAGCCACGTACTAATTTTGAAATATCCCATTTGGTGTCACAGGGTAAATTTCGGCCGCAAAATTTTTGTCCACATGCGGCCTAAGGCTCCCTTATTACAGCCTTACACAAATCTCGATAGTTCTTTTCTTAGGTTAGTTGCGGAAATAAATACTCTTCACTACTTCCACTATAGTCGTGACTCGTACGTTGAGTCACTAACAAGTTCACAACACTTGCTCTTTCAAGTGTCACACCGGTTAGTGCCCCCATACACACATAAGCTATGTAGTAGAGTTGCAAAGCCAACATGCGGAAAAACTCACTCCCAACATTCTTCATATATTTGCACATATGAATAAGGATGAATACATGTTAACAGCCTAATGGCGTATCTCGTTGAACGTGATGACATACCCAAACTCTTCAAAATCGCCATCAAAGTCATCCATCAAGACACAACCTTGATGGATTACACTTGACTCCAATAATGTGGACCACTCCACTCTCCTGCAAAGGTTATAGATGGACAATGGTTGATAAAATCCTAAAGTGAATCACACTCACCAAGGTTTTACCAATTCTCCCCACCAAAGTACTCCCAAGTACTTAGGCAAGACTATAGGAAATTCACTCAACGAACCTCCTAAGACTCCATGAAAATCTCAGCCGATAAAGATACCCAAGGAATGATTTTTACTCTAGACTCCTCTCCAAAAGTAAAACACCCAAGGCAAGAGTTCTCCACCAAGACTCACTCTTGAGTCAAGGTTTATGAAATTCCCACATGGAATCCATAATCAAGACCTACCAAAGACCTAATGAAAAGACCTGCCAAAGGCCTCTTGCACAACTCTTGCAAGCTTGCCTTTTATATAGACCGAGGGAAGGGGTAGATTTTGCAATCAAAGAGAAGTTGTGGATAAGGGTTGAACACATTCTTATCCAAACTCATACTTATCCAATATTTGAATTCAAATCCCAAGAGTCACCATCTTGCTTCTAGGATTGTCAAGTGTCAAGCATGCATTCTTGCATGTCAGTATGATGCGCCAAGTGTTCACCACGTGTTTTCCATGCAAAATGCTGTTCTAAATGCTTGTCACGTGTCTCATCAATGGATAAATCCTTTCCCAAGTGCTTCCACGTGTCCCTCTGTCCAAAGGGGTCCAAAATAAACCCAAATAGGGCTAAACTTGGACATTCCAGGCGTTTCCCGCCATTTGGCTCCAAATCTAGGCACTGCCGCATATTCCCGCCAAATAGCACATAGGCGCGCCCAACGGCCCTGTGCGCTCGCGCGCGCGTGTGTCGCCCATCGTTGGCGCGCTTCCTGCTCGCACTGGGGTGTCTCTTGCCATGCCAATTACCGCTGGTGCGTCTACCTTTCGAGGTAGAAGAATTTAAATCTCTAACCTCTATGTTGAAAATATATGTCGATTATCTTTGAGTTATACTTAGACTAATTTAGTACACTTTTAATCTTTTTGTTTGTTGCGTGTGTTAAGAGAATTTGTTTTTAATAAATGTTTAAATTTATGGGTCCATTCTCATCTTCTTTAATTGTGATCCACGATGCATTTATTTGAATTTTGTGGCCCTAACTAGCTTTCCATTTATCGAAGTTATGTACATCCACCGAAGTCATAACCCATTGCATAACACATGATCTTCTTTAAAAAGAAGATTCAATCATGTAAAGATGAAAGATTAAGATATTTGATATTTGAAATATATAATATTTTAACCAGTTAAGCTAGACCAAAGTGAGCATAGTAATTGACATGTATATATCATCAATCAAAAAGTCGATCAAAAGAGATTTGAATCTCCAACCCTAATTTTATTGTTGATCTCAAAAAAAAAAAAAAAAGTTAGGCTAGACTCATGTTGACCGCTATCCTCTTCCATAAATATAGAACTAGAGCTGGAATAATAATCACACAACAAAGAGAGATGGAGGTGGTGGAAATGTTGTCCATGAATGGAGGAGCTGGAGAGACAAGTTATGCTAATAACTCCTTTTTTCAGGTACTAATTTCTCAATGAATAACCCACCTCTCATTTTCTTTGTTGCTATATTATTATTTTGAACTTTTAAAGGTCGATAGTTCAATCTCTCAGTCCTAAAATTGATAAACTTCCAAAAATTTACCTGCAGCAAAAAATCATATCCATGAGTTGGTCCGTCACCAAGGAAGCCATTACCGACTTCTACTGCAACACCTTTCCCACTTCCTTGGCCATTGCTGACTTGGGTTGCTCTTCTGGTCCAAATACTCTCACGTTCGTTTCCAATTTAATCAATGAAGTCGAGAAGATCCGTCGCAAACTCGACAAAAATTATCCCGAATACCAGATCTTCCTCAACGATCTCCATGGAAACGACTTCAATTTAATTTTTAGATCCTTGCCAAGTTTCCAAGAAAATTTGAAGACCCAAATCGGAGATGGTCTTGGCCAATGCTTCTTCAGCGGCGTTCCTGGTTCCTTTTACGGCAGGCTATTTCCCTGTAGAAGCCTGCATTTTGTTTATTCTTCCTACAGCATCCATTTTCTCTCCCAGGTGAGTTAGAGGATTTTTCATTGGAATTATTGTAAACTTTGAGAATATGTGAAATTTGGTCAGGTTCCTGAAGGGCTTGAAAGCAGCAATAAAGGGAACATTTTTATATCTGATACGAGCTCGAGGGCTGTACTTGAAGCCTACAAAAAGCAATATCAAAAGGATTTTTCGATGTTCTTGAAATGTCGTGCTGAGGAATTGGTGATGGGTGGGCGGATGGTTCTGATAAGTACTGTTAGAACAACGGAAGATAGATTGAACAAGGAGTGGTGCTATACTTGGGAGCTTTTGAATTTGGCTCTCAATAACATGGTTGCAGAGGTAAATGTCACAACATTTTCTTTTTATTAGGTTTTATTACAAGTTTAGTCTCTAGACTTTCTTTGTAATTGTATCAATTAGGATCCTGAACTTTAAAAAATGTCTGATAAGTTCTTCGAACTTCTAATTTTGTATTTGATAGGCCTCAAAACACATTCGAGATTTTTAAAAATTAACCGGATATAAAATTGAGTTTTATTCCTATCGGGAGTATGGGACCTTAAAACTCCCAGTTTTATATCTAGTATGCCTGTGAATTTTAAAAAATGTCAAATAGGTCAAAAACTTATGACACAAAATTGAAAGTTAGAGGACTTAATGAACACACAAAAGTGAAAATTTAAAGACTTATTGGATACTTTTTAAAGTTAAGGGACCTATTGGAAACAAAATTGAAAATTTGAACAAAAACCTATTTTGATACTTTTTAAAGTTCAGGGAGCAATTGATACAACCCTCAAAGTTCAAGGACTAAGCTTGTAATTTAACCATGTATAAAACATATATACACATATATATAACTGTTATAAAATTAGTCTCTATATACTGTTAGCTCATGATATATATATACACACGTAATATGTGGTGGTTAGTCTTTTTTTTTTTTTTTTTTTTTTGTTTCCTTTTCTTTTTAAATAACGTTTAGATGTTGTTTCAAAAAAAAAAAATAATAATAATAACGTTTAGATGTATTAAATTTTATGGACAATTTTAATTTTCATCCCTAAAGTTGCTCTTTGTATTAGTTTTCACTTTAAACTTTCAATTTTCATTAAATTTGACCATAGACTTAAGTTAATTATTGTTGCAATTTCTAGTCTTTGATCAACTAATTCTCCCACTAATTTTACCAAAAAGAAATGTAAAAATCTTTATAAAATCACTAATTTCAATAATATCAAGTTTTGTACAAATTTACTTTTGATGAATGCACATACTAACAATTGAATAATTTTTCCAAAACTCACAAATTTTAACAAAAACAAAATGTTGCAGCATTAATTTGTACTATACATATGTTTTATAATTCATTGAAAATATATAATAATACTTTTTTTTAGATTTATAATTCTTTAAACTATTATTTTTATTTATTTATTTATTTTGTAAAAACACTTTTGGTCTTTGAAATGTAAACTAGTTTCTATTTGATTCCTAAAATTTTAGAAACTAACAATTTTTGTCCTTAATATTTGAACTTAGTTTACATTTGGTTGGTGAGGTTCCAAAAGCTGACATGTTTGGTTCCCAAAGTTTGAATTTGATTTTTAATTGATCTCTTAAAGTTTGAAAATGATTTCTAAAAGGTCTCCAAATAGAATCAATTGGTTATTGATGTTTCCAAACTATTATAAAAATTTTGGCCCCCAACTAAATTTTCTGGATCCGCCTTTGGGTACAGGAGTTTCCAATCCCATCTTTAGGACAAATTATTAGGTGCTCCCAGTGCAATGTACCAGGTAGTTTTACACCGTTGGATG
Organism: Luffa aegyptiaca; assembly: GCA_017139565.1. Taxonomy (NCBI): domain Eukaryota; kingdom Viridiplantae; phylum Streptophyta; class Magnoliopsida; order Cucurbitales; family Cucurbitaceae; genus Luffa; species Luffa aegyptiaca. The sequence continues at coordinate 6,416,822 of CM029405.1, read as the reverse complement.
TATATCTTCAAATTTGTTTGTCCCTAGTAATCGTTGGATACAAAATCAAGGTACTTTTACAATTCATACAACGGTGTAAAACTACCGGCATGCACCTAATAATTTCTCTATCTTTAGACATTCTTTCCCCAAGTCTCACAACATGGAACTTTGAACCTTTTGCAATATGTGTTTATTTTATAGGGAGTTGTGGAAAAGGAGAAGGTGGACTCATTCAATGTTCCTGTCTATGCACCATCTCTATCAGAAGTGAAAGCGGAGGTGTTAAATGAAGGAAGCTTTACCATTAATCGTCTTGAAGTTTCAAAAATTAATTGGAATGTCTTTGATAATCCTAAACTCAATGTCCAATCAAATATGATCGTCGGTAGTGACTATAATTATGCTAAATGCATGAGATCTGTGGCTGAACCACTTTTTGTTCGTCACTTTGGAGAAGCTATTATTGATGAACTGTTCCGAAGGTATGAAGAAATTGTCAAAGATTATATGTTGAAGGAGGAGATTGGAAATTTCAACTTCACTATTTCGCTCACCAAGATAAAATGAGAGAAATGATTCCGACTTCTTATCTTTTTATCTCTTAAATGATATATATATATATATATATATTTTTTTTTTTTGAGAAGTCTTAAATGATATATGTGGTTCTAGGATTTGAACATTTGAATATTTTTCTAATGTCATCCGAATGAAATAATTCATTTTCTCTTACATATATATATTAAAATTTGATATCGATTATTTAAGATGGATGTGATTTTGCATAAGAGCTCCAATTTGGTGCTTCTATTATTTTTAAGGAGAATACTTGGCTGATACCCGATCTCCCTACATATTACCATTAAAATGTTGACAACTAAGAGATAAAATTTTTTTTTCCCATTTTCTACTTTTCTCCGTCTTAGTTGTCAAGAATTTAATCGAGTATGTAAGGAGATCCTTACATACTAGTATGCAACCAGGTATATTGTTATATTTTTAATGCTTTTATGGAAAAAAAATAATATTGGATAGAGATGCGAACATAGTGTAACATTAACTAATTAAAAATGAAAAAAGTAATATGAGATCATATAATGATTTTATTCAAATAGAACATTTTTTTTGGAGATTTAAGTAAAATCATCGAGATTTTGGTTAAAAAAAAAGATTTATTATGCTATTATATATTTTGTGTGATTGATTAATTGATAAGTCGACATCTAGATATCCAAACACAAGGAGGAGCATTTCCAAATAATGACAATTTCTCACAACCACAAGGCCAACCAAAAGCCATGTCCATGTGATCAACACATGAGGGCATTCTTCTAGCTTCTATCTTTAATTAAACTCATAAAACCCATGTTCTCCCCCTCCTATCTAAAGCAGTTTCTTTTGTAAATCATCACTCGACTCAAAAGTTTAAGTTGATATATTACAATAAAACTAAAATGCTCTCACATTTTTCATAAGAAACTGATAATTTGGTGATATTTTGATGAGAAATTGAGTTTATATATATATTTTTTATAAAATAACTAAAGAGGTGTTTGGTGTATAGGAAGTTTGGTATAATAAGTATGAAAATAACGTGTTTGCAAGTGTCTTTATTTTTTTTTCGAGGTCTATGTTCAAATTTGTTGATATAAGCAACAATATATGTATGCAAATACGTCATTTTCCATCTATGAATTTAATTGGAAAAAAATGTTCAAGGGTCGTTTTGAAACGAACTTCAAACTTTAAGGGTTAAAATGAAACTCTTAAAAATTTAGGAGTATAATTGAAACCAACTCCACAGTTCAGGGATATACAACCTTGATTTTATATATATGGATTGGGCCATCAATTATTCCCTAATAGGTAAGCACATTTTGATAACCATTTATTATTAATTCTCTTTGGACACAAATTTTCATTATATGGATGAGAATTTTCATGCGGGAACAAAACTTGCCTTTTTTTTTTTCTTTTTTTTTTTAAATACAAAAAACTTGCCTTTAAATGAGAGGGAAATTGTCTAATTTAATTGGAAATGAAAACTTTTTTTTTTTCTTTAGGTGTTAGGGATAAAAATATATGTATCTAAATTCACTCAACTAGATTCAGAGTGTATATATATATTAACCAATCCTTGATCAAGTTCTGGTTTTAATTACAATTAAATTAAATCAATTGAAACTCACAACTTAAAAATAATAAATAAATAAATCTAAAACTTGTAAGCAACAAGAAAAATAATTAAATCAAAGATAAGGAAAGAGAAGTTGACACCAAATTTATTTTCAAGTTTTTTTTTTTTTTTTTTTTTATCCTTGATCAAGTTCTGGTTTTAATTACAACTAAATTAAATAAATTGGAACTCACAACTTAAAAATAATAAATAAATAAATCTAAAACTTCTAAACAGCAAGAAAAATAATTAAATCAAAGATAAGGAAAGAGAAGTTGACACCAAATTTATTTTGGTTCTCTCAATACCGACCACGTCCAGTTCTTTACTTCCGATATATCTTCACTAAATGTTAGGGAAAATTTCTAATACTATGTCCATATTACCTCCATTCATTGTTTGTCATGAAAGGAATCATGATTTAAGAATAACGTAAGACTTATGAAATAAAATATTATATCATTAAATGACTTGTCAGATATTGAATGAAAGGAATATGTAGGTAGTACTAGAAATTGCCAAAGCGAGCTTAGCTCAGCGGTAATTGGCATGCACCATCGACCATGAGGTCAGAGGTTTGAATCCTCCACCCCCAAATGTTGATGTACTCAAAAAAAAAAAAAAAAAAAAAAAAAAAGAGTAAAATGTTTTTTTTTTTTAAGAAAATTTTCCCCTGAATGTGAGAAGAAATAGTACAAAAAGTTTACAATAGGTCAAAAATGATCTCTTTCGCGCTTTCCTCTCAAGCTAAAGGGCTTCACAATTCACAAATCACTCACAAATTAGTTTTGGTCAAAACTCGGCGGATATTATATTTTACTCCCTCATCCACCTCGTGTCCACTCCCAAACATTTTTATTATTTTAGTTTTTTTTTTTAATTATCCTCTTGACTCATAATTGTTTAATATTATTTATATATTATTATGATATTTAAATATATTATTATGATATTAATCAAGAAGAATAATAATGAATTTAAAATTTATCAATATTTAGTTAATTACTAATGGTAAAACATATAAGTAGAGACCAGAGAGATGGAGATTTATTTTTTAAACTTTAAAAATTTAGGTCAAGACTCGAAGTTAATTTTTTTTTTTTTTTTTTTGAATTAAGACTCGAAGTTAATTATTCCTAGATTAAAAGTAAGAAACATATATATCTATTTTAATAAAACGATCAAATTTAGAAATACAGGATAATAAAATAATGCAATAGTTCTATTTAAAAAAAAAAAAACAAAAACAAAAACTCATGGGTACAGAGTAAGGAAAGAGGACAGTTATATATATATATATATATATATATAAGAAAAATGAAAATATCATCTTTGATAATTTTTTTTAAAGTCATCTTTGATAAATTAAATAATATAGAGTTAGAATGTTAAATTTTGTCTCTTCCCATATAGTACAACTACACACAAAAAACATAATTTATATTTCACACATGTCATCATTATGCATCAAATACAGGGATGTGATTCAATCATGACTCACCTTATTATATTTCCAAGAAATATAATAACTTATTCACTCTAACAAACAGAAACAATATATATATATATATATATATATATATATATATATATATATATATATATTCTTAAAAGAAATAAATTTTAAATCACAATTTAAATAGAATAAATACCTTTTCAAAAAAAAAAAAAAAAGAATAAATACAAAATAAACCCAATTCAAAAAAAAAAAAAAATGAAGGGTAAACTTATATGTTCTAATCCCAAGATATTTTTTTCAACTTGATTCCTAATATTTCAAAAAATTTAATTTAATCTCTATCTTTTAGTTTTTTTTACTAAATATATATAAAAAGAATGATCAAATATGAATTTTTAAAAATAATATTTTTCAATGCTTAGTATACTAAGCTTTTGATGAACATCAATTCGAACATAATTCAAAAGATAAGGAGTATGTTTTAGTTTTATTGAAAAAAAAACTAAGAATGAAATTAAAGTTTTAAAAGAATAAAAGACCACTAAATTAAATCATATATTTTGCCAAAAATTAAACGATAGGATAAATTTAGAAAAACAAGGCCACCATATATCGAATCATTCTTCCCATATCTTTTATATAAAGAATAATGAAACTTCATGGTAGTTCCCTACGTCAAAAGTCAAGATATATATAACAAAATATATATATATATATATATATATATATATAACAAAAATTTGCCCTCTTTACTTCTTGAATTAAATATGTAAATAATAATAATAACAATAATGACATGCTTATAAATTAATTAAATGTGACTCCGCCCTTGACTTTCTGGGTTTTGGTGATTCATATAAAGGCAGGAGATGGAAGAGTTTTTTTTTTTTTTGGTCCATAATCAGATTTTGATAAAGTTGGAATATTGGAGATGGAAAATAAATTCTTCATTCTAATATTTTGTGGGTCGACGTTGTTTTTAGTCGGTGTGGTGCTGATGTTTTGTTAGATCGGATTAAAAGTAGAAGAAATGTAATTACAACAAATGCTTCAAGGAGAAATGTAATTACAAGTAATGCTTCAAGGCCGCCGATGATGTCGAGCTTGGCCGAGCTGCTCAAACAACCGGACCGCCCAGAAATGGTGGGATGCTCATTTTGGGCGGAACAGCTGCTGCTATAGCTGTTGGAGGGGGTGGTGGCAGCGGTGGTTGTGGAGGGGGTGGTGGCGGCGGTGGTTGTTGAGGGGGCGGCAGCGGTGGCGGCTGGTGGTGCATGTCATCATTATTGAATACAAAGAGTAAATAAATCTTGCACACTTTATTAGAGAAAGACAAGAGATATAAATAGCCTCATGAGTACAACAGATGACTTGATAGTTGAGATAACATAATATATTAAAACTAATAACAAACTCAACTAACTATAATTTCTTTAACTTAATAGTTATCAAACGACATCTAAATTAAATCAATTGAAACTCACAACTTAAAAATAATAAAGAAATCAATCTAAAACTTCTAAACAATACGAACGATAACTAAATCAAAAATAAGGAAGAAAGAGAGACGTTGACACTGAATTTATCTTGGTTCTCACAACGTAGACCAAAACCAATTCTTTACTTCCAATAGACCTTCACTGAAATGTTAGGAGAAATCTATAATCTATCTATAATCTATACTATATTAAAAGGTGCTTAAGGGGAGAAACTTTTGATTTCATTTTATGCCCCTGTTTAATCTTCAAATTCCTTATTTGTCATTCCTATTTAATTATTCAATATTTTATTAGAATTGTTTTAAAAAAAAAGTTCATTATCACGATTAGGTATTGTTTTTTAAATCTAAAAAAAAATCTCATGATTAAGAATTGGTTAAATCTCATTTTTTTTTTAAATAATTGGTTAAATCTCATTTACGTTTAGGTATTGTTTTTTTAATCACGTTTTTTAAAAATGTGGCTCAACAAATTAGCTTTCTATTTTTTAATCACGTTTTTTAAAAATGTGGCTCAGCATATTACCTTTCGAAGTAAATTTCATCTTCATTCCCACGTTTAGGTTTTCTTTTTTTTAAAAAAAAAAAAATCTCATCTTCATTCCCACGTTTAGGTTTTATTTTTTATTTTTTTTTTAAAAAAAATCTCATCTTTGGTAAGATTAAAAATTGGTTTTAAAAAGATAAGATTAAGAATTGGTTTTTTTTAAAAAAAAATCTCATATTCATTTCCACGTTTAGGTTTTTTTTTTTTTTAAAAAAAATATTTCATCTTTGGTAAGATTAAGATCTGGTTTTAAAAAAAAAATCTCATCTCATCTTTGGTAAAATTAAGAATTGGTTTAAAAAAAAATCTCTTTTCCGTTTAGGTTTTATTTTTTTAATAAAAAAAACTCATCTTTGATAAGATTAAGAATTGGTTTAAAAAAAAAATTTCATCTTCATTCCCACGTTTAGGTTTTCGTTTTTTTTTTTTTTTAAAAAAAAAAATCTCATCTTTGGTAAGATTAAGAATTGGTTTTAAAAAGATAAGATTAAGAATTGGTTTTTTTTTTAAAAAAAAAAATCTCATATTCATTTCCACGTTGATTTTCGGTTTTTTTTTTTTTTTTTTTAAAAAAAATCTCATAAAAAAAAGATAAGATTAAGAATTGCTTTTAAAAGGATAAGATTGATTCTATTTGATTTTCGGTGGTTATAATAAATAGAATTTTTAAAATTAATTTTTGTGAAATCTAAATTTAGTTCAATTGTTTTGATTTTTCAAAAATAAAAAGATAATTGAGTTTAATTTTCGATTAAATCAAATCAAGTTTTAAAATTAAATTTGAAAAACTAAAATTCAAATTAATTGTTTTTAATTTTCAAAATTTCTAATTTGAAAAGATTTATCATAACCACCCAATTCACTTGAACCCTATAAATAGTGGTCTAAACCACCACGGAAAGAGATGGGGGTGGAGCTTTTGTGGTGCAGAATTAAAAAAATAGAGACTCATTCCTACTCAACGTAAGTGGGAGCCATTCCTACTCCATCTTTAGTAATGTGAGTAAATATAGTCTAATTTTTTCTTATTTCTTTTTCAAGTAGACTAATATATCATTAGGAGATTTTGATACATTATCAAGTCATAATTCAAAATTTCTAATTAACTATACTTTAAAAGGTATTATAACACGTGCAACGCACGTAGTTTCAAACTAGTATATATAAAAGTACGAATATGGAAGAAACTAATTATTTTGGACAATATTAACCTTACTTTTTTAACTATTACCAAAATTATCTTTTTTAATTCTATATTAAAAAAAGTAAAAGTTAGAATTAAAACACTCAAACAAACATTTTAACATTTTAATTTCGTCGATCAATCGGTTTGATCGATTTAAACCGATGACTGTGTCTAGAAGGGAATTGTGGAGTGAAGCGACGATGACAACACGACTAAAGCAGCGACACAACGGAGAGGAGCGATACAGCAAATCGAAGCTTCAATGGAGGGGTGGAGCGACAACATAGGGTTTGACTTCGACTGTGTTAGGGAGAAGAGAGATAAATCGAAGCTTCAACGACACGACAAAAGCTTCAACGGAGGGAGCGACAACGTGGGTTGAGCTTTGATTGTGTGAGGGAGAAGAGAAAAATCGAGGTTCAAGCTTGGAGAAGAAGATGAATTCCCATGTGGGTTAAAAAAAAAAGAAACAATAATCTTAGAAAAAAAATTAAGTAATGATTACCTATATATAGGTAATTACTCAATATTTTCTTTTTTAGTTAATGGTTACACGAGAAATCTAAAAGATGCACGTCTTTTCCCGCTTTCCTTTTCTCTCTTTTTTTTTTTTTTAAATGAAGGTATTCGGTCGGTTCGGCCCTTTTTAGGCCCACTAACCGACCGATAATTGGTCAGTTTTTTGATCGATATTGCTAGAAAATCGACCGACCGACGTCGGTTCGATTGATTTTGGTCGGTTGAATCGGTTTTTCAGTCCGTGATGCTTACCCTTGGCGGGAACCCAATCCCTAAACTCAATTTTCGTATTCATCTCAATTCTCCAAAATTGAAGAATGGGATAGGTATAGGAATTGAATTTTTTTTGGAAAGATCTAGGACAAGACTTGAAGCTAATTTTTCCTACTATTAAAAGAAAAAAACATATATATTTATTTTACAAAATAATAAGACGATGAAATTGAGAAATACAAGATAATAAAAGAATGCAATAATACTATTCTAAAAAACAAATAAAAATATTCATGGACAGAGTAAAGAAGGAAAGAGTTAATATGAACCTAGTTCAACTAGCATACAACTTGTATTAACGACTAAAAAGTCTTTGTTTAATTCTTTCACTCCACGTGTACAAAAACGAGTAAAGAAGGAAAGAGAAGGACAATTATTATTATTATTATTATTGTTAATAAAAGAAGGACAATTGTTATCTCTATCTATCATCTTTGATCAATTAAAATATGGAGTTTTCTTTTTCGAAAAAAAGAAATAATATAGAGTTAGAATTAGAATGTTAAATTTTGTCTCTTCCCTTGTTAAAAAAAAAAGATTGTCTCTTCCCATATAGGTACAATCACACACAAAACATAATTTATATTTCACAATTCACACATGTCATCATGATTCACCTCTTTGATTCTATAAATTATCCGACTCACCTTATTATATTTCCAAGAAATATAATAATTTATTCACTCTAACAAACAGAAACAATATATATATTAATTTATTCTTAAAAGTAATAAATCTTAAATCACAATTTAAATAGAATAAATACAAAATAAACTTAATTCAAAAAGATTAAGGGTAAACTTATATGTTCTAATCCCAAGATATATATATATATATATATTTCAATTTGATTCCTAGTATTTCAAAAATTTTAATTTAGTCTCTATCTTTTAATTTTTCTCATTAAATATATATCAAAAGAGTGATGATATATGAAAATAGTATCTTTTGTCATTAGTTTTTCAATTCTTAGTATACTAATATTTTGATGGATATCAATCCGAACATAATTCAATAAATAAAGTATCTTTTAGTTTTATTGAAAAAAAAAAAAAAAAACTATGAATGAAATTAAAGTTTTAAAAGAGTAAAGACCACTAAATCATATATTTAGCCAAAAATTAAACTATAGAATAAATTTAGAAAAACAAAGCCACCATTGAATCATTCTTCCCATATCTTTTATGTAAAGAATAATGAAACTTCATGGTAGCTCCCTACGTCAAAAGTCAAGATATATATAAAACAAAAAATTCCCCTCTTTACTTCTTGAATTAAATATGTAAATTATAATAATAATGATGATGATATGGTTGTAATTAATTAAATGTCACTCCCATGACTTTCTGGGTTTTGATGATTCATATAAAGGCAGGAGGTGGAAGAGTTATCTTTTGTCCTGAATCAGATTTTGATCATAAAGTCACAAGAAATGGAGGAGGCAGCTAAAATCTTCATTATCGTATTTTCTGGGCTTGTTTTATTCGGTTTGGTGGTGATGTATTGTTCAAGTCGGGGCAGTAAAGCTTCAAGGTCGCCGCAGATGTACGGCGATGTCGAGATTGGACAAGCTGCTCGAAGAACCGGACCCAAAAATGGTGGGTTGGTCGTTTTGGGCGGGACAGCTGCTGCTTTAGCTACTGCAGCTGTCGTCACTGATTTGAGTGGTGGCGGCGGCGGCTGTGGAGGAGGTTGTGGAGATTGATAAATGAAGTACAAATATCAACAACTCAATTTTATTGATATATGGATGAATATATATATCTTTATATTATGATTCAGTTTGTAATTCTAATTTGTTGTAAATTTGTTATTTGGTTTGTATTTTGTTGAAAATTGTTTTATAGTTTGCTATTCGGGTTTGTCTATTTTGGGCTTATTCTATATATATAGCAGCAAAAGGGTATTGTAGAAGCAAGAATTTTTTCGTTTATCAATAATATTTGAACTCTCCTAATTTGGTCTCATTACTTGTGTTATGGTGTCACAGAGCAAAAAATTTTTTGCGTTGTTTCTTTGAGCGGGGATTCTTAAGAAATTTATTTTCTTCCTTCCCTTCGCGCTTAATTACATTCTTTTGAGAGAAACTATCTTTCTCCATCTATTTTTGTTTATTTCCCTTCCGCCATGGCTGATGGATCTTCTTCGACCGCTTCAATTCTTGCTACTACAGAAATTGAAGGACAGCTGAATCCATATCTGTTGCATCATTATTCTACAGCGCCGACTACTACTCTTGTTATTCAACAATATTGGTTGGTGCTAGCAACTATATTCCATGGAGTAAGGGCACGCTTCTTGCATTATCTGGTAAAAATAAATTAGGTTATGTGAATATGGTTCAATTCCAAAACTCCAAAACTAGATGGAGCTCTTTCTTCGGCTTGGCAGTGTAATAATGACATTGTAACATCCTAGATCGTGAATTCGATTTCCAAAGATATTGCCGCTAGCCTCGTAATAACTGGTTGTGCAAAGATAAAAACTTAGTTAGACGCCGGTTATAAGTTTATTTGTCAACCTTAAAGGATGAAGATTGATTTCTGTTATAGCTATTTTTTACTCAAAGGATGAAGTTCTAATTCTTTCTTAAAAGGCTGTAAAACTGTTTATTTTGAATGTATGTTATGCATTTTCATATATATGTTAAAAATCAATTAATCTATCAATATTAAAAAGTAATCTCATCCTATTCGTATACATGAGTAATATTAAAAATTCATAACAAATCTAATTCATGATCACATTATTTAAAAAATATTTATCTCTAAGTATATATCCACGGTTTCACTTTTCAAAAAAAAAAAAAAAAAAAAAATATCCACGGTTTCAAACCTTCCAAATGTTTAGACTGATTTATTATATTTATGCTTCTTTTGTCTTAATTGAGCTTACAGACACTATGTATTCATGTGTCCGATAAATTTTGTTACATGAAGTCTTTTATATATATATATATATATATATCCATGACAGTTTGTGCACACTTCGACTAATCTCACTGGACAATCATTTAACCCTACTATATTTGGTTGCCAGGAAACACATATGACCATTTTATGGATTGATGTCCTTTGTCAGTTATATATTTGTTTACAAATTTGTAATTTATTCATTGATTATATATCTATGCATACTTTTTAACTTATTGTTACTTTTCAATATCCATAACTACTAATATCATTATTCAAACCAAAAAAAATATAATAGTAATTTTCAAACATTTACAGTTCTAAATAAATTTTTAGTTGCAATAAAATTAACAAACAAGATATGCCATATACTCCATATATCTCTCGAAAGGGAGAGATGCAGAGACATCATTTTCAAGCTTATATATGATGGAATAATTATGAGACTTTTTTTTTTTAATGTTTTGAGTACACTTTTATTTTTTTTAATGTTTTGAGTACACTTTTCTATATATATATATATAATATATATTTTTTTTAGTACATCAACATTTGGGGTGGGGGGATTCGAACATCTGACCTCATGGTCGAGGGTACATGCCAATTATTACAAATTACAAATTGTAAAAGTGCGAGGAAAATTCTCAGGAGGTCATCCAACATAGAACTTCTCCAAGCTAAGCACGCTTAACTTCAAAGTTCCTATGATTGAGCCACTGAGAAGGAAGGTGCACTTTGTTGGTATAGGTAGTATCTATCAATTATTTTAAAGCTTATCTTGATCATGCTTTCATCTCCTCAGGATCCCTCTCATTCGGATGTGATCTCAGTTCATTCATGTACCCCTCCTAACCTCAGACGTCACAGTGTGTCTCGATTTTGTATCCAGCGGTTATTAGGGACAAACAAATTTGAAGATGTGTATCGTTTTTAAAAGAGAACCTATTGTATCGAAAACACCTAATAATATTTACTGTGAAGAAAAGAAAATTTTGTCTACCTAGTTAGAAAGGAAAAACCGTTACACATATTATATATTTGAATCTTCAACCTCACATTGCTAGACTCATACAAAAAGTTTAACCATCCAATCATCTTAGTTGTTTTATTTTATTGGAGGCAACCAATTGCATTTTCTAATTGAAAATTAAAATAGTTAAAACTCAAAGAAGAAATGACACGTTTAACCTAAATTAAAAGTCATAATCAGGATGATGAGACGATACCCAAAAAAAAACTCTCAATATTATTAAGGGAAAAATACACTTTTAGTCCCTGAGGTTTGAGTTAGGTTTCATTTTGGTCCCTGAGGTTTCAAATTCAACAATTTAGTCACTGAGGTTTGAGATAAGTAGCAATTTGGTCCATGCCATCCATTTTACCGTTAAATCTAACTGATTGCTGACGTGGCAATATTATTTTAATTTAAAAAATTGATTTTTAATTTTTAAAAATAAAAATATATTAAAATAATAAAAATAATATTATTTTTAATTTATTTTATTTCTTTTTTATTATTTCTCTCTTCTTCTCCTCCTTCTCCAGCCACCCTCAGCTGCCGGTGACTACCTCCCGCCGACCACCGCCACCATCGCCGGCAGCCGGCGCCGGAGAATTTTTTTTTTCTTTTTTTTCTTTTTTTTCTCCTCTCTTCCTCCCTTCCCTTTCTTCTTTCAGTGTTAAAAAAAAAAAAAAAGAATTTCGGGTTGGAACGCCACAAAATCAGGCTGGAATCGGGCTGGAACGGACTACATCGCCAGATCTGGAATAGGACGCTGCCGGATTTCTTCAACTTAAACCCACAAAGCCATCTGGAATCAGTGACCACGCCATCCGACTAGATCTGGACGCCTCCGGATTTCTTCAACTTAAACCCACGATGTCGCCGGATTTCTTCAGCGTTGTCTTCGATTTTGTGGGTTTGTGGGTTCGTGGTGTCGTTAACGACCGACTGGTAAGAATCCCAGCACGAATCGGAAGAGTTCACCGGCGGCAAGAATGAGCCGGTGAGTTTCAGGTACTGCGCGAGGACGGGACGGAGGCCGAGGCGGATGTATTGACATTCATCTGAGAAATCAGGGCGGGAGACGGCGGAGCCATGGGAGAATTGGCGGAGGACGGTGAAGTTGAGAGGGCATTCGGCAGCGGAGAAGGAGGCTATGGCGAGAAGGAGGAGAAAGGGGTGGGGAGAAATGGACATTGGAATTGATTTAGGGTTTTGGGTTTCATGGGAATTGGGAAGTTTGGTTGGTGGTGATAATGGAGGTTGTTTTTTCAAGCAGCCATTTTCGACGGAGCTTGAAAAAAGCTTCCATGGGAGAGAAGCTTGGTGAAGGAAGTTCAAGGCAACTTCCTTGGATTTTTTTTTCGACGGTGAGAGAAGGAGATGGTGAGGGAGAGAGAAAGAAAGAAGAAAAAAAGAAAAAAAGAAATGCCGGCGAGAGTGGGCTACTGGCGACGGCGGTGACCGGCGGGCAGCGGCTGCCGGCTGCAGCGACTGGAGGTTCGGTGAGAATGTTGAAGAAGGAGGAGGTTGATGATGATGGTGTTGAAGATGAAGAATAAAGAAAAAAGAGATAAAAATATATTAAAAAATTAATATTTATTTTTATTTTTATTTTAAAAAATGAAAAAAATAATTTTTTAATAAAAAAATATCGTCACGTCAGCATTCCGTTAACATTTAACAGGAAAATGGATGGAGGGACTAAAATGAAACTAAAACCAAACCTTAGGGACTAAATTGTTGAGTTTGAAAACTCAGGGACCAAAATGAAACCTAACCAAAACCTCAGGGACTAAAAGTGTATTTTTCCCTATTATTAATTAGTTTTTTCCCCTAGATGGTTGCTTATTTCTATACCAAATAATATAGAATAAAAAAACTTGCACCTCTTTTACTTCTTCAAACTGAGCTTATTAGCCATTGACATAGAAACTTGAAGAGTTTTGCTATTTATACAATATGCAAATCAAACATAATACATATCTTTTGAGGCTTTGTGATTGCAGCAATTATTATGTTTTGGTGTCTTCTTTGTATTTGTGGAAATGGAAATCGTAGAAAGAAGCAAACACGAAGATCCACTTCATCTTCACCGCACGCAAATAAACGAAAAAACCAGAGGCGACGGTGAAATCGCCATCTTCACTGAAAGTCTAGCTGATTTAACGGCGGAGGTGGCGGCGGCTCCGGTGGAGGTTGTGGAACTTGATACCAAGTGAAACAATAATGCAACACCAAAAAGCACTTCATGTAAAAGTGTTTTTAAATTTCTATCTCTCTACTTTTCAAATTCCCCTTGGGCTTGCTTGTACTGAGTTAAATGACTTTTTTTTACCAGCCTTTCTTATGTGAAAAAAAAAAAAAAACAAAACAAACAATTATATATGCTTTGTGCTTTTGTATCATGAATTTTTTGTTTATCTTTCTAATTTGGGGTGTGGTTGATTGTTGCGTCTAATTTGAGTGTCTTTTTCTTTCAGTTTTTGTTTTTAATACAACATATATAGGTTAGGAATTCGAACTTCCGACTTCTAGTTGAGAATATAATGTGTTAATGCTAATCGAGTCATTGCTCATGTTTGATATCTAGCTGGGGTGTGTTTTCCTTGCTTAGGTTGAAATTTTTCATTGATTACTATTTTGATCATATTGTGGTATCCATTTGTTGTTCCACCTTTGAAAATTCAATATTGCTGTTTGTGATGCCAATCTTTGTTGGAAATAGGGACTCATTTTGAATGAAATGGAAATTTCTTGATTTAATTGGGGCTTCCCAATTCTTTTAGTTACTTTTCTTAATGGAAGTTTCAACCTCTGATTTTTTTTTTTTTAAGATATATCTTAACGAATTCAACTATATATTTAGGTTGACAATTATCGTCTTTACTCATACATCGATAAGAATTATGAAATGTTTTTACAAATAAAGAATAATCAATTATTAAAATAAAATTTTAATTTTCTTCCATGCATTTTTTTTACAAACTCACTATTATTAAAATATTTTTAATTATAAAAAAAACAGAAAAATGTTTATTTTGTAAGGACTCAGGATAGAACTTGCTCTAATTTTCCAAATCCAAAATCATTAAATGGGGCAAGGATGAGGGTTGAAATTTTCCACAAGGTTGAGAGAATGGGAAAGGTATCTCTGATTTTGTCTCGCCATGATGTCATTTCCTTTAAGCACACGAGAAAAAAAAACGTATTTCTTTATAAAATTCAATTTATTAGATCAAGAAAATAACAAGATGATATATTTTAGTAATAAATAAGGATGGAATACTCATGAAAATATAATTAATTTGACTTCAAATCTCCCCTATATTTCTTGAGACTCTCTATATATGTAATTTTTTTTTTTTTTCGAACCACAGACCTTGTGGTTATCAGTACAACTTTATGTCAGTTGAGCCAAGCTCTTGTTGGCCTCTATATATGTAATTAAACCTTAATTATGTTTATCAAAGTAAATATAGCTTAATGGTAATTGGTATTTACTTTAGGACTAAGAAGTCAGAGAATCGAATCTCCCACTTCAAATAATGTTTTTGAATTAAAAAATAATTTTTTTCTTTAATGAGAATCTAATTATGTATTTAAGTTAAAGTTGCAAGTAAAATATATCTAATCATCTTCTGAACTTATGGTATAGAAGCATTTGTGCCCTTTACATACTTGAGATCAACTACTTTTTGCATAAAATGTCAATATATTAGAGCATGGATAGCTGGCTGACATAAAGCTTGTATTCTGATCAAAAGGTCAGAGGTTCAATCACTCACTCCTCCATGTTTTGTAAAAAAAAAAAAATATATATATGCAAAATAAATAAATAAGTTACACAATCAAATCTCTCCAATATATATTACCAAGTTTATCAACAACTCCAAGAAGCAAATGAGTCCAACAATTATAAATTCCAATAAAAAATTAATTATAATAATTTTTATGTTTTTTTCATTTTTTTTATTGTTTTGGAAAGCACTTTGATGCTTCCTAATAGGCTGAAATATCCATTAAGAAAATAATAAAGTAGATTGCCATTTTTGGAACAACTATTCAAAATATAGCCACTTTCTTCATTACATGGCTAGAGTAAGGTTAAAATCATATTTTCCAGTTTGCAAAAGAAAAAAAAAATCATATTTTGTATGTTGTCCCAAAAGAAACATATTTTGAATCTTCAATCAAAATCTTTCCTACGAGGATTCGAACTCATGACTTCTTTAGTCATAGTACACACTTTTTTTTTTTTAGTTCAACAACATTTGGGGTGGGGAATTCTGAATATTTAATCAACATTTCGTCGAGGGTACATATCAATTATGCAAAGCTATGCTCACTTTTGGCCATAGCACACACTTTATGTAAGTTGAACTATGTTCCTCTTGGCTAAATAATTGTGTTATTAGAATTTAGTATGGGAAAGATTAATCCTCTTTGAGATATATAAACATTGGAATATGTATCATTGTATTTGATATTACAAGCTATTTGAGATAATGTTGGAATTATTCTTTTATTTAACTTCAAATTTGAAATTTACTTTTACTTTTTTTTTTTTTTTTTAATTTGGGATCATCCTTTGCTCCTGCCATGTCTATTATGAGCTCTCCTCCTTTTTAGCATTCCATAGAATTCTTTCATTTATTCAAAGTTTGGAATTTTAATATTTTAAGTTTTAAATGTTTTGAAATTTTAATTTTATAAAAATGTTGATGAAAATATCAATAAAATATCTACTGATATTTCTGAAAATTTTATAAAAATAAAAATAAATCATAAAAAATATTTAAATTAACAAATTAGAATTTCACTCTTTTTAAATAAGTTAAAATTATTAATTTTATGTTCGTATTAGTGATGTTTTGTTGATATTTTTATTTTGCAAACTTTTCTGCAACATGTTGAAATGTCGATTCAGTCCTTATATGTCAAGGTCAAACTCAGGTATATCTACATAAATTTAAAGTCCTGCATTTGTCACCAGGAAAGTTTACTTTTTTAATAAAAATTATAATAATCTGACTTAATGTCCCAATTTTTTGGGATTTTTTATAGGTTTTCTTTTTTAATACATCAACAACATTTGGGGTGGAGAGATTCGAACTTCTGACCTCTTGGTCGAAATTGCATACCAATGACCACTAAACTATACTCGCTTGGAGACTTTTTAGAGGTATTTGAGCATAACACACAATCTAACAGATCATATAGATAAAACAAAACCACCATGGAATAATCCTTCCCTTTCTTATCTAAAAGGAAGAATGAAACTTTTAAAGTGGATTCCTTCTACACCAAAAGTTAAAAATAAAGATATAACAAAAATTTCTCCTCTATACAAAGCAAGAAAACTTGATCAAGAGTTCTTTTTTTTTTGTTTTTTTCTTTTTGGCTCCTCAGATTGGCAGTTCGAATAATGTTGTTTGACATGAAACCTTCAGTCATCATTTTCATAATCTGTGCTTCTTTAATAGCTGTTGTTGTGATTTTATGTTGTTTTTGTATAATTGGAGGTCGTAAAAAGAAAGAATCGACACGGCCTAGCGTAAGCGGATCGATTAGTTCAAGGCCGCGACCATGGCGGCCTCAAACGTACTATGATGTTGAGTTCGGACCAGGCATTCGAACATACAACAGACAAGACACTCAAAGAAGCGAACAAAGCATTCGAACGACAGACAGACAAGGCACTCAAAGAAGCGAACCGAGCATTTGGACAGAAAGATCACTAAGCAGTCAACGAAGCGAACCAAGCTTTCGAACAGACAGACAAGGCGCTCAAAGAAGCGGAATCAAGGATGGTGGGATGGCCATCTTGGCTGGAGCAGGTGCTGCTATAGCTACTGCAGCTGCGGTCCTTGGTTTCAGTAGTGAGGGAGGAGAAGATGGTGGCTATATTGGTGATGGTTATTGTGGAGACAGCACCCGGGGCGATGACTATGCCGATAGTTATGGCGGTGGCGGTGCCTGTGGCGCTGGCTGTGGAAGTGGCGGTGGTGGCGGCGGCGGCGGCGGCTGTGGTGGCGGCTGTGAAAGTGGCTCTCGACTCTGAGGATGGCAAGACCAAAAGGTTTTTCAGATTCCTTTGTTGCTTACTTCTTGTTCCAATTGTCTTTTCCTATTCCAAAGCCTTTCTTCTCTGATAAGAAACAATTATGTATAACTTTTGCTTTTATCTTCAGCCTTTTGGTCATCTTTTTAATTTGGATATTTCATTTCCTCTCGATATTATTACGAGTTTGGAATGAGTTGCACCTGCCCGTCATATTTTTATGGTAGTTGATCTTATATTATAATATATTCTTTTATAATTTTAACTGATGTTTAAATAACACGAATAAAGTTAAAATTGTGAATCATAATACAACTCGAGGGATAAGGCATTTATTGTCATTTCTAAGGCCAATTGTTCAATCTTCTACATCACGATTGTTAGACTAAAAAAAATCTTTTATATATATGTTTAGGATGTAAGTAACAGTCAATTATATTACTACTATTGTATTATTACTTTTTAAATAAAAAATTGCATGACTATAAAGTGCTAAATATATATACTTACTTTCCTTATTCAATATAATTATCAGAAATTAAACACTAATCAAAGCGAATATAGCTCGACGGTAGTTGGCATGTACCCTCGACCATAAGGTCAGTGGTTCAAATCTTCACACTCCCAAATGTTGATGTACTCAAAAAAAAAAAAAAAAAGTGAGCTCTTTCACTCGAAGCAACTACACAAAATAATTTCGATCACACATCTAAAAGTACTCTCTTGTTGAGGGTTTTGTACTTATTTCATTCTTTGTTTGTCTAGCCTTACGCTTGTTGAAGTTTGGGTTCCTTTGTAATTCAAAATATATTGCTAACATGTTTGGATGACTTATTAAGTTCCTCTAATCTCTTGTCAAGATTTATGGACAATAATCTAAGTAACTTTAGTTATTGGAGGTGAATATCCTAGATCGAAGATTTGGAATCTAAATTCAACATATAATAGACCTATCGAACCTTATGGACTCTTGTGACAAGATCCTATCAATTTGGAATCTATGATCTAAACATATCATTAAACACTCTTAACTAGAAAGTTCCTATTGAATAGATTCCCACGAAAGAAGGTGAAAAGAAGGTATACGCTCATTTAATTCTTTTGCACTCTCTTTAATCGTACAATATCAAACTCTGTTGTCTTAAAATTCCTCTCATTTTGATATTAGAGTCATTTTGTTTGTGTAACCTTTACCTAGATGCCCCCATTGAAAGCTGTGCTCAATCACTTCCCATCCTTTTCAACTTTGAACATCACATATACCTACTAGCTTTCATTTGGCTTTAAGGGAGGTTCCTCTTGAATTCGGACCTCAAATTTTTTATTTGAAATTCCTATTATTCCCTTTTGGTATCACAAGAACTCTTCCTAATTTTCAAGGAAATATTTGCTTGAGCTGGAACGAGATTCCAACCTTCCTACAAACTTGTTAACAACTTTTTTTTTATAAATAGAAACCAAGCTTTCATTGAGAATAAATGAAAACACTGTCCAACAAAAAATGGAGTTAAACCAACCTCCAAAGACTTAATGGGATAAAAAGATCGATCTCCAATCCAAAATAAGAAGACCTAGAGGATAGTCATTAGTCACAATACCTTTCGGCACAAGAGAGACATTAAATCCTTCATCAACAACTTCTATAACTTATCCGTAACCTACAGCCAAGAGGAGCATCAAATAAAAAGAATACAAGTATGGATACGATGACAAAAATATCAGTGTAGAAATTGAATTGACAATCGAGTAATAAACAACAATCCTTGAAAATTGAAAAGAAGAAAAAAAATTTAACAAGCAAGTTTTCCACGATGATAGATCATTAAATCGCCTGTAAACTTTTAAAATATATATATATATATATATATATCACTATAATGTACATTCTATAAGTAAGAGTTAAGCCAAAGAATAAAATCAGTGTCACTAAGAATAATCATTAATAACAAACCTCTTCAACCATATATCTACAGGCTCTGCATTAACCTCAGCCGTCGAATAAAATGCTTGTATACCACAAGGAACTATAAACTATAGATACTCGTCTGTTGCTATTAACAACTTAATGTGGGAACCTGTATCTCGTGAAATACAGAAGCATCATAAGCCCATTTCATGATGGAAAAAGCCAATATGACAGAATTACTTGGTAACTTTATTCTGAAGAATTCCCATTAAAACATCAAAACTTCAGGTTCCAGCCAAGTACCCAAAAAGTGAAGGAATTCTCACTTCTTCCTTCTTAACAAAACATCCAGAGAGTGGAAACATGGAACTATTAGATTTAGAGATTTTCTATATGTACAGCTTTAGCCCTCAACGCCTGCTCCATTCAGGCCACTCCTCAACTGAGCACAGCCTGGATGAATCTCTTGCTTTCATCTATGCACTGGAAACATGAGCACCCATGGAGGAAATTCCAAATATCCAATGATGAACGTTAATTTCCAAGGAACCAATCTGATGGTGCCATTTTTTCATTCTTCTGATATCTTAGACTTTCCTATTTCTGCTGCCAATGTGCATATAATTTCTGTCATCTCTTTGATGTCTTTGTGGGATCGATCTCCTGCATGGAATAGATGGACTTTATCCTTAACTATTATCCAACTACAACCTGGACTCTTCTTTATCCCTTTTGATATCTTCATCGATCTTATAAGCTCATCTTTCCTCTTATCACCTGAAATAGAGTGTAAATTAGATAAAATCACGTAAGGTGTTGCACTATTAGGTTCCAGTTCAAAGAGATTTTGAGCTGCAAGCTCTGCAACATCGAGACGCAGGTGGGTCCAGCTTGCCCCAAGCATTGCTCCCCAAACACCCTGATGAGGGTCAAATGGCATTGAAGAAATCAAATTAACTGCTTCATTGAACATTCCAGCTCGGCACAGAAGATCAACCATGCATGCATAGTGATCAGGCTCAGGTTGAATATTATACAATGATCTCATTAGATCAAAGTATCTCCACCCCTCTTCCACAAGTCCCACATGGACACAAGCTGAAAGAACACCTAGAAAGGTGATCTGATTAGGTTCCAGATATTCGTCCTGCATTCTCATGAATAATTTAAGTGCTTCTTTTCCAAGTCCATTTTGAGCTAGCCCAGTGATAATGGAATTGTAGGTAACAACATTAGGAACCTCTATATAATAGAACATCCTCAATGCATCAGCCACATTTCCACACTTTGAATACATGGAAACTAGAGAGTTTTGGATTGATAAATCATATTCCAAACTCATCTTTGTTACAAGAGCATGGATCTGCAACCCTTGACTTAATATTGCCACACCAGCGGCAGCACTGAGCACACAACTCAATGTGAGTGGATTTGGTTTGATTGCATTCTTAAGCATCTCAACAAACCAACGGAAAGCTGTCTCATATTCCTCATTGCTCACAAGCCCTGAAATTACAGCAGTCCAAGCAATATCATCTTTCTCAGGCATCATCTCAAACAAACCAATGGATTTATCAATCATACCCTTGCTGGCAAATCCAGAAATCAAAGTCGTCCAGGAAACAACGTCCTTTTGTGGCATATTCTCAAATAGAAAGAAAGCTTTTTCCACATTCCCAGATTGAACATAACCTGCAATCAAAGAATTCCATGTAACTATATCTTTCTTGACCATTAAATCAAATATTTTAGCAGCAGCATCTATAGAATGACATCTAGAATACATCGTGATCATAGAATTGGCTAGATAAGCATCTAAGTCAAACCCCAAGGACAGAACCAACCCGTGGATCTGAATTCCTTCTTCATATCGATCAAAACAACCACAGGCTTCAAACAGAACCGTCAAGGTAGTTGCATTAACCTCCACCCTTTCCCTTCTCATATTTAAAAACAATGCGAAACCATCTTTAAAATTTTCCTTCTTCATATACCCATTAATCATTGTTGTCCAAGTAACCACATTTCTTTCAGGCATTTTGTCAAACAACTTTCTAGCCCCGACAATCTTTCCAACTCTACAGAACCCATCAATCATGGAGCTCCAAGAAACGACATCTTTTTCTTCCATAACATCAAAGATCCGAACCGCGTCTTCTATTCTCCCCACCTTCAAATATCCATTGATTAACACATTAGACGACACCGTAACCGGCTTTTCACGATACAACTTCTCAGCCATATCAAACATTCCAACACGCACAAACCCTGTGATCATGGTAGCATACGAAACAGAATTACGCTGAGGCATGCTAGAAAACAACTCAAAAGCCTCATTTACCATGTTTCTCCGATGATACGCCGTGATCATCGCATTGTAGGATGCAATATTTCGGTCAGGCATTTTGTCGAACACTTTCTGGGCTTTACTCGTTTCGCCATTTTCAGCGTATGCAGTGAGCATAGCAGTCCAGGAGACGGTGTTCTTATGCGGCATACGGTTGAAAATGGACACGGCTTCCTGAATACGCCCAGTCCTTCCGAGTTTTGTGATCTGGGAGTTGCAGTAGACGAGAAACTTACTGCTTTTCTGGGTTTTAGCAGAATCAAAATTTTCGCCATTTGAAAGTATTTGGGTGGAAGATTTGAAGGGACGAAGCCTGAAATTTGAACGAGGAAGCGTAGGCAATTGTTTGAAGACAAGGGTGGCGGTTGAATTTGCCGTCATGCTCCAAAATTTTCATGCTTGGCGATGGAGAACATAAGCTTCAAGCCGACGCTCGTACGAAGTACTATGGAGGCGCCGTTTATTTTACCGGGAAATTTTTTGACTTCTCTTGAAACAATGCTATTGGTTTTTTTTTTTTTTGTCCCTCTATTTTTTTTTTTTTTTTTTTGGGTAAATTTGGACCAAATTAATAGTAAATATAGCACAGTTGCACACTAATTGCATACATAGCAAAATTAATTGTACAAGACCAAAAAGCTGTTGTCAGATAGAATCGGAGTCTATCAGTAGACTGATAGATTATGATTAATCAGAGTCTCATAGATATACTCTAATAATAAATGTCTATCAGATAGATTCTAATTAACCAGAGTCTATCAGTGTGTTGTCTATCACTAATATACTCTGATAGATTTTACTATATTTGCAAATTTTTTTACATTGTGCCATATTTGCAATTATATAATTCTTATTTGCCACCCACGACAAATTCTCTTTTTTTTTTTTTTTTCCTTTTTAAGAACTTGTTAAGTAATGTATTTTCAAAAATTATAATCCTTTGGCAGTTTTTCTTTTTCCTTATATGCTTTCAAATTTTATTTTTAAAATCATATATAATTTTAAAAAAAAAAAAAATTATGGACCTAGTCTTCGATTTTAGAATTTGGTTAAAAGCTCAAAATATTCATATAAAGTTAGAAACTAAAGAAAAAAATATATAAATACAAGAAATTATTATAAGCTTTATTTATTTATTTATTTATTTTTTTTTGAGAAGATTATAAGCTTTATTTTTTTAGAAGTAGAAAACAATAAGAAAAATGTAACAATTATTATTATTATTATTTTTTTTTTTTTTTTTTTTGAAAACAAACAATTAAATTTTTTACATTACGAATCTTAATATAGTATTTTTTTTTCTCTACAAAATATATATATATTTCTGTAGTTAGATTATATGAACGTACTATAATTGCATTGTTACACATTTAACTATTCACAATCAATCTTGATAGTTTATAACATAGTAAAGTAATACCATCGCATTATATCAACTAGTATATATAATTTAAAATATATTCCTATTGATGTAAACACAAGTTTATTCTATACTATAAAAAAAAACAAGAGTTTATTCATCAACATCTCTTTTTGATGCACAAAATATATACACACAATCATGTGAAATTAGAACAGTATATTTTGTATTTAGTCTTTAATTTTATTTTTTTTTAAACATTGAGTCTTTAATTTATATTGCAATAACTTTTTAGTCTTTAATTTATATTGCAATAACTTTTCCAAAAAAAAAAAAAAAAAAAAACCTTTTCAATGGTTTCATTACCAAAATAATAATTTATATTGCTTAATTAGTTCCTTTAACTGATACAATGTTAATATTATACATTTATACTTTATTGTATAAATATTCATAAATTGTAATTATTTTATCATATTTGGGTATTAGCCTATAGTATTAATACCGCCAACAAAACCCTAATAAAGCATGCTTGTTAAATTATTTATGCTCAAATTGGCATCATATGACGAACATTTATATTGTTTTACAGACTTAAAGACATGTTATGTGCTAACCTCAGTATAGCTCAACTGCTTAAGACATACTCTTAATCAAGAGATCATAGCTTCAAATCCTTCCATGAACTTACAAAGTTGCAGATATTTTATCCCAATTACACATTTAAGCCTCTGTAGTTGGTAAAATCTCAAAATTGAACTTGTCCCGAAAATGGTTCTAAATTTTGGCTGGCAAAATCTGTAAATCTATATCCTCTTTAGATAAATTAGAACCTATTAAGCAACAGCTATTGAAGTACAATCAATGGAAAAGATGTATATTTGACACATATCAGGCCAGGTCTCAGCAGTAGCTCACTTAAAATAGCCAACAAAATGAAGTCCTGAAAATTAAAAAGCACAGAGGAAATGTCAATGCTAAAACAGATCACCTGCAAAAAGGTGAAACATAGATAGATGCCCGCATTGTCAGCGATGCATTTTCGGAGGGATGTTTCCTGTGATAATTCTCTTTTGGAAGTAAAAAAGACAACCCATTAAACAACCTAGTTTGAGCCTTGAAGCCAAAAGAATATGCAGGAAAAACTAACAATGAGCTATCAATCAGATTAATAAGTCGTACAAACTACAAAGGGCCATAGAAACTCTAAGTTGGAAGATGCAGATATAAAAAGCTTACGAATGCCTCTCAAATTTAACTAGGGTTATGCCAACCTGAGTCTAGCTAAACTTGTTAAGGCATATACCATCGATCATGAGGTCAGAGATTCGAATCTCCACCCCAACATATTGAAATTAAAAAACATTTGAACAAGGCTACAAGCAAAAATAATTTTTTCTAAAAAAAGAGCCCGAAGAACCAACTAAAGTGAGTTCGTTTGGTTGGTTTGAACAATCCTTATCCATCAGTTTGGTTTGGATAAATTTTTCTACTATTGTCAGGTGGGCAGTGGTGTTTAGGATTTGGGTTTTTTTTTTCTTTTTTACTTTTCTTATGGTGACATGTGACGCCGGCTTTGGCCAAGAACTAATCTGCTTACACCCATAAGTTTAACCACTGGGAGCCAATCCAATTGCTAAAGAAACAAGTTGTGCACTTTGCCACCTACTTCAAAGTTGAAACACTTAGTAAGAATTATGTAACTCTATATGTTTGTTTTTAATTAAAATATATATATATATATATATATAGAGAGAGAGAGAGAGAGAGAGTTAAAAAACCTATGGCGTAACTCTATTTTACAGGGTCAAAATAATGATCTTCGAGAATAGTCAAATTTTATCCTAATTCAAGATTTTCCAACTGTCATGTGAAGTTATTTAGACTTTAGCTCTCAAGATGCCTGTGCACCAAAGCCTCCAAACACCAACAACATCCACCCGAGCTCTTCAAATGCTTTTTCACTAAAGCCTCTCTACTTAACACCACCACCAACCCACCTTGCACCAAAAAAACAGAAGAGAAGAAAAGAAAAGGCCTCCAGTTCGGCTCTCAACATATTTCTTCAGCATGTGTTTGCCCCTATGAAAACCAAGAAACAAACTTCATTACCTCCTTTGCCTTCCTCTAAGATCCCTTCTATTAAACACCATCACTGCTACATTGTTCCAGCAGCCACATCAGCGTAACATTTTTTAGCACCCGTAACATCCAAAAGAGCCTATAAATTCACAAAATCAAGATGTTCTGTCTGTGAAGTTATACTGTTACAGCACAAAATAACTGAGACTCAAGCCTTAACAATATTCTCAATCTAGTATCTAGTATCTACTGTGATTTGCACTTTTCGTTCAAAATTTCTTCCAGATTGTAGACCATCTTGTAGCTTAATACTTGTACAAACCAAGCATCTACATATCTCACACAAGACATCCCCCTAGCATGTCGGACAGTCCCAACTTCTAGTTCCAAGAACCACAAGTGAACAGGCTTGAGAATATTGGGATACAAATTCTTTTATCAATTTTTTTAAACAACAAAGAAACATAAAGCATCAAAAGAAATATCCAAGCTACAGAAGAACCTTATAAATTCCCAAAACACGTCACTTGCCCACCCTAGAAGATACTAGAAACCTCCCCAACAAGAACCTCTAAAAATCATATCCTTTCTATCTGACCATAGATTCCATAAAATCGCCTTTACTACATAATCTCATAAAACCTTACCTTTTCCGTTGAAGAAAGAACCGTACAAAAGCTGTACAGTTCCTAATTTTTTATTTTGCTTTTTTTCTTTTATATCAATTGTGAATTTAATAAGGCCATCCTGTCTAGGATCTAATGTGAAGTGAAGAGATTACGAGGTCCATTAGAATTAGTGGTCAAAACAGCAACGTGTAAACTAAATTCCATTCCACAAATAATTATTTTTGTTTTTACTCTTTTAGACATAAAAGAATGGTAAATAAATAACCTTATCCTACACACAGATAGACCGTAATGACAACAACCACAATAAGCAAGGAAAAACTAAGCTTAACGCAATACCAGCAATTGTTATGCCTAGTTAAGTTCATTGTTCCAACGGTCCAAAGCAATCTGGTGGCCAGACCTGAAAACAGAAATACGCAAGTAAGCAAAAGTAATGAGAGAGAAATGTTCTAGAGAATCTAGAGATAAGCTACCATGCAAGCTTCAATGTACCTGGAAAAATATTATCCAACTCCCAAGTCCCAACCACCAATGTAATTAGAAAGTGTTTTCATAATCTGGTTTACATTTGTTCTTTTAACATAAATCGTTTAAAAAACAAACTTCCAATTTCAAATTCAAGTACTTTTTTTTTAATGGAAAATTCAAGTACATAAACCAGCTACATAATCGTGATCCAGATAGCAAGTAAACAATTGCACAGTCAAGTGGTTGTATTAATACCCGCACATGAACGACAGTTTGAATCTCCTCCAACACATTTGTAACGTAATATTCTTCCGGAAAAAAAAAATGTTTGCACAGAAAAAGGCAAACAAAGCTTTTATACCAAAATCCCATCCAACCATTTCTAAACGCAAGGATAACAATCATTTTTACCTTGAAGCAAGAAAGATAAGTAAACAATGTTCAAACCAATTCATTCTTACACAACTACAACATAGAGGGGAAAACTAATAAAAGCAGAAGTGATGATGGTTATGATAATTGATAAATCTTACTCTCAAAAACACTTTTCCTTCAATCAGACCGTAAGGTACAGGCCCGAAATGCCGCGAATCACTAGAAGCATACACATTATCTCCTTGAATCCACACATGCCCTTTCGGAACCTAAGCATCCACCCCCAAAGAAGAAACAAAGAAACAAATCAAAACAACACCAACAAAGCAACACAAAATTTCAAATTTCGAGTCATGATCACTAAATTCAGGTCCGTCAATCCATACCACAGCCGACTGATACCGATTGGAATTGGCAGGGTCCGGAAAGAAATTGACCTTATCACCCTCCACGCCCACAATGCGCTTCGTCAAAGTCTTCCTCGGGTTCAGAGGGGAGCGAACCAGCACCACGTCGCCGGGGCCAACCCTGCCCACTCGGTGCGACACGTGCTCGGCCAAAAGGACATCGCCGGTCAGATTCAAGGTCGGGAGCATGCTAGGGCCGTACACCTGCAACCACAAGATACTGAAGCTCGTCGTCTCTATCAAAGCGGCAAGTTAAAGAAGATAAAAGGGAGCAGAGGAAGAGGAAGAAGTACAGACGAGAGTGGGAGAACAAAGATAGTTGTTGGTAACGTGAAGCAAGCAGAGGAACTTGGCTACAATGGCTGTGCGATCGATCGCCTCCTTCACTATGCTTCTCCACTGTCCCATGGAAGCTCTCTTACGCTCTGAACTTCCCCTGTAATTTGCTTAGAGAAAACGTCGTCGATCTTTCGTGAAGACGAAGTTGAAGATATGGGCCGAAATATTGGGCCGGCCCATAACATCTAATACAACACATGGGCCCATAACATCTTAATATAAGTTTCTTTTTTCTTTTAAGTACAACAAATATGGAGGTTTAGAAATTTGAACCACTAACCTCGAGAGAAGAAATACGTGTCTTATTTTGACGAATGTTTACATTTATATTAGGATTTTGGTTAATATATGATAATTTTTTATGTTTTATGTGTATTTATAAAAGATATTGAAGATATTGATTGATCCTCAGCATTGATGTCGAACCCTCCAATTTACAGATATATTGACATATTGATGGGTATTTTCATCCTTGCTTCTAACTTTGCAAAAGTACCATCATAATTCAAAGGTCTCTTTAATCAAATACATGCAATTTGCATCAATGTCCTTGTATTTTTTTTTTTTTTTAAGTTTAAGAACATGTGGTTAATAATATAATGTTTTAAGGCACTTAAACTAGGCTATCGCTATAATACAAAATAATAATAAAAAATTAATTTAAATACTGATATTTGTTAGGGTGTTTACGTATTGATTTTATGAAAATGTCGACAAAAGTATCAATGAAATACCAATTTCAATGAATATTTATGAATAAAATCATAGAAATTAGAAAATTCAAGATAGATAGAATTGAAGGATAGCTTGTTTTGTTCCAAATTCCTATGTGGAAAACCTAAAAACTAATAAATAAACCAAAAGTACAACATAACTGAAAAGCTATCATCGCAATGACTCAGTACAGAATTTATAATCCTCTAGAACGTATGTTTGAAATGACTTTCTAAATGTTTAAAGACACTTTTTTTATATTTAAAAACATTTTTTTAAATAAAGTCATTTCAAACGGACCCTAAAGGAGAGAAACATGAAAATGAGAGAAAGAGAGATGAAAATGAACAAAATGTATAAATTTTATTAGAATTTAGTATACATAAGTTATCAGAAACAGACATTGGATGTCAGACAACTTGCAAGAAATCTGTAATTGAATATAATACTATGAGCAGTTATTTGCAGCTCAACATGTTCAACCAATATACAACAACCCAACCAGCCAGTAACATAGCAGCTTCTGTGATGGCAAAAGGTATAGAGTCTCTTTTTCAGTTTCTGAGGGATTGCAGCAGACTGTATCCTTTGGTCAACTTCCCAAGTATATTTTCCTTTAACTAAACTAATCGATCCGTTCTAGATTAAACATCACCATATCCTCGAGCGCGAACCGAAACGAACTTTGTGGAAGGCATTGTAGGTTCTGGATAGCAAGATCAGCCTTCTGTTTAGCCAATTCCTGTGCTCTTTCAATGCCACCACTGCTCTTGACTAAGTCGATGGCTTCATCGAGAGACCCCGGCTCGCTGAACTCCGATTCGATAATGTCTTTCAATTTCGGCTCTCTCTCCAAAGCGAATATAACTGGGGCTGTCAGATTTCCTTTAGCCAGATCGCTTCCTGCAGGCTTCCCTAGCTGCTTTGTTGATTGTGTGAAATCCAATATGTCATCGACTATTTGGAACGAAAGACCGAGGTTTCTTCCATATTCGTACATCTTCTCAGTCGTATTGCGATCGACACCACTAAAGATCGCGGCACCTTTCGTGCTAGCAGCAATCAAGGAAGCTGTTTTATAGTAGCTTTTGATCAAATATTCTTCGAGTTCAACTTCACAATCAAACAGGCTTGATGCCTGCTTTATTTCACCACTAGCAAAATCTTTAATAACCTGCAATAGATAGCTAGAGGTTGCATATCAAGATCCAGTTACTGTGATGCTTAAACATGGACAATAAAGATCACTGATTTCAATTAATTAGTACACAAACAACGATGGGATATTACCGACTTACAAACTAAATGGGAAACGAATTTACCTGACTGATAAGCTTAATGACTTCGAGGTTTTCGAGATTTGCAAGACACCATGATGACTGTGCAAACATGAAATCTCCAGCCAGCACTGCCACTCGGGTACCATATAATTGATGCAACGTTTCCTTCCCTGGAACAAACAGCTATAACCATCAGGAGAATAAATCTATTGTTGAGCTAATGGAAGTTGAACGAGGACAACACATTGCAATTGTATCAGAAAAGGAAAAAACGGAAAAGTTCGGAAGTTTCATACTTTCAAACAACCGCATTATTAACTTATTCTATCACTTGATGCTCTTCTCCACCTCTTTCAGTAACCAATATTTCTATCCTAACAAAATTATATCCTGAAAAGGGATTGAAGCCAGGCAATCATATATGTATTTGGTAATAAAATCAAACTATTCGTTTACGAGCAACTAACAAGTTACAGTTGTGACTTGTCTCCAAACAAGGAAGAAGCATTGCCATGGCAACAAGTGATGAACCAATACATATGCAACAAGCATAATATCATCATCATTAATACATTTAAACAAGTAACATATCTGCCAAGAGCTTCATTAAATAGATTGATAGTCATTTGGGTAAACACAAGGATGAGGAATGCAGGCAGTCTAGTCTCCACAGTTCCATGATGGATCTCAGCCTCAACAAAGATGAAGAAGAAGAAAACAAATGGAGTGAATTCAGACCAAAGAGGAAACGTTATGAGTTCTAAAGCCCATTTCCTAGTAATGTAAGTCGCAACTAATTACTTATCAGTTATCCCCTTTTCCGCTTTGAAGACTAGTTTGAAATCTTCCAAATTGATCTGTGACACAGAAGTGTTTCAAGGATGAGAAAAAAATGTCGATCTAAAGCTGTGATAACTGATTAGTCACCGTAACTTTATATCCATAAAAGAAGTGAAATGCAATGTATATCCAATAGCTTACCAAGTCTTCAAGTCAAGACCACCCCTCATCTTTAGAGTGCTTGAAAAGAGCATTTTACTTTATCTCAATCGCCACTCAGTAGAGGAGAGCTATTTGACTAATATAGACCATTAACCCAATATACTTGGCTGTCTCTAGGCCTACGTCGGTGTCTTAATGGGTTTCTAGTTTGTCGCCTCCCATTGGCCATTTCTATTTTCAATCTGAAGAGGGAAATAAGCCTTTGGATGGGGTAGCAGAAACTTTTCTTCTTTCACTTTTGTTATAACATATCCAACAAAATTCATATCAAAATGATAATGGTCCATTTTAGATTGGAGCATTTTCGCACTCTGATAAGGTTGTCCGTTGGAACAATATGAGACTATGCTATATGAACACTTAAAGCTCCAAAATTAGAAACAGATTGTCAGCATTATTTATTAAATTGAATCCACAGTGCATGTGACAAGTACTGAATTGTAACTCAACCGCCTCCTTCTCAGCGAAGTCTGCTTTCATCCACCTTATTAAATCTAAATCCAAGATGAAATCCCCTTTGGTTAACTACGTATGGAATTTCAGATTCAGAAGAAAGTAAAGTTCTTTTTATGGTCATTGCTTTATAGGAGCCACAGTATTGCCGATAAGTAACAGACATAGGAGCCACAAGAATTTCCAAACTTTGCACACGTAAAAGGGGCATACCTCTCCTCATATCACTATCGTCTAATACATCATCGTGTATCAAGCTTGCAGTGTGGATCATCTCAATGATCTCTGCCAAACGCCGATGCTCCACAGTGAGTTCCCTGGAGGCAATGCAACCAAAATAAAAGTTGAATTTTTTTTTTACAATGCCATATTAAGCTCAGATTTTCAGGAATGTGTTTATGTCTGGTAGGAATTACTCACTCTAACCCAACTAATCCAGCCGTTGCCCTTGACACCAGGAATACTAGAGCTGGTCTCATCCTTTTCCCTCCAGCACTAAATATCCGCTGGGCAGCAGTTACCAGGGCTGGGTTCTCCTTACCAACCATCTGCAGGGCATTTCAGTTAGTTGCATGACTTACAATAAGATCCTTAAGACTTTAAATTAAGTGTTAAAATAATAAACATTTCTAAATGAAATCATCTCTAGTAAAGCGGATAGATGGCAAATGAAGAATTCCACATTATAGGTGATCAACATATCAGACAGTGAAGACTAGTAATACACTATTCTTAAAACGGTGTCCATCCAAATTGAAATGGCGGAAGCCTTACACATTGGAGATGAAAAGCTATCAGATCAAGGAAACAAACGAGACTGGAAAATTGAACTGATAAAACTAACTCATATCGTATATAAGCAATTTGATGAGTATGTGACGTGAAACTTAGAAATATATATTCATCCTCAATGTGTTACATCTAAGCTAATATTTGATCCAGACTTCACAAAAAGAAATGTCACAGGTTCCCATCCATTATCAATCTGTTAATGATAAAATGTTGAAAATAAGAAGAAAAAAATAAGCAGAGAACATCGGTGTTTTTTCCATCAGCATTCAAACACGTACAATCCTACTAAAACATTATACTTTGCAAAGAAGAATATTATCGAGGCTGTTAGGAACCGAAAATAGGATAAAAATACCAGAGCTAATTACATAAATTAACGAAACAATGATGAGTTGTACAAATATGATAACAGGAAAAATTCAAATTGAGATAATAAAGCAAAAGGTCAACCACGGGCCAAAGAGAAAATCTTTTTTAAGACTTTCTTTAATGAAATACCGATTAAGCTATGATATCAATCTACCTCAACATATTTTTACTGATGATGATAAACAAAAATTTTTGCTACTGAAATTAATCAACTCCCTCGAAACCTTTTTCATATGAATGCCTCACAAATTCTATGCTTTCATTAAAATAAATAAATAAATATAAATAAAAATAAAAATTAATATCCAGAAAACAGTATACTGAACTGAAAATAGTCCCTAAACTCAACCAATCATACCTTTCCTTGATCTAGCTACAAGGAAATGTTTACGATTGTCTGTGATTAAACTTTTAGTAATGATAATAGATAGATGTTTTATGTATAGAGTTACTTTATCAATCTGCACAATTTATACTCCCAGTTTCCAATGAGATTGAAGTCATCCACATGCATGACATATCCGAGTATCTTGCAAGATTTCATCGAGAAGTGTTTAGGAAATTCATAGAAAGCATTACAATGGCTTCTCACCTTATATATATTCAGGAATCAGGATAATTGATAGTAAATGTGAGAGATCGAAGAACTTCTAATAAGTTTTTTTTTTTTTTCTTTCAACTAAAAACTCCATTTTTCAAGGGAGTATCAATCAATGCAAGAGCATTAGTAACAAACTCCCTTATATGCTTGAAGTTCTCCAAAAAACAGAGTTGAATAATCCCCAATATTATCTATTACGAGGACTTGAATGTTGGTGTTTGCTAATAACAAGGTTAGTTCCTAATGCCAACTCCAAAAGGTAACAAGAATTTTCTCTTATAAACAGCATTCCACCAAAAGGCTGGAACCCAGGACCTGGGCTATGATCCATCAAAGCCCCGAGTCCTAACCAACAAGGCAGTTCTCTAAAGCAAGAATAATAAGGAAGCAATACACCACTTTAAACCCTTTTATTATTCTTATTTTAGCTCCATTTTTCCCCTTCCCTTCACTTGTTTAAAAATTAAATGACAAGCTTATGAAATATGGTTGGAGGTATTTTAAATGATGTTAAAATCTATAGGTGCCAAATCCAGAAGGTAAGGTATATTCATTCCAAGGCAATGTTAGGAATGATAGACGTCAGGATACTGTAGGAAGAAATCAGTCACGAAATTATAGTTACTAAGTATATAACTAGGCAATAACATAAGTGCAGAAGAAAATCTGAGGTAGTAAATGCGGAGAAGAAATGATATTGAAATTGTAGTCAAGAATTTAACTTGAAGAAGACGTGAAACAGAGGTAGATGCAGGAGTTGAGAATCCTAAAACTGTAAGAAAAAAATGTATACCCAACCTCTTGTCGTAGAGACTGTGACTATAAAATTAGTTACACCAACCAACGCATAATTGCTGGACTCAGCGAATAGTGATACTGTAAACATTCAGAAGTTTCCAAAAATTCTCTCTGTACCACTTAAATACCAGCATTTAGAATACTTGTTGCTGTTACGATAGGAAAATGCAGCATGTCTCTTGAATTATAAGGTGGAGATTCATAATCAAATTCATCGCAGACAAAAATTTAAAAGTAATATCTTCCTCAATATATTACATAAAAACATGGTAAAAGAAGGTAAAATCCAGAAAAGAGAAAGTTGCCCAAAATTTAGAAAATGAAGGCCGAGATCAGAAACTATAATATCATCAACTTAAAAGTTTGAAACAAAAGAAAACTATATACTCTGAATAATAATAAACCATAGAATGCAATCTCGACAGCAACAAAACCTCAAATCTACATGATACAATGCGAAGTTCACTGCCACTTACAGACAGAAGATTTTGGTTAAGTTTCTGGAGATCATCGGTTACAACTTCAAACAAATTTGTCAACGAGATTGGGCCTCTGGACTCCTTCCTCAGTTCCAGGAAGGCTTGAGGACCGCCAGTAATGCCTGTTTCAGCAAAAAAAGAAACAAACAAAAGCTATTACCACAATCTTTTGCAACCAACCAAGGAGAAAATGGAGCTGCCCAAAGCCAAAAGTTCACTTGCCATTCAATACAGTTTCTGGTTTGGTAGTTGAAAACACTCTGCACTGGCCAACGTTTCGCCGAGAACAAATCAAAGTTCGACTTTGGTGTCGCCTCTTTCTACCCTTAGAACACGGTTTAACACAACTCCTGACTGCATATCGATCCACTGGAGTATTGGAAGAACAACCACAAGCAACATAATCCAAAACCTGCCTTCCAAAATCAAGGCTCTGGCATATGACAGACATCATTCCTAGTCAGACCCAGAAACCCAAAACCACCAAATATCAAGCTAAAACCAATAAACCCAGCTCAAAAACCCGCTCAACTTCTCATAGACAAATCATCAAACACCAAATGTGCACTAAACAACAGATGGGTATTGAAGTAGAACTAGAAAAACTGAACCCAATGAGCTTCACACAGGTCATTAACATGGAAATTAACTGGTTTAGCAGAGCGTGGTAGATTACAAGTGGGAGCTAAATTGAGTGGATAGAAGAAGCCCACATCCACAAAGGGGCTCTATTATTTTCTTATCAGTAGTTAAAGGAAGTTATGAGGTAGGTGGCGCTCGTACCAAGAGAAAGTTTTTTTGCTTTGAGAAGCAACCATGGGCCGCGTATGATGCCCAAGCGCCTTGTAAGTAGGCGACAAATCTACAGCTTCCTTCGCGGTTTAGTGGTGGAGCTGAACCCAGCTACAGCCGCCTCTAATTCTTATTTGGGATCAGAAATTGGGATATCCAAATTCTCTCATTTCTGTGATTTTGGTGAATTCCTTAGTTTAGTGATAGCGATACACACCATACTTCAAAGATTGACACGAATTTATCGATAAACTCGCAGACATCAGCCATGTTACCGCTATTTTTATTTTTTTTTTTGAAAAATGTTACCGCTATATTTTTTCTACATTGATGTTGTTTGGTGTTAAACTAATAAATAGCGGTTGATTGAAATGTAGTTGTCTTAGTTTAGTAGGGGTTTTTTTTTTCAAACTTTTTTTAATTCAATAATTGCGGCCGTGTGGGATCCAATCATTGAAATTTAGGATGTTAATTGATACCCAGCTATGTTCGTAATGACTTTTTTCCCTTAACTTCAACATGTAAAAGTGGTTGTCAACAAAAAAAAAACATGTAAGAGTGAAGATTTGAATCTTTGACTTTTTAGTCAATGTTATAATATTTGGTTAAAATTATTTTTGGTTACTGGACTTTTATGAAAATAACAATTTAGTTCCTGAATTTTGATTTTGTAATGATTTAGTCTTTGTACTTTAAATTTTGTAACAATTTAGTCTTTGAACTTTAATAAGTGATTTTTGTACTTTCAAATTTGTAACAGTTTAATCCTTGTCGCAAAAAATTTCATCAAAATTAAATGTTGCTTTTTATTATTTAATGATTAGATTTTGTAACTTATGAACATATTAAGTCCCAAATTAGTTTATTAATCTATCTATGTCAAAAATTTTATTAAATCTTAACATCATTAACTTTTACGATAAGGACTAAATCGTTGCAAATTTTAAAGTATAGAGACTAAATTATTACATATGAAAGTTTATGAACTAAATTGTTATAGAATTGAATGTATAGGGACTAAATCGTTCCAAATCAAAATTTGGAGACTAAATTGTTACATTCATGAAAGTTTAGGAACTAAAAACGATTTTTAACATATAACATTGTTGTAGGACATATTTGAGAATGATTTTAAAAATACTGAAATCATTTTTTTCACGTTCAAAATCATTAGAAAGGACATGTTTGGAAGTTATTTTAACTACTTTTTTCATGACCAAAATCACTAAAAAAAGACATGATAAAAGTGTTTTTGTCATTCCAAAATCACTCTCAAACATACTCTTAAAATTAATTAGGACATTAGTCATTGAAAGATAAAATTTGACTATCCACTTTAATATAACTCAATTAATTAAGGTATTATACATCCATTTGAAATGTTGAATGGAGATCATATCGATAATTAAGAGAGAGAAAAAAATTATCAGGAATAATATATTTATATGACATATGGCATAATATTATTTTTCTACAAATCTTTCGTAATATTTTCGTAATATATATACCCTTCTCGAGTTAGAATACAAATTTAACTATGAATTAAAATGGTAGTACCAATTTAGTAATTTTTTTTTATTTTTCCTCTTTTAACCTCGAAAGATCTTGATACATCCTTAAATCTAAATTGTGAAGTTGTGATTTCATGTAGCTCGTTAGCATCCTTGAATATATACAAAATAATAATAATAATAATAATTTAATTAGATTCGATCCAATGTGACTAATTAATAGTCACATGCAACATTTCATATATCTCATACAAATGAAGAAATATATAGTCAAATAAAATGGAATGTTGAGTCCAATATATTTCATTTTAAAACAATCTAATTCTAAGCTAAAGCGAGCTTAGCTCAGCGGTAATTGACATGTACTTTCGAACCTTAGCCCCCATTCCAAATGTTGATGTACTCAAAAAAAAAAAAAAAAAACAACCTAATTCTAAAAATAAAAAATAATATATATATATATATATATATATATATATATTTGACAACTATCAAACTTCTTTTACAAGCATGGTACTTTACTTTGTCATTAAATAAGATCATCATTAGTATATTTAATCTTTTACCTTTATATTTATTGAACTACAAAAACCTTCTTTCTATTGATAGCATGCGGCGAAAAAAAAACTATAATTACTCCCAATTTCAAACAAAAAAAAAATTATAGTTTTCTTTTTCATTTTTTTTAATACAACAATATTTGGGTTGGAAGGATTCAAAACCTCTAACCTCTTTGATCGAAGATACATGCTAAGTTATAGTCTCATTGTTAATATTATTGGATAATTTCATGATTCATAATGATGGTTACACCATAATTATTTAGCATATCTTTACCTATTAATCATGATTTTTCCCTCTAACAAATTTCAAAGTCAAAATTACCCTTCAAAGGGCGGATGATTCAATTCTCTGTTCTACAATTGTTGAATAAAAAAATTTAAAAAGAAAAACGAAAAATCAAAATTTATTATTCGTCTCAATATTTGGACTCTTGTAATTTTTTGGTCCTTAGATTTCATAAATACAGCGAATCAGTCATAAATTTATTATTTACTCAATTCATTAGAATTCAATGACATAGTTGACACCGTATGGCTGTGGAACATATCTTGTTCAAGTAACATCATAACTATTTGCCCATTCCTATAAGTTCAGCCTGTAATTAGCTAATATCAGAAACTTTATCATTGTTTTCTTTTCTTTTCCTTTTTTTTTTTAAATACAATGCCTAAGACTCTATTGAAAATTTCATAAAGCACAAGGACTATATCCTTAAAATATATATAAGGACCCACATGTTTATTTTTCAAGATAAGAACCGAACCTTCATTGAGAAAAAAAGATATCATCACCCAAGGCAAAAAAAAAAAAAAAAAATGAAACTTGATAATGGACTAAACATCACTTGGGGATTCTCTCACTCCCTCTAAAGATTCTACTACTCCTCTCACCTCACAAAATAGCACAAACACTCCTGCTAGGCATAAGAATTTCTCCTCGTGAAAAGATAGATGAAAAGGAACCTCCTCAATCATATCCACGTAGTCTCTGTGTCTAGCAAATTGAAAGTTGAACACATAATAGAAAATAAATGAAAATAAAAAGAGAGAGACTCCAAACGAAGCGAGCAAAATCACTCCCAACACAGATGATCAAGATGTTCCTTCGCCTTCCGACAAAGAATGCAACAAAACGGTACATACAAAATAGACATCTTTTTTTGAAAGCCTATCAAAGTATTAAAAAGGCTTTGGTTACAAATGGAGGTCTTGGATATGGAGTTGCATCTGATTGGTTCCTGGTGGATAATACTCTTACTAGGATGGTGCCCTGAGGAGTGGGAGGTGGTATCATCGAAGATTTGAATAGGCTTGGAAAAAGTATGTTATAGAGAGCCTTAAAAATATGGTTTAACCTGCTTTCAATCTACAAAGACATTTCAATTTATCACCATTTTATTGATTCACATATAGTCCATATTGCAATATACAAATCTTCATTCAAATGTATATACAGTAATTGAGTGTTTATAATTACATGGAATGATTAAAAAGCAAATGCAGTTAACAAAAAAGACCCTTAGAAGAAGAGGTAACCCCCACAACAATTGTCATCTGAATGAAATACCCTACTACTGTTGGTTATACCTATCTCAGTTACTCCAGTGAGCAGCAATGGCAATGGTTGCTACTCCCAACTCATGTTTTGCCTGCGACAGCTTCTTAAGATCTACTATGGATGAATTATTCTATGGATCTACCACTGCTCCTGCCGAGTAATATTGGTTAGTTTTAGAGTGAATGACCGTGCAAGGCTCTCAAATTTGGGACGGTTTGTGATCAAGAATTGAATAACAAAGAATGTTTCTTGTTCACAAATCCAAACTTCTAATTTGCGACGTTAGTCTCGAATAAACATCTTTTATGCTTCTGTTCTCGTATGGGAGTACTGGACCCGAAACTCGTCCTAGATTTGCAGTGAAATGAAAGAAAGAACTATATCAGTAACACAGTGGTAGTTGAGCTTTAAAGAGCTAAGATAGTAAATTTGGCGTAAACAAACCTAACAGATTCTCAAAAGATACAAGTCAAATACCCTAACAGAACTTGTCCATTGAAAAAAGAGAAACTTTAGAGGGGGAAAACAAGAGAGAAATATGTTCATACCAGTAGGCACTTTAGGTGGAGGATGAGCCTTTGATGGATTCCCAAATTTTCTATCAGGTAATACCACACTATTATTAGAGACTTTGGGATTTCGCCGAACTGGCTCACGATCGGGTGAAACCAAATTTGTGCAAACAGTAGACCTAAGAAAATGGTTGGCAAATGAGTTTGTAAGAATACAACCTGAGATTCAAAACTTATATTACACCCACCTAACTATATGTTATAGTAATAGTATGGACTCTCCTTGGCCATGGCATTACGACACAATCCTGGAAAGACTCCCCGTGGGAGAGAGGAACTCCACACTCGCTACCGAGCGTTATTGAGAGGCATGTAAAAAAATTGAAGGCAAAATTAAAGTATTTGTTTAAAACTTATAACTACATACCGTGGCAAGGAGAAGTGTTTCCGTTCTAGAGGCAAAACCGGTGCACTTTTACCACTATTCTCCTTGTGGTAAGTGAATTGGCTTTTAAAATGACCTGTAACGCTGACATTGATAGGAGACTGTCATATTTCGTGCTACAAAATCAGCTTAAAAGAAGCTTGAAAATTAAAAGGGTTAAAAGGAAAAATGTATAGGAACCTAGGAGAGAGGAGCTTTGTAGTCTCTGTTCCATTCAAATAATCTTCCCGAATTTGAGGATGATATTCTAATATTTCTCTATATAATAATCCCCTTACATCATCCTTCGTTAATTTCCGTCTCTCGAACTCGAATTCCGATCTTGAGATTGGCTGACAAGAAGGCTCTCTTTCAACTTTGGCTAGGCCCTTAAAGTAAGGATCAGCCAGAGCCTGTCAACATATAAATGAGAAAAAAAGGTTTAATTTCATTATAGTGAAAAGAGGAGAGTGATTGCTCTGAACACAACTTCATAATCCCCAGATTCACATTGGTGAAATAACAATCAAAGTACACAAAACTTTTACCTCCACAGCCGATGGTCGATCCTTCGGATCAAATGCTAATAGCCTTTGCAATAAGCAGATGGCTGTAGGATCCGCATTGGGAAACCTTTGTGAAAACGGCACTGGAGATTTCTTTCTCATTTCTGTCAAGTATTTCCTGGCCTTCTCATTCCGAACCTAAACAGTACCGATAAAAATGACTACTATAATCAAAACTAAAAGAATAAAAAGATTTATCAATAAACAAAGAGAGGATGGAAGAATCGATGAGGAGAGAGAAAGAACAAGCAAGACATACTCCTGCAATGGTCTCTAATGAGGGAGTCCCTAGAAGATCGGTAATCAAGTCCAATTGATGGGCAACGCTTTTACCCGGAAACAGTGGCTTCCCCATCAAGACCTCAGCAAATATGCAGCCAATGCTCCAAATATCTATCGCGGGAGTATACTATAAACAGGATTAACGGTAACAAACATTAGAAAACAACAAAAGGAAATAACTTAACAAAACTTCAGAGAAACAGATATAACCTGATACAGTTACCTGAATGACAGATATTTCAACTTCCAGGACAGTTCAATAGTCCCCCCTGAACAAGAATTATTATAATCTATGCATTATTGTTTCCTATAAAGCACTATATACATTACATACATTTTATACATGATGAAAATGAAAGTAATTCCAACTGAGCCATGGCCAGTAAATCACCCGAAGATGTTGTGCCTTGATCTGGGAAAGAAAATGCAAGGAATTTGACCTATTATTTTCCTTTTTTCCCCCCTTTTTTCTGGTCTTTCCTTGTGTAGTAGTGGTGTGGGGAGGGAGGGGTAGGGGGGACATTATTTACTTCAACATAGAGAGAATCAATAAGACGATAACATAGGTAACATAAGTCAGTGTAACGATGCATTATCAGATTCACCATATAATGAAAACGTACATAACCATCAAAACTAAATGTCTAGGAAACTAGCACCCAAAATAAACAAATAACATAGATCCATAGTTACGTCGAGCGACCGCCGAAATTAGAAAAAGAAATCAACAACAGAGGTAGTGTTCAATGTGAATTAGTTTACTGCCTACCTTGGAACAGAATGATCCACACAGCTCCGGAGCTCTGTACCATCTAGTAGCAACATAGTCCTGCAAGCAGCATCTCTTAGAAACACTGAAACAAATCGATAATTTGCAAGTAGTAAGATGAAGAACATACTGTCCAAAATATTGTAGTTGGGGCATCACTGAAAGCAACTCTTGCAAGTCCAAAATCACAAATTTTAAGCTTGCAATTGGCATTTGCCAATATATTCTTTGGCTTCAGATCTCTATGATACACATTTGCTGCAAACATGATTTTTACCAGGTCAGTATTCTCAATTTAAAAACCCTCCTTCATACCCAAAATCTATGAAAGAAAAAGAAATATATACTTGAAGTGTAAGCACGGCAACAGATGAAACAAAAGCGTACAGTTACATGTATTGTAACAAAAAAAAACTGAAGTACCTGAATGCATGAATTTCAATGCACGTAGCATTTGATAGAGGAAGAACTGATGATGTTCACGAGTCAAGTCATCATTTGCTTTAATAACTTGATGAAGATCAGATTCCATAAGCTCAAAAACCACATAAATGTCTTTAAATTCCTTTTTAGAAGGTGGGAGCATAATATGCTTGATGTCAACAATATCAGGATGCCGTAACAATCTAAGCAACTTCACTTCACGAAGGATTCGAATAGCATCAGATACGTGATCAAAAATATCATGAATTCTCTTTATTGCAACTTTCTCCCTGGTTTGCAAGTCAATAGCTGAACAAACAACTCCGTAACTTCCCTTTCCAATAACTTCAAGAATCTCATATCTATTAGCATCCCCATATTCAGTAAAAAAGTTGATTTCTTTGGCCTCCTAAAGATCAAATGAATTATGTTAACATCATCAGATATAGAACACGAAAGGGACTATTACAATGCAAATATTTAACTTTTAAACAAAACTAATGATAGAAACAGTAACAAATGTACAAAATGCAATCCAATAATAGAATTTTTATATGGTGATAATGAATTTCATCTAAGTAAGATGTACCCAAAAAAAATTAAAGAGGAACTAAAACCAGTACATCACCATGGAAAACATGATAGTTAAATACAAAATGAGATCAAACAAAGAGTAATGCTCAGAAAGTCCTACATCCAAAAGGAAATAAACTTCTAATCCTCTCTATCTATGGTTGAAAACTACAAAATACCAAATCCAAGTACACTTCCCTTTTCCTCTCTAAATCCCTGACCCCTGCAAGAAAACATCCCTCTTTCATGAAACATAGCAGAATTTTTGAGAATATAAAGTCCTAAGGAGACAATTGTACTACTGCAAAGAAACCGATTGCGAGAGGATCAATAGATTCCATCCAAACGCAGCATTCAACCCTACGGAGAAGAAGATTGAACTGGTCGTGACGCATCAAACAAAAGCCCATTACACGAAATCCAATAAAAAAACAGATAAGCTCATTCAACACCAGAACAAATACAAGATTGAAAACGATCCTAGTTCCTTCAGTGTATAGAAATCTTCTCAAACACCAAAACAGTACACAAAGCAAAGAAACAATAAGGTACCTTCTTTGGATGATCTTGCGGCATCTTCTTCTTCCTCCTCCTCGCTCCTAATTCACTTCTTAAATCTTCAAAACAAACTCACCCGCATTCGCCACACACAAAACCAGCGAAAAGTGACAAGTCCAAGATCGGTCTCTACAACCCCACAAGCCAAAAACCAAAAACCAAAAACCCCAGATCGAAAACCCTCAGATTCCCACAAAACAAAACAACAAGCAGAAACCCAGAAGAAGCTTCAAAGCCCTCGAAAGTG
The DNA here is from genome assembly GCA_017139565.1 of Luffa aegyptiaca. Classification (NCBI taxonomy): domain Eukaryota; kingdom Viridiplantae; phylum Streptophyta; class Magnoliopsida; order Cucurbitales; family Cucurbitaceae; genus Luffa; species Luffa aegyptiaca. Next base: position 6,374,021 of record CM029405.1, on the reverse strand, counting down.
GACTGAAACAAAAACCAGCAAAATGAGCGGCAAAAAACTGACGCAGATCGGAGGCCTAGAGAGAGAGAGAGAGAGAGATTACCAGAAATGAAATTGAAAGGCGTGTGGAATATATATAGAGAGAGAGAGAATCAGAGAATCAGAGAATGGGTGAAATTTTTTTTCTGGGGGGAATTTTAATTGGAGTGTTGCGTGGTTTCTTCCTTATCCACACTCGCAAATTCCTTCCTTTGTTTCTACTCTGTGCTTTTCAAATTTGGGTGCGGTGATGACTGACCGTACGGCAGTGGTTTCCATTGTAATTTTGCTGTTCATCAGCCTAAATTATACCAAATGTGGATCCATTTAATCTTATCCGGTTTTTAATAAGTTTTAATTTTATCCTAATCTTCTCCCCTTTTAATTTTTTTTTTTTAATTTATTTAGAAAGATCCTCCATTGGCAATCTTCATTCAAATTTCTAGTAGGTTGATGATAAAATTAGGGAAAAATCGAGGGTAAAATTGATATATATCAAGGATAATTTAATATAAAATTATCTTATATCGGTTTTTAATTTGAAACTTCTAAAATGTTAAAAGCAAAATTGAAATCTATAAATAGAGCGTAAATACTTTACTCTTCTTCAAAATTTCTAGTAAAATTAAGATAAATTACGTATTTATACATATTAAAATTTTATATTAGCTAATAGTGTATAGTTCAACTGGCATAAAATTAATATTTGACAACGAAGATATATGATCCTTTCTTTTTTTTTTTTTAACAACGTGTAGGATGAGAGATTTGAACCTCTAACATTTTGATCGAGAACACAAGTTATGACAGTTAAGTTATGCTCTGGTTGGCGATCAAGTGTCCTCATGAAGAACACTTACATTTAACCACTAATTTCAATCCTTTCAACCCAACTATTTGATTTGGTCACCTATCTTGGTCAATTTACCAAATTTAATTATTTGTCCAATTTGATATTGGATCACCTCATCTTTTTTTTAGTACGGGTCACCTCATTCTACTTCAATTTTAAGAAATTAAGTGTGTGTTTGGTTTAACTTTTCAAGTATTTAATTTTGAAAAAAAAAAATCATTTTGAAAAAATTTCTAGTGTTTGACAACCACTAAAAATGGCTTATTAGAAAATGATATTGAGAAATAAACTATTTTGAGAGAAACACTTCAAACCAACTTTTTAAAAAGAGTTTTAAAATGTACAATAACTTTGTATAAAAACAGTAACCAAACATGTCTAAATTGTAAACAATTTTTATACAAAACGTTTTTTAAATAATGCATTCTTGAAAAACATTTAAATTAAAATGTATTCCAGACGGACTCTAAATGTTATGTTTGTATTTAGTTAGATGGTGCTAAAAAAACAGCTACTATGTAATTGAATTTTTTAAAGTTCAAAAACTAAATTAGTAAAATTATTTAAATCTAAATATGAAATATGTTAAAAAATAATTTGGAGTTAAAAGTAGAATTTGAACTCATAGAAAATTATAGTTAGTATAGTTTAATGATAATCGACCTGCACTATTTTTCTTGAGGTCGGAAGTTCAAATTTTCATATCTCCCTTTATTGTACTAAAAAAATTTACTTATTGTATTCATTATATTTTGATTTTTTTTTTTTTTTTTTACAAATTTAGTTATTTTTTTAGATTTTTAGATCCCCATTCATGTTTAAGCTTTTTTTCCCTTAATATTTCTTAAAACGATGAAGTTATTTAACGGTTGATTAATTTATATGTCCCATAAAATAATAAGATTCAATCAATAAATTGGATATGATTGTTTTATGAATTAATCACGTCTTCTATTTTCAACCATACATTTCAGTCAACATTTAAATCATTCATTCCATTTGTTTTTTGTTTGTTTGTTTTTTTTTTCTTTCTTTTTTTTTTAAAGATAAATCATCATTCAATTTGTTAAAGTTGACACATGGCTCAGCAAAAGCAAAACAATAAGTTTCGTTATTAAAAAAAAAAAAAACACAAAACAAAATAAAATAAAAAGAAAAAAGAAAGTGGTCAAAATGGGTGTAGGTTCCAAATAAGACAAGAACTTGGTTTTTTATTTTGGTATTCTCAACCATAATTTAGTAAATAAAATTTATCATTAATTGTACATCTAATAATTTTGAAAAGAATTATATTGTAAGGCAATTGAAAATAAATTCTTTTGTTTTTTGTTTTTGTTCCTTTACTTTTGGAAAATTACAATTTGGTTAATTTAAATGACGTTTCATTAAAAGTATGTTAAATTACCAAAAATATAACAAAAGTGATTTTAATCATTTCAAAATCACTCCCAAACATGCATTAAGTTTGGTTGAATTATCAATAGTAAAAATAAAATAATTATGGTTTAAATCTCATTTTGACCTCAACTTCTAAAAGTTTCTTCTGTTTTTGTTGTTTGGATTTTTCAAAATATCTATTTTAGTTTTTTTTTTTTTTTTTGAAAAGAAATATCTATTTTAGTTTTAGCGATTGGAAAATTAATAATTTTAGTTATTATTATTATTATGTCAACTTGTTTCACTTTACCTAATACAGTCACAGTTAATCTATAGACAGTACATGTTAATATGAACAACGTATTACTGCACACTATTAATTTGTTGAACAATCGATATCGACATACAATAACATCAACAGCCAAATTGTTTTTTTTTTTTTATTTTTTATTTGAGAGACTAAAATAAACATTTAAAAATTTGAAGTGATCAAATAAAATAATCATGTTTTAATAAGTTGAGTTTAGTTAAGTTGGCTACGCCAAAATGAAAATATTCAAACATAATATTTAAATAGTTTAAAATCTAAAATAAGTGAATATAAAAGTTAATTGCGGAGCTAGAATTTTAAACTAAGGTCCCGTTTGATAACCATTTCGTTTTTTGTTTTTGGTTTTTGAAAATTTAGCTTATAAACACTCTTTTCACTCGTACATTTCTTTGGATTATTATCTACATCATTCTCATGTTTTCAAAAACCAAGTCAATTTTTGAAAACAAAAAAAAAAGTAGTTTTCAAAAACTTGTTTTTGTTTTTAGAATTTGACAAAGAACTCTAATGTCTCCTTAACAAAGATGAAAACCATGATGAGAAAATTGAGAGAAAATAAACATAATTTTGAAAAACCAAAAACAAAAAACCAAATGGTTATCAAACGGGACCTAAATTTTAAATATTGGTTTTTATTTGTTTTTGGTTACAAAGCAAACTTTCTTATTTTGATATTTTTTTTTTCGTTTTCCCCCAAAAATTGACTTCTACTTCTACAACACAATTTGAGTTTTCATAATTAAAAATAAGTTAATACGCAATGAAAATTTATTATAATTTTTGTAGTCAGAATTTAGAAGAATTCTCTCACGAAAAAACAATAAATCTATAACTAAAAAATAACAATCGTTCAGCATGCTGTTTCAAAAACGGAGAAAGAGAATTAAAAATTAAAAAGAAAAAAAAAAAATTAAGCATGATGTTTTCGAGTGTGACAGAATTTTTAATAAAATACAGACATATATTTTAAATTTAATTGGTGAATATGATGGCGTGGATATAATTAATAAAAAAAAAATTGGTGACTCAAATGGTCATCAAATTAATAATTTTAATGAAAATTTAATAACTTTAAACTACAATTGAATATAGTTAATATATCTTTCGCCTGCCTTAATTACAAATTAAATATCTTTATTTTATATTGAAAGTTGGAATATTTGAGGATGATTTCACATATATTTGCCCTTTATTTAATTTAAAAGTTCCAAGCCTATCCCTAATCACATTAAATAAGAAATGTTCTTTAAATTTTAGTTAAATTTTAAAATGAAAAAGTTGGTTTTTAAAACACATGTTTTTCTTTTCAAATTGATCAGTATTTCAAAAATAACTTTAATATGAAATATAAAATCACTATTAAATGAAGTTTTATCAAATAATTTTCTCAAAAAAAAAAAAAAAAAGTTTTATCAATTAAAGTATGTGTAATACATAAAATATGTTTTTTCTATTTCCTCCAAAAAAAAAACCTTTTTCTATTTCAAAAATTATTTTTCTTAAATAAAAAGTATAAAAAAAAAAAACAAGTGTGTATAAAAATAAATAAAAAGAGTTATCAAATAACTTTTGACCTTCTTCCAAAAAAAAAAAAAAAAAAAAAACTTTTGACATTTCTACCCTACTTTTATTTGGTTCAAGGTTTGATATGGTGTTTTTTTTTTTTTTAAACACGAGGTCATTAAAAAAAAAAGATTATTGGATTGACTAGTTTATATTTTAAAAAAGTAAACATATAAATAATTTCAATAATAAATAAACTTGATGTGTTTTCAATAATCACAATTTATCAATTTTTTCAATTGTTTTTAATATACGTCTAAAAGTTTATTGATAAAACTTGAAAAATTAATAGATATTTCTAAAGTACCCTAGAAATATCGATTAAAGAACATTGTTTATTGGTAGTATGAGTGAAAATAAGTAGTAGGTACTAATAATTAGTGTTATAGGTAATTTTGGACCACTCCGAAGCACAAAGAACAGATAACCGGATAGAGATAGGACCAGGAAATCGACCCAGAGGAAGACCAGACCAAAGGGTCGGCCCAACTTGGCCCGACCCATATGGTCGGTCTCAGCCCGAGGTCGAGGCCGACCATTCGGCCCGCTTGCGCGGGCCGAGCTCTTCCGCCTCTGTTCAGTCCCTGTTGCCCCTAGTCGTCCCGGTTCCACCTGGTTCAATTCGAAACGCCTCTGAATTCCTAAAAACCCTAGGAGCATGAGCAGATATTTAAACCCCTCTTCATCACTGAAAAAGGGATCTCGAAATTCATTCTCTGAACTCTCTACTTCTCCTCTTGCTCTTCCATGAGTTTTCTGACTTAAGCATCGGAGTCGGTGTGGCAAGCACCACACCGATGTGCAGTGTTTGCTTGTCTTGCAGGTCACGTCCTCCCCCTCTCATACAAATTTACCGTTAGTGGCACGTGAAGGTCAGGAGAGTCTTCAGATTTTGGCATCAACAATAAGTGTTTATAACTAATTTACAAAAATGTGATTATTTATTTAAATAATTTAAAACTATCCATTAATAATCAATAATATTTCTATTTTTCTATAAAAAAAAATAAATATTTATATCAATATCTTCATAAATACCACTTTGGCATTTAAATCCTTACTTTAAAATATATGATACGACAGATTATTTTTCCCCTTAAATATTTTGGCCAAGTCAAAGTGTATACAAATATAGGATACTATATCCCGAATATGTCATTCTCAAGCCTTTTATGCTTCCATATATAAACCATTCTTTATTTATCTTTGCTTTTTCATGGATTAGGATTTTCTTTTCAAGGAAAGTAATTTAAACAAAAGAATGTGAAGGAAAAAAATAGTTTTTTTTTTTTTAATTTTTTTTTAAACATAAAGTACCTTTTTGAAAAACTTTTAATTCATTGGCATGTAATAATGTTATGGGCATAAATTAAAGGCCATGCTTTTCATGTGGCTCTGAAGCTCCCAATAATTTGGTTTAAAGCATTATATATGTAATTGGCCCACATTGCACTACTAGTGAAGCAAGTTTATCATTTTTATCATTTGGATCAAACCTACTGAAATAAAATGAAATTCATTAAAAAAAAAAATTGAAATATCACATTAGTCCTTATACTTTCAATATATTTCAAAATTAGTTCCCACAATTTATTTATGGTTAAGTCTTTTGTCTAAAAATTTGGTAAACACATACTCGCATTCTGTCTTTTGTTTGATGAAAATTATTATTATTCTTTTGTCAAGTTGGATAAAAATTAATTTCAAAAGAACGATAAAGACTAATTTTAAGATATATTGAAAGTACAAAGATTAAATTTTGACATTAGAAATTATATGGATTAAAATAGAACGAGTCTTAAAAAATAGGAACAAAATGGTATTTTAAAAGAAGATAAACACTTATGTGAAATCTAGCTCATTGATAAGAAAGATATTAGTAACATTCTATAAATATGAGAGTTTGCAAGAATCTGATCCTAATAGAGAAGGGAATTCTTGATTTGACTATAAATGAGATTAGAATAGGAATGAAGATTTTTTTTTTTTTCTCTCTCATTTTGAGGATAAGGATAAATAAATTGTTCATCTTAATGTTAACTTCAACCTTATTTTTATTCTTTTAAAAAATATTACATTATAAACGAGGGAAAAAATGAATTATTCGAATCTACGACTTATAATGGGAGACAAATGCTGGAAGACACTATACTTTGACTATTTGAACTAACGTTAGATTATTTTGTGTTAATTATGTTTGAAGCATATAAAATAGAAATTAACTTGATTAAAAACATGTTAGATACCCTACAAAATGAACTTTTAAATCTTAAAACATTACAAATGTGTTGTTTTATATTTTGAAATGGTTGAAATGAAAGAATATATATAGCTTAATAGTTGTCTTAAAAAAAAAAATAATAAAGGCCTAAGAACCCCACATCTGATCCACTAGGATCCAAAGCCAATCTTATTTAGAAAAAATTGATGTTTGTGACTCTCATGCTATAATCTCAGAGAGCCTCAACTTTAGAAAAAGCATAAATCATTGTCACCTAGTTGCCCTTATGTGGAGGTTACATATTTTTTCTTCAGTTTCTTTATTATTGCAACTTTCTTTTAAATTTAATGTCAAATAAAGATATTGTCAATAAGGAAGTTTTTTTTTTTTTTTTTTTTGACAATATGTGGGGGTGGGGGATTCGAACCACAGATCTCGTGGTTATTAGTACAATTTTATGCCGGTTGAGCTATGCTCTTGTTGGCAAATTGTAATTTTTTCCTTCCCTTTTTTCAGCTTTTTTCTTTCTTTCTTCTTCTTCTTCTTATTTTTTTTTAGTACAAACCTAAACCTAAAACTATATAGACGGGGCCATTCATTATTATTATTTTTTTTTTATGAGGGATTAGTTATCAGGGAATGTTAAAGAGGTTTCACCATCACTATATTATCTTCGTCGTGACCCACCTCACTAATCTCTAAGGAGTGGAGAGGTTTCACCCACACCTTATGCCAACTCCAAGATACATTAAGAATTTTAAATTATCAATGTCTTAATTATTTGACAACGTTTTCTAGATTTGAATTTTTTGTTTTTCAAAATTAATAAAAACTAGACAAGTTATTTGACTAAAAAAATATCTTTACATAACAAAAATCAATACACATTTGATTTTTTTTTTCTTTTGCTTTATGTGTTATTCTACATAAAAAGAATGTAACGTTTGGTCATTAATGAATTTCTAAGGTATTAAACAACTATTAAATTATGTTAACCTAAGGCATAATGGTTAAGAAGCACCCTACAAAAAGACATTCTCTATACAGACCGAAGGCTCGAATCTTCGACCTCAACCCAACAATCAAGTAACATTGCATCCTAAAAAATGTTAGAGATACGTATTGGAGAAAGCGAGGAAGTTGAAACAGATAACATAGAAACAACCAGAGACAATTTAAAGAAAGATATACTGCGGTTTCTATAATTTTTTTTTGGTTAGATGATGTGGATTGATATCTCAAACAAAACCTTGACGTTTTTGTCGATACGAGATACATTTAATATGTTATTAATGAGTGAATGGAAAGAGAATGGGACATACATCGTGTAAGAAAGGGCATGGAGAGGAAGAGAAGAGAAAGGGGATGCCTTGGCACAAGGGGAAGAATGTGAAAGTTTAAGGGTTTAGGATTAAAGGAAGGCCACATGCTACTCTTGTACTCGGTACTTAGTGGTTGTTGTTGGTGTTCTTTAAGTTTGCGGTGCCGCAAAATGTACAGCACCCATTCATAATTAATTCCCATACATCCTTGCCATGTCTAATTATATTTGGACAAAACTTGGAGAAATTATTAGGTGCTTCCGGTACAATGAGACAGGTAGTTTTGCACTATTGGATGTAAAAGATAGAATTTGTACAAGTATGTCGATTTTGTATTCGACAGTTATGAAGAGGCAGACAAATTTGAAGATGTAAATCCGACGGTTTTAAAGAAGAAGCCTCATTGCACGGGAGCATCAAATATTTTTTTTCCAAAACTTGCTACTATACAGTTTTGCATTGACATGTGTCTAGGCACAAAAATGGCTACAACCCTTATATTTTATCGACCTCCTTTGTGGAAAACTATTCAATAATGCAACTGTCAATCCTAACATAGTTCAATGGATAAGGTACTAATTTTTTCAAAAAAAAAAAAAAAAAAAAAAGACAAGGTACTAATTACAATTTCATAGGTCAAAGGTTCAATCTCTCACTTCCTCCATTTTTTTTTTTTTTTTGACAATCACTTCCTCCATTGTTGAACTTAAAAAAATTGTTTAGTGTGTGATTGCCACATTGTGGGTGTTCTCTTTTGAACTCTTGGATGCAAGTTAAACCACAATTGGAGAAATTATTAGAGGAGATTGTCGCAACGTGGCTGACAAGTTTACACCATTGGATGTATGCAAGAGAAATTACAAAAATATTTCGAATTTGTATTTAAATGACTATAATTAGGAGGCATGTAGGTTTTTGAATATGTATCCCAAATGGGTATTGAGGGAGTCACATTGTGACGACTTCATTCAATATTTTCCATAAAACAATCAATTTTTTTTTATGGTTCAAGAATTGTAGAGATAGAGATTGAATGATCGATCTTTGAGATTTATATTGTGATATTTTTCAGATCTCCTTTTTACTCTCTCTTGTAGTCTCTTTTCTCTCTCTAGTCACTCTCTCTTGATTTTGTGGTCCTCTCCTCTCTTTTTTCTCTAAACTTTGCCACACACTCTCTCCTCTTTCTACATTTTGTGGTCTTCTAAGCTCTCTCACTCTAAAACTTTTTTTTAGGAGCATTTTCAAATAATGTGTGTATATGGAAAGTTAATTGAAAAACACAAATCTGACCAAAGACCTCCTATAGAGGCCCAAAAGAAGTGTGGCTTCTGCTCAGGCCCAAATATTAGGCCCAATTGAGACCCAAAATCAGAAATGGTCCAATAATATATCGCTAAAGAAAATATTTACAAATATATTTTTAAATATTTCTTTTCATATTTTTCTTCTCAGGTTGCCTCATATGGTTGCCAGATTTTTTTTTTTTTCTATTTAAATATATTTTGGGTTCTTTCTCGTATACCCTAATAAATTTTAATGTGATCAATATTTGTTTAAGATTATTTCCTTAAAAAATTATATAATCTATAAAACCTTTTAGAGTCTTTTCCCGTATTTAATCTAGGGCATATGGATTAATAGTCTAAGACATTTAGGTCCCGTTTGATAACTATTATTTGTTTCTGGTTTTCGATTTTTCAAAATTATACTTGTTTTGCTCTCAATTTTCTTACCATGGTTTTCATCTTGGTTGGAGTTCTTAGCTAAATTTCAAACAAGTTTTTGAAAACCATTTTTTTCCCTCAAAATTTGACTTGATTTTTGAAAACATGGAAAAGATGTAGGTAGCAAACCGAGAAATAGATAGGTGGAAGAAGTGTTTATAAGCTTAATTTTCAAAAACCAAAAACAAAAAACGAAATAGTTATCAAACGGGGTCTTAGTTTTAGAGTTTAGCATTTTCTGTTTTTGTATTATTTTCTTGGGTTTGGGTTTAAAGGTTTTTTTTTTTTTTTTTTTTTTTTTTTTTTTTGCCCCCTCTCTCTCTCTCTTATTTTGGAAATGAGATTTAAGATTTTAGAATTTAGAGTTTTATTATTTAGGATTTAGGGGTTAGTTGGTGGAACATTCTCATACATAGAAAAGAAAAGGTTAATAAAACAACATTGTAATTCCACATATAAAAATCACAATTTGAAATATAAAATCTTGAAAATTAATAAGATATTATATAGCCTTGTAAGCTAGATTTTGCAGATATGTTGCCTAAAGTTTTGTAGTCAACATATTCTCATTATTAAGGGCACAGGTGTAGGCTCTCCTACATGCTTAAATTATGGTCTAATTTTGTGAGACATATTTGTAAATATTTTTTTTACAACTATTTGTCAATATTTGTAGCTAACGGTATATACACCTAAAAAACTTCAATAATCATAAATATAATATTTTTGAACGAAATCATGGTTTATTTTGGTATAATCCATATATTTTTATTTTATCTGATAATCGTTTATTTAGTTAATAAATGATTGACCTATAATCATAACAATCATTTTTTTTTACAAAATGGAGAAGGGGGGATTTGAACCACAAACCTCGTGGTTATCAGTATAACTATATGCTAGTTAAGCTGTGCTCTTGTTGGCTTAATCATAACAATCATTGATCCATCTAAATGTTGAATAATCATAACAATCACTAGTTGGTGTATGTCCATATTTTATTTACATAAGGGTTGATTTACTTCGTAGATTTTTTTTCCCTTTTTGCTTTGTAAAATATCAAAATTTTGTAGTACTAACACGGTAACCAGTAATATCAAAACATGTATAAAAAACTATACAGACTTGAATCTTCATTCAATGAAAGTGGTGAATCCATAAACTTTAATCAGGTAGGAACGTCTGCCAAAATAAGCATAGTTCAATGGTAATTGACATGTACCTTCAACCAAGAGGTCTATGAGGTTCGAATCTCCCCACCCTAAACGTTGTTAAACTCAAAAAAAAAAAAAAAAATCAGGTCGAACGTCGTGCTGGAGAGCTCTATTGCATATACACATATATATGATGGAAGTAGTTAACCTAACTAGCTAAGTTAAGAAGGGTAAAGAGATCGAGTAGGTGAATGAATACTATTTGAGAACAAATGATCTTTTTATTAAAATAAAAAGCTATTAAAAACAAAAATTTCTATATACTCATACATGTCAAAAGGTCTCTCGCTAAAGCAATGCAAGTCATGATGACATATATAATTATAAGACCCTTTTAAAGGGAAAGTTGTTTGAGGTTTTTTCGGTCTTATCCGTTATATATATTTTTTACTCAATATCTACTTTAGATTAAATTTCTTTTTGTCTTTTCTATAAATTTTCTCCATTAGCAACATTTTATAAGAATGGTTGGCCCTATTGCTGCCAAAAAAGAAGCATTTACATTTGGGTATGTAAAATCATATGAAACATATATAAAGACTTTTTGTATGATTGAGATAAAAAAAATCAAAAGATTCCCACTTTTGCAATGCCTTTTCTCTAGCAAAAATCCCTGCCTAGATCTCTTTTAAAGTTTGTTCTTTTTTATAAAAAAAAATCTCTCTCTTTATCTTTTTTTTTTTTTTTTTTTTTTTTTTTTTTTTTTTCAACTAAAGCTTTTAATCCCTTTTTTTTTTTACTTTGCTTTTCTGGGTCTGGCATGTCCACATGATTCTTAAATATTTTGCCCACCAAATGGTGAGGCAAAAATCATCACTTTATCATGCTTTTGTAAGTTACATTTGAAAAGGGTGGATTCAATTGAATTTTATATGAATCTTGTATATATAATTTTGTTCTTAACAGAAAACTTAATTAGTTCAACCCCCAAATTGTTATTAATCATCACTCCAAAACCTTACAAAAGGGAGTTATATTGTTTATTTAATTTATTCATGGGTAAGAAACCACACTATCATGGAGTGAAATCAAAGTATATATACAAGTCCCAATAGAAAAGGAATAATTTGACCTTAACTAAAAAGAAATCCTCTTTTCTTTCCAAGCATCCTAGTAAACACTAACGTTAACACATGCATAGTTTTTTTTCTTTTTTGTGTTCAATTACATTTGGGGATAAAAATTATTCCAACGTCTAACTTCTTGGTCGAAGATTCATGACAATTATCACAAAACTATGCTCATTTTCACAACATAAGATGTCATAAATAATTCATGAGAAAACTATTTTCATCCATTAACCAATCTTACCAATTTTATATATACCTTTTCACTTTGGCTACAAAGTTTAAGTTACAAATGAAAAAAAAAAAGGTTGAAAAAGTACTAAGTTGATCGATAACGATTAACATCCAATGACGACGAGTAGTGGAGGCGGCGGCGATGACGATGACGATGACAACGACGACAAAGATTACAGAGAAACTAGTTAGGCATTTGTTTGTAAGTTATTGTTCCTCGGATGTGGAACAGAATTGCCAGTTGGGTTTGCTCCAGAATGCACTTCATGTAAAATCTTCCTTTGGACAAGAGTATAATCATCCTTAAGCTAATTTAGAAACCAAAAAAAAAAAAAAAAAAACCAAAATAAATTATCAAATTATTTGATATTATTGTAAGAAAAAATTCTAAATATTCTAAATAGATAATGAAACAATAAAAAAAAAAAAAAAAACAAAACAAAAAAAGAGAGATGCTTACAAATTGAGAGTGAGTTGTCCTTGTTGATGATGATGCCTCTCTTTCAATCAGAGCATCTTACCAAGATAGATTAAGTTGCAAAAATATTAGTTGATTAAAAAAACAACAATTTTTGCTAAAGTGAGCTTAGCTCAGCGGTAATTGGCATGTACCCTCGTCTATGAGGTTCGAATCCCCCCACCTCAAATGTTGATGTACTAAAAAAAAAACTTTTTTTTTCATGAGTGAGAGAGAGAGAAATTACCTTGAAGTTTTGAAGGTGATGATAATGGAGAAAGAGGGAAGATGAAAAGAAGTGAAAGGATGAGGAAAAATGAAAGAAAAAGAATGAGAAACTTTTGGTTGTTCTTCATTATTATATTATTGCATGCATGTTTGATAATGGAAGAAGAAGAAGGAAAACAAGGCATTTCTGCTAGAGAGACAAAGAGAGAGAGAATCAAAAGTGATAAGGAAAAAAAAGAGGAAACTGCCCATATATATAAAGTTCTAATTGTGCATAGTTTTGCCACACTAAATTTTACCCTTTTTGAATTTGGATTTTCATGATTGATGAAGCTTTTCATTATACTAAGTTTTTACCACGTGTGTTGCATGTGTAATAATTTGAGGAAAATATTATGAACTAAAATGAATTTAAAACCAATTAAGATTAGTTTTATACATTCTTATAGAAGTTTAAGCAAAATATATACATTCTTAGTTTTTGAAAATTAAGACTATAAACACTACTTCCACCTACAAATTTCTTTGTTTTTCTAATACATTCTTTCCATGTTTTCAAAAATCAAGTCAATTTTTGAAAACTAAAAAAAAGTAGTTTTCAAAAACTTGTTTTTGTTTTTGAAATTTGGCTAGGAATTCAAATGTGCCCTTGACAAAGATAAAAATCATGATAGGAAAATTGAGAGAAAACAAGCATAATTTTCAACAAACATAAAACTAAAAACCAGATGGTTATAAAACGGGGCCTAAATTACGAATTTTGATTCTCGAATTTGAAAACTAAAAGATAAAATCACATAGTAATAAAAAAATTAAGGGTACCTGAAACAAACAATGAGAGGAGAAAAATAGTTGTAGATGTGAAAACCAATTGAAGAAGATGAAAAATTTATAGACGAAATTTAGACTCAAATCAAATATTCTTTTGAATTTTATTAAATTACGAATTTTGATTCTCGAATTTGAAAATTAAAAGATAAAATCACATACTATTTTGATTTTTATTAAATTGTGAAATTTGATTCTCGAATTTGAAAACTAATTATGTAATTATCTGAAATTTAGAGGGGTATTCTGGTCTAAAAATATTTTTCAGGAATCCTTACCTTTTAATATTGTACAGAGTGTAATTATCATATCCCTTTTTGCAACTCATATATTTTTATTTAGGGGAAAAAATCACTTGAACTTAATTAGGGACGTGTATCGATTATTACCATATATATAGACTTTCAATTTCATTAAAAGACACCTCTTGAATTTGTATTATTAAAGTTATTGATATGCCAACGAAAGCGTAGCTCAACTGACATGATGCTTGTACCTTCAATCACAAGGTTAGAGATTCAAATCCTTCGTCCCATATGTTATAAAAAAAAAGTTATGATATAAGAAGATTAGATTTACACCATATCTCATCGGCTTAAGCTTTTGGATTCATTGATGACCCTCTAAAGATGGAGTGTTAAGGTATAACCAGAGTTGTTTCACAATTACTGTTGAACTATACTCACTTTTTACGAGATATGTTTGATTTATATTTTTTTAAAAATAATCTGTTTTTAGAGTTGTTTTATGAATGCCCTGATATTAGTTTGGGTTAAATTGAATTAGGATAAAGTACATAATTATTTATGTAATCTTTTTTTTTTTTTTTTTTTTTTTTTTTTTTTAATTTTTGTTTACTTTAATAGCCAATCAAAACATATAGTTCAACCATGATAAGAATACATCAATTACTGTTTTTGAGATGGAAGGTTCTATCTAACCCGCCAATAAGAGTATAGCGCACAAGTAGTATAAAGTTGGTACTTTTGACTAAGATGTCATGAATTTAAATTCGCCAACCCCGAAATTCAAAAAAAGAAAAGATTCTATCTACCCCACAATTATTGGACTACAAATAATTATTTCACTTAATAACTATTTTAAGATTTTTTTTTTTTTTGGTCTCCAAAGATGTTAAGGAAAAACACAAGTTCGATCAAAATTTTAATTTCAATATGTGAATATATACCATTTTCACTATTTTTAACAAAATTTTAGAACATAACTCGAACCAATCCAATAATTTTTATCACATAACGTAATTAAGTTGGATCAAATTTATCCTTAATTAGGGTGATCTACAATTCGAACGTTCAGTTTGAATCCAATAAAATATAAACAATCCATGAAATTAACAAAACTCTACGAGATAAACAGACCCACGTGTCAAATATAGACTCAATTTTTTAACACTAGAATACACAATTCTCATTCATATGCCAGAAACACCTAAATCTTTGGAGTCACTAGAAGGATTATCTGGTTTGACAAGTGTTGGTGAAATTGAACAATAAGAAAGTTTCATTTGCCTTCTTCTGTGTTCTTACATTTTGGTGTGCTTCCTTAAAATCAAATGGGCAAAGCCCCCAAAGAAAAAAGGAGAAATAAAATTTTAAAAAGAAAAGCTAAAGAGCCTATTTGGCTGTCCAATAACAAATTCACATCAAATAACTCAAAAGTTGGAAAAGTTTTCTAAATTATTTATTCACATAAAAAAAAAAGTTGGCCATAAAAAATCAAATATGTACCCTTCAAACAGACTGGAGGAGATTCAGCACTGATTTCCTATCAGGCATGCTAGGAATGGCTCCCTTCACTTGAACACAAAGTGAGGCTGCAGCAGCTGTTCAAAGTAAGAAGAAATATCCATCAATTGACACGGAATAATACTCGGTCCTATACCGATAAACAGCACACCCCTTGTCGTCTACCGACACGGTCTAATTTTGTTGGATCAAGAGTACTGTAATGTAATAGACTGATTCCTTTTCCCCACCCGTCAATGGTAATAACGCTAGAGAATGACAGAAGGCATACCGGCAAATTTCAGGCATTCTTCCTTCGACTTTCCTTCGACGAGTGCCACAGCAAAAGAAGCGGTAAAAGTATCGCCAGCTCCAGTAGTATCAATTACTTTCTTGGCTGATATAATGGGTTGTCTGATTGGTTCTTCCCCTTGTGTAAACAAAGCAGATCCTTTGGCCCCAAGTTTTACAAGAACTTGCTTGACACCCTGAAATCAAGCATTTAGCAGAGTTAACAGCAGATGGAAAAAACACTTGAGATCTGGTTATGATCTCTGACGACGATAAAGCAGCAGATCAAATCGCTGTGCAAGGATGACATACACAAATCGAGAAATCTATGAACAACAGCCAAGACAGTAAATCCACGATTTTCAAGTTACCAGAAAGCCTTGATTTTTGAAAATTAAGCTTACAAACACTACTTCACCTAAGAGTTTCTTTGTTTTGTAATCTACTTTTTAAACATGTTCTCAGAATAAACTAAAAATTGTTTTTATTTATTTTTTTTTTTTTTCTTTTTGGAAATTGGCTAAGAATTCAAATGTTTATTTAAGAAAGGTGAAAACTAGAGTAAAGAAATAGCAAGGAAACAAGCACAATTATCAAAAACAGAAAACTAAAAATGAAGTCATTATCAAGCAGGGACTTAGGTATTCGAATTGTTTATACTAGAAAATGCATATTTAATAGAGAAAATTCATCCAAGTTGGAAACAATGACATCAAGAAAAACTTTCTTCAGTGCATGGGTAACTCACCATTTGATAGCATTTTTCTACAGCTTGTCCAATCTGTTCAAAACTTTCGGTTGGGCATCCTGTTAAACGACTTAGCTCGCTTTCATTTGGACTAAATATATCAACATGGTCAAGCAGTTCCTGTGGGATAGGAGCGTCAACTCCTCCAGCATCTAAAATTACTGGAACCCCAGCACTCCTGGCAGCCTGCAGCCATTATGGTTCATCAGATGATAAGAAACGTTTTTTTTCCCTCTTCAGATTAGAAACGTTGTTCTAAGCAAAAGACAGAAATTTGTGCATTAGAATAGCTGAACTGCAAAGAGGTCAACAAAATGATGCAGAGCCGAGACCAAAATTTTTATGAATTAACCATCCCAATTTCGTCAAAATGGAATTGAATGAGGTTAAATCAACTCTGAGAACAATTTTTTCAAAATTTAAACATTATCAATCATTACATTATTAGGCACCATCTCAGAAATTAAGGCCTTCTGAATCGCTCTGCCATACAAGAAGCTATTAACAAAAGGAATTTCGGGAGATACGATGTTAACTCAAATCTAAGCCAACTAGCATTAACAAGAAAAAAAGGAAACAAGAACAAGCGTTATTACAAAAGAATATGAATAAGATGGATCAAGGAACATAAAAAATCGAAGGACGCCCCAAAATTCATTGGACCATACAGCACCTGCACCAAAAAATCTTTCAGAAGGGTCCTTTGATTTCATGTTTAGTTTACGGGAAAGGTAACCATTTCTAAATTGCACTTCCTGAACTAAAGCAAACTAAGCCAGTTAGGTAACTTGAAAGGTGAGGTTTTTTTTTTGTGTGGGTGGGGGGGAGATAGAAGTCTGGGAAAAAATGGAAGGAAAAAAATTAATGAATATCTTCCTAATGGCTCTATTTTCTAAGGTAATTGAACCATGCGTGCCGAAAAAATTAACTCAAATCACTCAAACTCAGACCAGCTCACCACTCTAAATAAGTCCATTACTTGGTTTGATATTCCTGATATGTTTGTAACTGTTTAAGGAAACCATAATGCTTTTTAAGTTATGGTGATATTACTGAATGACGAGTTACAATTTCATATCTATTTTACAGTCTGGCCATCGCATCAAATGAAAATTAAAACTTCATAATGAAATCTAGAAATTTCAACTCCTATTTCCAATGTAATAACATATACAAGCAAACAAGGGAGGAGAAGAAAAACAGCATGTGCATTCAGATTGAACAATACTTTCAAATAAGAATCAGGGACTGAATGCAAGCAAGAACAAAATATCTCAGCAGAATGACTTTGACCAAGAACAAATTTATCAAGACTGCTGGCAATAGATATGTGTGTAGGTCTGATAATGCAACTGATGAACCACAAAAACATGATTGCCAAAACATCACAACAATATGATAACAGAACCCCAAGTAAACCACACATTTTCCCCTTCATTTGTTTATAGAAAGTTAAGGACTTACTTACTTTACAGTTTACATTGACTAAATAAACAAAGTAGTTAAAGTGTGAGATTTCTGAATGTTGAGAAAAATTATGCACAGATCATGAAGTAAAACATCTTTGTTTAGCTACTTTTATATCATTAAAGTTGAATTTCAATAGCTCAAAATAAAGGTCCCACGACACTTCAGATAAGTTCAAGACTAGTGTCTCTTTGAATTTTTATTCTAAAACCTAGATATTATAATCCCAGTTCTATAAATGTTTTGATATTGTTTTAAAAGAAAATAGACTTCCATCACTGAAGGTCTTAAGCTTTCTGCTACCAGAGAAACAAAAAATCATAAAAATCAGATTCTTACAAATGCCATTAATGCTAGGTCCAACAATCTCAACCATAAGAGTAATGCAGAACCAGTTCAAATCATTAATCAATCACAGGAGTGAAAAGAAATCCGATCCCTGACCTTAGCAACTTGGATGTTGACTGAATCAGGAATCTCCCTCTGAAGCAGAACAATCCCAGCATTTCTTATAACCTCCAAATCACCATCAGACAACACCTCAGGCCAACAATTCATATTAGCTCCACCAACAATGATGATAGAATTCTGCCCACCGGACTGCAACATCACCACGGCGTGCCCCGTCGGCGCCGCCGCCACAGTAGCCAAATGATCAAGCCGCACTCCGCCGTCCTCAAGCGCCGTCGTGATCAACTTCCCATGAGCATCCTCACCCACCTGACCCACAAAGTAAGTCGGGTACTCGAGCTTGCCGCCGCAGCAGGCCTGATTGGCCCCCTTGCCGCCGGCCAGAGTCTGACCGTTCCTGGCGGAGATCGTCTCGCCCTCCTCCGGCAGCCGGTCGATCTCCACGTAGATGTCGGCATTGGCCGATCCGACCACCACCAACGGCGGCATCCCGGCGGCGGTTACTGGGGTTGGGGTTTTTGATGAATCGATGGAGAAACGGGGAATTGGGAGTCTAGAATTTGAAGGGTTTTGTGGATTTGTGAATTGAAGATGTGGGGATGGGAATTTGGTGGACCTTGCTGACACTCTGAGGAAGTTTTCCGGCAATGGTGGCCAATAATCCAACGGCGAATGTAAAATTGCCTTCATGATTTCGTCGGAGAAGAAGAGGGGCGTTGAAATTGAGGAGATCAAAATTGAAATTGCCTTCTTCTCTTACTCTTTCTTTAGTCACTCAAATCTCCGATTCCGACCGGCTACAGCGAATTTTTGGAATTTGTTTGAAAATCGAAATGGCGAAGATAAAATTTTGTTTAACCAAATCATTTTAAGAAATTAAAAAAAAGGGGTTTATTTTCTTACCCTTTTGAGTGAGGTTAATTTTTTTAGTTTTACAAAATTGAATTTAACTAAGTAGTAAAACTATTTTTTTTAAAAAAAAAAAATTGAGATTCTAATTTCTAAATATTAGAAAGTTTAAATATTTATATGAAGGATATATTTAAAAAATAAAAGAATAATACTATAATAGTAGACTTCCTACCTCCAAAAAGTTAATATCTTAATAAATATATATATATATATATATATATTCAATCCTTAACATGACCCATTGGCATGTAGCCTTAACTAAAAGGTTAAAGATTTAAATGCCAAAGTGAGCATAGCTCGGCGGTAATTGACATGTACTCTCAATCATAAAGTTAGAGGTTTGAATCTCCCCACCCTCGATTGTTGTACTAAAAATAAACTTTTATGGAATGGAGTATTATTCTTAATTATTTAATATAATAATCCATCAATCAAAGTTATGACGTTTGGATAATTCTAAACAACATTACCCAAAAAAAAACATTTATATAAATATTAATAAACGATAATTTCTTCCCGGGGAATGGATTTGAATTTCTGCACATTTTTTTTTCAAGAGAAAGGAATTAAAAGGAAAAACCAAAAAAGAATTGTTCAAATTATTTTTCAAGTGAATAGTAACTAAAGGGAAAAAAAAAGCACGTTTTTTTTCAAGAGACAAGTAATTAAATTAAAAGAAAAAAACAAAGGAAAAGAGTTGGAAATCGTTTTAGCTACGTAAAATCCAATTATGCCAAAAAATAACGAACTCCCGGATAAGAACAGGTGTAGGGTTTTGAAGACCGGTTGTACGAAAGTTGTATGACCTTACTGGTCAAAATAGAATTGTGAAACCAAAATAGATGAAGTGTAAAATTAAAAGAGTTGGGCAAAAGATGGTGAAGCAACCCAACACAAAATCTCCATAGTGTAGTCAACATGCAGCTCACCTGAAATTATCTCCCAAAAATACTTCTCAAACATAGCCATCCCTCTCTCTCTCTCCTCTCGGAAGGAAAATTGTTCGATGTTGCTACTTTTTAATAACCGTTTGATGCAAGTTCAAAATTTGTCTACTCATATTAACCATTCGATGTAGATTCAAAACATAGTTTTTAATTTCTCTTATTGCTTTTCAATAATCGTTCGATGCAAGTTCAAAATTTGTCTACTCGTATTAATAACCAACCATTCACTACATATTTGAAATATGAAAAAACTTCCCTGCATACCACCATTAAAATGTTGACAACTAGGAGAGATAATTTTTTTTTTCTCATTTTCTCTCTTCCTCTTTCTTAGTTGTCAAGATTTTAATAGGGTATGTAGGGAGATCCCTACATACCGGTATGCATGGAAGTTTTGTTCTTTGAAATATAGTTTTAAATTTCTCTCTCTTCTCCTTTTTAATAACCATACAATGCAGATTCAAAATTTGTCTGCTGAATTCACCATCTGACGCAGATTTAAAATACAGTTTTTAACTTCTCTCTCATACATGATAATAGCTCATCCATATTTTTGTAGCCTTGAATAACCTCTTCGATTATCTCTCTACGTTTTCATCAATCTCTTCTCTCTTTGTCTCTCTACATCTCCATGTGTCCTAACTTTTTGAAGCTTTCCCACATTTCCCCACATGGCCAAAAAAACCTGAGCTTAGCCTAAAAATGAGAATGGAAATGGAGGCCATGGCCAGGTCAAATCTTCTTGTTCAAAGGTGGACTAAGCCTATGAATGGAAATATTTATGGTTCACTCTTCTTGCCTTTCCATATATAACTTCCCACAGTATTCATCAGTTTGGTGAGTTAGCTCATCTCCTTGTTAGCATTCTTACAACCAATCTCTCTCTCTCTCTTTCTCTCTTTCTACACCTTTATCTCTCTCTCTCTCTCTCTCTGTCTATCTTCTTCATGGACTTGCCAATGAAGAGGCCTATTTCAAATAACCAAAGAACCCATTACAGAATAGAAGCCAGAAATCTTTGTTACAAAATAAGTGAGAGTTTTTATGGGTTGAATTGGTTGAGTGTTGATGGGAGTTCAAAGAGAGGTCCAAAGTTCATTTTGAAGAATGTGAATTGTGAAGCCAGAGCTGGGGAGATTACAGCCATTGCTGGTCCTAGTGGGGCTGGTAAAACAACATTGCTAGAGATTCTTGGAGGAAACATACCTTTGAGGAAGATTTCAGGCCAAGTGCTTGTAAATGATCAGCATATGGTTGAGAAAGCGTTTCCGAGAATCTCGGGATACGTCACGCAGGATGATGCTCTTTTCCCTTTGCTCACAGTTGAAGAAACGCTCATGTACAGTGCTCTGCTGAGGCTTGCTGGTGGGAGAAAAGAGGCGGAATCTAGAGTGAGGAAGCTGATGAAGGACCTCGGTTTGGAGCATGTTGCGGCATCGAGGGTTGGAGAAGGATCGAACCGAGGCATTTCGGGAGGCGAAAGGCGGCGAGTTTCGATTGGAGTTGAATTGGTTCATGACCCAGCTGTGATTTTGATTGATGAACCCACCTCAGGATTGGATTCAGTCTCAGCACTTCATGTTATGTCAGTGCTTAGAAGAATGGTCATTAACCAAGGTAAGACTGTTCTTTTAACCATCCATCAACCCGGTTTTCGAATCCTGGAACTTTTCGACCGTCTGATTCTGCTTTCGAATGGAGTTGTGATGCATAATGGATCACTGAATCATCTTGAGGAAAGGCTTAAGCTTGCTAATCATCAGATCCCTCACCATGTCAATGTGCTTGAATTTGCCATTGATGTTGTGGACAGCTTGGCTATGCATACTTCAGAAACTTTCAACAAACTCCATTACCTGCAAAACAAGGTTGAGGATCAAACAATAAGAATTCCACGCCTCCACAAGAACGACGAAAAACCGATTTCTTACCAGAATTCTAGATCCAAGGAAGTAGTAATACTAGGACAAAGATTTTTCAAGAACACATTTAGGACCAACCAACTCTTTGCTACAAGAGTCATTCAAGCCTTGGTGGCTGGATTGGTACTTGGGACCATATTCTTCAGAACGGGGAATAGTACCAGCAAAACTGCATTGCAAACTCGGCTCGGGTTTTTCGCCTTTAGTCTCACTTTCTTGCTGTCTTCAACTACAGAGGGTCTTCCAATCTTCTTGAGAGAGAGAATGATCCTAATGAGAGAGACATCAAGAGGTGCTTACAGAGTATCTTCCTATGTTTTAGCAAACACCCTCATATTCCTCCCTTTCCTTCTGATGGTCTCTCTCCTCTTTGCAGCCAGTGTTTACTGGTTGGTCGGTTTTAAAAACGACATTTTCGGGTTCTTCTACTTCTCCCTAGTCGTTTGGATGGTCGTTCTGATGTCAAATTCTTTCGTAGCATGTTTCAGTGCTCTTGTTCCAAATTTCATTACAGGAACCTCAGTAATAGCAGGGCTAATGGGGTCTTTCTTTCTCTTTTCTGGTTACTTCATCTCAAAGAAAAACATCCCCAACTACTGGATTTTCATGCACTACTTGAGTCTTTTCAAGTACCCATTTGAGTGTTTCTTGATAAATGAGTATGGAGGAGAACAAGGGAAGGGAAGATGCATAGAATCCAAACAAGGAGTTTGTACAACATATGGAGAAATGTTCTTAAGACAACAAGGTCTAAAAGAGTCACAAAAATGGAGCAATTTGGCAGTGATGTTGGGATTCATTGTTGGGTACAGAATCCTCTCTTTTGTGATCTTGTGGTACAGATGTTACAGAGCCAGAAGCTAGATTGATATTTGTTTGTTGGTAGTTTTCTTTTCATTCAGATTTATTTATATCTTCTTTGTTCAGATCAGTTGAAAATTTTAGAATGTTAGAAATGTTATATCTTTATACAGAAGAAATAAGATTCACAAATTCATCATTTTTCATACAATAAAGTTTGATCAAAGCACATTCCATGTTGATCCTATTTACCTTTAACAGTGAGGAAGTTATTGGTTCATCTTTTGAAAAAGATGTATAAGTTCTGTTTTTTTTGTAAAGTTTTGGTCTTTGTTTTTGGGGTTTTGTTTAGCCTTTTTCTTGTTCTTTTTCTAAATGGAAGAAGAGGGAGAGGAAGATTTAACAATCAAAAAGCACAACATATCAAGCAGCTCCATATCTTTTATATGCAAATATATCAACATGGAGGGAAGATGAAAACATAAGAAATGGAGGGATGAATTTTCTTTCATGCCAACAAGATCACAGATACAAAGAATTGTTCAATATATACCTCGAGTACACGACACGTCATGTGATAAAACTCTACATCAACAAGAAATGTAGTAAAATGTATTTTCTCACTCAAAATCCATCACTAAGAGCTCTAAGAAAGCACAGTCAAAAACTGACACATGAAGGTGGAAAAAGTGTTCAAGTAGAATTCAAGTATGTATTCATGATAGAACAGAATATATATACCTTCCTTTAATTAGAAGGCTCGCTAATCAACAAATAATTTCCAACTCAGTTACTACGATCAAATATCGAATTGAAGGTTATCGTAGCATATGAGGTGTCCATGAATCCTGACGATGAAGTTGAATCTGTTGGCTTTCCTGAGTCTTCAGTTGATGCAAGCTTCAAATCGGACTCGCCTTTCTTGCCTAGTACATCTTTTCGAAGCATGAACTCTGAAAGCATTCCTGGTCTGGATATTGTTTGATCAGATATATCAATCTCTCCTGTTAGCATCTTGACAACCGTCGACATAGATGGCCGGAGTTTTGGCATATCTTGAGTGCAGAGAAGACCAACTTTTAAATATCTGCAGGCCTCCTCAGCCTCAAACTCTCCACGTAATGATATGTCTACCAATTCCAGCAATTGCCCTTTCTCATGATGCTCCCACACCTGTAGCATTTACATCTCTTTGTTAGAACCACCAACATATTAAAGCTTTCCTAGGCTGGCAATATATTGCAAATTAGCCATTGCATCATAGAATGTTTTTTTCACATTTTATTACAAAAGGATGGGTTCAATCAATATGCTTCAAGTATTTCCATTCTTCTCATCAAAATATCTAGGGATAAGTATAATTCTTCTTAAAATAAAAAATTGTCCCCTGCTCTCCATATTCCATTGTTATATATAAATCGAAAAACACCTCAAGGAATTTGAATTAGAAACCAAATCAAGTCATGCATAAAGAGAAAATATTTAAAGTACCAATTTTGCCCTTAAGTTACTTACAAATCATCAATCACTTCACACCAAAAATGAATTACACCCCGTTAGGGTCCACATATCTCCATAATGGTATGATATTGTCCACTTTGGGCATAAACCCTCATGACTTAGCTTTTGATTCCACCCAAAAAGTTTCATACCAATGGAGATAGTTGTCCTCACTTATAGACCCATGATCTTCCCCTTATCTAGCCAACGTGGGACTTGGGTCTCACTCAGTCCCAACACATTCATTTCGAAGACAGAAGACAAAGTAAGATTAGAGCAAAGCTCCAACTAGCTTCCCTTCCTCCTTAAACTTCATATAAAGTTAATGATTCTCTCACGTCATGGTCTGGCAAGGGAGTTCTTTTTCATGTCTGCATTAACAACTCTCATCTTCACAATGCATAGCATACCATATGCACAAGGATCTGATGTATCACGTATACACAAGCAGAAACAGAAGCATAGAGCGAGAAAAATAAACAAATGGAAGCACAGACCTAAAGACCAGAGACCTTGAGGCCTGGGGGAAGAGAACTAGAACCAGAAGTCTGACTATTGAAAAATGTATGGGCACCTATCAATCCTGATAAAAATATTTGAAGTTATGTGTTATACGATAAGCATGACCCTGGAACTTATGGCATAATAGCATTGTGAACGATAACATAGAACTTTCTAGGAAATTCACCTCAAAATGTAACGTAAATCTTCTACCGTATGTTTTCATTATGATTTCATTTGTCTTGATTGTAGTCTGAATTTAATATGACGTCCAATGCCAGAAAAAAGGACATGTTTACTTTAAATTTTGAACAAATATAGACCCATATTTCAGAAAGGCTAAATTATAAAAAATACCCCTGAAATATGGGGTTTGTTTCAAAAATGCCCCTAAACTTTGAAAATTTTCAAAAATACCCTTGAACTTTAAAAAATGTTTCAAAAATACTCTTGCCGTTAATTTTTGAATGGAAACCGTTAAAGTTTCAATTTCATTAATACACTTGAACTTTAAAAAAATATAAAAAATACCCTTATTGGAAAATGCTTCTTTTTTTTTTTCCCTTCTCCCACCGTAAATTCTTCATCCATGAAAATTAATGAGAAGTTTTACTTATTTGTCATGTATTCATAGATTAGGAGCTTTTCTTCTCTTTTAACACATCATCCCAAGAGCATGACTAGATTTTCTTTTTGAAATTTCAAGATGACTTTTGTTTTGTTCTTGAAATTCTACATGTGCTTAACTTCATTTTGTTGGTAGCCTTTTCAATATTATTTCCTCACCAACCACTACCCATCAACTTTCTCTATATTCATTTTATGAAAAATAAGAACAAAATCATATATAAAACTTTTGATTAATTAATCTTGTAAATTGGACTAAACCCACAGTCCTATAAACACTTATTCATGCACAAACAGAGACAGCAAAAAGGAAAGAATATATATGTTGTTTTCTCCCACTTATCTTCTTTACACTTTTTAAGAGAGAAAACTTGATTTTAAAGTCTGTTTTCATCTGGTATTGTGTTGCACACCACCTTTATAAGAAAAGTTTTGCACTAATTTTCATGGAGGAAGAAATTACAGTGAGAGGAAGAAAAAAGAAGAAGCATTTTCCAATAAGGGTATTTTTTAAATTTTTTTTAAAGTTCAAAGGTATGAATGAAACTGAAACTTTAACGGTTTCCATCCAAAATTAACGGCAAGGGTATTTTTGAAACATTTTTTAAAGTTCAAAGGTATTTTTGAAACTTTTTAAAGTTCAGGGACATTTTTGAAACAAATCCCATAGTTCAGGGGTATTTTTTATAATTTAGCCTTTCAAAAACTATAATGCTGCATTCAAGGGCAATACTCACAGCCAAATACTGTACTCAAGGTTTTGGATTCTTACATGCTGAGGATGGCTAGGTTAGAAAAACACTAATATGAAAACATGCGGGGTGGGAGGATTCAAACCACAAACCTCTTGGTTATTAGAAAAACACTAATATGTCCATCTTAAAAAGAACATGATAGGAATCTAGAAGTTAAGCAAACCACATAATTACATAAATACAGTCCAGTTGGCTGGGTTTTGATGCTCATCATACTAATTTAGTGCACACGTTTATATTTTGTTATCAATTATAACGAATAACCAGTCTTTCATTTGACTTGTACAGTCAACAAATAATACATACCATTTCTAGAAGATATGGTTCTTCAGCAGGCAACCGTCTATTTATGTTGTACCTTCCACAAACAATCTCCAAGAGTAAGACACCAAAACTATAGATATCTGTTCTTCTTGTTGCTTGCCCCCGTATGGCATATTCAGGTGCAAGATAACCTCTTCATAAACAATACAGCAGTGGAGTTAGTTTATATTCCTTTTTTCTAAAAGAAAGTAAAAAAAAAAAAAAAAAAAAGGTAAGTTTGCAAGACTTGAGAATAAGAGTTTGCTGCTCAGAACATGTAGGTAGTAAACCACAAGGACAAGGTTGGTGGTACCAGAAGCTCTCTTGGATGAGCAAGAGGCCGCATCAAACATTACATACCTTGTTGAGTTACAATAATATGAATATCACAAGGTAAGACAATTGCTTCTAATTCAAACTCCGTGGAAAAATAAGGGTTAAAATAATTTGGGTATTAAAAAGGAGAAGGAGCAATAGTCCAGACTCCTGAGAGAATACAGATCATCTAAAAGAACAGCACGAGTTAGCATAGGACATGCAATTTGTCAGAATCACCTTTTACTATCATTGCTTCCAATTAGATCAGAAAAAATTGAATGAACAAAAGTATGAACTTCTACAAACATGTGTAGTCAGTATATTTCTCATGTGGAAATTCTTCCATACAAGTCGTCAATTGCAGACCATATTGTATGGATGTCTAAAATACAAACAGGATAGGTAGACAGTCATCCAAACTTAAAAGGAACTTAATGCAGCGTGAGCAGACACAGAATATACTACATGAGGACTCCGAACAGAAACAGTCATCACCAAGCTTTTCAGAAAAAGATATTAGATAATATAGGGTGAGTACATATCATTTTCAGAGGATTTAGCCCTGTAATTTTTTAAGATTTAAAATTGTACATCACTAGTATCCACAACTTACTCTGTCCCAGCAATACGTGTACTGACATGGGTCATGTGAGCAGGGAGTAGTCTAGCAAGACCAAAATCAGAAATTTTTGGGGTTAAGTCCTTATCAAGCAGGATATTACTTGCTTTGATGTCCCTGTGTATAACATGTGGCTGGACTTCCTCATGAAGGAACGTGAGCCCCTGTGCAATGCCAATGCATATTTTACACCTCGTTTGCCAATTGAATTGGATATTCCCATGTCCTCTACCTATCATAAGAAGGTCCATTAGATTAAGTAGTTTCTGGGAAAACTATAACTGAGACTATAACAGAACAGGATATTTAACCACCAAAAAGCATCCTGTCAAGGCTACTATTTTCCAGGTAAGGATAGACCAAGATCCGATGCTGCCCTTCCACACAACAACCATGCAACTTAACCAGGTTATCATGTTCTATAACTGAAATCACATTGATTTCTGCCAAAAACTCCCGTGTCCCTTGGCTTGAGTCCACGGATAGTACCTTTATGGCAGCCAGAGTTCCATTTCTGAGCCTTCCCTGCTCAAGTGAAATAGTATGCAAAACAGAATTCAGTACCAGGAGGGCTAAAGAAACAACTTTTGGACATTAGTTATCATCAAGATACAACAAGAAGATGCTTCAGCTATACCTTGTAGACAGATCCAAAGCCTCCCTGTCCAAGTTTATTTTCGAACCTGAAATTTTCAGTTGCTTTTCTAAGTTCTTCGTATGAGTACAAGCGAACGTTCGGAATAGTTGAAATCTCTGTATCAAATAAACCTATTATTGAGCTTAACAACATCTGCGGGTCTAGAAAAAGTCTCAGTGCTCAGAAAAGGTAAATGATTTTGATAATTTATTAGTTCTTCTACATGATGAAACCAGGTTTCATTTACCAATTTTCTTCGAATGGAAGACCATGAAACGGCTTGATTTCCTAAAGAAGGGGGGATGGAGAGAAATTTAATTTAAATAATCTAAACTCAACATCACAATTGAAGGCAGAAGGTGTAAAATCCAATTAAGGATAAAGGACAAGATTTGAGTTGTCAAGTTAAATTGTGGAAGGACACGGTTACTACTTAGAATTTGCAATTTTCCACAAAAAGAAAAGAAATGAGAAGAAGAGAAAAACTATTGGAGGTAGGAAGTTCACCGCAGAACATTCCTAGAAGAATTATTTCTACTAAAAAGAATTCTTTCGGATAAACAATCAGAAATTGAATCCTCATACACAAACACTGCCACCTAAGGGCAGAGAGAAAGAGGAATTAAAAAAAAGGCAATTGTTTTTTCTTTTTAAAATCTAGGACTTAGACGACTCACATCTTTTTCTTAATGATAGAAGGTTGGAAATATAATTTCAAGCAAGTTTACACAGAGAAACTTCAAGAAAAATCAAAACATTACATATAAGAAAGCCATTGATTTCTGATGGATTGGATCCCTCTTCATCGGTGTAGACCTATTCATTTAAGCAATAACTAGTGTTCATCATGCTGTGGTGCAAGTATAATGCCAAACTTATAGCCAAGTATCTAATCTAACAACCATCATACATGAATAAATTATTACAGAATCACTTGTGCTAATTCAAGCTAAACCAACATACCTTCGATTACTGTTGCTGTTTGTACAGCCGATGAATCTCTCTTTCTTCTTGAACAAAAATAGAAACAAGTCATCACAACCTCTATATGTTCAATTCCTGATCCAACGAATCAAATCTCTGCCATTAGAAAAAAAATCCCATTTTAGACATATACCCATAGTATGAATGTGTCAAGTACTCAAGTCTCTTCTCGAGTTATCCTATAAACAAAAGAAGAGGGACAATATAGGAATCTGATAGTCGTTCGACATCAAAATAAATGAATGCTATTACTGGATCAAAAGTCTGGCTATTTAACAAGAAATAATGTATTTTACTATAAGAAAGTTACTGAGAAGTTAGAGAAGCTAGAATACTAATGGTCAAAATCCAACCCCGTAAGAGTAAAAACAAATGAATGCTCTCAAATATACATATACAAAAGCAAGGATCGTCCCACTCATGGTCCCACTGTGGAGTACGATCAAAGGGGACCCACTCGTTAAAATCTAATGTGTTTAAACATATCTAAACAAACCATATGAAGAATTAAGATAAATAAACAGTTAAAGACAACACTGCCATTCTATCCTAACCAGAGATAACGAACTTTCTCACTTAAATTGGTATCGCTAAGCAAATACTATCATGGGAGAGAATCTAAATAAAGGCACTGTAATCTGGGGATTGATATAAATCACAATTTCAAGATATTGTCCCTAACTCTTCGCTGCACTGTTACTGACGGAAGCAAACAATTTAGAAAGACATGACAACATTCATTTTGAGATTCCATGAAATGATCTCGACGCCAAGATGAGTTCCTCTTCGATCCAAACGAAGCAATTAGAATTAGAAACCATGAACAGTTTTGTGTTTCATATAATTCCATCAGGATAAATTGCGAAAAATAAAATAATAGCTCTATTGATCTTAGAGTAATCCATTCAGGCACCCGATCTTTCTCAGTAAGCACGGAATTATCAAGCTCCTAGAGCTAAAACAATTTTCTAACAAAATTGAGCTAAACTTGACGCTGCTTAGGCTACATAATCGAGAACTCTAAAAAATTACAGAAAACTCGAGCAAAACCTTGAGAATTCAGACTAACAATGAACAGAAACCGCCAAAAAAGAATAAGATAAGGAAAATCATTCAGAACTACGGAAATTCCAACTCAATTCTCATCCAAGCGAAACGTAAACTTCGGCATCTCAACTTACCTTGAACGCAGCAAGCCTCCGGCAGTTCTGACCTGAGGAGAGCTTTAAGAAATTTCCTCTCCTCTCACGGAAAGCAGGATAAACAACAGAGCCTTGATTAGTCGTAGTTTTCTGAGCCGCCAAACGCGAAAAGAAGCAAACAGTAAAACGAATGGAGTTCAACTGCATTCAATCAACCAAACAGATAAAGAATTTTCGTCTCGTTTGAGTGAAATGCAACAGAAATTCGCAGAAAAGAGAAAGGGAGAGATTACAGTTCAGAAATTGCGCGTGGAATTCCTCGGTCCTGTGATGAACAGTGGTTTTGAAAGAACCGGACAAGAAGATTGTATTTCTAACGCCGACTGCTCACGTTCGCCACCGAAGCAAAAACCCATTGGGTTTTCGACTTTTTTCAAATTTGTAGTTTATTATATTAAATTATTAACACGTTGGATTTTTTTTTTCTAATAGTTTTTTTTAGTTCAAGCTGTGTCTTACTCACTTGAGGTAAGAATTTATTATTGAATTCAGTAGTGTATTTAGTTATAAATTTTGTTTTATAATGACTTAATATTTCAAATAAAATATGTATTAGTTGAGAGTATAGTTTTTTAGATGAAACGATAGCCTAACTTAATTGGTCAAGATATCACCTGCCTTATTAAATATCGGATGTTCGAATAATGATTTAATCTTGAGAATTTGCAGTGGGTGGCAAATAAGAATTATATAATTGCAAATATATCACAATGTAAAAAAAAAAAATTCAAATATAGCAAAATCTATCAAAGTATATTACTGATAAACATTGATATACTATAGTTAATTAGGATCTATTTGATAGACTTCGATTATTAGTGTTTATCAGCGATATCGCTGATAGACTCCGGTTAATCAAAATCTCTTAGTGATAGTCACTGATAGATTTCGATTAATCGGAGTCTATCAGCAAAAGACACTGATAAACTTTGGATAATCAGAGTCTATCAGTGATAGATACGGATAGAATCTGACAACAGCTTTTTGATCTTGTACAATTAATTTTGCTATATATGTAATTAGTTTGCAACTGTGCTATATTTGCTATTAATTTGGTCTAATTTGTCATTTATGCAATTGCCCCTTTAATCTTTGTGACAAAAACTTTCATTTGATGAAATAAGAGATTTTTGTACATGTAGATCAATAAATTAACAACCGTTACCCTATTGTTCTTTAGATATATTAATCTTTGTTTTTCTTTTTTTTTTGAAATATATATATTAATCTCTATTGTTAATACTATTAACAAAACGTTGATGTCTTTTCAAAAAAAAAAACAAAACGTTGATGTCAATTCAAAGCTCAATAATTATAATCTTACTTAAAGTTAAAAGTCCTAACGCCAAAGATTAGTGTGTAACCAATCCTCACAGTTAAAAATTCAATCCTGACTATTAAAAGAATAAATCAAAGTTCAATGTACAAAAATATTATAATTTTATTTCAAGTTAAAAGTTTGATTGTCACCGTACCAAGAAAAAAAATAGGGCCTGTTTGGTAGGCAATCCGAATTATGTTTTATGTTTTCAGATTCACTGAATTCAGTGAATATGCGTTTGGCAGATGTGTTTTTGAAAAATGTTTTCGGATTCTGTGATCCAAATAGTGGAAATTCTGAAAACAACCTTTTTATGTTTTCATTGTATCCAGATTTTGAATTTCAAAATTTTAAATGCAGAATTAAATTAAAAAAAATAAAAACTTTAATAAATATAGTATTTCATGTTATAAACTCAATTTATTTTTACGAAATTAAAATTTGTATAGCTATCAAAAAAAAATTAAAATTTGTATAATATAATGTATTATAAATTATATGATATTGTAAAATAATATTAATAAAAAATTTATACCACATAGCATGTTTATAAATTAATTAATGATATTTTATATTCAACTTAGTATTTAGTTGATAACTACAAATAATTTATCGTTTATAAATATATTATGAAACACATTTTGAACCATTATTTAAATTTAGATCCAATTTCTGAATCTGCTACCAAACACATATCTGAAAACATGAAATACAACTCTGTTTTTATTGAATCTCTTGTTTTCAAATTCATGTTTTCAGATCACCAACCAAACGGATCCTTAATAACTATCATCCATCCATCAATTTATATAATGATATACTATATACGTCACATCAATTCTACTCATGCAAAAATCAATTTAATTTATGATAATCAAATAGAACATAAATAAAAGATTTCAAAAGTTCACACAATAAATTTATAATTAACTTCATTATTTTATTTGATCTTTTTCTTTAAGACATTGTTTTATTTTATCTTTTCTTGACTTTTTTTTTTTTTTTTTTTCGCAAATATCTTCTTCTTGACTTTTTGGTGATGTATTACTATTACAGGCATGTGCATTAGTCATAGAGTTTATCATGATAGCCGCCACTTATATATTTTCTCTATAGTTTTTTAGGATGGTTGGTGGTGGGTCCCACAATATTTATTAAACATTTTTTTTTCTCTTTTTAGTAAAATAAGGGAGAAAAAGACTTATAGCATAGTATAAGGGGAAATTTCTTAACAAATCAACTAAAAAAGGTTGAAATGAATCAAAGGATGTATTTAAAAAAAAAAAAACATCAAGTTGACAAATATGTTACATTATAAGTAGTTAATATTTATTAATTACATAGTTTAGTATTAATAATAGTATTAAACTATTAGTTATTCTAGTTACATTCATTTTCCATACAACAAAGTCACCACATTTGCCAAAGCGAGCATAGCTCGACAGTAATTGACATGTACTCTCGACCAAGAGATCAGAAGTAGTTCAAATCTCTCCACCTCCAGATGCTGTTGTACTAAAAAAAATAAAACCACCACATTTTTATTAATAAATAGAGGAGATATGTCAACTTAAACAATTAAAATATTGAAGCCTTTAAAAAAAACAATTAAAATATCGAATAATCTTTTAGAGATATGAGGATTGAATTTTCACTCCATTTATATTTAAAGGAAAAAATAATAAATAAATAAGTTGAAGAAGTATGAAACATCTAGAAAAGGAAAAAGAAAAAAGAAAAAGAACATTGGTTTTTCTTTGTAAATTTTATCAAAACTTTAAACAAATACGATTTTTTTTAAAAACATAACTAGTTTTATTTACATAATTAATTTATGTACATTTGAGGGGGAAAATCATATTCTTATCTTTTGTGTGATTTTATCATCTAAATCAAATATATAATTGTTTAATTTTTTTAAAAAAAATTGAGATTTATTTTCATTAAATACAACAGTTTTTTTTTTTTAAAAAAAATACAACATAGTTAGAGGCTTTTAAAAAAATAAAATCACAATGACGTATCTTGGAGAGAAGCGTGTCACCAACATGTATCTCTTCAAGAAACGTGTCATATCGTCAAATCCCATAACCAATTGTGTCTTTCGAAGAGACGCAATCCACTAAACGACAAAGGGTTGCATTTCTTCAATAGATACATTACTCTGTTCTTAAAATTATTCGTGCTGATCCTCATTTTTTCTAATTATTTTCAAACTTAGCTTTTTTTACTTATTAATTCTTTATGAATGTACAAATGCAATTTGGAGATTTTTCGAGTCTTTAGATGTACAACCCGTACTCTAACAACAATCCTTCTAGATTCATCTTTAAAAGTAGTTCAACAACTTATTAAGACAAATGTACACGTAGAAAATATAGATTTAAACACCACCAATCCCACCCTTATTTTTCCATTTGAGTAAAGAAAGGTTTAGGAGATGTAATAAATTCAGTTTAACTTTCAACGACGGCTTTAAAACGTCCATTTTTTTTTTCACAAAAACGTCCAAAACGTTGAAAATTCCCATTCCATTATCATTAAATTTCTGATAGTTGATCTGGTTAAAGTCTATCACATTCAACTACCAAAACGAAAAAAAGGCAACCAGGACATTTAAATATTCAGTAGGTTAAATTACATGTTTAGTTCATGAACTTTCACGATTGTGTCAATTTAGTCCTTGAACTTTAAAAAGTTCCAAATAGATCTTCGAAATTTCAATTTTGTTTCCAATAGATCCAAATTTTAAAGGATATCTAATAGATCCTTCAACTTTCACTTTTGTGTCCAATAGGTCTTACAACTTTTAATTTTGTATCTAATGAATTCTTGATCTATTCGACATTTTTTTTTTTTTAATTTACAAGCCTACTAAAAGTAAAATTGGAAGTTTAGAGTCTCAATAGGCATGAAATTCAATTTTATATATAGTAGATTGGTTGATTTTTAAAAATCTTGAATATGTCAGAGATTTATTAGACATTTTTAAAGTTTAGGAACCTATTAGAAACAAAATGGAAAGTTCAGGACCTATTTGACACTTTTTAAAGTTCAAAAACCTAATTAATACAATCAGGAAAGTTTAGAGACTAAACTTGTAATAAAACATATTTTTTAAGATATGACTTATGAGTAGACTTAAATTTTCTACTGAAAAAATAAAATTGTGTACTGTACTTCTCATCAATTAAAAAATATATATATATCAATAAATTTTGAGATGAAACGGTATGGAGATTTTGAATATATATATATATATATATAAACTCGTGCTTAAATAATAACATTATTTTATAGTATTGTAGTACACTTTTGAGAAATTTTATAAATTTTATATATTATCAAATTCAAATATCTTGTAATGTATTTGTAAGAAAGTTTTTAAAATCTAGTCAAAATTTTTAAACTATAAATTAATTTTCAAAGTTCTTTTTTCAACTTTTTTTTTTTCTAATTCAAGTCTGTGCTTTATAGTTTTTTTTTTTTTTTTTATTCAACATATTTAGAGCAAGGAGATTCAAACCCCTGACCTCTTGATTGAAGGTACATGTCAATTTTCATTGAGTTATGCTCGCTTTGACTTATAGTTTTGTTACCTAAAATATAGTTGCGCATTTTAAGATATGGAAAAAAAAAGTTTACTTTTATCATTATGTGTTAGAATATTTAATTCTCCTAGAAACTGTGGGCAATATGACCTTAGTTTAAGACCAACTAAAGTCATATATGGTTATTGTTGTCAATATATATATATGTTAAGTAGGGTATATATTCCTTTATTTTGTTAAGGAGTCAAGTTGGACTCCATATCTTATGGTAGGGATGACAATAGTCTAGAGTCAAGTCAATGATAGCATCCTCATGTATACCCTTGTGTCGATTTTCAATATACGTCTTCACGTTATTTCTCAATTTTAAAAATTAATTGAATAATAGCTTTGAAAAATGTTTACTAGATTTAGTGGTTGCCAAACACTAGAAATTTTTTCAAAATGATTTATTTTCAAAATTAAACACTTGAAAAGTTAAACCAAACACACCCTAAGTTTCACACTATTAGTTAGCATTTTTTTTTGTTTTAGTTTCCTCTCATTCTTAGCTTTTTTTTCTCCCAAATTTTTATTAAGACATTTTTCCATCATTCCATGTAAATGTGTGTTATTAGTCAATTAGTCACTTTTTTTACTTAAAAAATGAGCATGCATTTAACCATAAATATAATACAATCTTTCATTTGTCATTTGACACATATTGATTCCCTCTCATTTTGTGTGTTTAATAGAGGAATAATAACTTTACAGTTAAAAATCACTTTTGTTATCTGAACTACAATTTAGTCTTTGAACTTTGATTTGTAACAATTTAATCTGTGTACTTTCATTTTTGTAACAATTTAGTTCATGAACTTTAATGAGTAATAATTTAGTTCTTATATTTTCAAATTTGTAACAATTTAATCTTTGTCACAAAAAAATTCATCAAAATTAAATGTCGATTTTTGTTATTTAATTATTAGACCTTGTAGCTTATAAACATGATGAGTCCCAAATAAGTTTATTAATCTATCTATGTAAGAAAATTCATTAAATCTTAACATTAATTTTCATTATAGGAACTAAATCGCTACAAATTTTAAAGTACCGGACAAAATTGTTACGTATAAAAGTTCAAGAACTAAATTATTACAAAATTGAAAGTATATAATTAAATCATTACAAATCAAAGTTCAGAGACTAAATCGTTAAAAAGTGATTTTTAACGTAACTTTTATCATAAAAACTTTTTTTTTTTGACAATATGTGGGAAGGGAGATTCGAACCACAAACCTTGTGGTTATCAATACAACTTTATGCCAGTTGAGTTAAGCTCATGTTGGCTTTATCATAAAAACTTGGATGGTTGATTTTCCACTAAAAGGGTCACATAAAAAATTTATGGATAAAGTTAGATTGGTAAAAGGAAAAATCTTCCTCCCCAACTCAAAAGAAAAGAGATCCACTTTATGAAAATCAACTCAAGAGATTTCTACGTCACATTCTAATATTTAACTAGATGATATAATTGGATTTGTCTTTAACTGGAATTATAAAATATTAACAGAATATTTAATTTAAGTACACTTTTCAAAGCACATTGATAGCTTATTTTGAATCTTGACAAATTCTTCTTAGGAAATAATAGTAAAATCCCCCAAATTTTCATTCTTCATCTTTTCCTAAAATATTGTAGAGACACTTGAAAATTTAAATCTCCCTTGATCTTTTAACAGGGATAAAATTAAATTTTGATTATATCCCAAAACAAAAACCTAAGAAGCATATATATTATATATATTTTAAAATTGGAAATATTTCTTTTCTTGATTGGAAATTGCCATCTCTTTCATCCATGTGGTGTCATAATGTACTTTTTTAAGCTTTGAATTGTGATTCAATGTAATTCCTACCAACAAAATGATGATACAATAGGTCTATTAAAAAAAACAAATGACATATCAATGATAGAACGTAGTTGACTATGTAAAAATACAATAAAATAATGACAAAAGATCAATTTATACCCCTAAACTTTAGGAGTTGTATCAATAAAAAAGCCTAAAATTAATAATTGTGTCAATAAAAGGTATCTGAATTTTCATAGGTGTATCGATTTACCTCCTTAGTTAAATTCTTTTTTTTTTTTTTTAAGAAAGTTAAATTCCATTTGAACAACGTTAGTTTACAGATGTGCAAACTTATAATTATATACGATTCAAATAATTGACAATTTTCAAATTGAGGATCTAGATATTTAAAAAGTCTATAGGACAGACCATTTTTAAATTGAGAACCTAAATTCATTTATTTATATCCTTGTCTATTTTTTTTTTTAAACACATATGCATCATAATTATAAGTACTAGACAGATCACAGTTCCTTGCACTAAGCTAGGATCAAACCATTCTTTGAATTTTTTTATTTTTTTTTATTTTAGTTTAAACAACATTCGGGATCAAGGGTATCAATTACCACTAAGGTTAGCTTACTTTGGCAATCATCCCTTGAACTCAATAGGGAGGAAGAAAAAGGATAATCTATTTTTTAGTTCAAAACAATTCCTCATAATAGACCTCATTGTCATTAGTACAAACCTTCTGCCAGTTGAACTAGACTCATTCTGACACTCTACATTTAAGGCTTTATATATAACTCAGTTTATGAGATCTACGCCGTTTTGGGACCCTGTGGTGGACAAGTTGAGGAAAAGACTTGCAAGTTGGAAAGAGTTTTTTCTCCAAAGGAGGTAGGTTGACCCTCATCCGCTCGGTCTTAAGTGGGATTCCTATCTATTATTTCTCCCTTTTTAGAGTCCCCAGTACGGTGAGTAAGGTTCTCGAGAAGCTTATGAGGGACTTTCTGTGGGAAGGTGTGGATGAAGGCAAATCGATGCATTTGGTGAGTTGGGATTTATTGGGGAAGCCTTTAAGTCAGGGGGAGCTCGAGGTGGGTAATTTGAGAATTCGTAACAAAGCTTTGCTGCCAAAATGGCTTTGGCGCTTTTACTCTGAATCCAACACTCTGTGGCACAAGATTATTATTAGCAAATACGGCCCTCATCCTTCTGAATGGGTGACTGGGGGGATCAAAGGCACTTCTAGAAATCCGTGGAAAGAAATCTCTCGAGAGCTCCCTCTTTTGACCTCTTTTATTCAATGCTCTGTGGGAAATGGGGAGGATACATATTTTTGGGAAGATAGGTGGGTGGGGGAGAGACCCCTTTGTGCTACTTTCCCTCGGCATTATCATTTATCCGCTATGAAAAATCGCTCTGTGGCCGAGGTTTTGAATCCTTCAAGGAGCTCTCTATCCTACTCTTTTGGCTTCATTCGCTCGTTGTCTGATAGAGATACTACAGACCTCCTATCTCTTCTATCTTTGATTGGGGAGACCTCCTTCAGTACGTCGAGGAGGGATTTTCGTTTGTGGAGTCCCAATCCTTCCATGGGCTTTTCTTGTCGATCTTTCTTCCATTGTTTACTTAACCCTTCTCCTACCGTCGTGTCCGTTTTTTCCATGTTATAGAAGGTGAAAGTCCCAAAAAAGGTGCAGATTTTCATTTGGCAGGTTATCCATGGAAGAGTTAATACTCTTGATCGGCTATCCAGAAAGATCCCTTGCTTGATCGGACCTTTTTGTTGCATTACTTGTCGGATGGCGGAGGAAGACCTCGACCATATTTTGTGGAGGTGCAGTTTTGCTAGGGCTGTGTGGGACATTTTTTGATTCGTTTGGTTTGCAGTTTGCCAGACATAGGGGCCTTAGAGAGATGATCGAGGAGTTCCTCCCCCATCCCCCTTTTCGTGAACAAAGGAATTTCTTGTGGCAAGCGGGGATTTGTGCTATTATTTGGGGGCTTTGGGGTGAGAGAAATAATAGGACGTTTAGAGGGTTTGAGAGGGATTCGGCTGAGGTTTGGTCCCTTGTGAGATATAACGTTTCTCTTTGGGCGTCGGTGACGCGGTTATTTTGTAATTACTCCATAGGTCTTATTATTTTGGATTGGAGCCCCTTTATCTAATGGGGTTTCCCTCTTTTCTTGTGGGCTGGTTGTTTTTTGTCGCCCTTGTATTCTTTCATTTTTTCTTAATGAAAGCATAGTTTTTCAAAAAAAAAAAAAATATATAACTCAGTTTATAATTCCTCAAACATCTATACAAAATTTAAAGGTGGATTCACACATTCAAACGAGAATCCAGCTCTCCAGTTTCTAAAAAAGTGGGGCACGCAATATATTTAAATTTATTTTTTATTTTTAAAATATATTTGTACATGTTAAAATTTTTAATAATTGGAATAAAAAAGAATGTCAAATGTGAGCCAGCTGTTACACTATCCTTTACTAAGTCGTAGTTCATAAATCTTTAAAATCAACTCTTTTTGGGAAAATTATTAGCTCTTTCCGGTGCAATGAGACCCTATTTTTAAAACCGTTGGATGTAAATCTTTAAATTTGTCTGTCTCTGATAACCGTTGGATACAAAATTGAGGTACTTTTGTTATTTCTCTCTTACATCCAATGGTGCAAAACTACGGTCCCATCACACTAGAAGCACCTAAAAATTTTTCCTCTTTTTGTTTTTACAAAGCTAAATGTTCTTACCGTTGGTTTCTTTCCTTATTTATATCGTTCGTCGACGACACATGCATGACGATACTTCTTTTAAGAAAATCAAAAGGTTAATCTCTCCCCCTCTCTCTTTATTCTTCTGTTTCTTTCCTTCTCTTGGCCAAGTACTTTCTTTCTCCTTGGGAGCCAAAAAATGGCGTGTTTCTTTCCTTCTATTTTTAGGGTTCATGGCGTGTCACATCGCTAGGTAGTATGTTCGATATTAAAAAATAATAATAATAATAAATTCAGATACTGATTTTCATGTGTTCGACACGTATCTGAACGTATCCGTGTCGGTGCTTCTTAGCATGAAACTAATGGGTCTGTTGGAATAGTATGAAACTAATGGCTTATTAATTACAAGCTTAAAACAATGCACCTTGGTTTAGCGAAACTTTTTTTGTGGTGTATGAGATTTAATTACTATTTTCCATTTGGA
This sequence comes from Luffa aegyptiaca, assembly GCA_017139565.1. Taxonomy (NCBI): domain Eukaryota; kingdom Viridiplantae; phylum Streptophyta; class Magnoliopsida; order Cucurbitales; family Cucurbitaceae; genus Luffa; species Luffa aegyptiaca. The sequence goes on along the minus strand of CM029405.1, from coordinate 6,333,979 downwards.
CTGGTCTTAGCCTATTTGGCCGCAATCGGGAGATGAAAGTAAATTGAAGATATTGTAAGATAATACCTTCAGCAAGCCATGCATGTGGTTCTAAGCCATGACATCCCCCTCCCCATCCCACTTCATTTCCTTTTCCCTTGGTGTCATAGATTCCTAAATTTGTAGTCGTGATTGGTCGGTTTTTCAGATTTTGCAAATGCTTCGTTGGTCGTAACCTGGCAATGCACATTTTGGAATTTGACAGTAATTCAACGTTCATAAAAGATCTTTCTCAACTAAACATAACTAAATTCTCTCAGTTCGTTAGATAACAGGAGAACTGAATATGTTTATAGGCATCCTATTTATAAACTTTCGTTGAACCCCCATTAAGCCCGGTAAGAGTTATTGGGTATTCACGTAATAAAATTTCACTCCATAAAAGTCTATGAGCTTAGTTAACTATAAATCACTAGATGAATTTGGAACAACATGAGCATTATGATTTCCTTTCTGATTGGTATTCGAATTATGTTGATTGCCTCTTTGACGATACCCTGAGGGATATCCAATAGTATGTCCTTGTATTCCACAATGAGTGCAAATCGGAAGATTATTTTGAGGATTGTTTTGAGAACGCTACCGGGATGAGTTGGTCTGAGAGTTATTGGATGAATTTTGTCTGAATCCTTAAAGAGAATTGAGATTAATTGGGCAAAAGAAGGCAAAACAATTCCAAAAAAAACTTTGCTTATAGGCAGTAGAGGATCCACAAGAAGAATCTGAGAGCGAACATGACTAAAGCAGTCATTCAACCCAATAAGGAAACTCATCAAGTACTCAAATGGTAGGAATTCATCAATTTGTTTGTATTCTCCACATTTGCATGCTCAAGTGTAGCTAGGCCTATAAGTAACATACTGTTTTTGAGTCAATTCTCTCTCCAAAATGAAAGGAATCGATCCTTTAGATCAATCCAAATCGTTTGTGCAGAATCAGTGAACAAAAAAGACCGTCAATAGGTTTTGGAATACTTCTATCAATAAAACCTAGTAACATAATTGGAATCAGTGAGGAGATCCGAGACGAGTACAAGATCATTGTGAGTATCACTATGATGCAATTAATATAAAGACTAATATTAACCTCGGTGGAAGATTGACATGATGAAGCAAAAAAACAAGTGGGAGAGAAAATAAAAAATCAATTTTGCCCTCATACCATATCTCAACAAAGTGAAATAGGAGAAAATTTTGTCTCGGTACTATTCATTCCTCCACTGAGTATTTATATAGAGTATACATAACAATATTTGTTATACAACCAAAAAAAATTCGAAGTATTATATATAATACTAACTAACAGATACACATAACAACATCTCAGAATTCTAACTAACATAATAACAGAATATATCTAATAATATGTTGTTGTCCATAATTTTATTATTATAATATATAAAATAATATTCCAACAGTTTGGTCGATTGACGTTTAATTTCTCCGATGCGCGGCTGACGAGCTTTGTTACGCCGCGGAGACGGAGCGATTGACCGACTATCAGTGTGCCCGTCGGCGGCGAATAATCGAAGCTCTGCCAGAGGAAATTGCCTTTGGAGTTGAGGAGGACCATGTTTCCGTTGGGGAGCAATTTGAATCCGACGACGCCTTTGTTCGCGGTGTTAGATTGCCACACGACGGTGCCGTCGGAATCGGCGAGGACTAGGTTTCCGTCGATGCCGAGAGAGAATGTGGCGTTTTCGCGCACCGGACGGCCGCGATTGGCCTCCCAAACCCACCGCATCGCCGATTCGGAGCGGAGAATCGCCATTCGAACAGCGAGCGTGAAGGCGTTCGGCGTCGTGTTGTAGAAAGCTAACTGAAATGGCGAGTTTCCGATGCTGAGGACTCTGTAACTGGCGCCGTACTCGACGGCAAAATCGCCGAAATCACCTTCGTTGACGAACTTGAAGGTCTCGTTGGCAGGAACCTGAGCAAGAGAGATAGAAAAGAAGAAGAAAGAGAGCAGCAGAGGCGTCAACAATGGCGGTCTCATGTTCAAAAGAAACTCTGTTTTTCTGGTTTCTCTGTAACTTGATGAAATGTGGATAATGGGGGAGGAAGAAGATGATCTTTATTTATAGGTGCTGACAAGGGTATTTATGTAATTTCATATTATAATATATCAAATTTATTTATTCATCAGTTTTTTCTTGCTTTATAAATCCACTGTATTTGATTTTGGAGAGAATTAAGTGGTTTTTTTTAAGCACTTCCATTAAACAAATTTGATTTTTTTTTTTTTTTTTTTTGGAAAAGGAATTTGAAATTTTCTTTCAGGAGTTTGAATTTTTATTTTTAGTTATATTTTTTTTTTCTAACCTTCTAACATGTTTATTTTTGTTCCTTGAAGTTTAAATAAAAATAGGAAAATTGCAGTGAGTGGCAAATTAGACCAAATTAATAGCAAATATAGCACCATGTGAAAAAAAATTGTAAATATAGTAAAATCTATCAGAGCCTATCTGATAGACTTCGATTATCAGAGTTTATCATCGATAGACTCTGATTAATCAAAATCTATCAGTCTACTGATAGACTTCGATTATTCAGAGTCTATCAGTGTTTATCGCTGATAAACTCTGGTTAATCAAAATCTATCAGTGTCTATCAATGACTATCACTGATAGACTTTGATTAATCGAAGTCTATCAGCGATAGACACTGATATACTTTGAATAATCAGAGTCTATCAGTGATAGACACGGATAGAATCCGACAACAGCTTTTTGGTCTTGTACAATTAATTTTGCTATATTTGCAATTAGTTTGAAACTGTGTTATATTTGCTATTAATTTGGTCCAATTTGTCATCTATGCAACTACCCCATAAAAATATAACAACTTTCATCATGGGTTGTAATAAACCTGACTTCAAATATGTGTAGTAGTAGTGCCTTAATATGTGCCTGTATTGGAGTTGCACAAACTTATATTGATGTAAGTATTAGGATGGGATGGATATTAAAGTAGGGACAAATATTGGGTTTTAAATATGATCGGATTAGGATTTAGAGATTAAGAACATACCATTTGAAAGTTCAAATATAAGAATATAATGAATTTTGAAGGTTAGATCCCAAAATATAATATTTAACCTTTGTTACATGTTATGTGCATGACTTCTTTTCTAGAAAATAATTTGTTTTGTTAAATCAATAGTCTTTGAAGCATGGTTTAAATAACACAATACTATTTGATACAACGAATGCAAATTTGAGAGGCTCAAGTATATTCAGATTCTCTCAATGCCATAATAATATCATGTTGTGGTTGATATGATTCCTGATGTTTCCCATTGGATTGTGAGCATCCAGGATATGTGCAATAATTTTCCGTCCATTTCTTTCCACTATATTTCTAGGAATAGAAATTTGAGAGCAGATGCTTTAGCAAATGATGCTTTAGCCCATAATAATATCATGTTGTGGTTGTCTAATTTTCCACAATGACTACTGCCATTGGGTAACGACGCCCATTGCAAATGTATTCTGAATTGTGATTGTTCTGATTCATGAAATTCTTATTTTGTGTAAAAAAAATATATATATATATTGTTTATTATCAGAGTTCAAAGATGTCAGGCTTGAAGATTTAAAGAATGAGCTGCCAAATAAACTTTGTTTTATTACGGGCGCAAGTGGATGATTTACTGCAAATAATTAATTAATACTAAAATGCCAATTGGCACTAAATACGAATAACTAATGGAAATTAACAACTTAAATAAGTTTTTCTTTTTTTTTTTTTACCATATGTGGAATTGGAGGAATCGAACCACAGACTTCGTGATCACTAGTACAACTTTATGCCAGTTGAGCTATGCTTTTGTTGGCATTAACAACTTAAATAAGTAAAAATAAACCGACTAATTATTTAATATAATGTCTCTATCACATATTAAGAATTATATTTCATACCGTGTCTATCTTTACAATTGACTTTTTTTCTTTTTTTTTTCCTTCTTTTTGAAACCAACAATTGACTTCTTTTAATAAGCTAAATTAGTTCAACTTTATGCTGTCTAATTAGTCTATAAACTTATAAAATTTTTATTACAGCCCAAAACCAAAACTTTTAACCTAAGGAGCATATATATATTATGTATTTAAAAAAAGAAGATATGTTTTCTTTTTTAAAATTAATGCATCCCAATGTCTCTATATCCTACCTTTTTAAAAATTGACATGTTGCATCCATGTCATACCAATGGTGGAAAGAAGTAAACTATATAAAAATACAATAAAATAATGATAAATACCCTAAACTAATAGCGGTATGTGTATCAATTTACACCCTCAATTAAATTCCATTCAACATTAGTGTACACGTGTGCAAATATAAATATCAATAGAACTTCCGAACTCTTATAGGTGAATCAATTTAGACATCATTTCAAATAATTGACAATTTAAAAAAAGAGGGTCTAGGTTTTTTAAGAAGTCTACACACATCCGAGAATTGATGCATGGACGATTGTCAAACCGAGGACTTAAACCGATTCACTTATGACAATTTAGAAGTTTAATTAATAGAACTAGTTTCCACACGTTGAAACTGATGTTTCTCAAATGGAATCTAACAGAGGGTGTAATTGTTACATTTATGATATTTCAAGATTTTACCTTATACAATTATTAATTTAGGACTTTTATTGACACAATCCCAAAATTTAAGGATATAAAGTGATTTTCGCCCTAACACTATATTGTCCTTTCTTTTAAAAAATAAATAAATAAATAAATTATCCGGTACTTCTTTCTATTCGTGCAATAAATACATCATCGTCACAACTGAGGGTTGACAGACAATTCCTTGCACTTACCCTCGTCTACTTTTTTTTGTAGAACAGATATGAATCCTAATTACAAGTCCTAGACAGACCACAATTCCTTGCACTAAGCCAGGATCAACCATCCATTGAACTTTTCTGGTTAGTTCAACAAATATTTCGGGTGGGAAGAATCAAATCTTTGGCCTCTTGATCGAGGGTATATACCAATTACCATTAAACTATACTCACTCCCCTTGAACTTCAGGAAGGAAGGAAGAAAAAGTATAACCTATTTTTTAGTCCGAAACAATCCTTCATAACTCTGGGCTTGAGTACTCGCATTTGCAAGGATTAATCGTGTCCATAATTATATCCCCCTATATGGACTCCAAAAACATGGACTAAAAAGAAAACCTCAAGTTGTGACCTTACATTTCAGGCGTTATATAACTCAGTTTATTATTCCACAAACATCTATACAAAATTTGGAAGTGGATTCACACATTCAAATGAGAATCCAGCTCTCCAGTTTATACAAGTCATTCCATTCATAGTAGTTAAGAAGATGATAAACACTCACAGTGAGAATGCTCGAATGACCTTTATTCGTGAATGAAGACCATTGTTTTTCCCAGCTGAACTGCTGCGTCCCTTCCAAACAGCTTCTCCACGATTGCCAAAGAAAATTCCATCGTAGTTCCTGGTCCCCTGCTTGTAATCAGGTTTCCATCAACCACCACCCTGTTTTCGATTTCGCTTTCGTCGGATAGTTTGTCGCATAATGCAGGAAAAGCAGTGGCTTTTTTATCCTGAGAATGAAGCAAGTTCATTTTAATATTAAGATCCTACGATATATGAAGGAAAAGTTAAAAAATAGTTTTAGTTAAAGTTCGAAAATTAAGGTCAGAAATATATAACTCCACCCATTCTTCGTTTACTAGGTCAGAAATTAGGGTTAAGAATGAATTATGAATTTCAGGGAATCAAGAATTTTATGATATAACTAATATCATAGCTAAAGTTGTTGGCTGAACTTCTAACCTATATAATCAATATGGCCTATGTGCAAAAGTTCAGAAACAGAAGTGGTTGCGTCCAAAAAAAAAAAAAAAAAAAGAAACAGAAGTGGTTGACTGAAGATCATATGAAGAATACTTCAAATTATTTCAGTGTCTCATTATCAAAATATTCATAATGCAATCTACTGAGCTTACTGATAGATATGCATGATTTAAATGAAATCTCGCCTTTGTTGGAATAGCATGAAACTAATGACTGATTAATTACAAGAGATGCACCCTGGTTTAGTGAAAATTCTGCCGTATGAGATTTACTATTGTCAACTTGGGGTGGTCTTAGTATATAGGGCCGTAGTCTGGAGACGAAAGTAATTGAAGATATGGTAAGATAATACCTTCAGCAAGCCATGGGGTTCTAAGACCAGAGCTGGGGATGCACATATTGCTCCATAGGGTTTGTTTGATTCTCTCTGGCTTGTCAGCAAATTAATCAGCTTTTCAGATTTTGCAAATGCTTCGGCACCACCAAGCCCTCCCTACAAGCATGCAGGTCAAATTTAGTTCAAAACAATCATTAATACAGACAATCCAAAAATTCAAACTTACAGGCAAAACTATTAGGTCGTATGACTCCGCAGCAGCTTCATCAAGAAGTAAATCCGCCTCCAGTTTAACTTTTCGAGAAGCAAGAATCTCTAGTTTATCCTCAACAGAAGCCACCACCACTTTCCCTTTTGCTCGTCGAAGAATGTCAATGATCATAACAGCCTCCATTTCCTCAGTGCCATTAGCTATAGGTACGAGAATCTGAAAACAAAGTATGAACGTTACCCACTATACACCTGGTAATTCCAATTTGAAATTAAAAATAGCATATGATTTAGTTGGAATAATTGTGTTGTGTTAGTATAATCTCTGGAGTGAAATTAAAATGTCCACCATTACCGTTTAGATTAAATTATTTAATTAATAGTATATAAAAATTTGACAATTCTTCATATAGCTTGATATATAAGCAAACCTCAAGAACACTGAAAAATGCCCCATGATTGCGACTTATGTTAACCAATGCACAAGATAGCTTCTTCTTTCTTTGTTTGTTTTTTTTCATAAGGAACCAACCTTACATTGAGAAAAAATGAAGGAAGGTAGAAGACAAACGGTAATTGGCATCCTTGTCTTGACAAAGGTATTGACCTTTGTGTAGATATGACATTTCTTGTAGAAAAAAATTTAAATTTCTTCATGCATCAATTTGGTTTCTAAATTTTATTGAACTTTTTGTTTTTCATAGTTTTTCTCTTCTCACTCCTTGGAGTTTATATATTTTGAGCATTGGAGTCTCTTCCCATTATTTCAATGAAAAGTTTTGTTTCTTGTTCAAGAAAATCTTGATGTGTTCTCAATTACCAGCCAAAGCATGTTACTATCCAACTCCTTCGGAAGTCTCAGAAAATATAAAGGTGTTATACATCCCAAGACCAGAAGGAAGAAATAACTTATCATTATCCAATATGATATTTACGAGTGAGCAGATGCAACTAGTTTATTCTGGTAATCACTCAGACATGCACATCAAATAATTCCATTCCACATGTAATTGTGTTCTTTACAGCTGCCTAACGCCTTGCAGAATATTGTCAATTTCTTTCAGTTATTTCCTCTAAAAGACACCCAAGTTGCACTTCTATCAACAAACGAGCTTCCAACTTCCAGAGGCTACCTTAATCAGAAATTACTTCCTGACTATCTCTGTACTAGACCAATAGACTTGGTATCCAAAAACTCCAACGAGATATACATACAGATGTACAGATATTGTTCCATGTTTTATCAGATGTCCCCGAAGTGACAAGAAATAGATATATACATCATATTCTAAACATGTCGAGAAAGAACTTGTACAATTGAAGCACTTTTTCCCTTTCAGTAAGCAGAAGGGGCAATTGTTAGATGCATAAAAGAAGCAAGTTACAGAGTTGAGAGATTGCAACGACGGTAAGGGTAACTGAATAGAAGACAAAGACCTTACCTTTGGGCCATCATCAAATGTCCACTTCACTTGATTTTGCTCAGCTATGGTATATTCATGACCATGGTTGGAACGCAACAACTGATTAGACATTAAAAAAGAGCACATGGATAAGAAAATGATGCAGCAAATCAGGTTCTTCGACAAGAACATACAAGCATTATTCACTTTGGAAATTGACAGATATCTAAATGTGATGAAAAGGAAATAAAATTAATGCACAAAAGCAGTAGACGTTCCCAGTACCTCTTTTTTTTAAGAAGCAGTACTTTATTTTCTCAAAATTCTATTCCGAGTACACCTCAGGTGAGGACATCCACATCAAAACAAAGTATGTATAATAGGTAAAACCCTTTCAAGAAATCCTCATTGTTTGTATAAGCATGCAAGGCGACTATAATCAAGCCAATTGGCAAACTTTCACTAGGCCTATCTCTTTCTTTCTTTCTTTATTTTTTTAACTTTCTCAAATCAATACTCTCCCACGAAAGACCAACCCCACTCTTCTCCATCTCCTTTGTTATATTTTCCATCACAGTAATTGACCGCTCTCCCCATTTTCATCTAACAATCAGAGATGCATATTTTTTCCTCGTCCATTTCGAGTAATACACACACACCTACCTATGTAGCCAAAAAAAATATTGGAGAAAAGCACTGTACCAGAGGTCCAGAAACTTCGTCAGCTTTCTCTTTCCCATACAACTGCTCCACCAGTGCAACAGCAAACTCCAAGGTAGTACCAGGCCCACGACTTGTCACAACTTGGCCATCAATCTGCACTCGGGATTCAACAGGATTTGCAGTAGATCCCAGTTGCTCCATAAATGACGGATAGCATGTTGCCTTTTAAGGTCAAGTTTTAAAATAAAAGTTCAATTGAGTAAGCAATTCATCATAAAATCAAAACAAGACTTGAATCTCAAGAAAAACATCAGCTAACTTACTTTCAATCCCTTCAGCAAACCCCATGATCCAAGCACCACTGCAGGTGAAGCACAGATTGCGGCATTAAGTCGACCATCTGCAGCTTGCTTCTTCACTATGTTCTCTAAAACTGCACAATCTCTAAGATTGGTAGCACCTGGCATACCTCCCTAGAGCATGAGAAAAGCAGAAATTTCATGCTTCAATAAAACAAAAGGTGAAAATAAGTCCATGAAAAGAAGACAAATGAGAATCTGAAGAACCAAAAAACTTTACAATGGTAGCATCATTGGGCTCAAAGTTTCAAAGCAGATAAGCCATCCAACCAATATAGCAATGCAGAATACTGCTATGGATTATTACTAAAAACGACCTAACGAGATAGATATAAACCACATAAATCAACTGCTCAACTCCAGATTCGTTTACTAAATGCCGTGCCAAGAGTAGTGCCTGTTATGAGTGTTAGGAAGGAGACTTTGTATTTGTATTTCTTTAAGTTCTGGACAGTGCTATTTAAACTCTCTTGTACACTTCATCAATTAATGAGAAAACACTTCTCACGATTAGTAAAACGTTTCAGTGTTCCAATACTGAGAGAACTTCTGATAAAATCAAGGCAAGATGTCATTATTGGGAGATTCGAAATGAAAGAAATCGGACTTCGTAGGAAACAGAACCTTCAATCAACAAGTTTAGTGCGGCATCTCTCCACCAGACCAAAGGTCAAAAGATTAACAATGCAATACATAGCCAAACCTACAGCATAAAAATACAAACAGGGGGAGAAAAAATCGTACAGGAAGTGCGATGAGATCGAAAACAGTATCGGCGCAATCAGAAATGAGAGAATCAGCAATAATCTTGATCTGATGCGCAGCATCGACACGAAGATGATTCTCCACGGAAGCGACGGTAACATCAGCTCCAGCACGTCGAAGCACGTCGATGGTGATGACTGCCTCGAGCGGCTCGGTGCCGTTCGCAACCGGAACCAAAACCTAAACATCCAACGAAAAAGTTGCAAACAGAAAGAAATTGTCAAAATCAAACAACACAAAAAGACGATCGCTAAGAGAAGAAGATATTTCAATTCGGCGGCCATAGAAGGACCTTGCGAGCAGGGGGAGACGCCATGGAAGCACGGATGGAGAAGAAGCGGTATCTGTGAGAATGCAGTTGAGGAGTGAGCTTTGTTGCAGTGAGAGAGAAGCGAAGAAGAGGCGAGAAAGGTACAAAATGGGAAATTGCCATATTTGTTGGGAGGGCAGAACGGGTAATTTACAGTAGGTCTCGGTAGTCTAGAGGCATCGGTGCTTGAGCTTGAGCTTTGGCTATGGCGGAAACTGATTCGGTGGATTATCTCCAAGTTGTGATTTCGCCACGTCATTGCCTCGAACCATTGGAAAATTGCTAGTACTACTGAAAATTTCTAATACTAGGTAGTACATATTTCTGTCATTTTAACATTTAACACGTTATTTAATAATGATTTTATAATATAATTTTTTATTTTATGGAGTTCACCTAATTCTTAAAAATTTCTTTCATGACAAACGATAAATGAGAGTAATATGTAAAATTTTTCATAGTGCTATAGTATTAGAGAATTTTCCCCTCGAATCACTCTTCTTGTTTGGTTTGTTGAAAGCATGGATTGAAAATTATGAGAAGGGAAAGTAATATCCATTCATGAATGGATGAAGAGAGTTATTTTTTTTTTAGAACATCGAATGAATAGATTTTCATCCTCAAAATAAAAAATTTATCAAGCAAGGAACCTAGGTTTGGTTGTCTTGAGTTTATTTAATTGCCCTAATTTTTGTTAATGAATCATGGATAATGTTTTTCCAAAAAATAAAAATTAAAAAAAAAAAAAAAATTTAAGGGTTGGAGGTAGAATTAAAAATTTTACAACATTAGAGAATATGATTCAACCTACTCTAAAATTTAGAGGTATTTTAAATAATTTAGCATTTTTATTTAATGCTCCTCGTTACCAATATAATTGATATAATTTCGGATAGAAGTTTGCTATTCTCACTAATGTTATATTATGAAAAACAATTTATAGAAGTCATTCTTTTGGCATTTTAAAAGTTGTCACAACCGTTTCTAAAACTTTGATCCATCGCTCTTTAATTTATGAAATTATTGTAATTTAACCTTTAAATCATGCAAAATGCAAAAGTCTCATTAAATATTAATGTTATTGTCAATCCAAACATGGCTAAAGTAAATAAGTTACTTTTTTTTTTTTTATAAGTTCTTATCACCATTTCAACTATATATATAAATGTGCTATTCCAATGAAACCTTCAAGCTACATGATTGTTATAATTTAAATAAGAATTATTCAATAACTTTTTTTTGGTGTGATTTAGCCACCTCATTAGTCCTGTATCTAATATAACCAATTATTCTCTCATTTCACTTTTTTTTTTAGTTCAACATGTGAGATGGAGAGTTGAACTTATAACTTTCTGGTCAAAGGGTATATATATGCTTTAACCAGTTGAACTATGTTTATAACATAACCACTTTGATGTTACTTTTTTGAAAATAACCACTTTGATGTTACTTAACACATTCCCATCAATAGAATTAATTTATGTTGCGACTACAATTAAAGTTTCACGTAGGGCTAGGAAAGGAGAAGATCATGGTCATACAAAGTGAGGGACAACGTCTTTATTGATATGAGACTTTTTGAATGATTCAAATAACGAAATCATAAGGGATTATGCTTAAAATAGACAATATCACATGGCCAAGTACATTAGTATAACAATTATTTAACGAGACACCAATTTTCTCTGTAAACAAATTTTAATATGTTTTAAAGCATGACTTGATTGATTTTTTTGACATTGTGACTTAACTGATCACGTTTAATATGCTTAAAAGTTTAAAATATTAAGAACCAAATTAAGAATTATCTAACGAATTGGAGACTATTTGTTTATCTAAAATATTATGATTATTTATTATATTTAGTCATGACTCTTTTTTTTTTTTTTTCCTTTTCTTTTTTAACAATATGTAGGGATTGGAGGATCATTTAAATCCTAAACCTCTTGGTCATTAATTTAACTTTATGTGAATTGACATTTTTTTTTTTTTGAAAAAATATGTCAGTTGATATATGCTCTTGTTGGCATTTAGACTTGAATAGCCATATTTAGTTTTATATTGAATCTTATTCCAAATTTGTAAATAAAACCAACAGTAACCTATTATTTATCGATAGTAAAGAATATATTTATTTATCGATAGTAAAGAATATATTTATTTATCGATAGTAAAGAATATATTTATTTTATTTTAGTATTTAGTCCATGAATTGTGAACTTTGAACGTTATATTTATTTAGCTCATAAAATTAAAAAAAAAAAAAAACAATCTAACACGAAATTTACTTTTAATTGGGCAATATTTAGTTCTCACCGTTGAACTTTTAATTTTAATTATAATAAGCCTTGGATATTATTTAAAAAAAATGAATTGTGAACTTTAGCTCCGTTATTTAAATATTATCTTGACATACCAATTTGATTACTTTATTATAATTTGACACGATAAGATATCGAAGAGTAGGCTAGCTAGATAAAATCATAGTAAAAAAATTCCATAGAGTGAACAAGTAGACTAGTAAAGTAGGGTAGAATTGAATTTTTTTTAGTTGGCATGTTCTAATTCATTCTATCCCAAATTGGAATACCCTCACTTTTTTTTTTCTTTTTTTAATAATTGGCATAACTACATTGGATTTCCATCTCATACACTCCTTGTTCAATTTTTTCGAAGTAATTAGATTCTTTTCCTCGTTTGAGAAACTCTTGATCCCTTATTCCATTTGGTCCTAGGACCAATTCAATCACGTTGTCATCCATAAGTTTTATAGATTTGTCGTTAAACCAAAAAAAAAAAAAAGTATCATAGATTTAAGGGTAAAATATCCTTCTAGTTCCTACTGTTTCGAGTTTGTTTTTAATAAGTCCCTAGGTTTCAAAATTGAACAATCAAGTCCCTGCTTCGGAAATAGTTCTATCAAGTCCATCAACCGTTAATTTTTTTAACGGTGCTGACGTGGCACGTTAAAAATATTAAAACATTAAGTTTTAAATTAAAATAATAAAATTAAAATTAAAAAAAAAAAAAAAAAAAACTCTTCTCTTCCTTCTTCTTCTCTCTCCCCCTCTCCTTCATCTTATCGTTGGCACTCCACTATCGCCACTCTTCTCTCTCTCCTCCATCTTATCGTTGGCGCTCCACCACCGGCAACGGCGGCGGCAGCGGAGGTAACAACGTCGAACATACCTCTGCTGCTCCCGCAGCGATATGAAAAAGTTTTACTACTTCCATGAAATTTTACTATTCACCATTTGACATGCATTTAATGATAGTAATCATATTTTCCCCTTTTCATTGGCTCCATCCGACATCAGTGTCCAAAAGGCCCACTTGAACCTTCTAGTTGACTGTACAATGTACATTATGCAAGTGGATTTGAGAATTTATCCAACTAGTTGTCACTCCACTGTTACGCTTGTTACATATTTAATCAATTGAATTATATTCTATTTGATGATAAAATTGGGTTAGTTCAAACTTCCCTATTAGAAAAATATATGGGTAAATTATTGAGCTAGCTTTAAATATATTTACTTATCTTTGTACATTTGTTAAAAAGTTGAATTACATAAAATTCAATTATTAAGGTATTTTCAACCATAGTTAGAGTGGAAATATTCAAACGTTTGACATCTAAACAAGTCATACTCAAATTGTCAACATAATATGAATTTAACTAAAAGTACTATATCACACGTCACATATGGTTGATTCAGATCTCCACTAGCTCCCTCATTTACAAAGAGAAAAACAGAGAAATGCGTTACATGAAAATGAACCATAAGAGATGCTAAACTAATATCATCCTTGAGCAAGGATGCAACTTCAACATTATTCCAAAATTACACTAAACCCAAAAGAAACAAACACAAACACAAACATTCTAGAACACACACACACATCTTTTTCAAGTTACATACAAAGAAAACCCTCATTTTCTTCCTCTTTGTTCTACTTATTGGGCGTTTTGATGAACCCTAAATGAGTGGAATTTGCCACTTTTTTCAGAGTCTTCAACTCGTTCGCAACCCAACAAAGCGACCCTTTGGTTTGGTAAAAATACCCCAAACACTTGCAATCCAAACTGCATTTCTTCTCACACTCCCTCACTCCCATCGGCCCTTCTCCTTTGTTATACTTAGTCAAAAAATGATCCACATCTCCCAATTTATAGTAATGGAAGCTCTTCGGATCACAGGAATTTACCTTTTTGCCCTGGCAGCTCTTGCTCCAGCCCACCAGCCCGTTCTCTGTCGGGCAGGCCACGCACTGGTTCTCCTCGCACAGCCCGAACTGCCCGCACCGCTCCGGCAACTGGCATTCGTCCTCCCAGTCCGACTCCCTATCGAAGAGCGTGAACGAAATCTCCGACGGGCCCGAATCCACCTTGTCGTTGTATGTGAAGAGGCGGAGGTTGCCGTCGATTCCTAATCGGAGGAATGTCAATGTGCTGTTGTACTTCGGCCGCGACAGCAGCGTGGCGCTGCTCTCCGTCGAGACGGTGACTTCGTAGTTCAATATCAATTGGGTGGCGAATCCTTGATCAGGATCCACGACGGCTTCTAGAGTGATTTTTGAGAGAGTGCCTTTCTGGATTGTGAATCGATTCGTGGATGAGAAGTAGCGCATCGGTTTTGGAGAGTTAGGGCTTTTGTAGTACATAGCTAGGGCTTTTTTTTCCATTTCGAAGCTGTATGGTCCATTGACGTTTAGTTTCTCCGATGCGCGGCTGACGAGCTTGGTTACGCCGCCGAGACGGAGCGATTGGCCGACTAGGAGTGTGTCCGTCGGCGAATCGAAGCTCTGCCAGAGGAAATTGCCTTTGGAGTTGAGGAGGACCATGTTTCCGTTGGGGAGCAATTTGAATCCGACGACGCCTTTGTTTGCTGTGTTCGACTGCCACACGACGGTGCCGTCGGAATCGGAGAGGACTAAGTTTCCGTTGGTGCTGAGAGTGAATGTGGCGTTTTCGCGCACCGGACGGCCGCGATTGGCCTCCCAAACCCACCGCATCGCCGATTCGGAGCGGAGAATCGCCATTCGAAGAGCGAGCGTGAAGGCGTTCGGCGTCGTGTTGTAGAAAGCTAACTGAAATGGCGAGTTGGCGATTCTGAGGACTCTGTAACTGGCTTCGTACTCGACAGCGAAATCGCCGAAATCACCTTCATTGACGAACTTGAAGGTCTCGTTGGCAGGAACCTGAGCAAGAGAGATAGAAAAGAAAAAGAAGAAGAAGAAAGAGAGCAGCAGAGGCGTCAACAATGTCGGTCTCATGTTCAAAAGAAACTCCGCTTTTGTGGTTTCTCTGTAACTTGAAGAAAAGTGGATAAGGGAGAATGAAGAAGATGATCTGTATTTATAGGTGCTGACAAGGGTATTTATGTAATTTCACATTAACAATATATCGAATTTATTTATTGATAAGTTTTTGGCTGCTTTATAAACCCACTGTTTTTTTTTTTTTTTTTTTTTTGAAATAACCACTGTGTTTGATTTTGGATATTGGAGGCCTTTTGATATTATTATTATTATTGGAAAATTGTAGTGGGTGGCAAATTGGATCAAATTAATAGCAAATATAGCACAATGTAAAAAAAAATGCAAATATAGCAAAATCTATCTGAGTCTATCTGATAGACTTCGATTATCAGAGTTTATCAGCGATAGACTCTGATTAATCAGAATCTATCAGTCTACTGATAGACTCCGATTATTTAGAGTCTATCAGTGTCTATCGCTGATAAACTCTGGTTAATCAAAGTCTATCAGTGTCTATCACTGATAGACTTTTATTAATCGAAGTCTATCAGCGATAGACACTGATATACTTTGAATAATCAATGTCTATCAGTGATAGACACGGATAGAATCCGACAACAACTTTTTGATCTTGTACAATTAATTTTGCTATATTTGCAATTAGTTTGAAACTGTGCTATATTTGCTATTAATTTGGTCCAATTTGTCATCTATGCAACTGCCTCATTATTATTTTTGGTTGAGCACTTTCTTTGAACATTCCAAAAGGTTTTTTTTTTTTTACTGTACCAAAGAGTCATTGCTGGTAGGCTGGTTGGCTAGATTTGATTCTTTTTTTTTTTCGGAGACGGGCTAGATTTGGATTTCTAGATTGTACTAATAATAATGAGATAATATGAGTTTCAATAAGAATATATATATATGATTTATCATATGTGGGAGTGGAGGATTTGAATCATAGATCTCGTGGTTATTAGTAATGTCAATTGAGTTATGCTCTTGTTGGCAAAAAATAAAAAAATAATATGATGACACACTTGGTAGTAAATATATATTATTAAATGTATATGCTAAACCTTTTTTTTAAAACAATTAAAAAAAATTGTTAAGCCTTGCAAGAAATGTAAATTTTACTTTTTTTTTTTCTTTAGTTAGGAGTTTGAATTTTATTTTAGTCTTGAATTTGCTTATATTTTCGTTTCTAGTCTTTAAGGTTGTGTTTGATAACCATTTGGTTTTTTGTTTTTGAAAATTATCCTTGTTTTCTCTCAATTTCTCTATCATGATTTTCATATTTGTCAGTGACACATTTGAAATCCTAGCCGAATTCCAAAAACAAAAACAACTTTTTTTAGTTTTCAAAAAATGACTTGGTTTTTGAAAAAAGTGGAAAGAATGGATTGGAAAAAGAAGAAAATTTGTAGATTGAGGTAGTATTTATAAGCTTGATTTTCAAAAACCAAATGGTTATCAAACGGGGCCTAAATATGTCTATTTTTGTTTCTTAAACTTTAAATAAAGATATAACAACTTTCATTAGGTTGTTGGAAAGTGAACATGACTTCGAATATATGTGTAGCAGTAGTGTCCTATATGTATTGGAGTTGCACAAACTTATACTAATGTAAGTATTAGGGTGAGATGGATATTAAATGAGGACAAATATTTGGATTTCAAATGTGACCGGTCGGGTTAAATTTAAGAGAATAAAAATATATAATTTGAAAGTTTAAATATATCGAAATATTATATGAATTTAGAAGTTTAGACACCAAAATATAATATTTAATCTTTGTTACTTGATGTGACTTATTTTCCAGAGAATTTTTTGTTTGGCTAAATTAATAGTTTTTGAAGCATTGTTTAATTAACAACACTATCTGAATTTTCAAACTTGATATTTAACTATTACTACATAAATCAATAATAAATTATTGATTAGTCACAAATATGGTCAAGTACTTGAAGAAAACATTCGAACTATATATATAAGAGGAAAAAAAAAAAGAAAATTGCAGTGGATGGCAAATTGGACCAAATTAATAGCAATTATAGCACCATGTAAAAAAAATTGCAATTATAGCAAAATCTATCAAAATCTATCTGATAGACTTCGATTATCAAAGTTTATTAGCGATAGACTCTTGATTAATCAGAATCTATCAGTCTACTGATAGACTCCGATTATTCAGAGTATATCAGTGTCTGTTCGTGATAAACTCTGGTTAATCAAAATCTATTAGTGACTATGACTGATAGACTCTGATTAATCAAAGTCTATCAGTGATAGTCACTGATAGATTTTGATTAATCGAAGTCTATCAGCGATAGACACTGATATACTTTGAATAATCAGAGTCTATCAGTGATAGACACGGATAGAATCTGACAACAGCTTTTTGGTCTTGTACAATTAATTTTGCTATATTTGCAATTAGTTTGCAACTGTGCTATATTTGCTATTAATTTGGTCCAATTTGTCATCTATGCAACTGCAAAAAAAAAAAAAGACGTGATGGGTAAAAGTATGGAATTGGACAAAAAAGAAAAAAAAAGATATTACTATGTGATTATTTATTAAGATAAAACTGGTTTTTCTTTGAACACATTACATAATTTGTTTTAGTTAGACCAAACAAGCCTTTTTTTTTTTTTTTTTTTTTAAATTAGACCAAACAAACTTTTAAACTAGTATAGTTACCTTATATTTTTTTTTTTATCCAATTATCTGACTATTAATCAAACAAAATTTCCTCTCCCTCAAATAATAATTTTCCTACAAATAAATATCACAGCTTTTAAAATAATTCTCGAAAATTTTTTATAAAGAATAGCTGAATAAAAAAAAAATTAGAAAATAAAGAAAGCCAAACAAGGGAGCATGGTCCGTTGTCCCATCATATAATTGTCTAATTATTAAAAAATAAAGGACAGCTGGTATTGGGATTTGGCTTGTGGCCTGTCGCTGACCAATTATTTTATTTTTGCATCAAAATCTAATTTATTTTTTTTTAACTTTATCCAAATCTTATATTATATGCTTTACGTAATATTTATGATTTTTTTTTATTACCAACGAAAATTCTCTTAGGGGCCGTTTGGTGCGCCGGAATTGGATGGGTTTGGAATGGAATGGAATGGAATATGATGCCCATGGGAATATTTTGCTGGAATCATGATTCCCATGCCTATGTTTCGGGCATTGGATTTGGGTTGGAATGAATGGAGAGAGAAATAGTGGGACCCACCAAAATTATAAGGAAAATAGAAAAAGAAATGGTGGGTCCCATCAAAATTATGAAGAAAAATAGAAAGAGAAATAGTGGGACCCACCAAAATATGGTTAAAATATAAAAAGAAATGGTGGGTCCCATCAAAATTATGAAGAAAAATGGAGAGAGAAATAGTGGGACCCACAAAAATGTGGGAATGGGTTGGAATCACATGCCCACCATTTCATTCCAAACCCACACCATTCCCGGACAACCAAACATGGGCATCCCTTTCCAATCCATTCCAATCCATTCCAAACCCGTGGGCCAAACGGCCCCTTATAGAATTTGATAACTAGACCTTTTCTAATCTTCTCGATGTGTTTGCAATTTTTTCTCTTTCATAAGTTTTAAAAATTATTTCAGCTTATTACATATGAGGACAAATAGATTCGAATCAATATATATATACTAGTTGACTAACTCCTATGTCCATATTTGACCTAAGATTCGAACACTCTTCATTAAAAATTTTTAGTACTACGATAATATGAAAATTTTACTAGTCACCATTTGACTGTATTTAATGATAGTATTACTAGATATTTTCCATTGGCTCCATTGACATTAGAGTTCAAAAAGCCCATTTGAATGAGCATTTAATAATATAATATTTTATTATATGGGTCTCACACCATTGTTAAATACTCTTTACATGGCAAATAATGAATGGAGGTAGTATGGAAAATTTTTCATACTATCGTAGTTCTAGAAATTTTCCCTTGAAGCTTCTAGTTGACTGTACATCATGCAAGTGGATTTGAGAATTTATCCACTCTGTCAGTCAACTATTACGCTTGTGACTTAGTGGACCAATAATAAATTACCTCCCTACATGTTTTGTTTTTAATTATTTTATAACAAAAGTGGGTTTACTTTGTAAGATCTCGATTTTTTTATATTCTATTTGATGATAAAACTGGATTAGTTCAAACTTCAAAGTCAAACTTCAATATTAGAAAAATATATGTGTAATTATTGAGTAATGATTAAATTTACTTATCTTTGTACATTTGTTAAAAAAGTTGAATTAAATAAAATTCGATTATTAAGGTATTTACAACCTATGAAGAAACAAATCATGCTCACATTGTCAGTCTAATATGAATTTAAACTAAAAGTAGAATAAAATTTGACTGCATACCGATAGAGATCTCCCTACATATCTCATTAAAACCTTGACAACTAAGGAGTAAGAGAAAATTTTGAAAAAAAAAAATTATCTCTCCTAGTTGTCAACATTTTAATGGTGGTATATAGGGAGATCCCTACATACTGGTATGCAGTCAAGTTTTTTCCCTAAAAGTACTATATTACACGTCACATATGGAGAAAAACGTTATATGAAAATGAATGATAAAAGTATTAAAAGATGCTAAAATAATATCATTCCTGAGCAAGGATGCAACTTCAACATTATTCCAAAATTACACTAAACCCAAAAGAAACAAACACAAACATTCTAAAACATACACACACATCTTTTTCAAATTACATAGAAAGAAAGCCCTCATTTCCCTCCTCTTTGTTCTACTTATTGGGCGTTTTGATGAAACCTAAATGAGTGGAATTTGCCACTTTTTTCAAAGTCTTCAACTCATTTGCAACCCAACAAAGCGACCCTTTAGTTTGGTAAAAATACCCCAAACACTTGCAATCCAAACTGCATTTTTTCTCACACTCCCTCACTCCCATCGGCCCTTCTCCTCTATTATACTTAGTCAAAAAATGATCCACACCTTCCACTTTATAGTAATGGAAGCTCTTCGGATCACAGGAATTTACCTTTTTGCCCTGGCAGCTCTTGCTCCAGCCCACCAGCCCCTTCTCCGTCGGGCAGGCCACGCACTGGTTCTCCTCGCACAGCCCGAACTGCCCGCACCGCTCCGGCCACTGGCATTCGTCCTCCCAGTCCGACTCCCTATCGAAGAGCGTGAATGAAATCTCCGACGGGCCCCAATCGACCTTGTCGTTGTATGTGAAGAGGCGGAGATTGCCGTCCATTCCTAATCGGAGGAATGTCAATGTGCTGTTGTACTTCGGCCGCGACAGCATTGTGCTGCCGCTCTCCGTCGAGCCGGCGACTTCGTAGTTCAATGTCAATTCAGTGGCGAATCCTTGATCTGGATCCACGGCGGCTTCTAGAGTGATTTTTGAGAGAGTGCCTTTCTGGATTGTGAATCGATCCGTAGATAAGAAGTAGCGCATCGGTTTTGGAGAGTTAGGGCTTTTGTAGTACAGAGCTAGGGCTTTTTTTTCCATTACGAAGCTGTATGGTCCATTGACGTTTAGTTTCTCCGATGCGCGGCTGACGAGCTTGGTTACGCCGCCGAGACGGAGCGATTGGCCGACTAGGAGCGTGTCCGTCGGCGAATCGAAGCTCTGCCAGAGGAAATTGCCTTTGGAGTTGAGGAGGACCATGTTTCCGTTGGGGAGCAATTTGAATCCGACGACGCCTTTGTTCGCGGTGTTCGATTGCCACACGATGGTGCCGTCGGAATCGGCGAGGACTAGGTTTCCGTTGGTGCCGAGAGAGAATGTGGCGTTTTCGCGCACCGGACGGCCGCGATTGGCCTCCCAAACCCACCGGATCGCCGATTCGGAGCGGAGAATCGCCATTCGAAGAGCGAGCGTGAAGGCGTTCGGCGTCGTGTTGTAGAAAGCTAACTGAAATGGCGAGTTGCCGATGCTGAGGACTCTGTAACTGGCGCCGTACTCGACAGCGAAATCGCCGAAATCACCTTTATTGACGAACTTGAAGGTCTCGTTGGCAGGAACCTGAGCAAGAGAGATAGAAAAGAAGAAGAAGAAGAAGAAGGAGAGGAGCAGAGGCGTCAACAGTGGCGGTCTCATGTTCAAAAGAAACTCTGTTTTTCTGGTTTCTCTGTAAATTGAAGAAAAGTGGATAATGGGGGAGGAAGAAGATGATCTTTATTTATAGGTGCTAACAAGGGTATTTATGTAATTTCATATTACAATATATCGGATTTATTTATGGATCATCTTTTGGTTGTTTTAGGGCCCGTTTGATAACGTTCTCGATTCTTGTTTCTTGTTTCCAATTTTATTAAGAAATCTAAGATTTAATAACTATGTATGTTTCTTGTTTCTCATTTTTTTAGAAACACTCCCAAAATTTGTATAGAACTTTTGGGAACAACTAAAACTAGTTTCTCCTTTTTTGTTCTTGTTTCCAATTTTTTCCAAACATAAATCAAAATATAGGTTTATTATTATTGAATGTATAGGTGTTAGGGTCATGAAATTCTATTTTTCTTTATTAAAAATGAAGAAACGAAAACAAGAAACGAGAACGTTACCAAACGGGCCCTTATAAATCCATTGTATTTGATTTTGATATTGGCGGCCTCTTTGAGAACTGTTTAGATTGAGCATTAAATGCTTTTGTTTTATTATTATTATTGTTTTTTTTTTTTTTTGGGTTGAGCACTTTCTTTGAACATTCTAAAAAGTCTTTTTTTCTTTTTCTTTTTCTTTTATTGTACCAAAAAGTCATTGTTGGTTGGCTAGATTTGAATTTCTATATTGTACTAATAATAATGAGACAGCATGATAACACACTTGGTATATATTATTAAATGTATTTGCTAAACTCTTTTTTTTAAAATATTGCTAAGCCTTGCAAGAAATGTAAATATTATTTTTTTTCAGTAGTTTGAATTTTATTTTAGTCTTGATTTTGCTCATATTTTAGTTTCTAGTCTTTAAACCTGTCTATTTTTGTTTCTTAAACTTTAAATAAAAATATAACAACTTTCATTATAGTTGTGGAAATCAACATGACTTCGAATATATATGTAGCAGTAGTGTGTCCTAACATGTGCATGTATTCGAGTTGCACAAACTTATATTGATGAAAGTATTAGGATGAGATGAATATTAAATGAGGACAATTATTTGGATTTCAAATGTGATTGGGTTAGATTTTAGAGATTAAGAATATATAATTTAAAAGTTCAAATATCAAAATATAATATGTATTTAGAAGTCTGGACAACACCAAAATATAGAATTTAATCTATGTTACCTTATGTGACTTACTTTTTAGATCACAATGTTTTGTTTGGTTGAGTTAATAGTTTTTGAAGTATTGTTTAAAGAACAACACTATTATTTTTAAAAAAAAAAATAATAATAAATAACAACACTGTTTGAATTTTCAAACTTGATATTTAATTATCATTACAAAATAATAAATAAAATTATTGATTAGTCACGAGCATGGTCAAGGATAACGGAAGAAACCTTCAAACTATATATATTGTTTTTAGCATCTAAGTTTTAGTTTTGTGGTCGCACCTATTTTATGCATGCTTATAGTAGAAAGAAGGAAGGAAGGAGGAGGAGGAGTGGTGGTAAACGTATGACGTGATGGGTAAAAGTATGGAATTTAGACCAAAAAAAAAAAGAGAAAATAAGAAATTATCATTAACATATGTACAAACGATAAAAGAGAAGAAAGAGACAATAACAATTTAATCTAAGAAAAAACTTCCCTGCATACCGATATGTAGGGATCTCCGTGCATACCACCATTAAAATGTTGACAACTAGGAGAGATAATTTTTTTTTCTCATTTTCTCCCTCACTCTTTTTTAGTTGTCAAGATTTTAATGGGGTCCCTACTAGGGATGGCAACAGGGCAGGGCGGGGCGGGGCGGGGCGGGGTCGGGGATGTACTCCCCATCCCCGTCCCCGCCCCATTCCCCGTTTTGGGGAATCGGGGTCGGGGTCGGGGAATCCTCGTTCTGGGATCGATCCCCGCGGAAAAAAATCACCGCTTTTTTAAAAAAATTATTTTTAACAAAAATTAATTAAAATTAAGATATATATTAAAATTATACATACTTTTATATTAACGTTAGTATTAAATTTATTTATTTATTTAAGTAATTAATTTTTATAATATTAAACACGTTTTATTATAAATTTAAACACCTAAATTAAATAGAAAAATAAAAGAAAAAGAAAAATATAAACTAAACAATACAATAAACAAAAACTTAAGAATTAAAAAAAAAACTTTTTAGAATGTTATTTATCAACATAAGAATAATATTATTATTGTAAATAATTATAATATATATAATATATATTTTAAAAATAAATAAATAAATAAATTATTCGGGGCGGGGTCGGGGACGGAGACGGGACGGGGATACCATCCCCATCCCCGCCCCGTCCCCGATCGGGGACCCGAAAAGGATCCCCGGTTTGACTCCCATAGCCGGTCAAACCGAGGATTCCCCACTCCGTTAGGGGCGGGGCCCCGTGGGGACCCGACCCCACGGAGATTTTTGTCATCTTTAATCCCTACATACTGGTATGCATGAAAGTTTCGTTCTTTAATCTAAGTCTCTATTGTTAAGATAAGACTAATTTTTCTTTTAAGACATTACATACTTTCTTTTAATTTGACGTAAACAATGAAACTGTTTTTCAAAAAAAAAAAAAAGAAACTTTTAAACTAGTAAATTTACCTTATACTTTTTTATCCAATTATTTGACTGTTAATCAAACATATTTTCCTCTCCCTCAAATAATCATTTTCCTACAAATAAATATCATAGCTTTTAAAATAATTCCCGAAAAATTCTTTTAAAGAAAAGCTGAATAAAAAATTTTCTAGAAAATAATGAAAACCAAAAAAAAAAGGGGGGATAAAAAGTCTTGAAAAGGGAGCATAGTCCGTTGTCCCATCATATAATTGTCTAAGGGACTGTTTGGGGCGCTGAATTGGTTATAATATATGGTAGTTATAATAATCTGGGGATTATAATAGTCTGGGGGTTATAATAATTTGTGTTTGGGGTGCAGACTATTATAGTCTGGGATAACATAATCTGTGTTTGGGTGCAGATTATTTTAGTCTGGGATAAAATAATCTGTGTTTGGAGTGCTGATCTGTTTTAACATAGAGTTCTGAATCAAATGTTCAAACTGACTGTTTTCTTTTTCTAGTTTTTTTTTTTTTTATTTTTTTTTATATATGATTCACCTTGATTTAGGGTTGTGTTTTTTTTTTTTTACAAAACAAAAAAGTTTAGGATTTGGTATAGAAAAATCATATTAGTTAACTTTTAGTAATGCCAAAATAAAAATTGTAAATGCTTAGTTCAAAAATCATATTAGTTTTTTTTTTTTAATCAATAAAAGCATTTGAAATAAACTTGAGATGTGGTAAATACAATTTCGTTTTGATGTTTTTTTTTTTTTTTTATTTTTTAAGTTGGTTAACCTTCGATGTTGTCAACAACTTTTCCGGCAACCTTCGATGTTTTTTTTTTCTTTATTTTCATTTTTTATATTTTTCAAAATGAAAATGAGAAGAAATATGAAAAAAAAAAAAAAAGAAAAAAATCGGTGGCCGGAAAAGTCGTCGGCGACCGCTGGAAAAGTCGTCAACGGCCGTGGGAAAAGTCGTCGGAAACTTCGCCGGCCAACGATCGTCGGAAAAGTCAAGGAGCCGCATGGAATATGAGAGGAGAGAGTTACTGTAGAAAATGGATAGAATAATCAGGTGGGTTGAATGATGGTTACTGTAGATAATGGATAAAATAATCGGAGGTAAAAATAACCCACCTCACCGTTTATTTTTGTTGATGCCCCAAACACTGAATAGGTTATAATAAAGGGGTTATTATAACCTATTCAGTGCCCCAAACACCCCCTAATTGTCTAATTAAAGAATAAAGGACAGCTTATCTAAAAAAAATAGAATATTAAAAAAAAAAAATAAAGGACAGCTGGTATTGGGATTTGGCTTGTGGCCGTGTCGCTGACCAATTATTTTATTTTTACATCAAAATCTAATTTTCAAACTTTATCCAAATCTTATATTATATGCTTTACGTAACCTTTATAATTTTTTATTACCAACGGAAATTCTCTTCTAGAATTTGATAGCTAGACCTCTTCAAATCTTCCTGAGGTGTTTTCAATTTATTCTCTTTCATTGCCTATGATATTTGTTTAGTAATTGAAGTAATCTTGCTGTCCTTTTTCTTTTTATTTTTACCCATCAAAACACTCATTATTTATTTATTTTAAGTTTGGATTTTCACTCCTATATCCGTTGAATTAAAAAGACAACTATAGTACTCTTTTCACGTGAAAGGCCGTTTAGACCAATTACTGCTAATATTAACCACTTTCATATTTGATTTATTGTTTTGAGGTGTCCTATATAAATAAAGATGTATAAATATTAATTTCTTCCTATAGTTTTATTGTGAGAGATTGTTTGAACCAATTACCGTTGATATTAGATAATTGTTATATTTTATTTATCGCTTTGAGGTGCCTTGTATATATAGAGATTGTGAAAATACCGTTGTTCACTCTCTTAATAGCCAGGTTATGAATTAAAAATATATCTTAATAGTTTTTCCTATCACATATCAGTTTGATACGTGATTATTTCGTTACGGTGTGAACATAGAGTTTAGTTTATCATATCACATAGCATTCTGATCTGTGATCATTTTGAAACAGTGTGAATATAGAGTTTTGATTTTTTTTTTTACAAATATAATTAAAGTCTAATTCAATTTAATTTGAGATATATTAAAACTTAGATCTTGTTGTGTAGAGGGGCAATGACAGGTAACAATCGATAAAAGCGGGTCACATAAGAAGATGACCGTTAGCATCTAGTAATGGAGTCAACATGAGTATAGCTCAACGGACATAGAATCTATACTAACGAAACGACGAAGAATTTTGTGGTTCAATTTCAAACCTCTCCACCACACATGTTGTCAAATAAATAACATCCAGTATCGAAAGATATATATTTTGAAATCTCTAATGGGATAACATATTAAAAAGTTTTGGAACTCCTCAAAAAAAAAAAAAAAAAATATTAAAAAGTTTTGGAATTATCAATAATAGATTGAAACTAAGCACGGATGATACACAAGGAAAAAAAATGTGAATTTAATCCTATTTAAATTGAATGAATAATTAAATTTACCCTCAAATCTAATGAGGTATATTCATTTTAATCCTAATTAAACGTTGAATATCATCCAATTGGACCTTTTAACAAAGATAGGTGTTAATTTTTTTTTTATCAAGCTTGAATAATTGTTGCGTTTGTATGTTTCGTATGGAATTTCTTGGAGTGATTATTGAAAAATAAATATTATCATGTACATTTAATGATTTTTTTTTTTTAGATACATTTAGGGCCCGTTTGGTAACGTTCTCGTTTCTTGTTTCTTGTTTCCAATTTTATTAAGAAATCTAAGCATTTAATAACTATGTATGTTTCTTGTTTCTCATTTTTTAGAAACACTCCCAAAATTTGTATAGAACTTTTGGGAACAACTAAAACTAGTTTCTCATTTTTTGTTCTTGTTTCCAATTTTTTCCAAACATAAGTAAGAATATAGGTTTGTTATTATTGAATGAATAGGTGCTTGGATCATGAAATTCTATTTTTCTTTATTAAAAATGAAGAAACGGAAACAAGAAACGAGAACGTTACCAAACGGGCCCTTAGGGGCTGTTTGGGGCGCTGAATTGGTTATAATATCTGGTGGTTATAATAATCTGAGGATTATAATAGTCTGGGGTTATAATAATCTGTGTTTGGGTGCAGATTATTATAGTCTGGGATAAAATAATCTGTGTTTGGGGTGCAGATTATTTTAGTCTGGGATAAAATAATCTGTGTTTGGGGTGCAGATTATTTTAGTCTGGATAAAATAATTTGTGTTTGGATTGCTGATATGTTTAACATGAGATTCTAAATGAAATGTTCAAGTTGACTGTTTTTTTCCTGACTTTTTTTTTCCTCATACAACTTTATATGTCAAATATTATATTTTGCAAATATCAATAAAAAAAATTGTTTGGATTCAGTTGTAAAAAACATAAAGTATTGGGTATACGAGTTAAATGATGTGTTTAACTTAAAAGGAAACAAAAATAACCTAAGGTAAGAGTTGATTTTATTTGTTTTAGGGTCATGATTTTTTCACAAAAGAAGTCATTTAATGATTTCATATTGAAAAACCATATTTGTTTCATTTCTGTATTTTCAATGTGAAAATGGTAAATGCTTATATACAAAGAAATTATATAATAGGAAAATTGCAGTGGGTGGCAAATTGGACCAAATTAATAGCAAATATAGCACCATGTAAAAAAAAATTGCAAATATAGCAAAATCTATCCGAGTCTATCTGATAGACTTCGAATATCAGAGTTTATCAGCGACAGACTTTGATTAATAAGAATCTATCAGTCTACTGATAGCCTCCGATTATTCAGAGTCTATCAGTGTCACTATCGTTGATAAACTTTAGTTAATCAAAATCTATCAGTGACTATCACTGATAAGCTCTGATTAATCAAAGTCTATCAGTGATAGTCACTATAGATTTTGATTAATCGAAGTCTATCAGTGATAGACACTGATATACTTCGAATAATCAGAGTCTATCAGTGATAGACACGGATAGAATCTGACAACAGCTTTTTGGTCTTGTACAATTAATTTTGCTATATTTGCAATTAGTTTGCAACTGTGCTATATTTGCTATTAATTTGGTCCAATTTGCCATCTATGCAACTGCCCCTATATAATAAAACTTCATATTTAATAAAACTCCATATTTATATATGTAGAAATACAACTGAGAAACTGGTAAGTGTTTCTAACATGGAATGACCAACTGATAAACTGGTAAGTGTTTCTAACATGGAATGACCAAAAATAGCTTATTTCTTTTTCTTTTTTCCTTCTTTTTTATTTTCTTCCTCCATCTTTATCTTCTTCCTCCATCTCCATCATCTTCATTTTATTCCTCCACTTCCATCTTCATCTTCATCTTCTTCTTCCTCCATTTCCATCATCATCTCCATCTTCTTCCTCAACCTCAAACTCCATCTTCATCATTTTCTTCTTCCTCTAACCCTAAGTCCGGGAACGTTTTCAACGACTTTTCCGGCGATTGCCGACAAATTTTTCAACGACCAAAATTTTTTTCCTCGTTTTCTTTCTTTTCTTCTTTTTTTTTTCTTTATTTTCATTTTTTATATTTTTCAAAATGAAAATGAGAAGAAATATAAAAAAAAGGAAAAAAAAAGCGGTTGCCGGAAAAGTCGTCGGCGATCGCCGGAAAAGTCGTCGGAAAAGTGGTCGACGGCCGACGGAAGCTTCGCCGGCCAACGGCGACCGGCGGTCGTCGGAAAAGTCAAGGAGTCGCATGGAAGAAGAGAGGAGAGAGTTACTGTAGAAAATGGATAGAATAATCGGGTGAGTTGAATGATGGTTGCTGTAGATAATGGATAAAATAATCGGGAGTAAAAATAACCCACCGCACCATTTATTTTTGTTGATGTCCCAAACACTGAATAGGTTATAATAAAGGGGGTTATTATAACCTATTCAGTGCCCCAAACAGCCCCTTAATGAATTAAAAAACCTGTCTAATAAGAAATTGACGATACACTAATAACTCGATTTATTTTTTTCTTTTGAAATTTATTAATTCTATAAGATTAATTTGATGGTCGATTTTTTTACGATATTGATTTTTGTTGAAAGTAGTGATCATTGAGCGATCTTTATTATCTATCTTCTTCAAATTGAAAGTTCAATCATCTACGTGTCCGTTTGGAATACATTTTAATTTAAATGTTTTTCAATAATGCATTTTTTTAAAAACATTTTGTATAAAAATTGTTTAGAATTTAAACACCCATGTGTTTGGTTGCATTTTCTCACAAATGTTTTTATACACAAGTTATTGTTTACCTAAGAAGTCTATTTTAAAAAGTTGGTTTCAAGTGTTTCTCTCAAAATTGTTTATTTATCAATCTCATTTTCTAATAAGTTATTTTTAGTGGTTGCCAAACACTAGAAATTTTTTCAAAATTAAACACTTGAAAAGTTAAACCAAATACACCCTACTTCTCATTCGTTAAACTAAAAAATATTAATGATTTGATAAAATGAAAAGTTTAGGATGAAAATTAGTCCATATTTGATTTTTTTTTTTTTTTTTATAGAGAAATATATATGTTATAGGTAATTTTGAACCACCCCGATGTACAAGGAGCTGACGAGGACAACCGGACAGAAATCGGACTGGAGGATGGACCCCAGAGGCGAAACGGACCAATGGGTCGGGCCAAGACCGAATTGGACCGAGGCCGAGGCCCATGGTCAACCTCGGCCATGGGCCGCGGCCGAGCTCGTCTGGCTTCGTTTGGTCTCTGCTACCTCTGGCCGCCCCGGCTCCACCTAGTTCATCTTGAAAGGCCTCCGAATTCCTAAAAACCTTAGGAGCATGAGCAAGTATTTATACCCCTCTTCGCCACTGAAGAAGGGATCTCGAACTCTATTCCCGACTCTCTTCTCTTGCTCTCTTACTCTCCTCCTTCTGTTTTCTGACTTGAGCATCGGAGGTGGTGTGGCAAGTACCACATGCATTCTGTCTTGCAGGTCACGTCTTCCCCCCTCACAAACAAATTTACCATTGGTGGCACGTGAAAAATAGGTGAGTTTCTCCCGACCAAATTTGACCATCAACAATATATATATATTTTGTGAAAATACAAGTTTAACATTATAAATTAGTTTTTTCCCCAATAATTTAATTAATAACAGACAAGTTCAATGGAATTGGTGTCTTAAATATTCTCACCAATCAAAATAAACCGATAAATGACGAAATTATTGCCCTTGACCCAGTTTCTATTGCCTGGAGAACTCACACCGAAACTCCTCGCCCCATCTAGTCACGATTACAGAAATTAAGTCGTCTGATGAACGATCGGACGGCTGAGGTTCAAGATGGAACAAACAAAACAATGGATCGGCAGCGCAGTGGATAAAAGTTTCCTCCACTACAGCGGTGAGCCGCCGCGATAGTTCATCATTATGGTCAACTGAAAACTTCAAGTGGGCTTTTAATACACGTGTCAGTCAAGCCAACCTTATCCATAAAGAAACATACTCATTAGTAAAAAGTAAAAAGGTTAAATATCCCTAAGGTTAGTTTCAATTATATTCCTAAATTTTCAAAAATTTTATTTTAACCTTCGAGGTTTGAAGTTTGTTACAAAACAATACTTGAAGGCATTTTTATGTTAAATTTATGAACAAAAATGATGGGTTTGGATATGTAATGTTGCTTATGTGAATATCCCTAAAGTTAAATATCCCTAAGGTTAGTTTCAATTTATGAACAAAAATGATGGGTTTGGATATGTAATGTTGCTTAGTAAAAAGTAAAAAGGTTAAATATCCCTAAGGTTAGTTTCAATTATATTCCTAAATTTTCAAAAATTTTATTTTAACCTTCGAAGTTTGAAGTTTGTTACAAAACAACATTTGAAGGCATTTTTATGTTAAATTTATGAACAAAAATGATGGGTTTGGATATGTAATGTTGCTTATGTGAATATATACGTGGAAAAAACAAAAAAAAAAATATGCAAACACATTATTTTTCGTCCATAATTTTAATGGAAAAAGTCTCTAATGATCATTTTGAAACAAACTTTAAATTTCGATGACTAAAATTAAACTTTAAAAAAGTTATGGTATAATCGAAACCAACCCTATAGTTCAGGGGAATTTTTTGATAATTTAACCAAAAGTAAATTTGAAAAGTTGTAGTCATAAACGTTCATAGGCATGTTTGATAATCATTTGGTTTTTTGTTTTTTAAAAATAAACCTACAAACATTACTTATACCTATAGGTTTCTTTTTTATTTGTTTTGTTATCTATTTTCTTCTCATGTCTTAAAAAACCAAGTCAGTTTTTGAAAACTGAAAATGGTTTTCAAAAACTTATTTTTGTTTTTTGAATTTGGCTACAAATTGATATGTTTTCTTAACAAAATGAAAACTATTATAAGGAATTGTGAGAAAACAAGTACAATTTTAAGAATCCATTTGGTTATGAAAATATAAACAATTGCGTGGATGACCCATTTTGAGAGGCCAAAATGAAAAATGTCATACCTTTTCAGAACAAGGATATATGTCATTTTGCTTACATCGTCATCCTAGCAAAATTATCATTTTACTCTCTATATGAAAACGCACATTTAAAGCATTTAAGAGCGAGAGCGAGATTTAAGAGCAAGATTGGAAAGAGAGTAAAAGATTTAAGAGATAAATTTGAGAGAGAGTAAGAGATTGAAGGGAGAAATTGGGGGGAGGGAGCGAGAGCGAGATTGGAGAGAGAAATTGGAGAGAGAGTGAGAGATTGGAGAGAGCTGAGAGAGAGCGAGAGTACCGAGAGAAAGCGATGTTAGAATAAATAGTAAAATGATAATTTTACTAGGATGCTGACGCAAGCAAGAGGGCATATATCATTGTTTTAAAAAATGTGGGGCATTTATCACTCCCGCCTATTTTAATATTTTAATGAGTCATCCGTACAAATACCCCTAAAAAATAGGGTGTTAACAATTTAGCTTTTGAACTTTAGGGACCAAGATGATAATTAAACCAATAAATTATAGTTTTAAATCTAATAGCGGTAATTGGCATGTACCCTCGACCATGAGTTCGAGGTTCGAATCCCCCACCCAAAATGTTTGATGTACTAAAAAAAAAAAAAATCTAATAAATGCACCTTTTATATGTCGTTGAGCGTTGATCATCCTGATACTTTTCGTCATCAAAATCACCATTTTATTTGGGCCATCGATCCAACTACCCTCGAGAAAATAAGGCCCAACTCACTCGTCACTCTCAGACCCAAATCCACTTTATTGCGATGGAGCCCATTATGATAGCTGGGCCTGTCATCTCATCTCCACTCGGCAGTTCAGCCCATTTAATAATCAATCTAAAACTTAAAAAAAAAAAAAAAAAAAAAAAAAAAAAAAAAGTCAATTCGAAGATTTTGAAAGTAGTGTTTTAAAATAAAATACAATTTCCATAAAATGATGTCAAAATGGGAGTAATTTATTTTTATTTTTTAAATATATATTTATGTTTCTTAAAAAAAAAAAAAAAACTTCTTTTATCTTTAAATGTTTTTTTTAGTACATCGAGGTGGAAGATTCAAACCTCTGACCTCTTGATCAAGAGTAAATGTCAATTACCGTTGAGCTAAACTCGCTTTAACTTTTTTTATCTTTAAATGTTGTGAACATAGATCGACTTCCATTCAGAAGTTAGAGATTCAAATTGTTCTACGTTAGAATTTGAAAATATAAATAGACAAATAAATAAGTAAAAACTTTAAATGCTCCAAAACTCGTTTTTCTCCAATTTATGGAATTGTGGGCCAAACCCACCAAATACCAAAAGAAGATTTCTAGCGTTGGATTAACGCATACACAAACCCACCTCCCTCAATTGATGGTCGTAATTCAATTATTCTCCCTTTCTATTATTACTTTTTTTTTTTTTTTTTTTTTTTTTTTTTTTTTTTTTTTTTTTTGACGTAATCCCTCTCTATTATTACACATAGACTAGCTTTGAAAATTTTATATTTCTATTAGCTTAAAATAATTATTTTATTATTATTTTTCAAGAATGCACTTTTTTTTAACATTTGGTATAAAAATTGTTTAGAAGTCAAACACGCACATGGTTGGTGACATTTCTTCATAAGTGTTTTTACACCCAAGTTATTATAGACTTAAAAAATTTGGTTTCAAGTATTTCTCTCAAAATGTTTGTTATTTCTTAATCTCATTTTTTAATAAGTAATTTTTAGTGGTTGCCAAACATTAGAACTTTTTTCAAAATTAAACACTTGAAAAGTTAAACCAAACATACCTTATTGTACACCAGAAAATTGAAATTTCAAAAATCTTTTAGACATTTTCTAAACGTCAGTGATTAATGGACTAAATTTACAATTTAACTCGATTTAATTTAGGTTATAAGAACATTGATAATATGTAAGATTTTGGGTGAATTTATATTCAATTTCGATGAAAATATACGAGATAGTTTGTAAAATATTGTACTAAAATAATCACTATAATTTTTTTTTTAGAAATAATCACTATAATTTAAGGGGTGGTTTTGTTTCAATTTTCTATTTTAAACAAATACATTGGTTTTATTATTTTATACAACTTTATTGAAAACTCTTTGTTCAACAAACGGTTTTATTTATAATGATAAAAATAATAAAATCTTATGGTAAAAAATAATAATAAAATCTTATTATTTTAGACCAACTTTTAATTTTAGATTTTTATATTCGTGGCTCTTGGATACGGTGATTTATCTAAATTGTTTTTTTTTTTTTTTTTTTTTTTAAATTTTAAAACCTAAAATAAGTATCATATTATTAAAAAAAAGAATTACTGGAGTATTATGATAAAAAAAAAAAAAACTATAAAATATGTATTTTAAAAAAATCCCTAATATGGTAGACCAATCAACTTTTGCACTTATAATTGGAATTTGGAAAATATCAACCAACTATATGGTTCTTTTTTTAAGAAAAAAATGTTGGGATTGCACAATTTTGTAAAAATAAATAAGAAATTAAATTTTGATTGACAAACAAATTAAAATTTCGTTGGATATGCACAAATTGAAATTGGTACTTGTTTTCATATGCTCTTTTTTTCGTGTGTGTTCATTTTAATTATGATACTTTTTTATTTTTATTTTTTTCTTCTTTTTCAGTTCTCCTACCAGACAATTTCAAAGAAAAAAAAAAAAGAGAGAACTATTTTTTCAAACAACCAGAAGAATTTATTTGTTTGTTGTATTTTCAGTTATTTGAATTTCATATCAATTAAAAAATCAAAACACATTTAAATCCACTTTTTAAGTTCACATTTTAATCCAACTATACATTAAAAATAATTCATTAAAAAACTGTCAAATAAAATATATGACAACGATAAAAGATTGCATCTAGTTTATACACTTTTACTTGTAAAAAAAAAAAAAAAATTTATACACTTTTTAATCCTACTTTAATTGTTTCACACCTATTTTATTTTGGTCCATAAATTTGTAGCTATTTTACTTTAGCACTTCAACGGGTAAAAGTTTATTTTAGAGTTGGTTATCAAATTTTCATTTATCACATTTGCTATTTAAAAAACGATATAGTTGATTTTTTTTTAATAACGTTTATTATTTATATAATTTAAATTTTCAAATTTCTCCTAAACGAGGTTAGTTATACTTAACTTATCATATTATATATTATCAAATAAAAATACTCTTTATAATCTAAAATTAAAGAGGAGCTATCACAAGAGCCGAACAGGAACTGCAAAAGTTTGGACCTAGGATGGATGCGATAGGGGTTCGAGAATTGAAAGATAAAGAGAGAGAGTTAGAGCAACTATTGGAGGATGATGAGATATATTGGAAGCAAAGATTCCGTGAGGAGTGGCTTAATTGGGGGATCAGAATACTAAATGGTTCCACATGAAGGCCAATCAGAGGAGGAAAACTAATAAAATTAAGGGCTTGACTGATGAAATGGGAGAGTGGACAGTCAATGAGTCGAAGATGGAGGAAGTTGCCAACAACTATTTCCATGTTTTATTCCAGTCGTCTAATCCAAACCAAGAAGCAGTTGAGAAGATTCTGGAGGCTATTCCTCCTAGCATTGTGGAAGGTCAGAATGAAACGCTGATTAAACCTTTCACTAGGGAGGAGATTCACGAGGTGCTTAAGCATATGCACCCTACAAAAGCTCCAGGTCCAGATGGGATACAAGTTGTTTTCTACCAAAAATACTGGGATATAGTAGGGATGGACATCAGTGATTTCTGCTTGAAGGTGCTTAATGAAGGGGCCCCTATGGAATCAGTCAACAAGACCTTTATAGCCTTAATTCCAAAAGTGAAAGACCCTAAGTGTATGAAGGATTTTCGACCTATCAGTTTATGCACGGTTTTATATAAGATTATTGCTAAATCCCTTGCAAACAGACTGAAAAGTGTGTTAGATACTATTATTTCTCCAAGTCAGTCAGCCTTTGTCTCAGGGAGACTCATTTCGGATAATGCTATTCTAGGCTTTGAATGTATCCATGCGATCAGAAATAAACGATCAGGGAAGGTCGGGATAGCGGGGCTAAAGCTGGATATGAGCAAGGCTTACGACAGAGTGGAATGGAGCTATATTCAGAGGATAATGGTTAAGATGGGCTTTCACAATCAATGGATAAATCTTATCATGCGATGTGTGGAATCGGTTAGTTTCCAAGTGCTTCTTAATGGGATCCCAAAAGCTGAGTTTAAACCGTCCAGGGGGATCAGACAGGGGACCCTCTCTCACCTTACCTATTTCTGATCTGCGCCGAAGGTTTATCTACTCTCCTTAATAAAGCTGAGGAAGGAAGGGAAGTATCAGGTTTGAGGATTAATAAATATTGTCCCACTATAACTCATTTGTTTTACGCTGATGATAGTCTCTTATTTTTTAATGCTTTTGATAAAGATTGCAGGGCCATCAAAAAATATATTGCATACTTATGAGATTGCATCAGGACAAACAATAAACTTTGAGAAATCAATGTTTATGGTTAGTCCTAATACTAACCAGGAGGTTAAAAGCACAATAAGAGATATCTTGTAGGTTACTTTTAAGGAGAGTTTTGGACAATATCTTGGACTTCCTTCTCAGAACGCGAAAAACAAGAAGGAGGTCTTTAATAACATCAAAGATCGAGTTTGGCGGACGCTCCAAGGTTGGAAAGGGAAGTTCTTTTCGACGGCTGGAAGGGAAGTTCTAATTAAATATGTGACTCAGGCTATTCCAAACTATGTTATGAGTTGTTTCAAATTCCCTTTGACTTTGTGTAACGATTTGAATTCTTTATTATGTGCCAGGTTCTGGTGGGGTGAGGCAGAGAACGGAAACAAATTTCATTGGCGTAGTTGGAAGAAATTATGTGATCATAAGGCCCATGGTGGTTTGGGTTTCAGAGATATTGTAACCTTTAACCAAGTCATGCTTGCTAAACAAAGTTGGAGGCTACTAAGATTTCCACATAGTTTGCTTGCAAAGGTGCTTCGTGGTAGATACTTCAAAACAGGATGTTTCCTCAAGGCTCCTTTAGGAAATAATCCATCCTTTACGTGGCGAAGTCTAGTTTGGGGACGTGAGCTTTTTAAAAAAGGCTATAGGTGGAGGGTTGGGAATGGGCTTTCAATAGACATCTCGACAGAGCCATGGATTCCAAAGGATGGGCCCTGCAAACCGATCATGGTTCACCCAAACATCAATAATTTTACGATGGCCCAACTCATAGATCAATTTGGTAGATGGAATGAGGCTTTGATTCGAGACTCGTTCATGGAAGAGGATGCCAGAAGTATTTTAAACATCCCTCTAAACTCGCTGATGCAAGAAGATGAGATTATATGGAACCTAGATCCTAAAGGTCTTTTCTCGGTTAAAAGTGCCTATAGACTAGGAAGACACCTTCATCAAGCAAACAAAGCATCCTCTTCTAACAACATTGTGGATGGAGAATCTACAATGATCTTCTTCCTACTTTATCTAACTTGATTAAGCGTGGAATGGATATTAACCCGATTTGTTTTCTGTGTAGGAACAAACGGGAAACAGCTGTGCATCTATTTTGGGAATGCAGATTCACGAAGGATGTGTGGCTTAGATTTTTTCCATCTACTGACTTGTTCTGTTTGGATGGTAGGTGCGGTTGGACTACGCAAGATCACTGTGAAAGGCTATGGAAAGGAAGCTCAGAACAAAGAATTGATGAAGGTCGCATGTACAAGAGTCTAGTGATATGCTGGAAAATCTGGAATTATCGCAACATTATTTACCACAAGAAGTAGCAGCCCAACATAGAGGTTTTGAAAAGTCAAATTGAGACTTACCTTGAGGATTTGGTCGGCAGCGGAAGCAGTCTCCAGCAAGAACAAAATCAACCTGCGCTTACCGATCGCCCAGCCCCATCAAATTGGATCCCGCCGGCGACTGGTAAATGGAAATTGAGCTGTGATGCTGCTTGGAGTGAGCGAAGAAAGCAAGGTGGTCTAGGTTGGATCCTTCGACACTGGGATGGCTCGCCTCTGATGGCAGGGTATCGGTGTATCAAACGACCATGGAAGATAAGCTGGTTGGAGATCACTGCGATTTGCGAGGGGTTGAGAGCATTGCTGAATCAAACTCCCAAAATCTGCGTTGAATCCGACAATCTTCAAGTGGTGACCCTTCTGAAAGATAAGGAAGAAGATCTCTCAGAGATTTTGAATTTTATTCAAGAGGCAAAAGTCTTAATTGAAGCCCTAAACATAAAGTCCATTGAGCATGTGAACAGGCTTCATAATGGGATGACCCATTATTTGGCTACCAAAGCATGTCAAAGTGGTGAATCAATGAGTTGGAACTCTTATTTTCCCAATTGGCTGGTGGAATTAAACAATGTAGACATTGAGTTTCAAACTAATGGGGGATCATGTCCCATAGTTGACATCCCAATGGAAAGTTTATCTTTTTAATGAAGTACTTTTTTTTCTAAAAAAAATAAAATCTAAAATTAAAATGACTTACTAAATCTTTGGGACATGGGGATTATCATCAAAATCTTAGTCAACTTAAAAAATTACAAAAAATAGTTTTAAAAATCTACATTATACCTTTCAAATCCATTTACTTGTATAACAAAACATAAAATCCTCATCAAATAAAATTTTTAAATTTTAAATAAACAGTCAAATACTTTGTAAAGATTTTATAATATAACAAAAAAAACTCTTGCAAAATTCACTTTGAAATTTAACATCTAATCTATTACATGAAACTTCTGTCACTTTTTTTTTTTTTTTTTAATTCATCAACATTTGGGTCAGGGAGATTTGAACCTCTGTCCTTTTGGTCGAAAGTGCATGACAATTACTGAGTATTGCTCACTTTGGCGTCACGTTATTCTATTGTAAGCATCTATTTTCTTTTCTTTTCTTTTTTTTTTTTGAGGAAAAATAAATGCATTAAAAGATCAGCCACAAAAATAGTTCTTTACAACCACCGTATTGTAAGCATATATTGATCAAGCAAATATACGTGTTGATACCAAAATCCGGACAAGGAGAACTCACCTGACCCCCACGTGCCACCAACAGTGAATTTATCTAAAGGGGAAGACGTGACCTGCAAAATAAGGGAAACCTGCACACCGGTATGGTGCTTGCCATACCGCCTTTGATGCTTAAGTTAGTAATCGGAGGGAATATAAGAAAAATTAGAGAGCTAGAGGAAGAGAAGAGAGAGTTTTCGGATCCATTCTCCAAGGTTCAAGAAGTGCCCTTTTTAGGGTTCCTTGGCGTTGGAAGATGATTCGGGCTGAACCAGGTTTAACCGGGGCAACCAAAGGACTCTAGGGACCGAGCTGAGGGGAGGGGACTCGGCCGAGGCCGAGCGGGGTTGGGCCAAGGCCCATTCCCTTCGGCCTTGGCTTCAACCCTATGGCCTGATTTCCCTCCGGGGTCCATCTCCGGGTTGTGTTCTTCAATTTCGGGTTGTGTTGTTCTTGTCTGCTCCTTGGATTCCGAGATGATCCAGAATTGCCTATAACAATACGAATACACAAATTACATCATTTCAAGTACAAAGTAATTATAAAGTTGTCAAATTTATTTACCTAATAATTTCATAATAAAAAAATATTTTTTTGGGTTAAGGTGAGCTCAATTGGCATAGACTCAAAGAAACCAAAAAGAAAAAAAAAATCTAAAAAAAAAAAAGAAAGAAAGAAAAAAATGGCTAAATTATAAAAAAATGCCCTTGAACTATGGTGTTTGTTCCAAAAATGCCCCTGAACTTTAAAAAGTTTAAAAAATGCCCCTGAACTTTGAAAAATGTTTCAAAAATACCCTTGCCGTTAATTTTGGATGGAAACCGTTAAAGTTTGAGTTTCAAAAATACCCTTGAACTTTAAAAAAATAAATAAATAATATCCTTATTGAAAAATGCTTCTTTTTTTTTTCCTTCTCCCACCGTAGATTAACTCTTCTTCCAAAAATTAATGAGAAACTTTACTTATTTGTCATGTATTCATAATCTAGGAGTTTTCTTTCTCTTTCAACACATCCAAAGCACTTGGCTAGATTTTCGTATCAAATCTTCAAGACGACTTTTGTTTTGTTCTTGAAATTCTACATGTGCTTGACTTCATTTGTTGGTAGTCTTTTCAATATTATTTCCTCACCAACTATTATCCCATTAGCTTTCTCTCTATTCCTTTTACGAAAAATAAATGAAACTATTGTTGTATACGGATTCTAACAATTCTTAAATATCAATAAGAACAAAATCATATATAAAACTTTTGATTGATTAATCTTATAAATTGGACCAAACCCACAGTCTTATAAACATTTATTCTTCTTAACATCAAGATACACAAACAGAGAGAGCAAAAAATGAAATAATATATATACATATATATGTTGTTTCTCACACTTATCTTCTTTACGCTTTTTAAAAGAGAAAACTCGATTTCAAAGTCTGTTTTTATCTGGTATTGAGTTGCACACAACCTTTATAAGCAAAGTTTTGCATTAATTTTCATGGAGAAAGAATTTACGGTGAGAGAGGAGGAAAAAAGAAGAATAATTTTTCAATAAGAATATTTTTGAAATTTTTTTGAAAGTTCAAGGGTATTTTTGAAACTCAAATTTTAATGGTTTCCATCCAAAATTAACAACAATGGTATTTTTGAAACATTTTTCAAAGTTCAGGAGCATTTTTGAAACTTTTTAAAATTTAGGAACATTTTTGAAACAAACCCCATAGTTCAGGGACATTTTTTATAATTTAGCCAAAAAAAAGATTGTTCCTTAAAAAATATCAACAAAAAGAAAATGAGTAAAATAAAATTGGAAGAAAAAAAAAACCCTATAAATACAACGGAGCGTTTATTGAGGCAGAAAGATCCAAATAATTGGGCTGTGCATCAGAAAGTTCTTACCTTCAAAGCTTCGTTCAAGTCTTTATAATCTTGAGAGAGGAAAGCGTCTCCTCTCCCATTTCTTTCTCTAAACCCTATCGCAAGCTCTGCAAATCCACCTTCAAATGGCCAACAGTAATCTTCCCCGAAGAATCATCAAGGTAAGATCCTCGATCCTCTTCACGATCTCCTTTCTTTTTCCCCCGATCGGTTTCTCTGCCTGATTTATTCGTTTCCTCAAGACATGGTCTCGTTTCGTTTTCTTTCCGGGATTTCGATGTATTTGTTAGTAGAATTCGGTTATTCTTGCTGTCGGAATTGATTTGCCCCCTTTTCTGATCAATCGCAGGAAACTCAGCGTCTTCTCAGTGAACCTGGTGAGTTTTGGATTTATTTGGTGGGAGAGGGTTTGAGTTATTTGATTCTTGATCTTGTTACTGGGAATTGTTTGTTATCTGAGTGGGTCTTGGTTGTTGATGGTCTGGATCAATTCATCGGAGTTTATTTTGATTTATTTGATCTTGATCTTTGATGTGTGAATTTTAGCCCCTGGGATTAGTGCCTCGCCGTCGGAAGATAACATGCGATATTTTAACGTGATGATTCTTGGCCCAACCCAGTCACCATATGAAGGTAAATTACTTGACAGTATGTTGTGGTCGTGGGATCGTCAAATTCTTTTGAACAATTTGATATTCCTTTATTTGGTACGTGTGAATGGCTATAGTACCAACTACGTATTCAAGTAAAGATCGGCCAAAGTGTTATTGATATTGATATGTTTACTTTACTCTATGAAAATGACATTCACAGTGAGGATTAACTATAGGATTATCTTTTACTCGATGAAGAAAATCTCTTATCTTCCCTTTAACTTTAGTTCCGTGCTAGTGCTACTGAATTTATGTAAATTGGGAAATTTTAATAGTAAATTCAGGAAATACCCCCTCCCCTCTCTCTCTACCTTTAGTTTTTTAAAAAAATGTTTTAAAGTTATGGTGTTTTAGAAGTTGGCCGCATTTGATCATTACAATCTTTTGTGATAAGTAATGTTTTGCATAATTTGAAATCGAAGTTAACAGAATAGGGGTCTTTGAAAATTTGGATGGTTTAATGTCTCTCGTTGGTAGCCTAATTAGCAAGAGACCAATAGGTGTGAAAAGTGTGCCTAGGATTCATATCCTACCACCTCTACGGCTCTACCTACCTACCTCTGTCTGAAAAGGGAAATTAAAAGAGAAAAGAAGAGAAAAGAAAAGGAAGAAAGGAAAGACTCTTGAAGCTGATTGTCTCCTTCCTGTGCTCACGAAAGACCTCAATCTTTTTTAGTTCTGTAACTAACCTAGCACTATCAATCAAGCAACTAACTTTTGTGCTTGAGACAACATTTCATTTATGTCCTATGGTGCAACAGTAGAACATTACTCTTCTTGGCTGCTAAACTTGGGAACATGCCTGGTTATATTCTACTGACAAGGGAATAAATTTTATTTTGATTTGTAAAATCTGGTCATTATTTCACTATTTTTATTCAATGAAGTTAATGTATTCCTTCACTTTGGGTTTCTTTTCTTCTACCCTTGGTCACATTTAATGTCATCAATCCATTTCTATATATTTTTTTTCCACATATTTGTTTTGAATTCAAAGTACTTTGCAGGAGGAGTTTTCAAGTTGGAACTGTTTTTGCCTGAAGAATATCCTATGGCTGCTCCCAAGGTTATTTGTAATTCTTTCTTTCTAAGCTTTCTTCTGCACTTATTTGGATAATTCCTACTTGGATTTCTTCCACCGATATTCTTTTCAAAACAATTAGCAATATTTATTTTGGTCTGTTTTTCATTAAAACTTTAAGCAAAGAAGTATTAACAAAAGTATCCAATAAAAACCGTAGGGCTAATGGGGGAGTTCCAAATATTGTTGTAGATCATTTAGAAACTTCTTACCCCAAATGTGCTGTTCAAATTTCTTATAATTATTGAACTACTTATAGTTCATTGTCTTTCTTGAATTATGATTTCACTTATAGATCACGAGGGTGGTCAAAGTTTCATCATATATTTGATTTGCCATCATTACAGACACAGTACTTTTTGTCTCTTTCGTTTCTTCCCCCATCTCTTAAGGGTTTCCTATCTTGCACTGTATATAAGAACCAGAAGTCATCATAATTTACATACACATAATTTTTTATATTTCATGAATCATGATATTTACTTCTATAATACAAATTAATTCTGGTTGATCTCTGAATCACATGGAGATGGAGAATAGCTTTATTTTATGACTTGATTTGTCAGCTGATAGCTTTGAAAGATTGAGTTGAAACATGTTTGGCTGGTTCTTGCTAGAGTCAGTTGTTTGGGGTGAAATTCATGAGAGAATGTTTTAGGAAATTGTTGCAGACTTCTTTTTCTCGTTTTGCATAGAAAACCAACTTTCAGAAAGAAAATGAAAGAACAGATTGCAAGGAGAGGCCTGCAAAATTAAGGGCCCGACTAAAACAGGGGATGCATCCATCGTAACAATTACTAAATGGATCCCCAAAGCATCCCCCAAACTTGTAATTCAATTAAAGTAATGTTTTCTCTTTTGTTCTTATAAAATAAAACAAACTATTATTATATATATATTTTTTGAGTTTCTACTATTGATTCTTGAAGTATATGCCTATTGGTGTAAGAAGGCCTGAAATTACTTAATTTTATTGGCTCATGTATGAAAAAATGTTTAGCTGGTTTGACTGGACTGTCATGAAAGAGAGAATGAACTTTTGTTCAAGGATTTAACAATTTGCTCCAGACCGATGACTATTGTGATTATCATTATTACTTTTTTTTTTTGGGTAGTACATCTAATTAAGTATACAGTAGAGTGGGTTTGTATTTCTGGCTGGGTTTCACCATATGTTATAAAACCTGTTGAGAGCTTATGTATGAACATTTGCCACTCGTTACTCTTAAGCTAACTATTTTAACTTCAGTGGTTGATCTTGATTAATGGCTTTTGCATACTATTCTTTTAAAATGAAATTTGATCCACCTAGAAAGGAGATGTTAAAAGAAGGAAAATGGTAAACAACATTGACCAATCTTATTTAA
This sequence comes from Luffa aegyptiaca, assembly GCA_017139565.1. NCBI lineage: Eukaryota > Viridiplantae > Streptophyta > Magnoliopsida > Cucurbitales > Cucurbitaceae > Luffa > Luffa aegyptiaca. The sequence goes on along the minus strand of CM029405.1, from coordinate 6,290,513 downwards.
GAGTTTAATTTAATGCTGCTCTCCTTGATGCCTTCTAACTGCAGATTCTTTATCTAGGTACAATAGGTGATCCTGTTGAAACTTATTGTAACTTGTTTTGATTGTGTCCATGACCACCTTTTCCCGTTTCTCTGTTTTCTTTTTTCATTCACACATTTTTCTTTTTGTGTGATGTGATTTTTTTTTTGGAGCAGGTTCGATTTCTCACAAAGATTTATCATCCAAATATTGACAAGGTACGTCTACTTGCGTAGTTCTTATTGCCTTCGTTACCAGCATGTTGCAGTTGGTTATTGATAGTGTAATTTTCTGTAATCAAGCTTGGTAGGATATGCCTTGATATTCTGAAAGACAAATGGAGTCCAGCTCTACAGATACGAACTGTACTTTTGAGGTAATGTACTGTTAGATGTGATTTATCTGTATATCATCTCTGAACAATTTGCACGGCCTTTCACTTTTAATCAAATTTATCTGTATTTTATATTGCTCATTGGTTTAGAGAGCTGAAACTATTTTCTTACGATCTATTTTGTCTACTCCCTTTCTATGGCAAATTTGACTAACAGTCACCTTTTCTATCACTTTCTGTTAGTATTCAAGCGCTTCTGAGTGCTCCAAACCCAGATGACCCACTTTCCGAGAATATTGCCAAGCATTGGAAAACGAATGAGGCAGAAGCTGTTGAAACGGGTGAGTTGATTTAACCTAAAACTCCACTGGCTTGGTTTGTTATAGTCTCTCTGACAGCATATTTTCTCATTGGATCTTTCTCAGCAAAGGAATGGACTCGATTATACGCAAGTGGTGCCTAAAGGGAACTGCAGAAGCCTTTTACTCTTCGGTTTAATAACATCAATCTAATGTCTATGGTGCCATTTGCTGTGGATTTCAATGAAAATTTGGAAGAATTTATAGTGTCAAAATTGTCTCTAAAATTGTAACTCTCTAAAATTGTGTCTCTTTTGGCAGGAGTGTCTGTGCCCCCCCATACTTTGTATGATGATTAGATGGATTACATTCTTCTAAGTTCTATTATCTCTCCCATCTTTATGTCAGGAACCCCATGGAAGAAGAAGCTTTCTCCTCAATTCCTTTCTTTCAAAGAAGCTTTCTCCTCCATGTGAGCTTTTTTGCTTCTCATTTTGAGAATTGGATATCTGAAAATGATCATTGCAAGAGGAGCAATGATATACAATTTTAAAAATAGACAACATTGGTATAGTATAAGTTTCAAATGAAATAAAATTGTTGGGGGGGTGTTTTGTTTTCTTTTTTCTTTTTTTTTTTTAATAATATTTTAAAGTGAAGTACTTGAAAAAAATATATTGAAGTATGTTGAATTGTTGGCTGTTGGCCAGTTTTTAGAATTTGTTCAGTTCTTTTGTCGCCTTGAGTTCAAATTATATTATTGAATATATATTTTTTTTGATATCCGTGAGTGTCCGGGCCAGCTTACGCGCACCTCGACTAATCTCACGAGACAACCGCCTGACCCTACTACAAAAACTAAAACCTAACGTTTTTAGAATATAATACGTTGAGATAAAATTATTGATAAATATAATCGATACACCATTACACTATGTGAAAAATATGACGATCATCATCATCATTAATTTCTATCATTTTTTGAAAAAAAAAAAAAAAAAAAACTATCATTTGTCTTATATATGTGTTATTGTGATGTAAAACAGAAGAAACAAATTTACAAAATGCGAAAACTCAAAAAACTACAGAATGCGAAAGAATTCAATTTCTTTAGATTTCAAATTTGCAAAGTTATATTACAACTAAGTACTTAATATTATTTTAGCTGTAACAGTTGTTTGACAAAACTTTAGCAACTGTCCCAACAAACTCACACCTAAAAATGGGTAACTTTAAAATTATAATAAAAAAGGGTTAGAAACAAAAATCTGAAAGAGGTCATCATCCATAAATTTAAACCAAATTTTGTAATAGTCATTATTTCTTGGTTAAACTACCAATTTGGTCACGAGAGTTAGAATTTAGTCCCTTATAGTTTTAAAATTAGAATTTTGTCTCAATAGTTTTCATTAAATAGTTCCTATCGTTAGAAGTGACGAAAGTCCATTATTCGTCTCTTCCCTTTTGTTGATGGCCATTTCATCGTTTCTCCTCTCTTTTGCAAGTAGCAAAGTGAAAAGCGGGAACGAAGAGGCCTTCTTTAATGAGAGGCATGGCCTCTTTGTAGAGGATAAGAATCTCACACACGCTTGCAAATGATGGAACTTGCTTCTTTTGAGAGATAAAGGGAGGTGGAAAAAAACTATCCTTCACAATGAGAAGTAATTAGAGTCTTGAAATTTAGAAATGTGTCATTGTCATTATTCTCTCTTTCCCCTTCCTTTCACACTAGCCTTTTGAATAAAGGTTGTATCATGGGATCCCACTAACAGGAAAAGGAAAACAAGATAAGGGTCCTTGAGAGAGAGAGAGAGAGGGATCCCACTAAGAGGAAAAGAAAAACAAGATAAGGGTTCTTACTCCTTGGGAGAGAGAGAGAAGGAAAAGGAAAACAAGATAAGGGTGAGAGAGAGATAGGGATTCCACAGAGGGGAAAAGGAAAACTAGATAAGGGTTCTTGAGAGAGAGAGAGAGAGTCTACAATACATTCAATTAAAGGCTTCAAAACTTGGAGAGTTTTATTATAACTGATACACTATTTCACAAAGGGGTTACAAACAGAAAAATCACTTCAATAGGCCAACCCTTGAGCATGTACAGATTACAGAAATCTCAGGACTTCAAAGCCAAATGTTAAATCAAATGTCTGTGCTGACAGGGTTATAAGAATCTCAACCAATTCTAAACAAAATGATTGAATATTGCTCTAACTCAACTATGCTACCAATTTGGGTTCTTGGGCTGCCAAATCTTGAGACGAAGTGTCAAAGTTCAGACTTCTAGCGACATCGAAGAAATGTGCAACTGCGTCTTCTGGTGTACCGACAAGGACACCATGCCCGAGGTTTAGAATGTGTCCTCTTGGTCCTGCACACCTCACAACCCTACAAACAACCCCATAATGTTTAATATGATAACAAGGCTAAGAAGCCAAATCACATTAACCACCCTATCTATAGGGAAATGAAAAACAAGAACAAGAGAGAATTACTTTTTATGTATCTATATGCTACTTAGTGCCATTATTTTATATGAAGCAAATAGTTTAATAGGATTCTAGGATGGGGATTCTATTCTTAGTCAGTTACCAATAATTTGTCCACACGACTCCTATGGTTCTTCTTTAAAGTGTGATCAGAAAGTTACATAAAAGGGTAAAAAACAAGAACCGACTTCTGCTGGCACTAATATAGTAGTCACAACTCTCGAAAACTTATTATTATTATTTTTTTTTAAAAAAAAAACTCTCTACAACTTATCAGACACGAACGAAAGACGAGCAGGAAGCTCAATCACAAACCTTTGAATTTCTTCAGTTAGAGCAGGAAGAGTAGAAAACAGATAAGCAGGGTCCACATTTCCTTGTACACTGATATCAGTTCCTAATCTGTTCCTTCCATCAGCCATGTCTACCGTCCAGTCAAGCCCAATAACATCAACTCCTGTTCCTTTCATTCGCTCTAGAAGACCGCCATTTCCGTTAATGTAGAGAACAAGTGGTGTTTCAGGGCACTTACTCCTTACTGTACTCACAATCTGACATAAAAACAGTTTCTATGATGACTAAGAATAAGAGATCATGATTGGCAAGTTGTTGATATTGCAACTTTATCTATTTTATGCTTACATTTTAGGGACTCATCATTTTATGTTTAGTTGAGATTGATCAATAAGGTGGGTTTGTCAAAGAAATGGACATGGTGGTTCCAGTTCTTTGAATTGTAAGTTTCACCTTCCAGAAAATTGGCCAGCTAAAGCAAAGTAGGTTGAATAGTTGAAAGGAATTTTAAAAAGGGACAAGACAGCTTACCTTCTGAATATATGGCTTTGACCAGGATTCCCACATATCAGGGGGCAACTGTCCACCCCATGAGTCAAATATTTGTATGCAATGAGCCCCATGTTCTACTTGGTAGATAATATATTCTGATATTGCCTGTGTCAAATGAGAAAGGAGAGTCTTCAACACATGTGGTGCTGTGTGGCACATTCTCTTAATTGTCGTATACGTTCGTGTTGTACCCCCTTCCACTATATAAGTCGCAATTGTCCAAGGAGCTCCTACAAAACCCAAGACAGCAGCACCGCCTCCGACCTATACAAAAATGAACAAACCACAAAAGTGACTCCAAAATGGTTTTCTTTCAAACACTTAGAGATACAAAAAATTGTTGTTTTTCTTTATAAGCATGAGAATGTGACAAAACCTACCTCCTTGCGTAGCAGTTTAAGTGACTCCCCAACAAAGTTAAGTTTCTCCAAATCAATGGGATGAAGAGCTTTCAACCCCTCTTCAGAGCGAATAGGCGAGTGAATAACAGGGCCTCTTACGTCTTCAATGTCGAAAGGAACGCCAAATGCTGGTAGAGGGGTTAGGATGTCGGAGAAAATTATAACTCCATCAGGATGGAAGGCCTCCCAAGGCTGCAATGAAATTTCTACAATGAGATCAGTTGTTTCTGATCTCTCTCTGAAAGATGGATATTTCTCTGCAAGTTTTCTGTAAACTGCCATATACCTTCCTGCCTGACGCATCATCCATGCTGGGGGGCGACTAACAGGATCACCTCTCGCCGCCTTCACCAATAGTGGAGGATCTGATCAAAATATTCACTGAAAAGTGAAAATAAGCACCATCCATAATTCAGAATTCAAATTCAAGGAAAGAACTGCAGTGTCGAACACAGGCATAACCATGTTAGAGATATAATAAAATAGAAACTTTCATGTCTTGACAACTGTCAACGAATCCATAGGCAAATGTTAATTCTACATCACATGGGAGTGGAGAAGCATGTGAAACACAAGCTAACAAATAGGTGGGGATAAGGCTGCTTGGGCTAGAGGAAGTCTACCATTTTGGAGATGAGAGAACTTTTTCCACAGCACTTAAAAGGAATCCTTGAACTAACTATAAGTAGGGACTCCAATCTAGAATTAAACCAAGTTGATAATTACAAAAAGTTCAATGAATGGATGTCCATAAAGAAACATTAAACCTAACAGCCTCCCAAACCTCCTCCGAAGAGCTTTCCACCGCTCTAAAGTGGAAGGATAATTTTCTCAATCAGATGAAAATAATTCTTTAAACTTTGGGGTTGACCTCTAAAGGAAGCCCAAGGACAACACTTAGTAAATCTTCCTTGCTAAAATGAAACAGATCAGTAACCATCTGCACCTCATGGGAAGGAATGTAAGTACCAATTAAAGTAAAACTACTCAGAGTAACTTTCAAACCAGAAGGCTTTCTCAAAAATTTTGATCACATTAAAGAGGTCACTGACCTAGGTAAATCCGTAAAGAGAAAAGAAGAGTGTCCTCAAGAAATTTAAAGTAATTTAAATAAACATCTCTACCAATTGAAAATCTTCCAAATGAACAATTTCAAAGGGATTGGCAACTTATCCATTCAACGACAGTAACACATTCCAACTACGGGTACCATAAGGTTGAGTGAAGTTAAACAGCATAACCCCCAATAAAAGGAGAAATTAAATGGTCGAGGGACCCATATTGGCCGCAAGAATGGGATGAATAACCTATCACTTAAGCAAAAGCCGATGAGAAATAGAAATGGTTTAGGGAAGAACTACTTCTGTTCTTTCTTTCAACAGGGCTTCTTCCTAGCTTGGAAGACGGAGAGAAAGAATTTCTCACTAAGTTCAATATTTATATGACATACAACAAGGGTCATTACCATCATTCTATATCAGAAACTAGAAAGCAGAAGCTATGAACATCTTTTCTTCTTCATTCCTCTCTTCTTTACATCAATTGAGAACACGGGCATGGTGCTAAGAGCCTAAGAATTTGCTTCAGATAGTTTTAAATCACTAAGAGGATGAAGTGTAGTTACATTAGGTTGCCACTTGCCAAGCCTTACACTTCAAAAAGCCTATATATTATTATAACATTTTGGCATGGTTTACAACACTTTGTCTATTTTTTTTTTTTTTTTTTTTAAGACATTAAGAAAAATGAAAGAATACAAGGACATGCAAAAAACAAAAACAAGTAAAAAAAAATGGGAGTCTGACCCTAACTACAAAAAAGGAGCCCAATCCAATAGAACAAGACCAATACCATAATTACAAAAAGGCCTAATGACCAAACCTCACCCCCTCCTAGACACTCCTCGTCTGATTTCTCGACCTCTCTAAAAATCCTATTGTTCATCTCAAGCCAAATACTCCACGAAATAGGAAGAAAAAGAAGAAAAATAAAATAAAATAAAATAAAGCATGCCACAACACACTTTGCCCCTCTCTCAAAAGGGAGGATTCAGAAGTACCTCCTCCAACATAGACTGGCCATTTCTATTGCGAGACCCACAAAATGTTAGTCATCCAACACTTGTACGATGCTAGTTATCCAACAATTCCCCCATTATATCAATACCCACCAACAGCATGTTCATAGCTCTAGTTGAGATTGCGTATAAGCAAAATGTTAACAATTTGTTGTTTGCAGGACACATTTATCACTCAGAAAACAGTTGCAACCAAGTCCAATAACCACCAGCATTCCAAATTTCCCTTCACTTGGGTCAACAGATATCCAGCCTTCCACTAAAACATCAAACTCCATATTCAAGACTTCAATATTTCACCCAAATTATCAATCTCCATATACAAAACACAAACGAGAAGCTCTCAAAACTATCACGTCTCTCAATGCCAAAACTGAGAGTAACCCAATTCAAATTAACAATAATGAAACCAAAAAAGAAGCTCAGTAGACAAAATAAAGCATACCAGATAACGAAGACGAACAAGCGACAGAGAAATGCTTATTGCAGACCCGTCTCCTGGAAACAAGCAATTTAAAGGAATTGGTGGATTTTAGCCCCGAGTGGACTAAGAAGCTCGAAGATTTCCATCCCAGAGAAGTGCACGCACTGTAGAAACAAGAGCAAAATGCTTAGCGCAAAGCAATTACAAGGGAAAAAAATGAAGAATTGGCAAGACAGAACAATGGCTAAACCTGGCTGGCGAAGCGAAACTACTCATTCGGGATGAGAAAGAGAGAGAGAGAGAGACTGAAGATTTGAAGGATGAAGATGGAAGAAGGAGCTTCTTCTCTGTCTCTGATGCGTTCCTTATCTCTCTACCGTCCCCTTCTGTCTCTCCCAATGTCCTGTTTCACTATTTTTGTCACACCTTATTTTTCTTAGGTCAAATAAATTATACAAATTACCTTTAAATTTTGACCTAAATTTCAATTATGTTCCAAAAGTTCGAAATTTTTCATTTTAACTCGTAAATTTTGAAATGGTTTAAAAAAGTACTGTGGGATGTTTTTCATTACACCAGTTTTATAAAACTAACATGAGTATAGCCAACAAGAGCATATCTCAACGGACATAAACTTGTACTGATAATCACGAGATCGGTAGTTCAAATCCCCACATCTCCGTATTGTCAAAAAAAAAAAAAAAAAAAAAAACAACCTAACATAAGCATAACTCAAATGATGTTGTAAATAAAGTCACCAATTTTGTTAATAGAAAGGAATAATAACATCTTAATTTTCCCACTTGAAAATTGAGTTATAAATGACTATCGTGTAAACCTTCTAACTTTTAAGATTAACCACTATATCATTTTTGTCCTTCATTTTAACGACAAAATTCTTCATGGTATTTTTTAAACAATTTTAATTTTTAAGGATTAAAATGAAACTTTTCAAAGTATAGAAACATAATTGAAACATACCGTAAAGTTAGGTATTTTGTATAATTCTAAAATGTAATTTCTTACTTCTCTCCTTTATTTTACTTTGGTAAAAGTTTGTCTTTTTAAATCTAACGTGATAATTTTAGGTTTATTATATTTTTCGTCGTAAACTTTTTAAAATATTAAATTTGGTTATTGATTTTTTAAAAAAGTTATTCTATTTTGGACCTTAAATTTCACAAATATTTGTCGATAAATCAAAATGAGATTCAAACCTTTTTTTTTTTTTTTTTAAATCAACAACATTTTGGACAGAGGGATTCAAATATCTAACTTCTTAGTCGATAGTACACGTCGGTTACTAATGAGTTTTGCTCAATTTGGTATGAGATTTGAATCTTTACCTCCTTAACTTACTAAGATAGGTGGATTTTTATCCCAAGCTTTCAATTTCTTTAACTTAAACTTTTTTTTTTTCTCGTAAGTAGGAATTTGAATCTCTGACCTCTTAACCGAGAATACATGTTTTGACCAATTGAATTGTGTTTAGGTTTCTCATTAAATTGAATTTGAGTTTTGGATAATATTGCAATTTTACTTCATAAATCATATTAGGTTTTTCTAATATATATATATATATATATATATATATATATTCAAGAAAAAAAAAAACGACATAAAATTTTCTTAAACCCCACTAAATTCAAAGAAAACAAACTCTGAAATTGGTTTAGGAGGTGTATAAAAAAAATAAATAAGAAATCTTTCCTTTGGATGTGCATAAAGAAGGGACGAGACATCTCTGTATCTATTTATTTATTTATTATTATTATTTTTTGGAGAGAAAATAAGCCGTAGCAATTTCATTTCATTTGAGAGAAACTAATCTCATTTGACTCACTAGGCCGAGCGAAGAGGAAGGAAGGGATGAGTGTATTTTGTAGGCCTTTCATTTTCCTTTAATCAAATTGGTAAGTAGAGTCAAACAATTTTTCTATAAACGGTGATAGCTTGTTTAGATTTATTCCACCACCAACTATCTTAGGAGGGTATACCAAAGTGGGAGTGCAAGAGTACCCGCTTGGCCTCCACGAGGAACAGTACGGACGTATATGATATCATCACAACCCGTACCACCACGGATGTTTAACTCAACCTTTGTTTGGCCGACCTTCACAAACCACCTTTTGCCTGATCGTGTGTTTGAGACTGCCATAAAAAATTGGAAAAATAAAATTTTACCCAAATTTTCCTTTAATTTAAAAGTTGTACTAATTATATAGTCGTATCACTAATGTATATATTAATTTTCAACCCTGTCCTTAATTTTTTTCATCATTTTAAAACTCTACCGTTTATTCATTGTTATTATATACATATACACAACACATATGTACACAGATGAACCTAAATATTGTTATATATTAGTTAAATATATTTAATTATCATAATTTATAAGCCTTTTTAATTATTAATATTATCACTTATTAAAACATAATTATTATGTTCTTCTTTTCATAAAAAAAATATTTAGTTTTTAAATTTGTTAAACAATCCACCTAATTCTCAATGTCCATTTCAATATTTAAAATTGTGGAAAAGTAAGACCCTTTAATTTTAGGCTAAATTATAAAAAATACCCCTAAACTATGGGGGTTGTTTCAAAAATGCCCCCGAACTTTGAAAAGTTTCAAAAATACCTCTGAACTTTGAAAAATGTTTCAAAAATGCCCTTTCCGTTAATTTTTGGATGGAAACCGTTATAATTTACTGTGAGAGGAGGAAAAAAGAAGAAGCATTTTTCAATAAGGATATTTTTTATTTTTATTTTTTTAAAGTTCAAGGGTATTTTTTAAACTGAAACTTTAACGGTTTTCATCCAAAAATTAACGGAAAGGGTATTTTTGAAACATTTTTCAAAGTTCAGGGGTATTTTTGAAACTTTTCAAAGTTTAGGGGCATTTTTGAAACAAACCCCGGTATTTTTTTTTTTTATATATAATTTAGCCTTAATTTTAATATTAATATTGATTTAAAAAATTCAATGTGATGTAAAAAGTTATTATTCAAGTTTAGATTTCAGCTCCACTAATTAAGTAAAATATGGTTTATTTTCATATTAAATGCTAAAATGGCGTTTGACTTATATAAGCAAGAGACCCAAAAAAAAAAAAAAAAAAAAAAACTAGTTATTTCAGATTTGAAAACTTCATGGTTTGAAATTTAAATGTTGTTTTTTTCTTGACATTTATTATTCTTTATTTTATATTATAAAAATTTACAGTCACACCTAATATCTATTTAAATATGCTATTGATCTTTGAATTTTTATCTACCTTTTGATTGGTTAGGAATGACCAAAATCTTTGCAACCTCAGGTTTCTTAAATACTTATTAAAAAGTTACAACTTAAACCATAGATAAGTGATAGAGTTGACTTGAGTATGACTCAATTAATCAAGACATAACTTATGAAAAATATTTGGCTGTATACCGGTATGTAAGGATCTCCTTTTATACCATTATTAAAATGTTGACAATTATTAACTTATTCCAATGATTTCAGGTTTAAACCTTCACTATTGAACCAATGAAAAAAACTAATAAGTGAGATTTTAATATATACGCACAAAATACACATTTTGTTTTGGCAAAAATATCTTTTTGGTCATTGAGTTTTGAGAAATATGTGAATTTGGTCCTTAAGTTTTCAAAATATATTTTTTAGTCTCTGAGTTTTGAGAAATAGGTTTAAAAGATCCCAAAATGCCCGTTTGATAACCATTTGGATTTTGGTTTTTGAAAATTAGGCTTATTTTCTCCCCCTTTCCTTACCATGGTTTTCATCCTTGTCAATGATACATTTGAATTCCTAGCCAAATTCCAAAAACAAAAACAAGTTTTTGAAAACTACTTTTATTTGTTTTAAAAAATTGGCTTGTTTTTAAAAACATGGAAAGAAGGGTATTATAAAAACAAAGAAACTTGTAGGTGAAAGTAGTATTTATAAGCTTAATTTTCAAAAACAAACAACAAAAAACTAACGCCCCGTTTGATAACCATTTGATTTTTGGTTTTTGGTTTTTGAAAATTATACTTGTTTTCTCTCAATTTTCCAATCATGGTTTTCATCTTTATCAATGACACATTTGAATTCCTAGCCAAATTCCAAAAACAAAAACTAGTTTTTGAAAACTATTTTTTTTAGTTTTCAAAATTTGGCTTGGTTTTTTAAAACATGGAAAGAATGTATTAGGAAAACCAAGAAATTTGTAGGTGAAAGTTGTGTTTATAGGCTTAATTTTCAAAAACCAAAAACCAAATGGTTATCAAACGGGGCCTAAATGGTTATCAAATGGGGCCTAAGTTTTCAAAATGGATCTTCTTAGTTCTTGAGTTTTGAGAAATAAGTTTAAAAGATCTCTCATGTAATTTTTTTCAACTTTTTTAAATGAATATTTTTTTAATATTGAATGATTTTTTAAATTACAAAAATTAAAAAGTATTAATTTACAAAAATTGAGAAAATAATATGAGAGACGTTTTAAACCTATTTTTCAAAACTCGATGACTAAAAATGTCTATTTTGAAAATTTAAGGACCTTTTAAACCTATTTTTCAAAACTCATGGACTAAAAAGATTTATTTTGAAAACTCAAAGACCAAATGCACTTATTCCCAAAACTCGTCCATTTGTAGTGACTTGTGTCTAAAAAAAAAGTTGGTGAGAATAATAGGAGCGTGGAGATTTTTTCTTTGCAATAATCTATCCCCAAATGGAAATTATTTTTGACCATTGTCCAAATTTTCTCAATCGAGGAATAGAGGTATATGAAAGATTAAAATACTATCAAATTTCCTATAGAAGTGGGGTTGACGAAGATAAATATTCCACATAGGATTGGTTTTTGTTGTTTTTTTTTTAAAATGAATGTTTTCCTAATTCTACAGCCAATATTTTAAAACTTAAACAGAAAAAGTTAAAAAGGCTAAAATTTCAGATTTAAATTATTTAAAGAAAAAAAAAAAAAAACAAAACAAAGATTTATTTCAAAAAAAAAAAAAAAAAACAAAACAAAGATACAAGTATGATCAGTTTAAACAAATTTAATGGGAAAAAAACGGAATCTACATGAATTTAAACTCTGACTTCCAATTTCAAGTTTGATCTCAGTAATATTTCCAAGTTAGTGATTGTAAAATAATAATAATAATAATAATAAAAATAAATAATAATAATAATAACTCCAAGTTAGTGAGAATGTAAAACTAGTTAGGTTTTATTACAAATTTAGTCTCTTAACTTTTAAGGTTGTATTAATTAGGTCATTAACTTAAAAAAGTGTCAGATAGGTCTCCGAACTTTCAATTTTGTGTCTGATAGGTCTCTAAACTTTAAAAGTGTCTAAAAGGTTCATGAACTTTCAATTTTGTGTTTAATAGGTCATTGACACATTTGAGATTTTTAAAAATTAATCAATCTAATAGATATAAAATTGAATTTTATTTCTAGTGAGACCCTAAATTTTCAATTTTATAGAATTAAATTTTATGTTTATTGGGATCCTAAACTTTCAATTTTATACATGGTAAGCCTTTGAATTTTAAAAGATGTGGAATAGGTCAATGAATTATGAGGCACAAAATTGAAAGTTGAAGAACCTATTTGACACAAAAACTGAAAGTTTAAGAGTCTATGAGACACTTTTTAAAGTTTAGGGACTTATTAGACACAAAATTGATAATCTGATGACCTATTTGATACTTTTTAAAGTTCATAGATCAAATTAACACAATCTTGAAAGTTCAACGAACAAACTTGTAATTTAACCAACTATTCATTAACTGCATGACAAAACAAAGTCACAATTTTCCAAATAAATGTGAAGTTTTTTTTTTTCTTTTTTTTTTTGAGAAAAATAATAAATGTGAAGTTGAATGAAAATGAAGAGTAAAATTTATATTATAGACGTTCAAAGATTTTTCTTTCCAAAGAGTATATTGAAAAAGCCAAAGTCTCAAAGTCAAAATTAGGATGGGGACGAAAAATGCAGTCCTTGTTCCCGTCTCTGAATTTGAAATAATGAACATCCCTGTTCTTATTTCCATAATTAAAATCAACATTCCTTTTTTTTTAAAAAAATTAAAATCAACATTCTTGTTTCCATATATATTTAAAACGAGGAATCCCACCCTATGGTCTATAACGTTTAAAAAATACATGTCAAATTTTATTGTAAATAAAAAAAAAATAAATTTTCAATAAAAAGGTTGTCTAGGAATTCAAACGAGTGTATAAGAAAGGTAAAAAAAGTGTACCTAATAAGTTGTGATAAAGCAAACATATTTTTGGAAACATAAAGCTAAAAATCAGATCGTTATTATGTGAGTCTCACTAAAAAAAAACACATACAAATTAAATTTGAAAGTATAATTTTTAACCACTCTCATTGATTCGGGTTAACAAATACCAAAATTTATTGGAAATTAATCAATCATGTAATCCTTAAATAACATCATCAAATTGTCACATAATTATTAAACAACAGAATTATCATTAAATATCTATTAGATATATATATAAAAACAACAAAATAAAAGTTTTGAAATCTTTTAGACATTTTTAAAACAAGTAGAGAAAACCCCAATATGAAGAGTCCAAAGACATATCATAAAAAATTTAAAATTTCAATAATTAAATGCATACAAATTTGAAGGTACAATGACCAAACAAGTAATTTAACAAATAAGTTATAAAAAAAGCGACAATAATGATTAAAATAAATATTATAGTTCCTAATTTAGAGGCAAATATAATATTAAAAAAAAAAACACTTGAAAATAATTTAAATAGGTTTTTTTTTTTTTTGAAATTAATTTAAATAGGTTTAAAGAAACAGATCATGCGTACTTGAAATGGAGTCAACCAAATCCATTTTGTCACACCTAATAAATAAAGTATTTAAAACTTTTCGAAGTTAGCTTATAAATTAATATTATCTAAAGAAATTTACACAATTTTTAGTCCATAACTTGAATAAAAGTAACAATATTACATTTGTAATGACTTAGTTCTTTACCTTCAATTTGGTGACAATTTAGTCGAACAAAAAAAAAGAAAAATCTAGTATTTGAACCTTAAAATTTGTAACGATTTAATTATTTTCGTTAAATTATTATTAAAATTTTCTTACCATTGATAACTTGATTAGGACCATTTGTATTTATAAACTACAAAGATGTAGTCATTACATAATAAAAGTTGACACTAAATTTCAATGAAAATTTTCATGACAAATACTAAATTGTTACAAATTGTGAAGTACATAGATTAATTGTTACATATTAAAGTTCGAAGACTAAATTGATACAAAATTGAAAGTTTAGAGACTAAATTGTTACACACAACAATTGAGTAACTAGGCCCCATTTGATAACCATTTGATTTTTTGTGTTTTGGTTTTTGAAAATTAAGCTTATACACACATACTTCCACCCATACGTTTCTTGGTTTTAGTATCAATCTTCTACCTTGTTTTCAAAAACCAAGTCCAATTTTGGAAACAAAAAAAGTAGCTTTCAAAAACTTGTTTTTGTTTTTAAAATTTGGCTAGGAATTCAAATGCAACCTTAACTAGGATGAAAGACATGGTAGAGAATTTAGAAGAAAACAAACATAATTTTCAAAAACCAAAAACAAAAAACCAAATGGCTATCAAACGGTGTCTAAATTATTGCGTGTTTTTAATTTTTTTTTATGCGAAATATTTGAATATTTCTTTTTAATTGAATTTAATTTTATATAAAAAAAGTCATTGTCAGATGGGCAAATTTCCACTTCATTTGTCTCGCGGATGGACCGAGTCGTCAGAGTGGAAAAGCCCAAACTCTATTTCTCGCCTCCTAAAAACGCTAAACTCACAGCACTGTCCTCAACGCCTCATCGCATCTTCCGCATTTCCTTCATTCTCCTTTTCTCACAGCCCTGTTTCTCTAACATCTCTCCCTTTCCCTTTCTCTCTCTCTCTCTCTCCCCCCGCGATTTCCTTCTCATCTTCTTCCCTATGCTTTCTCTCTCTAAAAACTGCCCTCTCTCTCTCTCTCTCCTTTCACCATGTGAGCCCAAGCCCTAAAGCCCAGCGCCATGTCTCTTCGCAGATCGTTTCTCTCTCGGAGGTTTTCCTCCAAGTCGTCGTGTAGAGATCCGAATGGTGTCGGAGGAGGAGGACTTCTTCGAGTTCCTTCGTCGGACCTCGACGATCCCTCCGCCTTTCCCGGCGGGACTGGCGGTGACCGGATTGAGGCTGAATCTGCTTGGTCCTCCATGCTACCCGAGCTTCTCCGGGAGATCATTCAGCGGGTCGAGGCTTCTGAGGACACTTGGCCCAACCGCCAGAACGTCGTTTCCTGTGCTTGTGTCTGTAAGCGTTGGCGGGACATTACTAAGGAGATCGTCAAGGCTGCCTCTCATTCCGGGAAAATCACTTTCCCTTCTTGCCTCAAGCAGGTATCGAATTGGATTTTGTGTATCGATGTTCGTCGAATTTGTTCTTGTTTTCATATTGGTCAATGAATTTCAATTATATGCAACTTGTCGTTGTTGTAGAAGCATTTTGCTTCTTCACGATCATATGATTATTGTTTTTCTATCTCTTACGTGTATTTGGTTTTCACTTTTTTGGATTATACTATTCATATTTAATTTTGTGACATATTTGGGATCGCTTGATTAGAGTTCATAACACAGTGTTAATTTAATTTTTGAGAATGCGGTTATGCTTTATGCTTGTGATTACCAGATGGAGTTTGAAGTAGTTGGCGGGTTAGATTAATGATAAACTTTTTGGACGTTTTAGAATTCTGTTTGTTGCGGATGGGGAAATTCAATGCGTTTGTTGTTGTTGCATATTGCATTGAATGATTTAGACATGGGATTGTTGCTTTGAATTTTAAGGCTGCGCTAAATCTTAATTTCTTCAGGATCATCAGGTTTGTAATTCTCAATTTCATGCTGTGTTAACAGAGTGCTTTTCTGGATCTTATCAGAAAGCATTGTATTATGAATTGTTTGAATAAACGTTTGTGTATTTTGAATCCTGACGAGACATTGATCTTATTGTAATCTATTTGGTTCATGGTACAAATTTAATGCCTGAATGATCATCTAATAAAGGTAATGTCTAATGCAGCCTGGACCAAGCGATAATCCACATCAGTGTCTTATAAAAAGGAACAAGAAGACTTCAACATTTTACCTTTATCTTGCCCTTACACCATGTGAGTAACTTCTGGGGTATTTATTCAATTTGTAGAGGAAAAAGGGTAACAGCACTGATATTGGAGCTAAGTATCATCCATTTCACGCCAATTAACTTGGAATGAATGGCTTAGCTACCAGCATTTATGTTGTCAGCTAACTTACAGAAGACCAATGAGATTTATTTTGTGCAGTCAAATTTATTGGTCTAGGCTCCTATTTCCCCTTTATTCACCATGAAAAGAATTGAAAGAAATACATATTTTATTCAAGACACGTACATGGTGGCAATTAATAAGAAGGTTAAAAATTGTTTAAGCGGACGCAGCTTAAGATAAAAGACTTGCACAGTTACCTAACATAGATAATTTGATGGAGCGATATATCTTCTTTTGAATGTGAGTCCAAGATCACATTTTGATTTGAACGTTTTAGTTAATTAGCATTCTTTTGGGTTTTATGGTTGAAATACAACTGATGAGTTTGAAGATATTGAGAATGTAAAACTCAGGCCTTGGGTGAATTTCTTTTTTATCTTTGGGCTTTGTAGATGATTTTAATTTTTCTTGTCCTCTTAAACACTCATTTCGGTGGATGGAATACCTTATCTTTTTGAAAGTTCTGGTTCTTTTATCCACTGCCTTATGATTTCTTATCCTTCTGTTCATTTTCTATCTTTGTTATTTTCTGTTTATTCCAAAAGGCCTGGTCAAGACTAGAAGTGTTTCTTGTCATCTAAACAAGGATTCTTAGAGGCTGGCATGGAGAACCAAAAAGGCTTATGTTTAACTTCAGTTACGATCAATAACCATATGGGATTAATTGGTTAACTTAATTTCTCTCCCTCACACACATGCACGTACGTATGAATGTATAATTAAATTTATGAGAAATATCAACTTTTCTTTTTTGTTCTTTTCCAACTTGGATTTTCTCTTACAAAGCATAGCATGAATTCTAGTCAGAAGTCCATGGGTTAACAGACCAAAATATTTATTTTCACGTCAAAACATACATAATGGCTCTTTGCATTTAAATTGGAACTTTTGTGTCCTGTGTATGTCTTGGTTGCCATTGGTGACTGGCAGGTCTTGGTTCTCTCTCCTTTTCTTTATTTATTTTTAATCTCATCACTACATGTCTTACAGTAACCTGTTGTTTGTTGTTGGCTATTAGTTATAGAGAAATTTTTATATATGTGATATAAGCTCATTTAAGGGTTTTTTCCCCTACCTCTCCAGCATTTACAGATAAGGGAAAATTCCTCTTAGCTGCTCGGAGATATAGGCATGGAGCTCATACGGAGTATATAATATCTCTTGACGCTGAAGACTTATCCCAAGGAAGCAATGCTTACATGGGGAAGTTAAGGTAAGATATTGTTGTTGAGAGAAATTTAAACGGAATAAATTGTTTGTTTTGGTGCATCATACACTTTGCACTCCTGAGTTTTTAATGCTATTTTTTTTTAATATATGTTTTTATTTTGGATATCTGATACGCTGCAGCTAGTTTTACTTTTTTAATGGTGGGAATTTTTATATCTTTAGCCTGATCTTGCTTTCATATGAGGGTCACAGACACTAACAAATTTCTTTCGGGAATTACTAGAACCAAAACTATAATCACAGAAATGTTTATGACTTATCCTGTATGAGAACTTTAAGAGTAAGCTACCGAGATAGATAACTAAATCTCAGACCTCCCTCACATGGCTATCCCTATCTTCAAATGTTCTTCTATCCTGTTATTGCCATTTTTCTCAAAAAGGGCTCTTACAGCATTGAGTGAGCCACAGTATGAGATATACGGTTCTTGTTGAAAGAGAAGCCATATAAATAGTTAAAGATAAGCCATATAGATAGTTTGCAAAGAACTGATGCTACTGTGTGTTTACTTACTCTAGATAGTTTACACCAAGACTTAGAGAGAGATCACTAGTTAACAAATATTTTCTCTTTTTCAGTAATGTACGCAAGACCATTTCATTGTTAGCTTGGAAAATTTGCAGCTTGAGTTTTCTTGGTACAATTTTTGAGAGCAGCAAGTCTTTTCATTGAATTCACATGCACTAAATTGTTACCCCACCTTGTGATCACTTTGCAGCTCCGATTTTCTTGGCACCAATTTTACAATTTACGATAGCCAACCACCACATAATGGAGCAAAGCCATCAAGCAGTAAATCAAGCCGCCGCTTTGCAAGCAAGCAAATTAGCCCACAAGTTTCTGCAGGTAACTTTGAGGTTGGGCAAGTCTCCTACAAATTTAATCTTTTGAAATCAAGAGGCCCGAGGAGAATGATATGCTCTCTAAAGTGCCCACTGTCAGAAGACACTGGCACCAGCAAACCTTGTGAGAACTCGAAGATGAAGAAATCCGAGTCTTTTTCATCTTCATCTGGGTTGACAATCTTAAGAAACAAGGCTCCTAGGTGGCACGAGCACCTGCAATGCTGGTGCTTGAATTTTCACGGCCGGGTGACAGTAGCATCAGTTAAAAACTTTCAACTTGTCGCTACTGTTGATCATAGCCAGCCAGGAGGCAAAGGGGACGAAGAAACAGTCCTCCTACAGTTTGGAAAGGTAGGCGACGATACCTTTACTATGGATTATAGGCAGCCATTATCAGCTTTCCAGGCTTTCGCCATTTGCCTTACGAGCTTTGGCACGAAGTTGGCGTGCGAGTAGTAGTATACTTTACCAAAATTTGTTTAATTAAGAAAATGGGGCTTGATTGAGAAAAAGGCTTTTCCTTGTACATGGTGCTATTGTTGTGTAATTGTGACCACTTAAAAATGAAGTTCAAAGCAACAAAAACAATATTGTGGTGCTAGCAAGCACTATGGCTTCTTTAAATCTTTATGTATATGTAATATATAATTAAAAAGGATGAGCATTGTTGATTCATCTCAATGTTTTGATTTTGTTGCAATTGTATTTCTCTACTCATACCTGAACCAGTAATCTCTTAGATTATTCCTTTTTCCTTCAACATCTTGTACTTGCCACTTGGGTTTGTTCTGTTTTTGCTTTGTGATGGAAATGGCAGTAAGAGGTTGCCTCTTGGTTTCACAATGTCATAGAAATGTTTGTTAACCTCATCTCTCCAACAGGGTTTTCTTTTTGAAGAATGCTTTGAATTCCAAGTCATTGAATAATTAATTGAAACTAACCAGTTTGGAGTTGTGATCTCCATTTATGTATATGATGACAGCATAGCATTTGGTTTGGGAACTGCAAAAAGGGGGATTGGAGTATTTGATACTGATAGTAAGGGTACTTTGTGTTGTATCATATGGTATTAGGGAAGCATTTTATGAGAAAGAATCTTTGTTTGAGTTTGTCAAAGCGAGCATAGTTTAACGATAATTGACATGCAATTTCAATTAAGAAGTCAGAGGTTTGAATCTTCCACCTCAAGTGTTGTTAAACAAAACAAAAAAAAAAAACATTAACAAGCCATCAATTTCAATAAGATTTAGGCTTTTTTTTTTCATAAAACTTGAATCATTGAATGGAGAGTTAATTATATATATATAGCAAATTATTATTATAATAAATAAAATAGTAGTAATTTTTTTAAATTAATAAAATAATAGTAATTATTGCTAGGAACTCAAAATTTTATATTATTATGGCACCTTTGCTTTATTATTTTATTACTTGATATTTCTATTGTACTGTAAAATATTGATAGAGTATGAAGGGTAAAAAACAACAAAATATTACTAACATTTTTTTCTTCTTTTAAATTATAAAATTATTGCGTTAACAATGAAGATTTTAACAAAGTATGAAATACTTGTTTTCAAATTTAAACATT
This sequence comes from Luffa aegyptiaca, assembly GCA_017139565.1. NCBI lineage: Eukaryota > Viridiplantae > Streptophyta > Magnoliopsida > Cucurbitales > Cucurbitaceae > Luffa > Luffa aegyptiaca. Next base: position 6,270,606 of record CM029405.1, on the reverse strand, counting down.
TTATTGATTTTTTAATTATAATTTTTATGTTTTTTTCTAGAAATATCCATTGACATCAACCGTTTATGTTTAAATTTCAATATTTAAAATCTAGCTATATACAATTAAGGTGTGTTTGACAAATAAAATAGTTCGAAGGATCAAAACTTGGTACATCCAACTCAATTTTAACAAAATATAAGTGTTAAACAAAGAAAGATGATGCCAAAATAAGATCCGAATTAAATGAAAATGTTCAACATAGTCTATAAAAAAGATTTTATAGGATAGTTCAGAAAGAGAATATGTTGCACGTGCCACTTTATTTTGTCTGCATTCTCTACTATAAATATAAATATAAATATACATATCTTTCACATCAAATCAAACCTACTTATAGAATTACAGGACATAATTAAAATCTTTTAAAGTCTAAACTCTAAACCGATACAACCAATCAAAATTTTATAGACTAAATTTATAATCAAACCAATGTAATTTCCCTATTTATAATGTAATAATTATAATGTAACAATATTTGGAGTTCACCTTCAATACACAGGCTTCCTTTTCTGGGTCCAAACTGAAACGGGCCGAGGGCCCATTAACAGAAATCTCCCCAATCGGCAGAAGCTGCCATGCCAATCTGCAACGAGTTCCTCTTGTGAAGCCGAAGGGGAAACGATGGAAGCAAAACGGCGATCGAAGATGAGGATCGCCATAATCCACCCAGACCTTGGTATAGGTAAGAATATCACTTCTTTCAACTGATTCAATTCTTGAATTTCGATCAAAACAACTATTTCGTGATCTCTTGTATGATTCTTTGTAATTTCTGTAGCTGATTGATTAGGATTTTTTATTTTGTCAAAGATGGAGTATCTATTCAGTAGTGGATGGCGTGTAAGCTCATTAGGAAATGTTATCGATCTGGATGCTTAGAGAATCGAGAGATTGCACCGGCACATTATGTGAATTTGATTCTTGTTTATGTTGATTGGTGTTGTTACTCTTTTGTCCTAGGCAGTATGGATTGCTGGCCTGTTGAACCTAATAATTTTGAATTTTTGATGTGTGTTTAAGTGTCTGGTTGTTATCGCTGAAAAATGGTTGAGCCATTTTTTCTTCTTCAGGTGGTAAATATCTTTCTTACTCTGTTAATAATACATTGCAAAAATTTAATTGGATTTAGGCCAACTGCATAAATTACTTTTTAGAGCATGTTATTATTTTCTTCTCCATTTCTTGTTAATGGTTATCATGTTAATTTTCGAGTTGCATGTTGAGAATACATTGAAAAGATTAAATTTGACTTGGCCCAAAATTTAAAATTGATTCCAGTGGTGATTTGACATACATATCGATGGAATTTTGTTGAAGGGAAGCTATAATCAGTCATATTTCTTTAGTTGTCCCTTTCCTGTCTGTTTCTGTAGTCTAATAGGTAAAAACAATGAGGTATTAGTTTTCAAAACACCATCCGGAAAACAGAACAAAATCAATGGATTTCTTAAATCTTCGGCAATAAAATTGATGACCAACTAGATTTGATAGATTTGAGTTGCGTGCAAAGAATAATTCTGAGATTCAATCCAATGTTTTTATTTTTTTGATTTCTTAATATTATTTTATCTTTGTTCAACTTTCATCTTTTAAAGATGGAAGTTACTTAAAAATTTTCCACATTCTATGTTTTCTTCTTGTTGTAACTTTGAATGCACGAATATATTTTCTAACCTTCAGAGTTTTACTGTCATGGATAGCTATTAACAGAGTATTGTGTATACAGGCGGAGCTGAGAGATTGATTGTAGACGCTGCTGTTGAACTTGCTTCCCATGGACACGATGTCCATATTTTTACGTCACACCATGAAAAAAATCGGTGCTTTGAGGAGACCCTTGCTGGTTTGCTTCACTGCTTTTATCTTCAATGGAATTTCTATTGGAAATAATATCTTTCGACTGATGAAAAGAGTTTTATGTAGTTTAAACATGGGTAAATAGAAAGAACCTATTCTAGTATCTTTAAACTTAAGATGTCCTCTAACAGTAAGACTAAACTATATCATGGTCTCAATTTGAATGGGGCAGCATGAGGCATTTGTGTAGGATGAGGCCCTGATAAAGGAATAATTTAATCTTTATATCAACTTTTTTATTATGCAAAGGAGACATACGCTGAGAAATTTTAACAGCCCCATTTTGCTTTAGTGATTGCTTCTTGTAATTTGCTTCAAATTTCTACAATAGTATTTCACGGCATTTCATTCTAACGCATTCATTTTTAATTTTTTCCAGGCACTTTTCCAGTTACTGTGTATGGTGATTTCCTACCTCGCCATATCTTTTACCGCCTCCATGCAGTATGTGCATATCTACGGTGCATTTTTGTCACTCTCTGCATGTTGTTTATGTGGCCATCATTTGATGTCATACTAGCAGATCAGGTTTCTGTTGTTGTTCCATTACTTAGACTGAAAAGGTCATCAAAGGTATGGACCTGTTTCTAAAGTTGTCCAGATGTCACTTTATCATGGTTGACCAAAGAAGCTGCATGCTTATCCAGGTTGTATTTTATTGTCATTTTCCGGATCTGTTACTGGCTAAGCACACAACCATTTTGAGGAGGCTGTATAGAAAACCCATAGACTTAATTGAAGAACTGACAACTGGTTTGATTTCTGACATTTCTTTCTACATCGTTCAATTCTTATGTCGATTCAATATTACATTGATCATCCATACTCTTCAATATTTACATTTACCACTTTCCGTCATCACAGGAATGGCAAATTTGATACTGGTTAATAGCAAATTTACTGCATCCACTTTTGCCAATACATTCAAACATCTTAATGCACGAGGAATTCGACCTGCTGTTCTTTATCCAGCAGTCAACGTGGATCAGTTTGATGGGCCTCATTCTTCTAAGTAACGGACATGTTTGTATATCTCTTGTTCCTTTGAGTTGAAAAACTTTTTATTGTGATCTGCAATATGCGAACATACCCTTTTTTTTTTAAAAAAAATCATTATTATTAATTTTTATTTTTAAATGTACTTCTATGTTATATTTGTTTCAATTCTTATAAATTCAATCACATCAGGTTGAGTTTTCTTTCCATCAACCGTTTTGAAAGGAAGAAAAACATTGAATTAGCTATTTCAGCCTTTGCAAAGCTTGGCACACTTGAAGGCGGCATTCTTCAGGATTACAATGTAGCAGATGTTTCCTTGGTCATTGCTGGCAAGTCTCAGCACCTTTCCCAAATACTGTCATGTATTTTGCTAAGCTTGGAGATTTTACTAAATAGTACAATACCTCAGCTTTTCTAAACATCAAGCCTCAAATGTAGAATGTATGCGCAAGCTATTTAATGCACTCGCATGCGTCGTTCTCTTTCTTTGTTCTGCCTCACATCATTAACTGTGACTCATCGAGTTCAAGCTTGATGCAATCTGAATTACACATCATTCTACTCAATGATTCTATTTTCTGGAGATGTTCTGCAGAGTACTTTTGTCATTCTTCAACCTTTTTAAACATTTTTTTTTTCACATTTTATTGCAGGAGGCTTCGACAAACGGCTAAGAGAGAATGTTGAGTACTTGGAGGAGCTCAGGAATTTAGCTGAAAGAGAAGGTGTATCTGAACGTGTTACCTTCATCACATCCTGCTCAACACTCGAAAGAAACGCCCTCCTTTCCCAATGTCTCTGTGTCCTCTACACGCCAAAGGTTTGTGCATCTTCCATTCCACGCTCCTACATAGATCCTATCTTTTATTCTAAAAATAACATGAATTAATGCAGGACGAGCATTTTGGCATTGTTCCTTTGGAAGCCATGGCAGCTTACAAGCCTGTTATTGCATGCAACAGTGGGGGTCCAGTTGAGACCATAAAAAATGGCTCGACGGGATTTCTTTGTTCGCCTAATCCTCAAGAATTCTCTCTGGCAATGGCAAAACTCATTCAGGATCCTGGAATGGCAGCAATAATGGGTAGGGAAGCTCGACAACACATCGTCGAATCTTTCTCTACCAAGATATTTGGCCAGCAACTGAACCAATACCTTGTCGATGTCGCTCAACTTAAGAGAGACTGAAACTGCGGATCAAGCCGATTCACCACCTCGGCCCTGCACAACCCTTTGAAGCCTAACCTACGGATCTTCTGTAAATTGGTAAAGTCAGAAACACCATTTACACATTTTACTGCTTTGTTCTATGTATATTTAGTGTGCACTGTCTGGTCTCAGTAAAAGATGTGTGAATTAACATCGTTTGAGAATGATTTCTTTAGGCTAAGAACTGATTTGTCGATGTCGTAGGTTTGGCCGCAGTTATATACTATTGAGAATTTTGGTTGAGATTTCCAAATGTTTCGGTGGAACATTTTCTATTTGCAGGAAACTTTGATGGGAATCTCCAGAGCAGTTTATGAGTAGCTTTTTATTTTCTTCTTTCACTCATATTGAGTTCTCGAAGAGAGTAGAGTTGGAATGAGCTTGGTTACTTAATCGTTTCCTATTTATTATTTTGAGAATTTGCCGTGAGTGGCAAATAAGAATTATCAAATAAGAATTATATAATTGCAAATATAGCACAATCTATCAGAGTATATTAATAGACACTGATAGACTCTGGTTAATTAGAATTTATCTGATAGACTTCGATTATTAGAGGTTATCAGCGACAGACTCTGATTAATCAGAATATATCAGTCCACTGATAGACTCCGATTATTCAAACTCCGATTAATCGAAATCTATCGGTGACTATCATTGATAGACTTTGATAGTCCACTGATAGACTCCGATTATTCAAACTCCGATTAATCGAAATCTATCGATGACTATCATTGATAGACTTTGATAGATAATCAAAGTCTATCAATGATAGTCACAGATAGATTTCGATTAATCGGAGTCTATCAGCGATAGACACTATAGACTCTGAATAATCGGAGTCTATCAGAGATAGACACAGATAGAATCCGACAACAACTTTTTGGTCTTGTACAATTAATTGTGCTATATATGCAATTAGTTTGCAACTGTGCTATTAATTTGGTCCAATTTGTCATCTATACAATTGTCGCTTATTATTTCGAGTTTCATTTTTTTTTTATTTAAAAAGTATAAATGTATTTGGTAATTTTTTCTTTTTCTATCAATTTTTATTTTTTTAAACAATAGTTCAATTTTTGTTACTTGTTCTCTGTTAAATTTTTAACTATAAATGTCAATCTTTTGCATGGATTTGTTTTTTTTCAAAGAATGAAATATTCAAAATTATAATATTATTTTTATGTTATTATTATTAAATTATAATACTGATTATTTTTAATGTCAAAGATGTTCAGCTCAATACTAAAAATTTTTAAAATAAAATCAGAATAAACATTCGACACAATTACAAAAATCAGCACTAATAAATTAGAATCAAAGGAATGAAATTTAGCGACCAAGTATTAGTATTCGACAAACATTCGTTTTTTGTTTTTGAAAATTAATGAAAATTAAATTTATAAATACACCTTTAGTTTTTTTTTTTTTTTTTTTTTTTGTATCTATCCTTAAAAATGTTTTAGAAATTCAAGCAAAAAAGAAAAAAAAAATAGTTTTTAAAAACTTATTTTGTTTTTAGAATTTAGTTAAAAATTCAATTTTTTCTTTAAGAGAGGTGAAAACAAGTTGTCAGGAAATAAGAGTAATTTAAAAAAATATAAGACTAAAAATAAAATTATTATGAATTTGTGCATGATACGATATCATTGAGTTACTCAAAAAAAAAAAAAAAAAAAAAAGTAATTGATCAAGGGAAAAAAAAAGCGGACCTCATGTTACTTTATGAAAAAAATGTAAATCAATAAATCAGGTAATTTTCTTCTTCTTCTTCTTCTTCCTTTTTCTTTTCTTTTTTTTTTTTTTTTTAATAATCAGGTAATTTTCTTCAATATTTGCTACCTTTTCAATTTAATGAGTCATTTGGTTTAAAGTTTAGTCGAATACTCATGGTAAAACACACCTGTAAAATGCTTGGAAATAAAATGTTTAGGAATAAAAGACTAGTGTTTGGTATTAAATATCATATTTTCCAAAATTCTAAGAATAGAAATATAATTGTGAAAAGCTAACTATTGAAATAGTCAATATTAATTATAAGCCATTACCATAAATTTTATTGATTCTAAATTATTAATGAATTCAATCAAATAATTAACTATAATTATTAGAAAATAATACTGTTCACACGTAACTTCGAAGATGGAGACACGTGGAATAAACAATATATTTTATTGATGTTTGTATGCGTGTGGGTGTACAATCTCTAACTTTAATCCTCTGATAATCTCTCTTATGTGTGAATGTGTTTCACTCGAGGGCTGGAACGCTTGATCTCGAGTCTGAAGCTTCAATGGATTCTTGGAGCTTGAAGTCTTCCAGTCTTGAAGGAGTCTTCAATCTTCAAGAAGTGTTGACGTCCTGAAGAGTCTTTGATCTTCAAGGAGTGTTGAAGTCTTGAAGAGTGTTGGGGTCTTCAAGAAATGTTGATGTCCTGAATAGTCTTTGATCTTCAAGGAGTGTTGAGGTCTTGAAGAGTGTTTGGTCTTCAAGAAGCGTTGAAGTCTTGAAGAGTATTTGGTCTTCAAGAAGTGTTCAACACTTGGACTTATGGATTGCAGAGAGTCTTCGGTCTTCAGACTTGATGGAGTCTCTCTGAATTCTTTGGTTCTGCTTGAGAGCTTTGAAACTCTGAACTCTTGTCTTTGTGAGAGTGTAGAATTTCTGAACTGTCTAAAATTTCTGAACCCTTGAAATGGAGGAGAACCCTTCTATTTATAGAGTTCTCGCTGAATGGGCCCTGGTGACTTTCGGGCCTAACAACTTGGGCTTGGGATTTATCGGTCTTGGGCTCAACCATTTTAGTCTTGGGTTTGGTTCATATTTGACCCAAAACCATATGACCCAGACATTTAAAAGACCGAAATTTGATCCAATTAATTATTTTGTTAATTAATTGGTCAAATTAATTAATTTGATCAAAATAATTTATTTTCTAATTAATTGATCAAATCGAAATTTGGCTCTTTAAATTTATAATTGGCCAACTTTGTCTTCAAATTAAATTTGGGACACATGTCACTTTATAATTGGTCCCAAATTTAATTATTCGTAATTTTGTCATTAATTTTTAGATAATGACGTGGCAGTTTGTGATTGGACAAAATTTCTCCTTCAACAAATACTGCTATCAAATTACTTAATTGAAGAAATCTTACTCTATTATTAATTTTTTTTTTTTTTGAAAGAAAACTTACTCTATTATTAGTTATTAGTTAGTTAAATAATTAATAGTCTAACAAATAATTTTGTTAGAGTAGTTGACAAATAATTGATTCAATATATTCTATCATTAAAATGAATTATGAAAAATATCAAATATTGATGTAAGTCATTAATTCATATATATTATAAAGTCTATTATTAGAATACCATTTCAATGTATATAGAAAGTTCATTTTCAAAGGTAAAAAATGAGCATAGCTCGACCAACATAAAACTTGTACTAATGATTGAGAGATTTAGGGTTTTAAATCCTCCTATCCCACATATTGTAAAAAAAAAAAAAAAAAATCATTTTCAAATATCAACTTCTAAGCCGTCAAAACTTGTTTGACTAAACTATTACAAAACTGAAAATATAAGAACTAAGGCTCCGTTTGATAACCATTTGGTTTTTGGTTTTTGAAAATTAAGCTTATACACACATATTTCCACATATAAGTTTTTTGGTTTTAGTATCAATTTTCTACCTTGTTTTCAAAAACCAAGTCCAATTTTGGAAACAAAAAAAAGTAGTTTTCAAAAATTTGGCTAGGAATTCAAATGCAACTTCAACTAGGAAGAAAGCCATGGTAGAAAATCTAGGTGAAAACAAGTATAATTATTTTCAAAAACCAAAAACCAAAAACCAAATGGTTATCAAACGGGGCCTAAATTATTACAACTCAAATTTAGTGACTACTTTATTGTTATTATTATTATTATTTTTTGACATATAAGATATGAGATTTGTCAATTGAACTATGCTTTTATTGGTAGAGGACAAAATTGTTACTTTCAATAAAAGTTCAGAGACCAGGTATTTTATTGCAGCTATAAAATACTTGTATCTAATAAGTACTTAGCTTATCGTACACGAAACCGATAAGGGGAGGGTGTTACATGTTATTGCAGCTATAAAATCCCCATGAGTTGGCCACTCAATCCCACCACCACAAAACCTAATTGTTTTGGTTGAAGGGAAAATAGAATTTGATCAAGATGAGCAATAACAATGATGGAAGCAATATTCTTCCTGATAAGTTCAGAGCTTCCTTGCATTTGGAGCATCCCAATGTTCAATGGAGATATGGGAAGCCTCCCACTTATGAAGCTGCCAACCAGCTCTTTGAAGAGGGCAGAACCAAGGTTTTCACTTTCTTTTTTATTTTTTTACTTTTTCTTTTTATAAGTTCTAACATGTGTGTGGAGATTTATTGCTCGAGAATATATGTCTTAATCAGTTGAACTATTCTCCGGTTAGCTCTTCTTCTTCTTCGGGTCTTCGGGTCTCTCCGATAACATGTGTTATTTAAGTTGTTTTTGTTTGTGGTAGGTGTGGCCAAAAGGATCTCTAGAAGAAACAGTGCAAAATGCTGTAAAATTATGGCAAGTGGAGGTTAACAACAAGACTAGATTACAGGATTTCAAGACCATGAACCCTCATAAATTCAAGCTTTTTGTCAATGGTATATGTTATTTATTTTTTGGTCAATGGTATGCATTTTTTTTTTTTTTTTTTTTTTTTTTTTTTGCTTTTTGTTGTTTAGCATATATACATAAATATCATGGTTTTAAATTTAAGTTAACTATATATTTTATTGTTTCGTTTTTTTTTTTTTCAATTTGGTCCCTATTGTTTAAGAACTTATAGTTTTAGTGCCTTATGTTTTAACATTTATCAATTATTTCTTTTTTATTGGTAAATGTTAAGATTGTTTGACGATGAGTTTACATGATGTGTGACACTAATAAAAATTTAGAGGAGGAAATAGGCCACTCAGAGAAAATTTTGAAATATATGCCAACTTGTGAGAAGATCAAAGACTTTTTTCAGTTTTTTTGTCAAGATGATAAAAGAAAGATAAATAAAGGGTGGGTGAAGAAATATGAGAAATCTTATTCTCTTGAGTAGACTAAATTCTCAATTTTTGCCTAACTCACTAAAAATCATGTCATGTAAATTTACCATTAGCTAGCTAATTTTAACATTTCCTGACCTAAAAGATATTATTTAAAAAGTGTTAAAATTTGACAAATTAACTAAATTAAAAAATTTTAAATATTAGAGATCAAATTGAAGGAAGACTCAAATAAATTTGACCATAGCCAACAAGAGCATAGTTCAGCTTGCATAAAGTTTGTATCTTCGAATTTGAGATCGGAAGTTCAAATCCCTTACACCCCACATGATGTCAAAAAAAAAAAAAACCTTAAATTTTGAGAGAGAAAAAAGGGTAAAGAAGTAAGAACATTGATAGACTACACACACATAAAAAAAAGTTTTTCTCAACTTACCAATTTAATAACTTACCTTTTGAAAACAAAATTGAAATCTCCATCCCCAATGTTATGCTATTTTTTGAAAAGACAATTTTTGGTATCTTGAATTTTTTTCTTGTCTTGGTAATTAAATATAATATGGGATGGGTTAAAAAAATCTCATACCATTTCAACAAATTTAATCGATGGGATGATATACCAACATAAACATATCTCAATATTTAAAATATTTCTTTTTTCTCTCTAAGATATCGTATAGGTTTGAATTAATTGATGGGTCGTGTGCGGGACAGTGTTGATAACCTCTTAGAGGTTTTTGCCACGCACCTTGGCACTTGGGCTTGCTTGCATGCACACACCTATCCCATTGGCCTTGGTATGCATGCGAGCCCCCAACCTATCGCCTTGGCAAACAATAAACACCCATAGCCACGCATTCTCCTCATCAACATCCACGTCCACACCCACGTATCAACACCCACGCCTAACCTCTTAAAGCTGTTTGCAACATGATTGGGCTCCCATGTGCATGCCTAAGCCACGGGCCTTGGCATGCACGGGAGCGCCCATGCCATGTGCCTTGGCATCCAATCACGCTCACAGCCAGACATCAACAATCAAGCCCGTTCACATGGTTTGAGTTCGGCTTAAATTTAATTTCGATCTGATAATATTCATACGCCAAATTCAAACAAAACAATCAATACAACAACAATGACTTTTATGTAGGAAGAGAGGGGCTGTCAGGAGAAGAAATACTGAGGATTGGAAGCTTCAATGCAATGCTGAAGAGTTCTCTACCAGATGAGTTTCAGCATTTCAAAGCAGACAAAGAGACATTTGAATCAGCTCATAAAGATTTCAATTCTTGTTTTCCAAGAGGCTTTGCTTGGGAAGTCATAGAGGTTTATTCACCTCCTCCTTTGATTGCCTTCAAGTTCAGGCATTGGGGTTACTTTGAAGGACCTTACAAAGCCCATTCTCCAACTGGTGAATTGATTCAATTCTATGGCTTGGCAACTCTCAAGGTAAATTATTAAACTCGAGATTTTATCGAACTTGTGTCCATTCGTGTATGATATATCTGATATTATTCATGAACGTTTGGGTCAACTTGTGCTTTGATTGACTAATCTCACAAAATGTAATTAACTGTTTGACGATTTTCAAGAAAAATTGTAGGAATATAATATTTTTAAATTTTGAGTAGGTGGCTAACCATATATAATTTGAACTTTATTGTTGTCTTCAAATTTATTTGGGGTTAAAATTATTCATATAAATCATTTTAATTTCAATTGTAGTGGATGCTCCAAAAGTATTGTAAAAAAAAACTTTAAGATGTGTAGCTACATATCACGAAATACGTATATCTTTTAGTTCAAATCACTACTACAAAAACAGCCTTTAATGACGGACAGAACAAAGGAGGCGGGACCTTTAATGACGGACGGAAAAAATATTTAGAATGCTAACAAAAGCCACTCGAAAACTATAGACGATGCAAAAAAATGGAGAAAAAAGAATACGAGCTATCACATGAACGTATATGACGTATGTGAAAACAAATTAAATTAGAGATCGTTTTTAGGGATTTATATTATAATTCTTTGAAAGTTGGATGTGTATGATGATATTTGCACAGGTAGATTCATCAATGAAGGTTGAAGAAGTTCATATCTACTATGATCCAGGTGAGCTATTTGGAGCTCTTTTGAAGGGCAAAAAAACAGCCTCAGAATCCAAAACCCAACACAACAATGACAAAGATTTGGCAACTGATTCAGCTGCCTGTCCATTCTCCAACCTCAACAAATAAATACTTCAAAAAAAAGTTGGTCTATGTATTCAAATAATTAATTATCTCTCTACATATATAAATATCTCCCTATAGAAGAAAAACCACTACGGTTTTTTCTTTATTATTAGGCTTTAATAATGTCAAGAAATAGAGAACAACTGCCTCAGACATTAGAGGACTATCCATTTGCTCAGTTGTTCTACTTTTAATGATAGAACTTTATTCAGTAATACTAATAATGGGATTCTTCCCTAATTCAACCATTTTTGTTGGTGTGTTTTTTCGTTTCGTCGTTTTTTACGTTGTAATATTTTTCAATTATACCCTTTTCCTCGGGTTGTTATACGGGGTTGGTAGGTTAGCTTTTGAAGTATATGATATTTAGTTTGTTCACAAAAATTTAGATGAGAAATTAGACCACTACGTAAGATAAAAATAAATTAATTATTCCTCCTAAAATTAAAGAAGTTTGGTTGAAATCTCAACTTTTTCTCTTTTAACTAGTCTGATTCCTTATTTAAAATTTTGCTAACTTGTAAGTTTCATTGTCACATAAACTTACTATTGATCGGTCACTTAACATCCATTCATGAAAAAGAGTATAATTGAAAAATATTAAAACATAAAGGATTAAATTGGATCTTTTTATTTAAAAAAGAACTAAAACGAAATATATATATATATATATATCCTAACATTAGATACTCGAAAAAATAAACTGGGTCAAAATTTTGTTATTAATATATCTTCTTTGCCCTAAAAATTTTCCATGCTACCATAGTACTAGAAATTTTCTTGATGGAGATGTCCACGAGGCGGCATCCTTGTCTCCATTCCCACCCCCCTCCCCTCCCCACTAATTTCCATCTCACAAAAATTTTCATAAAATTTTGAGGGGTTCAAGTTGGAATTCCCCACGAGAAATTCACAGAGATCGAGTTAATTCTTTTTATAAATTTTCAAATAGTTAATTTTTCTCTACTCCTCCCCTCCCCCACTCCTCCCATTTCATTTTTTTAGTTCAACAATTACAAGGTGAGTGATTGAACCATCGATCTTTGGGATGAAATTAATGCCTTATTCATTAAGTTGTGTTCGGTTTTGATAATTTCAGTTAAAGTTTTGATTAATACTATTTTTATAACTTTAAAACTTCTTGATATATTTGAAAGAACATATTTAGGGGCTGTTTGGGGCACTGAATAGGTTATAATAACCCCCTTTATTATAACCTATACAGTGTTTGGGGCATCAACAAAAATAATTGGTGAGGTGGGTTATTTTTACCCCCGATTATTTTATCCATTCTCTACAGTAACCATCATTCAACCCACCCGATTATTCTATCCATTTTCTACAGTAACTCTCTTCTCTCTTCTTCCATGTGACTCCTTGACTTTTCCAACGACCGCCGGTCGCCGTCGACCGCCGACCACTTTTCCGACGATCGCCGACGACTTTTCCGTCAAGCCCTTTTTTTTTTTTTTTTTTTTTTTTTTCTTTTTTCATATTTCTTCTCATTTTCATTTTGAAAAATATAAAAAATGAAAATAAAGAAAAAAAAAAGAAGAAAAGAAAGAAAACGAGGAAAAAAAATTTGGTCGTCAAAAAATTTGTAGGCAACCGCCGGAAAAGTCATTGAAAACGTTGCCAGAATTAGGGTTAGAGGAAGAAGAAAACGATGAAGATGGAGTTTGAGGTTGAGGAAGAAGATGGAGATGATGATGGAAATGGAGGAAGAAGATGATGAAGATGAAGATGGAAATGGAGGAATAAGATGAAGTGATGGAGATGGAGGAAGAAGATAAAGATGGAGGAAGAAAATGAAAAAGAAGAAAAAAAGAAATAGAAAAAAGTGATTTTTGGTCATTCCATGTTAGAAACACTTACCAGTTTCTCAGTTGGTCATTCCATGTTAGAAACACTTACCAGTTTCTCAGTTGGTCATTCCATGTTAGAAACACTTACCAGTTTCTCAATTGGTCATTCCATGTTAGAAACACTTACTAGTTTCTCAGTTGTCTTTCTACATATATAAATATGGAGTTTTATTAAATATGAAGTTTTATTATATAATTTCTTTGTACATAAGCATTTACCATTTTTACGTTGAAAATACAGAAATGAAACAAATATGGTTTTTCAATATGAAATCATAAAATGACTTCTTTTGTGAAAAAACCATGACCCTAAAACAAAGAAAATCAACTCTTACCTTAGGTTATTTTTGTTTCCTTTTAAGTTAAACACATCATTTAACTTGTATACCCAATACTTTATTTTTTTTTACAACTAAATCCAAACAATTTTTTATTGATATTTGCAAAATATAATATTTGACATACAAAGTTGTATGAGGAAAATAAACAAAAAAAAAAAAAGAGTAAGGAAAAAAAACAGTCAACTTGAACATTTGATTCAGAATCTCATGTTAATCATATCAGCAATCCAAACACAGACTATTTTAACCCAGACTAAAATAATCTGCATCCCAAACACAGATTATTTTATCCCAGACTAAAATAATCTGCACCCCAAACACAGATTATTTTATCTCAGACTATAATAATCTGCACCCCAAACACAGATTATTACAACCCCCAGACTATTATAATCCACAGATTATTATAACCACCAGATATTATAACCAATTCAGCGCCCCAAACAGCCCCTTATATTGTGCGATTTACAGGATTTTTCTGGTTTGTTTTGTTTACTTAGATGATCCACTTGGAAGAGTTCAAAAGGTTTTATAAATCTTCATCCTACTAACCATATATCAAAATAAAAGCTTCTTAGGGTTTTTTTTTTCTTTTAATTCAACAAGATTTTGGGAATGAGGGATTTGAACCTCTGATCTCTTGATCGAAGATACATGACAACTACCACTCAATTATATTTACTTTGACAAGTTGCTTCCAAGGTTTCGATATAAAAAGAGTTTATAAACAAGAAAATGAGGAAGAATTAAAGGTGTTTATAACCCGAAAATTATGTCACAGCTGACTGTGTTTTTTTTATGTAAGTCTCCTACGTTGTAAGTTTACCAAACATTTAGCATTTATGGATACAAAAGTTATATTTTAAATGAGAAATTGTAAAACTTAATAGAATAAATTGAGCCTTTTAAAATATCTATCTATAATATATATAAAAGTATGAATGTGGAAGAAACTTATTTTGGACAATATTATCCTTTAGTTTCACTAAATACCTAATATATCCTTAATTTAGTATAATATGTGGGTGTGTTAATAAATTGTGTCATTAAAATTAGTGACTTTTTGGCTTTGTTAGATGTTAGATTACGGTGGCTTTTGGTTTTTTTTTTTTTTTTTTTTGAAAAAAACGGTGGCTTTTGGTTTTAATAACAAGTTCATTAACTTTCTTTTTTTTTTTTAATTTATTTATTATCATTTAATTATATTCAATTAGAGAAGTTCAAAGGTTTTATAACCCTTCCATTTCCTATTTCCTACCACTATAAAAGACTCCATTCCACTCTTTTCAAGCAACAACTTGGAGATCATTTTTTTATGATTTATGATATGATTTTCTCTCTCAAGATTTTTTTTTTATTTTTTTTAGGTTTCCTTAAATATGCAATAAAGCACTAACAATTCCAATTTTTTCAAATTGTGTTGTTTAGCAGCGTTCAACATTGGTGAAAGGTAAGTTTATTCTTTTAAATAATTATACAATATATATACACCATGATTTTTCTTCTTCACAATTATTTTGTTCAAAATAAAGCACTAACAATTCCAATTTTTTCAAATAGTGTTGTTTAGCAACGTTCAACATTGGTGAAAGGTAAGTTTATTCTTTTAAATAATTATACGATATATATACACCATGATTTTTCTTCTTCACAATTATTTTGTTCAAAATAAAGCACTAACAATTCCAATTTTTTCAAATAGTGTTGTTTAGCAACGTTCAACATTGGTGAAAGGTAAGTTTATTCTTTTAAATAATTATACGATATATATACACCATGATTTTTCTTCTTCACAATTATTTTGTTCAAAATAAAGCACTAACAATTCCAATTTTTTCAAATAGTGTTGTTTAGCAACGTTCAACATTGGTGAAAGGTAAGTTTATTCTTTTAAATAATTATACGATATATATACACCATGATTTTTCTTCTTCACAATTATTTTGTTTCTAAAATTTTGAAGATCTACAATACTTAAAATTTACATATTTTATTTTTAGTTATATTATGTTTTTTCATCTCTATTTTGTAGGTAACAAATGATTAAACTTTTACAAAACATTGAAAAATATAAATATATAAATCAATTTTAATTTTTACTTAAATATATTTGTTTTAGAAAACTTTCTTTAAAAATAGCATAAATATAATATTTATTCTAAAGTCACACCTTTTCATTTTTTTCTTCAAATATAGCTTAAGTGTGGATTTCTTATTTTCTTTAAAACACAATCTTTTAAAAATCATGGTTTTTCATTTTCTCACATTTAATGTTCTTACTATATATATGAATAATCATCATTTAATGTTGTTTCTTTAGTTTTCTTAGATTGTCCTCTATAGGTTCTATCTTCTGGTCTATCTCAAAAAAAAAAAAAAAAAAAAAAAAAGTGAACTTTCTCAAAAAAAAAAAAAGAAAAAAAAAGGAACAAAATTACTCCAAATTCTTAATTAGAAAGCATTTAAAGCATAAGTGAAGACAATGACATGTAAAACCAATTACTTATTAAAGGAGAACCGTTTTAAATATGCACAAAGGAATTCGAAAAGAAACAAAAATGGAGTCTCCTCTTCTCCCTCCATTTGATTTTCCCTATATGTACCGATTTTTCCATTAGCACAGTGGTGGATCGAACTTCGAAGCAGTTGTGTTCAAATCAACCAACCAGAAAAAACAAAATTTGAAGGATTAGATTTTAGTTAATGTTTATCTCATGTCCAGTTCAATCCAATCGACTTTTAGTGAGCTGATTTCTTCGACGCTTGAATTTTGGAGCAAACATTGCCGACTCATTCAAGCGGCTTGAAGCAAGAAATTTTTTCTCATAGCCAACATCTCTCTACTCTCACTCTGGTTTGTGATAGATTTTTTTTTTGGATTTTTTTTCTTCGAATTCCTTGCTTTGGAAGATTACATTGAGATTTTGTGTATATTCTATTATATTTGGTTACAATTTTATACTTTCATTTTATTTAATAGGTTATATGGTTGTATGTGTGAAATTAACCGTTCAAATAACAAAAACATTTATTTTATGATATCTTTCTATCTACTTCTTTAAGATCTAATTGAGTGCAATGGGAGGATGAGAGAGAAAGAAAAGAGAAAGAAGAAAGATAAATATCTTATATTTTTAATATTTTGCCAATAAATTTATGTATGTATGGTATATAGTTTTAATTTGGTTCTTATCGTTTCAAAAATATTCATTTAGTCCCTATAGTATAGGTTTAGTTCCAGTTTGGTACCTAAAGTTTTAAAAGTTTTCAATTCAATTTCAATGGTTTACTTAAACCTCATAAATCATTCACGTCTTTATAGTACAATTTTTACATCATAAAGGTATAGTATTGGTACAATATTTTTTTTTTAAATATTGGTATAGTATTTTTTTTTACCATATTGGTCCATATTTTATGAAAAAAAGTTGTCAATTTATTGTTTTTTTAACTGTACTGAAAAACCTTAATTCATATATTTTATGAAATTGAAATTGAAAGCATTAAAATTATTTTATTGAAATTAATTATAATATTTAATTTCTTTTCTTTTGTGAAACAATTACAACATTATTCAACTTTGAAAAAAAAATTATTATAAATTATAATAACACAAAAAAAAAAAGTATCACGTGCAACGCACGTATTAAAGACTAGTATATTTAAATTGACACTTTTAAAACAAGGACACACTATCTAATTGGTATGAGTAACATATTATTTGAAGAAAAAAAAAAAAAGTTATACGGTACAATTTTTTTTTATAGTCCATCAACATTTGGGAGTAAGGAGATTCAAACCTCTAATCTTTTGATCGAGAGTATCTGTCAATTATTGTTGAACTATGCTCACTTTGGCTCTACATCTTATATTCGTCTGTATGATAATTGACTTTTTTTTTTTTTTTTTGAAAATGATAATTGACTTTATTATACACAACAATTTAATAAATTAGGTAAAATTCATTCAATAATTAATACTTCCCCAGTTTTAAACTTCATTTGGAAGTTGAGAGGAAGAAAATCTTAAGGTGTGGGCTCGAAATAAAAACGTGTTGTGACACAAAGATAGAAAATTTTCTATATCCTAATTAATCTCCATTAATTAACTGCTACGTCAACATCTTTTAAAAAATGATGTGAAATCCAGCTAGATAGAGTGCAAACAAAGTTGTGAGCCACATAATTAAAACAAGTTGGTAAAAGAGACGGTCAAGACTAAGTCGTGGGTTTTATAATAAAAATGAGATATGTGGAGAAATTATTCGATGATCTAGCCACAATGAGATTGGTTTATCCTCATATGATGACATATAGCTGGTTAACTCGATCGTCTGGTTAATTTGAAAAAAAAAAATAAATACGTTGAAAAAAAGGTTGACTAGACAAATTAACCATTTGGGTTAACTAACCAAATGTCGTCATAGAAGGGAACATCCTCAATGTGGCGAGATCATCGAATAATTTCTTCGTCAATAAGGATAAAATTTGAAACTTATTAAAATTCTAGAGAACCAAGAGTTAAACGTACCTCCTAAATCTTTGGTTAAATTATAAGTTTAATTCCTAAGGCCTCATTTAATAATCATTTGGTTTTTGGTTTTTAGTTTTTGAAAATTAGGCTTGTTTTCCTTATAATGGTTTTCATATTTGTTAATGACACATCCAAATTTCTAGTCATATTTAATAAACAAAAACAAGTTTTTGGAAGCTACTTTTTTTAGTTTTCAAAACTTGACTTTGTTTTTGAAAATATGGGAAGAAGATAGATAACAAAACAAAGAAATTTATAAGTATGAAAGTAGTGTTTGTAAGCTTAGTTTTCAAAAACAAAAAACCAAAACCCTCATGGTTATCAAACGGGGTCTAAACTTTAATTTCAAGTTTGTGTCTATTTGATCTATGAACTTTAAAATTATCTAATAGGTCATTGAACTTTCAATTTTGTGTGTAATAGGACATGAATTTTAAAAATGTTTAATAGTTCACCAAACTTTTAATTTTGTATCTAATAGGTCCAGACACTTTCAATATTTTTAAAAATTAATCCACCAATTAGATATATGATTGAATTTTATATCTAATGAGATCACAAACTTTCAATTTAATTGTGCCAACAAGTAGGCCATGAATTTTGTTGAATATAGGTCAAGGAAACCTTAGGACATTTTTCTTAAAAGTTCAGGGACTAAATAGACATAAACTTAAAATTTCAGGAACTAAACTTATAATTTAACCTACCTGAAACAAAAAGATGTTTTAATCTTTACATTAGAACTTTGCCCAAATTTTGTTTTGTACATATATTTGAAGGAACTTCAATTTTTCATTCTCTATCTTTCTAAATTGGCTTTTTATTTTTGCCATTTAAAGGATTTCCCATATATGTAGCTGAAAAGGAAATCCTTTTTCTTGCATTGTAGCCCAAGTGGTAGAACTCCAAAATAATAATAATAAAAATAAATAAATAAATATTTGTAAGTTTTCTAAAAAAGATAAGGGTATTTAATTTATGAAAACAACTGCAAACTCAAAGCATTTAATTCCTACAGCACCTCTCCAAGCTGTAAACATCTTTGAAAAAAGAGAAAAACTCATCCATCAAGAGGTGGACTTTTTCTAAATGAGAAAATTAAACCAAAATAGAAGGGAGAAAATTAAATTAGAGGAAGTAAAATAATAAATATATTTTTTTCTTTTTTTCTTTTTTTCTTTTTTTTTTAATTCTTCCGTTCAACAAATATGTGGGTGCGAAGATCACACCTTCAACTTTAATGAAAGTATAGGTACCTTAAACATTTTGCCATATTGAGAAAATAAGAAATGGATGTATATTTCCTCGACGTTGGTTAACATTTCTTTGTTATTATATAAAAGAAGAGGTTCAACACAAGGTTTATGAAATGTCGAAGTCGTGATTTTACAGAAATGTTGATGTCAACTTTTTTTTTTTTTTTTTTTTGGAAAAAACCATGAAAATTAATCAAATATTATTTCAATTAATTAGTAAATGAAACTTTAATTTCCATTTGATTAGGCTATAATTGAGAACCTTTTCTAATCATTATCAATAATATTTGTATGAAAAACGTTGATGTTGATGAAATTTTTCAAAAAAATCAGGGAAAAAACATGAAAGTTAATTAAATTGGTTGAATTAATAATTCATGTATAATTTTAATAATCATATGCATAAATCTAAGTAATATATCGTATTTTTATTGTTACTATAATTAAGAAAGATATCGAATTTCATTATTATATGATAAGTTATTGTAAAAAAGATATAACAATTTCAAACTTTCAAAATGTTATATATATATTTTTTAGTACAACAAAATGTTATATATACATAGATAAATAGAACAAACCAAATATAATATTTTGTAAAAGTTTATTTTGTGTCCAACTTTACTATATTGCTTTAAACTCGATCCAAAAAATAATTACAACCTACTTTGATAATCATCTGCTTTTTGGTTTTTTATTTTTGAAAATTAAGCTCATAAAAACTACTTTCCTCTCTAAATTTCTTTGTCTTGTATTTCTATCTTCTTTTTCTGTTTTCAAAAACTAAGTAAAGTTTTAAAAACTAAAAAAAAAAAAAATAATAATTTTTAAAAACTAAGTCAAGCTTGTTTTTGAAATTTTGCTAAGCATTCAAATGTCTCCTTAATGATGATGAAAACCATGATAAGAAAATTGAGAGAAAACAAACATAATTTTTAAAACCCAAACGGTTATCAAATAGTGCATAAAATTATAAAAGCTAAGCATTTTTTTTTTTAAATCTCCTAAATCTTACTGAGTTAGAAAATTGATTTTTTTCAAGTAAAATATCTTACTAAGTTGGATTTTTTTTTTTTTTTTTTAATTCTCTAAATCTTACTAAGTTAAAAAAAGGTGGTTGTTTTCATGATCTTCTATCCTTTTCTTTAATACTAAATTTTTTCTTTAAATTAAGTGGAGTGGAGGTCAAATCTATTCTTCAAGATTGGTGCATGCAGATGCTTAGAATTGAAGCATTAGTTGCATAGTATAAATAATAATGTCACAATTCACTAAATAATAATTATAAAATAATCTCAGAATCTCTCTCTCTCCCAATATTAAATTGAGGAGAGACAAATTCAGGGGGAGAGAAAAGGCAAATTACTACATCTTCATATTTCTGTTGTGCAATAAATTATTGGTTGAAATTTCATTTTTTATTATTTAAAATTATTTTATCGTAGTATTTAAATTTTCAAAACCATCTATTTTAATTTTTAAACTTCTAGAAGGTTATCATGTGAGTTGTTACAATTTTTTTTTTTTTTTTTGTCGTTTAATATTTGCTTACTTAATATCGATCTCAACAAAATAGAATAATCATGCATGAAAGTTAAAAACTAAAATGAAATTTAAAACTTTAATATTAACTACATGAATTATGAAGATTAAAATACAATTTACTGTGATATTTCCTTTTAGTCCCTGAACTTTTAAGTTTGTTCTGTTTTTGTCTTTAAATTTTCAAAACGTTCATTTTGATCCTTAAACTTTCAAATTTATTCTACTATAGTCCCCGAACTTTCAAAATGTCTATTTTAGTCCATAAACTTTTAAAAAATAATCATTTTGGTCTTTATTATGTTACTTTTATACTTTAAATCTGTTTTGTCTAATGTTCATCTCTAATTTATTTGACTTGAAATCTTGCTCATATTAACACACATACTCAAAGTTGTCATTAATTTGTTAAAATTGAAATAAAAGTAAGGACCAAAATAGTCATTTTTTGAAAGTTTAGGGATTGAAATAGACATTTTAAAAGTTTAGAGACCAAAATGGAACAAACTTGAAAGTTCAGGGACTAAAACGAACATTTTGAAAGGTTCAAGGCCTAAAATAGAATAATTCTAAAAGTTTAGGGACCAAAATAGGATTTAAAATTAAAATAGGATTTATAAAAACATTTGGTTCTTATTCTCAAAAAAAAAAAACAAAAAAAAAAGTTCCTAATCAGTTTATGGATCTACATCCATAAGAAATTCCATTAAACCTTAAAAATATATATATTTTTTTTTTTACTAAATCCTTACAAATTTTGAAGTATAAGACTAGATTGTTACACACTAAAATTCAATGGTCAAATTATTACGGAACTTGACATACAAAAACTAAATAAATCATTACATACTAAAATTAAATTGCTACTCTGATGAAATTTCAAAGACAATGTTTTCTAACTTTTTTTATATATATTTCTCAACATTTTTTTTTTTAGTACATCAACATTTGGAGGTGGGGGTATTCGAACCTCTGACCTCTTGGTCAAGAGCACATGTCAAAATATATATATATATATATTACCCCACGTACCATCAAGTAACATTTTAGGTTCAACTAGAGATAACTTTCATAGGATAGATAGAAAGTGAACTAATAAGAGATGATAAATCATGGACCTAGTTAAGGATTCATTTTCATATAGATGATGGAAAAATAAGAAAAATAAAGGAGAGAAAAGAAAAGAAAAAGAAAAAGAAAGGTCAAATCTTAAAAGGAAATAAATGATGAGGGAAGATGTCACATTTTCCACCTATAAAAGGCACAAAAAAACTGGCTACTCTGTCCACCACCACACCACAGGAATCCATTAAACATGAGCACTGAGGGAAGAAGCTCAAGCTCAACTGAAACAATTCTTCCTGATAAATACAGAGTTTTCTTGCATTTGGAGCCTCCCACCATTCACTGGAGGCATGGCAAGCCCCCAACTTATGAAGCTGTTAACCAGCTTTTTGAATATGGCAGAACAAAGGTTTTCTACACTTTTCACTTTCCTTTCCTCTTTCTCTTTCTCTAGATCTCATAACAACAGATTTTCCAAGAGTTTTACTTTCCTGTCATCTCTCTTTCGAGGTTCTTTTTTCTGTTTTTTTGAGTTCAACAACATAAAGGAGTGTGGGAATTCGAACCTGCCTAGATCTCACTGAGAGGCAAATGATCTGAGACGAGAACCGAGTTCCTTTCATCTCTCTTTCTTTGAGAAAGTCTCATGATATCATCTGTTGCTTTGTTTTGTTTGTGGTAGGAGTGGCCAAAAGGATCTCTGGAAGAAACAGTTCAAAATGCTATAAAATCATGGGAAATGGAGCTTTCCCACAAGACTAAATTACAGGATTTCAAGACCATAAACCCTGAAAAGTTCAAGCTTTTTGTCAATGGTAAGTGGTTTTTCTTTTGTTTGTTTGTTTGTTACAGATAATTAAATTCAAGAGAGAGAAAAAGGTTAAAAAAAACACTGAATGACTGACAAGATGCATGCACATAAAGAAAAAGCCTTTCTCAACTAACCAACTAACTTAAAGAGGTGTTATTCTATGATAAATGGGGCCATGGGGGTTTGTAACATAAGAAATTTCCTTACTATTAAGAAACATAGATTTTTGGATATTCCATTTAAACAAAGTTAAGTGGGTGATATCAGCAAACATAAGATTTCTATCCAAGTTCAAATCTCCAACAAAAGCAACTTTGGAGATCTTTTTTTTCTTGTTCTAAATTGCCCCCCTACAAAAAGGGGCTAACAGAACAAGATGCACAAACCTATTACCTATGGCGAGTGGATACAGAATGTTTGGGCTACTTTACATGCAATAATCCTCTGATCTAACTGGCATATCCATGAATGTTTGGACTAGCTTACATGCAGTCTTCTTACCTGTTAACAGGTAGTGCCTAACCCTACAACACTACGACAATTCTTAAATTGTAAAATTAAAATTTGGAAGATGACGTTATAGCTACCCTGGTAGTACTATTTCGTATAAACTAAGTTTTGTCTCTGGCATGTAGGAAGAGAGGGGCTATCAGGAGAAGAAACACTGAGACTTGGAAGCTACAATGCATTGCTGAAGAGTTCTCTGCCAGATGAGTTTCAGTATTACAAAGCAGACAAAGAGACATTTGAATCATCTCATGAAGCATTTAGGTCTTGTTTTCCAAGAGGATTTGCATGGGAAGTTATAGAGGTTTATTCAGGTCCTCCTTTGATTGCCTTCAAGTTCAGGCATTGGGGTTTCTTTGAAGGACCTTACAAAGGCCATCTTCCAACTGGTGAATTGGTTCAATTCTATGGCTTGGCAACTCTCAAGGTAAGAGTTGACATCCAACTTTCCTAATTAGACTTGTCTATATCATCTGAATCAGCAGAGGACCAAACATTGAACTTGACCTCTAATCAAAACTAGTTACTATATTTGGTGCTTTTAAAATTAGTATCTCCAGTTGAAACTGTAACACCTTGAAAAGTGTGGATGCTTCAAAGAAAATCCTAAAAGAACTTTAAAATGAGATACCAAGAAACTTTTGAGATTAGAATTCTATCTAAGGAATAATAGTCTTGAAAGTTGGCTGTGTATGATATTTGCACAGGTTGATGAATCAGTGAGGGTTGAAGAAGCTCAGGTCTACTATGATCCAGCAGAGCTCTTTGGAGGTCTTTTGAAGGGGACAACTGCCACAGAATCCAAAACCCAAGACAATGAGAAGGATTTGGCTGCTTCAGTTGGCTGCCCATTCTTCAAACCCAAGGAGTAGTCAAAAGAAAGTGGGTCTGAAATATGTTCTAAATATGTTCTGCAACCTTCAATAATTTCTATCTATCCAGGAAACTCTCTTGCTCTAGATGCAAATTCCTATAGGAGAACTTGGCTTTACCATATAGGCTTTCAATCATCCACAATAATCAGCTTCTCTACTTTTGAACTTCTGTTAGTTTTACATTTTTTTTTACAGTAGTAATAATACAGCCCCTTGGAAGAGTCCTAAGATTTTACAAAGGACAAAACTTTGTTTCATATCGGAGTGTAGATATCTCCTCACCATCATTAAAATGTTGACGCAATTGTCAACATTTTAATGGTGGTGTGTAAAAAGACATCTTCATACTAGTATGCAACCAAGTATTGTTTCTTTACCAATCATCTAATGCTACTCGGACGTAACTATCAAGAGACTTTAAAACAGGACACAGCAAAATTCAAGGCATATAACCGGAGAAAAAATAAATTTAAAAAGGAAAACTGTCGTTATCAATCTTCTTACTGTCAATCATCAGGGTTGGCCCTAATGGTCAATAAGGACTATTAGAAAAAATAAAGGGCTTAGAGAGAATAGGTTCAATCCATGATCGCCACCTACCTAGGATTTAATATCCTACAAGTTTCCTTGGCAACCAAATGTAGTAGGATCAGACGGTTGTCCCGTGAGATTAGTCAAGGTGCACGTAAGTTGACCCAGACGTGCGTGAATATCAAAATATATATATATTATATATATATATATCTTCTTACTGTCAAATTTATGTAATGGGTAATAGAAAGAAGCACAGAGGGGAGAGGTACATAATAGTCTCCCCAAAGTAATACGGATATAACCCACCAAAAAGTTTTCAAAAAAACTCTGTAATTGGTAGATGAGGAGAATAGTTGCCATGCTCTTCAAACAAATAATACATATAGACAATTGTAATTTAACTTTACCCGCAAGGAATAAGCATGGAAACTCAAATAAATCATATATTAATTGGAAAAATAAAAATTAAAAGAGCATAATTGCTATTGTATATTTTGAATTCTTATCTGTTACAAGAATTAAATTAATGACTATATCAGCTACAACCGACCTAATTCACAAACATTAAAAATTATTGTACAAACATGATTGTAGAGTAAAGAGTCGAATAAGCCCCAATTAAACAAAGACCTCACTCCGCCGAAGGTCTGCCTTTGGATCCATCCCTTTTTGGCTTTCGTCCATAAGAGCTAAACTTAACATCTCAGTGCAGAACTGATCATCTGGTTTCAGCCACAAAGCCTGATTCACAAGCAAGAACAAATTAGAGCAAAATCCGACCAATGAAGCCTGAAATAAAATATTCTGCCCAAATTCTCAATACTAACGTTCTTTCATTGCATGAGAATGCCAATACCATCAGACTACAGATGTGCTAGACTGTTTCAGTTAATTTTTTTCTGATTTCATAACTCCGATGTCCCACAAGACATTTTAAGATAAGTTAACGCAATGTTCCCAACAGGTTGTGGATTATTAAAGTTATGTTTTGAAGTTAATAATCAATGCTCTACTATGACTCACATAATTGTCGCAATTTCTTTCCATCACAACAACAAAAATCATACTTGTGTTGAAGGTAAAAAATCAGTCAATCAGGATAGGTCAGATTTGTAAGGTAAGAATGCAGAATTTGAGTCACGAAACTAAAACCAAGTCAAATAATAACTTGACCTACCTTGTGGTAATACGTAATGGCTGCAGTGAAATGATCCTGCATAAAAGGAGAGAGGAATTTATTTTAAGAAGCTTAGACACAAATATAGAAATGCTTAAACCAGATACTTTGGGTGTTTGATAACAATCCAAGTTCAACCCGCTCCCCCATTTAAGGATGCTGATTATCACATAACTTAAGCTAATAAAAAGTTGATTCAACGTGCACTAAAATAACATTAGAAAAACAAAATGTTATACATATTGAAAAACCTAATTGACAAGCAAAACATGAAAAAGAATAGAGAAGAGAAGACTTTACTTGCAAATGATAAGTATACGCAAGACCAGCATAAGTGCTAAGACTTCTTGTTGATAACGCAAGTGCTTTCTCATAGTATGTTATTGCTTCGCGGTACATCCTGGCACAAAAATAAATAGGGTCAACCAAATATGTACTAACCAGGTATTAGTGGACATTAATATCAAACATGTCCCATATTACCGTTACAATAGTTTATATATACCAACCTATTTGAGAAGATGAAAAACTTAACCAGATTGGCAACAATGAGAGGTTTAGACTACTCTTCCTATTGTAGATAAAGCCATAAAGGTGTAGAGGGAAAACAAGAAACCAAGCCAACTGTTTTAGCCCAGCTTTCTAAAAGAACTTAATTTTCTTCATCAAAGTTTTTCAGAAAAAATAATATGGTTCTTAGTTCAGTTCAGGAACAACTGGTCGCCTGGACCTCAGTCCAGCTGCCTAAATTCTAAACCAAATCCTCCCTCCCGTTTTGGCAATAATAATAAAATAATAAAACACTTCCGTTTACATTTGTTGCAACCAGAGTGCACAGTTTGGCTTTTTATTTGAGATAAATCAAACAAACCAAATCATGCACACCTCTAATTGTAGATGCCCGTGACAAACTTCTGTACAAAATATAATTCACAGAAAAATAAGGTATTCAACATTTTTCGAGAAAAACGTTCATACAAATATAGGTGAATCATCTGAAAAACCATTTCAAATGAAAAAATAAAGCCAAAGATAGGCAGATATAATATATCTCATAGTTCTTTAAATAAATTTTACCACCATACTTTAGTTTTCTGTAAGAATGGGCGAGATTAACCACAGTAGGCTCCCACATTTCACTCAAAGGAGATGG
This sequence comes from Luffa aegyptiaca, assembly GCA_017139565.1. Lineage (NCBI taxonomy): Eukaryota > Viridiplantae > Streptophyta > Magnoliopsida > Cucurbitales > Cucurbitaceae > Luffa > Luffa aegyptiaca. The sequence continues at coordinate 6,243,540 of CM029405.1, read as the reverse complement.
AATGCAGGCCAAAGTTTTCTCAAACCACCATGCAGCTTTATTGTACCTAAGGATAAAATGATACACTTGTATTAACAACTAAGGAAAAAAACGCCAAAAGAGTAAAAAATTAAATCAATAGCAAAAACCTAGAATCTCTCACCCTATTCTCACCCAATAAATTAAAAGTCAACATTTTCTAATCAATGATTGACAACTTTAAATGAAACAAGGCTGCATGCAGGGACTATCCTAAATTAAGTATTGGCATCTAATCCCTTGAACTTCAACAAAGATAAACTTAGGAATTGAGAATAAAAATAAAAGTTAGAAGGGTTAAAATATTCTATAGAAACCAATTTACAGTAGAACATTATATGTTTTCCCACTGTCAATTTTCTCCTCAATCTGAAGGTGTTCCAAGTCCCTCATTTAACGTATTCCTAGTTTAAAAATTCCCATCATGCCTAGTCTGAAACCTTCAAAAAGATTTCCTTCTTTTAAAAGCTTCCTCTCTCATCTGTAATTCAAAGTATGAAAATTGTAAAAGCTATTCCCATTATCCCTTTTATGTAACTTGACCAAGTTCCATGATCTTAACTATACACTTTAACGTGCCAGGAGAAGACATGATATAAAGCATAACTTCAAACCAAGTAAATAATGTAACTCAAAGGGTAAGTTTTATTTTGATGCAAACTTTAAGCAAAAACTACCGATGCTTAAATAATCAAAACTTCATGATTGTATACAGGTGAAATATATAGAAGTTACTTGGTTTCTCATGTTCCACACATTTTGTACTGAAATCAAAATATACATAAAATTGAACCACTGTCTGAGCCAGGAATCAGAACTTCAAACAAAATTATTGTGTGAAAAATGCAGATATAAAAAGAATAAAGAGAGAGAAATATATATACTCCTTCATGTCATAAGCAACGACTCCAAGCTCATTATAAACAAGAGGATCTGATGGACAGATTGTCTTTGCCTGCACAAAAAACTGAACAAGAAAAGGCCATTCAGATATTGACATTTAAAGAAACAATAACAACTGAATAAGAAAATTATTCAATAATATTTTCAGTAAGAAATGATGAAGGGAAGACTGAAGGAGGCAACCAAGAACAAACAGATTCAAGACACGAATGGGATGTGAACGATAAGTAAAATCAATGTTGTCATATTTATATGATCCTACTGTCATTCTTAAAACATTTCAAACTAGATTCCATGAATCAAATCTTAAACAATTTATATTCTTAGCATTCTGCCATCATATAATGTGGGGTCTAAAAGTTTTGTAAGAGTGGCAAAGTACAAAATGAATTCCATCTTCCCCAGTTGAAGCATTATTTATATACCAGGAGGGATAAACTGTGATTAGAAAAAATCACACTGACAATTCATGGGGATAAGAAAGAAATATTCATGCCAGGTTTTTCAATCATGGTATGAGGTTTAGCTAATACCTGCTCAGCAAGCTTGAAGCTGTGTGTTCGCATATATTCCATCCCAATGTATAATGTTGGTAAATGACACCTGGAATAAAAGAATATCAAGATTCAACCTGTAGAAGGGAATTTCATGAAATAAGAGAACTAGCCAATCAATAACTTCATACATCTTTTACAAAATGATAAAAATCAAATTTTATCATTTATCATTAAAAAATTTAAACAGATAATAAAGATATTGCTTAATAACATAAATGCTTTCACACCTTTCACTACCAAATTTTGAAAACAGAACATAAAATAACTTGAGAATACTAAAATTAATTACCCTGGAAACAATCGAGCACCAGTGCGATAAGCAGACATGGCTTGATCACCCTCTTCTTGAGCAGCATAAGCGTTACCATAACCTATCCAAGCAGGTGCAAATGTTCCATCCAGAGTTGTAGCTTTGCTGTAGAACACAATAATAGATATCAAAAAAGAATATTCACATTGGAAATATCAAACTCCTTATTACCAATAGGGTTTATAAGATATCACAGAAATGGTTGACTTAGAAATACTCAACCAAATAAGACATGTTGCAAAAAAGTACATTTGAATTCACAGATTGAGGACTGGAATTCAAGCTAAGGTGGACAAACGGGTCATCAAGAAACTTTGAAGCTCACAAAAATATCATATTCTACTAGAATTCAAGCTAACAAAAAGCTTTAGGTACAGCTAGTAATAATATAGTTTGTGGGATGTCAATTCTATTATGGTTAAGGTGAAGGAGGTGGCTGGTGGTACTTCCACAATATCGCTAAATTTCTCATTGCTGGGCTGGTTTGAAGACTGGGACACTGTAGTTGTCAATTTAGGCTTAATTGTTACATAAAAGCACCCAATTGCAATTGATTACAAGTGAAGAATAATTATAAAAGAAGCGCCAAAAGCCACATTCACCTGAAATAGCGACGCGATTGATCATACTTTTTGATACAGTAGTAATAGCAACCGACAGCAAACCATGACAAAGCCCTGAAAAGGATATCTCAAATAAGTGATGGACCAACTGCAAAGGGGAGTCCAAATCTAACAAAATTATTGATGTGCTCCTAATATTTGATAATTTGGCAAAACTTATAAAAATCATGCTTCATCCAAGGAAAACTAAATTCTTTCGCTTTTCTCAGAAATATTCTTCAAATAAGATATTTTGCATTTTCCAACAACTGAAATATAAAGTTCTGATACACAAACCACTCTCACTTTTGAGGATAGTCCTTGACCAGGTTGCACGCCATTAGATAAAGTTCATTTGAATGTCCAAGCTCCATTGCAGCAGCTAAATGTACCAATGTACTTTTCAAATGGAAGGGATCTTTTTCAAGCAGACTGCAAATGGATGGGGGAAAATAAAGAAATAAAAATCAGAGTAGTAAAAAAAGAAAGGATAGTTCGAACGAAATTATATCAGTATATTGATCTAGTTTCCTAGACAGTTATAGACTTACACAGAGGTAAGTTCAAAGCATTTCTGATATTCACCACATTGGTGGTAGTATTCAGCTTTGCAAGCTAAAAGATCGGTGTTAGTTTTTAGAGTCCGCATAAAGGATGGATCAGAACTTTTAGAATTACAACTTTCCTTTTCAAGTTCTTTGAATCTTGCTTCAATGATATTTTCTTTATCATACTGGAGAACAAGAAGAGAAACAAATTAGTAAGAATTTGACAAGCACACAAGGAAAAAATGTTGCAAGCAAAAAAGAGAGCATCCTAACAATTAAAATTGCATGTAATATTAGAAAAATAAGTTGCATCCTTCTTACCTTCTTTATTAAGCATGCATAAAATGATGAGAGCCATCCATCTTCAGGACCAAATTGCAATGATGAAAGTAGACTTGATTCTGAAATTCCACATCATAGAAAAGGAATTAGATTATTAATAATCCTAACCAAAGAAAGGGGGAAAATTGAAATATATATATACACACACATATATACATATGACAAGGCAAATATTTATCGATGAACCGGTGACAGAATAATGGGTTGTAAAGGCAATACAAATACGTGAGTGTGTGTAGGTAGATGTATAAGTGCGTGCATATGTCTATGTGTGTGTAGGCACTACACACAATCAATCAGACGTATTAAGTTATAATTCTTCTTAAAATGCATAGCACTGAGGTTTACCTTCATCACAAGTCAGCATGTGACTTTCTATGAGGCACTCCAAAGCCTGGACCAAAAGGGACATAAAAATGGTGTCTATTAAAAGAAGGAACCAAAACATAAATTAAAAGTAATGATAATAAATACATATTTCTTAGAGATTAATGGCTACACCATAAAAGGAATCTAAGAAATATTTTGTTGCCTGATCTTTGCAAAAGGCCAAAACATTTGATTAAACTGTTGATGTGGAAAAACGTGCATGCATGATGCAACAGCAACACTAATTTTCAGCTTCTTAAACCACGGCATACAAGAATGGTAATAGAAAGCTAAACTATATTGATCCAAACATACCAAAGTTCAGCAAAAGAATCATATTTACCTCATAACATAGAGGGTCAGCTTTGATAGCAGCTTTATACCTAAACGTCATTAAAAAAAAAAAAATCAGAATAATGAATGACATCATTCATTCCTAATTTGAAGTTGCATATTTTATGCTGAACTGTGTGGGTAAAAATGCAATCATAAACTCACCAAAGTCGAGCCTGTGTGCGGTTTTCCAGAGCTTCATATGCCTTGCCTCTTAAAAAGCATGTTGCGGCGGCTATCTGTAACAAGATAGGAAAACAGAGAACCCCATTGTGAAATGAATGATCGTTCCAAGATCTAACCATCCAGAAATTCTTTAATCAAGATTCATTTTACATGAGAAGTTCATTTCAGATAAGTTGACATGATGGAACAGAACAGTACATTAATCTCGCGATCCTCACAATCTTTGTCGAGATACATGCCACTGTGATCCTTATTATCAAGCACATTGCCATGTTCGTCCACTTTCGCATCACCAAGCATCGCAAGGCATTGGTCCCACTCCTTCAATTCCTCCTAGTCAATCAAAAATTTAAAAAACAAATCACATTTACTAAAACAGAAAATCTAACTACACGCCCCACAACGCCTTATTCCTGAAATCGAACCCCCTAGAGGACTCCACGACCGAATGCAAACACAGAGCAGACAAGCTAGGAGTTCCATTCTCATAACAAACTAATGCCAAAACTTTTTCTTCCCCACCTGAAAACAAACACCAATACTCCGATAATCAAACTTCTCAACTGCCAAAAACCGATCCAATTCTCGCTATTCCCAGATTGAACACAAGCCCATTCAGACATCCACAACAACATAGACACAATTCACAAGAACAATCACCAACTCATCAAATCCGGCCTACAGATAACACAAAAACACAGTAAATAGTGAAGTTCCGAGTAGCTCACGAGGCACTTAGCAGCGAGGTAGCGAAACCGGGGGTCACGGAGGACGATCTTGGAGGCGTTGAGGAGGTGAAACGCACGGCGAAAATGGCGTCCAAGAAAGAGGGCTTGGGCCTGCATGTAGATGTCGGCAGGGTCCTCAGTGAAAGCGGCGACTTTGTCGGCGAAGAAGATGGCGGACGAGTACAGATGCTTGCTCACGCAGTCCCTGACTACGCCTCGGAGCTTCTCGATTTCTTCCTCCCTCATTTTCATGGATTTTGCAGGCGCAAACGAATGGAGATTCGTCGAACAGAATGGGAATTGAATTGAAGGGGGCGAGTTCTTCCGCTGGGGTTTTGGTTGGCAGTGTGACACTGAGAGGGAAAATTGAAGAGAGAACGAAAATGGGCGGGAGGTTCTGTGTGGGCTTTTATAATGGGCTTGAAGCTATGAAGCTAAATACGCAATGGTAAATTGCTAATCTTGTAATTTAAACATCAAATTACACGTTTATTCATTGAGATTAGAGAAGTAATAAATGATGATTTGAGACGATATAGTATAAGAGAATAGATTAGGTAGATAAATAAGGCGGATGAATTGGAAAAACTCTTTGAAAATATGTAGAGATGAGATATATTTTAAACTAAATTGTGTCGTACACTTATCGAGTTGGCTACTCTTTCTTGTGTCATCTGTTGTCACGATGGTTAAATTTTAATTTATTAGTCCAATCAATATAATATGTGCAATAATTAAGTAATGTTGTTGACTTCATGGATTTATTAGCATACAAAATGAATGTTCAAGGATGTAGTTGAACATTTTTTAGTTTATAACCTAAATAAACATAGTTGACAAAATTCAAGCTAAAGTTATTAAAATCTTACCACATTACTAGTATTCTACACTTTTATTTTTTAGTTTATTGATTTAAAATTGTTTTAGCCTCTTTGCAAATTATTTAACTATGAGCATATTCTAGCTCAAGAATGTGTGATCATAGAAATGAAAACCTTTTCCAAGCATCGACCATACATCCTTCGAGGGACCATACATCCTTCGAGGTTTTTGCATGCAACGAAAGAAAAAAGATTGACTGATAATGTATTGTTGTATTATTGAAGATGGATACTATAATTGTATGTATTGAGTTCAATTAGTTTGGTGATTAACTCAGTAAACTAATGCACTAATTACTATCCTCTAAGCGTAACTAGTTAGTTATGGATCTACTTAATGACTTAATGACTAAATAAATGTGATTCAACTGATATAATTCACATATGCCTTCAAACAATTTGTCTGTGCAGACATTTTTTAATCGAGTATATGAGTAAAATATTTGTATGTGTTAGACTTTTTTAAAATAATTAATTACAGATTTCTACGAATGACTATTTATTTATTTATTTATTTATTTTATTTTATTTTTTTTGTTTGTTTCTTTCACAAGGCCACGATACTAAATAAAAGTTTTGAAAGTTAGGTATCAAAATGAAATAAATACGAAAGTTAAAAGATAATATATAAATATAGGCAAATTTGTTCTTCTGATGTATTTTAATTTTTTTTTCCAGCATTTTTTTAATTATTATTTTGACAAAAGTAGATTTTTAGAAATAGAAACGTGAGAAGATGGAATTCAAACTAGTTTAATAATTAATTATAAATTTCTGATTTTTTTTTTTTTTGTAATATCTATTTATATTTAAATAAAATGCAAAACAAAACAAACTCCATTCAGTAAAATTCAAACGTAATATAGAAATATGGTAGGAAGATTTCCAAATGCCAATTACAAATAGAAATAGAAGTGAAACAAAATTATTACCCAATAAAAAATTTAAATTATTACCCCCTCACAGGCTATAGAGTAAAATATCACAAACCTAACCCTAACATGAACAGATTTTTAGAAATAATAATTATTTTTAAAGAACTTTAACTAAAATCATTTGTTTTAGAAGTGGTTTCGAATAAATTTAAATCAATTTATCATGTTTGGGAGTGATTTTAAAATGACCAAAATCACTTTTGTCATGTTCAAAATCACCAAACATATCTTTAATTATTCAAAATCAATTTCATGTCTGAATTTGCACTTTTAAATGTGATTTTCATACCATCAAAATTAATTTTGAATCATTAAAGACATGTTTCGGAGTGATTTTGAATATGACAAAAGTGATTTTGACTATTTTAAAATCACTCCCAAACATGCACTAAGTCAAAAATTAATGGTACGAGACAGTGGTTTAAATAACAAGAAAAGATAAAATCATTTAAATATTGATTGTCACTGTAAGTGCTCTATCATTATTATGTAAATTAAAAAAAATATATATCATTATTTAATAATAACAAAAATCCAACTTAAAACTTAATGGTCATATTGGTCTATTACAAGAATTTTGACCAAATCTCAGAGTATTATTCTTTTCAAAAAAAAAAAAATGTCAGAGTATTATTTTAACTGAAAAGTAGTTAGCCAGGAACAATGCTATTTTAGAGTACAATTAATAATGTTTGTCAAATTTTGGTATCTAATTTAAAAAACAAAGACAATAATAAATAAATTTTAGAAAATATAACAGAATAAATAGAATAAAAAATGAAGCAGATGGACTAAAATTATAATTTAACTGTTATAAATATGAAGTTCACATCTGAAGGACTGACTTAACAACAACATATGAATGAATATAAGAAGGGTTCATCATCATCATCATAGAACATCATGAATGCTTATATAGATCAAAAGGGCTAAAGCTAAAAATGGAGGACATTTACCATAGAAACCAAACTTGAAACCAAGATTTTTTTGGTAGAAGCCAATGATGGACACAACAGCAACCACAAACCAATCATGTGGTTGGTACTCCTCTTCTGTAATACAGCAAGATTGAAGGTCTTGGGGATATCTTCCTTTTCCTTAACCTTTTTTTTGTTCTTGTCTCTCTTCCAAAAAAAAAAAAAAAAAAGAAGAAGAAGAAAAAGAAAAAAGAAATATTACAGTACATAGAATCCAAAATCATCTTGACAGATTACCGAAGTTAGCTCGAGCAACATTTGATTCTGTTTAAACCCGATTCGTCTTTGATGTTTATTTTCTCCCCCTGAGCAGGGACGGAGGAAGCAGATCCGTTTTCTCCACCTTCAACAGCCTTCTTGCTTACTATGTGATAGATCTGAGTCAGGACCTCGGCGAATGCTTTTTCGACATTGACTGCTTCTAGTGCAGAGGTTTCTATGAAGTACAGTGATTCCCTCTCGGCGTAGGACTTTCCATCTTCGGTTGGGACAGCAACAAGGTGGCGAAGATCAGATTTGTTTCCAACAAGCATCACAACAATGTTGGAATCTGTGTGGTTCTTCAATTCTTTTAGCCACCGGTCCACGTTCTCAAATGTCGCATGACGAGTGACATCGTATACGAGGAGTGCACCGACAGCTCCACGATAGTAGGCACTGGTGATGGCACGGTACCTATAGACACATAAGCCACACGATCTGAACAGCTCATTCAATTTTAAGAAACCCTGAGAGATTGTAAACTTTTTTTTTTTTTGAGAACCCAGAGAGATTGTAAACTAGATCATACAATCAGTCTAGCAGACTTATATTGATGAATGATGAAGAGGTCTTTTCAACTAATTTAGAAAAAAATGTAACCCAGTTTCCCATTCAACATCACTAACAGTTAGGGTATTGTAAGTGGTAGATCCACTAAGATTCAACCCTTCGTCGCTAAAAAAACAAATGTAAAATCACAGTTAATGAAAAGCACGTCAAGAATTGCAGATCAATTTACTTCCTTTGTCAGATCCTTATTTTGTGGAAGGAGAGTGCAGTGAAATGATAGGGCAGATTCATAATTGTTATGATGTGACACATTTTTTGGGGGAAAACAGTAAATGAGTAGCATATGTTCAAGTAAATGCACTCCATATATAGAAGGTTCAGTTTTTATGAGAAGCAATAACAGTTCATAATATTGAGAATGGAAGCCCAAGAACCTATGGCAAAGTTCCACACTCGACTACACGATTCGAGCACATGACATAATTTCTTTTGTTAGTAGGAATTCTAAACTACTTCTAGGTAACCATAGCAACAGTTCCAGCTAAGTGATTGTGCTCAATATCCTTACTAACCCAAAGCATTATATAAATTTCATTGACATGTAATGAAATCTTTGTTATATTTTCTTTCCTCTTGTAGGCATTGCAATAAGCAGAAACCAAAAAGTCGAGGAGCTACAATGCATGAAAGAAAAATTTGATTTATTCCCCATTGGGGAAACAGGAAACGAATTCCTGTATAAGGAAACCAAATTACCTTTATACTTTCCCGGGGGACAGGGAAAAGAATAATGGGAGGAATCAAAACTTCCTGTTGCTAATATAAATTATAACAGAGATCTATAAAAGATGTGGCTCAAAGCACACGATCTACGAAACAGAATCCAATGTCTTCCTCACCAAGGATCCGCTCAGACAATTTTCCAAGTCCCCAACTACTTCATTAACTTGTATTAAATGAATTCTTCAATGCCCTTCTGAATCTAGGCTTTTCTAACAATCACCAACCAGCGTTATTACTCTTACAACCACGGAAGTTGAAGAACAAAGCCGCAGCATCAGAGTAGGAAGATATCAAAAACGAACTTCGCGAGCATCAGAACACTCAATTGAACCAAAAGAACACAAAATCAAGAAGAAAACACAGTCTATATCGAACAGATCTAGGTTAATACACAACACTCTCGACAAACCGGACCATGGTAATAATCAACTAAACCCCAGAAATCAGAACACCGAACCAACACAGCAAACAGTAAGCAGCAACCAGAATCCAAACCGGCAATCAACGGAAGGAAAAGCAAAGAGAAAGCAAGAAAAGAAGAGAAATCGAGAGGAGAGGAGAAAGACAAGAGAAGAAAGAAAACCTTTCTTGGCCAGCAGTGTCCCAAATCTGAGCTTTGATAACTTTACCATCGACGTTCAAGGTCCTGGTGGCGAACTCGACCCCAATGGTGGATTTAGACTCGAGGTTGAACTCGTTCTTAGTGAATCTGGAGAGCAAATTGGACTTGCCGACGCCGGAGTCGCCAATCAGAACCACCTTGAAAAGGTAGTCGTAATCATCATCAGCTCTGTAACCAGCCATTGTTGCTTGGATTTACCTCAAACTTTATGGAGAAAGGAGGAAGAAGAAGAAGAAGAAGAGAGAGAGAGAGAGAGAGAGAGAGAGAGAGAGAGAGAGAGAGAGAGAGAGTTACTGTGAGAAAGAAAAGATCGATGAAATGCAGCACTCAAGTGGGAGGGGAAGTGTGTGAAATCAATAAAAGTGCGAAAAAATAGAGAGAAAAGAAAGCGCCGAGAAGGAATGATGTTTCGGGAAAAATTAAATAAAGGGGGAATTGTGAGGGAAGGTCCATGTTTGCTTATCCTGGACCTGCACACTCCTTGTTTTCTTGTCATTTTAAAATGGTCAAAATCACTTTTCTTATATTCAAATCGTTAAAAATAATTTTTTTGTCTCTAAACTTTCATAAAAAAAACAATTTAGTCTCTGAACTTTGATTTGTAATGATTTAATCCATGTACTTTCAATTTTGTAACAATTTAGTCTATGTACTTTCTTTTGTCATGATTTAGTCTCTATACTTTTAAATTTGTAGCAATTTAATCATTGTCGCAAAAAAAAAATCATCAAAATTATATGCTGATTTTTATTATTTAATAAATAAATTTTTTAGCTTATAAACCTATTGAGTCCCAAATTAGTTTATTAATCTATTTAGGTAAGAAGTTTCTTTAAATATTTACATTAATTTTTCATGATAGGAACTAAATCGTTACAAATTTGAAAGTAACTGACTAAATTGTTACTTATTGAAGTCCAGGGACTAAATCGTTGCAAAATTGAAAGTACAAGGACTAAATTGTGACTTATTGAAGTACAAATGACTAAGGGTGTGTTTGATTTAACTTTTCAAGTGTTTGATTTTGAAAATAAATCATTTTGAAAAATTTATAGTGTTTGACAACCACTAAAAATGACTTCTTAGAAAATGAGATTGATAAATAAATCATTTTGAGAGAAACACTTGAAACCAAATTTTTAAAAAAGACTTCTTAAGTAAACAATAACTTGTGTATAAAAACATTTGTGAGGAAATTCAACCAAACATGTGACTGTTTAAATTTTAAACAATTTTTATGCAAAATGTTTTTTTTTAAATGCATTCTTGAAAAACATTTAAATTGGAATGTATTCCAAACGGAACCTAAATCGTTACAAATCAAAATTTAAAGACTAAATTGTTACTTTCATGAAAGTTCATGGACCAAAAGTGATTTTTAACCTATTCAAAATTACTTTGAACACATGTCTTGAATAACTAAAGGTAGGTTTTGAACCCTTGAGTTGAAAAAATATTTAGGGGACCTAGACGTGTGTGAATTTGAAATGGTAATTTGAATCTACGCCTAACGATTATTGAAGGATAGATAGATGTGTCGAGGTGAGCACAGGTCAGATAGCTGACATGTATAGTTAGGTAGTTGATATATACTATTTTTTGAGATAGAAGGTTCAAGTACTTATACCTCATGTTTGTTATACCAAAAAAGGGATTGATAAATTTTCTTTTTTAATTCAGTAACACGTGGGCGAACCTCTTGATCGATAGTATAATACAACCATGTTTTTAACGAGTTAGAGATATTAGTTAGATTTTAGCTCGATAGTATAATACAACCATGTTCTTAACGAGTTAGAGATATTAGTTAGATTTTAGGTTTAATTACAAGTCTAATCTTGAACTTTCAAGTTTGTGTTAAAAAGTCTTTGGATTTTTTTTTTTTTTTTAAAAAAAGTCTCTTAATTTTCAATTTTGGTTTTGTAGATCCCTAAACTTGTGTCTAATATGTCCATGTTATTTTTAAAATTTAGCTAATTTATTGGTCAAAATTGAATTTTATGTTTAATAAAACCTAAACTTCACAAGATTGAAAGTTCAAATATTTATTGACACAAAATTTAACATTTAAGAACCTATTAGATACTTTTTAAAGTTCATGAAACTATTGCTCACAAAATATAAAGTTCAAGAACTTATTAGACAATTTTTAATTGAAATTGGTCTAAATAGATACAAACTTAAAAGTTCATAGACTATATGTAATTTAACCTATATTTTAAATTTGCATTCAATAGTTTTTAGAGGATAACTAAATTGATTTTTTTTTTTTTTTTTATCAAGTTGGCAGGGTTAATAAATTTAATCTAAATATCATTTTAGTGTATGAACCTTCAGATTTGTTATATTTTTGTTACTAAATTTTAAATGGAGATTAACATTTTGGTTCTTAAGCCAAACTTTTTTTTTTTAAAACAAAGCTTTTTTTTTCTAATATTATTGTTTCACCTACTATCCACACACTCGATATTTGATATACATGTTAATACATATATTTTATTATAGCAAAATAATGATAATGACTAAAAAGGTTTTCTTCTTTTTAAGTTTATAGATTAAAATAGCAAACTTAAACCGAGCTTAATTAGTTAAGGGTATTCGACTCAAAGGCAAAATATTTGAATCCTCACCCATGTATATTGTAACTAAAAAAGATATAACTAAAAAGACACATTTTGTAAGTTGGGTAATAGTTGAAAATGACCCTAAATATTTCGGGTTATTGAAAACTGACCCCTTCATTAGACAGTAGTTTTTATGACCTCATTTGTTCTTCTAGGTCGTGATTTTTTTTTCCCGATCTCATTATTCTTTGTGTGGTTAGAAAACTTCAGAGTTCACCTTGCTTGCCACCTTCTCCTTCACGATTCTTGAGAAGGTGACCGGAAAACAAATTTGTTGAAATTTTTTTATTTAGGACTTTTCCTCACCCGCCTTTCTGATCAGGATTGTGACTCAGAAGAAAGACATTGGGTCATAAAAACTATTTTTGAAGAAAGGGGTCCAATAGAGAAACTAAAAATTGTAATTTATACATGCATCCAAAGGGTTATAGCTAGTGAGGCAACCATGTTGAATAATTTTCCCGTAAGATGTTCACAATAAGAAAATGTTACAATAAATTAAGAAAACTATAAAAGAAATGAAGAAATAATAGGTTTTGATGGAGAATTTGTTGCAACAAAAATGCCTCATATGACGAGGCCTCTTCTCCACATTGATAGCTTTCCTCAGTCGACCAGTTGCAATTCCTCCCAAAAAATTTATGTTATAACATTTCTTCATTTTTTTCTCACATGGTAGAGTGGGGTTGATTTGAAACATTAAACATCATTTAAGGATTTAGAGAGTTATTTCAAACATGTACTAAATGAAAAGTGGAGTCAAAAATCATTCTATCATATTGGCAAGCTACTTTATAAAATATAGGAACTCATCCTTGCTTTTACTATAACATTCCTATAGCAATATGCATCTCACCCTATAAAAGCCCACCTAAGAAGCTCAAGCCCAATATACTAAAGCTAAAGTGGCCTATAATAGAAAGAAAATGCAAGTGAGACAAACAAATAAAGGATGAGAAGACAATAATTGACCTAACTTTTTTTTTTTTTTTTTTTTTTTTGACAATATATGGGGAGGGGGATTCGAACCACAAACCTTGTGGTTATCGATACAATTTTATGCCAGTTGAGCTAAGCTCTTGTTGGCAATAATTGACCTAACTTCTAAATGATCAGTTGGAGAAAATAAAGTGCAACAAGCTAAGAAAACTTACAACTTTTTTTTTACAACATAGGGGAGTGGAGAATTTGAACCACAGACCTCTTGACTATTAGTATACCTATGCTCATGTTGGCAGAAAACATGCATTTTACTCACCTCTCTATCAAACAAAAGTAAAAAAATGAACCAAAATAATCTCATTTCAAAGTGTTATGATGTATCAATTAACTTTTTATTTTTCATCATCTATCTTTGAAAACGGCAATTATTAGATCATCAAAATAATTATTCGTTCAATTTCTGTATCATAACTTAGTTCCTATACTTTAACTAAATCTTAAAAAATAGTTCTCATTAGTCTAAATATGACATTAAAAATGAACATAATGTGAACGTTTTTCTCCAAATTTCTAGAATTGTAGTTTTTTTTTTCATATATTAACCTTAAACTACATCGATACAAATTATTTTTAAGATTTATTGAAAGTCATAAGGACTTCATTTGGACATAAAAAATTAGGTAATTATTCTAAATTGGTATTTTATTTGATTAAATTACAAATTTGGGCTTTGGGTTATAATTAGTTTAGTTTAGGGTTATCATTTGTAATTTAATATTTCTTTCTCTAAGTTGGCTAAATTATAAAAAATGCCCCTAAACTATGGGGTTTGTTTCAAAAATGCTCCTGAACTTTAAAAAGTTTAAAAAATACCTCTGAACTTTAAAAAATGTTTCAAAAATACCCTTGTCGTTAATTTTTGGATGGAAACCATTAAAAACTTCAGTTTCATTAATACTCTTTAACTTTTAAAAGATTTTAAAAAATAACCTAATTAGAAAATGCTTCTTTTTTTTTCCTTATCCCACCGTAAATTATTCTTCCATGAAAATTAATGAGAAGCTTTACCTAATTTTCATGTATTCATACACTAGGAGCTTTTTTTTTTTCTCTTTCAACACATCATCCCGAGAGCTTGATTAGATTTTCGGCAATGGTATTTTCGAAACATTTTTAACGGTTTTAACGGTTCCCATCCAAAAATTAACTGCAATGGTATTTGTTGGCATAGAAAATTTTCTTCAAGTAATTGTCTAAGTTCGTGAAATTAAAATATGCTAATTTCATGAAATAAGATTGAATTGGGTTCAATTTAAACCCAAAATCATTAAGGTAATTGGGTAAGAAGCCCAAAGTTTCAAGCCCAAGCCCATCTATGAGCCCAAATACATTTCAGGCCCAAGTCCATGGGCCCAAACGCAACCAAGCCCAAGCCCAAGCCCACGAAGGCCTTTAGGAAACTCTATAAATAGGAGGCATGGCTTCTCATTTGAGGGACGACAGAAAGAGAGAAAGAAGAGAAAGCTCTCAGAAGAACCCAAAGATTGAAGCTCTTTCAATCCAGCTGCAGAAATGAAGAACAAGGCTCAGATCATCTTCAAATCCCGACGCAGAACTGAAGAACGGAGTTCAGATCCTCTTCAAAACCCACTACAGAATCGAAGATCGAAGCTCAGATCCTCGTCAGATACAGCTATAGAGCTGAAGAACACGGTTCCGATCATCCTCAAATCTTGCCGCAAAACTGAAGAACGAAGCTAAGATCATCTTCAAATCCCGCCGCAGAATTGAAGATCAAATCACAGGTCATCTCCAAATCCTGTTGCATAATTGAAGAACGAGGCTCCGATCATCTTCCAATCTCATTGCAGAACTGAAGATCGAAGTTCAGATCCTCTTCAAGTCCTCATGCCAAGTCGAAGAAGACCTGAAGACTAAAGTCTACCTCGATCCATCCAGAAGAATCCAAATCCTTATGAAGAACAAACCTTCAAGATTAAAGCTTCCTGAAGACTCTCTAAATCAAGCTAACTTGAGTTTGTGAGAGAAAGCATCAAAGGATTGTAACTAGAGATTGTAATCCACTACACTTATACAGAAATCAATACATACAAGAAGTTGTTTCACGAATCAAATTTCTCTCCCGAAATCTCGTGTGAACAGTATTTTTGAAACGTTTTGTAGAGTTCATAGGTATTTTTGAAACTTTTTAAAGTTCGAGGCATTTTTGAAACAAACCCCGTAGTTCAGGGGTATTTTTTATAATTTAGCCCCCTAAGTTCTTTTGAGTGGTTTACTTCCTAATCACTCCAACATTAACATTCTTTGTACTTTAATAACTGTTTCATAACGGTCACCAAAATTTTAAAATATCACATTTTGACCCCTTTAAATATTCTATTTTACATTTTTCCAAACGTCCCCAATCTAAAAGGCGCGCTCAACACTCCGTCTTCGTCTTCGCCGAGAAGTTTCTCTCCTCCGTCGGATCTCCGATGCCAATCTCCGCAGATGTTTCTTCCTCCTCTTCGTCTTCCTTTCTCGAATGCGCCACTCCGACGAGTCCGAGCGTTCAACTCGTGTCCAAATCGGTGTCGGATCGGCTTCTCGGCAAGTTCTTCGACGCCTCGCAATTCGACTTCGATTACGAACAGAGCAGCTTGTGGTCTCCGCCGATTCCGAGGCGAGTGTTTCTGGATTCGCCGGCCGATGTCTGCTCCGGTTACGAGGTTCTCTCGAAGCTTGAGACTGCGAAGAAGGCATGGAGGAAATTTGTTATTTGTTTCAGAGTAAGTGCTCTCACGATCGCATTATGATTTACTTTGTGATTGCTGTGTTTTGTTTACTTGATTTCGAATCGGTTCGCTGCAATATGAAAGAACGTGAGGTAGAATTAGGATTGTTTGAGAGAACGTGAAGAATTGCATTCTATGCTTAAAACAAACGTATTTGCAGATTTTTTTTTTCATTATCTGTTTCAGAGCAAGTGCTTACAATCGCAGTGTGATTTACGCAGCGATTGCTCTGTTTCGTTTGCTTCATTTCGAAATCAACTCGCTGTAATGTGAAAGAACTTGAGGTGTAGATTTATAATTACTTGAGAAAACGTGAAGAAATTGGTTGAAACTACGTGTTCACAGAGAATTTTTTATTCAGACGAAAGAAATATCGAAGAGAAAAAGAAACGGAAAATTGACTATATTTGCTTTCGTAATTGTCGAAGTAAAAAATTAGAATCATACATGATAAGTAAGCCATTATTATCTCTTTACTTTATATAAGCATGATTTTCCTTTTCATACGAACTTCAAGATTGTATTAACTGAATTATTTATCCGTTGTGTTTATATGCATGGAGATACAGATAACATCTTGTTATTAATTGTTTGATTCTAATTTGAAAATCATGGTGTTCATTGCAGGGATTATGGTGTTCCTGGAATCCATGATTCCACCTTACAACTCTTGAGCAATTCTCTCCTACAGTCCTACTATATGATTTATGGCCGCGATTCAACATGTTTCAGGAAGAACAAAAGAAGAGAAATTAGGTTTTTCTTTTAAGCATTCTGTTAATTGCATTCTTACCATTGAAGAAAAGAAAAAGAAGAAGAAGAAGAAAAATCAAAATTCACTAATTTTATATGAATGTATTTACTTCCATTTGTCATTAAACTGGAAAATACGAAGAATATTCACATTCTTTGGCTCGCCATTTGTAGCATTTGAATTTGGTATATACAGTGACCCTTCAATCTGAGACATGCTCAGTACTGCTGCTTGCAAGGGGATATATTTTAAACAGAAAAACAAAAGGGAATTTCAGAGCTCTGCAATTGTCTGTGCAGGTAAGGCCAGAATCTCTGCCTTTGCTTTTTGGATAAGCTAAAAGCACATAACAGTGATAACACCATGCATTGCTTTTGCTTCTTTTTTTCTGATTATAATCCTACTTTTGTCTGTTGTAAGCTTGGATTAGATTCCTTTCAACTTGTGTATTCCTTTTGCTCATCATACATATATTCATATAGAATTTTTCCCAAAAAAAAAATCATATAGAAATGTGGACAGGTGTTCTTTGTGACTTGTGAGTAGCGAATTCGTAGAGGTTTCTTTTTCTGTCCTTTTTTACTTTTATGTTCTTCTCTTTGATGTTCTTGAACTCAATTTACAAATTATTACACACCCATTTGGGCACCTTTTTTTTTTTCAGGTAAAGTTTATTGCATTTCATATTGACAAATCTTTATGCTAAGAACCTAAAATAAAACAATAATAAGATCGACTTGAATCTAGCTTAATTGGTTGATAGTTCACGGTAAGCACTTTCTTTCAATATATAGCATGGGAGGTAATGAGTAAAAAAATGTTTATTAATCATATCAACACTACATTAATCTCGTACCTAATTTATTTTGCATTACATTTAACATCTGTGTTTGCAATGATTGTTTTAAAAATAAGGAGCCTTCCAACTTAAAATGAGCATTACCAAATCCACAAGACTAAATCAAATCGAATTGATTTTTTTTTATTCACGAAAATGACCAATATTTAATTGGTTAAATTGACTCTCTTCCGTGAGGAGAATTTGATAACTATGAGATAATATAATACAAAAAAGAAAGAGAAAAGATAGATAAGATTCTCTAAATTCTTGTTGCCAAAATATTTGAAGAAATTAAAGATTCATTGATTTTATAGTCGGATTATTGCTACGGTTTCTTGTATTGTAACAAGCATATCATTTTGAAAGTGTTCGATTGATTTTTTTTTTAATAATATGAGGTGACAAATCAAACGTTCAATCTTTGATAAGGTAATATAGAGATGCTATCAGGGTGGGGTGGGGGACGAGATGACTTCCCCGTCCCCGTCTCCACCACCCCTTTATTCCTATTTCTCGTGAAATTTAATGAAAATTTTTGTAGGGATTAGAGAGCAAAGATTCTCTGTGAGAAACTTGCATGATGCAAGTAATTATTTTTCACCCGCTTGTGTTTTTTAGAAACCTATTAATTAAATGAATTTTAATAGGAAATTACTTATTAAATGGTTTATTTGCTATAAAATGGTTAATTTTCCATTTGTATGGTTGGGTGAAAGATGTCAGGTTTAGGGTTTATATATACACACACAAGTAGGAACCAAATTCCCCATCTTCGATTTAGTTCACTAGGAAAATTTCTCCTACTTCCACCCCCATCAAGACGGGTTCCATTCACAGGGTAATACATGTCTTATCCACTACATTTGCTCGAGTATGACAAAGATTAGTATGGTTAGAAAAATAAATTTTATGTTGGGTGTATTTATCTTTCTATTCAATCTCTTTAATATGCAATGAAGATATTGTTATTCTAAAGTCTCCATTATATATATATATATATATATAAAAGTATAATTTTGTTTATTTTGTCTTTAAAAATAATTTGTTTACAAATATGTGTTTTAATCAGGAAAAAAAATTTACAAAATTTGAAATTGAATTGTTCATTTGCTGTGGATAGATTACAATGGACAGTTCAAGTGGACACAGCCCAGTTAACACTATTTTAGGAGCGAGGCCCACGCCCACGTTCGATTTGGGCTTTCCTGAAATGGGCCCACACTTTCTTTTTTTTTTTCGACAATTCGCATAATTTCCCTTAATACCATCTCATTATCAAAATTATATCTTGCAATGGAATATATTAATTGAATTATACTGAATAGTGAATGTTTTTTGAAATATATCGTTGGATAATAAGCAAAAAAAATGCAATCATTCAATAGAATTAATAGAATTAAATGCCAATTGTTTTTTCCTTACAAAGCTGAATTTAAAGCAGATATTTATGATCAATTGAAGCATAACTCAACTATTTAAAGTATATACCTCGATCAAGTGGTAAAATGTTTGAATCTCATCCACATATTATTAAACTCAAAAAACAGCAATTTAGATACTTGATGTATCAAACGTCAAAGGAGCCTGGTTTGTAATTGACATTGGATATTGGAATTCAATAGTAAAATTTGATTCATTAAATAAGAATTGTATTCAAACAATGGAAATTATTCAAGTAATTTTTTAATGAGAATTTTTCTTTTTGAGTTCAACAACATTTGATGGTGGGAATTCGAACCTCTGACCTTTTGGTCGAGGGATAACAATTATTTTTGTTAAAACGGTTTAAATATGTTTTTTTTTTTTTTTTTAAATCTAACAATGATGGAAGGAATGTCGAACAATCAACCTTTAAAATAAAAATAGTTAAAGTGGAAACATGGAATGGACAAAATATTTTTTTTTTTAGAAATACAAAATAACATTTAATGTAAAAAGCAGGTGAGATGAGACAAAGGCAATATATAAACATTTCTAAAAAATATATATAACACAATCCAAAGTTAGAGTATGGCATGTTTGAATGATTGGCAAACCGAAAGGTTCAATAAATCAGAAATGAAAAAAAAAAAAAAATCAGAAATGATTACTATAAAAACTAAAGCACTCAAATTTAATTTCAAAAGTTAAAAAAGAAAAAGAAAATACTTACACGAAAGGAAAGGAACTCAGGAAAATCATAATGTTTTTTTTTTTTTTTTAGAAAACATAATGTTGGATATCATCAAAGAATTATTATTATTATTTTAAAAAAGGCATATTACCCATCATGAGAAGGAAAACTTTGGAAATTATTTCGAACTAAATTATGTTTAAAATCTTCAATATTATTTCATTTCGTAGCTTTAAACTTTTAAAATGACTTTTTTTTTTTTTTTTTTAGTTTCTAAACTTTTAAGTTTGTTCGGTTGTTGTCCTTAAAATTTCAAAACGTTCAATTTGGTCCTCAACTCTTAAATTTGTTATATTCTAGTTCCTGAACTTTCAAAATGTCTATTTTAATCTATTAAATTTAAAAAAAAAAACAGTCATTTTGGTCCTTGTTATGCTACTTTTATACTTTAAATCCAATTTGTCTAATATTCGTCTCTAACTTATTTGACTTGAAATCATGCTCGTATTAACAATCTAACACACATTCTCAAAGCTATGTCATTAATTAAATATCAAAATAGTCATTGTTTGAAAGTTCAAATACTAAAATATACATTTTAAAAGTGTAGGGACCAAAATGAAATAAAGTTGAAAGTTCCATGACTAAAACGAACATTTTAAAAGTTTAAGAACCAAAATAGAATAATCCTAAAAGTTTAGGGACCAAAATAAGATTTAAACCTTTAATATTTTACTCTCATTCAAGAAACATATAGATTACTAGCATCATAATATAAATAAGGGTAAAATACATTTTTGGTCCCTCATGTTTCGAGTCAGTTTCTAATAGGTCCCTACCTTTCAAAATCGGACAATCAAGTCCCTACTGTTTCGGAAATGTATCTATTGAATCCCTCTAGGTTTGACGTGGCAATTTAAAATAATAAAATATTGATTTTTGATTAAAATAATAATATAATAATAATAAAATAATAAAATTATTATTATTATTATTAGAATATAATAATAATAATAAATAAATAAATAAAAATAAAAATAATTATTAAAAAATATTTTCTCTCATCTTTCCCCACTCCCCTCCCTTCTTCCCACTTCCCTGCGTTCTTCTCCCCGCCGCCGCCCCTCATCCCCCACCTCCTCTCTCTTTTTCTCCCCGCCGGCGACCCCAATAGCCCCACAACCACCATCCCGCCGCCGGAAAAATCGCCGCCCCACTTCCCTCTCTTTGGATTTTGATCGCCGGCCTCTCCCTCCGCAATTCGAACTTCGGTCCGTTCAATTTCGATGACGGCACTGTCGATCTCATGTACGACGGCGCCATTGTCGGCGAGAGGAGCACCGGCGGCGCCATTTTGGTCCCTGAAGATCCGGCCGAACAGAACGAGCGGCTAATCGGAGGGGCGGAAGAGGTAGAGGAAGATCCAAGAGGAGAGAAGCGCGATTAACAGGAAGAGAGAGGCCGGATTGGAGAAAAGAGAGATCGCAAGAATTAGGGCTACGATGGAGAAATAATTGACGCGGAAATAGGAGTAGTTTTTGCGGATCCGGAGAGTGGCTTCGGAGAGGGATTCTGGCTTGGAGAAGGCGGAGCGGTCGAGGAGCTCCGGCCAGGGGCGGCGGCGGGCGAGGGCGTGGCGGAGGGAGAGGAGAAGGTGGCTGGTGAAGGAGGAGAGGGGGACTGGAGGTTGGGGTTGGGATTGGGAAGTGGAAATGGGGAGGATGGCCGGAGAAGGAGACGGCATTGTGGGAAGAGAATGAAGGAATGAGGGATATGGAGGGGATTTAAATGGCCGGAAAGTATGGGGAATGAAGGGAGGGATGGTCGGAAAGTATGGAGGCGGTTCACAGAGAGGGAAAGGAGGCGGCGATGGAATGGAAGTTACTGAAAAATCGGTTTCTGCTTTTTCTTTCTTCTTATCGCTATATTCGTGGGAGTAGGGCAACGATTTTTCCGGCGGCGAGATGGTGGTTGTGGGGCTATTGGGGTCGCCGGCGGGGAGAAAAAGAGAGAGGAGGTGGGGGATGAGGGGCGGCGGCGGGGAGAAGAACGCAGGGAAGTGGGAAGAAGAGGGGGAGTGGGGAAAGAGGAGAGAGAAAATATTTTTTAATAATTATTTTTATTTTTATTTATTTATTTATTTATTATTATTATTATATTTTAATAATAATTATTATTATTTTATTATTATTTTAATTAAAAATCAATATTTTATTATTTTAAATTGCCACGTCAGCCCTAGAGGGACTCAATAGATACATTTCCGGAACAGTAGGGACTTGATTGTCCGATTTTGAAAGGTAGGGACCTATTAGAAACTGACTCGAAACAAGAGGGACCAAAAAGGTATTTTACCCTATAAATAATATTAAAGCTACATAGAAAGAGATAGGACAGGTATTGATGAAGTGGGTATAGATATCATAATAACAATAAGAATTTAAATAATTGTCCTTTTTGAAATTATAAGACTGAAATAAATATTTTTAAAGTTTGTAAACTATAATGAGTTTTAAATTTTTATCATTTATTAAAATGCTTTCAAGTTTAAAAAAGAGAAAAAGGAAAAAGAAGAAAACCCAATTATTGAAATCAAAAGTGAGAGTATTTTAAGAATTTGCTGTTGATTTAACTTTTCATCATAATTGTCAAGTTGAAAATAAATGCTCATTTTTTTTAAAATTTGATTGTCACAAAATATTTTTTTGGGCAAAAGGATTGTTGTAAAAAATTACGAAAATGAAAACGTTATAAAAGCAAGAGCACGTAAGCTATATTATAAACGTAATCTTCCTATGAAAATTTTTATTCATTTGACTTTCTTTTAAATTTTCAAATACTTTATTTTGAGCCAAAGGGAGCTCAATAATAATTGACATATACCCTCGACCAGCAGGTTAGATGTTCAAATTCCCCCTCCTAAATGTGGTTATACTAAAAAAAAATTATTTTGATTTTAAAACTTTTAATTATTTTTTTATTTCAATCCTCAACTAATGTATTAAAAAAATATATATTGTAGTGACTGTCATTAATTATTTAACAAAAAAAATAAAAAATAAATCTATTGGAAATCTAATCTCTAATCTTATTACATATGATTTAAACACTTATTAATATTTATCCAGAAAAAAAAAAAACACTTATTAATCTAAACATGGAAAAGTGATATTTAAAACATGTGATAAGAAGTTTAGCCTTAACTTTATGTTTTTTTTAAAAATCACTAAAACTTACAAAAGAGAACAAAAATATATAATAGATTCTTAAATATTCATCTAATAACCATTTGAATTGCGGGTTTTGAAAATTAAACTTGTTGATGGTCAAATTTGGTCGGGAGGAACTCACCTGACCTTCACGTGCCACCAACGGTAATATTTTTTGAGAGGGGGGAAGACGTGGCCTGCAAGACAGAAAACCTGCACACCGATGTGGTGCTAGCCACATCACCTCTGATGCTTAAGTCAGAGACAGAAGAAAGAGCTAGAGAGCAAGAGGAGAGAGTAGAGAATCGAGTTCGGGTCTCCTTCTTCAGTGGCGAACAGGGGTATAAATACCTGCTCATGCTCATAGGGTTTTTAGAATTCGAAGGCCTTTCAGGATGAACCAGGTGGAGCCGGGGCGGCCAGAGGCAGCAGGGACCAAACGGAGCCGAACGAGCTCGGCCTTGGCAAGCCTGACCCCTTCGGTATTGGCCCGTTTCGCCTCTTAGGTCCATCCTCCAGTCCGATTTCTGTCCGGTTGTCCTCGTCGGCTCCTTGTACATCGGAGTGGTCCAAAATTGCCTATAACAAAACTTATAAACACTACTTTCGTCCATCAATTTCTTTCTTCTTTCTTCTTTTTTATCTACATTTTTCAAATATTTTTGAATCCAAATCAAGTTTTTAAAATTATAAAAAAAAAAAATTAAAGAGATTATTATTATCATTTAAAATTTGACTAAAAATTCAAATCTTTCATTATAAAAAAAATTGAAAACAATCGTAAAAAATTTGTAGAAAACAACCAAAAAAAAAATCAAACGGACTTAAACTTCAAGTTATATTTATAAATTTTAAAAAGTGTCAAAAAGTTTTTTTTTTTTTTTTTTTTTTTAAAAAAAGTGTCAAAAAGTTTATGACTGTAAATGAAAATTGGAAAATCTCCCGATAGAAGATTTAATTGTTCTATGGGACACAAAATTAAAATTTCAAAGATTTATTGGACAATTTTTTAAAATTAGAAACTAAACTTCAATTAAACCAAAACCATTCATGACTATCATCAGCACATTCCCCAACAAAACATCTCTGACAAAAAATAAAGAAAGTATCATGGGTAGGTTTGGTCTTATTTAGTTTCAATTACTTTTTCCTCAGGGACCATTCTGCAAAAAAACAATTGCACAAACAGCTTCCTATGTGGGACCCAAGTTAATTTTTTAAAAATTTGAGCAATCCAATGCAATGCATGCCATAGGATGAATATGAAACCAATTTAATTTTGTACCCCAAAATAAAAAATAATCAAATTTTGTACCCTGCAGATATAGGCAGAGCATCCAAAGTCATTAACTTTTTGCATATTGGTACAATTATTTTGAGATTTGATTCCCTCTATTTTCTTGATCTACATTCAATCTTATATTGAATGCTTCAATTTTTTTTCAACATTTGCCATGATTTTAATTTAATAGTATTTTTTTTTTCCCTTACAGAAATTTAATAGTGGTTATGGAGGGAAATAAAAAGATATATATAAGATAAAGCACATTTAATATCTCATTCTGTTGCTACCTACCTCTTTTAATAAGCAGATTTTATAAACATTATCGATAGACATTTTAAAATACAATACTCTTTACTATAAGAAAACATGGTCCTAACATTTGGTGTAAATTTCATTTTGATCCTTGAACTTTTAGAATTATTCTGTTTCAGTCCTTTTGAAATTGGTAAATGAACATACTATATATTGGAGTCATATAAATTGGTTAAGGTAAACAGTGAATGGATATATAGTAGATGACAAAGTAATGACAGTTTTTTTTTAGAGGGCAAAATACACCTTTTGAAATTTGAGGACCAAAATGAAAATTAAACCAACATTAATGAGATGTTTATCTTGTGATTATAATAAGTTGAGCTTATGGAGCCTAAGGTTAGGAAGTTTGAACTTATGAAACATAGATTTGAACAATAGGAAAAAAATAAAAAACAAACAAGATGTGACTAAAACTGAAATTTATGTAAATTTTAACAAACTTATAATATAAGATAAACAAACTTACAGACTTTTGTAACTCTGAGTATGCAACTCTAATTCATGAGTGTTAAGGAACCCACATTGAAAAGATAAGTGAAGACCTCACAATTTATAAGATACATGCGTTATTCCACTAATTTTCAATTGGTTTTGAGATGGAACATGTGAAAATACTTTTAGAAGAAGAAGAAAATTATTCCCTATGAGAAAAAAAAAATCAAAATTCAAGGCATTGCTCGAAAATGATGTAAAAAAAAAAAAAAGCATTCTCGATATTTGAAAACAAAAAATCAGCTTTTAAAAACTTGTTTGGTTGGTGAATCTTCTAAAGTTGTTTTTGTTTGAAATTAGCTCTTAAATAAAAAAGAACCTTGTGAACACGGATTACATAAAAGTGTATACACAACTTGTTCTCTTAATGTGTGACCTACCAAATTGAATCCAATTTAAGAAATCCGATATTTAAAGTTTCATTAAAAAACACTTTGTAGTACAAAGTTTAAGTCGTAAACTTTAGAATATATCAATTTAATCCCTCCACTTTCAAATTTGTAACAAACTAGCCCTTGTGAAAAAAAAAATGTAATGCACCAAATCCATTGAAGAAAGGAAAAGAGAAATGAAATGAAATGCAAACATAAATGTTCATCTTCAATATACAAATTACAATATGCATTATATATATTTAATATTTATATACAAAGTTAAAAAAAAAAGAAAAAGAAAAAAGACTGGTAAGTAAAAAGATGCAAAACAGCTGGACAAATCCCTCAGATTGTCCTAATATTTTAACAAAACTGAGGGCAAAAAAAATTACAGCTGTTCTTGTTCTTTCTTTGACAAAGCAAAACAACAAAACATTTAAGGTTGTCTTGTTCCCAAACACCCCACTTCACGCGCTCTCACGCGCTTTCCTTTTTTGTCCCAAACAGCTTAGAAAAATAAAAAACAACAAATTTCTAAGCAGAACAATCCATCCCAATTTGTTTCTTTTTTCCCCACCCAACAAAACACAACAAATTCTGCTTCTTTGATTTCAATTTCTAATTTTTTTTTTACCTTAACAGACACTGTAATTCTAACTGAATTTTTAACTAATCTGTAAGACTTTTCTTCTTTTTTTTTTTTTTTTTACTGAGAAATTACTTACCTCACCTCTGTTTTCTCTGGACAGGTTGTTTTACTTGCTGTTGTTTTTGTTGTTGTGATTGAGAGAGATAAACCTGGGATTGTATGACAGTTTTACCAATGCTGAAACCGGGCACGACCGTGAACGCCACTCGAAGGTCGGGTTCTGTCGAAAGCAAGAACACTTCTTCGGTTACGGCTTTCATGTACACCTCGGTGAATCGACATCCCTTGTTTACTTGAAAGATCGACGCCTCGGGGTCGAACGAGAAGGCCAAGCAATGGAGGAGCCACACCCATCTAGCCATGTCTGCAAATGTGACAAAGAATGCAGTGTCTGGGATTTGACCTGAACTCACCAGGCTTCTTTGGCTCAAGTTCCCGAAGAACGACGACTCCATTTTCGGGTGGATCAGCTGCAGATACTTGACGCGGCAGAACTTGCCGAATGTCGAGTTCGGATTCTGGCCAAGGAGTTCTTTCGATTTCGATGATTTCGCTTCGGCAAATCTTCTGAAGTATAGCTTCTTCTGCTGCTTCTTGTCTGGGAGAGACTCGTTCGGAAGAGCGAAGTTGGGGAAATGGAAGCCCTCGAACATTACTCGGCATACGAACGCCTCGAAAGCAAAACATTTATGCTCTTCTTTGAAGTAAACTATGTTCGGTTCGATTGCAGAGGCAGCTTCACCTAACTCCCAACCAGCAGATTTCATCTCATCAATCAACAACTGGACAAAACTTCTAACGGTTTTAACCGTATGTCGAAGAACTCGAGCAAAGTGATTCGAGTTTATAGCAGAAAGCTGAAGGTTTTCGAGCATAAACAGTGGTCCGCTTTGATTCATCCTCTTCTCCAGAAGCTTATTGTTGCTCTTGGCTTCCTCTAGCTTCTCCTTGAGAAAGATGATCTCAGAGTCCTTCAATCTCACCTGAGAGTTCAGCTTCTTCACAGAAATTTCATAGACTTTCACAACACTCTTTTGCTCGAGAAGCTCGGCCGACAGCATTGCGGTTTCGGGCAGAAGATCAAACTGCTTCTTAACGAAACACCGTTTAAGTTCCGACAAGCTCTTCAACTCCGACACGATACTTCGATCCGCAGCTTGGATCCCATCAACATCAAATGGAGATTGTGCATATTGTAATTGAGCATAAGCAGCTTTCAGAGCTGTAACATTAGCAAACAGTTTTGCAAGGAAAGCCTCCATTGCAGCTCTTTCTTGCTGATCTTCCTCACTGCAATCAAACGAATCCGATTGGCTATCGGCATTCTTAACCACGGTCCGATTACCTTTCTGGACTCCGTCGACTGGGGAGACACCGGTCAGCATTCGAATGTGAAGAACTTTCGCAAAAGTACGAGCAAGTTTGCTCTTTTTGGACGATACAGCTGACGGTTTTACCGAATCCATCTGCAGAGGAGAGATCACCAACGATCAAACCGACGAAAACCCGACAAAGATCTTCGAGCAAACCGGATTCTAAAACCGAAAAGGAGGAGAACTAAGCTATGCAAATTTGAGATGAGAATGATGAAAGGATGTTAAAGCAATGAGAGAAAAAGCACTTTGCTTTTGCACTTAGACCAAGACCATTGATGGAGAAGAGCAGCTCTTTTTTCCAAATTGTCTTTAAACTTTAAATCTCAATATCTCTCTCTCTCTTTCTCTCTCTAAAATATCAAAAAGTAAGAACAGAGCAGAAGAGAGAGAGAGAAGGAGATGATGATCAAAATTCTAAATCAATAAGCATCCATTAAAACACAAAGCATGAAGATCTGTGCTTTTTCAAGATATTAGAAAGACAATGGAACAAATAATAATATTAAAAAAAAGTGTTTTTTAAAAATTTTTCTAACAAAACTCATAAATCAACATCACAAAATATATTTTTTGGGTTTTTTTTTTTTTTTTTTTTTGAGATATCCTAGATTGGGCCTAAAATTATTTCCAAGATGGGGTCCCTATTATTTGAAAATTGGGTTCAGGTATTATTTCTTTTTCAAACTTTGAAAATTCAAATAATAGATGAAAATGCAAGTTATTTGGCATTTAAATAATCCCCACCCAGAAAAAATAATATTTTGTAGGGTTTTTAGGGTTTTTCATTATTTAGAAACTATGCTCCTAGAATATTGGGTAGGGCCATAATTTAACAAATTATTTATAAAAACATAATCATTGTTTTTCTAAAAATTAAATTCGTTTCAAAGTGCATTGCATTGTAGTAACTATACTATAATGTAATTATTCAATTTTTTTTTTTTAAAAAAATCATTTTTGGCCCGCTTATAAGAGAAAATACTAAAAGAAATTATATAAACATTTTCAAAAACACTTTTGATTTCTTCGTCGAATTTTGGAAACTAAAACAATTTTTTTAGAAAAATTCATAAAAAAACCAAAATTTCATTTCAGAAAAAATGGAAAAACAAAAAAGTCTCGATAAAGGAAATCAACAATATGAATTAAGAAAACTTAAAAATGGCTCAATTAAAATAAATCAAAAAAAAATTAAATTTGAAAGTCTATTAATTTACAAATTCTTCCTCCAAATTCAAAAAAATGAATAGAAATTCCAACTATTTCGTTCCTACGCGACCTAAATTTCAACCAACTCAAATAAAGACGTTTATTATTAACCAATATTAACATCGATTAATAGAATGGGATGATTGAAAAATAATAAAAATATAAAGAACTAAATTACAAATTTTCAAACAAAAAAAACTAAATTGAACCAAAAAAAAAACCAAAACATTAGGAACTAATCTATATATTTAACCAAAAATAGCATATAATTAAAACGAACAATGAAAATAAAAAGGAAACCCACCACTAAGCTCTAACAAACTCTAAAAAACAAAAAAAAAAAATACAAAAAAAAGGCTCAAAATTCAAAATGTTGATCATTAAAAAAAAAAAAAAATTGTTTGAAGACAAAATTGCCCATTTGGAAAGTTCACAATAAAAACAACTTTTCAGAAATAAAATAAAATAAAAGTCAAAAACACAAAAAGAAAAGTCAGAAAATGGTTTAGCTATAAATGAAAGACTAAAAAAAAAAAAAAAAAAAAAAAAACCATTAAACCAAGTAACCTTCCCAGAAATTTGAATAATAATAATAATAAATTCCAAAATTCCAATCCATCAGTCAAATCCAGAAAAGTCAACGAATGAGAAAGCGGACCACGATAATACCATACTCCAGCACACACCGGAACAAAACCCCTCGAAGTCGGTTCCAATTCCAAAACCGTGTGGATTTTTTTTAATAAAAAAAGAAAAAAGAATTGAACGTACCTCTCAGTAAAATCTCACGAGAAATCGCCGCCCGGTCGCCTGAATTTCTCCTTATCGAAACGACGCCGTAACGAAAGCAAAAAAACTCCTCTGCTTCTGTACTCTGTAAAACAACAATCGAAGAAGAAGAAGAAGAAATAAATATTACCAAAAAAAAAAAACAAATACTCCTTTTTCCAGCTTTTTCGAAAATCCCGAAACCCTATTAAAAAAAAAAAAAAGTGGGAAGGGGCAAAAAAGCAAACAGAAAAGGGAAGAAGATGAAAGTGTAAGAAAAACAGGGGGGGGGGGGTTGGGAAATAAGGGAAATATGAAGGGGGGTTTTGCAAGTGGGAAGAAAATGAATCGATTGGAATGGAAAATATGAGAGAGAGAGAGAGAGAGAGAGAGAGAGAAGAGTTGGGGAGATTGACCTTGGAGTCGATGTGTCGTCGCGTCGTCGGAGTCTGGGTGGGATTGCTGAATGAATCCGACACGTCGTTACGGGAAGAAAAGGAATACAGAGAGATGGGAGAAGAAGAGGAGGAAGACGAGGTGAAAAGTCCAAGAAGGACCGGCTTCGACACAGAGGTTAATGGGAATGTTCTACATATAATAATAATAATATGTATATATATATAATTTGTTTTTTTTTTTTAAATATATAAATGGATTTGAGAAAAATAAGTGTTGGAGTCCATAATCTTTGGGGTTTTTTTTTTAGATCTAGTTTATATTTGTTTAAAGAGTTGTGATTGGATTCTTTTAGAGAAAAATTAGTATTGGAAAGTTCGTCTTAGTTTTTTTTTTTTTTCAAGAATATTGAGTTTTCGAATTGACCTTTTGATCAATGATACATGCAATTTATCGCTTTAATGGAAATTTATGTTAGTTGTCATTGTTTTAAATGTTTTAATGTTTTTCAATTATACAATTTTTTTAATGTTAAAATGGTTGATGATGTTATTAAAAAAAATGATTGATGATGATACATACACACATAAAACAATAAATTCATAAATGAAAAGCTTAAAATCTCATAAGAAATCAAACCAAACTTACAATCGATGATTACATGAAATTCACCTAGCCGAACATCGAGCAAGGCGTTGGGACTCAATCAACTACTCAATCTAATATAATTCTAAGCTAGCCTAAGCCAAATACCCAAAAATAATAATAAATAAATAAATAAAGCTAAACGGAGAAAAACGACTGAAGAATCGTAGATGGAACCCTAAATATGAAAAATAGATATTTATAACCCAGCTGACAGCATCGAGACGTTGAGTTGCTATAAATAAATTCTGGATGTCAATTTCCTTTAGTTTTCATGTGTTAATGAAACATTTGAGTTCTCAATCAAATTCCAAAAAAAAACCCAAGTTTCTTAAAACGGTTTGTTTTAGGTTCCGTTCGATAACTATTTGGTTTTTTTGGATTTTTTTTTTTTTTTTTGGAAATGAAGCTACACTACTTTTACCTATAAATTTACTGGTTTTGTTTATCTACCTTCTTCCTATGTTTTAAAAAGCAAGTCAAGTTTTGAAAACTCAAAAACGTAGTTTTCAAAAACTTGCTTTTGTTTTTTGAATTTGGCTAGGAATTCAAATACGTCATTGACAAAGTTGAAAACCATGAGGAAATTGGGAGAAAACAAGCTTAATTTTCAAAAGTCAAATGGTTATCAAACGGAACCTTTGTTTTTTAAAATTGACTTGGTTTTTTAACACAGTGGAATAAGATAGATGGAAGAGGAAAAAAAAAAAAAAAAAAAAACAACAACAAGATTTATGAGTGTAAGCGGTGTTTATAAGTTTGATAACGCTTGTTTGTCACCATAGTCCTATTATCACTAAACATCCTAACACTTCAAAAATGGAACAACTGTCTTTGAGTATCATTCACTCCTTACAAATTTGAAGGTTTTTAATTGCGACAAACACTACTACCCGACAATAGATCGACAATTGTGGTTTTCGTCGAATGAAGAGAACGAGAAGGGAGATGGAGAAGAAATTATGAAAGCCAGCTAGGCCAATAGAAGAAAAAAAAAAAGGTTAAATTATATGTTTAGTTCTTGAACTTTCAATGTTGTGTCAATTTAGTCCTTGAACTTTAAAACGTTTCAAATAAGTCCTCGAATTTTCAATTTTGTTTATAATAGGTCTCTGGACTTTAGAAAGTATCCAATGAGTCTTTAAACTTTCACTTTTGTGTTGAATAGGTCCCTCAACTTTTAATTTTGTGTCTAATAAGTCTTTAACTTTTTCAACATTTTTTAAAATTCACAAGCACATTTGATTAAAAAAAATGGAAATTCAATTTTATATATAGTCGATTGGTTAATAATTTTTTAAAATATCAAATATATCAAATACCTATTAGACACACAATAAAAAATTCAGGGACCTATTAGAAACCTTTTAAAGTTCAATAACCTAATTGATACAACCTTGAAAGTTCAATGACTAATTTTGTAATAAAGCAAAAAAAGAAAAGAAAAAAAAAAAAAGATATAAAACACAATAATTTGTTGCCACATTA
Organism: Luffa aegyptiaca; assembly: GCA_017139565.1. Taxonomy (NCBI): domain Eukaryota; kingdom Viridiplantae; phylum Streptophyta; class Magnoliopsida; order Cucurbitales; family Cucurbitaceae; genus Luffa; species Luffa aegyptiaca. Next base: position 6,211,400 of record CM029405.1, on the reverse strand, counting down.
TTTTAAATTGTCATATACTAGAATGTAATCAACAACTTTACCGTCACATCATGATCTTGTTGTTAGTTAACTAATGTCAGATAAACTTAGAGACCAACCGAAACTATTTTCCAAATCTCAATTGAAACCTAAAGACCAACTAAAATGTCCCTCTTGAAACCGTAAACATCAAATAGACACCAAATTTAAATCTTAAGAAAAAAAATTGTATTTTTAACTAAATTAAACATAAAAATTGATTAACTATACCCATTTTGAAAATTTTGGTACAAAAATAAAATAATCCTTAAACTTTAAGGACATAAATAATGAAATTTAAACTCATTCTAATTATTCTCTCCTTTATATATTTGTATAGAAATTCACCAAACAAATGTAGAGTAAGGTTTTATTATTATTATTATTATTAAAAAAAAAAAAACCCAAATTTATCGTAAGAGCATTAAATCCACCCAAAGAAAATATTAATAATTGTACTACACCAAATTTTCATGCACAGAGTATTATGTAATATCTTGATTTTGTTTTTCTTTTCAATTTTAATTTCAAGAAGACTGCCTCAACAATAAATAAATAAATAAATATATATATATATATAGTACTTTTATAGAAAAAAAAAAGTCCCTTGCCAAAAATTGCTTCAAGTCAAACAAATTTAATGGAAAAAAAAAGTGAATAAACGTTCTATTGGATTAGTTAAAAATATCTAACTATGAATGGTGGTGAAGTCACATTCGAAAATATATCATAAATATAACAGAATTAGACTTTTTTTTTTTGAGTACATCAACATTTGGGGATGGGGGGATTCGAACCTCTGACCTCATGATCAAGGGTACATGCCAATTACCGCTGAGCTAAGCTCGCTTTGGCTAACAGAATTAGACTTTTACCTATAATTACAAGCAAAATCGTGTGCATTAAACTCTCGAGATTTTTTATTTGGACCAACAAAAAAAGATGGAAAAGAGTTAAATTTAAAAAACATCAAAACAAAACATATGAAAATAACATTTATGCTAAATAAATCTTATATATCAAAAACTTATTTTTAAATTTTGAACACCATTCATAAACATGGCTTTAAAAAATACCCTTATCTTTAAAACATTTTTTTTTCCAAACCCCTTTGGACCATAAGCTACAAAATTGATATGACATAACAAGGAAGAAAACGTTAGCATCAAATGAATTAAAAAAGATTACTATAAAAAAAAAAAGAAAAAGAATTTAAAATGAAAAACACACGTAGAAATTGAGAATAAAACAATTTTTTTATTTGAAAGTTGTAAAAAGATAAAAGATGAGACAAAAACGACGAGTCTAAAGAAGCAACCCAAAATTTAAAAAGTTATTTTTTAACTTTGAAGTCCATTAATACATTTTAAATATTAGTAAATTATATCTTGAATTACAATTTAATCCCTAAAATTTAGATATAATTTCAATTTAGTCCGTATGATTCTAAAAATTTCAACTTGATCCTTATAATTTGGTCAAACCTCGTTCGTGTTGCTAATGGATTGACACATTTTTTCACATAGCAACAAATTGATATTTTTATATATATAATAATTAATTGTGTTAGTTCATTATATTAAGGTTTAAGTGTAAAAATATAAAAGGTGAACAAGAGCTTAGCTCAACTGGTATAAAGTTGTACTGATAACCAAGTATGTGGTTCAAATCTCCCTCCTCACATATTGTCAAAAAAAAAATGTAAAAATATAAAAGGAGATATAAAATTTTTAAGTAGATAAAATGAAATTTTTATAGACGATTTGTGAACTTTAACGAATTTGTAGAGACTATATTAAACCACATACATAGTCTTAGGAACTGAATCAAAACTTTTAAAACTATAGGAATATAATTAAAATTTGAGTAACAAAATTATTATTTAACCTAAATTTAATTGTCAAAGCGAGCATAAAATTGACATATACCTTCGGCCATGAGGTCAGAGGTTCGAATCCTCCACCCGCGATGTCGATGTACTAAAAAAAAATTAACCTAAATTTAATTGTAAGCCCCAAAAGTTAAAAAAATAATATTAAAAAAAGGAAGGGGGAAAAGACAGATTTAGGACGTGTCCTCCACGAAAGTCTTTGGCGGGGAAACTTCGAAAAAGGAAAATAAATGAAGTAGACCATTTTAACCCTAAACTTTTGATGAAATTACGTAGCCGTTTAGGGAGATGTCGGCGTTAAAGTTGGCTGTCAGAATGGGTAGTTTTGGAATTTCTTATGTGATGTGACAGGGCGAGATCTTATTTGGAAGTGTGGCCCACTTGCGCTGGGGAGAAATTGTTTCTGTGTGAACGTTAGGACGTGAGTATTCTGTATGAGTGCCTGACATGTCAAACACGTGTCGAAATATCATCATATACTAGCAAAGCAACATTTTTTTAAATAAATAAAATAAAATAAGTTAAATTATCAAAAATACCCCCGGTTTTCAATTATACCTTTGAACTTTCAAAAGTTTCATTTTACCGTTGAAATTTGAAGTTTCTTTCAAAACTGCCATTAATTAACTAATTGATACTAAATTAGAGACATTTTCTGTTAAATTTATTGACAAAAAGTGATGTGTTTGTATGTATTTTCATTTATTTTGTTTCCACGTATATGTTTAGATCTATTCACATAAGCATCAAAACATAAGTAAACACGTCATCTTTCGTCCATTAATTTAATGAGAAAAAAAAACCTTAAAGGATCATTTTAAAACAAATTTCAAACTTCAATGATTAAAATGAAACTTTTGAAAGTTTATAAAAAATACCCCTAACTATGAGATTGGTTTCAAGTATACCTTTTAAACTTTAAAAATTTTCATTTTAATCATTGAAGTTTAAAGTTTGTTTCAAAATGATCCGAGGCCTTTCTTCGTTAAATTTATAGGTAGAAAATGACATATTTGCATTTTTATTGTCTTTTCCATGTACAGTACACTCAAATCTATTCACATAAGCAATAATGGATATGCAAACACGTTTACAAGTATGTTAAGATCTAAAAGCCAAAGTGAGCATAGCTCAGCGGTAATTGACATGTACCCTGGACCAAGAGGTCAAAAGTTCGAATCCCCCTACCCCGAATGTTGTTGTACTAAAAACAAATGGTTAAGCTCTAACAAGGAATTTAAATGAAATTGTAAAATAAAAAAAATAGTGAATAAACATTGACGTTGTTGATTAGATATTCGAATCCCTTCACCCTTGAATGTTGTTGAACTCAAAAAAAAAAAAAAATGGCAATTGAATTATTGTATGTATATTTATGGTAATTTTTGTTATCTTAAGATCAATGTGTTAAATTTCCATCAACATATCAACATTTTCATATGTCCATTGATTCAACATCGACTAGAGGGGTGAATCGACATTTCCATTATACCATAAAAAATATATAAAATATAAACAAAATAACAACAAAATGTAACTAATATGGAGATAATATTTATAACAAGTATAACCTAGCTTAAAAATATAAAACATCAATTTATTAATTTAAATATATTGTTGAATTTTTTGTTTTAAATATTTCTTCAAAAATATCTATCGACATCGACATTTCCATAAAATTGAGACTTCAATATTTCTATCGACATCAACATTTTAATCCTCGCTAAAGATTAGGTCTATTGAAATTTTATATATATATATATATATATATATATATATATATATATATATATATATATATATATATTGAATATATCTAGTTTGTATAATTAATACCACAATCAAGAGGGAGATTTCTTTCCCTTCTTCAGATAATGTTTCTTTTACATTAAATTTATTAAAAAAAAAAAAAAAAAAAAAAAACCTTGTTAAGTGGATGCCACCAAAATAGAAGTAAGCCGTTCACTTACAACTAATATTATTGGTTGAAATAGATATATTCAATATTTGTTATCTAAAATTAAATACATGGAAATTTTAAGAATTTCATTTCTATCCAGCTGGAAAAAAAAAAAAACAAAAAAACACATATAATAAACATTAGGAAAAATGAAAAAAGAAGTAAAAACATACCTTTGATACTTGAATAACTTGGTCACATTATACTCTTATTTATACCAATTTAGTCCTTATATTTTTATACATACAATTATTATGTATTTTAAGTCGACATAGGTATAACTTCAATGAATAAAACATTAATTTATCTCTCATACAAGTTGTAAATTTGAATTTCTAACCCATATTCAAATTGCAAGAGAGAGAAAAAAAAAAAAAAAAAAAAAAAAACTTTAAGCTTATATTTTGATTGACATTTTTTGAAACATAGGGATGTGAATGAAGCAAAAATCTCTATAATCCAAAATTATGGCTTGAGTCTTGCAATATTTTTAACATAAAGGATTCCATTTTTGCATTTCCAGAACTATAGGGACTCACCTATTATAAAAAAAAGAAAAGTATAAAGACTAAAACGTTATCAAAAAGTACTAAAAGTAATAAAATGAAAAAAAAAAAAAAAGCTAAAAATAATGTCTCAATCAATGAATATGAGATTTTGGAAAGATATTTAAATTAATATTTTTTAATGCCACAAGAAAACATTTCATTTCACTTTCCAAAAAATTAAATAACAAAAAATAAGGAAGTTTGTCTAATGGGTTTTCTTTTGAATAAAAAAACATATAATATAATTATATGATTTTAGGGTTTAGGTGAGGAGTCATAATCATGGACATATGGAGTGTCAAAGTGATTGAGCATTGCATGCATTTGATTGAAACATAATAATTAAGAAATTTGGTCATTTCAATAATCTTTTAGTTTTTGTTTGGTTCCAAAAAATAATGCTTTAGATTTTGATTTGTAGGGATTTGCTCTAGTGATTTTAAGCACTTTTTTCCATTAAAAAAAAAAAAAAAACTAACAAAATATACAAAAGTCGTTAGAAAAATCAAAATTCAACATCAAATTTAATTCGAACTAGCGGACTCTTCAACTAAATAGAAATAAGTTGAATTGATCAAATAAGACCTATTCTAAAGAAAAGTTACTATGGATAGTCTCCAATCTTCAATTTAAAGTTGTGATTCAACGGTATAATTTGGATAGAAATTATTTTTTTAATAATTAAAAAGATTGAACCTTTTATCCTAATTTGACTGCACGATAATTAAGTTTTAAGTCAATTTATCTCAACTAATTAAGGGTGCGTTTGGTTGGTGATCTAAAAACAGAAGTTTGAAAACAAAGGATTTAGTGGAAACAAAGTTGTATTTCATGTTTTCAAATATGTGTTTGGTAGCAGATTCAGAAATTGGATCCGAATTTAAACAATGGTTCAAAATGTGTTTGATAATATATTTATAAACCATAAATTATTTGTAGTTATCAACTAAATATTAAGTTGAATATAAAATATTATTAATTAATTTATAAACATTTTATGTGTTATAAATTATTATTATTATTTTCTCAAAAAAAATTATTATTATTATTATTATTTTACAATACCATATAATTTATAATGCATTATATTATACAAAATTTAATTTCACAAAAATAAATTGAGGTTATAACATGAAATACTATATTTATTAAAGTTTTTATTTTTTTTATTTTAATTCTGCATTTAAAATTTTCAAATTCAAAATATGGATACAATGAAAACATAAAAAAATTGTTTTCAGAATTTCCACTACTCGAATCACAGAATCCGAAAACAATTTTAAAAAACATAAAACAGAATCTGCATTGCCTACCAAACAGATCCTTGGTTTGAATAACGCTAGTTTTTTCTAAAAAAAAAATCAACCAATTTTTTTTTTTTTTTTCAAAATGACTTTTGTTTTTTTTTTTTTTTTCATCTTCTAATGTAGTCGCATAAGGTGTGTTTGAAAGGAATTTTGAAAATACCATATTTAATTAAAAATATTCTGTAGTGTACTTTTTAAAAATATATATTACGAACTCAAAATATATATATATATATATTACAACGTTTTGCATGTGTCAAGGACGATTTTTTAGACTACTACTGTAAAGCGAATTATAAGCACTTTTCAACAATAAAAACACATGTTGAGAATAATGTTTGTTATATATGAAGTACTTTTTTAAAAGCACTAATTCAAGACTTTTTCAGAAGTATATTTAAGCATTTTCAATTTTTTTAAAAAATTATTCGATTACATTTACAACAAAACACCATAGAAATTTGTAAATTAACTTTTAATTAGCTAAAATTATGATTTAGTCCTTCAAAAATTAAATCATACCAAAACCTTTAGATTTATAAAACTTTCTCATTTTCTAGGAGACCCGTCCCAAATAAAGCAAGAATAGTCTATTTAAACAAGAACGGAGACGAGAATGGGAGAAAATATCCCCTCATCTTAGTTTTAGGGACGATGATAGAAAATGTAATCTCCATTTCCGTCTTAGTTGTTCTCTACGAGGAGCGACCCTGCAACTTCCCCATGGAGGTTCTCTTAGTAGAGATTTTATTTCAAAGACAAGCGATTATTTGGAGGGTAGAAATCCTAACCCACCCTTATTAATACGTATTCACGCGTATATGAAACTTTTTTTTTATAATAGAGAGTAGAGACTGGTCAATAATATATGCCAATTACCGTTGAGCTCACTTCTTTCTTTACTTTTCTCTACTTAGATCGAAATTATAACCGAATGGAGTCGATTCAAGCTCGACAGATTCAAACTTCTAATCAACTGAATTATGTTGGATGAACCAGTGTCCAAGTGTTTGAAGCATTTTCAAAATTTTCAGAAGCACTTCTAGTTCTAGCCATACGCCATAAAAAGATTGTATATTTAATAACTTAAAATCATTTCTCGTAAAATGATCAATAGAAACTTCCTAAAATTAATTAATTTATATATAAATAGGGACAGACATCCTCTTTTGAGGATATTGTCGATTCACTCAGAAGCTCATTCACATGGCTCCAACACAAGAGCACTCATTTAATTCCACAGCATCATTTTGTCAGTTAAAAGATCAAAACTTTACCAAAATCTGTGAAGAGACAACCAAGTGTTTTAACCTAATTATTATTGCATGATTATTTTTCCATTTCCTGACAAAATGAACTCCCAAGGAGAAACAGAATCGAATTCATTCACAAAGCCAAAATGGCAGAGAAATGTAGTTAAAGAGTAACAATAAGATATAATTGAAATGATGGATCTAAAAACCAACTGTTCCAAACAAGTCATCATCATCAAAGGAAGAAAAGGTGAAAAAATAATCCAGTGTTACAAATTGAAAAATAGAATTTCAAAGGCTATAAACATGGAAGCTTGCTCTCCTAATCTGACCGATGTTTCAGCTACCAGGCCTTTGTACAACTACCTAGCTAACATATAAACCCGAGTCGTTTTATCTTTTAAATCTTCTACGCTTTTGTTGTCGCAAAAAATGAGCAAGGAAATAGAAGCACAAATGAAAAGGCGTGGAGATTCAGTGTCTCAAGATGATATTATCAAAGCTAGAGTTACACCTGGTTCTTGGACTTTAGATCTTAAGATGTGTTAACATAAGACTTGAAAATCCCTAGGCACCAAAATTGACAGGGAGCTCTTTGGCACCACCAAAGTATTAAATTAAACTGAAAGAAAGAGTTTAGAAACCAAACAGACCCAGTTCACTGACTTTCTCCTTCTCGAAGGTCTCGAAATACTGATAAATAATCGTGACCGCAAGTAAAATTCCAGTCCCAGAACCGATTGCTCCCATGAAATCAGCCAACACGGTCAGTGCACCAATGCACATTCCTCCGAATGCTGCAGCCGTGGGTATGTAACGGTTCAACTCCTTCTGTAAGTTAGATTCACGGTGTCCAGGCATAACCATTTGTTGTTCCTGCAAATCAAAACAAAACATTAGTAAACCAAGAATCACTCTATTGAAAGTAACTACTTCGATTCTTAAGCTACAATGGCCAGACTTCTCATTTTAACACTTTGTTTTGTAGAATAAATTTGACAAGCCAGAAGGGTCTAAGCTTAACTTCACTGAATGAAAGCACACAGTATCAGGTAAATCATTACCTTCAGCTGCTTGGCTACATCTCTAGCAGAGGATCCAGAAACTTCAATCCAAGTTTTTGAGAAGAGTGCACATGCTGATAACATGAAGACAAGATAGAACAAAGCATGGAAAGGATTGGCTGCCATATCAGCTAAGCTGCAAGAAGAAACGCCACATGTTACCAAAAAGAACACATAGCACTACTATGGAGTACTTCATTTTTTCTTTGGGGAGGGGGGTTCCAGCAGGGACTAAGAATATCACCTTGATGGTGGGGTGATGTAATAAGCAAGGCCACCAACAGGGACGGATTGACCATTTGAATACTCAGATTCCTTCCATATACCCAGAAGATTCACCAGAAAGTTGCCACTGTACTTCCTGTACAGCAACTGTGAATACAATTTCATGCAATCAGTTAGGAGGGATTGGCGCAAAGTATATCTAAGTTGTACGTGAAAGCAGAAAAATCAACTTACCTGAGAGATGAAGTAAAGGTTGGAAACAAGAGCAGAGTGAAGAATAATTGGCATGTTGGAGGTGTAGAAAAGCTTAATTGGATAAGAACCCTGTTGTCCACGGGAATTCTTTGATCTCACAGGCAGAACCACACGGAATCCTTGGAAGTAGACGACAATTAAGAAGATCAAAACTGTAGCAAGCAGATTTGTCACGTTTGGTAGATTCTGCCGATAGAATGCTTCGCGCAATGCACGAACCTTGTCTGTTCGGGTAATCAGCAGATGGAACAATGCAATGACAGCTCCTTCAAACTCAGCTCCTCTTCCACTGTTAATGGTGGTCGGACTAAATGCCTTCCAGATAATGTTCTCACTGCAAAATGCAGGCAATTCTTAGAAGTCCCTCAACGACATTGTGAACAGATAATAACTTTAGTTGAAATATAAACTCAATGAGAAAGGATGACACAAAGGTAAGATAACTTACCACATGTTGGTTGCAATGAAGAGGGAAATTCCAGATCCTAAACCATATCCTTTCTGGAGAAGTTCATCCAAACATATCACAACAATACCGGCAAAGCAGAGCTGAACAATTATAAGAATAGCATTTCCAACGCCAAGTTGGCTAACGCTACCATACATTCCCGAGAGAACATAAGCAACTGCCTCACCAACAGCTATCAGGATGCCCAACAATTTCTGTGCACCATTCCTGGAAGTGGAAAATTATTAAAAAAGATATATATACATCGTATAAGGATGCAAAGGTGATAGTAGATTCAGGAAAGAAATCACATCAGCAGTCTGGTTTACTCAAACCAGAACAAGGAAAGCTTATTGTACAATATCAATTCATTCAATCAGCTAGAATAACAACATCATTAGGAAAACGAAATGCTATGAACATTAGGAAAACAATAGAAACCAAAGAAATTAACCATGCTTGGTAAGCTTCAATAGATATCATCGTACTAAATCAACAAAAAGGGCAGCTAATACATATAACTCACAGAAAATGAAATATAGAATGCATCTAACTTCATCTACAAACCAAGGCCTTTCAACAATATTTTCTTCGAACCAAGTATTAAATTTAGACTATATAGAATAATTTCTCCATCTGCGGATTCCCAACAATCAACAAGCAAGGTAAATTGAATATCCAAAATAAATCGAAGATATGTATAAGCACTTACAAGAGAGCACGGTCCTCCCGCACGTTATTGTCGACTTCAATAATCTTGGACCCGACCAGGAGTTGCATCACCATCCCAGATGTGACGATGGGGGTGATTCCAAGCTCCATGACAGTACCACGATTAGAAGCGAGAATCACACGCATCCAGTAAAACGGATCTGCGCCCGTCGTGGAGTGAATCCCATAGAGAGGAAGTTGGCTGCAGACCAAGAAGATGAAGAGAGCGATGACGGTATAAATAACCTTCTCTCTGAATGGAATTTTCCGATCGGCGCTCTGCACCTCAGGGAGAAACGAAAGGAACGGCCTGACCAGATGAAGGACTCGAAATCCACCCCCCATCTTCGTTCAACCAACCGATTATCAACGCTGCATCACAATAAACAAAAAAAATCAATAATTCAACGTTATAGAACCCCATTCAACAGATCTACAAGCCAGAGATAGATATAATTCCGGATCTCTACCGATTCTTTGAACAAATTTGATTACAGATCGAGTATTTCAGAATAATAAAGAAAACCCTAATCAATCAAATCATGGAACATGCAGATAACAGATGAAGATCTAGAAATTACAAGCGATATGAAAATGAAGGAGATCGGAGAAATGGATGAATTGAAAGCGGAGATTTAGAAACAGACCTTGCCGCGGGAAGAGGACGAGTCAAACGCGACGGAAAATCGAGAGGATTGATTGAATTGTGAAGAGATGAAGATCTTAAAATGGAGGTTTATAAGGCACAGCCGCCTTCTTTGAAATCCGTTCAGGAATTGGGAAAATTGGAAATTTTCAGATATGGAGAGCCCTTTAAACCCGACTTCGGCCCAATGTTCAACCCTCTTTTGGGCCGGATAAGCCCACAGTATAAATAGATGCTGTGTGTGTGTGTTTTTTTTTTTTTTTTGGGCTAAATTATAAAAAATACCCATGAACTACAGGTTTGTTTCAAAAATACCCTTAACTAAAAAATGTTTCAGAAATACCCGTGCTGTTAATTTTTTTTATGGAAACCGTTAAAAATGTTTCAAAAATACCATTGGCAAAAATCTAGTCAAGCTCTTGAGATGATGGGTTGAAAGAGAAGAAAAACTCTTAGTGTATGAATACATGACAAATGGGTTAAGATTCACGTTAATTTTCATGGAGGAAGAATTTATGGTGAGAGAAGGAAAAAGGAAATAAGTATTTTCCAATAAGGTTATTTTTTAAAACTTTTTTAAAGTTAAAGGGTATTAATGAAAGTGAAACTTTAACAATTCCCATAAAAAATTAACGGCAATGGTATTTTTGAAACTTTTCAAAGTTCAGGAGCATTTTTTAAACAAATCTCATGGTTCAAGGGTATTTTTTATAATTTAGCATTTTTTGACAAATAAGCATTTTTAAAAGGTTTATAATTAGCACAGATTTGAAAGTGATTTTGGCACATTCACATTTGCTTGTGTAAAAGTGATTTTTTATTGTTCAACAATCGTGAATGCAAGGAATTGAATGGTAAATCACTCTTTAAATTAAATGTTTTTTTTTTAATATAACTTTTTAAATTAAATGTTAATTATTCAAAATCACTTTCATTCGGAACGAGGCATTAAAATGTCTTTTTTTATTTAAGAAGCGTCAAGATGATTTATTATTTGACATTTTTTGACAAATTAAATCATTTATACTAATATATATATATATATATTTTTTTTTTTTGACAATATGTAGGGTGGAGGGTTCGAACCACAGATCTCGTGGTCATCAGTACAACTTTATGCCAGTTAAGCTATACTCTTGTTGGTTATTTATGCTAATTTTTTGAGAAGGTCATTTATGCTAACATCACTTGAAAAAAAAAGATCGCTTTAAGATAAAAACCTTAGTCCTTGAATTATTTCGGATTTGTTTCATTTTTGGCCTATTAATTTTCAAAAGGCAGGTATTTAGCCTTTCAATTTTTAGAGAACAATTATTTTGGTCATTGAAGAAGAAGAATTTTTTTTATTTTTTTATTTATTTTTTATTTTTTAATTTTGGTTTAAATTAAACACGTGCACCTATACTGTGTAGAAAAACAAGGTTAAAAATTCTTATTTTTACAATTGTATGGACTGAACTATCCATTTTTTTAAGGTTTGTGGGCTAAAATATTTACTCTTTTTAATATTTAGATTTTAAAATTTAAAAGTAACCAAAATTAAATAAACCCAAAATGATATTTAAGGTCCAGTTTGATAACCATTTAGTTGTTGGTTTTTGGTTTTTGAAAATTAAGCTTAAAAACACTACATGCACCTACAAGTTTATTTGTTTGTTATCACCCTCTTCCCTTGTATTCAAAAACCAAGTCAAATTTTGAAAACTAAAAAAAAATAGTTTTCAAAAACTTGTTTTTTGTTTTTTAAATTTGGCAGAAAATCGTTGTAAAGAAATTTGATGAAAACAAGCATAATTTTCAAAAACCAAAAACCAAATAGTTATCAAACGGGACCTAAACTTTCTTGTTTTTAGTAGTATTCAAACACAGTTGTAGACTAAAACCTGTAATCTCTACTCTTCGTTCGAAATTAAGAGAATATAGCAAATGATTTGAAATCATATAGTTTGAAAATACTAGACAAGATTACTAGTTCGTTTGGAACAACTCACCAAAAAAATGAAATCACATTATTGTTTATGTTATTAGTTTATTTTGAAATCATGTTGTTAATCTTTCATTTTTTAAAAAAACGAGTTGTTTAGCTCATTAGTTGTTTGAAAGAAAGTGTACAAAATGTTTTATCATTGTTTTCTATATATTTATATTTATTATTATATTATAGTTAAACAACAAGCGAGACAAAACGATTCGAACCTCCGACGGATGACATATATCGAGCTATGTTTAAGTTGACATACCTTCTTTATTTTTTAAAACACAAAAAAAAAAAAAAAAAAAATGTTTCACACACTAGACCGAATCTTTATATATTGGTTTATTTTTATTTTTAATGTAAAGTTTGTGACAAATACATAACTATGATAAATTACTTGGTAGTTTAAAGATAAAACAGAAACTAGGTATAGGTGGGACAAAATAAATTTTAAACATTATTTTTATTATATTGGTTATTTATTATTTTAGTATTATGCATAACTCTACTAGTATGTAAAAGTAAAAATATAAAAGTATATGCTCATTTTATTTTGGCAAATATATATTTCCATCATTGAGCTTTTAAAATATCATCATTTTGGTAAATTGAACTTTCAAAATGTGTTTGAGTTTATATAATATTCACCTCAAGCAACATATGTGACTTCAATACATGCTTAGAGACGTACATACTCAAAATCATATTATTCACCTGTTAAAAGCTAAATAAAGGTAAATATCAAAATAACATGTCTTAACAAAAATTTAAGAGCCTAAAATAAAAATAAATTTAAAAGACAACAAATGAATTATCTTACCAGTATTACAATTAGATGTGAAACTAGTTTCCTTCCAAAATGTTGGAGTTGCAATTCCACAAAAGAAATAAAAATAAAATATATATATATATATATATATATATATATATATATATATATATATATAATAAGTAAATAAATAAATTAATTAAAATATTAAAATATTAAATTATTAAATTACGAGTTTAATCTATAAAGTTTAAATTTGGTATCTAGTAAGTTTTTAAACTTAAAAGGTATCTAATAGGATTTTTCAAAAAAAAAAAAAAAAAAAAAAAAATCTAATAGGTTCATGGACTTTCAAGTTTGAGTCTAATAGATTTCTAAACTTAAAAAATGTCGAATAGATCCCTAATATTTCTATTATGTGTCTATATACATCCCTAACATTTCAATTTCGCCTTTAATAGGTCATTGAAACATTCAACATTTTTTTTTAAGTTCGCAAACTTATTAAAAACAAAATCTAAAGTTTTGGATCATATTAAACACAAAATCAACTGTTCGGTATACACATAAAAGTTCAAGGATCTATTACTCCTCAAAAAAAAAAAAAAAAAAGGATCTATTAAATACAAAATTAAAGGTTTATAAAACGTTTACTTATTATTATTTTTTAAGATATGAGACCTACTAGCTTAACAGTAATCAACATGTATTATCGACCAAAAGGTCAGAGGTTCAAATCTCTCACCTCCAAATGTTACTGAACTAAAAAAAAACAAATTTGAAAACAAAAAAACCAACTTGTAAAGAACGAAATATTATATTATATTACTAGCTTAACGGTAATTGACATGTATTATCGACCAAGAAGTCAGAGGTTCAAATCTAGACAAATTTGAAAACAAAAAGACTAACTTGTAAAGAACGAAATATTATATTACCCAATAAATCTTACACTTATGCCAACCTAAACTATAAATCTTTCATTAAAAGGTTGAATTATAACCTTACATGGTGAAAAGAAAACAACACACCTTATTGTATGCAAGTATGCAATAATCTCTAACTATTTGGTTTTCTTTAAAAAAAAAAAAAAACATAAGAATATGGATTGGAGAACAATTCAAAACGACAATCCTAAAAAAGAATCTTTGAGTGAAAGAAAAGAATTTTGTGCAATTGCCCAAAAGAAAAAGAACAAGGAAAATAAAAAGAAAGAAAGAAAAGATAATCCAATCCAATAAGTAGAAAAGCAATTATGTTTACATTTTCGATTCGAAGATCCGTGGCTTGGCTTTCCTCTCACAAAGTGAGGCTAAGCAGGGAAAGTAGAAATCGGAAAGGAGAGTGAAGAAAGCTAAGGAAAAGAAAAACACAAAAGGATTAAAGGGGAAAAAAATTCACCACAAACCCAGATTGTATTTCTAACTTCTTCTACTAGAGCTGTCGCTTGTGATGCTTTGTTCGTTTCTGCAGCCGAAGAGCAGAGTAGAGCTAACCCCATTTCGCTATTTCGCCAATTAAAGCTCCATAGCTACTGATTCTCTCACTACCCATCTGCAGAAAATGGCAGAAATCGGATTCTACTTGGATTACTGAGCCCAAGCTTCCGATCTCTTGCTTTATCCTCTATCAATTGGCTCAATTTGTCGACTGTGCAATGAAGAACTCGTTTGCATTTGGCACTTTCATAGTAGTTGTACTCGTTTTCAGTTTTCAAATCCAAGTTCATGCTACTCCTGCAGGTGAGTTTGTTCTTTCATCATCTTCATTTTCGATCTGTTTGGTTGATGGGTCTGTTGAAATTAGCTTCAATTCTCCATTTATTTTACCCAAATTGTGTTGACATGGCTGGTTATGGAGTTGTCTGCTCTGATTCTTGGAATGAATGCTGTATTTTAGGAGTGATTTGGCTCTTGTTGATGTTTTTGGGGATGTTTTGTTTTTCCTCTCAGGACCATTGATAAAACACTTGTCTTCTCTTGTCAAATGGACCAGGTCTTCATATAAAGCTCCCCCATCAGGTGGTTGTGAAAAAACTCTTTCAGTCTTTTTGGTACTTACTGGTTACCTTTGTTTATTGTGGCTGTTGAATTTTCTTTTTCATGTGATGTGAGCTTCTGTTTGGCAGATGGGAATGTCCTGCAGTTTGAGAATGGGTACTTGGTTGAGACTGTAGTGGAGGGAAATGAAATTGGAGTTCTTCCACATAAGATCCATGTCTCGAAGGAGGGTGAACTTTTCGTCGTCGATTCGGTTAATAGCAATATTGTGAAGATCACCCCTCCTTTATCCAAATGTATGATGCTGTTCATCTCATTGTTCCAATAAGTTTTCTGCATTTGTATTGTTTCTATTGTAAATGGTAGTCTAGATTTCAACTTTTCATTGTTGATTCGGGTAATAGCAATATTCCGATGATTACCCCTTCATTATCCAAATGTACGACGTGGTTCATCTCATCGTTTCCATAATTTTTCTTCATATGCAGTCCTTTGTGTTGAAAATGGTAATCTGGATTTAAGCTTGCAGCATTGTATTAAGAGTTGTTCCATGTTTGAATTTGCTGCTTGAGATTTTAGAAATGGTGATATTGATTCAAGTAGAATATGTTATACTTTATTCTCATGTCTAATATAAAGTGCCATTCGTCGGAGTACATGGAGTCATCACGATACATGATACTATCTAATACGAGTTACAACTCAGTTCCATTTCCAGTTACAAGAGTTTTGTCTCTGATCTGATGCCAAAAGGATACATTATTCCTTATGCCTTGTAGTGCTTTTATCTGAAAAATAAAAAGTGAAAGCTTATGCACGTGGTGATGGTTCATTTTATTTTATTTTCTAACTTTAAATCTTTGGAATCTATTCATTTATGAATTACTAACTTTATTCCATTTTTCGCTTCTGTTATTCTGATTGCCTTCACAGATACTAGAGCAAGATTGGTTGCTGGGTCATTTCAAAGCTACACGGGACATGTTGATGGAAAACCAAACGATGCTCGTTTTAATCATCCAAAAGGTGTAACCATAGACGATAAAGGGAATGTATATGTTGCTGATACCTTGAATTTGGCCATCAGAAAGATTGGCGATGCTGGTAGTAGATGCATTCCTTTTGATTTAATAAGTAATAAATAAACTCGTTGTAGATTAACAGTTATTTTCTCCTTTCATATAATGTTGAAGGCTGTCGAAACATGAGGGTGTTAAGACTGTATATAAAAGATTAATATATATAACCTACTAGCGAAGCTTTTGAGTATAATGATAGTTTTACACGGTATCGAAACAGAAGATTACATGCTTCAAAATCCTTCTCCAACTGATATTAACAGTTTACTTCTTGTTGGGCTCATGAATCGACTTAATATTTGAGCCTACATGGGAAGAGAGTAATAAGAATATATATAAACATTAAATACACCATAACTTATCAACTTGAGAGAAGTATATGTTACAATTCACGTTTATATATAATTTCATTAAAAAAAAAATTGCGTTTATATATAAAGAAGCATGTTATAGTTAAAATTCTTTTTGCAGGTGTGACAACCATTGCAGGAGGCAAGTCGAATGTTGCTGGCTACAGGGATGGACCAGGTGAAGATGCTATGTTCTCAAACGATTTTGACGTAATGTATGTCCGGTCTACTTGTTCCTTGTTAGTTATTGACCGTGGAAATGCTGCAATTCGGCAAATATCTCTAAATCAGGAGGATTGTGAATATCAAGACAGTTCTATTTCCAACAGTGGTATGAAACATTTCCTTGTGTTGCGTTTCATTTATTTCTGATGGATCATTTTTTGTGCTTTTGGAAGATTGAAGGCGATATCTATATAACTTCCCCTCTTATAAGAAAGTAGTCCATCGATTTGCTTTCGTGACTGCCCTGATGCCCAGACTATTAAACAAAAATAATATCGATATTGCATATGGTAGAAAGATTGGAGTTCTACTTCGAACTCCTCTCAAACTTGATTGTTCTAGAGGAAAGAAAAAAACAAAGCCTCCTAGTTGCATCATTTGAATGTTTAGTTTCCTCTTAGATTACTGTTTAACAGGTTCTGACTGTGTAATTGTCTAGAATTTCATGAACAGTTGATTTACTGTTTCCATTTTGTTATCTCTTTGAATTTTGTCAAAGGGGTGCATGATTTACATCTTTGTTATCTTGAATATTGTGGAAAACCAGTTCGATTTCTTGGTGTAGATTTTAAGGATAACGATGCTAAAACTGTATAGATTTTAGGATGGCATTCACTGCTTCGTCCTTCGTTCTTCACGATAATGCTGATGTTCGGTCTTCTGGTTGTTGATCTGTGATAAATAAACAACGTTTTAGCATTTGTGATTTGGATTATCGTTTATGCCTTAGTTACTATTAAGGGTATTCTGTTCCTTACTGTCCTAAACTTTTGTCCCCAGACGTTCTTATGATCATTGGTGCTGTTTTGGCGGGATACGCGACATATATGCTTCAACAGGGTTTTGGAACCTCGAGCATGCCTCAGACAGTAAGTTTTCATTTAATCTATGTTCTGATTAACTATTTCACTAGATATTTTAGAATACCGCAACCGACACGGTACACTGGAGAACATAACGACTCATCCTCAAAATATTCATCCAACAAGTTTTGATAAGATTTTGTTATTTATTTGGGGATGGAGTTTTTTAAAGCAGAAAACTAAGAGCAAAATCGATATCAGACAGGTTTTGAATAGCTGAATTATTTTACTTCGATGTCGACCGTGAACACCTTGATTATACTTTTATATTTGTAACATATGCCTGGCCTTATGAAATGCCATATTGTTGCAGTATTCTCCTTTAGAGACTGAGTATAGAGAAAAACCAAACAAGGAAGAACCGATCTCGGTTATGGATAGTGTAAAGGAGGAACCAGGATGGCCATCATTTGGACGACTCATAATTGATCTGTCCAAACTAGCTCTTGAAGCTGTGGCTAGCATTTTCCTTTCTTTTGTTCCTACCCGTTTCAGAGCTCATAACACGCGGAAAGGCCTGACCCCATTGAAAGATTCTCTAAGGATGCCCGAAGATGAACCCGAGCGACCACCGACTCAAATGCAGAGAACTCCTGCCCCTCTGACTGAAACAAGACAAGCTCATATAGGCAATGCAAGCGATCCATTTCCTGAGGTGATGAAGCCTCCAAAGCTCAAATCAAGTAGTTTCAAAGATCCCTCCCTGCAAAGCAAGCACCGGTCCTCAAAACGTCAAGAGTATGCTGATTTTTACGGATCGGGCGAGATACCTCCACCTTATAGCAGGTCCAAGAGCCAAAAAGAAAGACCACGACACCGCCAGCGCGAGAAAAGTGCAGAGATTGGTCACGGAGCTGTAGGATCGGAGCCAAAGCCCGTGGAGATGAAGCCAGTCGATCATGACAATCCTAAGTATGAACATTACAATACCAGGTATAAGTATGGACCGAATGCTTCCTTCGGATTCTAACTACGGGGGAATCTTTCGAGAACTCCTCTTCCATATCTGGCACGATTTTGACCCCGACTTACATAGGGACTCGTTGTTGCAAGCAACTCAAAATGAGCTCAAATATCGCCAGAGATCAATGTATTAATATTTGGATGCTTCGGTACCTATAAGATTTCGAAACTCGAAGTATTTGTAAGTTCATCTGTTTTCAAGTTAGCTCATATGTTATAGATGATCATTTTGATAGAAGATATGAGGTATTCAAAGACCTTTCAGTGCATATTTTTGTTAGTTTGATCTTGCTTTCAGAAGCTTGAATTCTTTAAAACTGAGGAAGTATATATATATATATATAGAAGTTGAATGTTAAGGTGGAGAAAGTTAAGAGCTTTGTATGTTGTTTTACTTGTTTGGTTTTACTTTGACCTAAGAATCTTAGATTATTGTAATTTTTGTATTATAAATATATGACTCGAATTATTGGCTCAATCGAAATTTTCATAATGCTGCAATTTTTTGAGTGAGAAAAAACGATTATTTTGAAGGAAAATCAATTTGTACCTTCAAACTTGACAAGTCGTTTAATTTTCACTATAGACTTTTAACTTTAACAATTGAACCCTAAATTTAAACCGAGGTAACATTTTTTATTATAGATTAAGTTTTTGCTATATTCACTCACTAATTTTAATGGGAAAGTAAAGTAAAAATATTTCAAAATTAATCATTTTAACAAAAAAATCTTTCACAAGATTAAGTCCGATTTAAACACAATATCAATAATTAAATAAATATTTCAAAACTTACAAATTTCAACAAAAATCCAACCTTGTTCGTTTTCATAAGAAGTTTCCTCAATTTTTTAATAGACATATGTTTTATATTAATGAAATGTTTATAGGAATATTTTCATTAACCAATTTCAATTGTACAACTTATTCAAGTTTAAGGTAAAGATTATATTGCAACTTAAGTTGAATGTTCGATTTGATGAAATTAAACGTCTATGAAAAAAATTAACTAAATGATTAATGAAAAAACAATAGTAAACACTGAAGGAGTTTTTCGTTTTTTTTTTTTTTTTGACAAAGTATATGGAAAAAAAAAATCTATAATCTTCCATACTTATTTTGCTTTAGTCACTAATTTTTCACTATCCTATTCTTTAAAAATTCACATAAAAAATCATTTTAGTAATTTATTTATTTTTAAATCATTTTCATTTTATTAAATACCTACCTAGACAACCATTTGAAGCCACACGTTATAGGTTAGATATTGATTTTTTAAAACTAAAACACATGTGAACTTTTATTAAACGTCAAGAACTAAAATACTATATAGACATATATATGCAAATTTTGGGGATTAGTATAAATCGTTGTAGGATTAAAATCTACCAGTGTGGTGTTGACACAAGACATATTCTAAAGTATGATAGAATTTGAGGTATATAAAAAAGAAAGAGACATTCTAAGAGAAGTAAGTACTCGCTTCGGTTGTCAATGTCTTAGTGAGAGTAGTACATAAATGTCTTGGTCGAAGGGCATTGTGGTCCATTTTGGACATCCTTTAGAGTTCGAGAGTGTTGATTATGGATTGCTTCCACATCGTTCTCTATTGGATGCATAAAGTAGAGGGAAAGTTTGAGTTGTTACGAAGATCGTATATGTTGTAGATTTGGTCTTCAAAGCCGTCTTTAGAGACCTTGTGAAGCCAAGGTGAGTGAGTAGACCTTGGATCATTCTAAAAGGTCGAGATTTGACTCGGTACCTCTCTTGATGCAAAATGTGCAATGATCATAGTTGTTTGGACTCAGGTGTATACGATTCTTTTCGATGGACTTCAGGCCATTTTAGTCTAATTTAAAGCTTAACAATTTTGACTCGTACAAAAACATAATATTGAATATTAAAAAAAAAAAATAATCTAGAAACTTCAAACATGAATAAATTTAATTTTTTTTTTTTGAAAGAAGAATAAATTTAAATTTTAAACCAACAAAAGGAAATTAATAAATAATTTCACGTTTTAATGGATAAAAAAGGTAAGTAATAAAGGAAAAAAAAAGTTATAAATAAAAAGCTCCGACTCACCTTAAAGGAACGTGACAGCCAACTACCGCATTCACAGCCTCATTGCCCTTGTTTTAATCCCACAAAATTTAGGCATAATTTTAATTAAAAAAGCAAATTACATATATATTAATAATAATCACAATCTTAATTAACTAATTAATTTCTTTGCTTAAATTCAATATTCGTCGGAGCTTCTTCTTCTTCCTCCTCCTCTACGAAAAGCTTCTTCCTCAGCTCTGCAAAATTCTTCCGTTTCAACTCTCGACGGAGTTTCTGCTTTGCTTCAGCATAATCTTTCTCTCTAATCTACCTGTGAATTGAGCCTTGCGTTCAAGCGAAGCGCAATGGGCTGTGCTGGATCGTCGCAGACCAACGGAGACGGTGAGGTTCACTTCGCTTCTGTCTCTATGATTCTCTTTTTGATTCTTGGAGAAAGTTTTGTTCTGTGTTCGGCTGCTGGCTTGGCTACGTGGAATATTAGATGATAATCAATGCGAGTTGATTTGCTGTGCTAGGAGAGTGGGAGCGTTGGTTTGGTAGTATTGAATTTTCTGGAAATGAGTTGGATTGCTCTTGATTTTCTTTGTTCGTTGCGGCTGTTTTCTTGATTTTCTTTCTGCGGTTGCGGCGTTGCTTGATGGTTGTGTGCTGTTTTGTGACTGTGACAGTGGTTTGAAGCCTCGAGATTCTTGAACTTCACTTGCGATTATCAGATTATGTAGTGGTGCATTAATTAGGATAACCGGTTCTTAAATTCGGATAGTCGTATTAGTTTATGGAAATAATTTTATTATTCATTTATTTGAGAATAATGGGGTTTTGAACGTTGCTTACTGTTACTGCTCTGCTCACAAATCCATTGAGATTTCTTGCTGGTGATTCAAATTTCACTTGGGACTTGATTCTTTTAGATCAATGAGTTATTGTTAATTGCAGACGGAATCCTGGCATATTTGTGCCTAAAAACTAGTTTCGCATTCAAATAATTTGATTAGATTAATTGTGAAGATGTGATATTATCATTTTTAGGACGAAAATTTCAGCAACTAACACAAAAATGTACTGTATCTTATATTTCTGCTTTATACTGCAATTAGGAGGAAATTTTGTAGAAGGTCCATTACAACATGCTAGTTTGTGGAATGCTAATTGTCTTTTGACTCTTTTCTATACCTGCAAAATGTCTAAGGTAATAGCTGTACGTGAAATTCCTCTCTTTCCCTCTATTTTCATAACAAACACTTCTGAGGATACGCTGAAACGGAAAGGAAGCACTTCAAAAGAGTAAAGAAAAGGAAAGAGAAAATAACGAAATTTTGGGACGAAGTTTTCTAATTCTCCTCATGTTGGTTATAGTAATAGTACTGAAGGTTCGGGAATTTGATTTGAACTTTTCAAGGCTACCCTTTGTTATCAATGCTGCTAGGCAAAAAAATCTGGTTTAGTTGATTTATACTAGATTCAAGCCATTGACAATATGATTGAAATTGCTTCTTTATGTAGGAACCATAAAGAAGATACGCAAGCCAAAACCTTGGAAGCATCCTCAGCCAATTACAAGGTCTCAGCTCACACAACTACGGGATGAGTTTTGGGACACTGCACCTCACTATGGTGGCCGAAAAGGTAGTCTTGTCTCTAACATATTTTTGCCAGTGTAGTCCATGGTTTTTTAGAGGTTATCTGATCCAAAAATTACAAAGAGTTGAACTAATTAGGAACAGGCCTTACAATATTTTATATCATACTATGGAGTATCTCTTGATTTCTGATTTCAGAATCTACTTTTGTTTCTCGAGGAAAATGTAAAACTAATGATTGATGACCATGCATGGAAAAGGGTGACTACTGTAGTTGCAGGGGACCGATAAAGGTTGGGATGAATTATCTCTTGGGAAAGGACAATGATGTGTTATTCCCAGCTATAAGAACAGCTATTGGAACTATGTCCAATTTCTAGGATCCTTCCGTTGATTTTCTAATTTCCTAATGAACCAAGTTCTTCGGCTTCTTGTTATTTTATTTACTGATCTGAGGTAAAAGACACTAGTTCTTATTTTTCTCCACCTTTCAGCTTTCACTTCCCCCAAAATCGTTCTTATCCCATTGTATAATAGATAGAAAGCAATGCTATTTGTAATTTAAGTCAAGCTGTTTTGGCCCTAACTTTGCCTTAGACTATGTTCTTGCTTTGCTTTTGTTTGATGCAAACCTTAACCATGTGTAGTTCCAGGTTTCTAATACACGGCATAATTTTCTGTTAATTTTCACTTTCATAAAATGACTTTTTCCGAGAGAAAACAACTTGATTTTAGTAGCCGATAGCAACGTTAGATCCCAAGTAGGTTATTGGAAATGGCCAAATGAAGTGCCAGTTCCAAAGATCCTTCAATCTTCTACTAGTCAATCCTCTAAACACATCTCCCCAAGATATAGAGTGAGGATCTCTGTGGAATTCTGAACAAATATGGAACTGATGTAGGATTTTGTACCATGAATCACATGAGAAAAAGATGGTCAACTAATTCACGGGCCTTGAAATAAAGAGAACACTAATATCATGAGAGGGCACCGGTATTGAGTTTTTCTGAAAGTCTCAAGTTTGAAAAAAGATCAGAAGGCAGGCTTCTAAATCGAGAAAAAACAGAGAGGATTAAAGAAAGGTAGTGAAAGAGACTATTTTAGATGCAAAAAGTAGAATTTTACTAGAATTTACTGACTATTTTTTCTCTCTAAGAAGAAAGGAAGATCAAATCTCTCTATCTCCTTTATTTTTTCTGTCCATCTTTGGGCTACTACACATCCTCCAAGTCTTTAACATTGACCTCACCGTTCTTATACATTTCTTTTTCCTTTACGTTCAGCTTACTAAAACTTACTAACTACTTTTTGTGGTTACCAGAGATTTGGGATGCACTACGAGCAGCTGCCGAAGCCGAGCGATCTCTTGCGCAAGCAATTGTAGACAGCGCTGGGGTCATTGTTCAAAATGCAGATTTGACGATCTGTTACGACGAGAGAGGTCTGTTCCCCTTGCTTCATTTAAGAAATTATGATAAGTTATATAAGTTTAATCATCAATACCAATTTATCATTGCCCAAACTCATCGCAGGCGCAAAATATGAACTGCCCAACTATGTTTTGAGTGAGCCGACCAATTTGATTCGTGACAGTTCATAAAGAGGTAACCATAGCTTCATTTTGGTTGAAATGCAACACCATAAATATTATATTGTTTATACATTACATAGTTTTAAATCTCATTATGGTCCTTGAAGTTATTTTTTTTTTGAGTACATCAACATTTTGGGGTGGGGGATTTGAACCTCTGACCTCATGGTCGAGAGTACATGCCAATTATCGCTGAGCTAAGCTCGCTTTGGCGGTCCTTGAAGTTATTTGTTTCATTCTGGTCCTTACAAATTATTTTAGTCATTAACGTTAATTATTAACATAAATACATTACTCCCTCATTTTCTGTCATCTTTTACAGAGCTGATCGATTTAATGCATTCATTGCTTTCACTTGGGCTTCCTCTAACTTCCTGTAAGTTGCTTTTCTCAAAATGGACAAAGTGCAATATCCCTTTTCACATTTCTTGTACAAAAAAAAAAAAAAAAAAAAAAAAAAAAAAAAAAAAAAAAAAAAAAAGGGGAAAAAAAAAAAACCCTTCTGCCAGTTTAGCAGTGTCATAAATTACTTGATTACATGTATAAATAAAGATTCTATGTAGAATGACCGGAAGTTTGAAGCACATAGATCGAAAGTCGTATAGAGCCCCCAAAAAAAAAACGTAGTAATTTTAGACAAATTATTCGATGAGGCTACCACAATATCGTTGTCTTGTATTGGCCTCATCGAATAATTTCCCTTGATCATGAGGTTACCCAGAGTTTTTTTTAAATTTTTTTTTTAATGTGTGCATTGTTATATTTTTAGTTTAAATCTTGTTTGGTTCATAAATTTTTAAGCATTTTATTTTAGTCTTCTATCTTTTAAATATTTTGTCTTTAAAATTTGCATAAAAAGCTTTTTTTTTTTAAAAAAAAGGGAAAAATCAATTTTGACCCCTGAACTTAGCTTGTTGTATCAATTTTAACCCTAAACTTTCAATTTGATCAAATTGAACCCTAAACTTTCAAATTGAACCCTAAACTTAACAAATTGTATCAATTTGAACCTCAAACTTGCATAAATGTTGCAATGTAGACCTTTAGTCAAATTTTCATTTGAATTGCTATCAAAACATGTAATTGACAATTTCCTTTTTTTTTTTTAATTCACATTGCACCTGAGTTAGTGTTTTGTAACAATTTTTTTGGAAAAACCAAAACAAATCAAATATCTCAAATTATTTTTTCTCATTATTATCCAAAAAAGAATCACAAAGTTATTGGCAACAAGAAAAATCCAGCAAATATGAGAAATAAAAAACTCGATTTTTTTTTATTTTTGTTTCTTACATTTGTACATTCTTCTAATTGAGAAGAAAAAAAAAAGTAAAAGAAGAAAAAAAAAATTCCACAAAGTTCTTAGCAACAATAAAAAACCAGCAAATATTTGAAGATAAAAAACTTCCAAAGTTTCTTTGCTTTCGTAATCTTAAATAGCAGCGAAAAAGCCTTCACAATTAAAGTTTTCAACAACAAAAAAAAGTCATCTAAAATAAAGTTTCTCCAATATTTTATTTATAAGAAACCAATCCTGGTGGAATGTGAATTAATGAAAAAAAAGGAATAAATAATTAATTTCGTACAATGGTTCAAACGAAAAGTTTACCAAAAGTATACATTGTAAGACTAACGCAAGTTTGAGGTTAAAATTGATACGATCTAATAAGTTTGAGGTTCAATTTGATGAAATTGAAAATTCAGGGTTAAAATTGATACAACCCCTAAAGTTCAAGGTTAAAAATGAATTTTTCCCAAAAAAAAAAAAAATTATACAACAAAAATGTGACTGGCTATGTGTAGCTTTTAAATACTTGCCTTAGGTAGAAATTTACTCACCATTGAGTAAATGAAGGAAAAAAAAAAAGCCAAAGCAGCCTTTTATGCAAAATTTAGAGACTAGAACATGATGTTTGAAAGTTTATGGATCGATTTCTTTTTTTTTTTTTTTAAAAAAAAATATGATTCTAAATGAAATAAATATTAAAAAATTAAAGATCAAAATTGAACTTTAGAATAAAGATAATTTAGACCAAAAAAAAAAAAAAGTTGACTAGGAAAAGGATTTGAAAAACGGTGTCATTTGACCTGTAATAGTGCAGATATCTTTGAATTCACAAAAGTTTTCTTTTCCTTTTTTTGTTTTTCCTCCTTAGACTATGATTACAAATTATACATTTATAACATTGTATTGCACTCATAAATATCTCCAATCCTTCTCATGAACAATTACATTTTCTCACCTAAACAAGAAGTCGAGAATCGGAGAAAAATTTCTCCGAATCGAAAATTCAACTTCAAAACTACTTAAAATTGAACAATTAATAGTGAAAATAATGAACAAAACTAAGATCATTGAGAAAGAAAACCAACAGGCATCTCAAGAAAAAAGTGCAATCTTTTTTACATGAAAGAGTGGTATTTTGGTATGCTTTGTTTGAAAAAAAAAAAAAAAAAGAAAGCATTAAAAAAAAGCCCCAAGAGATGGAAGAGAGGACCCAAATGGTGTAGAAAGTGCTTTCAACAATGCTTTTTTCTCAGTGATTTGTACAAACAAAGGCTGCTCTCTATGAATGCAAATTCATTGCTTTGCTTGGTTATTGAGTTGAGTTGGATTTTGTTACTTTCACAAATAATCATTGTTGGAAGTAGAGTAGACAATGCATGTGGCCCTAAAGTTTTCTATTTTTTGAGAATCAAAATCGGTCAAATATGTAATCTCATCGGTCACCCCGTCCTACCCCCGAAGCGCGATCTTTAGTGTCATTTTTCAATCACTTCTCTAGTTTTTTAAAAGTTTCAATTTCATCTTTTTTGTGTTGAGTTTTTTTTTTCCTTCTCTCAATCAGGTCAATATTCTATAATCTCAATTACAAAATGACGATCGCTAGTATATGTTAATCAATGACAATTTTTATTAGTGTTCGTAAACATTGCTATAATTACAATATTTTTTCTAAAATGTTATATTTGCAATCATTTTAAAAAACATATTTGAATTAAAAAAAAATAGAAAAAAAATAGTTACACTTTATAATTTATTAAAGTTTATTGAATTTGATACATGTTAAAGAAAATGTAGTTTATTCTTATCATTACTTTTGAAACCACATTATTTTTTAAAAAAAAAAAAAAAAAAATTAAAACTTTTAAAAGAATTCCCTCACTTTTGCACAACTTTGTTGAAACAATGTGGCCAATTAATGGACCTTTTCTTTTCTTGCTTCTCATTTTTTTTTTCTGGATAACAGTCTTAATTTTATTTTAGGGACGATTTTAGAAAGACAAATTTTCTACAAATCTTCATATATTTACAGAGTAACACAAAATAATGGATTTTCTATCATTGTTAAATTCCACTAAATAATAGATTTTCAATCATTATTGAACAGGATTGAATAATTATTGAATGCTACATTTATCAAAAAGAAGAAAAAAAGATCAAACATTTATTATTTTTGTAATAATGGCATAAAATCTTGGTGCTTATAGTTTCTGAAAAAAAGTATTATTATTATTTTAGCTTAATGTATTATTATTATTATTAGAAGTTAGATATGAAATTGAAATTTGTGTCCGACGAATCTAATAGATCTGTGAATTTTAAAAGATGTCGAACATGTCAAAAATTTATTAGACACAAAATTAAAAATTTAATGACCTACTAGACACAAAATTGAAAGTTTAACTACTTATTATATTATTTTTAAAGTTTAAAAATGGATTAGATACAAAATTCATGGTTCAAGTATCTGTTATTTCGACGGGGAATAAATAAACACAAATCTAAAAATTCAAAAATATTATTTAAAAAAAAATTATCAACTAAAAAAGTAAAACATATATTTTCAAAAAAAAAAAAAAGTAAAACATATACTTTGAGTGTTGGGTTAAGAATAGAAATGTGGGAAAATTGAGGAAGAAATAGAGAAGTAAAGCAACAGCCCACTCTCAAACAAGAGAGTCAAAGTGTTGACCAGTCTCACCTCAGCTTTTGCACGTGCTTTTGTTCTCCTTCGTCTTCACTCGCCATCACATGGCGCGTGATTTCACGCACCCATTTTTCTTCAACCTTTTAATTCTTTTTTCGTTGCTAAATAGGTTTAAATTTCATGTTAGTGATTTATGGGTTATTCTATTTTGATTTTTAAACCTTAATCTCTACCATTCCTTTTTAAAATAATTTCTTCTTCTACTTTTTAGTATCGTTGTTATGACATGAAGTTTGTACTAATGATCAAGAGGTTTGTGGTTTGAATCCCTCTACACTTGTATGTTGTAAAGAAAAAAAAATTATTGATATATATACTAACTTGGATTTATT
Organism: Luffa aegyptiaca; assembly: GCA_017139565.1. Lineage (NCBI taxonomy): Eukaryota > Viridiplantae > Streptophyta > Magnoliopsida > Cucurbitales > Cucurbitaceae > Luffa > Luffa aegyptiaca. The sequence goes on along the minus strand of CM029405.1, from coordinate 6,183,287 downwards.
TGAAATAAAATGAGATAATTGAGGTTATTATTAATTGGGTGGATATTAGGAGTTAAAATAGTAGTAGAAATCAAAATTATATATATATATATATATTTTTTGTTTAAGTTAATGAATGGAAATAAACATTTTTAGATTTTAGAGATAAAATTAGTAATTTTTTGGCTCACAGAATTAAATAAGAGGTATCAAAAGTTTAAAAACCATAACGGAATAAACTTGCACCAAAATCTTTTAAATATTATTTTAGTATGGAAATCATACCAGTAGCATAGTAAAAACAGTAGGTTAAATTATCAAAAATACATTTGAATTATGTAGTTGGTTTTAATTATACCCCTAAACTCTTAAAATTTTTATTTTAGTCTTTAAAGTTTGAAGTTGTTTTTTTTTTTAAATGACCCTTCAAACCTTTTTTTCACTAAATTTATATACGAAAAATGTTATGTTTGCACATGTATTGTTGTTTATATGAATATATTTGAACACATTCGTGGAAAAAATAACAAAAAAAAACCCATGCAAACACATTTAGGAGTAAAAATTATTAATATTTTTTTTCTAAATTAAATAAGTAAAAAAAGAAACGAATTTTATCATTAAAAAAAAAAAGTGTGGGGAACGAAAAGGATCGCGAGTGAGAGTGTCAAATAAAATAGTGATACCCTTGTTTTTTTTGTTTTTATTTTTTTTAAATGATTAAATAATAAATAATTTAATATTAAAATAAGAAAAGAAAAAAAAAAGGAGAGAGAGTGGGGGTGGGGACCACAGGTGAAAAGTCGTGCTAATTGGCGTGATATGGGGGTGGGGTCACGTGAAAAAGCAGACAAAGCAAAGGCAACACCACCCGCGTCCCCATCATTGTGTGCTGCTCCTTCACACACCCCATCGAAACCCGACCCGACCCGACCATCATCGTCTCTCACGTGTGCCGAACTCCGACACGTGTAGCATCTCGACAGAGACCGTTGAGAAACGCCGCTCCCCACAGCGTCCACGTGTCCAACTCCCTTTGGTTCTTCTGTCAGAGACGGTTATTCAACCTCCCCTTTTCTTCCATTATTTCTTATTATTTTTATTTCTTTTTCTATATGCCTATGTTGCCACTACCATTTTCACTAATTACATTATTACTAATTATCACATATTCCTTTTTTTCTAAAAAAAAAAAAATCACATATCCCCCCCCCCCCCCCAAAAAAAAGCTCACTTTTGGAAAATATATTTCTTTCTATATTTATTTTTAAAAAATTATTTTCTTACTTCATAAAAAAAAATTGTTTTCTTTAATTCAACGACCGGGTAGTGAAAAGGTTCAAATCGACAACCTCTTAGTAGAAGTCATATGCTCATGTTAGCTTAACGAGATTAAATTACAAGTCTATTATTGAAACTTCAAAATTGTTTCTAAAAAAATATACAATAGATTCGTGGAATTTTTATGTTGTATCCAATGAGTCGATGAATTGTTTAATTCTGTATATAACATATGCTCAAACTTTAAAAAAGATTTCATATGAATTAAGAACATACTAGACTCGAAATAGAGAGTTAAAATCTCTATTAAATATGAAATTGAGAGTTTAGGGGTCCATTAGATACAACTTTGAAAGGTTAAGGATTAAATTTGTATGTCAATTCAAGTCTTATTTTAGTTACTTTAAAACATTATGTCACTCGTCTCACTTACAGTTTAAAAAATGTATTCATGTGTTCTTTTTAAAAAATGGTATGGAAATACCTATGTAACTCATTATGAGAATATATAGATGTGTGATTTACAATTATAAAGTGACACGTGTAACATATCTCTTAAAACAACATATGAAATAACTTTTATACAGTACTTTAATTTATCAAGTTGTCTTTTTTTTTTTTGGAACAAAAAATTATACTTCTAAACTTTGGGTTGTGTCATTTGAAACCCTAAAATAAAAATTGTATTAATTAAAAATCATAAATTTTCATAGGTGAATTGATTTATATCATTCGTTATAATTTTATTTTAAAACCGTTAATGCGTAACTTTCACACGTGAATGCCATTCCTTAAATATAGGGTTTAACGTAAATATAGAGAAATGTTAAAATCAAATAGATAGTAACATGTTTTCATTTATATGAACTTTCTTTTCATACTCTCATCTCCATCTAATTTTTCTCTACTTTTTTAGGAATAATTACACGATGATCTTTCTTACTACTCTTTGGTAGGACTTTGGGAGAAGAATAATTTTATTTACTTGATTTTGAGCTGATTTCAAATGGAATCAAGTGAAATAGCTATTAATCACTTCCAGATAGTATAAATTGATTCACTAATGAAAATTTAGAATTTAGATTGATATAATTATTAGTTTGCTGTTTTAATTGATAAAACTCCAAAGTCGAGGGGTATAAATTGATTTTTGTCATTTTTTGTAACTATTTATTTGCCATATACCATGCTTAATCGAAAAAAAAAATTAAAAAACATGTCACGTCATCATTTGGTTAAGTGCATTATCCATATAGATTTCATAAACCAACAATTCAAAAGTGAGGAACATCATTATTATTTTTTCAAATTTAAGAATTAAATATACACAATCATTTTAATGTATAAATTTTTAGTTTCATGTTCTTTTAAAAAATGTTACTCTTTATGAATTATTTTAATTAAAATGTACAAGTTGTTAAAATAAAAGTGATATCGAAGATTAAGACATCGATTTTTTATGCTGAGGTTAAAGATTCTAGTCTCGACTCCCTCGTATACTAAAAAAGAAAACTTGTGACAATTGAAAAGGATTTTTTTTTTTTTTTTTTTTTTTTAAATGAGATTCTACAAACTAAAGATATGTATTTTTACTATAAATTTTTATTTTGAAAACATCATATAATTACTTTTCAAAACAAAAAGTTTAAAGAAAAAAAAAAGAGAGTAAAAAAGTGAAAGGAAATTGACAGTGTTTTTAATGAAAAAAGGGAGTGGCAGAATGGTAAATAAAAGGGTAAAATTGGCTAATAAAAAGCCCTTGAGCTCATTTAGCTTCCTGTTCTGTTCTTCGACCCTTCCATTTTTCACGGAAATGCTTCTCCTCTAATTTCCCGGGCTTTGTAAAAAAAAAAACACTTTCCTCCTCCGTTCACGGTGGTCCGATCTAAGATCCGATCGCCGTCGCCGTCGCCGATCCGGAGCCTCCGGCGAGCATCCGATTCAGATATCTCGCGGTTCTTCTTCTTCTTCTTCTTCTTTGTTGTTGTTTCTTGTCTGATTTATCCGGTTTGTACTTTTCTTTCAGTCGGATTCATTGATTGTTACAGAGCCTCGCGGAATTTTCCGCTTTTTAAACTGTCTTTCGTGTCCGATTTGTCTACTTCGAAGTTGCAAGAGACGTTTTTACACTGTCAGTTTTTTTCGTGTTTCGATCCTTGGACTCGAACTGATTTCTGCTGAAAGATTTCTCTCTGTTCCTGTGAAGTTTTGTTTGTGATTGTAATTGTTGCTCTATCGTATACTTCTTGAGATAGACGGAAGCAATTCGAAAGAGTTGCTTTCTGATCTATCTGTTGAAGCTGTGGGAACTTCGATTTGTTGTTTGAGTGTGTGTGTGTGTGGAGATGACGTCGGGGACGAGGCTACCGACATGGAGGGAGCGGGAGAACAACAAGAGAAGAGAGAGAAGGAGAAGAGCTATTGCGGCAAAGATCTTTTCTGGACTAAGGATGTATGGCAACTACAAGCTTCCCAAGCATTGCGACAACAACGAAGTCCTTAAAGCTCTCTGCAATGAGGCGGGATGGACCGTCGAACCTGATGGCACTACTTATCGTAAGGTAACTATGATTTTAGTGTTTGGGATTCATTTTGTTTAATTTACTTTAAGTATACTTCACTTTCGTTTGCATTTATTTGATATTGATGAAAATGGTTTGGTGAGACCACTTTCTTTAGCTTCCAATTGAGAGTAAACATTATTTAGCTTCGAATTAGTCGAAACAATTGGATGGTCCTTGTTAGTTGTTCCTAAAATTCATGGCCATGGTTGAGAATTCCCGTCGTGAAGATTGAAAAATGGAGCATCAGGGTGTTGGAGTCTAGTACAAGTTCCATGTTCTAAAGGGTTGTCCACGTCATTTTGAACAACCAGAGGAGCGTTGTATTGTATCACTTTTTGACCCATTGCCCCTTTTGTGTTCCTTTCCTTCGTCGGCGTCAGGTTATCTAATTGCGGTGAGGTAGAAGTTTTGATATCTTTTTATCCCTTTTACGCGTGAAGCACAAGATTCTTCATGCTTCTTTTTAGGCTATCGATGACTAATAGTCTGAGGCCCTGGGACTACGCAGATCTCGAGGAGTTGCTCTTCTCCAGTTTTTTAAGCTCTATCATATGGATCTGTGATTTCAGGGTTTTGGCTGGTATTTGCCCTGGTAACTGCTCTTCCTTTCTATGGTGGCAGATTTAGTCAGAGGGATCTTTCTCTTTTTTGCTTTTCTTTTTCAATGGCAAGTTGGCGACACAAACAGTGCCTTTTTCAGCCCTGTCTCTTTCCTTTCCTTTTGGAGTTGGCTCGGTTCTATTGCTGTTTCTCGTGACGGTTTCCCTCTTTTATTGAATTTTGCAGTTTTTTTAATTTTGGGTTCAGGAAGTAAAGTACACGCTGACATCTATTGCCTGTTGAGTAGCTTTTGGGTCTTATGGACTTCTGTTATCCTCACTTCCTTGTCGACCCATCTCTTTGAATGTGAGGATTAATTAAATGTTTTTTCGGTGCATGGAGTAAAAAATTGTCTTCCAACACTGTTAGTATGTCTCTCAAGCAAATAGTTCGTATGGATCATGATAGGGGTGGTATCTTCTTTCTTCCTTCTTGGCACCGTGTCTATTTTCGTCAATAAAACTAATCCTCCTCCATCATACTTCAAACTACAACTTAATTATACTTGAATTTTGAGAGAATTACAGGCTTGATTATGCAGTGGAGACACTAGACCGAAATGCGTTCTCACTACCAGCCATATTCATGCGGTAATTGGACCATGTTCTCGTAGACTGAGGATTTTAGTGGTCAACCGCCGTATCCCTGGGTATTGGAATTCTAGCTTTATGTACGCCACCTTTAGACTGCTACCGTGGATTAATTTGTGGGTTTCTCTCGAGTTGGGGGTGTGATTTTCTGTAGAAATGGGGGAATATTGAGATCATACACGTTATGGCATGAATTATTAACAGCTTGATTTATCAGGGTGAACGGATGGAAATGATCAAAGTGCTTTTCTTTCCCTTAGTTGATTGTTGCTTGATTTTCAGTGTTCATTCTTCCTTTGGATTGTAATCTCCAGCGGCCATACCATGTTAGATCATCATGGTATCATCTGTTTTAGTTTGTCCATGGTCTATAATGTTATCTCATCTATTTGCAGGGATGCAAGCCAATTGAACGTATGGATGTGGTTGGTGGATCGGCAGCTGCAAGCCCGTATGCATCTCACCAACCAAGTCCTTGTGCTTCCTTCAATCCAAGTCCCGGCTCATCCTCTTTTCCAAGTCCAGCATCATCCTCATATGTTGCTAATCCGAATGCTGATGGCAGTTCACTCATCCCATGGCTTAAAAACCTGTCATCTTCATCATCTTCAGCATCCTCGTCCAAACTCCCCAATCTCTACATTCATGGAGGTTCCATCAGTGCTCCTGTCACACCTCCTCTGAGTTCCCCAACTGCCAGAACACCCCGACTCAAAGCTGACTGGGAGGAACAGACCGTCCTGCCGGGATGGAGTGCCCAATACTATTCCTCCCTGCCATCTTCTACTCCACCAAGTCCCGGGCGTCAGATTGTTCCCAATCCAGAATGGTTTGCTGGCCTTAGGATTCCTCAGGGTGGACCCAATTCTCCAACATTTAGTCTGGTTTCTACTAACCCATTTGGTTTCAAGGAAGCAGCAACAAATGGTGGAGGCTCTCGCATGTGGACCCCTGGTCAAAGTGGGACCTGCTCCCCTGCCATTGCAGCAGGCTCCGATCACACTGCAGATATTCCAATGTCAGAAGTGATCTCTGATGAGTTCGCATTTGGAAGCAATGCAGCAGGAATTGTGAAGCCATGGGAAGGAGAACGAATTCATGAAGAATGTGGTTCAGACGACCTAGAGCTGACTCTTGGGAACTCAAGGACCAGGTTTGTTGATACCAATCAACTCTCAAACCACATTCATTGTAGAAACTGCTTCTCTTGCTTACTTCACAATGCATTTCTTTGCAGGTAATTTAATGGAATAGCACATATTACAAAATAGTTACTTGCAGATCCTGGGTGAGAGAACTGTCACATTGGGATCGAGGTGAGCGTCACTGATTCTGCTCCCTTCCATCACCACCCATTATTATTCTTTTTCAAATCTTCATTTTCCCTCGTTAAGTTATATATACAGGTATTAAGTGGTTCCAAAGCCCCTTCCATTTCGAAACTGAAATTTTACTGTTAGTGTCGTATATGTATAAGTTGTTTGTCTTGAGTATTTGTTTTCAGTTATAGATAAAATTCTGAATGATCTGATGAGAAAATCCATATGCAACAGTGGCTAAACTTTTGTGGATATCGAGAGAGTGGAACTTTTCCATTGGCTTTTGTTTCTTCAATGATGTCATTGTTGTTACCATTATTTGCCCTGCAGTTTAAACAGTTCAACAGCTTTCTCAGCCTTTAGTTTGTTCCATCATTTATTGCTGCTGCTGAAATGAAAACTTTTGTGCTTACCTAAGTTCAAATTGCAACATTATATAGACTCATCTTTATGTATAACATGATCTCATGATGGATGGATATCTTTGATAGACTGATGTTTGAAGCCTACATGTGTAGTGTAGTAGGTCAAATGACAGATTTGAAAACGATTTTGAATGGTTGTTATATGATTGATGAAAAAGTTAACAGGTATCGACTAAAATAGCTTTCTTAGCAAACTTGAAGGACTAAAACCAAACATTTGAAAGTTGAGGGTCTGAAACATAGAGTTTCAGCGTTATTTAAACGTCAACCAATAAAATAGGCAATATGGACAAAAATAAGCGTGGAAGGTGGACCAAAGCACACAGAGTTTGCCCCTCCCCTCGACATAGAGAATGGAATAAGGACATTGGTAAGTCGCTCTCAAACTCAATTATAATGTTACCCCTTTGACCAGACTGCTTGGCCCCTTCCACGTTTTTGGTTTGTGACTTCAATTTCAGTACCTATCTTGACTGGTTCTTCTTCAATCCAAACACTATTGATGATATATAATATAATATATATATATATATATATATATATATATATATATATATATATTTCAATTATTTGTAATGGAAAACTTCAACTCTTTGACAGGCATGTCTTCTTTCAACACTATTCTTATTGCTCTGCATCATTGAAAATTTTCTTTGTTTTAGCATGCATTGACTTTATATCATTAACATGGAATTTCTTACTTTAACAATTGGGTTTGTTGTTTGTTTGTTTTGAATATTTTGGGATTAAGTTACTCTTCAACTTATAATTTATTTTTTCTTAAAAAAATGATAAATATAGTGGATTGAATTGGATAGATATCTTTATTTGACACTTGGAAATAAAACAAAATAGTTGATAGCTTGTTCTAGAACATCTTTGAAAAACCATATACAAGGCTATATTAGAACTATCCAGACGACTATGATTTTTTTTTGCAGGAAAAAATAATTATTCTTAAAAGTAGGTGACTAGTGAAATAAAAACAGCATGAGAAATGGATAAGTTAACTGAATTTCTACCTAGAAAGTTGAAAAATCCCTCCCCAAATTTGCACGAAAGCAAAACTATTCAGAAGATTGAATCATACTAACAAATTTCGTGCTTTATAGCTTCTTTTGAAATATTTATCGATGTTGACATTATACTTTTAGGAGCTCATATCTTCACCTGCAATGATATAAACTCTTCAATTTTTTGATATCCTCTAATTTATGTTTCATCCCCATGATCGTTTACCTACCCTTAATGATGATCCTCAACCATCCAATAGGCTAGAAGACACAATTTTTCAAAAGAACATTTAATATGATTACATAATATAATAGATTTTTTCAAGTCAAATTACAAATTAAGTCACATGGTTGTACTTAATAGGTCCTTCAACTTTAAAAGATGTATATTATTACATGTTCAAACTCCAATTTTGTAGCAAATAGATTCCTAACCTATTCAATATTTTTTAAATTTCTCAAACTCAATAGAATTCCAATCTTTCAACTTTGTATCGAATAAGTCCTAAATTTTTAAACACTCGAAACTTGAAGGTATAATGATCAATTATACAATTTTAAAGTTCAAGACTTATCAACACAAGCACTAGAACTAACATTGTACTTTTACTTTTACGTCTTTTTATAATAACCATGGGAAACACGACAAGATTTTTTTTTTTAAAAAAAATAAAAATCATGCATTTGACAATTACCAAATAATAATCACTTTATGTGAGAAATGAGGAAGACAGATGTGGAACCTTTTGAAATGAACCAACATTTCTTTTGTAAAATTTCAAAAATTAAAAGAAAAGTTATCTATTTTTTCAAAAAAAAAAAAAAAAAAACCAAAAAACAAAAAACAAAAGAAAAGTTGTCTATTTTATTGTTAGAGAACTAAGTAAGTGCATGAACTAATTCAAAGAAGAGTCCAATCCAAACAATAAAGAAGTCAAAACCCAAGACTTAAGCGAATACGTATAGCCAACTTCTTTTAAATAATAATAAGTGTGACTCCAACGTTTTTCATTTTTCGGTTGAACTAATAAACCTATAAAATATCTTTGGTAATGGGGCCAACAACATTTAGGCTTCAAAACCTAAAATAATAATAATAAAAAAAAAAATCTAGCTTGAATCTATGACTTTATAGACATTCGTGACATTCACTAGCTCATGGGTTATGTAAAATCGTTGTCTTCAAACCTACCCTTATCATCATTCATATAATATATACATGATATACTTGAATTGTGCCAATATGTAATAATTTTCTGAGGAGATTCGGGAGAGAGAGTGCCTTTTGTGAATCCTTTTCTCTCTTTCATCACAAGCAACTTGAATAATATTACTGAAAGTAACATGTAGGAGCCAATCTGAGCATAGCTCAACTGATTAAGGTATATACTCTCGATCAAGAGATTAGAGGTTCAAATCCTAACCCACATAACGTTGAACTAAAATAAATAAATAATAAAAAAGTAACCAATAGGGTTCTCGTATCACCAAAAAGGAAAAGGTGAAGGGTGGGGTTCTCAATGTATCTTGATCAAATAATTATTATAAACATTGGCACATAAGTTTAGAACAGCTAATAAAATTATCTGTCTATGCATTCCAGTTACAAATTGTCCCCCCTTCCCCTTCCCCCCAACACCAACGCTGAAGATGAATACTCATTGTTAGCAAAAATCACCAAACAAAACCGATACATCCAACTTTAAACCAAATTCAAAGTCAGAAGCGTGTACCTGGAAAGTCTGTCTAGGCTGTTTTCACAACTTGGGGAAGAGACTTCAAAAGCGACATTGATGGCCTCCTCACAGTGTGATTGAGAAGAATTACAAGGGTCAAAAGGGTCAAAGCCCCAGCTTGATGCGCAGTTCCGAGGGAAACCGGGACGTAAGATAGAAGCGTTGATACTCCCAAGGTGACCTGAGCAGTATAATAGTAAGCATCAAGCAAAATATAGACCTTTCAGCAGCAACAAGACTAGATAACTGCAATGTGACTAGTGGAAATGAGAATTAAGAATTCAACATGTTATAAATTCAATTACATGGAGGTACATTTGTAACAGGGTCTCCTTCATCTTGTTAACTAATGCATGGAATAAGATATAAATGGAGAGAAATTACAATATCAATAGCCTTTTGACTGGGCTATATCCCTCCCAAAGTTTCAAGCTGAATAATACCCAAAATCATCCCCTCTAAGGTCCCTAACTCCCTCTATTTGTAACTAAGTCACCTCTAGTTAATTACCGCAATGCTCTTACTAATATCCAACTAATTTTCCCCATATACCCTATCAGTGCACTCACCATCCTAATTCTGCCTGTTCTTTCTCTTTTTCTTTTCTTGAAGAGATGTAGAGTGTCCTTCCAATAATTGATTTTTCATTTCATGGATGTAATCAGTTGGTCCAAAGTAGTGATGAATATTTTACTATTACCATTTAATTCAAACAAAAAACTAACTGGAATCGTGGCAAAATGCCATAGACATAGAGAGTCAACTCCAATGCCACCAATTAGCTTTGCTTGGTCCGACATGATGGAGGATCCATAGTGTGTCACAACCACCATACCAAAAAAGAGGAGAATCAGATACCGACAAAGTCGAACAGGAAAGGGGATGAAGGAAGCAATCCATGTACTAAAACCGATAGAATGCTAAAAAATGAAAAAAGGATTGAAAAAGAGAGGCTGAAGTTGATTTTTGTAGCACGGTCATTAAGAGATTTGAATGACAAATTACATTCCCCTGATCTCTCAAGGAAATTTATTTATATAAGGATCGCATCTCTAATTATGGTGTGGGATACTGAAAGGAATGATCTCAAGTATAGGTAAACAACAGCACTAGAGAATGAATAATTCCATTCCCATCCCAAATGGAAAAGCCATAAGATCATGGAAGGGAAAGAATTACCTGAAGAGCAGCCATGCCGAATGTACTCCCAATCAAAGAACGAACTGCAGGATGTATTTCCAGCTTCCTTGTTGACCACCATAAGGTACCAATTGAAACTAAGGTTGCAGTAGCAAGTATACGATGGTCAAGCTGTAGAGCAGATGAAGCACATCATTGCTTCTTGTTTCAAGACAGTAAACTTATAAATGCATTTTGTGTATAAAGATTTGATTATATAGCATTTATATGTACATGTTCAGGTAGCTCAATGGATAAAAACATCAGCAAATTGACATTTTAAAAAAATGCTATTAAAACAAATAAAAATCATCATTTCTTTCATAGATTAAAAGAATGAGTCAATTGGAACATGAAGTTAATAAACCAAGATTCAAATAGCATGAATATCAACACAGATCCATCTAGTTAACTTAGTATTTCAAAGGGGAATGGCCATTGACACAATACCAGTACTTATGGTCAAAATAATAGGGAAACTATATATAAAAGAAAAATGCTTCTTGACAAGTGCATACATGTATATGCACACATGCTCTACAGTAAGGGAAAGCAAATCAGGATTCTTGATGGGATTCTTAAAAAATTCAGATTCTCACAAGGTGATATTGGCATATAGAGCAATCATTGAAGCATTGTAATATTTCACAAACCTGATCACCTGATACGAATCATATGATCACAAGATGATATTAAAAACATTTAGTTTCTCACAAGGTGATATTAGCATGTAATACGACCACTGAAGCAGTAAAGCTAAACACCTCAATATGATCCAACTTAAAGAAATCACCTGAACTGTGGATGTATTCTCAAAGAAATTCCGAATTAGTGGTTTCATGTCAAAAATGTCATCAGGTATCCACGTATCACCCATCTTTGGAAAAGTGTTAAATGCATGCCCCTGTAATCCAGCATACAAGGAGAAGCATGATCTCTTTTGAACAGGAAAAAACTTTATTGTAGTACATAGGAAGGAAAAAGAATTCATCACATACTGCATCATTTCCAGCAACAAATGCTCCTGAAATGGCAGTAATACCAACAAGTAAGCTCATAGGAATAGCAAATCTTCTAATTTTTGCTGCACCACGAGCCCAAGCCACAGATTCAACAGGTGGTTCAGGCATGACAACAGAGAGACCAGTCCAGAAAAGACCACAATAGATAATGAATGCCGAAGTAAGATGAGCTGCAAGACGGTAGGGGCTTACTCTTGGCTGAGCATACTCCGATGGTGGCTCCTGTGGAGGATGAACTCCTTTAGGAACTCTCCACTCTATCGTAATCGGGAAAGCAAACAATCAACAGGGATAAAGTGGATCTACCTCTAAACCACTCTTTACCATCCACCAGCCGATTAAACCCTGCCCAGCACCAAGGGCAAAAAGTGTCGACAATCTCAGTCCAAGACGTAAGGTTATATAACCCTTGCGAAGAAAATATGAAAAGGGCAAAGCAAACATAACACCCAGTGCCCTTCCCCACATTCGATGTGCATATTCCATCCAATATATAAATTTGAAATCTTCAATACTCATGCCTTTGTTAACACTGTAGAATTTTCAAACATAAAGTCACATAAAAACCATGGGAACTATTTTTATTCAAAAACAAAATCAATAGATAAAAGCTTCAAACATATACAGCCAGGCACAAATTAAAAACTGACAATATATGACTTCCAAACATACCAATTCCTCGCATCACACGTTACTTTTTTATGAACCACTAATTACCAAGAATCTAAACAAATCATCTTTTAACAAGCCAATCGAGATTAAAAGCAAAATCATTAGGCATGCAAGCAAACAACATGACTATCCAGTAAACGACTTCCAAAGCTAGAGAAATAATCAATGCTGATACACATACCGCTTATATTCAGGGGACTGCTTATACTTTTCAAACTCCTGCAGCCATTCTTCCTCTGATAGAGGGGGGAGTTGCCCAGTGAATTTCCAATCAGTCATGGAAAGACCAGATCGTGTTAGTCGTGTAACACCACCAAGAACCACCATACTAAAAACCCATGCAGCAGAACCAAAAAGCCATATCCCCACCATTTTCTGAGCACGAGGACCAGCAGTTACGAGCAACTTCAGGCCCTCGTTATTCGTGCCAACAGAAGCCACGGTAGAAATGTTCCTAAATGATGGCATCTGATGACCCTAAAAAACAGGGCATAAGATTTCTCTCATCATGATCACAAGTCACAACATATAAAAAATACATTTCAGAGAGAAAATGTCTAAAAGGTTAAAAACATCAGCACAATGTATTAAGTATTATCATCAACACAAACTACCTGATATCAAGGAAAAGATCACAAACAAGAAAAACATTGTTTTTTTTTCCCATTCTGAGTATAACTTGCAGTCCGACACTTGATTGGATTAACACAACTCCGAAGAAACTCTCCACGGAGGAGATAGTCCTAATGCTCCAGCAAACCAAAACCAGAACAAATACCCAGATTAAAACCGACCCAGTACTAACACATACAATGTTAGTACAAAGACATTAAACCCACCCAAATATCGAAGAATTCGGAAGCAAAAAAGAAAAACACTGGATAAAATCCTCCCAATCAAATCCTAAAAAGGCTTTAATCCAATTTCCCTGTGGAACCCAACTTAAGCAGTATGGCGACATACGTTCGAGAAGCTTCGACGAATCTCCACAATCAGAAACAAAAACACTCGCAGCAGAATGAATGGAATAGTAAGAAATATCACCTTGGAGAGGGATCGGTGGCCATAGACGCCAAAGAGGCATTTCTTTGAAGTTTGAGAAGAGAAATATCTCACTGGTTCGTGACGGAAAACAGTGGAGGGATTCGATTCAATAAGAGTATTGTAGATACGGCTTAAAGCTGCCTTTCTGCGCAGAAATGAAGCCACCACTCTTCTCTGAAACATTCTCTCTCTCTCTCTTCTTTCTCTCTCTTCCGACTTCAAGGGTTTAGCAGAGGGCCTTGTGATGCAAGCAATTCACCGCCAACGCCAGGAAGTGGAGACGACCAAACGACGCCGTTTGGAAACCGGGGTTTTGCACTCTGAATTTAATTAATAAATCAATTCAAGCTATGGCGTTGGCTGTGGCACGTATGCAATATGATTATATGCAATGACTCTGATTTTTTATTTATTTATTTATTTTTTACATATGTGTATATCATTAATAATATTGGCTAGAACCATTGGTGAGTGGGTTCCAAATTTTCGTCAATATATCGACACTCCTGTCCACATTTTCATATGTCATAGGTTTGATGTCGATGCAATGTTGTAGCTTTAATTGCCAACATGAGTATATAGTTCAACTGACATCAAGTTTGTACTAATGACCAAGAGGTTTGTGGTTTGAATCTCCACTTCCAAACGTTGTAGCTTTAATTTAAATGTAGCTCTGACAATTACTTTTTTCCTTTTGCAACACCGACAATTACTTTTACTAGTCAACTCAAACATATAACATTGACCTAGAGGTCAAAAGTTCAAATTTTCATCCCACATGTTGAACTAAAAAATTTATAATAAAAAAACTATAAAATCCTATAGATGTTAAACCTCTCTTTAATTTAATACGCAAAAAAAATCTGAGCTAATCATATATTCTTTTTAGTAAAAAATGCATCTGTTGAGATTTGAACTATTACCTTCAAGCGAAGGAGTAGATACCTTAACTTCTTGAGATATATTACTCCATTTGTACTATGTCAAAACAATCTCGTATGTCTTATTGATAGATGAAGTTGGATTCAAATATTGTTACCATCAAAAAATAAATGTTAGAATGATCAGATTTTACAATATAATTCAATCTGTTTACAGTTCATTTCATCTCATTTGTTCTACCAAAAGCTAGCTCAACTCCAACATGGTATGCAGTATGCACACAAGTTTGTTGCCAAAAAGAACCAATTTCAGACAGTATTTCCTTTCCTTTGTACAAAGAATCAAATGACTTAAATAACACAGAGCCTGCAAAGAAAAAGTAAATATCAATATGTTGTTTGATGAACTACTTAGCTGACGGTTTCATATCATCAACACGACGACGATTTTCGAGGGGGTCACTCGATGCAGAATGGTAGAGATTATTGCCATTGTTGTCAATGGATACTGAGGAATCAGTACATGGTCCGTCCATTAATATGCTCTTCTGAGCCTCAACATCTTCCGAAAGAGTTGAGCTTGAAATCTGTGATCTGCTGTCATGTGAGAGCTTCTCGAACGCTTTAAACCTTGGATCTTGGGCCGACGAAGTGCGCTTGATGATCGGTGCCTGGACTGCAATCTTACCTTCTAGCATGCTCACCACAGAGGACATGGCTGGTCTGAGTGTGGGAGATGGGTTGGTGCATAAGAGAGCTATGTTCAGCATCCTCATTGCTTCCTCTGATGAGTACTTTGAACCAAGGTCTGGATCAACCAGTTCTAGAAGGTTTCCCTGCTCTTCCAGCACATAGGCCTTCAAGTAACAAACACAAAATAGTCATTATCTCATACCATCTCTTCAACAGGGACTCTAAAAATCATTTCTAAACATATTTCTCAACCACATGAGTCAAAGTTCTAGCACAAATATTAGTTATCTATAAAGCGTGGGTACTGCTAGGGAATGAATTTGAACCTACAGCAAAGAGACACTAATGCATGACCACTTGAACTATGCTTAGATTAACACTGCTTCTAAAAGTTTATCAAATGCTTCCTTCTCTTTTCATTTCCAATGTCAAGAGACTCGAGACATACGACTAACGCAATAAATAGGTGTACAAAGGTGAATTCTATATTATCCAACTTTTCAAAAGAAAATCAACATTCTTTTCCCATCACTCCCAAGCAAAATTCAATACATTAGTTTTAGCAATTTGAGAAAATTCCATTTTCTACGAACAGAGAAGCATAAAAATAAAAGAATGTGAAAAGGAAGATATGATAAGTAGTGAGTAGCAAATACCCAATCAAGAAGATAAACGAACTCTTCCTTTGGCCTGTAATTTGTGTTACTTTTCCCACTAACTATCTCTAAGGCAACAACTCCAAAGCTGTAAACATCTGCCTTATCAGTCAAGTATCCTCTCATTGCATACTCAGGTGCCATGTAACCGCTGAAGATAAACAAAAAAAACAAAACAAATATATCAATGGTGTCCTTCGGAAAACTATTTGAACTAATTCTCGAATGTTTAAGTATGATAACTAGGTTGACTGCAACTAGGAATTTGAGATGTTTGAGTTTGTAAACTAACATAAAATTTATGCTCAAGTGACTGAAGAAATAAACCGTTTTAATTAAATATGCCTAGAAAAGGACTCAGCAACAAATGGATGTGATTTGGATATTTGGGTGTTCTTGAGATGTTTTTGCCATGCTCGCAAGTTACACACATATGTAAGTTTATGCATGCACGCATGCGCAAACAAAGAGAGAGAGAGTACATGGTTCCAGCAATTCGTGTGCTTATGTGGGTGTTCTCCTCTTCATCAAGCTTAGCCAAACCAAAGTCAGAAATTTTGGCATTGAGATCTTTATCGAGCAGCACATTCGTAGCCTTTATGTCTCTATGAACAATTTTCAACCTTGATTCTTCATGAAGGTAAGCTAATCCCCTTGCTATCTCCAAGCATATCTTCTTCCTTGTTCGCCAGTCAAGCTGTAGTCTCTGTTCCTCTCGACCTTGAGTAAAACAAAAAGAAGCAAGTGAGACGAGGTTTAGTTGGCCACACAAATCTAAATGTTGCAGTTTACTAGACCAAAGAAGCCACTCATGCAATTACCAAAAAGTGCACGAGCAAGACTATTGTTTTCCATGTATTCATATACAAGCAACAATTGATTTCCCTCAACACAGCAGCCATAGAGCTTCACGAGATTTGGGTGTTGCAATGCAGATATCATGCCAATCTCAGTGACAAACTCACGGCTCCCTTGTTTCGATTTTGAGGAGAGTTGCTTCACGGCAATCAAAGCACCATCTGACAGTACACCCTACCCTTGACCAAAGAAGATGATCACAAGTTCATGAGTTTCAGGTTGTAACAAAATTTGCAACATATATTGTCTTCTTGCATACAGAAGAGCTGAAAAAGATGCTTTCAATTACCTTGTAGACAGGCCCAAATCCACCCTCGCCTATTTTACTTTTAGGATCAAAGTTGTTGGTGGCAGCTTTAATTTGTTTCAAGGTAAAATGACCTGTTTGTAAATCTACGCCGGAAAGTTCTGTAGCAAGGGAAACAAGAAGAAAACTTTCAATTTCTTTTAGTGCCTATAGTTGAAAGAAATATAAACTGCCAGCAAATTAATACTAAACAACTTTACCATTATCTAGGACTTCCTTCTTACACATGTAACCTTTCATCCAAAGAAATACGATAATCAACATGATAACTACTGCACATGAAGAAATTATGATGCCGGCAAGTGCTCCAGCCGACAGTCCTCCCTCGTCGATTTCAAAGTCTATAACAAAAATAACTATATCAGTTAGAAGGGGAAAGAAAATCCATAAAAGGGAAAGACAATCTAATAGTGCAAGAAAAAACTAACTCGGTGTAACTGTGATAGCAGAAATAAGGGGTCCATAAACTCCTCTGTCTGGCACAGCTGTGGTTCCTTTACCAGCCCAATATAGATGAATCTCAAGGGTACTGCCATTAACAAGAACATTTCTATCTTCCACTGTGAAGTTCTTACCAACACCCCCAGCTGCCTCCACAATGTTGAAATCCTTCTTAACTAGTTTTCCCTGTAGAATGTAGTACAGCTGATGAACAACTGAAATTCTTAATCCATCATCATTCATGTCTGAGCTAACTCTAGAAATTTGGAAAACAATAAGTTCATTGCATAAATGAAATCCACACATTAGTAGACTGTATGTTGTATCTTAATGTCATATACTAGCTGCGTACTTACTTGAATTGATATATCAAATACACGCTTTCCCAGGCTGCTAAAAGTTTGATCATTAGAGTACATAATTTCAGCAAAGTGGAGCTTCACATTGTAGCTTCCGCTCATCAGGCAAAGACCATAATATTTGAGGGAGAGAGGGGAAAGTCGGGCACTTTGATAATAGCGCGGACCACTCACATTCAGGCCAAACTTATTTGTAGCTAAGTAGTCAGCATTTTCATCACCCACAAAAACTCCTGTACTGCTATAAGCCCATTTTTCTGAAACAGAAAAGAAGTTTGACTTGCCTTCTGTAGTTAAGTCCTCTTCATAATCATGCCCATCAGCCCTCAATCTGGTTCCTCCGCAATTAATAAACAAGGAATGATCTGCAGTTGTAATGAGTATAATAAATAATCAAATACTGAAACTTTCAGAATTACTGAGACTACGATCCATGACAGAACACTTGACTGAGCTTTCGTTTTTCCAAAATTTGGTTCAGTATAATTCTGACATTGTTTTCAAAACATTCTTGTTTTCACAACCTGTTTGAGAACTCTCTGTTCTTTCTTTACTATGTACCCTCTTCTTAAAGATACCTTTCATGGATGGTTATTGCCAAATACAACTAAGGGACATTTAAAAATACCAAAGTAATGTTTTCTTCTACTTATTTTGATTCTAGAACATGTTTAAAAAAAACTAGTTTTCAGTCGTAAAATGAGTTACTACGAAATATATAACTAAGTAACATTTGAGATTACAAATTTAATGTTTTTTATCCACTTATTTTTATATTGCAACAAGTCTCTAAAAACTTGTTTTTAGTCGTAAAATCATAAAATAGGTTTCAAAGTTCAATTCCATAACAAACCCATAATGTCTAGATCTTGATCTACTTACGTTCAGCTTTTCCAGGGCATGGAAGGTCCTTCTTGAGGCACCAAGGAAGTCTGCATGTATGGAATCTCGATTAGTCATTTCACTCAAGTTTGACAAGCAATCAAGAAAGGGGAGAAAAGAACTATTTTGTCACTTCTTACTGATGATTTGCTGCAGGTGGGTAACTGGCAACCAAGTTCCTGTCGTAAAGAAAAGACAAAGCCACCATGTAATATAGGCGGGTCAGATACTTATCAGAGTAGGGAATATTAGTAACTTTTTTCCTTGCTTTCATTGGAGTAGAGAAGCTTACACAGGTGATTGTTGGCAACTAGCAAGAGTAGACCCTGTAAAATTGTTGTAAGACAAATCTCTGCAACAACCCAACATATACATCAAAAAGGTTAATGTTTAATGCAAAATAGAATTTTCAAATTTGCAAGCATTTTTCACATCAGATCAATGCCCAAAAAGAATAATATTAAAGAAAAACCATGCTACTGTATACAAAATGCTTGACGGCCCACTAGAATGTCAATTCATGGTTATATAGAATACTAACATGTTCTTTTTGCTCCTCAAGATCCAACCTGGCACTTCACCACTCAGTGAGTTGTTTGTCAAAAACCTGCATCAATAAGGTTCTGGTTCAATAAACTGTAGATGGAGGTGTACAAATAATACTCTAAAACCAAAGTGGTAGTACCTAATTATCCACTTACATGAAGTCTATCTTTTTCTTTATCAGATTCTGAAATGTCTCAGGAATTGGACCAGTCAACTGGTTGAAGCTTAGATCTCTACAAAAGAAGGGGAAGAAAAGGAAAGAAGAAACTGCTTTAGTTTCTAAATAAGAAATAGATGCTTCCAACTCATGGAAGTAAAAATAGACCCAAAGAGAAGAAAAATTAGTATTTCATGATTAAAAAGCATAATTGCCTGCTATTTTCCTTTTGTCTTTATAAGGCATATTAGATTTATTTAAACTTGTATTTCAGAAGGCTTTCCAGGGTTAAGGATAGAAGATAAAAGCCAAACTCCATTGAAAAAAGAGTCAAGTTTGGCCACAGAAGGAAACAGAAAAGGCAAATAAAAAGGGAAAAAAAGGGAAATTTTCCTTTTTCCTTTTATCCTGAACTTGGCTCACTTCTCAGTCAGTCATATTAATCTTTAAACTTTCAATCTCATCAATTAATCCTAAACGTTAATAGGTGGTAAAATGAATACTCAGAATTAGTTAAATTTTCATCTTTTTGGAGATTTGTTGCCGCACAAAACTATTTTTTATGGTTATTGGTTTGACGCTTTTAAGCTAGATTTATGCATTTTACTACTGATGTTTAAATGCTTCTTTTACTTATTTGACTTTGTGGTTAGGTTTAGATGTTTTCATGGTTGAGTTTCAGTATTTCAATGACATTACCTTTGAGTATTTTGTAGATTGAGTTTTATGTGAATCATTAGCTCATTCATGATTCATGAGCAACTAATTTAGCATCACACAGGTATTAATTTTACTACTTATTCAAGTTTAGGGTTCAATTTGATGAAATTGAAAATTCAAGGTTGAAATTGACCGATTAATAGGTGTAAAATTGAAAATGTTAAAGTAGAAAAAGAATAAAGAAAGAAAAGAAAAGAAAGAAGCGTGTGATTTACTCATCAGCATTTGTACATAAAATTCTACTAAGCACTTACAGAGTTGATAATTTATTCATTTCTCCAATATACTCCGGAATTGAACTATTAATTAAACAGTTCCTAAGGACCCTGCATGAAAAGGATAAACCTTGATTAAAATGTAACTAAAAAGTGACTTTTTCTGAGATATAGACAACAAACTAAGTAAAATTCAACTTACAATTCTTCCATATTTATCATATCTGTCAAATTTGGGAAACTTATAAATGATCCCTTCAAATCAGATATCCTCCTGTTAAACAAGTTGCACACAACAAAAACAAAAGGTGAAAAGCAATCCAACACAATAGTAGTAGTCTATGTAGTATTGGAAATCGTAGAGATTCTCACAATTCAGTTAGGTTCTTCAATTGAGATATTGTAGAAGGAATGGGGTTTTCCATCGATGTTCCTTGAATATCCCTGGAAAAGAAACATTTCAGAAATTCCTTGATAACCGGTCATATTACCACTAGTGCAAATAGATCTTAGGTATCTAATGGGAAAATATTGCAAAGTAGATATGAGACTACTCACAGTCTCTCAAGGTTGATCCAATTCCCAATGAATTCCGGAATCTTCCCAGACAGTCCATTCCCATCTATCCTACTGCAGACGTTAAGTAAAAACTCAGAAATTATGGAGTATTATGAAATTATGGAGTATTATGAAATAATGGAGGTCTAAACTTTTGTCTCTTGGGTTACTTACAAATCAACCAAGCTCTTTAATTTTCCAAATGAATCTGGTATTTTTCCTGTGAAATTGTTTGCAGACAGAAGCCTACAGGGGTAAGAAACGCTCATTACATTGTCCGAAGATGGCAGTTTCCACCCTACAGAAAAAAGTGGTAAAGGACATGTAACTCACAGTCTATTCAAACGGTTCAGATTCCCAAGGCTGGGAGGTAGATTTCCAGTTAGCTGGTTGTCTTCCAAGACCCTGCAATTCAAGTGTCATCAACTTCCTAAAATCTTAGTTCAATTACACTATTTTTTTCCATCACTTACAGCTCTTCAAGGGTGCCAATGTCACCTATTTCCTTGGGAATTGAACCGTTTAGCCTGTTTCCCAAGAGAGAACTGCATCGTACCGATAAACACACAACAAACTTGTCAATTCCTTAATGATTATCAGCTACAAAGAACGCCAACGAAATCCAATCCCATATAAGACTTACAGTTTGACAAGAGGAACATTGGCAAGACTAGCGGGTAGTTGGCCATTAATATGGTTGCGAGTAAGATCACTGTTTAACCAGAAGAACTTCGCTTAGAATTCTATAATTTAACTGGAAACACCCCGTTAAAGGGATGCCAGCACTTAACATCAGTGGGAGATTCGAATGTTGAATCTAACACACTAAAGAAAGACAGTTTCCAGCACTTACAGTTCCTGAAGATGAGTAAGATTACCAAATTCAGCTGGAAAAGTTCCTGTTAGATTGAGACCCTTAAGCAGGCTGTGAAATAACAATAAATAAGATATCAATAGAAGATAACATGTAAAGAAAAAGAATGAGGGAAAGAAGCTAGTATTGTTGCTGTTTCCACATTTATTCTATATGATACTGTAAAGAAGAGAGAGTTCAATAAGATCAGAATGTAGAACAGTGAACACAAGGACAAATAGAGCGATGTTTGTTTTCAAGTAGTATTTGATTGATTACATATGCAACGATATTAAACCTATTGGTCCAAGTTTGTCGATGAAAAGATTTTTCAAAGTCACTAGGCAAATTGGCTCAATATTAAATCTACTTCCAACAAGTAGGGGGAATTCGAGGATAAGGTAATGCTTGATACCGCACTACTAACTTTGCTGAAATTGGGAAACTTCTTGTTAGGGTGAATGACTTTCTATATTTTCAACTGATCACAAATTTAGCAATTGCCACCGCATCAGAAAAAGAAATGGCAATTGCCAAAGTAATGGTTTTTCATTAAGTAATATTAATTTAAATTTTAAAATAACATCCATAAATTAAATGATTTACTACAGTCAAATCTCCAGTTAACCTATACAATAATAGCAATGAAAAAAATTATGTACCTAAAATTAATTCCAATTAGAGATTAACTTCATGGTTGATTTTCTTTAAGCATCGGGGATTGATATCTAACATCAATTCTTTTTAATCTGGAGTAAAAAATATCTATAATTGAAGAATAATACTCAACATAATATGTATACAGAATAACCCAATTAGTTATAGTACTTTCAACTCGATGATTAATTCCAAACAATGATGAATTGATAGTAGAGAGTTGGTTAATCAATGATTGGGATTAAGGACTAACAAACAATTAACATGAAACATAGTCATTCTTCATTAAAAGTTTTTTAAAGTGAAGGAAACTTGTCTTTGTCACGCCTGAATAACCAACTATTTTCTTATGTATTTCTCTCAGCATGTAATTGATCTTAACAAATCTAAACTTTATGCAGGGAAGTTCATATCTTAAATGGTAATTAAGACTTGAGCAGACGACAAAAAGAGATAATAATGATAATAATAATATAAATAAAAAAAGATAGCACACAGAGCAGTGGGAAAAGGAAATGAGTTTCTTACATGATTGTCACATGACAAACAGTGGAAGTACAGTTGCATGAGACATTCCTCAAGATTTGGTTTCCCTGAATATCTCTATTGGAAAAGCCTTCACCTTGAATGCAAGAATTCCGCGTAACATTCCAGTTTAAATTCTTTAGTTTTGAAGATATTGTTTGGAGGTTTTTCACTGTTCAACACAAACCAATTAGTAAAATGCATCAAATACCCAAATCCAGGAAAGGGGTGTAATTATCTTAGTTCAGAACCAAAGAATTACATACAAGTTATTTTAATATGTTTACCTAATCAAAAAGGAAGTTTCCATCAAATCGTAAGCTCCAAAATATTTAGGGAAAATATGGTTCTTCAGAATAGAAGAATATAATCTATGTTTCGGAATTATAATGAATGATTTTTCTCATACAAATATAGCCTAACAATTATCTGATTATATAAATATAGTCATATATATTAGATAACATGAGGTTCCATCTCAAAACCAATTGACGATAAGTGGAGTAACTCATATATCTTATAATTTGTGCGGTCTCCACTTATATTTTCAACGTGGGATCCTCAACGATATAAATTTCCAAATTATATAAATATAGTCATATTTCAGTTAGCTAAAGATGGCCGAATTCTTCAACTTCTTCTTTTTTATCTATTTAAAAATGTTAATTTTAGATTCTGTTTAGATGAGTTTTAGTTTTACCAATCCCATCACTGTAACCCATATTTTCTATTTCAAATTTTTAATACATTGAAAAAAAAAAGCTCAAAGTATCAGAATTCAATCCTCCAATGGAATGACAGAATTCAATTCATGTGCTCTACTAGTCTACTAGATATGAATTTAAGTAATCAAACAGATTTTTGAGTCAAAGTCAAAGCCCGCAAATCAAATCATAAAAGTCAAAGCAAGTCAATTTAATGAAGCAGTAACGCAGCTTTGAAGATATGGTTGTTCAGACAAGTTGGTCAAAAGAATGTGTAACACTGCAAAAGTTGCCGTGTTCAAATTCCAGAAGAGTTAATACTACTCAACCAAAACCCACTGGCTAGTATGGATCTTGAGCCAGCTGCGCTGCTCGATTTTCACCTAACTCGGAGCTTAATATTAAATGCTCATTTAAAAGTAGCAGAATTTTAGAATAATTACAAAACAAGTGGCCGGACATGACATTTTCACTTGTCTTTAATAAAGACTTGTTCCTAGAGAAAACTTACTATGCTACGATGTCTTGAAAAAAGGAAAAGAAAAAAAGTAATGATACTATTATGATAGTATTTAATCACAATAATATTTTTTTAAAAATTATTTTATTAACAAGTGCAATATAAATTTAAATAAAACAAAAAAAAAAGTAGATATATTTTTCACACTCCTACACTAAGTCAAAACTTTAATATTATAGTATATTTTATTTTTCTGTAATTTATAAAAAAATAAAAAATGTAAAAAAAATATATTAAATAAAAAACTTTGCGATTTGTATGAAAAATAAATGAATAAAGTTTTTATATTATAATTAGAAGGAGAGACATAAAATCAATCCACATTTCTTGACTCAATAAAGTATAAAGTAAACAAAATAAGAAACAAAGTACCACATTGCCTAATATAACACTCGACTAAAAAGTGGATTTGGAATAAAAATCTAAGTTAGGGCTCTCAATATTTCATTGATAAGATACCATGAAAACTAAAAGCTTTTTACAGTTGTCATAAAAAAACTTAAAAAATAATAAAATAGTAAAAAAGATTTTTAAAGAAAAATTCGAAATGACATGATGGAGACAAGTGCTTTTTACATAAATCACAAATATCTTATAGACCATTAAAAGCAAAAAAAAAAAAAATGAAGGAAAGATATATTCTTTTTTTTTCTTTTTTTGAAAAGTTTTTTTTTCCCCTGAAAGAGAAGAAAAATATATTGCGCGCTGCTGTCTTCCCCGCCTTACAATATTCTAATTCATCTATAAAAATTTAAAATGAATTAGAATATAATATCTTGTTTTTTTTTTTTTTTTCTTTTTTAAATCTTTTTTCATATGGATTGGAGGGCAGAAAAAGTCAGGTCTCACGTGAACCGATTGGATGAGTTTGGGATCGGCGAGAGTGTGCGGGCCCAAATAAACCTTGGGGCCCACGTCGCCCATTTTTTGCATTAAATGTGTGTCCACTTGTATTTAATTTTTTTTACAAAAATATATACAACATGGCTCCTAATCTTTTAATCCATTTTTAATTTGGTCTCAAGCTTTTTAAATTATTGATTTTATTTTAAATGAATTCAAAATTCTCAATTAGGCGATTTCTTAAAATATGTTAAAATTTGTTTTAAACAAATTGATATTATATTAAATTATTATTTTATCAACATATTATTGATTTTATTTTGAAAGAATTCAAAATTCTTAATTATGTGATTTTTCAAAAAGATGTTAAATTTTCTTTGAAAAAAATCATATTATATTAAATTATTATTTTATCAACCTCCAAGACACATGAACATGTCACTTGTATGCTAGACACATAAGACTCAATCCATTCATTAGCAAAATATCCTTTGATTGACAAAAGTCACTTTTTTCAAGTGGCATGTCCACATATTCAAATATGTTAATAAAACAATAATTTAATAATCAATTAGTTTTATATTAATAAATTTTATGAAATTCTTTTATGGAAGGACATTAAGAATTCTTAATATATTGGGAGAAAATTGTGAGCTTTAAAAAAATTAAGAACCAAATGGGTAAAGACCTTCATCTTATTAAAATGGTGAAACAATGTTGATATTTTGAAAAATATTCTTATTATTCTTGTAGGTAACATTTACTATTCTTAATACTTTATCTGTTGTTGTGATTTCATCTCAACTACTTTTTTACTCTCGACCCTAAACCCTAATTTTATATCTAAAACAAGGGTTCGAGTTCCAAAAAAAAAAGTTGGAGGATTTCAACTGGTTTGCAACTTTTAGGCTTCGTTTGATAACTATTTGGTTTTTGGTTTTTGGTTTTTGGTTTTTGAAAATTAAGCCTATAAATACTATTACAACTCATAAGTCTACTTGTTTTGTCATCCACCATCTTCTCACATTTTAAAAAAAGTCAAGTTTTGAAAACTAAAAAAAAAAAAGTAGTTTCCCAAAAATTGTTTTTGTTTTTTAAATTTGACTAAGAATTCAAGTGTGTGCTTAACAAAGATAAAAAAAAAATTATATGAAAATTTGAAGAAAACAAGCATAATTTTTAAAAACCAAATGGTTATCGAACGGGACTTTAACTATGATGATTGGTAATTCAATTTTCTAAAATGTAAACCAAAAAAGTAGTCAATAGGTTTATTTGGATAGGCATTTCAATTGGTTAGATTCAATTATTTTGTCAAGTAATCAAATTCAATTTTTACTCCTTTTCTTTTCTTTTCTTTCTTCCTTTTTGTTTTTCTTCTTTTGGGAAGAAAACAATTTTAATATCGATTTTTCATTTTTTTAGACTTTTTTTAATGAGTTTTTTTAGACCTATATATTCGTTCAATGTCAAATTTGACCTAAAAACCACATGAACCGATGCTTGTACTCTAGTCTAAACATGCTCTACTTTTAAGTAAAAGCAAAAGGCTCCGATAATTGGAGAAAATAAAAAGACACAATTAAAAAAAAAAAAAAAAAAAAAAATTAAGACCAAAGTTAAATTTTCTGATATTTACATAACAATAAATATATACCGGACAAAAAACTGTGATATTTTATTGTTTCAAAAAAAAAAAAAAAACTCTGATATTTTATTCGATATTTTATATTGGTTATTCTAAAAAGAATAATTTGACTTTTTCTACTTCTCGAAATTAAAAAATAATCATAATAAATTGTGATTAGATTTATCATTAAAAACAAAAACAAACAAAAAAAGCGAGAATTTCAAAATCATTAGACCTAACTGATCAAGGATAAGGAAGAAGCAAAACGAAAAAAAAAAAATGAAAGGGAAAGAGTCTATTTCTGTGCTACTGATTGGTTGCCGAGAAAATGCGGGAAAATGGCACAGTGCGTGGATATAGTGGATAGAAAATCCTCAAGAAAAACTAACTTCAACAGTTACGCAAGTTTCTGGTAGCGCCCAGACGATTAGGGGAAAAGCAAAAGGAAGAAAGGAATGTACTGTACTGATCAGTAATGGATGTATGAAATTCCGAATTCAATCTCACGCTGTTGTTCCAAAATCGCACAGAACGAGACTGTTTTCACTTTCCTAGAGTTTCTCGGCAACCAAACGAAGCAATTCCAACTACAGAGACAAAATACCTAGAGTTCGAAGCCTCCATTCTCTCCGAAACACAAAAACGGACCAAAACCCCAAAAATTCAGAGAGAAAGAGAGAAATCCACAATGAATCGGAAGCAAAAACCGAGAGAGAGAGAAGAGAGAAACTGCAGAAATTCGAAATGAATCAGCGGACCGTACCTTCGGTTTCTGGCAAAAGCTGAGCGCCGGATCCAAATCCATGGAACAGCAAAATCCACAAGAGTAGAACGCCGAGAATCCTGAATAGAGAACTTCGAAAAGCCATAGCCGCGCAGCGAGAGGAGGAGAAACAGTTGGCAGTGGTGGTAAAAGAAGAAGAAAACGAGTGAGTGGGGGTTTCTTTCAATTGACGGCGAAAGGCGAACAAACGAAACGATTCGAAGTGAAGGAAGAGTAGTTGGAAAGAAATGAGAGAAGAAAATTGGATTAGAGATTCAACTGAGCAAAGGAAACGAAGTGTTTCTGCAAATCTCCATGGGAGGAGGAGAAGAAGAAGAAAGAAAAGTTGTGGGGTATAAGTGCAAGGAATAGTTAAGGCAGGGGTCTGTAAAAAATGGCCAATAATGACATGGCAGATCGTGCATGGCGAAATTTGTTTATACAGAAACATGGCTTTTGCATTCGACCAGCCTTTGATTTATTTATTTATTTATTTACATAAAAAGACAAAATATATAATATTCCATAATTTTTTTTTTTTTTTGTTAAATTATAAGTTTAGTTCTTGAACTATCACAGTTGTATCAATTTAGTTCATGAAATTTAAAAAGTGTCGAATAGGTTTATAAACTATCAATTTTTATGTCTAAAAGGTCCCTGAACTTTAAAAATGTATAATAGGTTCTTGATAACTTTCAAATTTATGTATAATATATCTCTGACATATTCGAGATTTTTAAAAATTAACTAATCAATTACATATAAAATTGAATTCTATAGACCCTAAGCTTCGAATTTTTGTATCTAGTAGGTTTATGAATTTTAAAAAATGTCAAGTAGGTATTGTAAAAAAAAAAAAATGTTAAGTAGGTCAAAGATTTATTAGACACAAAATCGAAAGTTGAGTGACCTATATTGGACACAAAATTGAAAGTATAAGGACTTACGGGATATTTTCTAAAATTCAAAGACCTATTAGACACAAAATTGGAAGTTCAATGACCTATTTGACACTTTTTAAAAATTCAATAACCAAATTGATACAATCTTGAAAGTTCATGGACTAAACTTGTAATTGAACAATTTTTTTTTAGTTATTCTCGACTTTTCTTTATTTATTTTTTTTCAAACTTTCCTTACATTAGCATTTCCCTTCAAATATTACCTACATAGGTTAAAGATGGCAAATCATAACTTAATTATGTGATTATGTCCCAATTAAACTTTTCGCTTAGTTATCCAAACAATTTTCATTAATTTGCATGATGTTCATCACATAGTGAGTGAGAGCTTGATAAAAGGAAAAAAAAATAAATACATAAAGAACAAAATTGAAACTTTTAAAAAATTCATACAAATAAATAAATAAAAATTGAAATTTGACTCAAAAAAGTAACCACAAACACAAATATTTGAACTGTTTTTTTTTTTTTTTTTTTTTTTTTTTTTTTTTTTTTTTCAATCCAACTCCTATTCTAAATAAGTATATTTGAGACCTCAATTAATGGTGGTATTTTTAAGTAAACCACTCTTTAAAGTTGGTGAGAAGACAATTTAAAAATAAAAAGAGAGTTAGTGTGAATTTATGTAAAATATATTACAAGAGAATTTTGCTTGCTCATTTCCTTGCACTCTCAAAAGGTAGTGTTTTTCATTTCAAATTTTCTAAACCTACCATATGCCTTTCTCCAAATTATGCATAGTTTTAGGGAAGGATAATTGAATATAGACATTTTTGACTAATTCTTCTGCACATTAAATAGTTGACAAAATTAATTTTGATTTAATAAATTTCATAAATTAAAATCATTATCATATAGACTACAATATTTTCATTTAAAATGATGGAACAAAATAAATATATGTAATCAATTTAGTCAGCTTGAAATTAATATTTTGAATAAATCATATATTGTTCACAAAAGAAGGGAGAGAAGAAAGTGTAAAACTCGATAATGAATAATTCATTAATTTGATATGAAAAAATATATTCTGGTTTACTTTTTCTTTGATTAGGAATCGATTATTATAAAGATGTTTGGCTCGTAATTTTACTAAGTATGGAACCGTATAAGCTGAAGTTCAAAAAATTTGTTTTGTGTAGCTAGTATATTATAATTATATATAGAGGCATTTTTTTTCAAAAAAAAAATGTATATAGAGGCATAAGCTATATATATATATATAAAATGTATTTGATTGGTATATTTTAAATTCTTTTTTTAAATGTATAGTCCGAGGGATAACTTTGAGAAACTTAGATTTATATAGCACTTATAATTAACAAAATTGCAATTATTCTAAACAAACTTATCTTTTATTTTACCCTCACAAATGAGTGAGAATGGAGATTTGAACTAAAATTTTACTTAACAATAATCATACGTAATTAAACTTTCTTTCTTTCTTTCTTTTTGGACAATTATTTAAACTCGACTTGAAATTTAAACTAATTGGTTCATTTTAAAATTTTGTGGAAATTTGGAAAAAGGAAAAAAAAAAAAAAATGAAAGTGTTTCTTTCCTTTTGACTTGACCAAAATGTTTGACCAATAGAATTAATTTAGGAGGTTGGGGATAAGGAGAAATAATCAAATATAAACTTTGACTCACATTCTACCAAACTATTAATTTACCAAATTTTCATATATTAATCATTACTTAATTCTTTATTTGTAATAATTTAATTATTTTTAAAGATGAAAAATACAATCGACAAATAATAAAAAATAATGTATTGAAGAAAATTAAAATTTAATACTATTTTGAAATTATGTTTCAAATATTTAAAATTTCATCATCAATTATTATCTTAAAAATGGTTAAAACACGTCGGATATTTTCAATACTAAATCAACATTTTAAATATGTAAATATTTATTTTATTTGAGAATGTGCCTTTATGTGTCAATATAACAAACATGTATAATTATTCTTAATTTTTTTTTTAGAAGATTCTTAATTTATATATGGGAACACCACATTATCGCCAAGATGAGCATAGTTCAACTGTAATTGACATATATTTTCGACTAGAAGGTCAAAATTTTGAATCTCCCACTTCCGATGTTGTTGAATTTAATAAATAAATAAATAAGCACAACATTATCCAGAAACCAACTACACATCCTCTACACAAACTAATAACTAATAGGACATTTAAAATTTAACTTATAAAATACTCATATTTATCACAATAATCAATATCCATAAAAATAATTTCACCCACCCAACCACTAAAATTCTCATATTTAATACTAATCTAGATTCATGTTTTCTTTTTTTAATGTTAGATTTGTCAAAACCTCACATATTTGGAATAAAATATCAGATCCTATTTTATAAATTTAATTTTTAAAATCTAAGTAACTTGAGAATTTCTATTACTTTTTTTTTTTTTTTTTTTTTGGAAGAAGAGAATTTCTATTACTTAGTAAATTTTAATAAAACCATACAAACGGCAATAAAATTGTAAAAAATATAACGATGGAGTTTGAAATAAAAATAAAAATATGAGGGGCGAAAATGTGAATCTAAACTTTAAAAAGATGTTAAATTTGAAATTTTCCACCGACAAAAAGTATAATGCACGGTTGGTTTGATTGTCGGTAAGTTACTCAACGACAGCTCGATGATACGAGGATTCACATTCAAATAAACTTTGATTAAACCAAGTTAGTTTTTGTTATTTTAATTAATTAATATACTGCAAAATCACGTGCTTTTTTTATTTCCAAAAAAAAAAAAAAAAAATCATGTGCTTTTTTTTTCCTCCCCTGAAACATAACACCACGTGGTATGTTTAAAGATTAAAATGTCGATGTCGACAAAAATGTCTATATCTCATTTTCATGAAAATGTCGACGTTGACAGATATTTCTAAAAAATATTTAAAACAAAAAGTTCAAAAAAATATTTAAATTAATATTGTCTCCATATTAGTTACATTTCGTTATCATTCTCTTTATGTCTTCTTGATTCTTTTACTGTTTAGTGGAAATTTCAATTTACCTCTTATATCGATGTCGAACCCATGAACGTATAAAAATGTCAATGTAAGTGTCGACATGTCGATGGAGATTTAATACGTTTTATTATTGTTCTTTTATTTAGTAATTGAAGGAAAAAAATTCAAACCATCGATTTTTAAGATGATAATTGAAATTTTATGAACTGATATTTTTAATTTAATTATATAAATATATATATATATATATTTTTAGAAGTTATTATTTTTGACAACATGTAGGGGTGGAAGGATTCGAACAACAAACCTTTCAGTCATCAGTACAAGTCTTATGTCAGTTGAGTTATACTTATGTTGACTTGAGAAGATAATTTATTAGGAGGCCATATGGACTAAGAAAATTTATATTAATAACATTGAAAATGTTTGTAACTGCTGAAATAAAACCGCTAAAGTGAGCATAATTCAACAGTAATTGACATATACCATCGACCAAAAGATCAGAGGTTCGAATCTTTCTACCCAAATGTTGATGTACTGAAGAGAGAGAAGAAAAAAAAAACGGTTGAAATAAAATCATATGGGTAGCCCAAGCCCAAATTGGCAGAAGCAATACAAAGTTGGAAATTGCGTTATAGTTGCGTTTTGCAAATAATATGATAAATGCTTTAGAAAAAAAAAAAAAAAAAAAGACGCATATAGATAAATATAATGATTATGTCTGTACTAATTTATATATATATATAACGTTTACGTTTGAATGGTGAATTTTTATAATAATTAATTTTTTATTAAGGACGTATTGAGATTTAATTAATGAGGAAAAGGATAGTAACGATTCTACTTCATTTTTGGAAGAAATGCTAATTAAATGACTCTTTTTTTTTTTTTTTTGAGAGAGAGAATAAACTTTTATTAAAAACGAGCAAAAGTTCTCAATGAGAAATCACCCGTGGGACAAGCTCCCCCACTATCGTGATAACACTACCTATATTAGAAGTATTAAAAAGCAATAACCAATCGGGAAAATAGTTTATCCAACACTAAGAAGACTGAACTCACAAGCTTTATGGGCTAGCATATGGGCCTTGAATGACTCTTTTTAAGTGGTTGATTTTAGAGTTATATAAATTTTAAAATAATTTTTAATTACCATAAATAATATGAAAAAAAAACATTGAAATGTGATTTTAATTGACTATAAGCATTTTCCCCATTTTTAAAATAACTTTGAACTCTTTGTCAAAAAAAAAAAAAAAAAAAACCTTTGAACTCAATGAGTATGTAATTTTAAAGAGAAGTATTTTTACTAAACATAGCATAAGAGTGAATTTTTGTGGACTTTGAAAAAAACATTTTGGAGTGAAACACTTTTTATATCAACATATTTGAAAGGTGCACCGAAAGCGCTTTTGAAACCTTTTTTATATTTTCAAAATCACTATACATTTAAACATTCTACCCCCAAAAAAAAAATTACATTCCATAAACAAGAGAAGAGCATTACAAATGACTTGCTTCATCGACAACCAAAGAAACAACACAGGGACGAAACAGACTCCATCCAAAAATTAAACTGACCACCACCCACATCAACACGGGCTAAAAGGTGTGCCACTTGGTTCCCTTCATGCCGCGAGAAGCTGACACGGAACAGAGAAGAAATTGGCAACTTTCAGTGCATATCAACAATTAACGAAGCAACCTCCAATCCATTTCCAAAGCCAATCTCAATCCATCCACCACCGACGATGTCCGAATTTCTCACACTCTCATGAACCTTTGTTGCAGCAAACATCACTCGCCCATCAGAGTCACAAGCAATCACGCCCAAACTTGCCCAAAAAATGTTCCAATCTAAACTCTGCATCCACATTCACTTTGAACCACCCCATCTTTTGAGAATATGAACACATATCCCCTCGTCTGCACAGTCTGCAACAACATCCCCAGATCAGTGCCCCTCAGAGTACCACGAAAAAACTTACAATGCCAAAATAAATACATATTTGACTCCCCTCCATCACCCCACAAAGCGCACACATAATGTTCAGATTATCAATTGTGGGCGGTCTATGTAAATAATAGAGCCTCAACAGAAAAATTTTAATTTTGTTCGGAATCCCCTTTTCCAACAACCCTTCCACCACCTAAGGATGACGGGCCTTGGGCAAACATATCCATTTGCCCAACCTGATACCCACTCTTAACCTAAAATAAATCCGACTTTTTTCATAAATGTCATATAACTTTATCCTTAGTCAACAAATACCGTAAAGGAATAGTGAGAATGAGACTCGTTCCACTGTCTAGAGGGTTGTAAGAACGAGACTAACATTCTAAACTATTTTGAATCTTTATGTTGCATCATACTTAAGACTATGCATGCCTAATCTTCTAAGTTAGGGTTCTGCTAAATATATGATTTATTAATATAGAGACTCAAAGCCACATCTTCAATTTGCTGAGAGAAAACAAAATAAAAAACCAAAACGGCTATTTCCTAAAATTTAGAAACAAATATTAAACATTTTGAAAATTTAGAAAAAAAAAAATTCAAATACTCCAAAATTGAACCAACTTAAATTAAAGATGAAAATAGAATTTAAACGCAACATCTCACCTGTAAAAAAAAAAAAAAAAAAAAAAAAAAAAAAAGAAGAAAATAAATCAAATGAAACAAAATCCCTTTCATTTACCAAATAAAACAAAAATAATTAGTTACTAAACTTTGTACATTCGAAGATTTATATGGAAACAAGTTTTTGAGTCATGGAAAGAGCCAGGAGGTCTCATTAAACGTGAAGTAAATAAAACGCTTCCCGTTTACATCAACGAACGACTTGTGAAATTACCATACTACCCTTCTCTCTCTCCTCTGCCCTTTTTCATCAGATCACTGTCAGTTCTCAGCCCATTTTATCTCTCAGATTGAGAGAGAAAAAGAAGAAACGAAAATGGCTTCTGGGTTTGGGATTTTGGTGCGAAAAATCCTCATTCCTTTATTTTTTCTTCATTTTTCTGTCTCTGGAAGTTCCGCGGCGGCCGGTGCGGCGGCGGAGTGCAATTTCTTCGCCGGAAGTTGGGTCGTCGACGAGACTTACCCGCTGTACACGGCGGCGAGCTGCCCGTTCGTCGAGCACGAGTTCAGCTGCGTCAAGAATGGCCGTCCTGATTCCGGCTACACCAAGTACAGGTGGCAGCCTCTCCACTGCGATTTATCCAGGTAAAAATTATAATTATTTATTTCGTTTTTTTTTGGTAAAATAAAATAAATAAATACATCTTTATGAGTGGAAAAGTATTGTTTAGCTTTTGCCTAATTTTGGTTGTCAAAAAAAAAAAAAAAAAAAAAAAAAACTTTTGCCTGATTTTGTTGATTGATTGCCTAAAAAGAATTTTTGGGTTTTATTTGGACCTACTACATAATCCCTATGCCAAAAAAAAAGTCAAATTTTGTTAAAATTGGTTGAAGGGAAGCTAATTTGATATTAAATTATTATTATTATTATTATTTTGAGTTGAACGACATTTGGGGTAGGAGGATTCGAACCCATGATAGACATATTGCACACACACTTTATGTCAGTCGAGCTATGCTCTTGGTCATAAAATTGTTATTTTATTAACATATTTAAAGATGTTGGCATGCCACTTTGAAAAAATTTGATTGAGATTCATGGATCCGTCGAGTATTATTCAGGCAACATCTTTCATATATCTAAATACGTTAATAATACAATGATCTAACCATGAATCAACTTTTTGTGATATATTTTTTTTTTAAATGTCTAATTTAGAATTTAGAATATATTAATGATAAAATTGAGATTTTTTTTTAAAGTTCTCAAATTGAGAATTGCCTAAAAGGTAAGGGACACCTAGGTATATTAAGTCACAAAAATTATATATATAATTTTTATTTTATTTTATTTATTATACATGGTATTAGTAGAAGATTATGGAAGGTTACATTATTTTCCTTTAATGGTGGTTGGCAAAACAAAAGGGCAATGCTGGTTGCATCCAAAATTTGAACTCGGAATGAAGTGACATAATGTAAAAGTTTAGGATTTAAAAGATATTTAAAGTCATTCTCACCCAATTATCATTTGGTAGCTTTTAAATGGTCCAACTCAAAACTATATCAAGTCATACTACGACCGGTCGTTATTTTACCTGTTGGCATTATTGAAGACTAATCGAAGATAAGACGTAATGCTCAAACTACAACTAAAAAAAGTGTAATATATATATATCGATTTATTATTATTTTTATCATTTGTCTTTTTGTTATTTAACTAAAATATGAGAATTTTCAACTAAATTGGGTGGTTTTTGCACTAAACAAAAATTAATAATACAAAAAAAAAAAAAAAAAAAAAAAATCGGTGGTTTCTTTTTTTTAATTAAATTAAGAAATGAAATAATAACAAAGATTCCTTTCACGTGGAGTATGTTTTCACTTTTCGCGATCTACGCGGAGGGTGAGATCGGAAAAGTGTGTGTCCATTTTTACCCCTATCTTTTTGCATTATTCCCTGTATATCCTTCCCTAGGCGACCGTCAAGGATTCAAGATGCAGGAGTTTCTAAACCATCCTGGCACACAAATTTACTACTTTGCCCTTTCTTCTCTCTCTCTCTCTCTCTCTTTTTTGAAAATTTCTCTAATTTAACTTAATTATACTTTTTAAGTTAAATTACAAATTTAATCCATCAACTTTGAAGCATGTGTCCATTTGATTCTTGAACGGTAAAAAGTGAATAGATCTCCGAATTTCGAATTTTAAAAATGTCTAATATGTCTTTCAACTTTCAATTTTGTGTTTAATATGTCATTGCCATATTCAATTTTTTTAAAGAATTAAATAATTTATTAGGTATAAAATTAAATTTTATGTCTAATAGAATTCAAAACTTAGTTTTGAATCTAATAGATTGATGTTTAAGAATTTATTTGACATTTTTTTAAACTTGAAAATTTAGGGCGCTCTAACCTCTTGATCAAGAGTATATGTTTTACGCCAGTTGAACACCTTTACTTGATTGTTAATATGAATGTGTGGTTGTTATTCTTCTTCTTATTATTATTGTGTTTTCAAATCTCTTTCTCACTTAGAGGTGTTTGGATTGAAGAGTTTGGTGGAGTTCAGTTGAGGGGAGTTAATAACTCCACCCACTTTATAAAAACCTTTTCTTTTATTGGTTCCAATTTAATAAAAATTCTCATTCATCTAAAATTAATGGCAATAACATTCTAATTACATTCTTTCTGTTTTAGGTTTGATGGAAAACTTTTCTTAGAGAAATTTAGAGGAAAAAGCATACTATTTGTAGGAGACTCGCTTAGTCGCAATCAATGGCAATCCTTGACATGCATGCTTCACTCTGCTGTACCGGATGCACCATACACTCTAACAAGGGTTGGAGATGTTTCCACATTCACTTTCACGGTATGTTAAATCTCACTATTTCAACATTTTTAAACACTATAAAAAAAAAAAATCACTTATTCACGTTACATTTCTATACGACAATAACTTAGATTATTAATGAATTGCAAAACCTATCTCTCTCTTGAAAGAGACATTAATAAATTTGGTGATTGATGGTTTGGTTTAGGAATATGAAGTGAAAGTGATGTTAGAGAGAAATGTATACCTAGTAGATGTGGTGAAAGAAGAGATTGGAAGAGTGTTGAAGTTGGACACCATTAATGGAGGATCGGCTAAGCTATGGCAAAGCATTGACTTCCTTGTTTTCAATACTTGGCATTGGTGGAACCGCAGAGGACCATCTCAACCGTAAGTATCGAGTACTTCTCCTTCTCTCTGTTGATTTCAAATAATTTCGAATTTTGAACAAATCACTCTCCAACGTTACGTTGTCAGTGAGATTTGATTTACAAATTTCAATTTTGTGCTAAAAAAGTTGTGTGTAACAGATCCGTGAACTTTAATTTAAAGCTAAATTATAAGTTTATAATTATTATTTTTTTTCAGTTGGGATTATATTCAAATAGGAAAAGAAGTATTGAAAGACATGAATAGAATGGTAGCTTTTGAGAAGGCTCTCACAACATGGGGAAGATGGATTGATCTCAACATTGATCCTCAAAGAAATAAGGTCTTTTTCCAAGGAATTTCTCCATCCCATTACAAGTAAGTTCTTCACACTTAACTAATTTTATTTTATTATTTTTTTTTCTCAAAGAAACAATTTTTAGAAAATATTCAAATATGAAAATTTAAATTTCTTGAGAGCTTAGTGGGGTCACATCAATAAAACCTACATTATTAGTTTTCTTTTTCTTCTTAATTTTCATTCTCCATACAAATAATAATAATAATAATAGTCAAACTATAACAACCATATGAATGAGTGGCACTATTAATCAAAATTATTTGGCATAATTTAACAATAATTGAAGTTTGCGTAATAGATTCAAGCCAACCTAACAACGTTTTTTGCCGTTTGTTTTATGCATTTTTCTTTAAAAAGAAATATAATTTACCTTTTTCTTTTTTTGAGTTCAAGAAATATAATTTACTTGTTTTGTGATTTATTCTTTTAAAATATTTATTTAAAAATTGCCATCTAATTATAAGAATTCTCTTAACTAGTCGCAAACACAAAAGAAAAAAGGAAAAAAAAAATACAAGCAAAGTATTATTGGTTATATAATTATAATTATTATTTAAGTGTAGGATTTAAATTGTAATAGTCCACAACTAAATATATGTTTCGGAGTGATTTGAAAATTACTTTTGTCAGGTTCGAAATCACCCAGAAACATACCTTTAATTATTCGAAATCTCATGTTTGATTTTACACTTTCAAACGTGATTTTCATATTATAAAAAATGATTTTGAATTATTGAAGACAAGTTGACAAGTTTCAGGGTGACTCTGAATATGAAAGAAGTAATTTTAACCATTTCAAAATCAAAATCACACTGGACCCGTTTGGTAACGTTCTCATTTCTTGTTTCCGTTTCTTCATTTTTAATAAAGAAAAATAGAATTTCATAACCCTAACACCTATACATTCAATAATAATAAACCTATATTCTTATTTATGTTTGGAAAAAAATGGAAACAAGAACAAAAAAGGAGAAATTAGTTTTAGTTGTTCCCAAAAGTTCTATACAAATTTTGGAAGTGTTTGTAAAAAATGAGAAACAAGAAACATACATAGTTATTAAATGCATAGATTTCTTAATAAAATTAAAAACAAGAAACAAGAAATGAAAACGTTACCAAACGGGTCCTGAAGGTTTCCTAAAACTTCTAAAAAGTACTTTTAAGGAGTAAAAAAGACTAACATAAAATAAAAATCACAATTTAAAACTGAGACTGGTTCATGATGTAAATAACAGTGGGACTCTATGGGGAGAACCAAGGGCAAAGAGCTGTGCAGGGCAAACAGAACCGGTGGCCGGTTCCGTGTATCCGGGCGGGTCGCCGCCGGCCGTGGCGGTGCTGAAGGCGGCGCTGAGCAAAATCACGAAGCCGGTTCACCTACTGGACGTGACAGACCTATCACTGCTGAGAAAAGACGGTCACCCTTCCAACTATGGCTTAGGTGGCAGAACCGGATTGGACTGTAGCCATTGGTGCCTCGCCGGTGTTCCTGATACTTGGAACCTCATCTTTTACAATCTCATTATTTAAAAAATAAAAAATAAAAAAAACCCAATTTCTTTAAAAAAATAAAATATTACATTTCCTTTTTTAAATTCTTATTAAAATTTTACAACACAGTGATTTGGATAAAGTTTTAAAATTGATATTTTTCAAAAAGGAACTTTTTCTTTTTACTCTTTTTTTTTTTTCCTTTCCATTTTGGGGCACGATAAAGGAATTATGTGTGTGGCCTTTTGTTTAATGTTTTTGGTACTCTTTTTATTTTATGAGTTGGATTATGAGATTATCTATTTTGTTGGTGTATTTTGTGGGATATTTGTGCCTCTATTTAATTTATGAAATTTAAAGAATTTTAATTATGTCTTTGAAATAGCTTGTCTTTAGATTGATCATAACCGCAATACGGTGATGTTTCTTTTTTAGTTTAAATCGATTCGTATTCATTTTACATAGAGAAAGAGTTAGATCGGAGAATAGAAACATTCTTATAGTAATTGTAAAGGCCAAACTAAACCACTATGAAAGGTTAAATCGTCCCCTCTTCTTTTTGGGGGTAAATGACTAAATAGTCAAACTTTAAAATCTAGGGATCATGTAGGAATCTTAATACATTGAGATAATTTAACCTAGCATTTGAAATGTGAGATTTAAATAACGAAATTCAAAGTTGTTAGTGATAGCCATTTTAATTTAATTTTGAAAATGTATCAAGTTTTGAGATACTTGATCAAATTTGAGATTTAATTTAATAAAATTATTTTTCTTTATATATCTAAAACTTAGACCATGAGAGGAGGTGATAGTTCACCTTTGGAGAGGTTATATGGGTGTCTTCAAAGTTTTAGGTTTGGCAATTTTTTTTGTTCTTTTTAATAAAGTTTTAGGCTGCCAAGTCAGAAGTAAAAAGATATATATTTTTAAATATATTGTTATTACAAATCAATTTTTTTTTTTTTTAATGTTTTTACTTATATTAAACTCACAACTTAGTTTTAAAACTTTAGTACATAATAACTTAATCTCTTAAGTTTACAAATTGTGATACCATAATTTTTTTTTAAATATCTTTTTGGTTCATGAGTTTTGAAAAATATGTGTTTGGTTCATAAATTTTCAAAATAGACTTTTTTAATCTATAAGTTTTGAGAAATGGATTTAAAAGGTCCATAAGTTTTCAAAATGAATATTTTTAGTCCTAAGTTTGAGAAATATGTTTAAAAGGTCTCCATATTATTTTTTTAAAATTATTTATATTAAATTTTTAATTTAAAAATAATTCAATATTAAAAAATAATAAACAAAAATATTAATTTAAAAAAGTTGAAAAAATAGTATGAAAGACCTTTTAAACATATTTCTCATGGACTAAAATATATTTTTTTCCTTTTTTTTTTCTTCTTTTGGTAACATTGCAATGGAATTTCTCATATATGTAGATTGATTAATCTCTCCTAAAACAAATATTTCATGAATTATAAGAGTTAAATCTCAATATACTAAAACTAAATAGACCAACACGAGCATAATTTGTACTAATGACCAACATGTCTGTGATTCAAATCCACATTCCCACATGTTGTAAAAAAATAAAATACTAAAACTCAATAGTTCACCTTAAGAGAGTTTTTTCACAAATTGGATCAAATCGTTACCAAGTTTTAACTTACAATGATTAAGCCATTACCTATCAGATTTATGGACTAAATCGTTACTAATTTTACGAGTATGTGATTAAATTATAAATTAAATCAAAGGATGATCAAGACTAATATATATATATATATATATATTTTTTTTTTTTTTTGAAGTTTTTTTTTTTTTTTTGAAAAGGTGTTTGAATTTTTTATTTTTTTATTTTTTTTGAGAAGGTGTTTGAAGAAATTAAAAGAAAAGAAAAAGAAAAAGAAATGAGTGGATGCAGGCTTTGCAGCTTTGAAATCGATGTTCCTTCCATATATATATATTCTCTTTCTACTGCAACGTTTTCCTCGATCTTCCCACTCCACTCGCAAATTCAACTCCCCAGCTTTCCCGCTTCTCTTCTCTCTTTTCACCTCCTCCTCCGCCCATGGCCTTCTCCGCCGCCCGGTTCTGCGGCGGCCTTATGTTTCTCATTTCTCTGCAAATCTTCCACCGCCGTGGGGCCGTCGTCGGAGACAGTTCTTCGACTGGGCGGCTGAAGCATGGGAATAATAATAATGATGGGTGTGGGTTTTACGAAGGCAGCTGGGTTTACGACGTGTCGTACCCGCTTTACGACGTGTCGAATTGTCCCTTCGTCGGAGACGGATTTAACTGCCGGAAGAACGGCCGCCCGGACTCCGACTACCTCAAGTTCCGGTGGCAGCCCAGTCGCTGCGACCTCCCCAGGTACCCCTTTCTCCAATCAAGTACAATTATTCGTTTTTTGAATTTTTTTTTTATTGGATTTTGATTTTTTTTAACGAGGGGAGTATTTGATCCACCGAACTTTTGATTATTTGCACGGATATTGAATTGATATTAACGTTTTTAACATTTTTTAAAATTTACAATAAATTCAAATGTTAATATATAGGTTAAAAATCACTTTTAGTCTCTAAATTCTCATAAAAGTAACAATTTGGTTCCTAAACTTTGATTTGTAATGATTTAGTCTCTATACTTTCAATTTCGTAACAACTTAGTCCCTTATCAATTTAGTCATTGTACTTTCAAATTTGTAACAATATAATCCTTTTTACAAAAAAAATCATCAAAATTATATGTCAATTTTTGTTATTTAATGATTAAACCTTGTAGCTTTAAAAACATATTGGGTCCCAAATTAGTTTATTAATTTATCTACGTAAGAAATTTCATTAAATCTTTACATTAATTTTCATGATAGGGACTAAATCGTTACAAATTTGAAAGTACAAGGACTAAATTGTTACTTATTGAAGTTCAGGGACTAAATCGGTACAAAATTGAAAGTATAGGGACTAAATCGTTACAAAATTGAAAGTACGGGGACTAAATTGTTATAAATCAAAGTTCAGGGACCAAATTATTACTTTCATGAAAGTTTAGAGACTAAAAGTGATTTTTAACCTAATATATATATATAATATTGAGTACATCAACATTTGAGGTGGGGGGATTCGAACCTCTGAGCTCCTAGTCGAGAGTATATGCCAATTTTGATATATATATATATATATATTCAAGTTTGGTGGATGACTATTTTGATACTTTTTAATTTTATTTTTTCATTTATAACTCAAGCTTAAAACTACACTTAATGAATTTATTGAAATAATATATATATATATGTGTGTGTGTGTGTGTGGGAAAAAGAACTGAAATAATTTTTTTTTTTTTTTTTGGAGAGAAACTGAAATAGAATTTTGGAACTAAAACAATGTAATTAAAAATGTAAGGAGTTGATAAGCTAGTATTTAAAGAGGTGGTTCCTTTTCATCGTATGAAAACGATGTCGTTCCAATTTTGGGGACATTGATATCGACATATAATCCAGTACATGCGTGCACGTCAAACAATTATAGTGGCTTATCATCTCATCCATACATTTTTTAATTGATGAATTGATGAATAGATTCAACGGTGGAGATTTGCTGGAAAGATACAGAGGGAAGAAGATAATGCTGGTGGGAGACTCACTGAGTAA
The DNA here is from genome assembly GCA_017139565.1 of Luffa aegyptiaca. Taxonomy (NCBI): domain Eukaryota; kingdom Viridiplantae; phylum Streptophyta; class Magnoliopsida; order Cucurbitales; family Cucurbitaceae; genus Luffa; species Luffa aegyptiaca. The sequence continues at coordinate 6,140,831 of CM029405.1, read as the reverse complement.
TAACATGTGGCAGTCATTAACATGCATGCTTCACAGTACTGTCCCAAATTCCACTTATACCCTCACCACCAACCAGTCTCTCTCCACATTTTTCTTTCCTGTAAGTTTTTAAATTTTTAATTTTAAGAATATTGTTTTTTAAAATCATAAAAATAAATAGGTTACTTTCAATGTCACCGCAATAGATCTTTCAGTTTCAATGAGTGTTTAATAGATTTTTAAATTTTTAATTTCGAGTCTAACAAGTTTATGAACTTTAGAGAAATTCATGAATCTATTAAACACAAAATTTGATGTGTGAATTATAAAAATGTCGAAGAGACGAGGGATCTATTAAATACATATTCTTTGGTGTGTTTTTTGTTTTTTTAGTTCAAACTCATAAAATTGAAAGTTTAAAACCTATTAGACACCGTTTTTAAAATTCAAAGATTTATTTGATACCGACATGACGGTTTAGAACTATTAAACTTGTAATTTAACCAAAAAGTTTTTGATTTGATGGGGATGATATGTGAATGTAGGAATATGGGACATCAATCATGTATTTGAAAAATGGGTTTCTAGTGGACATGGTTCAAGAGACAATTGGGAGAGTGCTGAAATTGGATTCCATTAGCAATGGAGATCAATGGAGAAACGTTGACTTGTTGATCTTCAACACTTATCATTGGTGGAGTCACAATGGCCATTATAAGACGTAAGTAGAATCCTAATTCATTCTCGCTTTGCAATTTCTTAGCAAAAGAAAACAAGAAAACTTTTTATGACGTTCGACTTCCTTTCCTGTCTTCAAAATTTCAAGTTTATTTCATTTTTCATATACATGACCTTTTGGTCGAAAATATATGTCTTGACTAGTTGAACTATGTTTAGGTTGACTAACTTTAAACTTCTTATTTCATCTAATTATAAACCGTAAATTTCAATGAGTTTGTGAAATCGTTACAAAGTCGAAACTAAATAAAAATATTTATTCCTTTGTATAGATGGGATTTCTTCCAAATAGGGAACAAAGTGGTGAAAGAAATGGATAGAATGGAAGCATTCAAGATTGCTTTGACAACTTGGGGCAAATGGCTGGACTCCAATCTGGATCCTTCTAACTCCACTGTTTTTTTCCAAGGTGTTTCTGCAGTTCATATTGAGTAAGTTTTTTTTTCCTCCCTTTTTTTATTCATTTATTTATTTTTACATTTATCGTATTCAATTGGTTTTTTTTTTAAAAAAAAATTTGATTTTTTTTTACAATATGTGGAGTAGAGGGATTCGAACTACAAACCTTGTGGTCATTAATATAACTCTGTGTCAATTGAGCTATACTCTTGTTGGCAAAAAAAAAAAAAAAAACAACTTTGATCGACAAACAATCAATCAAAATATCCTTAAAAGATATTTATAGTTTTAGTAAAAAATATTAGATTAAAAACTTCTCATTACCCAATCCAAAAAATTAATTTTTTTTTAAGAAAACATACCCACATACAATCAACAATACATCCACAAAGATTTTTTTTGGTAGTTTTCATTAAAAAAAAAAAAAAAAAATCAAAACATCTCACAATCAAATGACCCACAAACATTTCATGGGGAGAGAAAATGAAAAAAACACAAATGGGTTAGAATAAATTACATGGATTTGAATGTAAGACATCCTGTTAATTGATACCATACCATTGAACTTGAAAGTTTAAAGTTGCTTGACTATGATAAATTTAATATTATATCAATATTTTGAAAAAACATACCTAAAAGATCCTTGTTATTTTCAAATTCAAAAATCTCAAAAAAAAAAAAAAATCCTCAATTATTCTTATGATTATGTTTTTTTTTTAGTTTAACAACATTTTGAGTATGAAAATTTAAACTTTGGACCTCTTGGTCAGGAGTATATACCAATTACCGCTGAACTATGCTCATTTTGACGATTATGCTTTGTTTTAGTGGCAAGGATTGGTCAGGAGTATATACCACATCAGGCAAATTTGGTTAATTTGTTGAACTATGCTCATTTTGACGATTATGCTTTGTTTTAGTGGCAAGGATTGGGGAGAGGCATCAACAAGGAATTGCCAAGGAGAGAAGCAGCCAATAAAGGGGCCAAGCTATCCAGGGCCAAGCGTTGAAGGAGAAGACATAGTGAAGAGCGTCCTAAACGACGTCGTGACGCCTGTGCATTTGCTTGATATCACATTGCTGACTCAGCTTAGAAAAGATGGGCATCCTTCCAATTACACTGCCAATTCTACCCCTGTTGATTGCAGCCATTGGTGCCTCCCCGGTGTTCCAGATACTTGGAATCTTATCCTTTTTGCCACTTTATTTGCAAACTGATCCTTTTTACTAATTTATTTCAAAACTAACCTTTTCTCTCTCTCTCTGATTTCATGGGGAAGTTTGTTGTTTGAAAATAATATTAAGAAGATTAAGTGCCGAGTTTAAGTATAAAAGTTTGGTACAAGCGATTGAGATTGTTTAAGTTATCTCTATACTCACAAAATTGTGATATACATTTTTTTTTTTTTTTTTTTTGAGTTCAACAATATTTGAGATCGGGGATTCAAACTTCTAACCTCTTGGTCGAGGGTACATGCCAATTACCGTTGAACTATGTTGGCTTTGGCAATTATGATATACACCCTATGATCTTAGTTTGTTATTCTTTCTGCACAAACGAATGAAACACAGTGAAGTTGATTAACATTTCATTCTATAATATATTCTAGATAACACAACATGTTCCTTGATGTGTTTTCTCTAATGATTAGTTGACTTATGTTTTCACAACAAAGACTAAATCATTACAAATTTTAAAGTTCATAAATGAAATTGTTACATATTAAAGTTCAAAAACTAAATTGTTACAAAAATGAAAATATAGAGACTAAATCGTTATAAGTTAAAAATTCAATGACTAAGGTCCCGTTTGATAACCATTTCATTTTTTGTTTTTGAAAATTAAGCTTATACACACCTATTTTCATTTATAAGTTTCTTTGTTTTAGTATCAACCTTCTTCATTATTTTCAAAAATCAAGTCCAATTAAAAAAAAAAAAGTAGTTTTCAAAAACTTGTTTTTGTTTTTAGAATTTGGTTAGGAATTCAAATGGATCCTTAACAAGGATGAAAGTCATGGTAGGAAATTTAGGAGAAAACAAACATAATTTTCAAAAACAAAAAATAAAAAACCAAATGGTTATTAAACAAGACCTAAATAGTAAGTTATAACTTTTATGAAACTTTAAAGACCATGCATTTTAACCTTTTTCATTTTTCTAACTTTTTTTTTTCTTAAAAAAAAATGACATTTTTTTTTACAATTTTTTAAAAACATACATTCACTGTTAATATCTAGGAATCTCTATAAAGGTAAAAAATTTATATTTTTTTTTTTAGTTCAACAATTTTTTGAGGGGAGATTCAAATGTTATCCTCTTTTGGTCGATGGTAGATATTGATTACTCTTGAGCTATATAGTCCAATGTGCAAGAAAATATTTTTCTTTCTCAAAAAAAAAAAAAAAAAATTAAAGAAGATACTTTCTGTGGTTCAAATCTTCAATCCTACATATTATCAAAATATATATATATATATATATACTTTAAAAAAAAAAAATGGAAGAAAATAAAAATAAAAATCTTACCTTAATATTTCAGTCCATCCTCAGCAATTTTTTTTTTTTCTTTTTCTATTTTGTTTAATTTTACTTTGACTCTTCACCTTTGACCTGGTCGCAACAATGGAGAAGAAGAAGAAGCAAGCAGAGCAGACCAGAAAAATTTTCCATTTTTTCGTAAATTTTATTTGACCCATAAAAAAAAAATTCGGCTGAGAAGACTATCTTCTTCTCTTCTTACTTATTCAACACTCCACCAGATTCCTTCCTTCAGATTCTTCGGTATTTAACCGCCATGGCATTGATTCTCTCAACTTTCCCATTTCCCCTTCATCTTTCTCCCATTTCCTCTCCCAAACTCCATCAATTTCCCCTTTTACCTCTTCCTTCAAAAACCCTAATTCCCAAATCGAACCCTAACCGATCCGTGAAGATGATGGTCCGAGCCGAGAGTTTTCAGAGCCTGGCATCGGCGGCTGTGAATCTTGTTCAATCGAGTCCCGCCACTTGGCAGTCGGCCTTACTCAGCAACCTGCTGATTTTCGTCGTGGGTTCGCCGATTCTGGTCTCGGGGTTGTCTGTTTCTGGCATTGCTTCTGCTTTCTTGCTCGGTACTCTCACATGGCGTGCTTTTGGGCCCTCTGGTTTCCTTCTTGTTGCTACCTACTTCGTTATTGTTCGTCTTTGTTCCCTCTTGCTGAAATTCGACTTTAGTTTTGTTTGATTGGTTGAGTTTTTGGTGGGGTTTCGTTTTCTTTAGCATTTTTCTGGATTGAATCGGTTGTTTTATTGGTTTTGGCGTTTGTGTTCTCTTTCATTCGTTTTGATTCCTGGCATTGGAATGGTTTGTGGTTTGGATCAATTTCTCTGTTCTTTTTGTTGTGATTGAATAATTCTAGTATGTTTGTATCCATCTGTTTAGATGATCATTTCGAAGACAAATAGTTAAACCTTAGGGAGTTTGGATGCTTTCTTTTTCACATTTGCTTCAGATTAATGTAATGGAATACTTAGAACGTTTTTCGGTCGTGAATTGATTCTCGAAGTACTGGTATTTGAATCTTCATGTCATATGCAGAGCTCATGAGGTTGATTGTCAAGTTCAAGACTAACTTGATTGCCATTATACTATAACTGCTACTGGCTCTCGTATTAAAATTCTTCTGAAGGAAAACCACTCAACGGCCATTCTACCAATCCTCTGAAAGTTTAAAATCCACCTGCAAACTTCATCACACTAGCAATCTTGCCTGGTCCAAAAACTGGTCATACGTCCAATTTCTATTATCCATTATTTTTCATGGCTCAAAAAATCCTCTTTTCATAAGTTCAGTTCTAACTTTTTGAACCTGGCTACTAAGATTGAGATTGTTGTTACAACTTTCAAAATCTTGTTGCTCTGTGTTTGAGAAAGCCTTTATCCCAGTGCAAGTATTAGTACCTTTGCTCCCCTATTCTTTACATTTGCTTTGGTGACTGGAAGCCACTTACAGAACTGCCTCTTTCCACAACGGTAATAGTTCTCCTGCTAAATCCTAAATTTTTGTTTCTTAGGGAACAGCTGCAACAAAGGTAAAGATGGCCCAAAAGGAGGCACAGGGGGTTGCTGAAAAGAGAAAAGGGAGAAGAGGACCCGGTAGTGTTATAGGATCCAGTGCTGCTGGTTGTGTTTGTTCTTTACTCATGATAAATAAAGTTGGGGGAGAAGCATTCGCACAACTCTGGCGACTTGGTTTTGTTGCCAGTTTTTGTACTAAACTGAGTGATACTGTCTCAAGTGAAATAGGGAAGGCGTATGGTAGAATAACGTGAGTACTACTATATCTTTGCTTGGACTGGATGAAGCCCTTTTTATGCTGTTATTTACTTCTGCACGCTCTTTGATATATTCAAACTTTGAAACTTTTGAAATTTGAATAGCAATACGTGCACCTATATGGTCCTGGAAATTCCTAAACCATTTTTAAGATATTTGCCTAAGTTGTCAAAAGATGTCTGGATTCTTCATTTTGGTTTTCCTTTTCTACTAATTATCAATTTCTTGAGTTTGTACTTTTCAGGAGAATTTTCTAACTATTCTTTATTATATTTCCAATGAACACTATATAAGTTTATCTGTGAAATGGGAATTTATAATCTGGTTGGACGTTTTCAAATCTAGTTATATGAAGTTTTTGTTTTTTCAGTTCCTTCTTACAAACATTTTATGTGTTTTACTAATGTTTCGTTTATAATCAGGTACCTGGTGACAACATTTAAGGTTGTTCCTCGGGGAACAGAAGGGGCTGTCAGTCTCGAGGGAACCTTTGCTGGACTCTTTGCAGCAATCGCTCTTGCATTCGTTGGCTGTCTTTTGGGTGATGTAATTATTTATTGTTGTTCTTGCCACACTCCTGAACTATACTGCTGCTCTATCTTTTTTAGAAAAATTTCCATCTAATTTTATAATTTTCCCCTGTTCATTTTTTTTCGAGATCTTTACTAGCCATGCCTGAAATTTCCTAGTCATCCTTTGTTCTGGTTTTTTCTTTCCAAAAGTTCAAATTTATTTCAGTACATTTTTTTAATTTGTAATCTACCTTAATTTCTCCTCAGCCAACCTCATGAAAAAGCTTAACTTAAGCGTGGCTAGTAGTCAATTGTTTTCCATATTTTAAGAACTCTACTGGCTAATTACAAGAGCTCTTCTCAAAATTCTGATTCCTTCCCCGCATTATATTTCTATAAAAATTACACACTTCCTGTTATTTGGATATGCATTTAGATTTCTCTTTCAATGTTGATGCAGGTAACTGCACCTGAAGCAATTGTATGTGTTATAGCTTCACAGATTGCTAATCTTGGTGAAAGCATCATCGGTGCTGTCCTTCAAGAGAAGGAGGGATTTCAGTGGGTAAGTAACTGAAGTTTGTGATCCGCTGATTGCCTTAATTTCATTGTGTTGTTTGTTTATAGATTTCTTCTACTGTTATTGCCTGCTCTTATGTATCATCGTCGCTTTAGTCGTCAAGAACGATGAGTTTGAGTCTGAAAGTAGCTTGGCTGACAGCCTTGATTGGTTTAAATCTTAAGGCAACTGCAAAATTAGTAGGTAGATAAGAAGGATTCGGCTAAGGGTTAAAAAAACACCTAGATCAACATAGGCTCATTTTTCTCGACCCTTCTCAGTCGACCGACATGTCTCCCGTTTCTATTATGATCTGGTTTTACTTCTTTGATCCGCCTGGTTCTGGAAAACTACTATTCTGATCCATTCTGATTCTGTTTGCAGCTCAACAATGATGTTGTTAATGTCATCAACATATCCATGGGCAGCATTTTGGCTGTCTTGATGCAGCAACTCATACTTGGTCACTGACATTCATAATCAGATGGAACTCACCTTCAATAGTTAGTGTTCTCTTGTATTTTCATTCCATTGACAGGAAAATTGTAAGAAAACTGCAACTGGTAGATGGGAATATCAAATCCTACCCTCGGAATCGTCTCGAAGAATTGCTTCGATTAAATTCTTGCTTTGAGAATGGCCACTGGTATTCGACAGCGGCGAGCGAAGTGCAGTTACAGGGTAATTTTGTAGCTTTTAAGATGGTGACTGTAAATTCAATGTTTTAACCTCTGAAATCACTTTGTAGTTAATTATTCTTTTCTTTTTCTTTTTTATGGAAGAATCATACATAATTGTATTTGTAGGGAATGGAAAAAAGTTGCACTACTTTTTCATATTTCTTCTTGTTTTTCTTTATGTATAGAAGAATAAAGTGATATAGGTAACATTGATTTATTTTGAGTTCTACCAGGCAATTCTGTTCTGATTCACTAGGGAACTCAATTTTTCATTTAAAACTCTTAACTAAAATTGAGATGCGACATACTAAATTCCTGTTTACATTATTGTTTGTGACAATGATAAAATTTTAATGAGTTTTCATCTCTTTCAAAAGGAACGGCTTGTAAATTCCTGTTTATATTATTTATCTTCTGAAAAGAAAGTTCTCCTTTTCGAGGAATTTGGAACAGTTTTGCTTTTATTATTATTGTTATTATTTAATTTTTCTAATAGCAGTTTTTAGGAGTGTTTTGGGTTGTGGTTTAAAATTAATTCAAGTTAGAAATGGAAATCATATTGGAAGTAAAAGTGAATAATTTTATATTATCGTTGGGTGGTTGGATTTTTCAGATTTTTTTAGTCAGTTTTTTAGCACCTCCAAGTATTACTACCAAATAATAATTTATTTCCTCAATACAATTTTCTATTAAAGGATATTATAAAATAAAAAATAGGACAAATTACACTTTTGGTCCCTGAAGTTTAGGTATAGTGTCTATTTGGTCCTTGTTAGTTTTCAAAACTAACACTTTAGTCCCTGGAGTTTGAAAAATAGTTCTAAATGGTCCCTAGCGTTAATTGACCATTAGTTGACCTAATGTAAAGATGATGTGGTCGTTAACTAGTGACGAGGTTCTGCTGAAGTGGTCTTTTTAAATGAGTTGACAAATAAATATTTATTTTAATTATGTGGCACTTTCTATTTCTTAATCTTTGTCTTATTCCTATTCCTTCTTTCTTATTCTGCGTCTTCCATCTCCTCCTTCAGTAAATTCGTCATTACTGTCCTGATAGTAGTTCTTGCTAATTGGTGCTTCAGATTGGAGTGTTCATCCTTTATTTATTCAATCGTCCTCGCTAATTGCCATTGTTGCCATGATTTTAACATCACCTAAACTTCTATCACCGTCGTATATCTCTCCAAACTATAAACTCTAATATCTATTTTTAGTGAAATTGTATTTTAATTGGTGCATAAAACTCAGGTCCATCCTTTCATGAAATATATCATTGCTTTGTTATTGTTGAAAAATCAGATTGAACTCCATTAAAATCAAGCATTCAATTGTTGAAACCCAAAATTTACACCACCATTAATGATTTGACCAAATACAAGTTTCATTCTCGATTTTTGAATCCTAAGACTCTCACTTTCTGGGAACAAGGTTTGTAGTTCTCAAAGGTGGTTAGCTAAGTTCTCCAGAGACCCTTCCGGTAACAATGGGGTTAACAAAGGAGCCAAGCATGAAGAATTTTCAGTCATCATTCTTCAGCTCCTTCACCTTTAGCTTAGTGAAGGACCAGTCATCGGCAAAACCCACTGGGTCGAAGCTTCCACTTGGGTAGATAGGTCGGTGACTGGCGATGGTAGTTCTCAAAGGCACCAATCAACTAGATTTGGAACGATCCATAATTCCTCTTGAGCGAAATTGCACAGAGGATAGTCGAGGGTGATGTTGGGAGGAGGACGGCCACGACTTCCTTTGCCAACTCATTTAAAAATGTCACTCAAGCCGACTCTCATCGCTAATTAACTGCCACATCATTCTTCCTTTAGGTCAACTAACGGTCAATTAACCCTCGGGACCATTTAGAATTATTTTTCAAACCTCAAGGGCTAAGGTGTTGCTTTTGAAACTTTGGGGACCAAATAGACACTAACTCTAAACTTTAGGGACCAAAAGTGTAATTTACCCTAAAAATAAAAACACCATATAATTTTAATGGATAAGAAATATGATACCTTACAGCAATTGTCATTAAATGTCATTAACATAACTTATATATGCTAATACTTTTTTTAGTTCAACAATATGTGAGTGTGAAGAATTTAACATTTGACCTTTTGGTTAATGAAGGTTGGCATATATGCTGAGGCAATAATGACTAATTATTGTAGTATATCATTTTTCTTTTTGAGCTCAAATATAAGTGGAGTAACCTCTCACCTCTTGGTCGAAGGCACATACTTAACGTCAGTTAAACGTTGCTTAGTTTGACAGTGGTAGTATATCGATTAACATCATCCATCTATGTGTTTACTGTATCAATATATTGATAAATATAAATACACCATGGATAAGTATACAATAAAATGATGAAGGATATAGGAACGTAGATGAATAAGCTTCTTTAAAGTTTTCTTTGCTCAAAAGAAAATGATGCAGAGAGAATAAAATAAGAATTAAACAGTTTGCATCATAACTGCAGAGAAACAGATTGATATCAGAGTCAGAATAAAGCCAAAATTTACCTAACCAATACCCATGAATTATGAGGTTGAATTCCATATAATATCATTACTGTAAAAGGAAAAAGGAAGCAGACAGATTATACAGATAAATGCATTGTTTTCAACGCCCATAACCATTAAGTTTCTACCTAAAACTTGCACTTCTTGTTTATCAAATTCTTCACTTTCATACCTTTTTCACATGACCATGCCATCTTCTCCTCAAGAAGTTGTTCTTGCCAGCTCTCCTGATGGCCCCATTGTTGCCTATGATGCCTCCACAGGCATCCCTCTAGCCAGCTTCAACGGTAGCCGTTCGCCTCGCCGTGGCATCACCCGGGCCGGGAGAAGTTTCATAGCCGTCTCCCACATCTGCCCGGTCACTGCTTCGGGTTCGATCCACCTTTACAATTGGTGGACTTCATCTGCCTTCCAAAGCCTCACTGTCCCTGAACCTGTTGCCCCTCTCACAGCCACTCCTGATGGTTTCTATCTGTTTGCTGGTGGCCTTTCAGGCTGCATCCATACTCTCTCTCTTCCATCAGGGGATGTTCTAAACTCTTTACCTGCACACAAAAAACCAGTCTCTTGCCTTAAACTTAGTGCTGATGGGTCACTTCTCATATCAGGTGGGGATGATGGCACAATTGTTGTCATCCCAATCTTTCAACTTGTACAAACCAAACCACAAGATGATTCAACCAAACACATTCTATATCAGTTTTCAGCACATGCTGATTCAGTGACTTCCATTTACTCTGGCATGGGAATGTCCAGTTCCCAAATAGTCTCCTGCTCATTGGATGGCAGATGCAAGTTCTGGAGCTTGCTCTCAGGGAAAGCCTTGCACACTGTGGCGTTCCCTTGTGCCATTTTCAGTGTAGTCTTAGACCCAACAGAAACAGAGCTTTTTGCTGCAGGATCCGATGGCTTGGTGTACAAGAGCTCATTGAGGCATAAAAACAAACACCTTATGGGCACAGACTCTGAACTAATTCCACCAGCATCCGATGACCTGGCGTACAAGCGCCCATTGAGGCATAAAAACAAACACCATGTGGGCACAAGCTCTGAACTAATTCCATGGGCGCCAAGACACGATAGTGCAGTGGTCTCTGTAGTCATAGTCAATGAAGGAAATCACTTAATATCTGCAGCAGAAGATGGGAGCATGTGGGTTTGGCAAGTGAACGAAGGGCAGGTCATAATGGCGCTTGAAAACGAGATCGGAAGCATAAGTGATTTGGTGATGGCCACAGACAAAAGCCATGGAAAAGAACAGAGTGTTAGAATCGGCAGCCATGGCAGAGCATTGGAATGTGAGAGCTTTAGATTACCCAGCAGGATGTTGGGCTTGGGCTTGTCAATAAATCAAATAGTTGCTATGCAAGGTGCGTTGGCGGCGGCCGGAAGCGATGTGAGGAGAGCCATTGAGTTGCTGGAATCTGCCATTGATGTGTATGAGAAGATGTTGGAGTTGATCCTCAAGGAAGCCAAAGCAGCCTACAAACAAAGAGAAGAAAACAAGGATAATGATGTATAAGTTATCCATATTGTGGCACGGCCAACTTACGCTCATCCCGACTCACTTTCGAATATTTGTCTTGGATTGAGTCTTTCGAACATCTCACTTCTTATGACATAGTCAGTTGAGCTATGCTCTAATTGACAATTTCTTGACCTTTGTATTTAACCTAACTAGTAAAGATAGGTTGAAAATTTGAATTCCAAAGTTATAATTGTAATGAATCATCTACCATTATATTTTGAAGTATTGATGTATTGGCAAATGGCACGAGATGAAGAATATTCTATCTTCAAATTCGACCTTGACTTTCTAGCTCTATTTTATTGAATAGTTAATATTTTATTAATCTTATGGAAATGATTTATGTTATAATTTATGTGGTAATAAAACAGAATACTTTTATTATCATTGGCTTTAGAAAAATTATAAAAGTACACAATTGAACTTCAAAATTCATGAATTTAATTTTTAAAATTAATATATGGAGAATTTAACATAAAAAATTTTAAATTTCAAGTGGGATTCTATTTTTGAGTGATGCTTCTATTGAGTTACTACCATCAATAGTCTTTAACACGATAATGACAGAGAGAAAGACGATCAGTTTTCTTAGTGTTATGTGCCACTTTAATCTATTTAATCACCATCATCCACACTATTAACACAACAAACAACGATGACAATATGACACATCAATGAGTTTATTCAACTTCAGTAATCTACCACTTTGCAAAAATCATCTAATAGCATATCGTAGCAAGTGTGAGCTCAATTTCAATATGAAAGAGACCATGAAAGCAAGTTACCTTTACTAACACAAGTTGCATGTGAATAGAATCAAGCTTACAATGTTTACACAAGGCCATTTGGAATTTATATATATTTATATTTGTGAGTGTTCGAGTCAGTTTGTGTACCTCAACTATCCTCACGAGACAACCACTTGATGATACTACATTTGGTTGTCAAGGTAGATGGCCATCAAAGCTTGAACCCATTCTCTCAAAGTTCTTTATCATTTACGTGATCTCTTTTCTACCACTAGGCCAACTCAAGGCGGTTAACGTTATCTCTTTTCTACCACTAGGCCAACTCAAGGCGGTTAATATATACCATTTTAGCAGGAAAAGACCCACATAAGGGAAGAAAGATCCGTAGCATAACAGTAGGATAAAGCAAAGTTCATCTCCTGGCTCGAAACCAAACCACCATATCATATATATTACTGAAAACTAATGAAAGAAATAATACAGTCTCAGTTGAAAAAGTAGAGAGAGATCTCAATTACACAACCAGGAAAGGAGTTAATAACATATGCACAATGAAACAAGAGCTACAGAACTCAAAGTGGCCTAGACATAACATTGATTCTTCATAATTTTTGTAAAACTACAAATAATCAAGTAGGTCAACATGATTTGAAACATAATCATTTCCCTGTGATGTTTGAAATAAATCTGAAAAAAAATACCTAGGAGGTCAACTAATGCACAGGGTTTATTTCTACATCAATGTAACAAATCCTAAACTATAGTGGTTACGTTACAAGGTATACATTTCAAGCGATAATCTTTGGTCGTGTCCACTTATTATAATTCAATTGTAATTGAAAGCCTATAAACACACAACAAACCGAGCAGAGGTTCAGAACACTAGCATGAAGTCCAGATGCTAGAGTTCAGACATCTAGAACTGCCTCCTTCGTTTCGAGAATGTACCGTTATGTGAGCAATGTTGAACCCTTTCTGAAGAACAGGAGATGTCAGGAACAAAAACAGCACCATCCATAGAATTATGGTAACTTCTTGGCCAGTATAAGCCAGATGCTGTGGGTGGGGAGGGAACCTGAGGCACAGTCCAGGAAGCCTCTGGAACATGACCCGAGCACTCATCGTCGTCGTCCAGTTCAACGTCACCAGCTCTCAAAATTGGTGATGAATCAGAATCCCCAAGCTTTCCACTATCAGCCTGGTATATTTCAACAATAAAGAAAAGCATGAAGTTATGGCATCTGGAATGGCAGTAATATGAATCTACACAGAATATTTCCTCCAACCAGTCCACTTTTTTGCAGTACTTGTTTGCAGTTAATTTTTCTATGAGGACAGGATGCTATCATAACATACAAGAATTCGCCCACAACCAATAACAATCTACCGACGTCCAACAAAAGTTACATCTTGAGGTCATAAAATAATTTCTTATTTAGACTAGTCCTATACAAGTATCGGCACTCTGGAAACAATAATTTACTTGTGCGCCATGCCTATGCATTTGTTCTATCTCTCTCCAATTTCAATCAGCCTTGAAGTGTTTGTTGTATATATGGAGAAAAGTATCCAGGCTACACAAGATATTTGCTTATAAAGAGGTTTGATACTTGAGTGGCATCTTAAGAATATATTGATTTTTAAATTCCAGTAACAAGCATTATCAACCGCTAACATGTTAAATATTCTGAAATGGTAAACAATTCACAGGGTTGACCATTATTTAGAATTCATTGCATTGAAAAACCATCATCATACCTTGGATGATCCATTATCCATAAACCCATAATTCTGATTGAATCCAGTCAGATTAATGAGTTCATCCATTTGCCATTGTGAAAAGCCACCAGAAACAGAATCTCCGGTAAGCAATGTTCTATCTGTCATGAAGTCCCCAGATCCACCTTGTATAGACAGGCTTCTGCTGAGTTCACCAGGAGAAGGCATCGATAATTCCCTTTCAGACAACGGTTTAACTTTTGTCTCGGTAGGTCTCTCTCTCGAATGTGACTTAGCCATGGAAGAACAAGCAACGGGGTCAGTTGGCTCGAGTGCCACTTTCACACCAGTGAGCAGAAAGCGCTGATGACCAGTTACATAAGTATTTGCTGTGTGTATAGCAACATCACACTTTCTGCAAAGTAATGCTCGATCCTCTAAACAGAAGATGTAGCCACTAGCTTCCTGCAAGAAATCACAGATGATTCAGAAAGGGTAACAATCTCAATTGACAAAGGGGCTCCAGAAAAAGAAATGAAGTTAGCTATTGGCCGGTATTCTTCCAAGAAAATATAACAATATACTACCAATACATGCACAAGATAGATAGGAGGGGCTACACATGACAGCATCACCAACTAATTCACATGCCATCAATCCATATCTTGGTTTCATCTGCAGTAGTGTTAATTCACTTTACATAGCCCCTTTTAGACTTCTTCCCATATAGTCACTGACCTAAAATATTACTAGATTGGAAAACAATTATGCACCTATAAAAATCTTTAAAATCCATCTACCAGCTTTTCAAACTTCTAAAACTGCCCACGGCTTCATCTCGAGCTGGAACTTACTTTTCTTTCCTCTGTCAGTAGGATTGTCATCAGCCCTTTTATAAGATCTGGAAATAATATCTAAAAGAATTTTAAGACAAAAATATCAAGAAGCCCATCAGACTTGAAGACAGATTCAATTACTCCTTGATCTTTCATCCTGGGGTGGACACGTAATCATACTACTTCAGCCTATGGAACTCATTTCATAGTAACACAATCAAAATTCATCAAAGAATCTTCACTCCCAAAGTTGATTACAATCAATTCATTAACAATCCATCTCTCCGAACCCATATGTCTCGATTACTAAAACGGATGCAACACTAACAGAGAGTGATTGATTACACAACTCATACCTGGCAGATGTCGCATTTGGGCATCTGAGACGAAGAACCAGAGAGAGGAACTCTCTGGTGCTTGCTAGCGAGCTTGTTGGCCGCATGAATCTTCTCGTCGCAAGCCCAGCACAGCGCCGCCTCATCGGCACAACACAGAACGGTCGCCTCAGCCATCTCGCAGACATTGCACTGAATCTTCATCCTCTTTCTCCTAAGAATCTCTCACCTTCTCTCAAATCCTCTAAATCCCATTAATCATCACTGAAATCTCTCCCGAAAAAACCCAAAAAAGAACTTCCCCACTTACCTGGTTTGAGGAGAATCACAGAGCTTCTTCAAGCTTTGAAAAACCCCTTTGGAATTTGAACAAAAATGAAGAAAAAAAATTGTTTGAGCGAAGATGGAAAAGGGAATAAGGAAGAATAAGGTTCCTTGGGGAGCAAGTGGATCAAGTTGAGAGAGGTTTAAGAAGGGGACTTGATTTGTGATTCGGAGAGTGAATTCGGACTGATATTTTGGTATCAATTCCTTCCTCCATTTTTGTCCACGTTGCACCTCTGATCTCCTGTCGTACTTCTTCACCCCCACTACGACATGTCGTCTCCAAAACCCCAAATGTTTGTGAAATTAGTCAATTAATTAATCGAGTATAATTTATTAATTGTACACTCATTTAATTCATGTTCTCCTCAGGGCCCGTTTGGTACAAGGTTTTTGGAGATGGGAATGGGCAAGGGTTTCTAATACCCTTGTTTGTTTCAAGATTTCTGTGGTGGGCCCAGGAAATAACACATTCCCAGGCATCATTTATGTCCATAAGCAAGGGTTTTCTATGCCATTGCAAAAGCATGGGTTTTCTCTTTTCCCATCTCTTCTTTTTTATTTTTATATGCAATTTTATTTTGAATATAGTTAATTAATTAACTAATGGATACTAAATTAAAAATAATATAATAAATTATTTAATTAGATTAAATAATAATTTGTCAAGAATTTCATTTTTTTAATTATTGAATTAAAATCATTTAAATGAATTTAGTATAAAAATTCATTTTCAATAATTATAATTAATTACTTATCGATTATTTATAATCAATTAATTACTTTTTTAAATTTCCTTATAATAAATAAATAATCATATTATTATTAAATATTTATCTAATAAATTTTTATGGATACAATATATTAAATTATTGTAGTTAAAGATATTTATTAAAAAATTAATTAAATAATTTTAGTTTGTTAAATTAACATAGTTTATCCCATTAAAATCATTTCATGATTATTATTTCATTAATTTTTATTAATAGTTTGAATTAATTTTTATTATTTTATTGATTAATTTATTAAAATTACATAAAGTTTACCTGATTAATTCTAAAAAATAAATACAGACATCATTTGTTCTCATAAAATCCTGATGACATTCCCATGCACAACCAAACACAATTATCTTTGATTCCCAGCAATCTTATTCCCAGGCATAGTATTCCCAGGCATCATGTATTCCCAGGCATTTATAAAACCTTAAACCAAACGGGCCCTGAGGGATAAACTATTTGAAATACTTGTTTACTTAAAATACTTGTTTTAACCTTTGATCTTTTGTTATTTATTATGTTTTTTCCGACAAAAGATAACTCAGCGGTTAAGACATCTACTCGTTTTTTTAAGATTAGAGGTTAAGATTCTCACTCCATCATTTATTGTACTAAAAAATTGTTGTATTTTATTTCCTCTTTGTTTTGAAAATATCTTAGTTTGGTTTTTTTAGTACATCAACATTTGGAGGTGAGAGGATTCGAACCACTGACCTTTTAGTCGAGAGTACATGCCAATTACTTCTGACCTAGGCTCACTTTGGCTATCTTAGTTTGGTATTTGTATTTTGAAAATGTCTTAATATAGCTCAACTTATTAAGGTATTATATTTTCGAACAAAAGGTGAGAGGTTTGAACTAAAAAACGTTTAAAAATAGAGACGATGAAGTACTGTTCTTGATGAACTAATATGGAGTTGCATGGATTTTGATATGGAGTTGCATGAATTATGATCTAAAAATGAAAATAAAGAAACTAAATTGGTCACTTTTAAAGAATACAAGGACTAAAAATGAACATTTGGAACGTATTGGGACTAAAATGAACCAAAGTCGAAAGTACATAAACCAAAATAGTATTTAAACTAGTTTTTTATGAACTTAAATGGAGACGTTTTGAACTCATAAGTTTGATAAATGTGTGGATTAAGGATTTAGGGTTTTAAAACATAACTTTGTATTTCATGTGTTTGAATTGTACATAAAGGAATATGCTATGAATACTTGAAGTTGTGCAATCTAGTGTGATGAAAATTAGTCGTAATTGTTGTCAAGAAAAAAAAAAAGGGTTAGTCGTAGTTATTGTAAAATAATGGGAATTTTCTTTTATAAGTCTAGGTTTATGTAGTCGATGAGATTAACATATTTCTAATAATCTAAGATAAAAGCATACAAGAATATGTTAAAATATAATCTCTCTTCCTAATTTAGCCATTGAAGTTAAAAAAAAAATATATATTATTTTAACCCCTTGAGTTTTATTAAATATTTTTAATTCCTTTGTCCCTTGAACAAAAAAGTGACTTACCTCTTTATTATTATTATTATTATTATTATTTTAATTTTTTAACATTTAAATTATTTTAAACTTTTTTTAAGTAAAATGTGTGGAAATCAGTCAAATGTCAATTTTGGTTAATTCCTAACTTAAATTTTAACAAGAAGGAATGAATTTGAAATCTAGGGCCAATCAAGTGGCACATATTGATGTTCCCCATAGATGGCATAGAGCTAAAACCCTAGGTAGAAAATTTGATAATGGAAGAACATATTTAATGAAACTATAAACAGAAAGGAAAAGAAATCAATATACTTAGATTGAGAGGGTGGTCCCCTGTTAAGCGGTCCCCCCTCTCGTATAAAAAGCAACCAAAATACAAACATGCCTCGTTTTATAAGGAAGGATCAAATCGTTGGAGTGAGTCTACACGACTGTCATCTATATTTTTGGCCCACCTAATTCAATTAAGAAGAAATAACACGACGAACACTTTTTTTGTTTGTTCCTTCTCAAGATTTGAAGGATTTAATAGAATTTTGAAAAAATTACTAAACCGCTCTTAAACTACAAAGCTTATTTGATCATATGCTCAAACTTTCAATTGGGAGCAATTACTTCTTAAAAGTTACAAAATTGTTGTAATTAATCACTATTAGTAAATGTTAATCTAGTGGTAAACCAGGATGTTGTAAATAATAAAGAGATTAGAGATAATGAGTTCAAGTCATGATTGCTCATTTTTCCAAGATTTAATATCCAAGTTACACTTGCAACCAAATGCAGTAGGGTCAAATGATTGTCTCTTAAGAATAGCCGAGGTGCATACAAGCTGATCCAAACACTCCTAGTCATTAAAAAGAAAACTTATATTGTGCTAAAGTTGGCAAATAAATAACTTGAAATATCATAACTTCGTTAGTAGTTGAATTTAATACATAAACTTAATGACATAATTGCAACAACCTCATAATTTAGTCCTAGTAGTTTGGGATTTAGGATTTGACGCTAACTTTCTTTTCGGGTAGGATTTAACTATAACAACTCTAATAATTCAATGGTAGTTTGCAGTTTGCATGTTTTTGTAGATGCAACTACTGAAGCTATAATGAAAAAGTTTAATTGCAACTCACTAGATTAGAGTGGTAATTTCTCACATTAAAGTTCAACTTACCAAATAACAAACACCTATAATTCATGGTGGTTTTTATATTCTCTTCTAGGGCAAAACACATTAAAAATCCAACTATATTTTGGCCGTAAAATTACAATGACAATTAAAAACAATTAACCTAAGTTTTGTTTATGTAACATGTTCTATATCTGTGCATTATTATGATTTTTGTGTGAATGTACATTGTTATGGGTAGTTTTAGACCACTTCGATGTACTAGGAACTGACAAGGACAACCCGACACGAGCTCGAAAATAGGACAGCTGCTCGGCCTCGGCCTTGGGTCGAGGTCTTCCGCCTCCGTTTGGTCCCTGGTGCCCCGATTTCACCTGATTCAGCCCTGGATCGCCTCTGAATGCTTGAAAACCCTAAAGCAAGAGCAGGTATTTAAACCCTTCTTCATGGATCCGAAAACTTATTCTCCGAACCCCACTCTTTCCTTTGATCTCTTGCTCCCTTCCTTCTGCCTTCTAACTTAAGCATCGGAGGCAGTGTGGCAAGCATCACACTAGTGTGCAGGTTTCCTTGTCTTGCAGGCCACGTCTTCCCCCTCTTCAAACAAATTTACCGTTGGTGGCACGTGAAGATCAGGTGAGTTCCCTCTGACCAAATTTGACCATCAACATACATTATAAAAAGTATATGGAAAATAATTTTATATGTTGTGGTATAAATAAATAAGGTTATCAAATTTGTCTTAAAAATATTAATTCTTCCTTTCTCAAAATAAATAAATAAATAAATAATGCTGGTAATGGATGCCGCCTAATTTCTCACCCACATATCAATAGGGATGTCCACAGGGCGGGACGGGGACGGGGATGGCTTCCCCGCCTCCCATTTCAATCCTCATCCCAGTTAAATTTCGGGGCGGGGAACGGGGATTGGGTTCCCCGCGGGGAATTATTCCCCATTTAATTTTTTTCTTTCTTTTTCTGTCTTCATTAAATCAAATATTCTTTTGATAAATTTTCAAATAGTTAACTTTGCATGAAATTTTTTTATTAATTTTCTATTAGATAGTTAATTATTCACATAAATTCTTCATTTAGATAGTTAATTTCTTTAAAAAAAAAATCTCTTTTTAAAGAAAGAAAAAATTCTTAAATCTTCTATTAAAAACAAAATAATATTTCATATCAAACTATCTAATTATCTATACATATAATTTAAATGTTTAAACCATATAATTTAAACATATCCAATTTTCTAAATCATTAACAATAAAACTTTAAATTTATATATATTGAGAAATAATAATAACAATAATACGAATAATTAAAAAAATAAACTGGGCTGAGAGCGGGGGACGGGGATGGGGAATACATTCCCCGTCCCCGTCCCCGTTTAGCTCGCGGGGAATTTTTTTCCCTCACTCCCTCCCCCATTCCCCACTTAAACAGGAATTCCCTACGTATCAATAACTTCCATAGCTATTAATTACATGTCGCCTCTTTAGCCGGAAAAAAAAATGGTGTTTTATTTGAAAATTAGCTTTTAAAACATTAAAAGAAATATATCGTTATATTAGAAAGAAAAAAATCAAAATCAAAACAAAAATTATGTTTTTTTCTTTAAATATTTTACTAGCCTATATCAATAATAATCCATGATTGTAAAGAGTGGCTTACACATGGATGTGTAAAAAATGAACCTTTTTTTTCCAAAAAAAAAAAACGAAAAAGAAAAAGAAAAAACTAAATTAATCGAATCAATTAATTTGGTTTGACTTGTAAACTCAATTTATATTTTTTTTCTTTTTCTTTTTTTTTTTTAATTTTAATTCCAAAAGTGAGAAAAATTGTTGGTACAAGTTTGGTATATAGATCTCTTCCCAAAAAAGAAAAAAGACAAAAAGTTTGGTTCATAGATGTGAGAAATGAGAATTTTTAGTATCATTTTCATTTTTTTTTCCTTTGAGTTACACTTTAACAAAATATACAAATATATAAATCTAAACTTGTAAAATTCGTTTATATATACAATTCAGCTACGAGCTATACAAATTTTGATTTTTCAACCAAGTTTTCAACATCCTTCGTTCAATAATTCAGGGTGGATCTTCGATGAGACAAAATAATTATAATTTATTTTTTTAAAAAAAAATAGCAATTTTCTTCACTATGACCTAACCTCAACTTTATTTCCAACCATTCCAAAATTTCAGCTCTAGATTCGTCCGTACAAAAACAATTGTTGAAAAAAAAAAAAAAAACCTTATTTCTTTACTTTTAAAAAATTAGAGGTCATTTTCGTTTTCTTTTTCTTTTTTAAAGTGTGTTAGGTAGGGTCCCTGGAGAGAGCAAATCTGATTTTTTTTCTTTTTTTTTTTTTTTTTGAGATAAATGTGATTTTTTTTTTTGTTTAATACAAAAAAAAATGTGATAGTTATATGGATTTTATTGCTTGCTTGTTTGTAATTTATTAGCACATGGGTCTATTTAAATCAAGTGTGAAAAAAATACCAAATAAATCACTATGTGTCCCACCCATCAGCTGCCGGACATTTTTTATTAATATTGTATTTTTTTAAACTTATTATTAAAATATTGTTGTTTTGAAACTTATTATTAAAATATTGTTGTTTTATTTCAAACTAGAGTTACAAACAACATTAAAATATTGTTGTTTTATTTCAAACTTATTATTAAATTTAAAACAACAATATTTTAATAATAAGTTTCAAAACAACAATATTTTAATAATAAGTTTTAAAAAATACAATATCATTAAAAAATGTCCATCAGCTGCCCTTCTTTGTTTTTAAAATATGTTTCTTTTTTACCCTTCAAAAATATATTTTTTTTTACTTTTGGGAATTGAAAGATTCAAATTTGAGTTTAGAGGGAAACAATTTTTTTAATATATAATAAAAATATATTAAATTATTGTAAATGTCCTTGACCTGAAGGTAGGTTTTAATTATACCCTTTTAACTTTAAAAAAAATTCATCTTTTACCCTTAAACTGTAAACTTGTTTCAACGGTTAACTTTTCCGTTAAAATTAAGATGAAAAAGTGATCGGTGTGGTGAAACTTGTAAAACAATGGTATACGTGGCAATTGTGGGAGATTTCAATTATACCTTTGAACCTTTTGTTTTATTATTTCAAAAGTTTCATTTAGCCTTCAACTATTGAAATTGAATCACTTCATTAGCTTAGTCTACTTAAAATTAAGATGAAAATATGATTCAGTGATGAGTTGTAAAAGAAAATTGAAAACTATCAAGACACAGTCAAAATGACATTATATAATTTTGATGTAGGGGAACAAATTTGAAGATTAGGGTAAATATTGCCTTCCTCCTCTTGTGATCAAAAGATTGATGAGAAACAAAATTTTTTAGGGGCAAGTGAAGCACGAAGGATGGACAAAAATTGGAACCTCATGTCGCAATCAATTGAAAAAAAATTAATGTTACAACTTGAATGGAGAAAAGGAAGAGACAAACAAGCATAGTCAAATCCAAGTACTAGAAGGGAAAAAAGAAAGAAAGAAATCTAAGACAATCGAACCTAGGGACCATTGTTTCTCAAAAGATTTGTCATATTTGAGAATGAAATTTGTTTTTCATCGTCAATCAAACTTTTTATATATTTGATGTTCTCCTAACTTCTAAAGACTCATGCTTTTGATTGACCTCACTCTTATATAGTCTTTCTCTTATAAACATATTTTATCAAGAAGTTTTCTCTCTTCACTCCTCCTTCCAAGAGACATTTTTCCACTATTTGATTTTTCACAGTAAAAAAGGTTGTTGACTTTTATTAGTGCATGACTTTTCTCGTATGTGGTTTTCCCACCATTTCAACCAAAACTCTGTCTTCCAATTTGTTTCTCCTTCCAATCGAGACCATTTTCAACATGATTAAACTCTTCATTTTTTTTAAAAAAAAAAAAAAAAAAAAAAAAATCTCAGCACTAAAATAGTCCACATGTAACATTTTATTTTTCAAATAATCATTGAATTATACTTTTATCTTCATTTTAACGGGAAGCTAATGAAAGGATTGTTTTGAACAATTTCAAAGATTAATGATTAAAATGAAAATTTTAAAACGATAGTGACAAACTAAAAACCAATGTAAAGTTTAGGGGCATAATTGATATCTACTTTATATTATAAATCAGAAATAAAAATTTTGAAAGTTCAGAAATATTATTATTATTTTTTATTTTTTTAAAACAAAAAGTTTTAGATGTATTATTGAAAGCTATTTGGCATAATTTAACCCTTAAAATATTTTCAAAAACAATAAAATGTGAAAGAGAGAGAGAGAATTTTCCTTCCGATTATAAATTTGATTTTCAAATTTCATTTCTCACAGCTTAGCTTCGAAGTTCTATTTGTCAATTGGCGCAACAGTAACAGAGATAGCAACTACGAAGAACATTTCCCGCCAAATTCGATCTTCAATTCATCGACGGCATTCGAGGTTTTTTATTTCTCTTTTCTTCAGTGTTTCAAGCGTTTGTCCTCTTAAGATTTTTCAGATTCGCATTTCTGATCGAACTCGGGGGAAGGCTGAAGATTGGAACCGTATTCTTTGCTGCGAAGATTTTGTTTGAGAATTTCGAGGTATAATTGCTTCTACTTTGAAGTTTTTCTATACCCTAACTTTCTCGCCCTCTAGAATCCCACTGGAATTTTTTTTCAAGTAATTCGTGAGTGATCAGAGAGTATTTCCAAGTTCCGACTTGTTTTACTGTTTTCAAGTAAAATGTTATTTCTCGTTTTCGAGTTCTATTTTCTTTTCGGTTGAATTTTATTTACGTTCTTCCACTCCTGCAAGCAAGATATTTTCGTGTGTTTTGCATTATTTTCAATTTGATCGTTGTTTGTTAATTAAGTAGTTCGTAATCTGGAAATTGTTGCTGTTCCAGTTTCCCTCGTGATATTTCGGATTTCCACCCTTCTCACACTACATTTGTGAAAATAAGTCGAGTTAGAAAACAGAGAATGATTGTTGAAGAATCTCATTACTCTATCAAAAAGTTTGGAACTATGGACTAAACCCTGGTATCTTCCCATTTATTTTTTGTTTGATTAATTTGACTTTTATAGTTTACTCGTATCTTGTCAAGGGAACCTGCTTTGACGTTTTTAACGTACGTTAGCGCCATTTGTTACTATCACTTAAATCATATCTCTTCATGAACTTCAGAACATGAGGTACAATCATAGGTTTTTTTGTCCTCTAATAGAAGCTATGGAGGATTTTTGTGCCTTTAGTGGGCCTAGTGTTTCCGGCAATTGCAAATGGTTTCTTTTATCTCTTCATGTTCAAAAAAACAAGATTTTTTTAAACATGCTATTCCTGTCTATTTTTTTATGTGGACTGGATTTTTTAATATAATGTATGGCAAGAAAAATGGAATTCTGAAGGGAACAAGTACAGCTGTTGCATTCAAGTTCTTTGGCTGGAATCTTATATGTTCATTGCATAGAGCTCGGGTTATCCTCCTGGCCCTGAGTAAATCTTGAAACAATAATATCCGATTTAGATTACGAGTACCTGTTTCTTTCAAGCAACCACTTTACAGATGTTAGGTTCTATTAGTTCCATTCTCGAGGAATTTTTGTCCTTTTAACTATATATGGCTCTAGAACGTTTAGAAAAAAAATGCTGTTTTTTATTGAGCTAAATGGGAGAATTTATTGAAGTTCGGTATGAGAAGATTGAAGTATCTTTATATTCATCATTTTGATGGTCAGTGGTTCATGTTAAGATAAAACCACCAGATTCCTTTTAGCACGTAGAACTGTCTTTCTGGATAGGATGGAAGCATTAAGTGGAAACCAACCATTGATATTCTTTTACCATCGTGAAGAGCTTCTGTTATTCACATTTATAAACTTCATGCATAATTTGCAGCCTTCAAGATTATCGATGGTTGTCAAGAAGTAATTTTGCTTGATTTCTGGACTTACGGTGAACTATGAAAGCTTGGATCCCTGATATTTTCAAAAATTGGATTAACTTAACTTGCAATTATTGACTTTTGTTGATCTTTTCTTCTTCCAATTTCTGATCGACTGAGGAGAGGGAACTGAATAGCTAACACTGTAGTCACTGTAATATTTCAAATAGTTTGGCATCTCTTACATGGTTAAGAACTTCAGATAGCCTAATTTCCTATTTAAACTTGATGATTAGAATCTGAAGTACTATCACTGCCGTGATATGCCTTTAATTTTAACAAATGATAATCGGTTCCTTTGTCAAGCTATATGGTATAGAAATGATCTGCAGGGAACAAGAAGTAAGTCTTGCAAATTTTATTTTTGCACAAATGCCTTTAAGGTCTTCGAAATCTGAGTACAAGAAACACCTGTGTTTGATTTGCATTACAGGGTCTATGATTCCCCTAGTATTCCATGGAATTAAAGGTTACTTCTGAAGGTTAATAATGAAATGCAATGCTTGCTGGAGAGAACTAGAAGGTCGAGCTATCTCCACAACTTGCGGTCACCTGTTGTGTATCCTAAGCTTGTGAAATTTATCTCATTTTTTATCGTTTAATGTGGTGAAATATTTGACCTATTATTATTAGTAAATGTAAGTGGTTTTGTTGCATAAATTGTTCCTTGACGGTCTAAAGGCACAGAAGATGCAACCAAGATTCTTGGCAATGATGGAGCATGCCCCATTTGTGATCAAGTTCTTTCTAAAAGGTGAGGGGTTTGTTATTATGACGCTTTCAAGTCTCAGCATTGCTGAATTTTGTACTCTTTAAACAAGGTTTGCACCAGTTACCCGTGCACGGTTGAAGAAAAATGGAAATGTAGTTTGATTAATAGCATGTAAGAAATATCTTAGAGGACCCATATCACCAGATCTATCACTCATTTCAACTTCTTAGAAAAAAAATTTATCACCATTTAGACAACTAACTTTTTCCGTGGGTTAACAGATACATAATATGATTTTATTCTCTTACGTCCAATTTCTGTTTGGCAGCCTCATGAAACCTGTGGACATCAATCCAAATGACGAATGGGTTAATGTAAGTATTTCTTAAAAGGATTGCATTTAGCTTGCCTAAGTCTTTTAAGACTCTTCTAGCGTTTCTCAACCTTTTCCTAGTATGTGGCTTTGTTACTTCACTGTATTATCTCACTGCTCTTGCTGCTGATATTCACTACACAAAAAATTGCAGATGGCCATGGCTGGAATATCTCCTCAGATTTGTATCCTTCGAAATGATCACTAATGATACAAAATTATAATTTTTAATGATCAATTAGCCTCCAAATTTTGGAAAACACTGCCCTTCCATTCTTTTAACAGTTGAGTGGGTAATTATTGTGATGATGTATTTTCTCAGTATATTGCAACAATATGAAATATAGATTGTCTTCAGTTGTCCTTAACCAGTCCCAGTGATGAAAAGTGCTTATAGAAGTGTAATGTTCTACATTGGACAAAAGGAATTAGAAATGCAATACAAGATGAACAGAATCGTGGCTCAATGCCGACAGAAATGTGAGGTTATGCAAGAAAAGTTTACCGAGAAACTGGAGCAGGTGCATGCTGCATACCAAAAAATGGCCAAGAGATGCCAGATGATGGAGCGAGAGATGGAGAATTTATCCAAAGACAAACAAGAGCTCCAGGAGAAGTTTGCTGAAAAATCCAGGTCATCTCCTTTAATTTTTGCTTCCGACTAAACCGATTCCTGAGTGGTATTTTCTGTTTTTAAGATCCTGATCCAGAAAATTCAATTGCATGTTAGGCAGAAGAGGAAACTAGATGAGATGTACGATCAATTGAGGAATGAGCATGAATCACTAAAACGTTCGGCCATCCAGCCTGTGAGCAATTTTTATCCAAGAAATGAGCCTGATTTGTTCTCAAACCCTGTTAATTTGATGGATAACAGAGAACCCATGAGGAAAGGTAATCTTTTTCTCTTTCTAATTTCAAAGCATGAAAACTTCAAACAATTGATGCTTTCATGATATTGAGTTTTCTATTTATATATCATGGGACATTATTGAGTAAGAGTTTTCTATTTATATATCATGGGACATTATTGAGTTGAACTTTCATGTCTCAGATAATTTCAAACCATGCTTTTTTATTTCCCACATATCCGGAGCTTAATAACATCGTGAACTGCTCTAGTATTTCCAAAGCAAGTTGACTTATTTCTTGCAGACTGGCTGGTTTCCGCTCCTGAAACCCCAGGACCAAGAGAGGAAATATGGCCAACAAGACAGAATAGCGGGAACTCTGGTCACTTCGACATCTCCGTTGGATCACCGGCAAAACAAGCTCCTCCAATGGCAATGGAAGCTGGAAACAGAAGAGCTGGAGCTCACACCGCGTTTGGAAATGGAGCTGGCAACCCTTCCATGACTCTTCGCAACTTGATTCTGTCCCCAATCAAACGACCTCAGCTCTCTCGTCGCCCTCAAATGTTCACGTAAGTAAATAATGCTTGCTTAAACTTCCTCCTAAACGCTTCCACTCTAGCTGAATCAGATTACTGTCATTGTAGATTGTGAGATGGAAGTTGGCAAGTTGACGTTTGGTGGGCAAAAGGGCAGATCAATTCGCTTGCTTCAAGGTCCTCTCTTCTTTCTTTTGGTAGTTTTGAAACCAGTGGAAGATTACAGAAGAAAATAGGATATAGGATGCAGTTTTTTAATTTTTTTTTTTAAATCTTTCTGTTCATGAACGATCGAATATTACGTAGATTAACTTCCACCACTTACATGATCTTTTTTTTTATTTCTTGGATGAGATTTGATTTTCTTTACATGAAAGAAAAAAAAAAAAAAAAAAGCACAAACACAAGTGTAGAATTCATTATCAGAATCGTACGTTATACAAACAGACATCTTCTGAAGAGAGGTATATACATTATACTACTAAGCGACATATGGTTGTTTTTTTTTTTTTTTTTTTTTGAGAAAGAAGCGACATATGGTTGTTTATTGCTCCATTTCCTGAGTAGGTAAAGTAATTATTGTCTGTTGCTTTCATTCCTCTGACCATCTCATTCTCCAATCATAGTTCTCTCTAACTACTCGCAAAAACTATGCTATAAATGAGGCTGGAATGACTATGCAAAACATACAAATGATTTAGAACCTTTTAGATGGTTGATAACGAAACATCGAAACGTGGAAGGTTAAGTTTCAAAAATTAATGCACAAGCAAAGAGGGGGTTGGATCATAATCCATGTATTCACAACTCAATTCTCAGCTAGAGGGGCCATTTGTCAACCTCCCTTCTTTATTTACAAAAAGATTCTTAAAACCCACCCTTTGAAAAATGCCTCTACTTGTCCATCAGATGGTTAATGATCTTACGAGTTTATTCACAATGTTGAGCTAGAAATTTTCGGATAACCTTACTCATCTGAAGCCAAATCGATCTTAAGATATATGAACTTCATGCTCAATTCCTATGCTCAAAACAATTCTTCTGTCGGCGACTCAGCTGCATATACGCAATTATCTACAATTTTGGACATGCACATTGCTCTGAAGTTTCTTCTGTTACGGCCGTGTCCATCATACGATGAGGCAAGAAAACTTTGAGACTCGGGGCCTTGGAAGATATTTCAACAATATCGCCATATTGGATAGGATGACAAAGATGAGAACCATCAATGTAAATCATACCCTCGTTACACAGCCAAGCCATTTCAATCAACTGATCGGGCAACACCGTCCCGTGCATAAAACTGGACAGTTTTCCAGGGGCAATGGGCTCTCGTACCATGTACTGAAGGTCCCGAGATAAAATGGGCATGGGAAATCCACCTGCTGATAGCATTGCAGCCGTTGATCCAGCAGCAGTCGAAATTCTTAGACCACTCGAGCGACAGTTCAACAAAGGTGAAAATGACTGCTCATTCCTAATTCTGCAGAGTGGAAGAAATTATTGAAGATAACTCAAACATAAGGAAGAGGAAAGAAAGAGGAAGCAACCACATATGGATACAGATTAATGCTAGAGTATACGATTCTTACTTGAACGAGAACCGAGAGACCGATGCAGGACACGGATGTGCAATTAGTATGTCATTGAGAGGATATTTTGTGAGCAACTCTGAATTTACAGATATAGATATCCTTGACAACTTGGAAGGGGCTGCTACACCACTAAGGACGCTATCTAATACCTGTATGAAATGATCAAATCCATGGTCAAGTCTAGTTGCTTACGGCAAAAGTCGGTTCACTTGGATGTTCCTCTAAATTATCGCAAGCAGAATATAACATAATAATGCCTCTAAACAATCAGAACTTAAGATAAAACGCAAGAAAGGAATTAATAAAGCGTTGCAAATAGAACAAACTCAAGACATTCAAGAGGGTGAAGATTGAGTTTCAGTGTGGGTTCCAACAAAATGGAGCTACTGCTGCTAATAAACATTCAAATTATAGATGATATACCGTTTTTCGAACAAGGCAATATCAAATATAAGGTCTAGAATAATGATTAAAACTCATTTTACTCAAAATCCGATACAGGCCTATTCAATTATTTGTACGACGGACAATTTCTTAAGAGCTAAATATTGTTTTCCAACGTCAGATTATGCTAACATATTTAGATTTACTGTCTATACCAGAGAGAGGACAGAGAAAATAAAGAAATGGAAATAGCAGATAAACATCCAAAGCCAAACACTCTGTTAATGTAAACATCCAAAGCTAAACACTCTTTTAATGTAAACATCCAAAGCCAAACACTCTTTTAATGTAAGGTAAAGCAGACTTACTTGCTCAAAGTTATTGACAGTGGCAGCACAAAGATGGCCTGTGCTTCTAGAAGCATCAAACTCATTGCTGAACTCTTCTACCTAGACCAGAAAATATCTGATAAATACTTTATAAAGTAAATAAAGGTAAAATTACAAATTTAGTATCTAAATTTCGATAGTTTTGTCAATTTAGTCCCAACTTTAAAATGTTTCAATGACATCTTTGAATTTCAAATTGTGATTCTTTATCATCTTTGCAATTAATATTGTTAAGAAAATGATAATGTGGCATGTCTATTGGACAAATGTTGGGTGATCAGGCATGATGTGACAAGGGACAAAAAGAAAGTGAATAGTAGGATATAATAGAGTATCATATTCTATAAAAGGAGTTTGATAGGTTGTTTTCATGAGAGATTTCATGTATTATTTTATTTTATCCAATTGTTGTCATCGTGTCATTATGCTATACATTGTGCTGAATCAATCAATAAGATATACTGCGCCATTATTTAGTTAACGACAGGGACTAACATACTAATAATTTAAAGTTTAACGACGTAACTAAAATTCTGTAAAGCTTAGGACTAAATAGACACAAAAATCAAAGTTTAAGGCTTGAATTTGAAATTCAACAGAAAATAGATCGCCATTTCGAAGGAATACCTAGTCAGATCACAAAGTTACCTCATCCATTTGTGTAGGATCTGAGTTTACTCCAAGAACAGGAATTGACTCATCCAAGAAATGGCTGGCCTGCAAAAGGGTGCCATCACCACCAACCGTGACGACAAGGTCTATGTTGCTAATTGGCTCAGATAGATCATTGCGTAATACAGTTTCCCAATCCACAGGCTTCTGCTGCAAAATATCCTTACAAAAATTTATAGCTTCCCTGTGCACAGCATGCCTGTTCTCTAAGTGGCGTAAGATCTGCAATCGCACAGATATCCATCAAAAAATTGAAATATCATACATGAATATTCAACAAAAATATTAGACAGACTCCATTGAATTAGTCGAAGTATAGCTTCAAGAAAATAAGCTCCATATAAAATGTGAGGATTTTAATTGTTTTACCTAGCATAGACAAAGAAAACAAGGAATGACCAAGGCCAATATTAAAAATATAAATATTGACTAAAATGAAGGAACATTTCAAGATCTCCATACGTATGTACCAATAGGCAAACTTTTAAAACTTGAAGTTCGAAGTCATATACAATAAGTTTTAATTATTGTACAATTTTGATATATCAACATCAAAGAAAGAGATCATAGCTAATTAACAGGTTGAAAATGCTATTCATTCTCTTTTGATGCCAATGTTGTAAGATGGTTGTCCCTTTTTCTTTTTGACGATGAACTAACTTCCTCAGACAAATAAAAAAAAAAAACAGACAGTAAAGAAAGGGCAAAGTCAAAAAGTGGGGAATTGCCAAATAAGATTAGTTGGAGTTAGAGCATCAAATTTTTACATGAGCCTCACTATTTCAAGCTGGGAAGGGGAATACTCCTGCCGTCCCCACTCCTGATCTCTTTTATATTTATTAATATTATGTGACTCTTAAAGTTAAAGTTCATATAACTATTTGAATATTATAATATTATAAAAATGTATGTTCTCGAGTTCTTTGTATTAAAAAAAAAAAAAAACACAAATATATCTATTGACAGTTCAATTATAATCTAAATAAAAATTTTATTGGCTTCACCAAAATTTATATTTTAAAAAAGGTATATACCAATGGAGAAGAAAATCCTAAGGAGAACAACAAATTCCCCACAGAAAATCTCAAACCCCATTTCAAAATTCTTAATAGGAGTTTAGCCATTAGTAATGACAAATAGTGATTCATCATTCAAAGGGCAGAGATGGGACAAGAAAGTCATCCAATCCCACCCCACCCGATTGACACATCTAGTTGAAGTGCATCTAAGTTGGCCCAAGCACCGCCATTATTAAAACTTCTTGCTCTAAATAATTTTCAAAAAAATATAATTTTTTGTTCTTAGATAAGAAACAATCACTGGAGGAAAAATAATACTAATAAAAGTGAATTAATTCCACCACTTTTGTAACTTTAGGGTTCGATCTTATAAAATTAAGACTTCAAAAGTCAAATTTAACTCACTCATGACTCTACTAAGTACATGATGAAAAATGAATTTTTCCTGCTTATTTGTTGCTAGAGACAACTAATCATCCAAATTTATTATCTTGGGAGAGAATAAATGCCCATGTGGGAACCAGAAGATACATTCACATCCCCTAAACTCCCATCTCCATATCCAAAAGAGGGAAATAAACAAGGAGAACACAACCCCATACAAATCTCTAAACAAATGCCATTAAGTCATATAACCAAAGTGTATGCTCTAAACATGTCTTTATATATATATATATATATAGGAATATGCTCTCAACATTTCTAATTCAAAATGCTCTTACTTTGAACTTGAATTTTAAAAAAAAATAATAATAAATAAATAAAAAGACTTTAATGCTCTCAGAAAATGCTGAAATATTCACCTGCCACATTTCCCTCAAAAATAAATATTACCTATTTAGATCTTGATCTATCATATTTATTTTATTTTAATTCCTGAACTTTTATATATTTTATTGTGATCCTTTGACTTTCAAATATTTCATTTTTAGCCCTAAAGTTAGAACAAAGTCCTATTTTAGTCATTGCCATCGTTTTTCTATCGATTAGTTAACTAAACTTTGAATTAATTTCAAAAGATGATGCGTGGCTTACCACATCCCAATACTTGTCTATATTCGTTTACTCATTAGATAAATGAATCAAAAGATAAAAAATAAAAGGCATATCTTGATCGAGTTTTTTTTTTTCAAATAAATTACAAGGAATTAATAACCATGACTAAAATAGTGCTCCATCCATTTTCATATTGTGAACATCTGAGTCTAAATTACATGCCCCTACACTAATCTAATGCAAGCTACTTGCTTAACCCAATAACATTTGGTGATTAAAAAGCAAATTTTAATAACTTAAGAGGCCAAGAGTTTGAATCCATACTTCAACGTTTCATTACCTTTTCCACCAACCCAAATGATCACTGGGCCAATTCGTAGTTGTTCTAGAGTTAAAAGGGACTAAAATCAAATGTTTGAAAGTTTAGAAATTAAAGCAAAACAAACTCAAAAGCTCAACGACATAAATATGATTTAAACCTAATAAGATTCTCACACATTATTGCAAATGCACATCAAAAGCAAATGCAGAAGCCAGATGAAACACATCACAAACCCATTAAACCCAGAAAGAAGAATCAGAAACCACCGAGAAATGAACTTCCACGCAAAAATTCATAGTCGACAGAAGGCATTGAATGAGAATCGAAGGGAAAAATCGAATGAGTACTGACCTGGGGGCTGGTGACGCGAGAAAAACCGTCGGAGTGGAGAACAGGATTGGCATCAAACGGCTTAAGAAGCAGTAGCAATCTTCTCATAGCCATTTTCTCGCAGCGAAAATTAGGGTTCGGAGGAGAAAGCTGGGAAACGGGACGAACGCAAAACATGAAGACGATGCGGAGATCGGCGTCCACCTTTCTGATACAAAGAACGTTCGGCCGAGTCCGCCTTCGAGTTCGTGACTCGGGTCGGGTTAGGGTTTAGGGCTTTCTTTCAATGATTAAATTAAAGGAAAATATAAATTAAAATCTTATTAGTCCCTAATTCTCTATTTGGGATATGGAAATTTTTCTATTTTATTATATATACTTAAAACATTCTCCCACCGGGACGTTTCTTAGGGAGATTTAAATCTTTGATTTTAAGGAAGGGAGATTTGAACTTTCGATCTTAAAGAAATGAGTACATGTTCATTATATCATTGAGCTATGCTCGCGTTGGTAGCATAGTTTTCTTAGTTTAGGTATTATATCATTGATCAAAGAGTTAAAGATTTGAATCTTCGTCTCATATGTTTATAAACCCAAAACAAAAAATATGTCTTGTAAAATATGTATTGTTTTATTGACATATATGGAGGCATAGACGTGTATCTATTCCATGCAACCCATCTTGAAACTTGGAAAGGACTTCGACTAACTTAGCACCTACATATATTGAAATGAACTCTACGAGAATCTTTCATTTTTTCAATTATGACAATGAAGATATTTCAAATATTGGAGCCTTAATTTTAAATCACCATGGATTGCTCTGGAAGTTGGTAAAGGCAATGTAAATAATAAATAACTAAAAGAGAATAGATTCAAGTCATGGTGGTCACTTCTCCATCCATGCTAGAAGGTCTCGGTGTTTTTTGGTCATCTGACCCACCAATTTGGTTGTCCTCTTTAATTGCCAAGGGGTAGGTTGTATCAAACAATTATTTTCTGGTTGGTTAATGAATGTTTGTTTTTCTCCCCAAAAAAAAAAGTGATAGTGGTCACGTATCTAGAATCTAATAACCAAATATAGTAGGGTCAGACGCGAGATTAATTGAGATGCATTTAAGATAACCTAGACATTCGGATATATTAAAAGAAGAAATGTGTTGTGTTATGGGTAAATTTAGACCTAGCTCTAAGAAAGTCAGAGAAACAAGCCCACAGAGGCCCAATGGGCCTAAATCAATCTCTAGGGCTACTCACTCTCCTAAAAGGAAGGGGAAACCCTAATTTCAACTATAAATAGAAGAGGTTCACCTCAGAGTAAGGGGATGGAACAAGGTATCTATTTTCTCCCTCTATACTTTTATTTTACTTGCTTCACCTATGATCTCCCAACTGACTTAAGCATCGGAGTCGGTGTGGCAAGCACCACGCCGGTGCTTAGTTTTCTCTTGTTTTGCAGGCCACGTCTTTCTCATCCAAATAAATTTACCGTTGATGTCATGTGAAGGTCAGGTGAGTCCCTTGACCAAATTTTGGCATCAACAGTTGGCGCCGTCTGTGGGGAAGAAACAACAAGAGAAGAGGATAATAGTTGTACGTTATATTTGGGATAATTTTTGCTATTTGGTTATCTCTGCTTGATTGCTTTCCGTATTTTTCGGGCTTTTCGTGGATGTGCATGTTCTTTTCTTCCAGCAACCGAAACTGGCAAAATTCTCCTATCGTATTTGTATTCTGTAAATCGGGGTATAAATATCTCCTGCCTAATTTTTGGTCGTGGGTTTGAAATTGTAAGTGCCATGGATGACTTGGGAAAAAGCAATATTTATTATATTTGATGAAGCGGCCATAAAGCAATCTTTTGATTTATTGTTGCTTGCTGAAATTTTTTCATCTCCAGGAACACACACACACTTTAAAATTGCTTGAAATTATATGCAGAGATTCAAGATATGTAAACATCAGGGATCGAAGTTGCTAAAAGGGTTGTGCCCTTGAAGGCCTTTCTAATGGTTTTGTAGGCAGGTGCCTTTGATTGGCTTTAGGGCGTTTCCCAATAGAGGCGGCTGGAATTCTCGTAGCAGCCCTGCTACGGCATGTGATGTAGCTAGTTTGCCCCTCGATTTCGCCTTCCGATGAATATTGCATTTTTGGTTTGTTTTGGCGTTTTTGTTATTTGCTTTGGAGTAAGATATTTATGAATTATTTGTTTGTTGGAATGGCATGTGCTCGCTGGAACCAAAAAACTTGCAAGGATATGAAATTAGGATGGAATTTATTATTAATTGGAAGGAATTTATTATTTTGGTTTAATTGGAAGGAATTAGGGAAACCATTGCAGGTTGAAAAATGCGAATTTAAGCCGAGATTTTGATATGGCTAACCCTCGTTTTCCTCAAAATTAAATTGTAAAAAGTTGAGGCTTTGATTGTCACATGTTTAGATGGGTATAATATTCGTGTAAAGTTGATGAAACGATGATGGAATCTTATCTATGAATTCAATTTTATTATTTTTTTTCCATCTAGCATAATTGAAATCGGTGAGGATATTTGCCGTATCCTTGTTTTGATTTAATGTACTTGTATAGTGCTTCGTGTTCCTATGTTTTGGAATGTCGCATTGTATTTCTGAAGCATGAATCGCATTCTATCGAGTTACTGCATTGATTGAAAAAAGAGTTCGAAAGTTTAATTTGAAAGATATTTATAATGTGTTTAGATGATTATTATTTTGAAATTATTTGCTCCTTAAACCTCAAATTGCTCTATCAATGATTAAGTTGTTATTGATCCGAGAGAGGGTTTGTATATGATTCTTTTAGACAATTATAGCCATCCAAATACGAGTTGAATGAAACATAAAAATAGATTTGGTTTCTATTGGTGCTTAAAATGCTTGGTGGTTCTTCCTGTACTTATTTGTTAAATGAATTTAAGCTGATGATCGTATGGACCAATGCTTGCTTAAGAATATTGGCTGATAAAAATTTTAGTTTCATGCGACAGCAACTTGTGTACAGTAATTGGATGAGAATGTTGCCAGAATCAATGATTAGCGGCTTCTATTATGTATAGACCTATATGTGATTATAATGATATCAAATATGTGCAAATTCATGTGAGATTCGGCCGACTAGATTCTTCCAATGTCGGGAAGTCCAATAAACAATATGGAGTGAAAAATTCAAGTGGTTTGAAGATAGCTCATATTAGCCCAACAAAGGGTCTTTACCATTTCATGGGCTTAACATTTTGGGTATGTTCTCTATCTACCCTTATTTACTAAATGGCTATTACTCAATTCATAATTGTGAGTTCTGATACATTCTTATTACTTTATGTGTATCTATTGATTTATTGAATGCAAACTATTCATAATTTGCAAGCTACTCATGACATACTTATGTTTCAATCAATGATTAGTCTTTTTTCCATATCAACATAATGCTATCTACTAATGTTATTTCACGAGGCAACATGACGTGCAGAGATCCCGAGTAGCTGAGCCAACAAAATGTCCTTGTAGGAGTGGCAACGCCTATACTCCCAAGGCCCTCGTTGGAGTGGCAACGCCTATACTCCCCGAGGTAATCTTCTTATAATGTCCTTGTAGGAGTGGCAACGCCTATACTCCCAAGGCCCTCGTTGGAGTGGCAACGCCTATACTCCCCGAGGTAATCTTCTTATAATGTCCTTGTAGGAGTGGCAACGCCTATACTCCCCGAGGTAATCTTCTTATAATGTCCTTGTAGGAGTGGCAACGCCTATACTCCCAAGGCCCTCGTTGGAGTGGCAACGCCGGTAATCTTTTTATAATGTCCTTGTAGAAGTGGCAACGCCTATACTCCAAGGCCCTCGTTGGAGTGGAAACTCCTATACTCCCCGAGGTAATCGACTTATAAAAATGTCCTTGTAGGAGTAACAACACCTACACAGGGGGCTTTAAAACAGTAAACTGCCCTTGTAGTTGGGGCCAAAACTTAAGATATTTCATACAAGCAAAGTGAATGATAAAAAGCTAGAAGAGTCTTTTGATAAGAAAACAAATTGGCACAAGGGAGAATTATACTCTTAAATTGGGTTTAAGGTGTTTTGACTTATATTAACAGGCCACCACTGAATCCCAATTCAAGAGTGGGGGCTTAATGTTATGGGTAAATTTGGACCTAGCTCTAAGAAAGTCAGAGAAACAAGCCCACGGAGGCCCAATGGGCCTAAATCAATCTCTAGGGCTACTCACTCTCCTAAAAGGAAGGGGGAAACCCTAATTTCAACTATAAATAGAAGAGGTTCACCTCAGAGTAAGGGGATGGAACAAGGTATCTATTTTCTCCCTCTATACTTTTATTTTACTTGCTTCACCTATGATCTCCCAACTGACTTAAGCATCGGAGTCGGTGTGGCAAGCACCACGCCGGTGCTTAGTTTTCTCTTGTTTTGCAGGCCACGTCTTTCCCATCCAAATAAATTTACCGTTGATGTCATGTGAAGGTCAGGTGAGTCCCTTGACCAAATTTTGGCATCAACATGTTGTTTTTCAATTTCACTAAGCGAGAAGTGAACGATGTAGCACATTGTCTTGCGAAGATGCCATGGACTAAGAGAATTAAAAAGGTGTGGCTTCAAACTATAATATTATTATTTATATCTTTTGAGATTGTTAAAATGTTAGGAACTAAAATAATTGTTTTATTTTTTAGTTTACAGTTAAATATACACTTTAAAAGTTCATGGACTAAAACAAATCAAACTATAATAATATTATTTATAAATTATTTAATAGAAACTCAATACAAGAGGGAGATTCGAACCTCTGATCTTTTAGTTGATGGTACATGTCAATTACCGTTGACCTATGCTCACTTTCACTATAACATTTCTTCATTTACTTTATGAGCTATTGTTTGTATGAAAGAATATTTGAAGTTAGGAGCAAAAAGATAAGTATCGGATCTTAATTTTTTTTAGATTTAAATTAAATAATCAATTTGATCTCTATAGTTTAAGTTAACTTCAATTTGGTCCCTGTAATTTTAAAAGTTTCATTTTTATCTTAGAATTTCATAATTTTTAATTGTTTACATATGGTTTGGTTAAACTTTACACATGTTTAAAAATTGAAAGTTATTTTTATAACAACTTTGTACTGCACCTATTTCAAGAAATTCTTTGAAAATGTTGTATCAGGGTTTGAATTTTCATTTTCTATTTTTTGAGTTAGGTTTATTTTTGCTCTAGCACTAATTTCATTATTTGAGTATTACTTTTCCATTTTTCCCAATTCATCATAATCCAACTACAATCAAATACAAGCCTATTGGGTTTTAATGGGTTGCTAATAAAAGATAGATATATATATATATATATATATATATATATATATATATATATATATATATATAATTTTTTTAAGAACATATATAATTGATTTAGTTGTTCAAAACTTCAAAGTTTTATCATTTTTCCTTTTTTAGTATTTAATTTAATTTTTACATATTAATGAATATAACATTATGTAGTTCATCTTTCTCAATTACAATTTCATTTTAAATATAAATTAAATATATTTACGATATTTTTTTTATTTAGATATAAGAAGAAGAAGAAAAAAAAAAACCCTTAGAAAGAAGGACAAGAAAAACTAATTGAATATTGGATACTTTTTTTTTTTTTGACAATATGTGGGAGTGGGGAATTCGAACCACATACCTCGTATTAATATAACCTTATATGGCAGTTGAACTATGCCTTATTGGCGAATATTTGATACTTTGTTCCAAGAATTAAATCAAATGAAATTTTGTACTAAAAACGATTATGGAAATTTAAAATAGGATTAAATAAAATTCACTTTTCCCCTTCAAAACTTGTCAGCGTTGACTTTATTTTCATTCTAGATTTTCAATTTCAATAAAACTGGACCCTAAACAAGTGTTGTAATTTCTACCATCAGTTCAAGATTAATTCACCCACTAATTTAAAATAAATAAATAAATAATTCTATAAATCACTTATTTCAACAATATCTATAAATGTTAGTTTTTCTTAATAATACCATCAATTTTGTTCTATATATATGTTTAATAATTCATTAAACACAAATGAGAATACTTTTTTTAAAGAGAGAAAACTCATCATGGGGTAAAAATTGTAATACCTTTTTAAAATTTAGGATTAAGATTGCAATTTTTTTAAGTTTGAAACATAATTCGATGGTAAAAATTGATTTTTTTGTTTCCAAAAAAATAAATAAATAAATAAATGATCTCATGAAACATTTGCCAAGTCATTTTGTACTCTTCCTGTTTGTTTTCATCATTCAAAACAGATAAAAAATAATTGTTATGTCTAGAATTGTTCACAAAGTAATAGATAATCAATTTTTTTTTTTTTCTAAAAAAAGAATCAAAATCTTTAAGAATGGTTTTTTTTTTTTTTTTTTTAATTTTTTATTTTCCCTCTCGAGAGCTGAGCATTTTTATAAACGTGAAACACGAGCTTCTACTAAACAAGATTCCAAGTTCTTGGTTTCTGGGAAACGTTTAAAAGAGAGAAAATTTCAGCAACATGCATTGATTTCTTTTAGTTTCTGGGACATGTTTAAAACGAGAGGAAATTTTAGCAACGTGGTTATTTATTTATTATTTATTTTTTTAAATAAGTTTCAATAAAATCCAATTGGGGAGAAAATCAAAATTTACTGATTCGTCCACTAATGTAAAAAGAATAATATAAAAATGTTCGTAAACTCGTTAGTATCAATAAAATCAAGCTTCGCGCAAAAATAAGTTTGACCGATGAACAAATTAACAAATGATTTTGTCAAAATTCATAATTAGAAAAAGACTTTGATTTTATAGATTTTGTATCATATATGTGTTTTATGATTTATTGAAAAATATTTTTTTAGGTACAATTGCAAACACTTTTTAAAGTTGACGGTTAAGATTACAATATTTATTTAAATTTGAGTTGTAATGTGATGAAATTGAAAGTGGTCAAAATTGGTAGGACTTACAAGTTTAGGTTACATTTGATAACCATTTTGTTTTTTAAAATTATGTTTGTTAAGGACACGTTTGAATTTCTATCTAAATTTCAAAATTATACTTGTTTTCATTCAATTTCCTTACCATTTTTTTTATAGGAAACATAAACCATTTCATTGATGTATGAAATAGATACAAAAGGAAGACCTATCATAGGTAGTTACAAAAGACATCTCCAATGATATAATAGTGTGGATAGGGAATAATTACAAAAAGGGGGGAGTGACTACTCCAATACATGTATTTTAGTTCTTTTCTGAGAATATACGAGCATTTCTTTCCAGCCATAGATTCCAGAAAAAAGCATACAAAAAATCATGTCAAAGATATTTCTTATCTCTTTTAAAATGGTGTCTTATAAGAGTGTAGTAAAGAAGAGATAAGATATCACATGGTCGAGCAAAGTACCCAAAGGCTTGTTGGAGGAAGTCCCAGAAGGCTAATGCATATTCACACCTGCTGAAAAGGTGGGCTTGCGACGCACGACGCTTGAAACATAAGTTGTAGCAGTTTGGGGAGAGGGATATTCCAGGATTTCTCCATTGAATAAGGTCGGTTGTGTTAATACAAGCGTGGCTGAGTTCCCACATAAAAAAATTGACTTTTTTCGGCATTGGCCCTTTCCATGGCTGACCATAAAAATCAGAGCTGCGAGGATGAGCTGAAGAGGCCAATTTTTTTGTGATGGATCCGGTGGAGAAGAAACCCTTGTTTCCAAGCTGCCATATCCATGTGTCATCCTCCTCTTTAAAGGAGAAGGAGGAAAGATGGTGCGATAAAGAAGCCCATTCTAGAATTTTATCTTCGATGAGATTTCTTCTCAAGTAGATTCCAAGCCCCATCTATGGGATTCCATAATTCGACAATGAGAGCCTCTTTTTTTTTTTTAAAGAGGTTGTATAGGGAGGGTTGTGTTGTTTTTAAAGCATCAGAACCGAGCCATACGTCTTCCCAAAACAAAGTTTTGCCTCATTTCCCAACTCTGCAATCTATGGAGTTGTAAATGAGGTGTTGCATCTTGTAGATGGATCTCCATGGGCCCTTTGAGGTACTAATGGAGTGTTTTCCCAGCTTGATCGGATTATTGGCCACTCCATATTTAGTGGCAATGAACCTCCTCCGTAAAGCATTCTAGTCGTAGTAGAATCTCCATGTCCATTTGGCCAAAAGGGAGACATTCTTTTTGTGTATGTCATAAATTCTAAATCTGCCTTCTTCAATCGAGGTTTGAATACGGGACCATTTTAGAAGATGACTTCTTTTTTTCTCTAACCCTCCTCTCCATAAAAAGGTTATGTACATTTTTTCGATGGCCTTTGTAACCTTTTTGGGGGCTAGAAACAAGGATAGGTAATAAATAGGGAGCTTCGAAAGGGTAGCTTGGATAAGGGTGATGTGGGAGGATCACCAATTGTGCAACCTTTTCTGGATTTTCTCGATAACTGAAGTTCAGAAGCTGTCATTTCTCAGGTTGCCATTAAGGGGGAGGCCTAGATAGTTGGTCGACCAATTACCAATTTTACAACCAAACAATGTTGCAAAAAATGAAGCCTGGTGCGTGTCTATGTCGAGACCCAAAAATTCAGTCTTCTCGTCGTTTATTTTCAACCCCTGATGCATTCTCAAAAGTACGGATAACATTGAAAAGGTTGTCAATGTGTGCTTCTTTTGGAGAGGAAAACATAATGGTGTAGTCCGCGAATTGAAGATCATGAGTGATTGATAAGGATTGAGGACCATTACCTACCCAAAAGCCTTCAATGGAGCCATTTCTTTGAGCCTCAATAAGCAATCTACTAAGGCAGTCGGATACTATGATGAATAGGAAGGAGGAAGAGGGTCGCCCTGTCTAAGGCCTCCTTCCCATTGTGTTTTGTCTTTACTAATGTCACATTTGAGTTCTCAGTCAAATCTCAAAAACAAAAATATTTTTAAAAAACTACTCAGTTTAGTTTAGTTTTCAAAAATTAACTTGATTTTTGAAAACATGAAACAAAAAAATGTAACAAAATCAAAAAACTTATAGATGGGAGTAGTGTTTTAAATAAATGAAAAATAAAAAATCAAATGGTTATTGAAACGAGACCTAGATTTTTTTTTTCTTTCTTTCTCTACTAATTTTCCTTTCTAACATATATATATATATATTATTTTTTTTTGTTTTCTAAAAAAAACCACTTATAAAGTTAGAAAACATATTTTTTTTCAGTTCTTGAAATCTCCCATCTACCACCGCTTAAAAAGGGGAACAAAACAAAAAGATTGCTTTCATAAATAGGACGTTTAGGACTTTTCCAAAAAAAAAAAAAAAAGGTTCAGGATCACGATTCCTCAGAGTAAAGACAGGATCACCTTTTCATCTCCACATAACATATAATCTTTTAAGAGTATTAGCGATTTATGAGGATTTTGATTTTGAAATATTTCCAAGCTAACCATTTTATTTATTTATTTTTTAATTTAATTTATAAACACTACTTCTAGATTCTATCCAAAATTTTCCTTCCTATATTAAATATTTATTTATATAAAAAAAAAAAAGAAAACCAATAAAAAAAATTAAAAACTAAGACTCTTGATAAAAAAAATAAATAAAAGAAACATAGTTTTTAAAATCTTGATTTCTTTTTTTTTTTTTTTAATTTTACTTGAAATTCAAAATTTCTTTTTAGAAAAGTTTGCCAAAAACATTATGAGAAAACAATAATAATTTTCAAAAATAAAAAATAAAAAACATAATAGTTATCAAACAGTGTCGAAGAACAATGTTCAAAACGTCGAGGTCAGAAATGTTAATGGAAATATCAATAGAATGTCAATGTCGATGGATATTCATGGAAAAAAACTTAAATACAAAAAAAATAAAAAAAAAACATTTAAATTAATAAACTTTTAAACGAGTTAAAATACAAATTATTAATATTATATTCATGTTAGTTACATTTTTACTATTTTTGTAACATCTCAATGTCTATGGCAATTTTATACCATGCCAGAGAAACATATAAAAATAAATTATAGATGATCAAACTATTGATGATCGTGAAATTACATTTTCTATGATAGTTACGTTACATTAGAAGCATGGTTTTAGATGGAATATTAAAGTATTATTATATTATAAGTAGAACTAGACTGTCAAAACCTGTTTTGGGATGTAGCCAAAATTGTATATTGGATATTTGGAATACAACCACA
Source organism: Luffa aegyptiaca (assembly GCA_017139565.1). NCBI lineage: Eukaryota > Viridiplantae > Streptophyta > Magnoliopsida > Cucurbitales > Cucurbitaceae > Luffa > Luffa aegyptiaca. The sequence goes on along the minus strand of CM029405.1, from coordinate 6,097,833 downwards.
AACAACTTGCAAATAAATAAATATTGACAGAGACAATATTTTTTTTTTTTTTTTAATATCCGTGAGTGTCTGGACCACTAATCTCACGGGACAACCGCTTGACCCTACTACATTAGGAAACTCTAGGATATTAAATATCTTAGGTAGGTGGCCACTATGGATTGAACCATTCCCTCTAAGTCCTTCTTTTTTTCCATGGCCCTTATTGACCATTAGGGCCAACCCATTTTGTGGGAGACAATATTGAAACTTTTGGAAACATTGGGATAAAAGTAAAAAGAATAAGGGAGTGATGTGCAAAAATTAATATCATTCATTCATTCATAGGATTTGAAACTTGCAGGTCTTCTGCAAACTGCAGACTACAAAATCTCTGGTATCCTAAATAATACTTTAGATAGAGCCAAAAGAAACTGTAAAGTACATCAGGTGGATTGAATCTAATCTTCACCTTCTACTGCAGCAGAGCAGATAATAACAATTTAATTATGAGGGAAAACGAAACATCATCATAGAGGAAATGTGACAATCATAAACATATCACTAATGCAGAATGCAAATATGAGTCCTAAGTTCTAAAGATCAAAATTTATTTGGCCGAGGTTTTCTTGTTCGGTTCGAAGACGTACTTGATCAACGACTCCTTGATCCCGAGCAGCTCTGGGAACTCGTTTTTCAACTTTGAACCATCCATCTCATTGTTGCTTCTAGGGGCCACAATTACCTTAGCCTGTTCTTCCAATGTGAAGTTAGACCACTTGAATTCGGGGTCAACGTATGTCTTGTACATCTCGAGAATCTCGTTATGACTCACAACGCCCGGGTTTGTGAAGTTCCAGATGCCCCTCAAGTTACGCTTTGCCATCTCGATCGAAATGGGCAGAAGCTCATCCAGGATGGTCATGCTGTTTGGGATGTTAACCACCTTGTTGTAGCGAGAGATCTTGGTAATGAAGTTGCGTGGGTTGTTCAAGTCGGACGATATCGGCATTCGAACTCGGAGAGTGCAGACGTTGTCATATTCTTTCAGAAGCTCCTCCACCTGTGATCAGCATAAAGATTAGTAACTCAAACAATCACACACTAGGAAAATCAAGTGTGGTAAGAATGCAAGTTCCCCTTAATATGTACCATGGCCTTGGTTTTTGAATAAAAGGAACCAATGAAATTCGGCTTGTCCTCCTCCTTGAATCCAATTCCAGAGCCCTGTGGATGTTTGGCGTCATACTCGAAAATACAGCCAGTGGCGAAGTTCATCATCAAGAGTCCGTGCTCCCGGCAAACATCTGCTAAGGTTAAGGTTCCAGCAACATTGGCACGAATAGTTTCGGTTTTGTGAGTTTCACACCAATCAACATTGGGTCTGCCTGTAACTCCAGCAGCATTAAAAACGTGGGTTGGTTTAATATTCTGAATATCTGCCAAAAGCGAGGCTCGATCCTCCAGACGCCCTTTTCCATATGCATAGGCAATGCCTTGTTTATCACAAAGCTGCCCAAGGACGCCTCCAATCCACCCTGTCCTACCATATATCAAAAATTTGTAGGATGACTGGTGAGGAGACCCCGGATTCCTGGAAGTTGGGACAACCATTTTAGTATTACTCGAGGCGTAAGAAGCCGGTTTTCCCTCTTCAGACCCTTCAAAGTGCCTCTCAACTCCACCAGGCATCATTAGCATTCTAGGATGTGGCAGCAAAGCCCCAGAGACATCACCCCACCAATCAGGGTTCTTGGTGTACCATTCAATTGTCTTCTTCAGCCCTTCTTCCCACGTCGTGCGTTCCGACCACCCCAAGTTCTTGAGTTTCTGATCATCCAAGAAATACCTCTGATCATTGAATGGTCTGTTTTCTACAAACTTGATGCTTGCATCTGAGTCCATCGAAAAAAGTCGGCATATATCCTTGGCAACGTCTATAACCCTTCTCTCCTTCTTTGTCCCAATGTTGTAAACATGGCCAACCTCTCCTTTGTGAAGAATGACTTCAAAAGCCTCAGCAACATCCTCACAGTACAGATAACTCCTAACATTAGAACCATCCCCATGAATTGGAAGAGACTGGCCTCTCATAGCCAAAAGAATGAACTTTGGAATTAGCTTCTCAGGAAATTGATTAGGTCCATAGACATTGTTTCCTCGGGTCGTGATCACAGGTAAGCCATACGACCTACCATAGGCCATCACAAGCATTTCAGCTCCAGCTTTTGTTGCAGAGTATGGATTTGTAGGGAGGAGTTGGGAAGCCTCATGGTTTCCCACAACAGCATCCTCATCTGTCTCTCCATACACTTCATCCGTACTAACGTGGATGAACCTCCGAATCTGACCAGTGACCTTGCATGCTTCTAAAAGAACATGTGTGCCATAGATGTTATTCTTGGTGAACTCGAAACTATTACCGAACGAGTTGTCAACATGAGTCTGGGCAGCAAAGTGCATAATCGTGTCAATTGACTCAGTAATCAGGAGATAATTGACAAGGTCAGCACTGCCAATATCCCCCTTAACAAATTTGAAGTTGGGAGATGGTTTAGATGGAAGAAGGTTCTTCAGATTTGAGCAATAATCAAGCTTGTCAAGTACAACAATTTTGTAGCCAGGATAGTTTCTGACAAGCCTGTTAGCAACATGGGATGCAATAAATCCAGCAGCCCCAGTAATGAGGATGTTCTTAGGAGTATGAGTAGCCATGTCAAAGCAACTTCTGCACAAGAAAAACCCAGAACATAAGATCTCTAACCCAAAAAAAAAATAAAGAAAGAAAGAAAGAAAGAAAGTTGGAAACTCTTATCTACAATGGAATAAACAAAAATAGATCCTCTAATTAGATGAAAATTATATTAAAAAGTTCCAGATCTAAGGACGCAGTAAAAAGGTTCAGCCAACAGTGACATTCAATGGCAGTTATAGTAGCAGACAAAGTAGCAAAAGAGGAAACTAACATTTTTTTGAAAAAAAAAACAGAATCCAAGTGCATTATTAGTCATTACTAAACTTCATTGCTGAAGAAACTGAAATCTACTAATAAAAAAACCCGGATCAAAATCAATAGAACTTCAATTTCCCATCATTTACAACCCTGATCAAGAACCAAGTATCAGATCAGATCCCTGCATATTCCCAAACCCACAACCAAATTTCAAAAACAACGTCCGAAGCACATCCCACGATCTAAATCCGAATCACCCCAATTCGATCCACCGCAGACAGCAAGGCCACAAATCACAGCAAGAAAATGCTTAGCAGGCAAGAAATCAAACACAAGAAACTACAAAATCACCAAACCCATCACGGATCCAAATGGAAACAAGAATCACACAGATCCCAATAAAAACAAATCCCCATTTCCCCGAGCAATTGTGAGAATACAACAGCAACGCGAAAAAACAACACGATCACAGAGGTTTCATCGCAATGGCGATGGTTCGACTTACAGACTTCGATTCGAGAATCAGAATGAGAAATCTAGAGAGAGAGAGAGATGAAGTATCTACCTCTTCTAGAGAGAGAACAGAAGGGAGATAGAGAGATCTTCGGGACAGAGAAATGGAAGAGAAAACCAGAGACGGATTTGGAGAGCAATGAGGCGAAAGAACGGTGTTTTTTTCTTCTTTATAAAGACGTCTCAACTCAATGAAGGCTGGAGACAGTTAAGGGGAGCCAATGAATAGAGAAATGACGAATTTGCCCTTGTCGTTTTCGTTTATTTACTGCACTATTTCTGCGCAGCTCCATCCGCGTTCCCTACCGGTGAATTAAAAACGATAATCTCCTGCGGTCGACCTCACGTTAAGCTTCGTGTATTCGGGTTTTGTGAGGCACATAATAGAGATTTTATTTTTGTTTTTTCCTTAACAAAATAAAATCATTATTATTCAAAAAAAAAAAAAAAAAGAAACATTTGGGTGAAAATTGAAATAGACCCTTGGTCAAATCAATACTTTTATAGATTTTGATTTAGTTTCTATTTCGTGGTTGAAGTTTCAAAATTGACGTATTTGGTCATCGACGTTTCCATTTGATTTCTCCTTGGTCCTAAAGTTTAAATTTTATTTTAAATCGGTCCATAAAATTTGAAGTTTGTTTTTAAATGGTTGGTTATTAGTTGACATATGTGTTTACTAATGTGTATTTTTTTTTTAATGAGTTTGAATTTTATTTAAAGAATTGTTTGTTATATTTCGAGACCAATTTCAAACTTCAACGGTCAATTCAAAATCAAATTTGCAAGAGTACACCTACCTACCTGTCTTATAATTAATTGGATTTAATTCAAATGTATATTTAACTTTAACATTTAAAGTGCAAGGGATAAAATTGGCACACACCTAAGAATGCAAATGACAAAATTGATACATAAAGTTTGGCCTCCTATTATACATGATATAGAAATAGATTCAAAATAATTGGATTGTATAGGGCCTGTTTGATAACCATTTCAGTTTTTGGTTTTTGGTTTTTCTGTTTTTGGTTTTTGGTTTCCTGTTTTTTAAAAACAAAAACCACATATGTTTGATAACTGTTTTTTGTTTTCTGTTTTTAAAAAACAGAAAACCAACCTTGTTTGATAACTATTTTTTGTTTTCAACTTTTTAAAAATTAGAAAGATGAAAAAGATATTTTAGAGAGAGAAAAATGTGTAAAGACGTTGAAACAACAATTTAGAGATACAAATATAAATGTTGTCAAGAGTTTTTTGTTTTTGAAAAGACGAGAGAAAAGTTAAACATATAAAATTTAGAGAGATGAAAGAAAATGTTTAGAGAAAGAATATTAGTTAGACTCGAGAAAAGATATTAGTTAGAGAAAAAATAGAAAACAAGTTAGAGTAAAAGCGATAAGTTTTAGATTAAAAAAATTAAATAAAAAAAGAAAATTTAGAGAGATAATAAAGTTAAGAGTAAAAGATATGCTAAAAACTAACGATAAATTAGAAAAATAAAGAAAAGTTGTAGCGATAGAAAATTTTGGTGACTTTTTTTTTTCCAAAAGAACAATTAGAACATGTTTATTGAGGAGAAAAAAGGTATTAACAAGTTTTTAGAAATAGACAAGTTATAGAGAAAAAAAAAGTTTTGAGAGAGAAAAATAAATTTTAGAGAGAGAAAAAAAATAGAGAAAAAAATTTGTTGGAGAGAGAGGTAAAAGAGGAGAAAAGTAAGCGTTAGAAGAAAAATGAGTTTTTGAAAAACAGAAATCTGTTTTTAAAAACTATTTTTTTTTGTTTTTGAAATTTACTTGTAATTTCAAAAACGTTTTTAAAAAACAGAAAACAGAAAACAGAAATGGTTATCAAACACCCCTGTTTTTTTTAAATGGAAAACAAAAACAGAAAACAGAAAACGAAATGGTTATCAAACGGGCCCATAACTTTTTGTTTTTGTTTTTTTTTTTTTTTTTTGACAATATGTGGGGTGGAGAGATTATTATTATTATTATTGTTTTTGATAACCAGATCCTTCGGTTATTGTTATTATTCTTATTATTTTGTTATTATTTATTTATTTAATTGAAGAATAAAATTGAATAATGCTTACCTACTCAATATAGTTTCCTAGAACAACATAAAAGAAAACAAAGTTGAGAGCATGAAATGAATGTCTTTTATATTGTCATTTTATTTTATTTCAAATATTTAATTGAAGGAAACAGGACGACAATTTTATTTATTTTTTAAAAGAAGTTAAATTAGGTATAAAATATTTAAGAGAGTGGATGAAAAAGAGGCAATTTGAGTAGTGTAGTATCTGTCTCCTCATTCATTTTTATATAATTATTTTTTCTGTTTCCAACTTTTTTTTTATGAAATAAATAAATATATATATTTTATAGGTTTCGTTTGATAATGATAATATTGAAAATTTCAAAACCGAAATGAACTAAAATTAATCATTAAATAAAAAATCTTATAAATTTAATTTCAAAACTTGATTTGATTTAATAAAAAATTAAACTCAATTTAAAAAAAATAAAAAAATTAATCTTATAATTTAAAAAAATATAGTAGAATTAAGAATTAAATAAAAAGGACAAATAATGAAAAAAAAAATCAAAAGTTTCCTTCCTTAAACCTTTTTAATATATATAGATATAGATATATAGATTATAAATTTAACCTTTAATTCCACTAAAAAAAAACCTTTAATTTTATTTATAAATTAAAAAAAAAAAAACCCTTTAATTTACCCGCTCTCGTTTCTCCTTTTTCTTTCTTCTCTCAATTCTCCGTCCCATTTCCTTCTCCGCCCACCCCCTTTCTTTCTTCTCTCCCTCTCCGCCGTAGCCGCCCTTCGCCGGTACGCCCTCTCCGCCCTCGTTCTCTCTGTTCAGATTTCTCCATCAATTTCATTCCATTACATTCCTTCTATCTGCTCGCCGCCGCCCCACCCCTGGTTCTGCCACAGCTCCACGACTGCATCAGAAAACCACCTTTACTGTGGACTTCAAGAATCAGGCGCTTTCTTGGTCAGATTTCTCCGAATCTCCCAAACGTCGCTGTTCAATGTTCCACGATTTCAAGCTTTCTTGGTGAGATATCTTCTAATTTGCTAAACATTGTTGTTCATTAATGTTCCACGTTTTCTTTACTATCTTCTTTATTCATAACCTTATTAGGCTTCAAGAAATTTCCGGGTTGTTTTATAATCAGCTTTTTTTTACCCTAACCATTTTGAGTTCTGAAACTGAGCCTATACTCATACACATCTGTTATTGCATTGATTAAGATATCAAAATATATTCTCTGAATAGTCGCAATGCATATTGTAATGTAATGTCATAGATTTGAATTTGCCCAAGAAATCCTACGCCCACAAACCACAAGCTGAAAATTTCATTGCACAAAACCTTTGGATGGGGATTGGGCTACAATATTGTCGCCATTGATCGCCTATCAGTCGCTGAGAATGCTGCAAGGCTTTTGGCACATCTATTTTTAGCTTTTTATTTGTTTATATCACTTACGATTTAAAATTTGATCTTCAGTTTATCTGTGAGTTATACATGTCTTTATGTTTCTTTAGTACTATTTTAAGTTTAATTTCTTCCAACCATAAGAGGTTTATCAACGAAGTTATGATGTCCATAACTATTGGATCGTCGCAATGTAATGCCTTATGATAATCAATATCAATGGTCCAATACTATTAAGAGGCCTTAAGCTTTCATTCTAACTTGAGCAAACATTAGAAGCGCTTTTGCTAATTAAGATTATTGGACTTTGCTGTGACAGTTAGAAGAGGAAGATGCTGTAAGATCATCCAAAAAAAGGTAACTTGTATCTTTTTGTTTTGGATTATGTATGAGATCATTGATTGTTTGATGTTTGAGAAAATTTAAAGAGAGTGAAGCAACTACTACCATTTTTTATCTTTGGATTTTTCTTATTGTCTGTTTGTCCAGAGAAAATTCTTGTCTTTGGATTTGGTCTCTTTTCATTGTTGTTAAGGAACCATTGGGTAGAGAAGATCAGAATGTTCTTTGATGATAACGATTTTGTTTTGTAACTTTTCTGATTAGATTCTTTTGTAATTTTCTTCTGGGTGTTGAACTTTCTGGGTATTCTTTCATATTTGATGTTTACTAGTTTGGAAATAATTTATATTACTATTTCATGTTTCCCAGAAGATGTATAGGTCTTAATCCTCCTTCATTTATAAGTTTAGAAACTATTGGGAAGGGAAATTACGGGATTGTTTATGCAGCTATTGACGTGAAAATTGGGGTAGTGTTGTAATTAAAGAAAAATTGTGATATTTTTGGTCACATATTGAATGCTATTCGAATCCTTCGTGTGGTTAGATCGTGCTTAGACTATTGTGACATCGTATTGTGGTTGAAACCAAGCATATCATGTTGTCACCTTCCAAGAGAGAATTTAAATATATCTATGTTGTTTAGCTTATGGAATCTAATAGGTCTTTCTCCATCTTTATTATAAATTTTATAAGTTACTAAAAAGGGAAGTTATGAAGTTATTTGTGCACCTATTTGAACTTGCAAAGTAGAGAGAGTTTCCATAAAGAAAAATTATGATATTCACCTAATCACATATTGGATGCTATTTGAAATTTTCATATGGTTAACTTGTACTTAGCTATATTGAAACATCTTGATATCATCGAAACTTAGTGCATCGTGTTATCACATTTTAAGAGGGGCTTTAGAGACATCTATGTAGTTTTTTGAACTTATGGAATATGATAGGTCGTTTATCCCTCTTTAATTAAAATTTTAGAAGGTATTAAGAAGGAACCTAAGGTATTGTTTGTGCAACTATTGACATGCAAACTTGGAATAAAATTGCAATAAAGAAAAACCATGATATCTCCAATCATATATCATATTTTATTTGAATATTTTGTGGGGTTAAATTGTGCTTAGCCTATTAAATCATCTGAATGTCGTTGAAACAAAACATATCATGTTACCAACCTTTTAAGAGAAATATAAATACATTTATGTAGTTTTTTATCTTATGAAATCTAGACGATGAGGGTTAGATTCCATAACCTAAAAAACTACCTAATTGTCTTTAAATTTCATCATAAAAGACGTGATATGTTTCAACAATATATAAGGATGTTGTAATAGACCGAGCACAATTTAAGTACACGAAAGATTCAAATAACATTCACTATGTTTTTCTCTATTGCAACTCCCACCATAGTTTGCTTGTCAATAGCGGCACAAATAATTCCCTAGCTTCCTTTCCCAATAACTTTTAAAATTTTAATCAAAGAGCGATGAAGATTGATCACATTCTGTTTTTAAATTCCCTCTTAAAAGGGTTACATGATATTTCATGTCAATGGTATCAATGTGTTGCAATAGACTAAGCTAAATTTAAGTACAAGGACTTGAATAGAATCCGCTGTGTGATTAGGAATATTGTAAATCATAATTTTTCTTTATTGCAATTTCTTCTTAGTTTGCATGTCAATAGTTGAACAACAATTCCATAATTTCCTTTCCAATAACTTCTAAATTTTTTATTAGAGAGGGATCCATTCCATATTAGATTCTTTGAGCTCGAAAACTCCATAGATGTCTTTAAATTCTCTTTTAAAAGGTGGAAATGTCAATGTAGTTATAGACTAAGCATGATTTTAACTGCATGAAGGATTCGAATAGCATCCAAAATATGATAAAAAATATTATAATTTTTCTTTATTGCAACATCCCTAATTTTCATGAGAATGGTCGAAAACAACTCCATAATTTCCCTTCTCAATGAAATCTAAAATTTTAATTAAGGTCGGATGCAGACCTATACATCCACATGGAAAACATGAAATTATCATATAATTTTGTTTTTGAGCCAGTAAGATTAGATGTGAAGGAATGCCCAAAACGTTTTATCTTTGGACAAAAATTACAAAAAGAATCTTATAGAAAATGTAACGAATCAAATCTTAATCATCAAAAAAATGTTTTAATTCTCTTTACCAACGGTTATTTAGCAACCATTTAAAAGAACAAAAATCAAATTCAAAGACAAAAATTTCCTTAGAGCAAATCGAGGATAAGGAAAATTCAAAATTGAAAATGGTTGTAGTCTATTTTTTGGAGTGCTTCTGACATGACAAAACACTTTTGTCACAGTTAGAAGCACTTCCCATTCAAAATGATCATGTTAAGATTAACAGTAAGTGATTTTAATAAAAAAAAAAAAGTATTTAAATGCTGGGTAATAAAACACTTGAAAAATGAAAATCACCACAAAAACAAGCCTATAATTTCTTCACTCTCTTGGAATTTTCTTTGACACTAATCAATGGTACCTTCTTTTTGTGGCATATTCTAATATTCTAATATTAATTTTTCTTAGGTCTATTCTTTTTTTTTTTTTTTTTTTTTTAATTTTTTTTTTTTTTTTAATTTCTTAGGTCTATTGTTTGTCTAGGTTTTGTCTTGAACGATATCTTAAAGTCTTTAATAATCGTGTAAAAAAAATTGTAAATTACTTTGTAATTTTGCATCAAAATCTAGAGACTTCAAAATTTTGTCGATATCAATATGATATAAAAAGTAAGTTAGTTTTCGGGGTTATAAAAATTGCTTTCAAGTTTTCTTTCTTCCAAATTATGAGGGCCGAGGGGTCAGGATATCTTTTTTAAAATGAATTTAATTTAATTTTAGGCAGTTCCATCTCAACTTTTTTATTAATAATTTTAATAATGTCAACGATTTATTTTTTCAAAATTTGATGAATCAATATATAATTATTTATTTTTATTTTTATTATATTAAAAGGTGGGATAGATGAACATTATTTTTAAAGTTTTTATGTAATTTTAAATTCCAAATTTGCGCCTAATAATGATAGTTTATTTATTTAATTTATTACATTATTTTAATTAAAATTAAAGCAATATATATGTTACAAAATTAAAATTGATCACATTAAAGTTTTAAAAAATGTTCTTAATATCTTAATAAACAAATTTTAAGTGAAAAAAAGAGAAAAGGTTTTAGAATCTTATGTGTTCTTTTTTTTTCAAATTAATTATGATTTCAAAATTAATGTTTAAACCACAATATAAATTTTCATCAAATGAAGTTTTGGATTTTTTTAATAAAAATTTTTTAAAAAATAAACAAAACTAAGGATTAGGGTTATAATACATTTTCTTTTTGTTGTATAATACATTTTCTTTTTCATCAAAAGATTTTCTTTTTATTAAGGTCGTCTGGAATATCTTTTTTTTTAAACATTTTGTATAAGAATTAGGAGTGCAAGCAAAAACCGGAAAACCGACAAACCGAACCGAACCAAACCGATCCAATGGTTTGGTTCGGTTATTTTGAAAAAATATGGACATCTCGGTTTCGTTTTTGGGAAAACCGAAAATTGTCGGTTCGGTTCGGTTTTTCATTCAAAAAACCAATAAAAAACCGAACCGAACCGACTATATATATACCACTTAAAAAAACCCTAACCTTTTGCATCTTGCCTCTCCCCACATCTCACTTTTTTCCTAAATTGGCTAGAAATCTCTTTTTTCTATGTAATTTAAAGTATAAATTATGATATTATTTGTATGTTTATCTTTATTATGTATATTTATTTAAAATCAAATATTTAAAAATTGTTATTTACGGATTAGTTTGAGAAAATTAAGTAATTGTATTGAATAAATTAATTAATTGAAGTTTGTATTGAAAAAATGGGTACAATGGGTCATTGGGCCAAAAATTAAAACAAAAAAAAAAAAACAAATGGGTTGAAATTAGAAGAGAAAATGGGTCATTTAAAAAAAATAAAATAAAAAAGCCCACATTGGGCCCAAAACCGAAAACCGATCCATTGGACAAACCGAACCATTGGACATGTCCTATATTGGACATTGGTTCGGTTCAGAGTTTTGTAAAACCGATTGGATCGGTTCGGTTCGAGGTTTGGTCAAAAACCGACAAAACCGAACCGAGTATCACCCCTAATAAGAATAGTTATTTCAACACACGTATGTTTGGTTATATTTCATCATATTTGTTTTTAGGGAAAAAATCAATTTTGACCCCTGAACTTAGCATGTTGTATCAATTTTAACCCTAAACTTTTAATTTCATCAAATTGAACCTCAAACTTAACAAATTGTATCAATTTTAACCTCAAACTTACATAAATGTTGCAATGTACCCCTTTGGTCAACTTTTTGCTATTAAAACATGTAATTGACAATTTCCTTTTTTTTTTTTAATTCACACATTACACCTTAATTAGTGTTTTGTAAGAAATTTGTTGGAAAAACTCTTTATCAAAGAAATCAAATATCTCAACTATTCTTTTCATTATTATCCAAAAAAATCACAAAATTATTGCCAACAAGAAAAATCTAACAAATATGAGAAATAAAAAATTTGAAATTTCTTTATTTTGGTTTCCTACATTTGTACATTCTTCTAATTAGCAAGAAAAAAAAAATCACACAAAGTTCTTAACAACAAGAAAAAACTAGCAAATATTTTAAGATAAAAAAACTTCTAAAGTTTATTTGTTTTCGTAATCTTAGATAGTAGCAAAAAAAGCCCTCACAAAGTGCTCAACAACAAGAAAAAATCATCTAAAATAAAGTTTCTCCAATATTTTATTTATAAGAAACCAATTAAGGTGCAATGTGAATGAATAAATAATCAATTACGTATGTTGGTTTAAAACGGAAAGTTAACCAAAAGTATACATTGTAACATTTATGCAAGTTTGAGATTAAAATCGATACGATCCGATAAGTTTGAGGTTCAATTTGATGAAATTGAAAGTTCAGGGTTAAAATTGATACAACTTGGTACGTTTAGGGTTCAATTTGATGAAATTGAAAGTTTAGAGTTAAAATTGATACAACCCCCAAAGTTTAGGGTTAAAAATGATTTTTTCCCTTGTTTTTATACACAAGTTACTATACACATTCAATATGGTAATGGGTTGGAGAGGATTTTCTAAAAAAGAAAAAAAAAAGATTGGAAGGATCTCAAAAAATAAATAAATAAAAATGGAAGGGTATTTTAGAAAAGTTAGCTTTACAAATTATTTTGAAATAATTTTATAATTTTATTTTTCGATTTCAATAATTTATTTGTAATAATCTTCCTTTTAAAGTGAGAATAAGCCCTGGCAAAACCCTCGTCTTTGTTTCAGCTCTCTCCCATGGCGACTCAGCTCTTCTCCCGTTCGCTCCCTAAAACCCTAATTTTGGCTTCCGTGTTCTCTCGTTCCTTTCTCTCTGCCGCCGGAACCGCCACCTCCGCCTCTTCTCACTCCTCTTTCTCCCTTCTCCGCCGCCTCCGTCCCCTCGCTGCTATAGTCGCCGCTGATTTTCGCAGCCTCTCTCCGGCGCCGAGCGTGAGGGAGTTCGCCACCCGTGCCACTTCTTCGTCTCTCAACGATCCGAATCCTAACTGGTCTAATCGCCCACCCAAGGAGACCATATTGCTTGATGGGTGTGATTTTGAGCACTGGCTCGTTGTCATGGAGAAGCCAGAGGGGGAACCCACGAGGGATGAGATTATCAATAGCTATATCAAAACGCTTGCCATGGTTGTCGGAAGGTGAAGTTTAGTTTTGGTCGGTTGTATTGTACTTCCTTTTTCTAACGTTGGCTGCCCTGATGATTGATTGCATTTGATTGTGTTTCTTTTGGTGTTTTAGTGATTCTGGTTTGCTATTTAGAACAGAATGGTGATTTCATTCATTTGTCTGATTACTGAAGAAAACTAAACAGAGAAGAAACTAGGGTTGGTTTGTGTCTTCTACGGCCAAATTTCCACATGGGAGTTGTCTTGTTTTTCCAATGTTTGAGATATTTTTCATCTGTAAAAATTATTCAAGTACATTTTTATTTCCGAGGAAGTAATTAGACTTGCTTTGTATCATCTGAGCTTGTTGAAACTGTTTGTCTCTGATTTTGTCAATTGTCAATGATTTTTTTTTTTTTTTTAAAAAAAGCCATTATCAAGTACCCACTATTTATGTTTATTCAAAAAAAAAAAAAAAAAGTCCCACTGTTTATAAATAATCACTGACATTTTAGTAAGAGATGGAATTTGAGATATCTCTTTAGAATTGTGGCTTACTAGTCACAACAGGTACTATTTTGTTTTATTGGTTCTTTCACTTCGGAAATTTTTTTAGTATTTTAAGTGTCTATGTGATAAGTGGTATTTGTAGCAATTCGGGTCTTTGATTTTTACTGCATTTCCCTATTTGGTGTATCTTATTATTACAGTGAGGAAGAAGCTAGGATGAAGATATACTCTGTTTCAACTAGATGCTACTTTGCATTTGGGTGCCTTGTTTCTGAAGAACTTTCCTACAAGATCAAAGGTATACCTTTATGTCTTGTTTTCTTTTGTTTCCTTGTGTTTGTTATTTCTTTCTTTTGTGTTAATTGTACTAAGTTGTACCTTTTCCTCCACAGAGCTGCCTAGGGTTCGTTGGGTCCTTCCTGATTCATACTTAGATGTTAAGAATAAAGATTATGGAGGTAATTCCTTTTCTTATTTAGTTAAGAAAATTAGCACATTAATTCTTTCAATGTCTAATTTTACTGTTGTTTTCTATATCCTCAACCATTAGTGTAAATAGAGGTCAATAGTTCCAATGGAATATTCCTGGTCTGGAGGTGGAAATGGATTCTATGCAAGACATTTTGTAGGCTAAAATTTTAACAATATAGTGGCAATTTAATGCTGCTGAAAGTTAAAGTAAAGTACTAGAGAGACGATCTTTTTACTGTAACATTATAATAATATTAACATCCCAATGAAATTATACATGTATAGCTCTTTTCCGGAAAAGAAGTTAAAATATGCCATTTGAAGTAGTAGCTTTTCTCTTTAAGAAAATAAAGACCAGAGGAGGTAGATTTCTCGCCTCTCTGTTGAAAAGTGTTAAAGCTCTTGTATGATGGTTAAGGATCCTGTTTCATTCAGGTCTCATCTCATTCTTAAGATGTCTAAAAAGCTAAGAACTGTGTATGAGATTATAATGCACTCTTGCTGGACTGTCAGCAAATGAAGCATTTGAATGAAAGCGTTAATCTTAGAGTTTCTCGTCCTTACACCTGACAAACAAAATTGGAAAACGCTCATATTTCTTGCAAAGAATCAGGGGTCAATTGTGAAGCCAATATCTTTCTGTTGTAACTTGTAGTGCGTCCTTACCTTTTGGAGAACTCATTAAATTGTGTTGATTCAGTTCTTAAGGCTAAAACTATTTTGCCGTTTAGTATGGGAGTTGTACAGAACTATGATCTGATTTTCTGCGTATTGTTTTTTATTTGTCAGGGGAGCCTTTTATAAACGGACAAGCTGTTCCGTATGACCCGAAGTACCACGAGGAATGGATTAGAAACAATGCCCGAGCAAATGAGAGGAATAGGCGCAATGATAGACCTCGTAATTTTGACAGGTCAAGAAATTTTGAGAGGAGGAGGGAAAATATGCAAAACAGAGAATTCCCAAATGCTTCAGCGAATCAGCCTACTGGACCAAATATGAGTGGACCAGCTCCAAGTAATATGCCTCCCAACAACTTTGGCAGCGGTATGCCACCTCACAACCATGCTGGAATGCCCCAAGGCAACTATAGCGGAGCACCGCCACCACCGAACAACTTTGGCGGACCACCACCGCCACCACAGAACAACTTTGGGGGACCGCCACCGCCACCACCACAGAACAACTTTGGGGGACCGCCACCGCCACCGCCACCACCACAGAACAACTTTGGCGGACCACCGCCACCACCGAACAACTTTGGTGGACCTCCGCCACGCAACTATGCACCACCACCACCACCACCCAACAACTCCGGGCCAGCACCACCACGCAACTTTGGAGGGCCACAACCAAGCAACTATGGAGGGCCACAGTCAAACAACTATTGGGGAGCACCACCGCCAAACAACTATGGTGGACCTTCAAACTCCGGCGGGCCGCCTCCACAAAACAGCTATGGAGGGGGATGGTCTAGTAATGTGCATAACAATCAACAAGAATAGTCAACAACTGCTCGGGGAAGTTTCAAACTTGCGCAATTCATTAGTTGTTTGGATTTACTCACTGCTTGGTTCAAACCTCAAATCCTACTGGTAACTGAGTATTTGTTCTGGTGCTACGGACGATGAGTTTAGTTTTGCTTTCTTGGTAGGCATTTGCTAAAAACCTGTTAGATGTTCTAAATTCAAGTACAGTTTAAAAGATGCATGAGGTGATGTAATATTCATAATGTTATCTTTGTTTATGAAGTGGGCAATGATATTGTCTCTTTTGGCTATATATTTTTTTGCATGAACGGCCCTCCTAACTTCCCTCTTATCTATTGTGGCTCATTTAGGGGCCGTTTGGCCCACTGTGTTGGTTATAATAGTGGGGGCTATTATAACCAACTCAGTGTTTGGGACATCAACAAAAATAAGGGGTGAAGTTGGTTATTTTTCCCCTCCGTGTTGCTACAGTAACCACTATTCAACCCACCCAATTATTTTATCCATTCTCTACAATAACTCTTTTTTTCTCTTCTTCCATGTGATTCATTGACTTTTCTACCGACGACTTTTCCGGCGACCACCGACAACTTTTCCGGTGACCGCCGTCGACTTTCTGACTACTTTTTCGGCGATCACCGACGACTTTTTCCGGCGACTTTTTTTTTTTTAAAAAAAAAAAATCTTTCTTCTCATTTTCATTTCAAAAATATATAAAAAAAACGAAAAAAAAAAAACAGAAAAGAGGTAGAAGAAATGAAAGGAAAAAAGAGGGAAAAAAATTTCTGTCGCCAAAAAATTTGTTGGTGGTCGTCGGGAAAATCGAAAAATTTCTAGGGAGTTAGATAATAGGTTGTCTTTGTACATATATAAATATGGAGTTTTATTACATAATTACTTTTGATAATGAAGTATATGAATGTTTACCTTCATCGTACATATTTTTCATTCCAAATTATACTTATCGTATTTAAGTTTACCGTGATAATAATAATTTTAAAAAAAAATCCTACTCAAGTTTTTATTTTATGTGTTTCTATTTTATTTGATTCTTTTGATAATGAAGGTAAAATGAGTTTTGAAGAAGCATTTACCATTTTTATGTTGGAAATACATAAATGAAACAAATATGGTTTTTTCTATATGAAATCATAAAATGACTTATTTTGTGAAAAAACCATGACTCTAAAACAAAAGAAAATCAACCCTTACTTTAGGTTATTTTTGTTTCCTTTTAAGTTAAACACACATAATTTAACCCCTATACCCAAAACTTTATTTTTTTTTACAACTAAATCTATTTTTTTTTTATTAATATTTGAAGTACAAAGTTGTATGAGGAAAATAAACAAAAAAAAAAAGTCAAGAAAAAAAAAACATTCAGCTTGAAACATAGACTATTTGAACTCAGACTAAAATAATCTACATCCCAAACACTGCACCCCAAACACAAACTATTTTATCCCAGACTATAATAATCTGCACCCCAAACACAGACTATTTTATCCCAGACTATAATAATATTTTATCCCAGACTATAATAATCTGCACCCCAAACACTGACTATTATAACACCCAGACTATTATAATCCCAGACTATTATAACTCCCAGCTATTATAACCAACTCAGTGCCCCAAACAGCCGTTAGAGGTTTTGGCAATGATAATAATTTTCTTAACCTTGCAATTATGCGATCAAATTGTCGAGCTGAGACCTCAAGAGAGCCTTCAATTTGTAACTATATTTATTAAGAACTGCCATTTTGGAAAAATGGTCCACTCAACTTTGGTCATTGTTGAATGTTTATTTGCTCCAAATTTATTGGTGCTTGGGTCACCAATCGTATGAAACAAACACCTAATTGTCCATATATAATTTGGGTTTTTATAATATATTTACATGTTCAAACTACTTCAACAAAATTGTTAATGATCGTTTTAACCACAACGTTTGATTGTACTTCTTTTAAAGGCAAAATTCCATGTACATGTATTTAACCTTTATATTTTGAGTGTTGAAGATGTAGAATTTTTCTTTATAGTTTGACACATGGAAGGGTAGGATTTCTCAAACTTTCAACTCCAAAGAAACATCTAGGTACCTTGGTTGTCAATCGATCAGACAATTCAAATTATTTTCCGCCATAACTTTTCTTTGAAATATTTTATCAATTACAAAAGAAATTAGAGAAAGATATCCCTATATTTGATATCAGAATTGTATCGAGGCCTTTAGTATCTTTACAAGCCCCACGTTGAGCAAAAGGTTACTCATCTGTCTGCTGCCATGGCCATGGAATTCTTGCTCGATAGCTTATCAGAGTCCAGCCTGCAAATACACTGAGTAAAGCTTTTCAACTTCTTTTCACTACCTTTCTTCAAGTCTTCAACAACTTGTGAGCTGTGGCGGTTTCCTCGAACCTTTATACTTGTGTAGAACAAGCGTCTGCGACTCCAATGGATTTAAATGCTCCAAGAATCTGCAGGAATCAAAACAGGAATTACAGAAAAGTATTGTATGTGTCTGTTAAGCAATAGAGGAATTACTGGAAGTGCTCTTATCATGTTGAACAAAACAAGAAAACCCTTTTCATCTCCCAGTGGAAAAGTGACATTGAGAGTGAAGAAAAGTTCCTACCTTTTAAGAAGAATCTCACTAACATATAAAAAAGCATAAGCTATTCATAAAATCAAAATCACCTTGAGTTGGAGGAAATGTCACCTTCAGACACCAGATATTTGCTCTTCTTGCAAACAGTGATGGTCAGTCAGAGGTTACCTTTCCACTCTCCCGATGCATTGGTACGTCAAAGTAGAGGCTATAGGAACTTTGCAGGCTATAGATTCTGCTTTTCTATTCTTGGCAACTTGAATCTGATCTGCCAGCGATACTTCTTTCCTCATTTGACCTTTCTTTATAAGATCTAGATCCAGTTTCTCCCAGGATGTGTTTTGGGGTATCACTGATGCTAAGCTTCCTTGAGCAGCAACCACACCATTTATCGTAATCTTTTTGCGAATCTAGATCCAAAGGCAGGTGAAAGAGGACCACATTAACAGAAGACATAAAAACAAAAGAACCTCAATATCATGAGGCTGCGTTTCTACCAACAGTTCATTTTATATTTCAGAGGGCTGACAGATTAAAATGATGGCTGGCCTAAGAATTTACATGTCCAATTAGTTATGATAAGGTTGGCATCTGTTACAGATCAGTTTCATTGCATGCATGCTATCATTTTGATCCATCTAGTGGAAATAAGGATTCACAAGTTTTACATTTCTACTTGATGAACTACAATCTAAGGACCTCCGTGATCCTTACCTTTTTCAATCTTTGCTTAAGCCTTGATCTCTCAATGGCAGTCAGTTTCTTCATCTTTCTCTGGATGTTTTCTCCCTCTTTCGCCTTTCTTTTCTCCCCATTTCTTCTTCTGGAACACATTTTCATTTTCTTTGTTTTGGCATTGTCTTCCCCTTTTTCTTTCTCACGAACCCTCCCTTCGACTTTTCTCTTTTTCGCATTCTCTGCTCTCAACACTTTTAATTTTGCCTTCTCTGCAACCCGTTGAAGCTTTTGGTGAAGTATTTCTTGTTTTATCTTATCATAGCTGTCCCAGTCGAGTTCTTGTTCTTCCTTGCCTCCTTTCTTCGCAGCAACAGCTATGCTTTCCATCCACGACCGAAAGAATGTCTCGTTTAATCTCTTTTTCATTAATCTCTTTCCCCAAAGACGTTTGAGTGAAGAGCTAATTTTAACCTTGACCTGATCACTGCAAATAGAATAATGCGCGAATGAATCTTAACAACTGCCTAACATGTTGATTCCTTTTAAACAGAAGAGATATGCCTCATCAAGTTGAACAATTTCACTTGATAACGAGGAAACTCTCTCAAACTAATCGTTTTCATGACAAAGAACTTGCTTCCAGGACTGAAATAGACAGTAAACTTCTGGGGAATATTGAACATGAGCGAGATGTTTAATTGCACATGGTCTGGAGCTGAATGTCAAGGTTTTGGAGCAAATAGACAGTAAAATTCTGGAGAGTTGAGCTGAATGTCAAGATTTTGCCCGGGTGGTTACAAGTTAATCAAAGATAAGAAGCTTCTTACGATTTCAGAACTGAATTCCTTTTTTTTCCCCTGTACAAGAAGAGATCTTGAAAGTAGATTGTAATGTTTACAATTTACTCTTCCAGTAGACTTCTTGTTAACTCTATAATAGGAGTTGTTCTTTTGATAAAATGAAAATGTTGCAAGAAATCCTTGCTTAGATATCTAACAAAGTCCAAAAGCATGCAGTGTTAATTCTTCTATTATGCAAGAGGGATACCCACAATCTTCAACGTACACGCAGCTACAACGTGAGACCAATTTACACATTCAGAGTCCATATAAAAGTCAGAAAATCATATGGGCTCGAAGAAAATCATCAAAATGTACTTTCTTGCACTACTTACATGTGCATCAAATACTAATTCATTAAAACAAAGATAAACTAACATAAGTTCTCCAAATTTTCTTACTTTTTATATTTTAGCTTGTAAAATTTCAAACATTTTGTTTAGTCTTTGAACTTTCTTGAAGAAAAGTATTTAATGTCTGGACAGTAGTTTTACTTATAATTTCATTAACCTTTCCTCCACAAGGTTCACCTTCTAACATACTAAAAAGAACACATCAACAACTCTCTGATGTGTTCCTCCTAATCCGTTATCCTATTATTCTACCTCCCTAATGGCTATTCCCATCATTACTCTGAAAATACAATGGGCATGTCATATTAGTATGGCCAGCTATTTTGTATCTTCTATGTTCATGGAAAAAAATATAATTTTTCTAGTTTGTGTCTGTATTAAGAAATAACAGAGTGAAACCTGTGAGTGCGGGGATATTCAGACATCTTCCTCCTCACCTGAAATATTCAAGGAAAAATGAAAAAGTCAAAACTACAGAATATGGTTGGTGAATCGATCTAAATGGTAAATGTCCACAATGAACGTGCAGAATGTGCTTTTCGTTTCTCTGGCTATTCAGCGCTTATCTTTCCTTTCATGTATAATAGATGGAAAAAAGAATAGCAATAAGAAGAAGACCACATCTGGCAACAAGTATTACGATGTTCAAAGCAAGACGACAACAGACGATTAGCAGATAGATAACGGTTACATTCAATCCAACTGCATCAAGAAAGTATAATTTAAAAGTAAAACTGACAAATAGACTTAATTAGGTAGAACCTCACCTCAGGGTCTCTCAGAGCTTCAATTGTTCTCTGCTTGATTCGCTTACGAGTTTCTGCAGATAATTATAGATTAAAATCCCAGACTCCACCAGGTATAACCTGTAGCCACTCAAAATTCACCACCTAGAGAACCTACTGCATGCTCTTACCCAAGTTATGTTTCTTGCCCTTGTTCCATGGCACTCTCCCTTTATTTGCCAGTCCTATTTTTCTTCGTCTTTGCCATTCCTTGTCATTTTCAGTCTCAAGATTTTCTGGACAATCATTGTCACCAATCTCTCTGCTCGAAACCTGCTTCTCAAATGAACCTGAGGAGCACTTAGACTTGTAGCACTCACCATAGTTGGAATTTCTACCCTCATCAACCATGAACAGCAAGGATTGCGAAGAATTTGTTCTATTGAAGATATTGAAAGGAGAAAGTAATGAATCATTCCTGGATACCGATATCTGCTGATTCATTGGCACAGCATTGGATGGAAGATTGACGTTGGCTACCGGGTAATAGAAAATCTTCCAGAGAGCAGAATTCGGAGCAAGATTAAGAGATAATGTTGCACCTGATAATTTCCTGTTATACATTCAGAAATGCTGTAAAATAAATGTCTTGTAAAAGAGAGTTGAAACATCTTATGTTTTTTCTTTTGAGCCTTAAAAAAAGCAACATTCTCAAGTTTACAGAGTCATAATCCTTCACTTCTTTCTGACTAATAAATATTAAAATAATTAATAAAGGTTATATAACATTTTTCAACTCTATGCTTCACTTTTAGTTTCAATTTGATCCTCGTACTTCTAAAAGTTTCTTCATTGTTCCAATCTTTTGATTGTTGCTCATGCTACCACTGAGGAATGACATAAACATAATGTGGAAAGTTATTTACGGTTTAATTCAAAATGGCAACATAAATCCAACTGATATTGGTGGTTGCATCCCGAATGAAATTAATTCTAGTAACTTCCAATGTCCTCAAGCCTGGCTTAAATTCATGTTTATCAATCAATGTGATTCGCCAACCTCACGTCATTAAAATAAAATAAACATTTGCTATATTTACAAATGTCCTATAAATATTAAGCAAAAAACAAAATTTCAAAAGCCAAGCACAACTAAGCAGTTAAGACATCTACTACTCCGAACATGAGCACAGCCAAGCATTTAAGACATCTACTACTTTGTGATGTTGGAAGTTCAAACCCTCACCCCTACCTTCATTGTCCTCTAGTCTGCAGTGTTGATTATCCTAATGGTTAAAGTACACTGGTAGCAACGAAGAAGATAATAACGTCCTAAAATGCAGGAGAGTATATTGAGTCACATTGCCCTTCAACTTCACTAAGCCTTCACAATATTGACGAATGCACGCAAAATAATTACAAAAAACTCAAGGAAAATGTCGCCTATTTGATCTTTTGATATGGGGAAGGGGGGAAAATGGAAAGAAACATAAAGAACCGTGCCAGAACTTCCATGGCCACTTCCTTGTAAGCTAAAACAGAGATGTTAATGGGGGAAAATCTGGCCAATACTTAGAATCACAAGAGGAAACAACAAAATAATACAGAATTTCGCTAAACCCATACGCAGAAAATTCCCGGCGAGCTTGAAAATGTAGGAGAATGGAGAAGAACTTACATGTGAATGTACGGCATTCGAATGAAATGGCAATCGATAAGGTGGAGACTGATGAAGAAACCGGCGACGGAGACGAAATAACTTTGCAGAAGAAAAACCCGAAGAACCCAACAGCCCAATGCCCACAAAATCTAGAATCGAACGATTGGTTTGGTGATTTTCTTTAATAAATTATCAAATTCCACTCTGAAACTGAACACAGTGTTGTTGCGCGCTAGAATTTGTATAAACTTCGGCTAAAATGTGCCAAAACGACCTTACCTCAGCCGCATGAGCGCAGAGGTTCGAATTCCCATTAAAATGTGATGATAAGTATAATGGATGCTTCTTCTCTCCTCCATTGCTTCCTTGTTAAAATGTTAAATTATTAAAAATACCTGAAACTATTTAGAACCAAACTTGAATAATGAATACATATCAGATATCTTCATTCAAATCTTGACAACTACGAATGAGAGTTAGAAAACGAGAAAAAAATTTATTTCTCGTCCTTTGATATGCAGCCACGTTTTTTTTCCAACTATTTATACCCTGAACTTTCAAAAGTTTCATTTTAATCTTTAAAATTGAAAAGTTTTTATTTTAGCCTTTGAAGTTAACGTTTGTATTATTCAAACACATTGTAAATTTATGGACGAAAATTGATGTGTTTACATGTATTTTTATTGGTTTTTATTGTTCAAATCTATCCACATGACCAATTGTAAATATGCAAACATGTCATTTTTCGTCATCCCTACCTTCACATGCTGTAAAAAAAAAAAAGTTAAAAATTATTTCTAGTCCCTGAACTTTAATGAAAGTAACAATCTAGTCCCTAAACTTTGATTTGTAACGATATAGTTCATGTATTTTCAATTTGTAACAATTTAGTCTCTATACTTTCAATTTTGTAACAATTTAGTAATTGAACTTCAAAAGGTAACAATTTAGTCATTGTACTTTAAAAATTGTAACGATTTAGTCCTTACCGTGAAAGCTAAGATAAAGATTAAATGAATTTTATTACTTAAATAGATTAATAAAATAACTTGGGACCCAATATGTTTATAAGCTACAAGGTTTAATCATTAAATAATAAAAATCAACATATAATTTTGATGTTTTTTTTTTGGTGAAAAAGATTAAATTGTTACAATTTTGAAATTATAGGACTAAATTGTTACCAATTGAAAGTAAGACTAAATTGTTACTTGTTAAAGTTCAAGACTAAATTGTTATAAAATTAAAAGTATATGGACTAAATCGTTACAAATCAAAGTTCAGGGACCTGATCTAAAAAAGTGATTTTTAATCTAAAAAAAACAACAACAAGGGTTTAAATGGGCTTTGACAAAAAGCCCACAAGCCCAGAAAATGTCAGACATCGACATTGGGCACCGGCCCAGCCCAATAAAATCATTATAGAATCAACTGCCCGCCACCCGTTCCAATCCTCTTCGTCTCGGTCGTCGTTCCAAGACTCGGATTAGGGTTTAGCTTCACCTGCTTCTTCTTCTTCTACTTCTACTCTACACTTCCCTTCTTCGTCTCGTCTCCGCCATGGACGTCACCAAGAAGCGGAGGATGGACGAGAATGGAGTCGACTCCTCCGACAACCCTTGCTCAAGAATTACCCCCGATGACGCCCGCAAGATCATCGATCGTTTCACTCCTGACCAGCTTATCGATATTCTCCAAGATGCAATTTCGCGTCACATGGATGTTCTTGATGCCGTGCGATCTATTGCCGACCGAGATGTCTCTCAGCGGAAGCTGTTTATTCGGGGTCTTAGTTGCGATACAAGTACGGAAGGTCTGCGTTCTCTCTTCTCCGCTTACGGTGATCTTGAAGAAGCGGTTGTTATTATCGACAAGGCGACCGGGAAATCGAAAGGTTACGGCTTTGTTACTTTTATGCATGTTGATGGTGCTATACTGGCTTTAAAGGAACCGAGCAAGACGATTGATGGCCGCGTTACGGTGACGCAATTGGCTGCGGTGGGGATTTCTGGGCAGAATTCGAACGCTGCGGACTTGTCGTTGAGGAAAATTTATGTAGCGAATGTTCCGATGGATATGCCAGCCGACAAACTGTTGGCGCACTTCTCGCTGTATGGAGAAATCGAGGAGGGGCCGCTAGGGTTTGATAAGCAGACGGGTAAGTGCAGGGGTTATGCTTTGTTTGTGTACAAAAAACCAGAGGGGGCGCAGGCAGCTCTGGTGGATCCAATCAAGACGATTGATGGAAGGCAGTTGAGTTGTAAATTCGCCAACGATGGGAAGAAAGGAAAACCTGGTGGTGGGCCGGATGGAATTCAAACGGCGGGGGCTGGTCAAGGGAACATGCATGGAGATGGTATGCCTATGGCTCCTCCGTCAGCAATGCCCGGTTCAGGCGGCCAATATGGTGGGCCGGGAGGCATGGGGTCGTATGGAAGCTTTTCGAGTGGGCTTCAAGGGGCGCAGCCATTGGGTCATCATCCGATCAACTCGTCAATGGGGCCAGGACTATCTTCTGTCGGTGGTCAGGGTCCTTCGTTGGGCAACTCCGGAGGATATGGCAGCGGTCCATACGGTGGTGGGTACGGTGGACCCGGGTCCTCAATTTACGGCGGTATGGGAAGTGTAGGTGGTGGTTTGGGTGGTTCTGGTGGTGGATTGGGCGGAGGTGGGGGCGCTTCATCTCTGTATAGGTTGCCACAGAGTTCGGTTGGAATGCCTTCTGGTGGTTATCCGGATAGTGGGCATTACAGCATGTCATCAGCATCTGGGCACCCGAGTCAGCACCATCAACAGGCGGGAACATCACCAGCACCACGTGTCCCACCTGGAGGAATGTATCCCAATGTGCCACCTTATTACTGAGGTATTTTCGTATTCATTCATACTGTCAATCATTGCATGAAGTGGGCTTTTAGATTGGTTATATGATAACACATACCTTGCTCTCATTATTCTTCATGTTCGAAAACTACTTTGTTGCCCCCCCCCCCCCCTCAATGCTCGATGGTGTTTAATTCCCGTGTTGTGTTGTTCCTTTACTGATTTTGTTCTATCGCTTTCAACATTCGAGCTCACCATGGATGCATGTTTTGCCTGTAAATATGTGTTTTCTCGTTATTTCACATTTGGTTTTTGCTTTTTGTCCAGCTTTAGTACCTTCTTCGTCTGGCTTGTTGTCAAGGGTAATAATACGTTTCAAACCGTGTGCATAGTTCATATTGATGTGGACTCTTTTACTATTGAACCTTGTGCTTTGATATCAGTTTTCACTTTTTTTTTTTTTTTCTCGTTAGTTTTTTGGCTAGCACTTTTGATTTATTTATTGTATTTTATGCATTTCACCTTATTTTCAATATTTGTGTACTTCTGATAATGTTTATGTTTGTGTGGTTAGCATTTGCGTGCAATTCCATTAAGTGCAAAGGATTTCACATGTTCATGATTTTTTTTTTAGTCCATTTACATGCAAAGGATTTCACTTGTTCGTGAATTATATCGTTAGAATTATGTGATTGTGATTCAATCCTAAAACATTTGAATTTTGAACTTTAGCTGGTACATTTCCGACATTTCTAATTAACGCGTTTATTTCTTCATTGAGCCTTTTCTGCTGGTTACTGCAGACGCACATCTACATGTATACTTAATAACTATTAAGATTATTATGCTTCTTTTAAACTGAATTTCATAGTATATGTGGGGGTGTAGACGTTTCCTTTTTGGTTTGTTGAGGATATGTCTTTAATTATTTCTAGTAGTGATCCCAGTAGAGTGAAAGCTTGAATGCCAAATTTGATTAAAAAAAGTATTACGCAATAAATCAAATGCTTAAAGGTTTTCCCCCCTTGGAGTGAGAGTTAACCAACTTGAGTTATGGGGACAAAGAATAACAACTCATGGAGATAAATCCAATTTGTTATTCTGCTTGTGAGCTAGTTTTTTATTTATCATATGTTTTAAGTCAACTTGTAGTAGAACCATGTAGGATATGTAATTTGAGAAGGCTTTACCGGTCTATTTCTTTTTGCTTTTTAGAGCTCCCAGTGTTGTGTGTCGGAGTTTGGAGAAGCTAATGAGAGATTTTCTTTGGGAATAGGTGGGAGAGGGGGTGGGGATCACTTAGTTAGCTTGAAGACGGTGAGCAAACCGGTGGGTCTTGGTATTTTGGAATTAGGGAATCTGAATATGAGGAATAGAGCGTTGCTAGACGATTTTCATTTGAGTCGACCTCTTTATGGCACTAGATAATCGTGAGTAAATATGGCTATCATCCTTATGAGTGGCTGGAATGTGGGGCCAAAGGCATGTCCAGTAATCCTTGGAAAGATATTGTTTATGAACTCCCTATTTTTTCGAGTCTGGTCCATTGCGTTGTGGGAGATGGGAGGGATACTTATTTTTGGGAGGATAGATGGGTGGGGGATAGTTCCCTCTGCTCCAAATTCCTTAATCTCTATCGTCTGTCCTCCATGAAAAACAAGGTTATTGCTGAGGTTATGTCAGTCTCTGACTCTCTGGGGGCTCTCCCTCTTATTCTTTGGGTTTCCATTGCTCTTTGATCGATAGGGAAGCGGTGGAGGTAGTAGCCCTCTTTTCTTTGATCGGAGGGTTCCAGTTTAGGGAGGAGAGGAGGGATATTCGTTGTTGGAGTCTTAGCCCTTTTAAGGGTTTATCATGTAGTTCTTTCTTTTAGTGGTTACTCAATCTCTCTCCCAGTAGGGAATCTGTCTTTTCTATTCTTTGGAGAGTGAAGATTCCTAAGAAGGTTAGATTCTTTACCTGGCAAGTTATCCATGAACGAGTTAATACTTTCAACGAACTTATGAGTAAGAGGTTTTCGCTGTTGGGATCGTTTTGCTGTGTCCTTTGTCGGAGGGTGGAGGAAGATCCCCATATATTGTGGAGTTGCTCCTTTGCGCGGTCAGGGTGGAGTTTGTTTTTCGAGGCCTTCTGTGTGCAGGGCAGGAGTTTTAGAGATCTCAGGGGGATGATCGAGGAGTTCCTCCTCCATCCGCCATCTAGAGATAAGGAGGAGAGAGTTATGACTTGTCGAGGTGTGTGTTGTTTTTTGGAGTTTGTGGGTAGAGAGGAATAATAGGGTCTTTAGGGGAGTGGAGAGGCACCCGACTGAGGTTTGGGCTCTCATTAGATTTAATGTCTCTCTAGGCTTCGGTTTCGAAGGCCTTTTGTAACTATCCGTTAGGTATTATCAATCTTGACTGGAGCCCCTTTCTTTAATGGGGTTCCCTTTTGGGGATTTTATTTTTTTGGATGCCCTTGTATTCTTTCATTTTTTCTCAATGAAAGGTGGTTTTTCTCTAAAAAAAAATTTATGCATCTACCCTATAAAAGGTGGTGTTTTTTGGTTTTCCCTTAACCATTTAGGAAGAAGGTCAAAGTTTTGTGGCAGGCAAGCTTTTTTGCAATTTTGTGGGGGCATTTGGATGAGGAGGAATAATAGAATTTTTAAAGAGGTAAAAAGATCGAGGAATTTTGGGAGGTGGCTAGGTTTAATGCCTCCTTAGGGATGTTGGTTGCTAGGCCTTCTCGTAATTATGAGCTTGGTCTTGTTCCTTTGGAGTGGTGTCTTTTTTATATTTGTAGTTAGAGTCAGACTTTTTTTTGTTGGTTCTTGATTTTTTTTATGTCCTTGTATGAATTTTCATTTCTCCCAATGACAGCATGGTTTTTTTAATCTTTACTCTTCTATTTTACATGTTATCTCCTGCCCCCTTAGATTCTCATCTTCTCCTCTTTTCTTTTATATATGTTTTTGTCTTCTTTATTATAAACTTCTTTCTCATCTTGTAAGAAAGCACTTCTGCTTGTACTTTGGAATGTTGGTTGGATTTTGAGAATGTTGATTTTATATTCTGATAGGAATTAGTTGTTGAATATAGTGCTAAATTTGATTATTTTTGGAATTTCTGTAATGAAAATTACTTAGATGTTGACCTTTGTAGTTTCCTTGAGCATTTTTCTTTATTAACATTAACAGGTGAATGGAGTGTTGGTTTTAAGAAGCACCCAATTTTAATTATACCAACTAATTGCTAGCCTGTGAGCTAGGTTTATATATGTATATATTTATTTATAAATTATTACATATGATTTAAGTCGTTAAACCACGAGGATATGGAAATTGAAAGAGGGGAAGGTACACTTCATTCACGTACTTTCTGATTGAAATGAAGCCGTCCCTCTCCTAATTTTCCTGTCCTTGCCTGCCCCCATTTTTCTTATTTTAACCTGCAATTTGGAATTGGGGAATGAAGACATTATCATCTTCTTTACGATATGTGTGTATGTATTTTCTCTCTCATACATAATTGTTGTTTCTCAAAATCTCATACATGATATGGATTCTGAACAACTGCCCTTCCTTGGATCATAATATGTGGCTTAGAAATGTTGGTTTTATACTCTTAGAGGAGCTACTTGTTGAATATATTTATTTAGTGTTAAACATGATGGTTTCTTCCATTGCAGCAATCCAAATCTTGCCTTTGTGGGTTACAAGACAAATGTACTTTGTTAACATATGAAGGAGTGTTAGTTGTATTATGTAGTTTATTTGAAATATGGTCGAGTCTTTATCTGTCAGACTTATTCTCTTAGACTTTTTGTCTGTAACTTGGTTCTATTCTTGTACCTCTTTTTTTATTTTAGGAAATATCTCAGTTTAACGTTTGTCAACTTTTTTTTTTTCTTTTTTTTTTAATCAGAAACTAAACTTATTGAGTGTACTTTGGTGTAGGAAATATGTCGGTTTACCATTTGTCACCTTTGTAATTCTTGTCTTCTAAGATTGCGTTTGGATTACTGGGTATTGTTGCTTTTGGCTATTTCATTTGTAAATATGCTTATTGGAACACTTTCACTATGTCGATGCTATCATCGTTTTTTGTTTTCCATGCCTTTATAATGTTGGTTTCTTGATTTAAAAATACTAACTTTTCAAAGTTGGGGGGTTTGGCTAAATCTGCTGTATTTCCCTTTGAACTATTTATTTTATGTTAACCATCTTTATTTAAATTTAAATCTTCTTTTTTCTTATTAGTGGGTTTTTAGTGTAAGGTTAGATGATTGTTTTAACATAGTGTTTGAATTATGTGCTTTCACTTAGCATGACCTTTTCTTGTATGATTGAGTGTTGTGATGAATTTAGTTAAATGGGTTTCTGATTCAGGTTTTGATGCTTGTTGGGCGCAGATGCTTTATGTGCTCTGGTGATTGCGTTGATTGCAGACTGTAACTCTGGTTTGATGAATGCATTAGCTTTGCTTGTGGCCTCTCCTGTTTAACTGCACCTTTGAGTTGTTGTTCATTGATAATTACTGGTAGTCAAAGAGACAGAGTTAGAAAGTTAGATAATTTTTGTACTCTACCCAATGACTTATTTGACTTTTCTACTAGTAGTAAATTTAGTATTTTATGAGTTCTTTGCTCTATTTATTCTAGTTTTGACTGCTCTCTGTTCCTTTCAAAATATGTGGACATTGTTTTCTTTCCATCTTTGTCATTTGTTGAGCTTGTACCTCTTTTTACCTCAGCACCTGTTGCTTAGAATTTTTTTTCTTCCACCTGCTTGAAGAACATAATGTGTTTTCTTGGTCGTTGCTCTTCTGTTTGGAACTTGAAATCTTTTGCAGTTCTTTTTATTTAAATGGCTTCTACTTCTGCTCTTCCGTTTTTATCATCATACCTTTGGAATGATTTCCTTCTATGGCTACTCCCTTCATTCTTTGTGAATGGTGGATGAAAGTAGGAAAAGTCCACGGTGATTCTGTTGGCTGAACTTGGTTGTGTTTTGTATGTCCATGCTGTGTTATGGATCCACTTCTATTGCTGCTCTGCTGTGTGTAGATGTTTTGAAGAAAGTTGTTGGAGCAACAAACTTTGTCAGGCTTGGATTTGAATGTTACTTGAAGCCCTTTTTGTATCTTTATCTTTGATGGTTGACTTCAGTTGTATCTCATTGATAGATTGGGTTCATTTTTGGTACAAACTATTGCCTGTTTAATTTTCTGTTCTCCAGTTATTAGACTGACTTTGGCTGGTGTGGCGTGTTTTATGGATGTCGTTGAGATTTGTTTCTCATTATCCTTTGTTTTTTTTATTTTTTTATTTTTTGGTATTTCGTTCATGTGTTGATGGAAAATTAATTTAAGCACTCACATGCTTCTTATTATATAACCTATAAATCCAAGCATATTTGGAGCTTGCTTTCTTCCTCCTTGTGCTTGTGTAATGTGTAATGATCAGTAACTTTTTAAGTAAGGAATAAGGTTGGGAGTTGAAGTTGAATCTTGATTTTATGGGCTGTGTTTTGTGGGTGAGGTGATGAACTTGTAGTAATTCATTTTTAACTGGAGTTGGTAGGTGTTAAAGATTGTTGTGCTTGGTTCAATAATTTTGAATATCTAACCTTGTCATTTGTTTTGGTTTGTGTCAATGGGTTTATAGCAATTTGTCTTGTGTGGTGGAACTTGTAAGATGGATTTTAGTGACTGGTGGTGTTATTCTAATGTTCCAACTATGAGATTAGTAAATGTGTTGTCCTATAAATGTTTTGGGTTGCAAAAGCTAAATCTATTAGGTTCTCTCACACAACATTTGGCTTGTCTTTTTTTTTTTGGGGGTGGAATATGAAATGAGATGACAAATGGACATCAATCACATCCCACTGGCACCTGTTTGGAGGACTTAAAATCAGTCAAGAAGAGTTCACATAACATTGCTGGGGAAATTTTACAATTCCTTTTGTGAGGCAACCAAGCCCATTCAGTTGACTCCTGGCATCTCTTTGTATTTTTCTGTTTTTTAAAATTTTGAAATTATGGAGTGTATGAATATTCGTTTTGTTTCTTGATAAAATATAGTTGACAGTTATTTTTAGTGTCAGATTTGATACCCACGTGGCTTGATTTTGAATTTCTAAGATGTCATTTACTAATTAATAGGATCGTGACACTATTGAATTGCATAGTTTTAAATATGAATCATTCAAAGTTGTTTTAAAGGGTGATATCATGGATGCAATATGAGGATAGTTCAACTTGCATAAAGCTTGAGGTTCGCATCACATGAAGATTACAATAAATTGCATTCTTTATGAATGGTCAAAAATTTCATGAAGATTATAATTGCTTTAGTTAATTCTTTACATTATTTTAAAATATCATGGGTTTCTCTCATGGGTCATATGAGTTCTGTTTTTTTGGTCAGATGAGGTGAGATAAGGAAAATATCTGTTTGACAAGAGATAAAAAGTTCTAGGTATGTTTGTGCATTTAACAATATTATTCTTTTATAATATATTAGAAGAGTTTATTTGAATAAGATTTCATTGAGGTTAGAGGAGTGGTGGACGTTTCTTAAAGCAATAATTATCGCTAAAAACTTTTGGGATTTTTTTTTTTTTTTTTTTTTTGAAAATTATGTTTGTTTTTCTCTAATTTTCTTAGGATGATATTAATCTTTGTCAAGACACACTTGAATTTTAACTTGTAAATTTTGGTTTGGTTTGATAATAATAATAATAAAAAAAGTGTATAAAGACTACGTTGCTTTTTTTTTTTTTTTTTTTTTTTTTTTTTGCTTTTTATCTACTTTTTCTTCATGCTTTTAAAACCAAGTTAATTTTTTAGAGTTGAAAAAAGTAGTTTTCATAAATTTGTTTTTGATTTTATAATTTACTAGAAATACAACTTTCTCTTCAACAAGGATGAAAACAATGACAAGTGCATGAAAGATAAAAAACTAAGACCATGTTTGATAACCATTTGGTTTTTCAAAATTATATTTGTTTCTCAATTTTCTTACCATGGTTTTCATCTTTATTAAGAAGACATTAGAGTTATTAGCCAAATTCCAAAAACAATTTTTTTTTGAAAACTACCTTTTTTTTTTTCAAACTTTGACTTGGTTTTAGAAAGCATGGAATGATGAAAGGAAATATATAGATGGAAGGAGTGTTTACGAGCTTAATTTTTAAAAACAAACAACAAAATAGTTATTAAACAAACTTAAATTATCAAATAACAAGGGTTTCATCTTAAAATCATTTGGCTATGAAAGGAGTGACTCATATATCTTATAGATCTTCAAGAGTCCCTTCAA
The DNA here is from genome assembly GCA_017139565.1 of Luffa aegyptiaca. Classification (NCBI taxonomy): domain Eukaryota; kingdom Viridiplantae; phylum Streptophyta; class Magnoliopsida; order Cucurbitales; family Cucurbitaceae; genus Luffa; species Luffa aegyptiaca. The sequence goes on along the minus strand of CM029405.1, from coordinate 6,065,354 downwards.
AGATGGTGCCTCTTTGGGCTCATCATTATTTGATCGAATCCCATTTTTTTTTCTTGGAAAGAATACTCGTTTGGGTTTAATGGGTTCTGATACCATATTAGATAACATGGGGTTTCATCTGAAAACCAATTGGCAATGGGTGGAGTGACCTTTGTATCTTAAGAATTGTGAGGTCTCCACTAATCTTTTCAATGTGGGATCCTCAACATGCCCTCAAGATGGTGCCTCTTTTGGGTTCACCATTCTTGAATCAGATCCCAATTTTTTTTCTCTGAGACCGAATACCCGTTTGGGTTTTATGGGCTCAAATACTATATTAGATTACATGGGATTCCATCTCAAAACCAATTGGTCAATTGGCAATAAGTGGAGTAACCCATCTATCTTCTCAACATGCCCCCTCAAGATGGTGCCTTTTTGAGTTCACAATTCTTGGATCGGGTCCTTTTTTTTTATTTTTTTTCTTGGATCGATTACACATTTGGGTTTTATGGGCTCTGATACCATATTAGATTACACGGGGTTCCATCTCAAAACCAATTGGCAATGAGTGGAGTAGCTCATGTATCTTATATACGGTGAGTTCTTCACTTATCACGTGGGATCCTCAACACGCTCCCTCAAAATGGTGCCTCTTTGGGTTTGGGTTTTATGGACTCTTATACCATATTAGATTATATAGAATTTCTATCTCAAAACCAATTGGCAATGAGTGGAGTAACCTATCTATCTTCTCAACATAACTGATTATCAAACTGGACCTACTTTTTTTAGTTTTGACCTACTTTTTATAGTTTTCAAAATTTGACGTTTTTGAAAACATGATAAGAATGTAGATAGCAAAACAAGAAAACTTATAGGTAGGAGTAATAATTATAAGTTTATTTTTTTAAAACTAAAAACTAAATGGTTGTCAATTATTTGTAAATCTAAAAACATTTTTTAAACTTAAAAACAAAAACCTGAATGGATTTTCATACTAATTATGGCTTACAAACAAGTTCAATTGATAGACATGTTTTCGAGATGGACAAAGGATTAAAATGAAGAACATTCCAGCCCGATTTTCAAAAAAAAAAAAAAAAAAGAACATTCCAGCCCAAAATACAATCATACTAAGTTGAAGCAATTCATTTGCTGAAAATAAAATATGATAAAGATTATATTAGTCGTTTGTTTCAAAATTAAATAAAATTCTGCATAATCAGACTAAGATTATTATTCTATTTCATATGACACTATACAACAAAATTCATTTGAAAATCGTTTTGAATCAGTCAAAATCTTAAAGAGACATAGATTGAAAACCATTTCCATTTTATGTTTTCAAAAAAAAATCTAAAATAAAAATCAGAAGATAACATTTTTTAAAATAAATTATTTTAAAAACATAAGATCAAGATTTCCTCTATGTATTTTTCACAAGGACTCAGTAATATTTTCTAAAAAAAAAAAGGAGTCGTAATATGTTTTTTTTCCACCTTTTTTTTGGGAAAATGTTCTCCACCCTTTAAGATAAATACGATTTTTTTAAACAAAATATATATTTAAAATATATTTATCAATATTTAATTATCTTTAAATAAACCTCTCAAAAAGTTTATCGTTAACGATAATTAAAATTGAATGAAATATTAGTAAATATGTTTTTTTTAAAGAAAATATTAGCAAATAATTTAACTTAACCAAACAAAATCGTTACATAATGTGACATGGATTATTTACTTCATAAAATACCCAAAAAAAATAAAAATAAAAATAAAAATCTAACCAGCCAAAGAACGAACTAGAGATAAAACTTATATAGTAATATTTTAGTTAATTTGAATTTGATAATTAGTCTTAAAAATACTAAAAACTCCAACAATTTACTGCCTACTAAAAACATATTATTTTAAATCTCAACATTTTTTAGTTCAAATCAACAAATCATTATTCGAAAGTTTTATAAATAAAAAAATTGGTATATCAAAAATCAAATCAAATTTCTCAAAAAAGATAATCCACGAGATTTAAATTTGAACAAAAATCCAATAAATTCATAAATCTCGTTTGAATTATAAGTTAACAAAAAAATTCACAAAATAAGTTTCTTTTTTCGTATATTTTTTCTTCATGTCTCAGAAAGTTTTTCAAGAGCTGACTCCATTATTGGGCTGACTGTAAGTTTTTTCATCATATTTTTCAATTTTCTTTTTCATTCAATGTTTTTAATGTTCTTCTGAGCTACAATTTATTTTGTACTTGGTAAGTTTCATGGTCAATTATTTTATATTGGATTATCCGTTTACATATAATTGAGTAATTAAGTACTAATATTGTTTACTCTAATTGGTTTTCAATGAAGATCAATGTGTGATTAGGATTTTTATAATTTATAATGTATGGAGTTAAGAATTATTGACGTTGAAGAAACTAAGAAAATGTAGATTGATAAATGATAATTGAATTTTGGAATACTTTTTACATAAATTTTTTTGGTTTGAAGAACAATTCAGGGTTTATAATTTTAGACTACCTCATTTTCTTTCGAACCCTAATTTATTTTTAGATCGATCTTAAAAAGAACTCTCTAAAATAGTTGTCAGAGGTTCGAATCTCCACCCAGCTGCGAACTTTTCACGCAAATGCATTATTTGAATTATGTAACAAGTGGTTTTTTTTTTTTTTTTTTTTTTTTTTCCATATATATTTGCAGGTGAAGATATTTGGTCAGTGATTTAAAATTTGCAGTCATGTCCTTGTTTGGAAATATTTGCAGAAAGTTTGAATCAGTGTGCCAAGATGTGGATGAAGTTGTGAACCATGTAAAAACAAACACTTATACTAATTTCTTTTGCCTTAATCCTTTTCAATTGCTTGAATGTTGAATGATTCTATCATGAGTTGGAAAAAAAATTTATATCAATTTTGGCTTACTTGAAAAATGTTGCTTTCTTTTGACACCCTTTGAGTCTTGAGGATTATATTGGAAATATTATAAGTGGCATATTTGTAATTACATTTTGAGTTCAATAACATGTTAGGGTGGGGATTCGAATCGTTGACCTTTTGGTCGAAGATATATGTCTTAACTAGTCAAGTTATGCCCATGTTAACCGTAGGGAGAAATTAGACATAGTTTTGGGGTTGGTTCATTGTGAAAGTTGTGAGAGATATCCACCGTCATTAAAGAATTATTCATAGAAACAACTCATAGTGTGAACAAAAGGAGGAGGTACTCCCGTAAAACTAAAATTTTTCCTTAGAGGGAGTGCCAAAGTGTAGGGGTTGGACATAATTTTAGAAATCGATTCATTGCGAGACTCGGGAGAGAGGTAGCCCTCTCAAAAGACTATTGTTATTGTAATTTTTCTTTATTGTTGCAATAAAGTTACAGTGTTATACAATCTCTGATATAACAAATTTCACTTTGGATTTAGGAATCAATCAAATATATTGAGAGGCAGGTGGTGAATGTGGGTGAAAATGTTATGAAATTCTATTCTAAACTTGCTCAAGTTATAGTTACACCTCTAATGGATCTAGAAGCTGAAGAGATCAACCAACAGGAAGAATCAATTCCTTTGGAACCAGTGGAGAATCAGCTGGTTCATGAATCAGTTGATTCCAAAGGAACTGCTTCTGTAAGTGAATGCCTTCTTGATTTTGAAGAAACCACTTCTAAGACTTCTGAAAGTAAATGCTCATCTGATCCTGAAGAAACTGCTCCTCAGGCTTCTAGGAGTGAATGCTCATCTGATCCTGAAGAAACTGCTTCTCAGACTTCTGGGAGTGAATACTCTTATGATTCTGAAGAAACTGCTTCTGAGGCTTCTGGAAGTGAATACTCTTATGATTCTGAAGAAACTGCTTCTGGGACTTCTGCCAGTGAATGCTTTTCATGTACATCTTCTGCTTTATATGTTTCAAGTGCTTCTATGCCAATTGCTTCTGGTGTGGCTTCATCAGCCATAGAATGCAATGAAACAAAAGCAGAAATGGGGAGCAATGAGTTGCCAAATGAAGGTGTTACTATACATTCAAGCTCTGCCATAACTCTTCACAATAATGCCATTGGTATAATCAAATGGTATTCTGATTATTTGATAAGCACTCAGATTGGCCTATATGGAAACTGTTCTTACAGCCTTGCCCCATCAATGGAATCATTTGGTTTGTACTCTTCTTTTCTTCTTCTAATTTGTCATTATTCAATTTTCTTATATGAAGATGAAGATATATTTTTTTGTGCCTATGAAACTTGATTTGGATAACCCATCTATTGTATTTGGTATTATTGTCAATTTTCTATTGCTTGCATGTAGATTTTGACCTATTTTTATAGTTATAGCATTGTCTTTGTAGTTTTTCACTTTTCTATTAGCTAATCAAAATATTGTGCTTCACTTGTTAAGTAGGTTTGATTTGCTTATTCCTTTGAGAAAATGGATTGTGTTGGTTGGAATGGGTTTATTGGATCTTGAGTATGATCTTTTTAAGAAAGCACCGACACGTCAATTTGGGTAACCTATTCGTGTTCCACACTTGGTCACTTGTTTGGCATGTAAACGCAAATTGTACAAGTAAATGCAAGTTTCACTTATTAGACAAATTAGAGTGAAATACGTCATACTCTTCTTTTCAAGCATTTAAATGCATTAGCCTATTGACTTTATAAATCTCCTTCTTGTATTCGAATTATATCTATGGTTAAAAAAAATAGTGTATCATCATGTCTATATCTGTACTTCTTAAATAGCATAAGTTTTAGACGTTACCGGTAGCCGACTCTTTGCTACATTGCCTTCACATTTTGATATATCTTTTTGGCTTCAAACTCTCTTTTTTTATAGCAAAAAATAAGAAAGAAGGAAAAAAAACTATTTTTGTTTCATTTTATGAGTAATTTACCTTCTTGCAAGAACTTTTGTAGGATCACCAGATAATTACAGTTGTGAAACTACTGATTTGGACAAGGAAGCAAAAAATTTGTCTCATCAAGTGGAGCTTGAAGGAAGCTGTGTCATGGTAGAGTATACTACTCCCCATGATAATGTCTCTTGTGAAGCCCAAAAGCAACCTTCATATAAGGTAATTTGTATGTGAAATAAATTCTAGATTATGTTCTTTGAGATTATTTGAGATGATCAATAATAATATGCCATGATTTTTTTATTATTATTATTAACACAGAGTAATACTCGCTATAAGTCTTGTTACAATTGTGGGGTGAAAAATCAAACCATCTGGGAATGACAGTAAATGTTTTTATCTACTGGAGTATGCTTGGATTAGCCGTTACAGGTCTTATTAGATAAGGAAAGTACGTAGGCATGGATATAGCAACGGGCAAGGATGCATTTGTTTAAGTATTTATATTTTAGAGTAAACTTTTTTTTTTCCCATATTCTTAGTGGTGCATTGCCTTATAGAAGAATGTTTGGAACAAAGACTCTTGCATCTTGTACAAGAGAACCAAAATGAGTTTTTCACATTAAAAATGAAAACTTGAATTGAAGTGTTCGATTTGTACACAAATTGTGATGTACCAATCGTGTCTTCGACACATTCTCTCTTTTCTTTTATCTTCCTGAGTTCAACAACAAGTGGGGTTGGAGATTTGAACCTTTGACCTCTTAGTTGAAAATATATATATCCCTATTCAGATCGACATAATGAAATGCTATTAACATCCATAATGTCTTTTTTTTTTTTTCCCTTCAAATCCATGTGCATCTAAAATATCCTTATTGCTTTCCTCTTTTCTTATTTTTTTTTTTATAACTTTGAAACAGAAAAATATCTTGGATGCTTTATCTTCCAAAAAGAGGTTGGCAAGGGAGTACAAAGAGCTAGCTATTTTGCATAGAGACAATGCAACAGAGTGCTGCCAAGGAACAACTTTGAGGGATTCTCAAACAGTTCAATTAAGTGACTCTGAATGGGAGCTTCTTTAAATTAAACAAAACTAGTTTCATTGAACCATTTTTCTTTATCAGACTGGTTTTAGACTTATTTTTATGTTGGAATTGCAGTTGAATTGATTTTTTAGGATAGTTGTTTTTGAATTTATCATTTTTCATTTTGGAAATAGGACAAAGTTGTTGGGATTGGTTTAGTGTTCTCTGATTTTATTCTAGTAGTAAAAAAATTGCAGACATTGTGCAAAACCATTATATTTTTTTTACTGTTCTTTATCATATTGTTGTGATCTATACTTACTCGTTTAGGAATTGTTTGGCAACGTTTTCGTTTCTTGTTTTCGGTTTTTGAGAAATGGGCTAGTGTTTTTCATTTTTTTTCGTTTTTCCGATATATGCAGTTTGGAAACAATAAGATCTAGTTTCTAGTTTCCGGTTCATGGTTTTCATATTTTCAAAAACTTAAATAAAATTATGGTTTTACCATTTCTAACTTCATTTTTGTTAAATATTAGAGAACAAGAAAAAAAAAAAAAAAAGTTTATGCTTGATTTTCATCAAAATTTCCTCCTTTCTATTCCTCCCTTTGGCTTAGAGGAAGTAGAGGATGAAATTTTCACCTCCTTTCTTCCTTTTACATATTTCCTTTTCTTTTAGAATACTGAGATTTGAACCTACGATCTACTATAACGAGTGAACCTACAATCTCGAAGTAAAGATACCTTAACCAGTGAGCTATGCAGTACTCAGGTGCCTAGTATCTCAAGAGACTCACCGTTCGATGTTCGGGTCAAAGTCTATGAAAGATTTTGATGGTTTCTTAACAAGTAAGCATACAAAATTTCATTCCATGTATCAGGAACTCCTGGTAAACACCAATGTATGCAATCTGCAAAATTTTTGGGATCAGATCTCTGTTCTTTGGTCAAGAGCTTGCCTCGACGCTCCCCGTAAATCGATGTATGAGCGTCCTTTCGATACTCCGATAGCTGTGTGATGTTTAATAAAGTTACATTTACTTTGAGGTTCTGTAGAACATCATGGATTATCTCCATGATCTCAGTGCTTGAACCAGAGCCCCAGTGTGGATGGTGAATTGGTTGGGACTCATTGAAGCAGTTCTCATCACTTCCTGGCCTCCATTCCCAGCTCCTACAAGAGATAAGTCTCTGTTCTTTCTTATTAAGCTTGAATGGATTAGAATTTGAGTGAACAGACTACTTAGGCCCGTTTGATAACCATTTTGTTTTTGAAAATTAAGTTTATAAACATTACCTCCCGTTATAAGTATCTTTGTTTTGTCATCTACCTTCTTTCCATGTTTTAAAAAACCAAGTCAAGGTTTGAAAATTGAGAGAAGTAAGTTTTCAAAAACTTGTTTATGTTTTTGGAATTTGGCTAAGAATTCAAATGTGTCCTTAAGAAAGATGAGAACCGAAACTTGAGAGAAAACAAGCATAATTTTCAAAACCAAACGGGGCCTTGGTTTTTGGTTTTTGAAAATTATGGTTGTTTTCTTCCAATTTCTTAGAATGTCTTTCATCTTTTTCAAGGAAACATTTGAATTCTTAGGCAAATTCCAAAAACAAAAATAAGTTTTTGAAAACTGCGGTTTCGTTTGATAACCATTTGGTTTTTGGTTTTTGAAAATTTAAGCTTAGAAATACTACTGACACCTATAAGGTTCCGTTTGATAACCATTTGATTGTTGGTTTTTGGTTTTTGAAAATTAAGCTTATACACACTTACTTCCACATATAAGTTTCTTTGTTTTAATATCTACCTTCTTCCTTGTTTTTAAAAACCAAGTCAAATTTTGAAAACAAAAAAAGTATTTTTCAAAAACTTGTGTTTTGTTTTTGGGATTTGGCTACAAATTCAAATGGATCCTTTACAAGGATGAGAACCATTGTAGGGAATTTGGGAAAAAACCAGTATACTTTTCAAAAACAAAAATAAAAAAACCAAATGGTTATTAAACCGGGCCTAAGTTTCTTTGTTTTGTTGTTTGTCTTCTTCTCATGTTTTCAAAAACCAAGTCAAGTTTTGAAAACTAAGGCCCTGTTTGATAACCATTTGGTTTTTGGTTTTTGGTTTTTGAAAATTATGCTTGTTTTCTCCTAAATTCCCTACCATGACTTTCATCCTAGTTATGGTTGTATTTGAATTCCTAGCCAAATTTTAAAAACAAAAACAAGTTTTTGAAAACTACTTTTTTTTTTGTTTCCAAAATTGGACTTGGTTTTTGGAAATAAGGTAGAAGATTAATACTAAAACCAAAAAACTTATAGATAGGAGTATGTGTGTATAAGCTTAATTTTCAAAAACCAAAAACCAAATGGTTATCAAACCGGGTCTAAAAAAGTAGTTTTCAAGAACTTGTTTTCGCTTCTAAAATTTGGCTAGAAGTGAAAATGTTTTCTTAACAAAGATGAAAACCATTGTAAGAAAGTGAGAGAAAACAAGTATAATTTTCAAAATCCAAAAACCAAAAATCAATTGGTTATCAAACACGACCTTAGTTTATCTATCCATCATGATCAATGCAATGAAATCTATGACTTGTTCTTGATAGCATCATCATTTGGGTAAACAGAATTCAAAGGGTCAAAGAACAAAAAAAAAAAAAAAAATAGAATGAAACTGACCACAAATGTGTTGGAGACATTGTCATGAAGAAGACCTTTTGAGACTGAGGGTTTATGTTGGATTCTAGCCAATTTGCCCATGTTTCCATTGCCAATCTGTATGCAGTGCTCACATTATACTCTCTTACATCTTCTGCTGATCCATACCTTAAGAATGAATAATAAGCACACAATCAATAACATATTTGAACATAGATGACTCCAAGATTTCCTCTGGCTTCTCTCTTTGAGAACACTAAAGCTTCAAGTTTCTTGATTTTTATGTGGTGGATTTCTTTTTCATGATCCCGTACTAGACGAACGTTTTGGTTGATTGGACTCGACATGACAGACATGATTAGCTGAAGAAAGTAGACAGCTAGACAAAATAGAGTGACACGATCTATAAAAGAGATTCGTCATGCTAATTAAAAAAAAGAGTGTTGCTCATATTACTTGTCTTTTTGTTCGAATGTATACTTCCTTACATTATTTGTTGCTAAATCGATCGATATTTTCTTAAACATGCACCTCACGTTATAGGGACTGTATAGAATCACGGTTCAAAGTTCAGAGACATAATTGAATTTTTCTAAGGTTTAGGAACTAAGAGAATACTCACGTAGCATTGATGACGGGCTTGTATCTCCACCAAACATAGCTCTCAAACACCAAAACATCAACCCCTTTCCAGTGCTTGCCATGGTTGGCTATGGAGTCAAGCTTCACCATTCTTTTCAACACAGTGTGGTTGGTTGCATGATCAGAGATGGACTCAACTATGAATGGTGCCCAGTAGTACTCGATTGATACATTGTAATCCTGAATTGACAAATGTGAAAGGTAAGTATCCGAATTCTGAAGGTCCCATTTGATAATCATTTGGTTTTTGAAAATTAAGTTTATAAACATTACCTATAAGTTTATTTGTTTTGTTATCTACCTTCTTCCCATGTTTTCAAAAACCAAGTCAAGTTCTGAAAACTAAAAAAAAAAAATCAAAACTTATTTTTGTTTTTAGAATTTGGCTAAGAATTTAAATGTGTCCTTAAGAAAGATGAAAACCATTGTAAAGAAAAAAAAAAGAGAAAACAAGTATACTTTAAAAAATCCAAAACTAAATGATTATCAAACAAGGTCGAAATGATTGATGTTCTGTTTGGTTTTAGTTTCAAATATGTTTACTGGTAAAGAATGGAAGACAATTTATTTGACCCCAAAAGAAAATTTAAAAATAATAAATATGAACTTTTGGGATTTTTCCTTCTAGCTACAATGAAGGGAATTCTATTTCCTTCAATGGCTTGTAGCATGGAAACATTTAAATTGCCTTACAAATATTCCATATTGTACTGTCCAAAAAGTTATTGCTTTTCCACTAACAACCATTTCGTTTTTGGTTTTTGAAAATTATACTTGTTTACACCTAATTTCCTTACAATAGTTTTCATCTTTGTTAAGTACACATTTGAATTCTTAGCCAAATTTCAAAAACAAAAACAAGTTTTTGAAAACTACTTTTTAGTTTTCAAAAACTTGTTTTTGTTTTTTAAAACATGGGAAGAAAGTAGATAACAAAACAAAAAAAAAAATTATAAGTGTGAGTAGTGTTTATAAGCTTAATTTTCAAAAACCAAAAACAAAAATGAAACGGTTATCAAACAGGGCCTTAGTAGTTTTTTCTTCTTGATTCTCCTTGTTTTGAATTGAATGAGGCAAAAAAGTCTTAAATCAACCCTGAGCAGAGTCCTAGTGGCATTTAAGATGTTTCGAGATGTCTCTTTTGTTCAAACTCCCAATATGGAAGCTTAATAACTTAAAACTCTTATTGTCTCCAGAAGTAAAAATTGAGATAGGCGAAGTCTTCTCAAAGAATAACTTAAAACCCTTATTGTTTCCAAAAGTAAACATTGAGATAGGCGAAGTCTTCTGGGAATAGGTCATGGCATAATACAAGGAGTATGGTTCTCAACACCCTAATTATACCCAAAAAGGAAAAAAAATCTTTTAAACTAAAAGAACGACCTTGCTCACAATTTAAAGAAGATTTTTTTTTTTTAAAAAAAAAAGTTTAATAACATGTGGAGGTGGAGATTCAAACTTCGACCTTTTAGTCAAGGACATATGCTTTAACCAGTTGAATGAAACTTAGGCCGGTGATTTAAAGAAAGCTTCTTCCATGGAAAAAGATGAGAAAAATGGATTTTTTTTTTTTTTACTATAAGAATGTTAGAATTTTATGATGGGTAGGTATGCTTTTTCCACAGCTTAATATGAGGTACCTCAGCTTTAAAGATCTTCCTAGGAGGAACTCTTTCAAGTGATTTCTTTCCTTTGGGAATGGCTGATTGAACCAAGCAAACCATTGATTCAAACTGCCCTCTCTGTATTGAATCCCCAACAAACATTATTCTTTTGTCCCTCAAAATATCCAACAGCTTCAATGGATCAAACCTGAAATCAGAAATATGGTTTATAAATCTCATTCATCAAATCAATCCAAATTGACATAGCATATGAGTTCATATCTTCTTAAAAAACTTTATTGTATGTCTTCTTCAATAATCTTTTTCTTGTTTTATATGTCATTTTCTTCGATCTTTCGACAATGGATATCTTTCAGGCGTCGTTGTTCACTCTTGAGGTTCGTTTTAAGGAACATCACACGACAATTCTAATCACAAAGAATAATAATTCTAATCATGCATGCTATATCAATAATATATGCCAACCGAGTACAACTTAACTAGTTAAGACATTAAAACTTTGACCAAAAAGTTTGGATATATACATACATACGTGATACGTATACTAATGCTTCACTAGTTAGCATTGTTACGTTTGAATTGACGATGTAAGTGTTTTGTTTACTATGTTTATAAGTCTGGAATCGAAAGAAAGAAATAAATTGGCATACCTTGGCAAGTTGCAAGAATTGGGTTGCCATCTCCATTTCTTATAGAAAGAATCAGGTCTTCCATTCTTTTGGCAAGTAACTTGTTTGACCAAAAATGGACATGTCTCTTCCTCATAAAGAGGATATGATGCATTGTCCCATTCCCATTTCCCTTCAAACAAATTGCAGTCTTCATCTATGAGATCTTTTGAAGAAACGACGACCGGTAGCCGATGCTTTTCGCTTCTCGGTCGGCCATACATCTTGAAAACAAAGCTTCCATGACTCTTCAGATCATCTAAGACTAATCGCGTGAGTCCTAGGACGAGAAGAGCTGCCAATGCCACTGGAAAGACGGAGTGAATTTGTCGATCGAGAGCGAGTTGCTTCAACATTCTTTTTTCGGGTTGTATGGCTGGTGATGAATTGATTTTTCTTTACTATTGTTGTTGGACACATTGTGTTTATTGGGAAGTTATTGAATGATTGATCATGTCTTTAGTTTGAAGTATACTTCTCTTTTGATCAACCACCAGTTGGTGGGAATGTAGGTGGTGGTTTCATGCATTGTAAAGCTATGTTTTGTTTTGATGTTTCAATCTGATTCTCTTTGAGTTGTTAAAAGTGCTTTTCATAGGTTGAAAAGCAGTTCTGGTTCTCTTTGTTGTTACTTCTGTTTTTGATGTTGTTAAGATTCTTTTGTCAGATGGAATGTCAAACTTCTCAAACTGAACATTGGATTGGTGTCTTTTTTAGGTCAGAACTTTTGTTTGGAGGACTTTAATTATTTTGAGTTAACTTTACACTTAAATATTCTGTTTCATTAGTCAAACCTTAAAAGGAGGATAAATTTGTCAAGTTAAAGAATATAGGTTTTATTACAAGTTTAGTCCCTAGACTTTCAGGGTTGTATCAATTAGGTCTTTGGATTTTGAAAAATGTCTAATAATAGGTTCCTGAATTTTCAATTTTGTGTCTAATAGGTCCCTAAACTTTAAAAATGTCTAATAGGTCCTTGAACTTTTAATTTTGTGTCTAGTAAATCTTTGACACATTCGAAATTTTAAAAAATTAACCAATTTATTAGAAATAAAATTGAATTTTATGGTTATTGGGACCCTAAACTTCCAACTTTATATTAGTAAGTCTTTGAATTTTAAAAAAATTTAAACAGGTCAAAGACTTATTGAAGGATCTCTTGGATACAAAGTTGAAAGTTTAGGACCTATGAGATACTTTTTAAAATTAGACTTATTGGACACAACATTGAAAGTTCAAATGCTTATTTTTAACATTTTTTAAAGTTCATTGACCAAATTGACACAACCCTGAAAATTCAGGGACTAAACTTGTATTTTTTTTTTTTTTTTGACAACATGTGAGAGTGGGAGACTCGAACCACAACCCTCTTAGTCATTAGGATAAGTTTTATGCCAGTTGTCACAATCGCGTTCTTTCAGACTCGCAAGCGATTGTGCGGCACTTATTCTCGCGCCACGAGTAAGTCAGCCAATTCGATTTCGGATCGCCGGTGGCACCAAGTGCCTATCTCGCAACCTCTACCCCCGTTCTTGGAAAACAATTTTAGAAAACGGGGTTAGAGAAAAAACTTTGGAAAACGGTTGAAAACATTTTGTAGGAATATTAGTTGCGAACTATCAAGTAAGCAAAGGGACAACAACAACTTGATAGCGAACAACTCCGAGTAGGAAGGATTGACAACTAGTCGTACCCCCTATAGTATATTATTAAGCATTTTAGCCTTGACAGGCTTGAACATCAAAATACACAAGAAGTCATACACGTGAAAAATGCAAGGGAAAATAAATAAGCGATAAAAGGAAATACATGTAATGAAAGCATTTGGGGAATGGGTTTACATGGGCATGCGGCCATGGGGTAACACGCCCTGGACAAGCATGACCGTGACACCAGTGACTCAACTTGTAATTTAACCAAGAATATATTATTGACCAAATGTCAGAAGTTTAAATTTTCACTGATAAGTTATTATAATATCTCACCCCATTTATTGTTAAACTCAATAAAAAAAAATAATTATTCACCCACTTTTATTTTTTCATGTTAGCCTACACTCATGTATCATCTATTGTTATTTTTTTTAGTACAACAATATGCGAGGTGAAGAATCAACTCCCTAATCTATATTGGTTGAGAATACATATTTTATATAAGTTGAGTTATGCCCGTGTTTGCATCGTCTATCGTTACTTTTGTCAATACATTGTAATGATATTAACATAAGGTTAAATTATAAAAAATACCCCTAAACTTTAGGGTTTGTTTCAATTATGCCCCTAGACTTTCAAAAGTTTCAATTATGCCCTTGAAGTTTCAAAATTGTTTCAAAACTACCCTTGAAGGCTTTTTTTTGTTAAATTCATGGATGTAAAATGACGTGTTTGCATATATATTGTTGCTTATGTGAATAGATTTGAACACATACGTGGAAAAAACAATAAAAACACATGCAAACGCATCAATTTTTGTCGATAAATTTAACGGAAAATGTCTCCAAGGGTAGTTTTGAAACAAATTTGAAACTTCAAGGGCATAATTGAAACTTTTGAAAGTCCAGGGGTATAATTGAAACAAACCCTAAAGTCGAGGGGTATTTTTGATAATTTAACCTTAACATAATGGAGATTTTTTTTTTTATTTTCCAAAAAAAGAAAAGAAAAATTTCAACCCTCAAGTTAGGTTTGAGTAACCACAAAATAAACAATAATTACACTTTTAACCCAACCCAAGTCTATTGGCATGTATACTTGATTCGAATCTTCCGACTCCCAAATGTTGTCGAACTCAAAAAAAAAAAAAAAAAAATCATTATTTTGTAAAAAAGAAAAAGATTTCATTTTCCAATAAAATATCTGGAAAACGAAATTACGTACGAAAAGACATTTTTGGATGATGAACATATAGTATATCTTCGCCGCAGAGACTCACTGGAATCTGCTCTTTGAATTTCGAGAATGTTGAACAATGGAGTGCGCGCCCTTCATACTTGTTGTTTGCGCTTTCCCTACACGGCGGAGAGGCCTCTTCTCCGATCAATTTCCCACCGGAGAACTCGCCGCCGGCGACTTTTAGCGACCTTCTGCTCTGCTGCAGCCACTTCGAATAAGGAAAGGAAGGAGAAGGTGATTGTTATATCTGGTCCGACTGGTGCGGGGAAGAGCAGACTTGCTATGGAGCTTGCTAAGCGTCTCAGTGGTGAAATTATCAGCGCCGACTCCGTCCAGGTCAATTGATAATGTCTGTCTTTGTTTGTTGGTGAGAAATTGGGAGTGGAATGAAAACGAAACTGGAATTGGAGTTTAATTTGTGTTATCTGTTTTTTTATGGTTGGTTGGGGTCTTCTAGTTGTGCACTGAAGTTAATAGCTATAGCTCAAACAAATTTAATCAGGTCAAGCTTTGGTTTTCACAAGATTAATGGAATTGAAAGCTGGAAATTGATTTGGTACAGTAAATGGGATATGGGGAAGTTGGATGTAAACAAAATATTTGGATGATAACCTATCAGACGTATAATTGTTTTGCATTTTCATGTGCATGGGAATTTCAAACTTTCTAGCATCTCTCATTTGCATGTCTATCCGAGCCTGAAACTACTTTTGGCGCTAAGCAGCTTTTGGAAAGAAGAGAAACCAATACCTTCTTTGCTCTAATGCTCTAGAAATCGAGTAAATTTCTCTTAGCTTTAAGCAATTTTACCTGGCTAGTGCACTGTGTATCTAGACTAGGGGTCCATTGCTAACATGGTTTCTGAATTTCAGTTGGAACTTGAATGGTCTTCTCTTTGAAATAGTAATGAACAAGCCTCTCGAATGCTAATACCATTCATTCTGGCTAATTGCAGGTATATCAGGGTCTTGATATTGGATCTGCGAAGCCTTCTGCAAGGGATAGAAAGGTGAATTATATTCCAAGTGCTCTAAAATTTTGCTGTAAATCAGTAATTGAAGCTCGAGGAATCCTTATATAGTCCTCTATTTTAAAGACATTTAGGGGTTCTATATTGAGAAGCTGATAAGAAGAGAAAGAAAGGGTGTGGCATAAAAGAAGAAATTACATCAAACCAACTTTGAATGAAAATACAGAGTCATAAAGCTATAATGATCAGGTCTTAAAACTTTTCATTTCAAGTTGTTATGTTATGACATTTTAACATCTTCTCTACTCAAAATAACTGGATCAGCATGAGTAATTGATTGCATAGTCTCAAATGCCAAATATAAAAATTAATCGTACAGTCTTGGTGGTGGAGTCCTATTAATGGAATTGATTTGTTCGTCCATGCATGCAGATACAGACAGACGTCCCTTTACCCGTGTGTTTTTGATATTGATAAATGAATCTCGATTTATTTCACATATCATTTGTCTGCTGAAGCATGCTTTTCAGTTTTGGTTTAAAGGTAAAATACATTAATTACGGCTGAGTGAGATCGTATGTATTAATATAATAAAGTGACAATTTTAACCATTGCAGATATATATTTATGAGTTCTGTAGTCGAGTTGATGGTAATATACTGTTTTTTTGATCAAGAATTTATTCTCTCTCTATTTTAGGAGGTTCCACATCATCTGCTTGACATACTACGTCCATCTGAGGGTATGCTTTCCACTGGATCTGTGCGTTCAACTAAAACTGATTTTACCATATTCGTTTTGTAACGATATCAAATTTAGACATTAAATGCAATTGTAGATTTTTATTGTGTGAAAGAGTGTTTGAACTCATTGTTAAAATTGTCCAGAATATTCTGTGGGTCAGTTTTTTGAGGATGCAAGGCAAGCGACAAGATGTATCCTTGATAATGGCCGTGTTCCAATAGTTTCTGGTGGGACAGGATTGTATTTAAGATGGTGTGTACCATAATGGCCTTCCCTTTGGAAAAGCATTTGAAGATCTTTTACTTTCTGTTGGTTACTAGTATTTGCATGAAAAGGCCATGTCATTAGTTAATGAATGAAAGTATGCCTGCAGATGTTAGTGGTGCTTGTGTCTTTTTCTTGCCTGTAATACTGACTTAATGTTATGAGAGTATGGACCCCCCAATCTGTGATAGGACGATAGAGCATGTAATAAGAATGGCTTTTGATTACATTAATGGAAAAAGTTAGTATTAACTATGTTGAATAAGTACAATAATATCTCCTACCACATATCATATGAGCTTAATAATGGTTGCATTATTCAGCAGAATAGGTTGCTTAACTTTTTGCTATCGAATATATCATATAAAAAACATTTTTTAAATAAGCTTTTATTATGGGTGTGGGGATTGAATGAAGGTTCATCTATGGCAAACCCAATGTTCCAAAGGCCTCTCCAGACATTGCTGCTGAAGTATATTCCGAGTTAGCAGACTTGCAGAGAAATGAAGACTGGGATGCAGCTGTGCAATTGGTTGTCAAAGCTGGTGATCCTAGGGCCCAGCATTTAGCTATTAACGATTGGTACCGATTGCGGCGTAGCTATGAGATTATCAAGGTTATTTCTTATTCTTGCCTGGTTATTTGATACTCTCTCTGCCTCCCTCCCTACATGCTTATTCTTCTATTTGCATGACTTGTGCTGGCATATTCTTCTTCATCTTGGTTGTGTATAAATAACGAAGATCCATTTGCTTTAGCAATTCCATGTTAGCCGGATTCTCTTGACTTGGTTTAATAGATGTACTTTCTTGTATAATTTGCGTTGAGATAATTACAAGAAATGATGGGATACTTTGTGCTATGAATTATAATCCCATTTTTTTTAGGAGGGTTTTCTGTGACTCTTTGGTTGCATTCTTTGGGCTTTGACCATTTTGTGTATTCCATTCTATTATTGAAATTTGGTCTGCGATTAATTGAAAAGAAAGGAAGAAAGAAGTTACGGAAGAATACAAACATATGTGAGGAGAAGTAATTAATTCATTTGCATTGTTGTTGAAAGTCTGAGGAATATTTGATGGGATAGAAACGAAAGGATCCTTAAAAAGATAAGACTGGTGACATGCATGGAGTGTGACTTAGATCATTACCGATAACGAAAGTTACGAAACAAAAATTTTCGTTGAGTAGGTGACTTGGATGATTATTCCTAGTATCATTTTAGGCTTCTGTGATAAGTAGCTCAAAGATATTTCATATTTATGACTTCTCAAAATTATTTTTTTATAAGGAATCATACTAAGAAGAATGATGGTATACTGCTCTTGGGTTTGTTTTATGTATGCTCTTGTATTCTTTCATCTATTCAATGAAAGTCTGGTTTCTTACCCAAATATATATATATATATATAGGCTAAATTATAAAAAATGCCCCTAAACTATGGGGTTTGTTTAAAAAATGCCCCTGAACTTTAAAAAGTTTCAAAAATACCCCTGAACTTTAAAAAATGTTTAAAAAATACCCTTGTCGTTAATTTTTGGATGGAAACCATTAAAAGTTTCAATTTCATTAATACTCTTTAACTTTCAAAAGATTTTAAAAAATAACCTTATTAGAAAATGCTTTTTTTTTTCCTTATCCCACCGTAAATTCTTCTTCCATGAAAATTAATGAGAAGCTTTACCTATTTTTCATGTATTCATACACTAGGAGCTTTTCTTCTCTTTCAACACATCATTCCAGGAGCTTGACTAGATTTTCGGCAATGGTATTTTTGAAACATTTTTAACGGTTTTAACAGTTCCCATCAAAAAATTAACTGCAAGGGTATTTTTGAAACGTTTTGTAAAGTTCAGGGGTATTTTTTAAACTTTTTAAAGTTCAGGGGCATTTTTGAAACAAACCCCATAGTTCAGGGGTATTTTTTATAATTTAGCCATTATATATATAAGAATGATAGTATACAGAACAAGAGCCTCCAAGAAAATAAGCCCACCCAACAAAAAGGGAGGACTAACAAGACCAAACACAAGTCCAAGGAGCCCTAATATCTGGTTGGAAAGGAATCACTGAATTTTTTAGTGTTTAGACTCCTGCTGGTTTCTGGGACCCTTTTTGCCTCCACGTTTCATCTTAGTGTTCACTCACAATTTTAATTTTTTTTTTGTTAATTATGATTTAGTTCACGTCTTTGCCAATTGGGAGGCCTTCTTATAACCCTTTGGCTTCATGGGGATACCTCATACCCCTTCTTTTGTTTATGCCTCTTTGACCAATATATTTCAGTTTCTTATAAAAAAAAGGAGCTCTCATTGTTGGTAGTTAAAAAAACTGAGAAACATTAAAAAGAAGAAAAGGGAAAGAGATATGTAAACCCATCTTGTTGCATGAAAGGGGGCCATATTCCAAACTTCATCCCAAGACCTCTCAACGCCCAAAAGGCCTCTCCTATTTCTTTTCAACAAAATACCCCTCAATGTAGTGAAGGAACCTGTTTGCCTTAAGAAGCTTCCTCTTCTCCTAATAGGTGGGTGCAAGACAATCTCCTCCATATTACATAAACCATAGGACACTGATTACATGGTAGCTAACCGTAAAGTGTTGCACAGCCTTCACCAGATGTTAAACTAGCAAGAGGACAAAACCAAAAAAGATGATTTTCTTCCGATGATTCATGATTCACTTCCATGGATGCCTACTTACAAGTTACAATGATTGAACCAGTGCAGATAAAGAGCTCTAGAGGAAAATCCATAGTTGAAATAAATTGGTTTTCAAGCTGTCATGTGTACAGTTTCACTATACTTTTACTTCCTGATTTGTGGAACTCTGTGTCCTACCTTCCAATCCTATCAATACTTTTTATTGAATAATTTTTTTGGCAATTAAAATATTAGTTATATTTTAATATGGTACATCATTCCTTTGCAGGCAAGTGGTTCACCTCCATCTGCATTTCAAGTTCCATATGACACTTTCAGACAGGAATGTGGTTCTAGTGCAACAAGCAGCTTTCAGGACGCTGACCTTTCAGTTGACTCTTATGTTGATTCCAGTGAGGAAATTAGCTCGAAAGAGTTGGACTATGACTTCATTTGTTTCTTCCTCTCTAGCCCACGGCTTAGTTTGTATAGGTCAATTGACTTCCGCTGTGAAGATATGATTTCAGGTGGGTGTACTATTAAAGATAAAGTAAATAAATAAATAAAAACTTCCGTTAAGTTGTTTCTAGTTGTTATTTCAATTGAAGACATGTATTATCTTGCATGATGTTCTAATTGGCTGCTGGGTGGATTATTTTACTAAACGCCGATACTTTTCATCATCTGTAGGAAGTGATGGGATTTTATCTGAGGCAACATGGCTTCTTAATAGCGGCCTTCTTCCAAATACAAATTCTGCCACTCGAGCTATTGGTTACAGACAAGTACGTCCTGGATATCTTCATATTATTATTTTTCTATATATTTGAATATAGTGTGCAGAGCCTTTCTATTATCAGCTGTTTACTCTGGCATTTCTATTTGAAGAGGGTATGCAATTAAACCGTTAAGGTTACACTTCAATCTGGTGCCATTCATGTTAAAAAACCATGGGCTTGGACTTGATTGCATGTTGAGTAGCTGTCATGAAAACTTAAGCTATTAAGTAGAATGATTTGATTAGTATTAAACTCGATATAAACTTCAATTTTAACAATATTGGATTTTATTTATAATAGTCTCCTTTATGCAGAAGGTTTTATTGAGACTTGTTGAGAGATAAAAACCTTTTTCACGTACTGGAGACAAGCACAAAGAGGCTCTATTGAGCAGAGTTTTTTTGTGTGTGTGTTGAATACTGAAATGCCCTATATGTCACTTGGCGTGTTTGATTGTTTTATCATTACTATTTTAATTTTAGACACATAGGGGGCAAGTTTATCCAACATTTTTTAATTCTAACTTGACTGTGGATTTTTTTTTTTTAAAAAAATGAAAATAATGCTTTCCATATGATAGGAATGCAAGTAAGGTGGAATTAGGAATATTAATAAGAGTATATTGGCAATTAGTTAGGGAGTTTGTTAGAGTATGGGGTTATGAATAGAGGGAGTGAGAAAGGGGAAAATTAAGGATTGATTTAGTGAGTTAGGGTTTGAGTGATCTTAAGAAAAGGAGGGCCCAAGTACCTCGAATACTTGGTTTATCGTGTAGTTCTTTTATCTTGTATATTCTAATACATTATGGTTCTGTTTGAGTTCGTATCACCATATCTGCATATAAACTAAAGGAAATGAAAAGAGAGAGGAAGTGAAAAAAAAAAATCCAAAAGAAATGGAAAGAAAAGAAAAAAGAAAATAACCCCACAAAACAAGTGGAAGGAGCTCACGGGGAGTGATCCTCTACTTGCACTTTCTAATTTTGTGGCTGCGAAAATCAACAAAACTTTTCAGAAATTTCTTCTAAAAAGGCTGTTCTTAGCTATGTGGCTGCCATGTTGTTATAGTCAGGAAGTAGTTCCCCATAGCTTAAGTCGGTTTAAACATTGGCAATATTAAACAAAAGAACTCTCCCCTTCTTGCTGAATGGATTTGAAGGTTCCCAAGAGAAACTAACTCTCTTAGAGACAAAGTTAATTCCTGCTAGTTTGGTAGGGACTCCTTTGGTCAATTCACGGAGATCTGCAGAATCCACTGGAAGTCTTTGACTCTGTCATACTTTCATCATTATGATTATTATAGCTTCTCTCTTTATTCTTTTTATATGGATTCCTATAACTACTTGATAAAATCCAATAGTAATGTACCGTGTGCAACTGTTGCCCTTTTTACCATTTATTTTACACTTGATTTTTGTTAATTTCATTCTTCAGTACAGGCAAGATACGCAGCCACTAACCTATTGTGAATCATGAATTTCAGGCTATGGAGTACCTATTAAGGTGTAGGCAGCAAGGTGGAAGTTCTTCAAGAGAGTTCTATGCCTTTCTCTCTGAATTTCAGAAAGCATCTAGGTAATTCCCACAGCACGTGCATGCAAAAATGGTTTCAGCTTTTGGAAAGCTATGCATCTAAATCGTTCTAGATTTTGAGGATATTTGTTCAGTGGACAATTAATCAACTGCCTCAATAGGAATTTCAAACTGTGTTCCCAGTGAATTGTATGATTTGTTTCCAAAAAAAAAAAAAAAAAGGAATTGAATGATTATTTTCAAATTATAACGCCATATGACGAGGTGGATTAGGATACTCTTTTGTTTTCAGAAGACATGGGAGTTGGAATAAACAATCTACTCTTTCATGCAAATACAACACCAATCAGAGAATATTATTAGGGTTTTTGGCCTATATTATGTCTCCGAGGGTTTGGACCTTCCAACAACAAGCTCCTGCCTAAAATACATCTCTGGATGTTTATTCTAAAAATAAGTTTAAGTTGTTCAACTGATGGAATGACATAAACAGTAGAAGAGTGGCAGAAAATATTTCTGGAATCCCCTGGCCCTTTTAACCAGATTACTCCTGGGTATGTGATTTCTGTTGAGAATCTTAAATGCAGTTACAAGTTTGATCTTAAGAATGTAGTACTAGCATTAGCTTTATATTTTATGGCCTTGCCCAATGGTTCTTGCTGATTCCTTGTGGGGGAAATACTTTGTTGAGTACAAAGCCATGCTTATGGTGCTAAATACTCCCCTTATCTTTCTAATATACTTCTTATGCTTTTGCGTTTTGTTGGATTTCAAATCAGAAATTGAAAAATCACTGTGCAGAAATTTTGCAAAAAGGCAATTGACATGGTTCCGAAATGAGCGTATATATCACTGGCTTGATGCTTCTAAACCCCTGGTATGACATTTTGAGTGTTTGGGTATCTGCTTCTTTTTCCCCCTTATTTCTATTCAAACTACATCATTTTTTCACTATGAAAAGTAGTGCTTATATTTTTATCCTCCACATACTCTATATTTTACAACTTTCATTCTCTAAAAGTTGATCATGGATGTTCTTGTTATTCACTTGATTGAATTTTGTAGTCATTTCAATTAATCTTCTTAGTGGAAGGGTTTTGATTCTAGTTTTTTTGTCCTGCTTAAATAATTGAATTGCAAAATGCATTCTGTATTGCATACTAATAATTGTAAATTTCTATGTACTATTATTAATACCTATCTTTACGATATAACTATTCTATTTTTCTCAGGGGTTTTATACCTCTAAATTCCTCTAGTTTGTCTATGACTCCATGAGGACTTTGAAGTTGTTGAGAAGTATCTTATAAAAAGAAAACGATTTATATTTTTAATCATAGCTTTTGTTGATTTTTTATTTTACTTTGGCATGGTTATTTTTTACAATCAATTTATGTCAATTTTAATCTCAGTGATTTACTCCAAAATTATCGACATGCTGCTTTCTTCTTTTTGTATAAATCTTATTCGACCGACATATGGTTTGAGTAGGATCATCTTATATCCAACATCCGTTCAACTCATTACTTAATCATTGATGCTTTCTTTTTAGAGAGTGTGTATATGTAAACAAAGCATTAATAGTTCGGTAACTTACTTGCTTGATCAGAACAGTATTTATTGAAACTTACGTGGATAAATCCACTGTATTCAAGTTAATGATTAAATTTAAGGACTCCATTATAACAATACATCAAGAGTTGATTAAATTACTTGTTACATGTATATAGTTACAACTTTATAATGATATTGTGCTGATCAAACTGTGGGAAAAAATTCCTGCAGGAAAATGCACTAAACTTCATTTATGATGCTTACCACGAGGAAAGTGGAAATATCTCTGTTCCAGATTCACTTAAAATGAAGAAAGACGTTTCCAGTCGCCGAGTAGTTTCTGAGCTCAAGGCTTATCGCACGAGAAACAGGTACCACTTATAGTAAATTATTTGGGGCATTGTATCAAATCATGAAATGAGCTAATTAAGAGCATCTTGAACACCCCCTCCCCAACCCAATTCAAAGGTATTTTGTTAGACGTGAAGATTGTGATGATGTTCTGGACTGGATAGAAAGAACTCAAAACGTTTACCAAGATCTGCCCGTCGCTTGAATGGGCTAGATTTCGACCCCATTTTTTTTGTGTGAAGGAAACATATGTTCCAGAAATTCTTGGTAGGTCATCCACTTTAGTCCTTAATAACATGTTTTATTTTTCAGCTTGTTTGGGTTAAAACTTAAAAGCTCTCTGATGCATGGATTTCGTGGAAATGTTTTATTTTATTTTCAGGAATAGTTGAGCAGTGAGTGTTCATTTGAAATCAATGTTATTCTACTACCAAATGCCAGAAATTTGATGGTGCTGCTTGTCTACGAGGATTTTTCACCAATTTTTGGTCAACATTAAAGTGCGTGAGCTTGGTTGTATTTAGCGCTTACAGTTACAGAGCTCCAGAATGACGAGTTCATAAAATGACCATTCAGTCTTCAAAGTGGTCAGTATGGCTTATTCTTGGAGTTGATCTAATTTATTTTAACGTATTTATATCTTGTATTAGTTTAGATTCATTGCCTTAGATGCTGACTATTGATTCAAGGTTCCATAATAATGGTTCATTTCACCATGGTACTTTAGATAATCCTGAGTTGTCTTAGTGGTCAATAAGATTCACAGAAAAAATAAAAGGCTTGGAGCGAATGAGTTTAAAAATAAAAGGCTTGGAGGGAATGGGTTTCATCCTTGATGGTCAACAACCAAATATAGTAGGATCATGCGGTTGTCTCGTAAGATTAGTCGAGGTGCACGCAAACTGTCCCGAACACTCACAAATATAAAAAAAAAAAGAAGAAAGAAAAGAAAAGGTACTTATCAAGTGGGGTGGGAAGTTCTCTTGATTAAAGATACATGCCTAAACTAATTGAGTCATTCTTATGTTGACAAAATGATACTTCAGATTCAAGACTTTGGTTGCTCTAAATTTTTCCTCATAACGAGAATGAATTTTAGATATCGAAAGCAAAACTATTTCAAAAGTTACATACAACCTATGAAACAATCTGACTGTGATTTTTTTTCCTCTCTCTTTGGGGTTAGGATGTTGAAGTTTATTCCATGAATAAATAGGAATATCCTATAAAGTGCTAGGGTAATTTAGCAGATTAAAGGTGCACACATTCCGATAAAAAGATGACAAGTTGACCTCATGGAAAGGCAGTAGCCATGGCTAAAGGGCATCTTCCTTGCTGATAAGAGCAAGAAAAGAAAATGGTCCAAAATCTTTATTTCAAAAAGTAGAGGATCACTTCCTATTAATGATCTTATTTTGCCTACCATGACTAGAATAAATATATGTTGCAATTTTCATGTAATAGTGTTGAGTTTTCATATTTTAGAAACTTCTGTTAATACTTATCAATTTTTGACTTATTTTTAGGAACAAATGGCTAATAATAGATTTATACATTTGATTGGAGAAATTATTAGGTGCTCCCGGTGTAATGCTTCGGTTAGTTTTATACCGTTGGATGAATTGTAAAAGTATCTCGATTTTGTATCCAACGGTTACTAGGGACAGACAAATTTGAAGATATACATTCAACGATGTAAAACTACCTAGAGCATTGCACCGGGAGCACTTAATAGTTTGTCCATTTGATTGTATCTTTTCGGAACATGTTAATTGAAGAAGACTAGTCAAGTAGTACAATTTTTTGTGAGGAGGGAAAAAAAAGTTTTAGAAACTTAAGAAAGGCAAAATTAATGTATTAACAAAAATAATAAAAGCTTAAAAATTAGTGTAAGTATTTTTGTTTATAGTTTAAAAAGAATTAGTGTTAGTATTTAGACATCAATATTGGATTTATTAAGGTTCCATTTAATAGCTATTTGGTTTTTGAAAATTAAGCTTATAAACATTACTTACACCTATAAATTTCTTTGTTTTGTTATCTACATATTTCCCAGGTTTTTAAAAACAAAGTTAAGTTTTTGAAAACTTTAAAAAAAAAATAGTTTTCAAAAACTTGTTTTTGTTTTTTAAATTTGACTAATAATTCAAATATCTTCTTAACAAAGACGAAAACCATGATAAGAAATGGGAAGAAAATAAGTTTGATTTTCAAAAACCAAATAGTTGCCCAATGAAGTCTAGACAATTAATTTTCAATTAGAACTTAGCTTTGAATATTCCACCATATAAATTTGGTTGAATAACACAAAGACATTTGTTTCTTCCCATGATATTTCCAATGCCTCCAATCTGTTATTGGAGGAAATTAATGGGTGGGAACATTGTACTATTTCATATAACTTTTTAAAATGAAAGTTTGAAAACTATTTCAAATTATATCAAATAATTGTATTAAAAAAAAAGATAAAAATTGAGTTTTATTTAACTTTTTTTTTTTTTAAAGAGTTTTATTTAACTTTCTACAAGCGATTTGGAATTATAAAATTAAGAACATTGGCTCTAATTCAAATAATATATTATGAGTATTTTTTTAAAATCGTTTTCATCTTTTTATACTTATTTTGAGTACTAATATCAATAATTTCTCTAAATACTCTTTCACTTTTTATTTCTACATCATTTCAAAGTTTGAAACGTTAATTTTTTTTTAGTTCAACAACATTTGGAGTTCGAACCTCCAACCTCTTGGTTGAGAGTAAATGTCAATTAACGCTGAGTTATGTTCACTGGCTTTGAAACGTTAATTTCTTGTTTCAATAAAATGAGCATGTTGATGCTGACACCATTTAAAATCACATCCTTTTATACATCCCCTCTCTCTCTATATATATTACTACAATAGTAAAGATTTTGATTAAAAATAAAACTTTTAACCTTAGATCATATCAATTTTTTTTTAGTGCAACAACCTTAAGGGAATGAGCATATATCAATTATCAGTAAACTATGTTCGTCTCAGTAAACATATAATATCTTTTTTCGATGTACAAGTTGTATTGTATTGTATATTGTTTGATGGTTTATACGGGACAATGTTTTCATTTTGGTTAAAAAGTTTTCAATTATTCTCTTGTTGTCCTTCAATTTTGCTTTAATCATTATTGTTAATTTATATATATATATATATATATATATATACCTAATGGTCTATAAGGGTCAAAGAAAAAATAAAGGGCTTCAAGGGAATGGGTTCAATCCATGGTGGCCACCTACCTAGGATATTTAATTTTCTATGAGTTTTCTTGGCAATCAAATGTAGTAGGGTTAGACGGTTGTCCTTTGAGATTAGTCGAGGTGCGCATACGCTGGCCCGGACACTCACGGATATCAAAAAAATATATATATATATATAAACTATTTAACAAAAACTTAACATTGTTAGTATTTTTTTCTTCATTTAACCTACCTAATAAATGTTTGCAACGGACAGATTGTTTGGAGTCAAATGGTGTTGAGATTCAAAATATATTTTGATTTTTGTTAAAGGATTAATTTGAAACCAACTACAAGCTAAAATAACTTATCATGTGAATTAAAAACCAACACTTTTTTTTTCTTTCCAATATGTGGGGTGGGGGAATTCGAGCACAGATCTCGTGGTCATCTGTACAACTTTATGCCAGTTGAACTATGCTCTTGAAACCAACACTTTCCTTTGAAATAACAAAAATTATTAAAAGAAATTATTTTAAAGGAGGAATTCGAAATACTATAAAGTATTTAAAAATTTATCTCCAACTTCATAAAATTCAGATCCAATTGTTGCCTTTTAATTTATTAAATCAAATTAATTGAGTAAACTTCTATATAATAAACTAATTTTTAAAAGGTGTATTTAAATTCTATATAAATTAAATAAGTAAAAATTTTGAAAACAACATTTACATATTTTCATATTCTAAAAACTCTAAATCGTTTACGAACAACAAAGCATAAAATACGACTATTTTCTTGACTTGTAAAAAAAAAAAAAAAAATCTTCCCTGAATCATTCAAATTTCCATCTTTAGATCCAAAAATAAAATAAAATAAAATTTAAAAAATCATGATCTGAAATAAGATTAAAATGAGAAATATAGAAAAGAAAAACAAAAGAAAATGCAAATTACCATCGAACCCTTCGCCTCGAGTATAAAACCGAAAGCACCTCAATCTGAAGAAGAACCCTTCATTTCCACAAAACCCTTTCTTCTTCACTCTCTCTCTCTCTGTTGCTTTCTCGGCTTCGTCGCTGTTCTTCTACGTGGAACAATGAAGGCCTCAATTCTCAGATCCGTTCGTTCCGCCGTTTCCAGGTCCTCATCGTCGAAGCACCTCTTGAGCCGTTCCTTTGGGACTGAATCGGTGCCGGAAAGGAAAGTGGCCGTCCTCGGTGCCGCCGGCGGAATTGGACAGCCATTGGCGCTTCTCATGAAGCTCAATCCACTCGTCTCTAAGCTTGCTCTCTACGATATTGCCGGTACTCCTGGCGTTGCTGCCGATGTCGGCCATGTCAACACTAGATCCGAGGTAAATCTCGTCATTTCCCCCCTTTTTCTTTTACGGTTGCAGGTAATTGTGTTTTGATTTGTGGATGCCTCTGTTTGAGTTGCAATCGATCTGGTTTTGGTTCGGTTGATTTTGATTTTTGTGTCTTTTTTTTTTTTTTTTTTTTTTTTTTTGTATAAGGCTGTGTATTTGCTTGTTTTCTGCTCCGAAATTTAAGTCAATTTGTTTGTGATTCATGAAACTCGAGTATATACATGTTTTTAGAGTTCTGTTTTGTTCTATTGTGTTTCGTCTTCATCGATTTGGGCCAATTTATTTCATTTCATGATTTTTTTGCATTCTGTCATCATGTTTAGTCAGTGTTCATTGCATGCTTATTTCTTAATCTTTTTACGACTTGTAGGTTACTGGTTACATGGGTGAGGACCAACTCGGCAAAGCTTTGGAGGGATCTGATGTTGTCATCATTCCTGCTGGTGTTCCAAGAAAGCCCGGCATGACCCGTGATGATCTCTTCAACATTAATGCTGGCATTGTTAAAACTCTTTGCACTGCCATTGCTAAGTACTGCCCCCATGTCTGTGCCCACCACTCTCGTACTGAAATGCTTTTTTTTTTTTGTCTTTTTAATTTTGGTATCTGGCTTCATTTTGTAATCAAAATCGGTTTTGCAGGCACTTGTTAACATGATCAGTAACCCCGTCAACTCAACCGTCCCAATTGCTGCTGAGGTTTTCAAGAAAGCTGGTACTTATGATGAGAAGAAATTGTTCGGTGTTACTACTCTTGATGTGGTCAGGGCCAAGACCTTCTATGCTGGGAAAGCAAATGCTCCAGTAGCCGGTATAATTCCTTGCCATAATTTCGTTCTTGCTATTTACAATGATGAAGGGATATTTGCTTGTTACTGTGCGCCCATTGGAATAAGGCTAAACTTCATTTTCCTGACTATTGTAATACTCTTGCAGAGGTTAAAGTGCCTGTTATTGGTGGTCATGCTGGCATTACCATTCTTCCACTATTTTCTCAGGTACTGTTTACAATTTTACCAGATATAAGCCGTATTCCTGCATCTGGTTGCATCGGATGCTTTGAATTAGAGGGGTTGTAGATTTTATACGGTGTATCTGATTGTCACAGGCTACCCCCAAAGCTAATTTGTCAGACGATACTATTGTTGCTCTCACCAAGCGAACTCAAGACGGAGGAACGGAAGTTGTGGAAGCAAAGGCTGGAAAGGGTTCTGCTACCTTGTCAATGGCGTAAGGACTTTTGCTTGCTGCTGAATTATCCATTAGAAGTTCAGTTCCTCAACTTCTAACTGGGGATTTGAACTGTTGTTATAATGGAGTCACGATGTGAATATTATTCAGTGAACATTGCTGCTCGTTGAGTTCTTTTCACTAGCATTTTGCTTCTGAAAAATCTGTGCAATTACATGTTGCTATATGTGCTTCTCAAATCTTTCTTTGGTCTTTTTACATTTGGGTGGGTGGGTGGGTGGGTGTGTGGGTGAAGGGCAAGTTGATCGGCTTTTCTTTCATCATTCTTTGTTCTTATTTTCCTTGCCATGTCAGTATGTGGGTATATTTTTAACGTTTTTACTGTATCTGGCAGCTATGCTGGAGCCCTTTTCGCTGATGCTTGTCTTAAGGGACTGAATGGGGTTCCAGATGTTGTGGAATGTTCGTTTGTGCAATCAAGTATCACTGAACTTCCATTCTTTGCTTCAAAGGTAATTGGTTATGTTCTCTTTGGACCACTTTTTCCTTCTAGCGCATTTGTTTGAGTCGAAACTTAATTCACCCGAAGTTGAACTGTTGGCATTTCTTTAGAGTCGAAACCTTCCGACAACATGAATTGTTAGAGTCACTTCAATTTTCTTTTATAAACAGGTGAAGCTTGGAAAGAATGGTGTAGAGTCAGTTTTGGATTTGGGTCCTCTCTCAGACTTCGAGAAAGAAGGTTTGGAAAAGCTCAAGCCCGAGCTCAAAGCTTCGATTGAGAAGGGAATCCAGTTCGCAAACAAAAGTTAGAAGATGATTGTATTATTTACAGTCGGGACAGGTATCTCTGCCCGCATTACCATAAAAAACTCAATCCATTTTTGCTTTTCCCACCCAATTGTAACTGATGATGCTGCTTACGAGCAACCGGCTTTACTGTTTTTGTTAGAGTAGTTCATTTCTCTCGTATAAAGTTTATCAATAATTCCCGGTGGCATGTTTTTGAGGGATCTGTGGTTGGTTAACTTTGTATCTGTGATATTTAATTAGAATCTTCAATCGTCCGACCATTTGGACTGGAACAGTGCCTGATTGATTGGTTGTGTGGATTTGTATCATCTTATTTTCTCGGAGTTGATGAAGTTTCCTGCCACTGATTTTTATTGGTTCAATATGGGGTTAATTTGGAAGTTTTGTGGATACAGTTTTTTGTCAGAACAGAAACTTGTCTTTTTGTTATATATTTGCTTTCATAGTGACATTTGAGAGACGAATAGAGTACTCAAGAGTATAACAACATTTGGGGGTGGAACCTTTTGGTCAGAGGGTACATGCCAATTACCGCTGAGCTATGTTCACTTTGCAACTCTGGTATAGCTTTGTCTTTTTAAAAAAAAAAGTTATTGGGATAGCTGCTATAACATTATCAAGGGGTTTAGCTCATGCTTTTCAATAAGCTTGGGTTTGTGCAGTTGGAGCTGGAAATTTTGAATTTGTATGTATATTTGGAGTAGATTTATGTGATTGTTTGATAAGTTAGTATGGTAAAATTCGATGGTATACTTCATGAAATGGTTACAAGTTTTCACAAACCCAATTGGTAGGGCGCCAATATTCTCCCAGCATTTATACAGTTTACAATATGTGACATTTGTAAATGAAATATTTGGTTAAATTTTATTGTTATTAGATTTAAATTTCATTTTGGTGTTTTAAAATTTTAAAAGGCTTATTTTAGCTTATAGATGGTACGTAAATAATTTTTTAAAATCTAAATTAAAAAAAAAAAAAAAAAAGTATCACCCTGTTAAAGTATATTTACGATTTACCTCCACCTACGTATGAGTCTTCAGTATATTGACATGAATTCACAATTCACATACGGACCATTAAAATTGACATTCTTCAAAGAGAAAAATAATAACATAATAATAATAATAATTGACATCCTGTAAAAAATAATAATAATAATAATAATTGACATCCTAACGCTTTTCAAAAGAGCAAGAGTACCTAGTTTTTTGTTTTAAATTTTAAATTTCAGTTTTATAAATGGGCACAAAATAATTATTTTTCAAAAGTTGAGGATTAAAAATAAAATAAACTAAATAGTTTAGGAACTAAATTTAAGTTAAATAAGAGATTGAAAGAAGAAAAGACCTTTTAAAAAAAGAGTTATGTAGTGCTTGAAATTGTTGAAGGAAGCTGATGGCTCCAATGTGTTTCGATTGGATTTGTATTGTTGAGGCAGACCTTTTGCTATGTTAACATGGCTTTGTGGAGATGTCGTTGTCCTTTGAGTGTACACTCTTCGATCAACTTAAAGTAAACCTATAAGATGTTAGAAAGTTAATCAGTGGGATTCCCTTGTAAATTCCACTTTTTAACCTTTTGAGAAGCATTAAGTGTGAGTATGCTTGTCAAGACTCGATAGATGATGAACTATGCTTGAACGGAGTGAAATTGGAGAAAACTTTAGTGGAGACCTGCAACGTATACTGGTCTGAGTTTTATATCACAATTTCATTTAGTTACTTTGTTACATCATCATGATAACCTTAATATTTGCAGATTAAAGTTCAATTTAATAGTCAAAGTTGAATTAGGAATACATCTTTTTTTCTTGACAATATGTGAAGGGAGGGATTCTCAATTGAGTTATACTCAACTCATATTTCTTAATCATAGCAAATATTGAATTCATAATTCAAAGAAAGGTCAATAGATGCTTTAATATATACATATGCTGAAACATTAAATGTTACAAGGAGGTGAATAAGTTTGGGACCAAAGAACATGGAAAGATCAATCCTAGAATGTGAAAGGGAATTGACTTGAGCTAGCTACTAGATGGATTTTATTTTACAAAAATATGGAGTTACAATTGTCAAAAGAAGAAATGGGGAAATGGCTATTAATAAAATGCAAAAGAAACCATGAATGAGATTTCTGATTCCATCATCTAAGATTATCAAGACAACTTTTGATCTCTTCCCTCCAAATCTCCGTGGGAGATGGAGATTGCTCTGATGTCACCAAACTATACGATCCTGTTGCAGAGGAACAAGCTCATCGATTTCAGATTTCACACATAGTTTCATCTTCATAAGACAAATCCTTTGTTCGTAACACGACTAGTTACTCAAGCATCGATCGAAAACTAGTAAATTACAGCAAAACACATAAATGAAAATTGGTTCTTCATTCTGTTACCCTCCCAACTCTAGTTTTGATATATAAAAATGAATGTTAGGTAAAGGCTTGAATATTCTTCAAGCAAAGCTACATGAAATTCATCATGATGAAAAAAGGTAGTACGATAGAATAATGCCAATCAATAATGAAGTTTGATATCAAATCACCTATCTTGGTGTAGAGTGCAAGCAAGATGGACACAATCTTTGGATTAGAGGCCTACAAGGAAACTTCTTCAAATAAAGTGACAAAATGATGAAAATATATGATTATTCACATAGGATTATTTCAGGATAATGCGATTAGATAAAAGGATTATGCACTGTAGATGCTGGAAAATAATAGAACAATCAACCTCAAAGTTTCTACTTGTTTAGATGTTGGAAAGATGATCAACTTCCTAAGTTTTTTCAGTCTTCTCGATTTCCGAGTTGTTAAATATTAAATAGGAGAAGCTATTGAAAGAGCAGAGGATACCACAAAAATTCCCCATGTTTATCACACCATTTGGTAGTCCAATTTTAACCTTGTTGATTCAGCCAAGAATCACACATTAGAAAATATTTTCATATGTGAAACTTCCAAGCCAACAAGAATACGAAGCTAGCTACCACATTCAGTACTAGACTTCGACTTCCTACCTTATTTTAGTCAATTCAACCTTGAGGGAGACTGGTTTGCATCTCCACATGTCGAGGAACTACTATCACTTTCAGAGTCTGTACAACAAAGAAGTAAAAAGATGTTTTAGAAAATAGCAACATAGCTCATATAATCATTTAACCTTTACAAGTTAAGAAATCAGACAACAACCTAGTATCGAGTGGATGTTTCAATGGTGGAGACATGTTTTGTTATGCTTTCTTTTATATTATTCCTTTTTCTACGTTATCTAAAGTTAAGCCATTCTTAGACTAAAGCATTCTAGAAATATTACCGAAGATTTCAACAAATTTACCTGCATTACCACCTACAGGCTCTCCTACAGCATTAGCCACAGCTTGGTCCTGCATCATTACAATATAGCATATGGTTTCACCCTGCTGGCCTTTTTTTATAAGAAAGAAAGTTGAAACAGTAACTAATTTAATGCACATCTTACCATATCCTTGGTTGAGTAATGAGATGATTTTTCTCCTGATTGAAGATTGGCGTCAGCTTTTCTCTTATTCCTGATCAAGCTTTTTTTGTAATCTGCCACAAACCTCTCAAGTTCCCAGAGGGTTTCGGAATCAACACTACCAATATCCAACTCAATTTCATCGTCGTTTTGGAAGAGTCCCTGGTTCCTCTTCTTGATAATCTTGACGACGTTATTCAGCTCATCTGATGGTAAATCCTGAAGGTCAATGCTCAGCTTCTGTTTTTCTTCATAAGTCATATCTCTGTTTTCGTGATTCTTTGCTTTTGGTTTCTTATCAGGATGAGCAACATTTGTGAGTTTCTTTTTGGGATTGGAGGGTTTTGTTATTGAATCTGATTTACCTAAAATCGCCCTATTTGCAGGCGGAGGCTTTGTCGTAGACTCTGATCTACTGAATGTTCTTGATTCCACTGGAGGAGTGGCAAGAGCTGGAGATTTTCTAGAAGTGGGTGTTGGTAAAACTGAACCATCATCCTTTTGAAATCCCTTGCCGACATTCTGTTTGTCTTCAATAATCCTCCATTTCTCTTCAAATATCTTAGACAACTGCTCCGCCATTACATGAACATCCTCCCCTTTTGGGTTATATGCAATGGCATTACTAAATGTAAGTCTCACGTCCTCAGCAAACTCTCTAGGTGACTTGTACCAGTTCTTATTTAGTCTCATCTTTACAGTACCCAAATCCATTGGCTTCGTTATGATCTTATGATAATCATGAAGCCCCAAACGCTTTGCATCAACAGGCACGTTAAACACCCAACCATACTTATGTTTCATCAATCTTTCCAGCAAATTATTACAGCTTTTAAGCACCGGACCGATCTTACCTCCATTCGAATCGCAATCCGACATTGGAAACTCCTTTGTAGGAGTATATTTCGAATTTTTATGCTTGTTCATCTCTTTCTCTGCAAACTCTCCAAAGTTTTCGGCCACCGAAACACTTCGAACGAGCCTCGAAGCGGGCACATCTGCAGAACCCACCTCGGAATTCACCTTTAATGTGCTACCCACCTTCTCTACCAAATTATTAGCTGAAAACTGCGACTGACTATGTCCAACATCACCCCCATAACCACTAATCTGTAGCTCCTGAGCTTCAAACTTCTTCACGAGGCTCCTGACCTGATCAAGCTCACCCTTCAGCTTCATCGTAAGCTCTTTGATCCCAGACCTCGATCTGGAATTCAAACTAATCCTAACCCGGTTCTCAAACCTCGTATATCCCGGCACGTCCTTGGCATTAACCGGTTCGATGCAGCGATTTTGACCCAAAGAATCCCTAGAAGTAACTAAAGCATCGATCGGAATACGAGAAGGAGAAGACAGATTACCACCGCCATTGTTGGCCGCGACGGCAGGATTCTGTACGGAATTTCGAGCGACGTTTTTGCCAATTTTACTCTCTTTCTGCTGCTTTCCGGTACTAAACTTGTTATCATCCGTCCTCCTGGGATTCCCTCCCGCATCACCACCACCTCGCAGCACCGAAGCCATTCATGTAATCTGCTACAATAATAAAACCCTAGATTTCCACACTGTCAAAAGAGAAGAATATCGAATGGTACTAGAACCAGGGGTATAGAAAAATCCACAAAAATCATAATTTCTTACAAGTTTAAAGCACGATCGATGCAGCTGGAGGATGCAGAAAAGAAAACCAAACAATACAAAAACTAGGGTTTAAGCTTGACGATCACAGTAAAGAGGGAAAAAAAAATTAGGGTTTGGAATATTCGAAGAAATCCGAGAAATCGTACACTAAATTGAAGATGGATTCGAAAAGTTGTTGAATGGATTGATGAAGCTCATCGTTTGCTGCTTAGTTCGGACTTCGGACTTCCATTGTTCACTGTGAAACGCAGAAGTGGTGGCCGAGACCGAGTTACACGCGCGGAGAGCGCGAGTGGGCTTCCCACATGTTTCGTCTCATAACTTTTTTTTTTCAATAAAAAAGTTATAATTATAAATTTAAAATTATCTTTAGAATAAATTACAAGTTTATTCTCTCCACTTTCAAGTCGGTAATTATTTCAGTTTCTTGCTTAAAAAAAAAGTTTGTAACTATTTGGGTTCTATTTGATAACTATTTGTCTTTTGATTTTAGTTTTTGAAAATTAAGCTTATAAATATATTATCTTCACCTATAAGATTATGTATTTTTTCATCTACCCTTTTATCATGTTTTCGAAAGTCAAGTCAAGTTTTAAAAATTAAAAAAATATAGTTTTCAAAAACTTGTTTTTGTTTTTGAATTTGACTAAGAATTCGACGCATGAAAACCATGGTAAGGAAATTGAGTGAAAACAACATAATTTTCAAAAACCAAATGATTATCGAATAGAGTCTTGGTTTTTGAATTTTTAAAAATATCCATTAAGTCCTGAACTTTCAATTTTATTCGTCCCCAAAATTTTAATTTTGTGACTAATAGGTCTTTGACATATTCAACATTTTTTAAATCATGGGCCTACAAGAGACAAAATTGAAACTTTATGGTCTCATTAGACATAAAATTCCATTTTATGTCTAATAGATTGGTTAATTTTTAAAAAAATCTCGACTATGTTAAGAACTTGTTAGACACAAAATTGAAAGCTTAAAAAATATACTAAACACTTTTTTAAAATTTTGGAATCAAATAGATACAAACCTGGAAATTTAGGGTCTAAACTTGTAATTTAACCCTATCATTACCTATTTGGTTAAAATTTTGAAAATATTTTCAAACATTTAACTATGTTGCTCTTTAATCTCAATTTAATACTAGTTGAGGTATTGTTAAGAAAAAAATATACTAGTTGAGGTAATATTTTATTGATTAAATATATGTCCGAGTTCCGATACATATAATGGAACTAAAAACACACACATATATATACTTGCTAAAGTGACATTAGAAGCAATCTTTAATAACATAGGATCTCCTCATAGCACCTCCATTACAAATGTTAAGTCATGGACTAGTTTCTTCAATCGCTTTTCTATGTGTTGGTAAATGGTCGGTGCTACTAGAAGGATTCCTTTTTGGCATATAGATAATGTAACAGGTATTCCTGAGCCTGATAGCTCATTGATAGAGTGTTTTTCTATCAAAGATGAACAAAGTTATTCTAATGTATACTTTCGGTAGAATTTAAGAAAGTCATTATACTTAGATTGACAAAAATTTAGAATAAGAATTGGACCACCTTACCTAAGATAAGTTGAAATTTTTTTGAACTTCTTAGAAATCTTGAGGTGAGATTAGAATTTCGTTTTTTGTTTGCAATGTATACTTTTTCTCATACGTGACCTAATTCATCTTCTAAATTTTGATAACTCACTGAATATCATGTCTAGTAAAATTATCATTAGTCAATTGAAAATGGTGTAATTGAAAATTTTATAATATAAGGGATTAATTTGAAACTTTTTGAAAAATAGGAACTATTTTTTTTATTAAAAAAATGTCAAAATATTAAGGACCAAAACATATATGTAGCCTTCTTTATCCTACAAAATCTGGATGGATCATACAATATATTTACAATCATATGTAATAAGTCAAAGTACTAAAATTCTAAATAGATTCAAATTTATGTTATAAAAAAATAATGATAAAAAATTCTTCTTTACAAAAAATTTAAAGGATAAGAGAAAAAAAAAAACATTTAAAACTTTAATTTTAAGGATAAAAATGAAATAAGTATAAAAAGAAATTAAGAATAAAAATAAGTCTTAAAAGTTTAATTTTAAGGATAAAAAATGAAATAAGTATAAAAATGGAAAGCTTTAAGAAAATCTCCCTTTGTATGATTTGAACAGAAAAAGAACTGTTGGATAGAAATTCTAGCAGAATTCACAGTGATACAGTCTGGGCCTTTAATGGGCCTAGTCTTAATTCAAATTGGCTCAATTACTATTGGGCTTATGATTGCCAAGGCCCAGAGAAAGTTTACTGCCAATATATATATATTCTAAAATATTTTAATATAATTTTGGTGATACCCAAATTCAAAAGGCATGAAAAAGGAAAAAAAGAAAAAGGAAAATCTGATATTGATAGTTTAAAGTCTTCAAGGAGAGTCATTTTCTTATTTGATGAAGACTTAAAAATGAGCAAATTAAAGTTGAAGTTGGGGGAAGTGGAATTTTCAATGTTAGAAAATCTAGTTCATTCTATAATTTTATTTATTCTTATTATTAAGAAAAAAAGAAAGTAGGGATATTAATGGAAATTTGTCCATATAATGTACTCCACTTTACAAAAAGACATTCGGATGTTGATTTCTCTTTTGATTTGTAGCCCACCATTTCGTCCTTTAACAACTATTCACATTCATGCCCAACAACTATATATTATGTCTCTCAGACATGTCAAAAGTTATTTTAATTTAATGAAATTGTTCGAGTTGAAATTTTTTCTGATTCAAAAGGCTCTAGTTAACTATTTCATAAAAATGGATATTAGGTAAAATGATGTGTGTATTAGTAACATTAATGCATATAAGAGATATTATTTTGAGTAAATCAATAAAAGTTTTTTCTTTCGGTTCACAACCAATTCTTGGAACAATCTAACATTAGGGTTGGATTGATTTTTTTTTTTTTTATAAAAAAAAAAATCAATTCTTTTAAACAACTTGACAAAGAAATGATAAAGTGTAACATGTTGGCATAACTACAAGGTGTCGGAACTAGTGTATGCTGACTATAAGCTGTCAAGTCTTAAGATCTGTCGCTAAGAGTAATGATAGTGACAGTGATCGGTCAAAAAAGATAAGTGTTTTGTTTTTTCTTTTCAAAATAAATGGTCAAAATGAAAATAAATGAATTAAAATATATGTCTAAAATCAAAGGATAAAAGTTGGGGGAGGGGGAAAGGAATAGTGAAAATGGTAGAAAAGAGGGAAGAAATTTAGGGTTTTTAAAGATGCAAGTGTAAAAGGACATTTGATTATGTGTCAAAGTCCCACATTGATAGCAACTAACCACTATACTCTTTAATACTCCTCACATGCCCTTTAACATGTTCTTACTATAAATATTTCTCTTTAAATGTAATAGATCTCAAAATTAATTAGTTCAAATTTGCACCATATTTATGGTAATTAGGTGTATAAATTAGATGCAAGTCTTTTGTCTATTTTTTTTTTTAGACAAGTCTTTTGTGTCTATAGTTGTAATACTCATGGAAAAGTTATTTCAACCGTTTTCTATGATATGATAAAATAATGTAAAATTTTAAAGACTAAAATTCCTATTCTAATTTTTAAAGTTTCATTTTGATCCGTAAATTTTCAAATATCATATTTTATTCCTAGAATTTTGAATAAAAAATAATTTTAATTGAGAAGGATAAAAGTTGTTCTTTTGTCAAAAATTACAAACTTTTTTTTATTCGTCAACATTTGGAGGTGGAAGGATTCAAAACTCTGACCTTTTAGTCGAGGGTACATGTCAATTACCGTTCACTTTAGCTCAAAAATAGAATTTAGTTGATCCTATGGTTTTGAAAATTAGATATTTGCCCCTATAATTTGATAAAACCTCATAAAAAGTTTCTATCATTAGATGCGACTAAGAGATTGAGCATGTGGCAATGAACTATTCTGCCACATACACAATCCGTTAATGGTTTCTAATCACCACATACTCAATCCATCAGTGACCGGTAACAAATGGAAATAAAATAAAGAAAAGGAAATCATGATGATCATCTACTTCAGATTTAATATTCTACGAGTTATCTTGACAACTAAATACAATAAGATCAGATGGTTATCTCAATTGAAGTGCGTGCAAGTTGGTCCGACATTCACTAATATAAAAAAGAAAAGGAAAAATAAAGAGAAATGAAATGAAAATGAAAAGAAACATATTCAGTGCAGCTTTCATAGAGAGACAGATAGAGAGGGGAACCATAACAAGACCATGTTTGGAGCATTCTCTTTTAGTTGTTTTTTAGTGATAATTGTTCTTTAGAAAATGACATCCTACACACTCTCATCAATTTTTCTCTTCAAAATCACATCAAACCCTCAAAATTTCTCACTTTTTTTCCAAACATTTTTCTACATGATTGGCACTCTTTTTTTTTTTTTTTTTTTTTTCTTTCTAACAAATAT
The DNA here is from genome assembly GCA_017139565.1 of Luffa aegyptiaca. NCBI lineage: Eukaryota > Viridiplantae > Streptophyta > Magnoliopsida > Cucurbitales > Cucurbitaceae > Luffa > Luffa aegyptiaca. Next base: position 6,025,933 of record CM029405.1, on the reverse strand, counting down.
TATTTCTATTATTATTGTCTTATACATGTGAAAGAACACATTTGTTACGATAACGATTTCATTTTTTATTTTCTATATTTGAAAATTATGTTTGTTGGCTGGTTTTTCTTTGTTTTAATTTGCGATGATATACTTTTGAAAAACCTTTTTAAAATTTTATATGAGATTTAAAGAGTTATATATATATATATATATATAATTAATTAATTAATTAATTTAGAATTTATCAAGTAAAATATCATAAAATTAGACTAAGTTCAATTAACAAGACTTAAATGCATCTAAGCGTTTTGCCTTTTTAATGTACTTTTATACATCAAGATAAATCTATGTAAAGACAATTTGCCTAAATTTAGAATTATTTTAGATTCTAAATTTATTATTAATTTCTTTATTCTCTCTTTTATTTTGCAAAAATTACCTTACAATCTTAAGATGATAATTGCCTACATGAGCATAGTTCAATTGGCGTAAAACTTGTACTAATGACTAAGAAATTTGTGGTTCGAATCTCCCACCCCTCACATGTTGTAAAAAAAAAATCTTAAGATGGTAATTGTTATGCGAAATCTATACAATCGCAAATCTGAATAATTTCCAAATTCATTTTATGCAAAAGATTAGATATTTGGTATTTGAGGAAACCTTAAAAACATTTTACAATAAGACCATATATTTTGATATTTATGAAAAAAAAAACCATTTATTATTATTATTATTATTATTATTATTATTATTATTATTATAGTTCAACAACATTTGGAGATGAGTGGATTCGAGCATCGTCTAACCTCTTGGTCAATGGTACATGTCAATTAAGTTATGTTTGCTTTGGCCAAAAAAAAAATAATAATACTTATGAAATCAACATCTAATTTCTTTTACCAAAATTGCCTCTTATTTAAGGAATATTTTACATCTCAACATCTATACATTGTCTTGATTTTTTTTTTTTTTTTTTTTTTTTTTGAGTAAATACATTGTCTTGATTGACATACAACACTTTAGAATTCTTTCTTTACTAACATGCTTTTTATCAATACTATTGCTTTTCATACTCAACACTCTCTTTACATATACTATATGTCACCAATCTCTTTCCACACACTTTCTCTTAATTTCACTTTCTTATAAATTTAATTGTTTTCATTTTAGTGATATGCAATTTAAAAATATGTATTTATAAACACATTTATTTTAGTACTTAAAAATCAAAGAAAAGTGTCTTCACCATAGTATTATGGATTACAAGTCATCTCATCATAGTTTTTAAACGAATGAAAATTATCAACTTTCCACGTCAAATTTTGTTAAAGTTCAAGCCAAAAGAAAAAAAAAAAAAGTTTTGTTTTTGGTCAAAAATATTACGAAAAAGTGATTACAGCCAAAGTACTTTAGATAAAAACTACTTACAAAACATACTCTAGAATCACATTTAAAAAAAAAAAAAAAAAAAAAAAATCATACAAAATAATCTATCAAATTACTTCCCACTTAAAAAAAAGAAAAAAAAAACGTCCCACTGTAAAAAGAGAAATTTTTAGGTGCTTTGGTGCAATGAGGCCAGTAGTTCTACACCGTTGGATATAAGAGAGAAATAATAAAAGTATCTTGATTTTGTATTCAATGGTTATTAGGGGATGACAAATTGGAAGATTTACATCCTACGATTTTAAAGGGGGCCTCAGTGCACGGGAAACACCTAATAATTTTCCCTTAATTAGAAGTTATTAAACTTGAAAACGAAGAAAAAAAAAGGAGGGTTTTGGAGGGTTAATATTTAACTAGAAGTATTTATAAATTTATAATTGAAGTAGTTTTTTGTAAATATACTTTTGGTATTTACAAACCATCCAATCACAATTTTTCAACACAATTTTCAAAATTATCTCGAAGAATATAATTTGCCAAATAACTTCCATTTAAAAAGTTGTTAAAGTTGAAGATGGATGGAAAACAAAAAAAACCTAAGGATCTTTTGGGAAGGATTTTTATTAATTAATAATTAAAATGTACAAATAATCAAAGTACTTTTTGGTAAAAAAACTACAAATATACATACTTTCGATATTTACAAGCTAACTAATCACAACCCTTCAATACAATTTTCAAAATCGTCTTAGCATTGTTGATAAGATTACTGAAAACACGCTCTCGACATTTACGAGCCACCTAATTGCACAGTTCTTCAACACAACTTTTAAAACTATCGTACCGAATAATTTACCAAATAATCGACGTTAAAAAATTATTAAAGTTGAAGATGAAAGATGAAGAAAAAGATTTTTTTTTTTTTTTTTTTATAATCTTTTTGGGAGAGGTCCCTACTAATCTTCTTGGATCATGAGCTAGCACTAGCCTGCAAGGTGCATGTGTAAGAGACATAATTAAAAGGACAATTTTTTTTTGTATGGCTTCATTTTCACATCTTCTTTTACTTTTCTCTTCTTTTTTAACTTTAATTGGGAATTCTAAACTCTTCCTATATATAATTATCTCTTTTTCCTTTTACTTTTCATAATATATATTTCTTTTTCTTGTAAAAGAAAATTTATATTTTGTTTTCATTTCTTTCATATTTAAAAAGGAGTTTAGAATTAATTCTATTTTGATTTCTGAATTTTTGTATGGGGTAACAATTTCAATCCCTAAGTTTTCGAATATTCTAATATAGTCTCTAAATTTTAGATAAAAAGTCACTTTAATCCTTGTCATTAATTTCTATTAATTATTTACCGAACACCAACTCATTAAACTTTATAAACAAAACATGTGTTTGTGACTCTGTGTTCAGTTTCAATTGAATAATTTATCAAAAAAAAAAATAAAGGTGAGGACCAGAACGATTTATATGTAAAGCTTAAGAATTAAAATATATAGAATATGTAAAAAAAGTCTAATGATAGAAATGAAATTATGAAACACAAACAAAATAGTATTTAATTTTAAGGAAAATTATTTTTCTTTTATATTTTCAAAGGTTAGAGGACAAAATTGAAAAATAATATATACGGATTGGTACATATAATTATAAATGTGGCCAAAAAATAATTATCAAACAACAATAAGAGCAATAGGCATCACATAGTTTTGAACTTGTGGACCCGTTCAATTAAATTTTTAGAGAGTTAATTCAAGAAACCAAAAAGTGGAATCTCTTAAGATTATGTAGAGCTTAATTAAGTCATTTTGAAATCAAAGATTGTGTAACCTAATTTAGATTTAGATGAGAAATATAAGTGAAGTAAAATAGTCTCATCCCCTATTCTACTAAATTAGGTAAAACCGTGTTTCAAAATCTTATTAGATCGAATCAAACTTTAGTTTTATTTTCCTAAAGAGAAATTGCTTCATACTCCCGATTAGACTCGATTAGTCAATTTTAACTCTAAAACTTCAAATTCAAGCCTTAAAATTTGAATAAATGGTGAAATTAATTAATATACTCTTTGTTAGTTCATTTTTTACTTTGTTTTTCCGATGATTTACAACAAGACACGGGTATTCTTATGGTAATTAAAAAAACGAATCTTTTTTTGTCGTTACGAGTTCTTCGACTCAATATTGATGCTTTTTTAGTTAGGTGAGTTTGGACATTTTTTTTACCTGCCTAATTTTGTGGCTAAAATTTGTACACTCTTGTGGCTTGGTTTTTGAATTTTGTATCATTTATGAATTGGTCAGAAATTTGATGTAGTTTTCAATTTTAGGGCTCACTTTTTTTTATCAAACAGTTAAGTAGCATTTATTGTATAAAATACAAAAATATTATTTGTTAATAGTACTTAGAAGTCAGAATTAATAATGTGAAAAATAAGGACAAAAAGAAGAAGTAAAAAAAAAAAAAAAAAAAAAAAAAAAAAAAAAAAAAAAAAAAAAAAAAAAGTGAAAATTGAGAAAGTAATTTAATAGGACAGGTGAGGGTGGAAGCTCCAAATAGACATAAACAAAGTAGATAGCAACAAAGCCATCTGACTTTTTTTCCTTCTCATTCAATTCATGTCATTGGAGAGATTTATTTCAAACATATTTACTTTAGCCCTCACCTCCTCTGACAACTATGAATATCAATTTGGAATCTTATTTCTCTCTCTCTCTCTAAAATAATATTTTAATGTTTACCGAAAAATTAGGTCGTTCGCGGAAATACGTTCAAAGAAACGAGAAAGAAGATAGAGTCGAAGAGCTATCTCAACATATTTTTCCTTACTCATTCTGTGCAGTTTAGAAATAGCCTTTTGTATTGGAATTATGGAAATAGTTCTCGACTAGTCTCTGATTAGTTCTAACGACTTGTCAACATATATTAAATGTTACCTATTCTATCGATTGGATTTCAAGTTTAACTTAGTCTCTAATTACTTCTAACGACTTGTCAAAATATATTAAATGTTACCTATTCTTTCGATTAGATTTCAAGTTTAACTTTACTCAAGTTATATAGGTCCTTTATGATAACACACTAATAGAAAAGTACTCGATTCTTTGTGAAAAATAGGTCTTTTTTTTTTATATATAAAGAGGGTTTTTAAATCTATTTTCAAATAATCTCCCAACCTTCGAACCAGCAATAAAACACAAATTAAAATTACATGTCCCTCTCTCAATCAAACCATTTTAATGTGAAAAAATATTGAATGTTAACGAAAATGTCGAACTCTCGACTCTTTGAAATAACTAATGAAAATATGAACAAAAATATTAATATCCATAGATATTTAAAGAAAAATCATCAAATTATTTGAATTAAATTATAAAAAAAAAAATTTTAAAAAAAAAAGTTAAAAGAGAGATGCAAATGAGAGAGAGAGGAAAGGGACAGGACAATGCAAGGTCTCACCAAAACAATTCAACATTTGCTGCCACATCCAATCCTTACCCTAAACCCTAAACACTATCAATAAACTCTCTTGTGGTTGTGGTGAAACAAAATTCCAATCAACAAATACAAATTAATTTCATATATATACTTTTTTTTTCAGAAAAAAAAAAACACAAAGTTACATTCTAAAAAAAAATTCTATATATTCCATTGTCTATCAATAAATATCTGGTATTTGATGCTCCGTTTCGTTTTTCTTGTCATTCTTTTTATCTACATCTATCGACAGCAACACACCAATAATACAATTCCAAAAGGGAGCAATAGTTGTTCATTTGATTCTACAGGGACCTACAAAACGTGGAACGTAAGGTCGGTGTTTTATTTGAATTAACTAGTCACACTCTTAGTTGAAATATCAAGTTGCGAATAGGTTCGATTCTAAAGAGAAGTTGGAATGAAACAGAACGACGAAAGTCGTTTTTTATGTCACAACGAAATATCAAAGGTAAAAGACGGGAAAAACGATAAACTTTACCATTGAAGAGAAAAAGAACCAAATTTAGCAAACTTGAAAAGGGCATAAATTGCAATAAATATTGAGAGAGAGAAAATAAATGGAATTAAAAATTGAAATTAATGGTCAATTGGGTTTGGGATTTTCCATGTTCTTTTTGTTCTTGAAGGCTGAAATCTTGTGTTGAGACAAGGACATGTAGTCCTTGGTATTAGCAAAGCTACAATGGATTTGCTAAGTTGTCAGCCGACATGTCGTACGTATAATTTATACATATATCAATATAATTCTAATCCACTACTCTTATTGACCATTGTCAAAAATCTTTCATCAACACCAAGAAATTATCCAATAATACAAGGGAATTGACTCAATTTTAGGTTCGTTTGATAATAATTTGATTTTTGAAAATTATTTTTGTTTTCTCCAAAATTTTCTTATAATAGTTTTCATTTATGTCAATGGCACATTTGAATTCTTAGCCCAGTTTCAAAAAACAAAAACAAGTTTTTGAAAACTACATTTTTAGGTCTTATTGGATAATCATTTGGTTTTTTATTTTAAAAAATTAAACTTATAATCATTATTTTCACCTATAAGTTTCTTTGCTTAACTATCTACCTTCTTTCTATGTTTTCAAAAACCAAGTCATTTTTTTTTTAAATAGTTTTCAAAAACTTGTTTTTGTTTTCAAAATTTGGCGAAGAATTCAAATGTGTCATCCACAAAGATGAAAACCATTATAAGGAAATTGGGAGAAAACAAACATAAACAAATATAATTTTGAAAAACAAGCCAAAAACTAAAAACTAAGGCCCCGTTTGATAACCATTTCGTTTTTTGTTTTTGGTTCTTGAAAATTAAGCCTATAAACACTATTTTTACCCACAAGCTTCTTTGTTTTTTATACATCATTTCCCATGTTTTCAAAAACCAAGCCAAATTTTGAAGGGAAAAAAATAGTTTTCAAAAACTTGTTTTTGTTTTTGGAATTGGCTAGGAACTCAAATGTCTCCCTAACAAAAATGAAAACCATTGTAAGAAGATTGAGAGAAAACAAGCACAATTTTTAAAAACCAAAAACAAAAAACGAAATGGTTATCAAACGGGGCCTAAGGTCCTACTTAATAACCATTTGGTTTTTGGTTTTTGGTTTTTGAAAATTAAGCTTATATACATCACTTCCACCTATAGGTTTTTTGTTTTTTCTTATCTACTTTCTTTACATGTTTTCTAAAGCCAAGCCAATTTTTTAAAATTAAAAAAAAAAGTTTTCAAAAACTTGTTTTTGTTTTTGAAATTTGGCTAGGAATTCAAATGTGTCCTTAACAAAGATGAAAACCATGGTGAGTAAATTAGAAGAAAACAAGCATAATTTTCAAAAACAAAAAACAAAAAACCAAATGGTTATCAAACAAAGCTATCAAAACTTGACTTGGTTTTTAAAAACATGAGAAAAAAAAAAATAGGTGGAGGTAGTGTTTATTAGCTTAACTTTCAAAAACCAAAAACCAAATGATTATCAGACGAATCCTTAATAACCCACAATTTTGTGTTGTAATTTTTTTTAGTTCAACAACATTTGGGTGTGGGGAGATTCGAACCTCGACCTATTGGTTGAGAGTACATGTCAATTGCTCCTGAGGCTCACTTTGGCAAAAAAAAAAATCAATTTATTAGATTTAAGTTATCGGACAGGATTATACAAATCTAAATTTACTTTGTCTATGGTCAATAGGTATTAGGTTTCAAAAGGTAGATTTTAAAAGAAAGAATTTATATAATCTATGTTATACATTTTATTATTAAATTTTTAGTTCATGATGATTAAATCTACACAACTTTATAATTCGAAATAATATTTTTTTGATTACATGTAGGAGTGTAGGAGTGGAAGAATTTGAACTACGAACTTCTCGATCATTAATACAAATTCTATGTCAGTTGAACTATACTCATGCTATAGTTCACAATAATATACAAAAACGAGTCAAACGACCTCACCATCCTCTTGAGAAGATATTCCACTAATATAACTAATAAAATAAAGGACTTATAAAAGTATTATTTAGGTAAAATTGAGGTACTGGTCCACTACATACTACCCTATAATTGATTTCACTATTTAATTTATTGTTCTTGTTTATTGGCTTGGCTTTTTCATGTGAACAATTTAGTTGAGTTTCATGGGAATCATTTCAATGGATCATCCTCACTTAATAGGATGAAAAATATTAAATAATAAATAAATAGTTTTTAAAAATAAAGATATTCAAATTCTTTGTTTATTTTTTTTTAAAAAAAAAAACAATCAATCCTTTCTATATAGAAAGTTATTGTTAACAAATACAATCCAACATTTCTAAATATAATTATATAAATAAAGGAATTTTTTTTATTTGATTAATCTTTTAAAAGTTTCAATATTGTTTTTTTCAATCAATTTTTTTTTATTGTTTCTAAACCATAAAATTCATTACTTAATTGATGGTGCGATATTAAAATACATGTAATTAACTATGTTCCACTTATCCATGTTTAATTTGTAACGAGCTTGATATGACCAATACTCAAATTGCCTACTCGGTTTTGTAATATGAGATCTCAAATTCCAAATTTGTCTATACAAAACCGACCGAACTATACCATCCTATAATTGCCTTCTTGGTTTGTAATAACGTATCTAACTCGAAAGCTTTTTCTTTTTCTTATTGTAGAAAATGAGCTACTATTTTAATAATCATGTACTTCATTATTTAAAAACATATCGTCTATAGGTTTCCACATCATCATGATAAATTTGTACATCTTCAAAATATTAGGAATGAAATTTAAAAAATAGATAATATTAAAGACAAAAGTATATATTTAGCCTAAAAGATAAAAGAAAACATCTAAATTTGTACATTTTTTTTCCAAGTGAAAATGGTAGATAAATAAGAGAGGAAAAAAGAGAGGCAAATAAAGGAGACCATTCTAACTCTAACTATTATTTATTTCAGAAAAAATAAATGTAAAAATGAAAAAAAAGAAAAATGCTAAAATAGAGTAACATGAGTGAGTATCTATAAATGTTAATTATCCAATTATGGGGAAAGTAAATTGGCTATTACACCAAAAAGCTTTAATTTTTTGGTAGTTGATTTGAAGTGTCCATTTCAAGACAGTAAGATTTGGGAACTGGAAATGATGTGTACAACAAAAGAAATGGAAGCTTGATTGTTCTTCCAATTTGGGTAACTTCATCAACTCTATTATTTTTCTTAATCCTATTTTGAGTCTCTTCTAAATAATTGATGGAAAATTACATACAATAATTTTTGGAAAAGAAATCTATTTATATTCTCAACTTTAAGTGTTGTATTAATTTAAACCTCAAACTAATTATTGTATCAATTAAAACCCTAAATTTTCATACATGAATCAATTTAGACCATTTGTTAGGATTTCATTTTAAAATTTTTAATGTATAGGATTTTCAAGTTGGTAAGACTTCATTAATTGCAAGGATTGACGTAATATTAGAAGAAAAAAAAAATCAAATGTATAGTCATGGTTTTTCATTCATATGAGTGGTTTTTATCTTAGGCTTCCTTTATTTTTCTCTACTTGTTTAAGAAGAATTATTGATAATTTTTCTTGCTAATTTGGAAGAATTTTGAGAGAAGAATAACATTATTTAAATGATTTTGAGTTGATTTTAAATGAAATCAAGTGAAAATAGTTGTAAATCACTTACCATGGTTGATTTACTCATGAAAGTTTAAAGTTTAAAGTTTAAACTCGTACAATTATTTATTTGGGATTTTAGTTAATATAATGCCAAAATTTAGAAGCATAAATTTATTTTAAATAAAAAAGAAGATCACATCAAAAAAAAAAAAAAAAAAAAAAAAAAAAAAAAAAAAAAAATTACATCTCAAAAGTATACTGTAGAGCCAAAGCCAAGGCCAAGAATGCATTTTTTGTCTCATAGAATTATTCTTTAATATAAAAACAAAAATAAAACTAAAGTTTTAGTAAAAGGTAGAGCTACAAATCTAAATGGCAATAGGTGAGGCTAAAGTCAACTGATTTATTTTCATCTTAAAAATTGTTATTTTGAATTTTAAAAAATACATATATAGCAAGTTTAGTGGCAAAAGCCATAGTCAAATTCTCTACATCCTAGTAGCTTCTAAAATGCCCTTTCGCCTCATGATATCATTCTTTTATTTATTTATTTTGACAAATAAAAATGGCAGCATATCAAGTCGAAAATGCATTAAGAATTTACTAGATATATTAACCAACATGAACATAGTTCAACTGACATAAAGATTACTAATAACCAAGAGGTTTGTGGTTCGAATCCTTCACCTCACATGTTGTCAAAAAAAAACCAAATATTTTAAAAAACAAACAAACAAGCCAAACACAACACGCTCAAACGTTAGTTATTTTACAATCTCCCTTCTAAAAAGAATTGACATGTGCCAAAGTGGGTATAGTTGAGAGGTACTTGACTGTACTCTCGATCAAGAGATCGAAACTTCGAATCGTCCCACCCCAAATTTGTAAAGACAAAAAATAAAAAATAAAAATACTTTTGATTCATATATTTTTCATTAAAGTAATGAGTGAGTCACTAAACTTTTTTTATAATGGTTTGTTACAAATTTTAAAATAAATGAACTAAATTGTTATGTACGAAAATTCAAAGAACTTTTTAAAAATTATTTTTATATTCGTGAGTGTCCAAACCAGCTGTACCTCAATTATTCTCATAGCACAACAATTTGATCCTATATCAAAGTGAGTATAACACAACGGTAATTGACAAGTATCCTCGACCAAGAGGTTAGAGCTTTGAGTTTTCACACATCCAAATGTTGTTGAGCTAAAAAAGACAATCCTCCTGTATTTGATTATCAAATAACTTGAACAACATTAAACTAAATTAAAACTTCAATGAAACAATATTCCACAAACAAGTATGTGTATCCCCTTTTAATTTAAGAATAAAAAATGAGAATGGATAAGGGGGAAAAAGGAACAAACAACTAACAAGTAGAGATGAGCCTTTCAATCAAACTAGGAAATAGAAAAATATCACTTGGGAGGAGGAAATTTGATAAAAACAAACTTTTTCTTTTAAGTGAAGCAAGAGAAGCAGAGAGACCAATAAAAGCTTTTTAGAGAGAGAGAGAGAAAACAAAGACACAGAACCATAATAAGAGGGGTAAAAAAGCCAGCAACAGAGGCCAATATTTAAACCAATGCATATAATTAGACACTATCTACCAATGAACACAGACAAGTACCTGAGCTCAGCCAAAAGTTAACCAATGCTTTCCAACCTTTCTAACTGTGAAATGAAACAATAACTGATTCAGTTAATTTCAATTCAACCATGTCTGCCTAACTAAATCTTCAACAATAATTGCCCAATTCATTTTCCTTCTACACAGAAAGGACAAATTTATATGTTTTTCAGGCACCCATTATTCACCACTACAGTTAAAATGGTAGATTCAGTAACAATATTTTCAGCAAAGCAGTTAAAAACACTTGGCTAAAAGTTAATATTTAGCAATTTGCAGGCCAATACTGTCACCAGAAATGGAAATAAAGCTTCAAATATCAATAAAAGACTTTCATCATATTATTCACCAAAAACAAAAACAACATATAATATGCAAATAAAGCAAGGGGTTATGTAAAACACTGTATCTTTGCTGATTAGAGAAAACAACAGTTGTTGGCTATTCAGTAGAATCAATAGTGCGAACCCGAATATAATTCAACTAGTTTAGGCATTGTACTAAAAGTTAGATACTTGAATTTTTACCCTACCTTGTTGAAAAAATACCGAACCAAACCAATAGTATTTGGCCACATGAGTAGAACTTAAAAGTTAAAAGCATAAGAAAGGAGTGAGTCATTTGACTTGCAAAGGTTTAGTTTCAAGATTCTACAGCTAGGTTTAAATCTCTCAACCTCACTTCTACTTTGGTAAAAAAGAAAAAAGATAAAGAAAAAAAATAAAAGGTTATTCCAATTTCAACATGAACTAATTATTCTCCACTTGTGAAGAAACCCATGTCAGAATTTTCAATATGTTCCTATCAATTATTAAGCCCTTTTGAAGTTAGAATTTATTTTGAAGATCTAATGTCAGAGAGGCATAAGAAAACTGAATGGAAATAAACAGCTCCAAAGCCACAAGTTTTGTAGAGAGGGAAGAGAGGTATTAGACAGCATAAAGTTAAATAAACCAATAATTGAATAGAAAAAAGAAGATTTTGGAAAAAAAATAATCTATTGGGGGGAGTACAGTAGTACAAAGTATCGCAGCAAATTCAGTAATGATATTGGCAGAGATCTTTAAAATCTTCTTTACGAGCAGGGCAGTAGGCTAAGTTGCGACTGGCCGCTGCTGCTGCCACCATTAAAGACCTCAATTGGATCTCTTGTTTTCTTTTAAAGCACTTGATAATGAACTGTTCCATTCATTTTCCGTAGCTTCCAAACAATCCATAGCCAGAGAAACAACCACACAGGTTTTCTCTCTCTATAAATCTCCCATGTAGAAAGAGAATTGCCCAACAAGACCGTCAAAGGAATTGGGGAGAGGGAGGGGGGGTTCTGTAAAGTGATCTGGGGCTTGCCTGGTCAAGTGGGTTTCTATCACATAAAGAGACATAACTCTCAAAAGCTGTGCTGAAACAGAGAGAGAAAGTGGGAGGAGAGAGAGAGAGAGAGAGAGATGGGTTAGGCTGTGGAATTGAACTGGGTTTAGGGTTCTGGTTGTGGGTTTGGTTTTGGATTTTCAGTTTTGGGGAAGGGGTGGGGGATGGAAGTGAAAAAAATGAATGGCAGAACTTTTTGGGAGAGGCAGACGAGGCGGCAGCAACAGCAGCAGAAGCAGAAGCAACAGGTTTCAGAGTGGTGGCAGCAGCAGCAATTGCAGAAGGAAGAAGCAGAGAGAGAGGAGAGAGAAGAAGATAGAACAAGCCATTAGGATAAGGAAAAAGCACTGCCCATTTAAAGCTGGAAGAAGAAAAGCAAAACAGTCCGAGTCTGGATCCTCCTCAAGGAAATCGCCATCATCATCATCATCATCAAAACCAGATTCTAAATTCGAGGCATGTAGAAGGAAAAGCAGAGGAAGACGACCAAGATTCTCCACCCCACCACCGCCAAGACCACCACCACCACCCTCAGCAGCAATCACAGCCTTTCAATGTGCACCAGAATCAGCATCTTTTTCTTCAAAACACTCACCAAGACGACCAAAATCTACACAATTACTACGCAGCTTTAGATTCACAGTCACAACAACAACCATCCCAACAGCAGCAGCAAGCCGCCAAGAAACGCTCTTACTTTCAGCTTCCTCCTCCTCATCTGGTGGCGGCACCTGCCGCCTCTGCCTCCACTTTCGCCGACCAGAGCATCGAATATGCGAGAAAAATGGGAGAGAGCCACCGCCAAACAACAACGTCGTCAAGGCTGGGGATGAGAACCGGCGGCGGCGGCGGCGAGATCGTGGAGGTTCAAGGAGGCCACATTGTTCGTTCCACCGGGAGAAAAGATCGTCACAGCAAAGTTTGCACCGCCAAAGGCCCAAGAGACCGCCGGGTTCGCCTCTCTGCCCATACCGCCATCCAGTTCTACGACGTCCAAGACCGCCTCGGCTACGACCGACCCAGTAAAGCTGTAGACTGGCTTATCAAAAAGGCCAAGGCCGCCATTGACGAGCTCGCCGAGCTCCCTGCATGGAATCCGAGCACAGTAAACGCATCCACCCAGCGGCAGGAGCAGCAGAGTCTAAACGATGAGAACGAGAATCTACTTTCTGTCCAACGTGATGTCTTCAATTCAACCGGTAATCGGAGAGCTTCGGTGGTGGGGAGCGACAGCAGAGTTTCAGAGTTTACTCTCCAAAACTTGCAGCATACCCAAATGGGGGAAGGCCCAAATAACAGCACTTCGAGCTTTCTCCCACCGTCATTGGACTCGGACTCCATTGCTGATACCATCAAGTCCTTCTTCCCTATAGGCACGGCGGCAGCGGCGGCGGAGACAACTTCATCGTCCATTCAATTCCAGAATTACCCACAAGATTTGCTTTCCAGGACGAGTAGCCAGAACCAAGATCTGCGGCTTTCTTTGCAGTCTTTTCAAGACCCAATAGCTATTCACCGGCATCATCATGCTCAGCACCAGAGTCAAGGTCATCAGAATGAGCACGCCCTATTCTCCGGCACCGCCGGATTAAGCGGGTTTGATGTGACCACCGCTGGTTGGTCTGAGCACAACAACCTCAATCCGGCGGAGATTAGCCGGTTCCCGAGGATAACTTCTTGGAATTCATCTGGTGCAGAAACTGGTAGTGGCGGCGGCAGTGGCCATGGCGGAGCTGGGATTAGGAGTGCGGGATATGTCTTCAACTCGCCGCACTTGCCAACTGCACTGCCACCTTCGCCACTTATGCAGCCATTATTTGGCGAAAACCAGTTCTTTTCTCAGAGGGGACCCCTTCAGTCCAGTAACACACCTTCAATTCGCGCTTGGATTGATCCATCACTTACAGCCACTGATCATCAACAGCATCAAATGCCACCATCAATCCACCAATCTTCCTACACAGGTTTAGGATTCGCCTCAGGCGGGTTCTCCGGGTTTCACATTCCAACGCGAATTCAGGGTGAGGAGGAGCACGATGGCATTTCAGACAAGCCATCCTCTGCTTCCTCTGATTCTCGCCATTGACTTGATCAAAATCCCAAGATTTTCTCTTTCAACAGGTCCTAACTTCAAAACCCAGTTCTCAAATTTATCTGATCCTCAACACAATTGGTCTAACCTCAGCTTTTCTCCTACTTTAGACGATTATGTTATTGCAGGTGAGCATCTTCAATTAGAAAGCCAAGGTTTACAGCACCAGCAGTCAAGCCACCGCATGGTTCTCAAGAGGGCAGAATTTTGGGTCGTTTTGTTCCAATGGCCTTTACCATGGAAATAGTGATTCAGAGTGCTTTTTCAGGTCTTATGGTCCATGGTTTATTTAGCATCTGTCAGTTGTTTATGTTATTTCATGCTGGAAAAAAAGAACTCTTAGTTCTAATCTTTGTTGAATCCTACGATGGAACTGTCTTTCTTATTTGTTTCTGTAGCAAGACTTTGATTATTATGATTACTTTTTTTTAATCAATATTACAAGTTCTAGTTTCTCTAGATGTTTTACTTTCCCCTTCTAAGCAGGAAACTGAGCCTGTTTGTGGTATGGTCCCCTGAATTCTATGCATAACAGCAAAACTCTAAGGTAAAAGACTAGAGATTTTAAAGTTTTAGGCATATCTTGACCTTATGCTTATCAACTTTGGTTAAAGATGGTGGATGCTTTCATGTTCCGAAAACGAGAGGAATAGTCGATATGTTTTACCTGGTTAAAGGAGATAAGCTGTTGTCTAGATTGCATAAGCTAATTGCTATTTCCTGCAACTATGATGTTTGCTTTAGTGAATTCCAAGAGAAAGGTGTTTTGCCTCAGCATCTTCCTTAAAACCTGCAGCAGAAAGAATTATAAGAATAAATCTTTCCCTTCTCTTTCATTGCTTAGATTTTGGGGCACATTAGCAAGTGACAAGTCATTTTCCAAGAACAGTAGATAATTGCTAGTAGTTTTAGAACTAAAAAATTCAGCAAGTCCAAAGTTTTGCCTCCTATTCCTGAACGTCAAATTCAGAAATTTTGATCACAAAAGTGGCAAAATATTTGAGCAGCAGCGCATTGTAGCTTTCCTTCAAGCTTCCTTGAATGATAAACTTAGAATCTGAATTCTAGTATGAAAAGGAAAGCAGAAGAATGCTGATTCTGATAAACCCATTAACACTAAGATTCTGTTCTTATCTGAACCTCAAGTTGGAGCTTATCGCCAATCTTGGGGATCCTATTGTACCCAAATTACTGGAATTAGATTCCTGTTTCTCAGTCTTGGTAAAAGGGCTAGTATTTCCTTCTGAAACAATGTTTGTTAGGTTTTGATAGAGAAAAGGGACCTGATTAGAACTCAATAAGATCCTATGGTAGAGGAATCTGAAATATTGCACCATATTCAATATGAGTGTGATAGATATCGTGGCTGGTAGACCAAGTGGGGCAGAGTGGAGTAAATCTACTGGGCAACCAAGAAAGAAGGGTATGAACACAAAAATGCCCAATTATAGAAGAATATACAGATGGATACCACCTAATTATGTTGCTTCACCATCTGTCTATGGTCCCCAACCCTGTTAAATTTCAGAATCTAGCTGGAATGTTCCTCTCTCTCTCTCTCTCTCTATGTTGCAGACTCTTGGATAAAAAAATTGTCTCATGTGTAGATAGTGACAATGCTCAGCTTTAGTTGGTGCTTCTTTAATTCAGTATATGCAGAGCAATAAACACAGAGCAAGGAAAGTGTAAATGAGACCTCTGAAGCTCAGACTCCTTGTGTTCTTCTTTCTTGAGAATAGCAAACTAATCAAGGAAATGCCTAGGATGAAAAATATGATGGAAGTATAAAGCATGTTTTTTCATGGAAGACATGAAGTTTTTTCTCTTATTAGGAAAAATAATAGAGATTCACACTACAAAGCAAGCCAAGTGAAATTATAGTGAGAACTACCAAATTCATATCATTGAATTTGTCAGCTATGGTTTGTGGGTTGGGGATTATTATATACAGAAATGACCTTCAGCTTCAAGCTTGTTTCAGCAGTTGGGTATAGCAGAGTTTCTGGCCTTTGAACTCCCCTTACTGTTCGACGAAGAAAGTCTGGCTGAGTTCGAGACCTTCAATGACGGTTGATGTGTCGTGACTTTATTGAGTTTGCTCGTTTGCTTCGTCTGCACCTTCTTTGGGATGGTGGGATGAGTATTAGCTCGGATCTCCCATGGCCGAGCAGCAATCCATCTCTCCTTCCAACTCCATCCCCAGTTTTCTTTGTCAAGGCTGTATGAAGCCGGATTTAGATCCAAGATGGAGTTGGCCCTCCACTGCAGATGAGGTTCACCATTAGAATGACATTGCAGAAAATTCAGAACACTCCTTTAAAGACCAAGTTATTTACAGACAAAAACAGAAACTGATTTCAAGCTTATTTAGAACTTGTTTGCCAACAGATGTAAAATATGCCTCTTGTTTACCAACTGATATGGAGCCTCTCTGCATTGATTTATTTGCTCAGTTTGCTTCTTCATTGGTAATAAGCAGCTTCATTTTACTGTTCGATGTGTTCACTCATCATTGTGCTTAATTTTCATTACTTAAAAGAAGGTTAAAAACGAAATGAAACCCTACGAATAAAATGGCCAAAAGTAAACATATGCATATCCATGTCAATCAAAAAGGGGCAAAGAGTTTCCATATTTATATTGGAAAAATAGCTTAAAGAAATGAGTTCTACACTTTCTTAAAATGTCAGTTTTGTACATTACCTTATCCTCAAAAAAAAAAAAGTTTTGTACAGTACCTACATAAATAATAATAATATCTTTTAGAGTTCGCTTTTGATCATTGAATGATTTGAACAAGTGATGGATGATAAAGTAAGTGGTGATCTAATACAGTCCAATCTTTAATGATATAATAATTTGAGCACGCAATAATTTAAGAGACTAAAGTCAGTTAAGAAATCTCGTCAATAAACTAATATTTAATACGAGATAAATTAATATTTAACTTAAAGTCAATTAGTTAATTAATTGAAGATATAATAAAGGTTTAAATATTATTTGTCTTTCAACTTTCATCCTTATTTTATCTTGACCTTCATACTTTTTAATGTGTTGTTTAGGTACCCCACGTTTAAAAGTTCATTTTGATCTCAATCATCAAAGATTTTAAATATTTTTACAAAGCTTTTGTTTAATACCATGTAGACTTATGTGTTAGGTCATATCTCGAGTCTAGCATTAAATTCAAAACATGTGGCTTATGAACTTTATTAAATACAATGCAAAATATTTAATGATAAGCCCCAAAACAAGCTACAAGTATTTATGAAAATTTGGGAATTCACACAGAAAAATAGAAGATATAAGGACCAAAGGAAATAAGTGTGAAACTTTTTGTACCAAAATAAAATTCAAATCTAAAGAAAATTTTAACTCGGGTTAAATTACCACTAATCAATCTTTTTTTTTAGTTCAACAACATTTTGGAGTGGGGGGATTTGAACTTATCATTTCTTCGTCAATGATACATATCAGTTATCTCTGAGTTAGACACCACTAATCAATCTTTCACCACTCAAAGTCATTGAATGATGTGTTGTGGAAGGTTTAAAATTTTGGGGAGAAAATTTAATTTATATCCTAAGGACCTTTTTTTTGTTGGAGGGAGGAAGGTGATGGATTTCATCAACTTTTGAGATGGTAATCAATGTCTTACCCATTGAATTATGTTTGGATTGGCTCCTAAGGACCTGGTAGACATTGAATAGCCTTATTTGTTTCACATATTTTCATTTTTTAAAATCTAGGATATTATTATCCATAAAACTTGACAACTCATCCCTTATGAATTTTCTAATTCCCTTTGTATAGGTGATACTTTTATATATGGGAGATGAATAGTAAATTACAACATAATCAACTAATATTAACTAATCATTACTAATTATTTTTAATTAATTATTGATATTAATATATTATTTAGACTTAATAAATTTTAACTAATACATTTATAATAAATATTTTATATTATCTAGTTAATATAAATTTTTAGTAATTTAATTATTTATTATTATTATTTAATTAATTTCTACTTATTTAACTATCTTTTATTAATGAAGAGTCTATATTGATGAGAGAATGTCATAAGACAACTATTTTTTTTTTTTTACTTTTTTACTTTAAATTAGAACTATAATTTTTTACATGCATCGCACATGTTCTTTACTAGTACTTCATTAAATACAAGGATTAACATAATATTAGAGGGAAATACTAAAATTAAATGGGTAGGGCTTTCATTAATATAAGTAGTTTTCATCTTTTCTTCTTTCTCTATTTCTCTCTATTCATTTAGAAAAAACTACATGTCTTGCTACTTTGTTAGGATTTTGAGAGAAGAATAGTTTTATTTAGGTGATTTTGAGTTGAATTTAAATGGAATCAAGGGAAAATAGTCTATGAATCACTAATAAAGAATTTAAATTGATTCATTTATGAAGGTTTAGAATTTATATTGATACAATTATGAGTTTGTAATTTTAATTGTTTCAATCCCAAAGCTTAAGGGGTGTGAATTGATATTTTTCCTTTTTTTTTTTAATAATAAATAGAGAAATATCTAGTCATAGAGAAAAAAATGAAGACATCGTAGAGGTGAATTAATTTTTTTTTCCTAAAATTTATTAATGCTTTATGAACTCAAAACCACTCATTGGCTTAAAGTTAATAATCGGCTTACTAACACTTCAATATCTTTAGCTGTATTAAACTGTTTTCAGTGAAAAAATATATAGAGATAAAAAAATATTGTAACGAATAAATGATCAGCAACGGTTAAGAACCAATTACTTTTCAATTATTTTTATAAACATTATACTTCAATTTGCTATTATTAAAAGAGTATCAATTTAGGTAGAATGTGATTGATGGAGCATACCTGATGAGAGAATGCATAAGCCATGGCTCGCTCCCGTTTAACAGCAGCTTCTTCTCGTTGCTGAATCTTGAAAAGTATTTCCTCTTTTGTTTCAGACCCACCGCACCATTCTACCTGTGAGAGAAAAATCAAAAGTTTCTCTCTTGTGAATGAAAATTGTATTCCAAAGAAACTTTTTTTTAAGTCATTAATTACACTCCAAAATTTGACTAGCATTTTTTAAAAAAAAAAAAAATAATAATTGTAAAAAAATTAAAAAAAACCAACATAACCATAGTTCAACTAGCATAAAACTTGTACTAATGACCAAGAGGTTTGTGGTTCGAATCTCCCACACCCCACATGTTGTCAAAAAAAAAATAATAATGATAAATAAAATAAAAAGAGAATGCAACATACAAGCTTATTTTCAAAAACATATGATGAAATAAAAAAGTTATCAGATGAACTGTGATAAATATTCAAATGGTAAATCACATAATGACTTGAAACAAATTTGTAAAAGAAATTTATAATTTTTAAATAATTTTTTACGATAGTTCATCACTTAATATAAATGGCTAAAAAACCGACTAATTTGGAAATGTTAAAAATGTTTAACTAGAACCCTGATATAAATTCTAAAAAATTGTGAATGTACAGTAAAACAGAATTCGCATTCTTGGCTAAATGACAACTTTCAGTTATTGTTTTTCCTCCAACTTTTAATGGTTACGATTTAGGCAAATTACTCTGGTTTAAAAGCGCAATCTCCTTGTAAAACAAATTAAATAAAATAAAAGAAAAGACTAAAGAGTAAGAAAGTTAATTCTTTTGAAAAAGAAAATAATAATAATAAAAAGCAAATGGTGGGATCTCAACTGTTTAGCTCAATATTTTGTTATGCAAAATGAATAATTGAAGCCTAAACAAGAAGAGGTTCAAGATTTCTTTTTTTCTTTTTTTCCTCCACAATGCGATAATTGGAACCAAAAATAATCAACTAACATTTCAAAACAATTAATTAAAGCATTAAGTAATATATTAATTGGTTGAGTTATTGATTGATAAAGATGAGGTAATGATAATACGAAACTAATTACGGACATTAAATTAAAATCAATACTAATTAATCAATCAATTAATTAGAAGTAATTAAAGTCATTAACCAACTCGGATATCCGAGGTTGTACTTGTAATTATTTCTAACCTATGACTAAATATGGATCTTTGAGCTCATCATCTTTTAGCTTTCTAAACTTTGAACATGGTTAAGATTTTGTAGTTTCAATTATTAATTAATTATTTTATTTATTTATTTATTTATTTTTGCAAAACCTCTTTTGTTTATTCTATTTTGCTCTCTGAATTTGCAAATGTCTCATTTTAATACTTAAATTTTTACATAAAAAGTCATTTGTCTTTGATATTACCCTTCTTCTTGGCCTTTCTTTTCTTTATTTGGTGGTCTAGGTGGCAAGTATTTTTTTAATCAAATAACCAAACTTTCATGGAAGAAAAAAAAATGAAAGAATATAAAAGGGTCAATAGGAAGACAGCCATATGAACCAAAAAAAAAAAAAAAAGGCCCAAGGGGAGCTAGGAAGGAACTAACTTAACTGGACAAGAAAGGTTCTCATCCAAAAAAATATACATCCAAAGCGAGACATTGAACCTAGATTCTATTATTTTTCTCAATCTAGATGCTTCGTAAAACCACGAAGAAGAAAAAAATATATATTTGAAGACAGATAAAGAAGTGTCATATTTCATATTGGATTTAGAATTTAGTTAAATAATTGACCCAAAAAAAAAAAAGTAATTAGAACTAAAATCATTTCTACACAAAGTAAAACAATATTTGGAAGTTTAAGGATTAAAATAGAACCTTTCCAAATTGTTACAATGAATTAGCATTGTTTGGGAGTTTAAAAGCCAAAAATATTTTTTACTAACAGTCTAGAATCCCATAAAATCTAGAATCTATAATATACGATAGTTCTACACATGTTGAAGTCGACGTTCTAGTTATTCCTTAAATTTTGGCTATATAGGTATTTGTTCCCCCGATTTTCTTTAATCTTTATTAAATAGAGGACTAAAAGTGAGTTAAAAAAAACAGAATATTTCATAATAATGCCAGTCCCCATAACAACTCCTATGCAAGCATGAACATTTTAAGCAGCAATCAAAGCGATGATAATTCTGATCTCCTAAGAAGATTCAAACAACCCAGAAACGATTTTGCTCAATCTTCCAGGGAGAAACTGAGTACTCAATCAGAATGTTCAATAATTCATGGAGGAAAGTCAATGGTACTTACCTCAAGTTCATGAATCTTAGCCTCAAGCTTCTGCTGATTTTCCAGTTTCTTTTGCTTGACTCGATATTCTGTGACCATACAGAGTCTACGTGCTCTAATTTCTTGCTGCATTTTGCTCCATGAATGAATGAAGCTCAACACCTGTTTTGTAGCCATTTCACCTTGAATTAGATCCTGGCATCTCTCTGGCCCTTTCGAATTATGTACAATCTTTCTGGCCTGGATGACAAAAGATTAAACCATCTCATCAAAAATGACTGGTACATTTGTCATTACCATTGAAGTACATATCTGTATTCTGTATCTCAAATAAATCATAGGGAATGTTGGACTCTCCATTGGTTAGTTCAAAAGGTTACGGTATCAGCATCATACAAAATCATATGTAAGGCAATCATGAGAGTATTGTGGATGATAAAGGCCCAAATTAACAAGATAATGTTTGAAGAATTCATCTTTCGATATGAATCTATCGTTCAAGCCTACATCGACAGACTAGAATGATGAAAATGTGGAACAAACTTAGCTCTAAACAATAAACATGCCTCGAATGTAAGAGGTTATTATAATTTATGAGTGAAGGAAGGCCTCAATAAGAAGTTATCATGCTGAACCAGAATCAAAGTAGTTCGATTCAAGATTCTTGGCTAGTTCATATACTGGACATAATGATTTTTGCTGTTGTTGTAACTTCTGCTATTGTTTTGCTTGCTCTTTCTTATTTCTTCGGTGAATCGAGAACCACGAACTGGGAAGTGGGAATAACTTTAAAAATATCGCTATTGAAAAATTACCAAAAGACAGGATGCGAATCACTGAATCTGCTTTCTAAAGAAACTCTAGAGTTCATAATTTATTATAAGGGCAAATGACCAACAAATTGGTAATTGTCATAAAGCAACATGGTAAAGCTACGGGATACAGCTCAATCGATTGTCTAATGTGAGAAAAATGCAAAACTGATGGGTAACAAGTTATTAAGCACATTCAATATACCGCAAATGCTCGAAATGCATTTTGAATTCGAGTCGCAGCTAGATCTTCACTCTTTACATTTAAGGAACCATTGGATTTTCCTGTCTCTACATGTACCTGACCCGAGAACAGAGATAGAGCAAATTACAATGAACGGAAATTTGATAAAAACATGTGCAAGCGTCGTTATTTGGAGAGGAGAATAAGCGAAAAGGAGAAGTGAGTTTAGAATTTGATGGTAACATAGGCATTAATCTCAGTTTTTGTTTAAACTAATAAATTTTCACTCTCAATTTCTTCTCACGAGAAGTTCAGTCAAAAGGGAAGCAAAAGACAGATAAAGCTTTAACAACCTACCACAATAACTGTTACAAATTTTTTTATGAGAAACAAATATTTCATTGATTTTATGAAATATACAAAAGAAAGGGGGAAACTCCTAGCAAAAAAGGGCTACAAGTATTTTTCATAATAACTACGAAAAATTAACTCTCATGATAACAATTCTTATGAAAAATTAACTCTCACGACAGTATAAACTTGTCCCTTGAGGAAATCGTAATTCATTCAATTGATGTACTATATTGAAAAGTAAATGTGGTAGAGTAAAAATCAACAAATTAAGAAGCTTACACCTCCAAGTTTTAGGTTTAAGCTTACATTTCCATACTCTTTCCAGCTTTCTTTTTCCGTTATCTGCTATGGATATCCTTTCGACAACATCCTAACCTCACTTCCTTCCCAACTTTATGGGAAGACCACTACTAGAAAGCATGATGAAAAGACTGTTTCTATAGCCTTCATTCATAACTTCAAGAGACAACAAATTAAAGAGAGAGCTTACGCTTACCTGTTCCCCATTGCTTGTAACATGTTTCACCTTCCGTTGCTTGAATATTGTCCAAAAACAATTTGCTGGACTCATCCGTATTCAACCAGAATGCTAATCGAAACGGAAAATGCAAAGTGCATAAATTAGAGGCTCATATTCCTACTCTTCACAGACATTCTAACAAATAGGTTATACACTCCACTGGATTATGAACAGTTAATTCCATCCTCCCTAGCTGAGAAACTCCAAATGCAGAAGAAACCATGAACAAATCGAAACCAGACAAATCAAGAGAATTGTTACAAAACCTAAAACTAAATCACAACCAAAACAAATACATCTCTCTCATCATCACCATTAGGCCTGATGATTTCTCTTCCTCCATTGCAAATGCTCATCAAAATGAGAAGTGCAAAGTGCATAAAATTACAAAATGCTCATCATATTCATACCCTTTGCAGACATTATAACAAGAGAATCAATACAAAAACTGATCGACACCGTAACCAACAAGAGAATCAACAGAAAAACTAAAACTAAATCACAACCGCAAACAAATACTCCTCTCTCATCATCGTCATTATACCGGATGATGAGAGAGACAAAAGACAAAAAAAAAAAACAAAACAAAATTGAAATGGAAGAAGAGCTTACCAGAGGACAAGAAACAGATAGCGTCCAGCATCGGAGGCGAGAGGGAGTAGAAATAGAAGGTTAAGTAGAATGCAAGAAAAGGAATAGAGAGAAGAAGCATGGCTGCATCAATGTACATGGATTTGGAACAGACAGCTCAACCAAACCGAAGCTGCTGTTTCATCTCTGGAAGATGAAAGGTCACCTCCTCTCTAATGGCGGAGTGAGGAAGAAGAGTGATAGGAGAAAAGCCGCTCGCCATTGGAATGGGAAATTGCAATTTGCAGAATTAACTTGAAATCTAAAATATTATATTAAAATTGGTAATTTAAATTTGGAAATAATAAATGAATAAAATGAAAAAAAATGAAACTTTTATTTTGGTCCCGGCGGGGCTCGAACCCGCGACCTTCGGCTCATAAGACCAACGCTCTAACCAACTGAGCTACGGAACCGTGTTTGAGATGTAGAATCATAATTTAAATAAAAGATTCAAAATTTAAATTTCGCAACTCAAATATATTTCTTATTTATTATTCGAATTTTTTTCTTAAAAATGATCGTTTATGTTTAGTCATTATATTATTTTCTAAAAATTTAAATATATTTATTCTAGAAAATGAATAAATAAAACAATGTTTATGAATGATTAAAATAAATAACTTTACATGGAAAATGTTTTTGAAATTTTGATCATTGACTTTAGTAAAAAACTAGTTTTAAACCTATTTTGTTTGAATGGTTAATGCATCATAAATCGTTTTTAAAACGAAATATAGTTTTTTTTTCATTAAAAGATACCTTATAATTTAATAGTTTAAGTTAAAATACATCACACATGCAATGTACATACAAAATTTTTAATCTCTACTATAAAAAAAAATCAGATTAAATTTGATTGAGAGATCTTCAAATGTTTTTTTTTTTTTTTAGCGTAATTAAGTCAACTAACTAGAATTACTAATCCCGTTTGATAACCATGGTTTTTGGTTTTTGGTTTTTGAAAATTAAGCTTATACACACCTATTTCCACCTATGAGTTTCTTTGTTTTAGTATCAATCTTCTTCATTGTTTTCAAAAACCAAGTCCAATTTTGAAAAAAAAAAAATAGTTTTCAAAAAACTTGTTCTTGTTTTTATAATTTGGCTAGGAATTCAAATGGATCCTCAACAATGATGAAAGTTATGGTAGAAAATTTACGAGAAAACAAGTATAATTTGCAAAAACCAAATGGTTATCAAACGGGACCTAAAATTTTCAACACAAACATTTATGTTGGGTTAAGAATAAAACATTATATTTTAAATCATATGAAATTTAAAACGATTATCTTATATGTTTAAAAAAATAATAATTATCTTAAAATAATTTTGGAAATATCTTATAAAACTTTGAAATTAAATTTCAACATTAAATTTATTTATTGAAAAAGTATAGTTAATTTGCAATGATTTATAATATGAATTTACCAAACACCTTAACATGCTTTTTCATCTATAAAACTAAAATTTACCAAACACTAATTTACAGCTGATTTTCTTAAAAGCACAGTCAACAAAAATTATTTTAGAAACTACAACAACCCCACACTAAGTCTTAACCTAATTGACTAAACCTAACCCCACGAATAAAATCAATAGATATTACTAGTAGTACTCCCGAACAAGATTATTAATTTTCAAACAAACTAATATTTCAAAATCTCATATAGATCCCTATATTTTCACTTCAATCGACGTGACTTGCTATAATCGCATGATCGCCACACGTGAAAAAAGTGATTGTGGTGCCATGAAATTAGCTCTATTGAGTTAAATAGAGACTGGTATCTCTTTCCAATCCAAGCCAACCCTTTGGACCAAACAGCCCTTGTAATTTTGCTTTCTTAAATATTTATGTAATGCGGTGAACCTCACACGATACTTAGGAAGATGTTGCTGGTGTGAGTGGGGTGACCCTTGTAGCTTATAAATTGTGAAGTCACCACTAATATTTTCAATGTGGGATCCTCACATTTTTTTTCTTCGACTGAATACCCGTTTGGGTTTAATGAGCTTCGATACCATATTAGATTATATGGATGGGGTGACCCTTGTAACTTATAAATTGTGAGGTCACAACTAATCTTTTCAATGTGGGATCATCAACACCCTAAACCCTAAAACTTATCACTTGACCAAATAAGTTACTACAAGTGTCATACATGGACTAAACTTGTAATAAAACTAACAAAATATTATAACATGTTTCCATCTCACTTTCACCTCTCTTACCAAAAAAACTTGTTTTATTGAAACCTACACTTATGCTCACTCAACCTCACGCAATTATCTTTCGATTTTCAAAATTTCGTACTTCGATTTTACTTTTGATTTAAAACAAAATGTCAAATCCACTCATTAACAAACTTCACATTTATCTCTCCATTGATCCAAATTCTCTAATCGACAGCACGAAAAGCCAAGAACTAGTTTAAACTGAAAGAGCCATTTTTTTTACAATATGTGGAGTGAGAGATTTGAATCACAGTCCTTGTGGTCATCCATATAACTTTATGTCAATTGAGTTATGCTCTGATTGACATATGAGTTTACTAGTTTGGTATTGTTGCATGGTTCGATTTATAGTTTTCCAAACCACACGCGTGCCTACTCAAGTATATCATAAGCTCATAGTTTAGCTTCAATCATATCTTATCCTCCCAACCACTCAATTTATTAATAGAAAACACAAAGATCATTCATTTCAAATCTTCAAATGAATTGAAATCCAAATCGATTTCACCATGAACAAAACTTGGTTGCATGCGGTATGTAGGGATCTTCCTACATATCCCATTAAAATCTTGACAACTAAGAAAGACGAAAGAAGAAAATGAGAAAAAAAAAATTATCTCTCCTAGTTGTCAACATTTTAATGGTGGTATGCAAGAAGATGCCTAGGAAAAATTCTAGTACTACGGTAGTACCTACTCCCTCCATTTAGCATTTGACACGTCATTTAATGAACATTTTTTGATATAATATTTTATTATATGGGTCCCACACCATTCTTAAATACTCCTTATATGGCAAACAATGAATGGAGGCAGTATGAAAAATTTTTCATACTACCGTAGTACTAGAAATTTTCACACATATCGATATGCAACCAAATTTTTTCCTTTTACCATCGCTGCAATCAATCTAGCTAGCCAACCCTCATCGCTTTCGGCCCATCCAAACATATCTCAACTGGTCAAACTCTCTTACCGCATCAGAAGAGTAAAAGGAGAAGGAATGTGAAGAAGTATGATGAAGTGACATTGGTCATTTCTTCCATTTTAGGACTCTAACCATAATTTCAGGGAGAAAGAGGAACAGAGTGAGAAATTTCAGGGTCTCGACCGAGGATTTGGGCGGCAAAAGAGCGAGCAAAGAGTATTATTTATAGCGCTTTTAGATTTGCCCGATTTAACTTCCTGAAAACATGTTATGTGGGCCTTGCACCTTTTTCGAATTCGATTTCCTCTCAGACAGGAAGCAACTGGATCGAGAAAAATCCGAAAGTTCTTCCAGATTCACTCTCTTTTTTCCCATTTCTTTCTCTTACACACCCTTCAATCTTGCGTTGAATGGCCGGTAAGTTCTTTCTTTCGATTCTCTTACTTTGTTTGGATTTTGATTTCTGCTCCCAGAATTTTCGTTTCGATTTGTATTGCTCTCTGATGGATTCAAGGACTTGTAGGTTCTGTTTTTGAACTCATTTGAAGTTTTCAAAAACGTGAATGGAAAAGGACTAGAACAGAGCGATCGAGAAATGTGAAATTGCCTAGTGATTTTTTGAGCTACTGAAATGTCAAAAAGTAGAACTGTCTTTGGTCTATATCCATGTCTGGATTCTGGGTTTGTGTCAAATTTTATGAAGTGATAATTTGTGGGGGGAAAAATTAGATGGAAGATTGCAAGAATGGCACAAGAATATCAAACTCATGATAGTGCTAGTGGTGATGGCAGTTTGGGGTTTGGTGTTATTGGTAGCAGTAGTGGCAAATCTCCAAATAGGAAGTCAAAACAAAGGAGAGCTCCACAAAGAGGGCTAGGTGTGGCACAACTTGAAAAGATCAGGCTAGAAGAACAGCAAAAGAAAAATGCTACTGCAATTTTTTCACCCCCATCTTCTTTATCACCTGTCAAACTCTCCTCTAAGTTATCTGTATCAGCTCCAAATTTGCATCCTATGAAGCAGTCTTCCAGTTCTGTTCCACTTACCTCTCTATCTCCAGCCAGTTTTTCTCCATCTAGTTTTGTTTTCAAGTCACCTTTGCCTAGCCACAATATTGATGATTCAAACATGAGTAATAGTACTCCAATGGTCCAGTTGAATAATGGTGGTTTTGAGACTGAATGGTCAGATATGCCAGTACTTGGGCAAGGAGAGGTCCCTAAACCATGGAATCCCCTAGAATTCAATCTTCCAAAGGACAATTCTGTCTCTGATTCCAACTTGGGATTTCAATCGAATTTCGGTTTGACCAATGAATCCAACATTGATTGGCCTTCCCCAGGGTTGGTGCAAAAAGAACAGCAGCATCAGCTATCTTCTTCTGCAGCGGTAATTATGCACTTTTTGGTTTGTTTTCCTTCCAGACTTCCATTTGAGCTTAAATTAGGACTTCCAAAACTATCCTTTGAAGGACATTTATATGAAATATGCAGGTGGATATGTCATCATCGTCGTCCCTGCTAAACTTCCTTACAGAGCCCCCTTCAAACCAAAGCTATTATGGCAACTACACTGCAGTGTGGCCAGAGGTATAAAGGTCATATTCATTAATAATTATACAGAAGTTGATCAGTCGACATCATTCTCATTTTCAGATTGAATTCATTCAACGTATACATGTCTATGTCATAGCACTAACAAATAGGGAGTTTTGCTATTGGGACAAATTTCTCTAGATTTTAGCTTCAACTAGTCCCTCCTAATTGAACTGTGGAAAATTTCGGCTTTTGTGCTACAAAAGTTTACTTATCTTTGAATAGTGCATAATACCTTTTGCATTTCAAATGATAATGCATGGACCTGTGTCAGGAAAGACACGATGAGTCGGAGACTAAATTGAAATATGTTAACGAACAGTCGCAAGTTGCATGTAAAAGCTATGAGTTTGGGTGATGTTGAATTTCCCATATGCTCAAAATAAGCAGACCAAACAAGTCAATGCTATGATCTTTAATCAATCTATTCATGTGTGGTGTAGATGTTTGGCATGAAGAGACCGTTTGCCTTCTCTGTGGACAACCCTGCAGGCCCTTCTTTCAACTGCAGACCTCCTATGGCTGCTCCTATGAGATCAGATGAATCTGCTTCTTGTAGTAACATTGGCATCTATAGTTATCCATTTCTCGGGTTTGTCAGATGTTCATCTTGTTTTCCTTTCACTTTCAATTGTCAGATGTGCTTAGAGGAGCCTAAATCTTCTGTCTTTTACTTTTCAGAGAAGGACCATCTTGCTCATCTTCATCCTCAGAACCAAATTCAAAGAAAAAGATGAAAGGAAATGATTTTAGAGGAGATCTACTCACACTAGCCACTCCAACAACTACATGGATATGCCAAAGCTCAAAACTCAAGCACCTTTCATCTCATGCTGTGGATTGTCACCATGAGTTCACAGATCTTGTATCACTACCTCTTCGAGTACGTAAAACAGCCAAGAAGATAACCATTTTGATTTGTTGCTTCACTGGGTTGGTGTTTCTTTGTGCATTCTGATAATTTTTGCTGTTTTCATTGATTTGTTGAAGGGAGCCATGGAGATCCCAACTGGTCCCCATCCCGAACCAAGTTGGTCCGATCGACTTCAGCAGTACTACCGCTTTTTCCCTCCCGCAATGACACAAAGTGGCCAGGCATCCCCCAAAACTTTGGGCAGATTCAATGTTGAAGATGAAAGTGTTGATCTTAATCTGAAATTATGAACACCACACTTCCCACCACAGTTTGTACCTGTTGCTTTTGGAACCTTTTTGCAGAGTAGTCCATATGTTTGAGATCATACAATGGTATGTTGAAGTTTCTTTCCCTTTTCGGATATGCTCAATGAATCTACATTTAGCATGCAAAGTGTTAAAAACAAGTAGCAAGTTGAATTTAAGCTTGGATAACCACCATGTGTTCACTTAGTAGTCAAGGATCAGGTAAATAATAAAGGGTCAAGAGAGAATGAGTTCAAATCATGGTGGTCACCTTTCTAGGATTTAATTTCCTACGAGTTACTTTAACAACTAAATGTAGTAGGGTTAGACAATTATCCAATGAGAATAGTTAATGTGCGCACAAGCTGCTCGTCCAAACACTCGTAGATTTAAATATATATATATATATATATATATATATATATATATATAAAGAATATGGGTTGAGAAAGAATAGTAA
Organism: Luffa aegyptiaca; assembly: GCA_017139565.1. Classification (NCBI taxonomy): domain Eukaryota; kingdom Viridiplantae; phylum Streptophyta; class Magnoliopsida; order Cucurbitales; family Cucurbitaceae; genus Luffa; species Luffa aegyptiaca. The sequence continues at coordinate 5,995,789 of CM029405.1, read as the reverse complement.
ACATTATCTTTAAGACGTTACATGCCAAATTTAAATCTGAACTTGATTTAGAAGGAACGAGAAGTTGATAAAAGTCATCTTCCTAATTAACACTTAAAGTGAACAACATGCTATATATAAATCCAAACAAATACCAAGCAAAATAAAATTTGGAGTGAACAAAATAAATAAAGTTATTTGGATATCATCATCATCTCTGCCTAGTTTATTCTTGTCAACTCTGATAGATTTATTACTACTTGTTTGTCAGACTTGCAGTAAATAATAGATTACTTTGTGAACTTCAAAATATGATGGTATTTAGTATATTGGTGGCTTTCATGATTTGTCGATTATCTTGACTAAACAGTAAACATAATCAGCACAAACTTTTCTTAGATTTTTTCTTTTTGACATCAACATGTATCGCTATAAGTTTTGGTGATCAAATTTAATGGTTGGATATGCACCCAAAATTTTCCAGTCTTTGGTGTGGTAATACAAAATGATTAGCATGAACCAACTTTGATGACTGTTTATTTAAGATATACATTTTTTTATATATCTAAGTATTTGGACCAGCTTACCCGCACATTGACTTATCTCTAACAACTATTTGACTCCACTACATTTTTTTTGACAACATGTGTAGTGAGGGGGATTTGAATCACAAACCTTCCGGTCATTAAAACAAGCCTTATGTCAGTTGAGCTATGCTCATGTTGGCCTACATTTGATTGCAAAGGAAACACGTAGAATATTAAATTCTAGGTAGGTGAACATTTATCTAAAATATTAAATGTATAATTTTTCAAATCTAGTCATATAGTTAATGAAATGTCTTGTAGACCAATTTTTTGTGAGTAAAACGCTAAAAAAAGAATTATATCACTGCATAACTTCCCCCTCTTCCTTCAACCATGGGAGAAAACTATCTTCTCGGAGTTTTGTGTAACATCCCTAACTCTTTTAGTCGATATATGAGCAAACTCATTCTCTTCGAGGTGAATTTAAATATAATCGATTGCTTCTTTGCTTTGTGCAAATTGACACCAAAATTCCAAAGGAAGAAAGTTGATGAAGCAATCATATATGAAAATATTGTTAAGCCAACAAAATAGAACACAATAAAGTACATTATTTCCATCATCTTGCTATTTATTTATTTTTTCTTTTGTATCTCAGAAGGAGTAGATGTCAATTTCACCTTCCTAACTACTAATTAATCATCAATTAGTTCATTTTTATATTCTTTACCTATATGTGAACCTTTTGAAAAAGATAGATTGACTTCTATAGACAATGAGACAGTAGTTTTAACTAAAATTGAAGGTTAAATACGTCATTGCAATCTCTAAATTTCACTTTTTTTTTTTAATTTAAATTTTAGACTTCATATGTTTGAAATTAAAATTTTGGTCCTTCAATTTATATCTAGTTATTTTGATCCTTTGTCTTTTGATTTTCACTAAATTTTACGTGTAGCTCTTTCTATAAGAAAAGGACTTATCCTAAATTATTAAAATGTTAAGTGAAGGTAGAGACTAGATGTAGTGCTTAATGAAAATTGGGAGAATATTCTCTATAATTGGAAGTTTGGAAATTGGAAGACTCGGACAAAAAGTGATTCATAATTTAGAGATTAAACAAAAAAATGTAAAATTTCTCCATAATTAGAAAAAAAAAAAGGGGAATTGCAATGGGTAGCAAAAAATATTAGGATATTTACAAATTTAGCTATGATTTTTTAGATTTGCAAACATAGCAAAATTTTAAAAATTTGATTTCCGTTTTTTTTATTATTCCAATTTTACCCTTGTTGGTTTATCGATAGGTATATTAGTAGTATATCTGATATATTTTATATTTACTGATATACGAAATATAAAGTATACCAAATTTGATATACTCGAATGAATACAATGATATACCTAATATATACTTGATTTGATAAGCATAACATTTGATATACCAATGATATACTTGATATGTTACTTTCTTTACTTATATTTGTTATATTTTTTTTTCTCTTTATTGTTACTTACATATTTTAAATGAAATGTTTGCTTTTATAAATAAATGTGTCTTCTATACCTGTTATGAATGTTAATACACCATTTATATACCTCATTTGTATTTTTTTTTTTTTAACTTACCTCATTTTTTATACTACTCAAATAATTAATAACATTGTTATACCTTATTATGAGTAGCTAAATACATCAATGATAGATTTGTTATTAAAAAAAATCATTGATATATACACATTCAACCAAGAGGTTAGAGGTTTAAATCCTCCACCACACATATTGTCCCAAAATAAAGCTAATATATCTAATTCTTCATTGATAAAGTATATCAAAGATATCTAAAACTAATGAAAGCTCATGTGTATACTTCATAAATGAAGTATATTATATTCACGAAAATATACATCTGATATATTATATATTTAGTATATCAGTTGATTGATATACCAAATATCTAGTATATTTTTAGGGTTTAATATACTAGATATTTGGTATATTAGTGGACGGCGAACTGAGGTTATTTTAGTCTTTTTGTGTTATTGTTTGGGTCGGGCCAAACTTTTTTTTGCTATATCTGCAAACCCAATAAATCAAAGACACGCCTGCAATTATGATTTCTTTTTTTGCTATTGATGCAAACGCCCCAAAAAAAAAGTGTAAAAGTTTGGAAAGCAAACCAAAATTAAAATACAGTTTGCTCCAAAAAAAAAAAAAAAAGCTCTTTCTAACGAAAAATTACAATTATTATACATATTAACCTTTTCTTTTGTAGTATTTGGTATCTGTGGTAACTTAATACATGTTTGGAACTGATTTTAAAATGATCAAAATCAATTTTTTTCATATTCAAAATCACTCTAAAACATGATCTTTCATAATTCAAAATCAATTTTGATAATATGAAAATCACGTTTAAAAGTGTTAAAATCAAACACGAAATTGATTTTGAGTAATTAAAGGTATGTTTTGGAATGATTTCAACCCTAACAAAAGTGATTTTAGTCATTTCAAAATCACTCCCAAACATACCCTTCTAATTTTTAAAAGCTTTGAAGCACAAAACATATAAATAATGATTTCATGAATTCATATAAAACCATATTCTTTTCAGTTTCCATCATCCTAGGAACATGATTAAGAAAAAAACAGCCTTCTCTATATCTTCAAAGAGAAAGTACACAAGCCAACAAGAGCTTAGCTCAACTGGCATAAAATTGTACTGATAACCACAAGATTTGTGGTTTGAATCCCCTCATAGAGGATGAATAGAATCATTTGGTACCAAAGAAAAAACGAGACTTCTTACTTTTTCAGTCAATTTTGGTGGGGGAAAGAGAGAAGAGGCACGAAATCAAGGCGTCGAGAGCGATCTCTCTTTAGAGGAGGCAGATAAAATAAAATTATTACTATTGATAGATTAACAAATGTAGGCATTACCAGAGTAAACAAGTTACAGCAAGAAAGTACATTCTTTCTTGTGTGGTAACTCGTTCATCATTTTATTCTTATATGTACACTTTAGATGGAAACTTTTTTCATGAAATCCATGATGTCTATCCAATATTATATTTACCCAATTTGTCTTCCATTTTCAGCCTCAGTTTTTACCTTCTGTGAATCCGTGTCTCTAGTTCCTTCATTTGAGAAATGAGATTTCAGTCCTATCCAGCATTGGTAATAGTCATGATCCATACATGGAGACTCGAGAGCCCAAGAGCATACGCGAGGGATCAGACTTGATTCGAACATAAACGCCATAGTGTCAGTGATTCTATATGGTCCTGGCTCGTTTCCTCGAGCAATTGTAGCCTGGATCAAAACATCTAGATTGGTCGACTTTTCATCGAAATATTAGAGGAGTTTGAAGCATGAGATGATCAATTTGAAGCTTTCCAAGTAAAGAGATTCATCGATATTTATAGAATATGAAAAAGAAACAAAAGAAAGAACCAAACAAGAACATCTAATTGTCATGAATCATATTTATCAGTCAATACTTCACATCATGCTGTATCTAGGGGAGGTTGGATTTAAAATTTGTATGGTAGAAAGTTTGAATGTAGTGAAAATTGAATGAACAATGGCACTTATAAGAAGAAATGCGTACCTCATATGTTTTGGTATCAGGACCATGGGGAGTCATGCAATTATGAAGACTGGCACCCCCGGGAAGGAAACCATCAGCTTTTGCCTGAAAGATGGATCAGAAATTTTGAAGATCTTGGGTTAAAAAAAAAAAAAGAACGTTACTGGAATAAAAGTATTTAGGGTAGTTATCAATGAAAGGGGGAGTCAGATCTAATTTTATGCCTAGAATCAACATTATCAATAAGGTAACAGGCAAAGAGAGGCTTTTAAGACTTTTAAGAGCATATTACAATAGGATAAAAATCTGCAAGTAGGGTAGTAATAAAAGGAGCAACTTCTCTTTCTTCCCTAAACATTCAAGTAAAAAACCTGATAATCTAAAACGAGACTACGAAAATTACCTCGTAGCCTCCATGTATGAGACCCATAAATTCACTCATGCAGTTGCGATGGTAATATGGAGGACGGAATGTGTGTTCAGCAACAAGCCACCTTGGAGGGAAAATGACAAAGTCGAGTAATGCTACTCCAGGTTTATCAGTTGGTGCTGTTAATACTGCAACAGGGCAGTAGTATGATAATTCAGACAGTTGAATACAACACTCGAAATTCAAGGAAAGGTCAAGGATTTTAAAGCAGTATATTTAAAGCGAGATAAATTAATGCATTATATATATGTACCTGTATTTATTGATGGATCACTGTGATCAAACAACACAGTATTGTAAGGGCAGAACTTACTAAGATTGTACTGCAAGGAAAAGGATTAACTTTCAGTTATATTGAGGTGGAACGAGCACTCCCATGCAAAGATAAGTAACATTAGTCTATAATATGACATAAAGAGCAAGAAAGTTGTAAGAAAGCACAGGCAGAAGCTTATTTTTAATTTCATAAGAAGAAACTAAAGTTGAGCCTGACTGCCACAGCATAAGCAATACCCACCTTATAGGGAACATAATTACCATGCCAAGCAACGACATTAAAGGGAGAAAAGTCTTGTATAGCAGTGAACAATTCCCCGCCATATTTTTGAATAATTGTGTAACCAGGACGATGACTCTTTTCGAACCAGGCTACAGGGGCAAGGAAATCCCTTGGTGCAGCAAGACCATTAGCACCTACATGTGAATAAAATTAGCCCTCAATACTTACATTAAGGGAAAATGCAAAACTCAAAAAACCACTTCTCAGTGTTTGGGGGGGGGGGGGGGGGGGGAGAAGAAAAGGAAAAGAATATGGTCTAAAACTAAATTACTTGCGGTCAAGAAGATAATAAGAGGTCAGATACCTATTGGTCCAAGATCAGGAAGTTGAAAATGGCTACCAAAAATCTCTGCTACGTAGCCACGTGATGGACCATCAGGCAGACAAACAACAAAGCGAAAACCTTGAGGTAAAACCACTATTTCACCTGGAGAAACTTCCAGTCTTCCACACTCTGTAATAATCCACAGCCCTACAGGATAAGAATACTCTATAAGAGTTTAATCCTGATTCCAAAACTTATAAGACAGGAATATAAATTCGTTCAGATTTCACTGTACAGTAGAGAGTAGAGACTTTCATAATTCAATGTCATTATAATGCAAAAACAGTTCTGGGATTATGTAGCCAAAAGTTGAAAACATAAATGGAATCAGCTATACAGAGCACACACGATGTCCATACTACGAATCTAAAATGAACTATAGTTTCAAAAAAAAAAAAAAAAAAATCAGCTTGAAAACCACTATGTTCTCAAGTTCCTATGAAATTAAACTGCAAAAATAACTCACTTCCACTTTGAGGGACTATCAAGAAGTCGCCGTCAGCATTACAGAATGCACAGTTCTCCATCGACTTATTGGCTGTGTACCTATGCAAAATAGTCAATCCAGTTTCAGTCATAGCATTCAACAATTGACCAGTGTAAAAGGCATCTTTATTGCTTTCTTCGCCAACTAATACTGAAAAAAGATGTACAGAATATCATTTATCGGGGTGGGCGTTCAATATCTATATACATAATGTTTAAAATTTGTACTGTTCCGTGTTAGTAAGGAGAAAATCCCATGGATAAAAAAATAACAGAGTCAAACTTGAGGGATCATCTGCTCTGACAAAATACCCCACCAATAAATCGGACAAAAAACATCTTCCCTTGAAAACGAAAATACTGGTTATTGGGGAAAAATAAGTACCGAGCTAAAAGTATTGACACCGTAGAAGGAATGCGGATTACGTACTTACATGTGAATAGCAAAACCATGCCGAAGAAACGAACTGCCGGCTCCACAGACAGTGTACAGTCCATCAACGAAATCAACCGGTGAATCAGGAACATCCGCCGGTCTCCACCTTAGCTGAGTCGGAGTCGATGAACAATTTGATGCATTAAATTCACTGATCAACTTCTCGTGTTTAGGCAAACGAGGCCTAAACGGTTCATGCGTGACCGACGGCTTAATCCGATACAGCCAACTGCGCAACAAAAACCGAAATGCGTACCAAAAAAAAAACGAAGAAGCCAGAAAAACCACACCGATTACGCGAGAAGACGAAAGAATACCTGCACAAGTTGGCTTTGCGAGGCGATGTGAAGGAAGTGCCGGAGATCTGCTCGGCATAGAGGCCGTAGGGGCATATCAGAGGACTGTTTTGCGATTTCGGAAGAGCGCCGGGAATCGCCTCCGACGAGAAATGATTGTTGAAGCCGGACTGGTAGGCGAGGTCGGAAGGGAAATTTCCGCCGTCCATTTCGCCAACCGATTGAACAGCCATTGGAGATGACGATGATGATCGATTGCAGAGATTTTCGGAACCGGAAGACGGCACCGGAGGACTCACGGCAGTTCCAGTGATCGGAGATTTCCCCACGCAACTGAATTCACAATCGAAACCACGTCATATCGTGTTCAAGGAGCTCACCATCACTGGAAGATAGAGATGAACTTGAAAGTAACAATGAAATCGTATTTATATGGTACGAACTTTTTTTTTTTTTTTTTGTATTAATTTAATTGTAAATTCGAACAAAAATTCAGTTGATGCATTAATGAGAATGGTTCAATCCTATCCTAATTATTGAACTTTGATTTCTAATTTTGGTAAAATGTGTTTTTAGCTTTATTTTTTTAATTAGTTTTTATTGTTTTAAGAGTTTCAATTGTGAATGGTCGTCTCTTAACATTTTTTTTTTTTTATTATTTTTTGTTTTTTTTTTTTAATGTTGAAATTGATTAGTGTTAAACATACACGATGTGATATTTGGTAAGTCATTATAATTAAAAGAGGAATTAAATCATTTAAAAATGTAAGTTTATAGTTCTTCGAAATTTGATGAAAGGATGAAAGAAACGAACATGGTGTAAAAAATTGAGCCAAGTCGAAGGTTCATTTTGATCATACTCATAACGAACTAACTAACACATGGTTATATTTGAAGTTTTCAGTGTACCTTAAGTTGACCGACCCATCTTTTCAAAAAAAAAAAAAGTTGAACCGACCCAATAACAAATATTTGGTTCTATGTAGTAATTTAGTCTATGAAGCATGAACTTCCAGGGGTAGAAGTGTAGTTGTTGTAGCTACTACATATATAAAAACGTAGTTTTTTTAAATAAAAAAAATATATGTAAAAGTGTAGTTGTTGTAAGTTAAAATTTGAAACAGTCAATTGGTAACTGTTTAAATCATGTAATTTCAAGTTTATGATAAAGTTAATCTATACTATAAAAAACCTCATTAAAATGTTATGTAAACGAAAGTGTCAATCTAAACATAACTTAGTGTATAAAACATCAATTATCATCTCAAGAGTCGATGGTTTGATTTTTCCAACCTGCAATTGTTGAACTAAAAAAAAAAAAAATTGCTCGAGGGAAATTTTGCAATAAGGAAACTAGAAAAAAACTAACAAAACAATATATAAATATTCAACTAGTTGTATTTTCTCTCACTGGTTGTCCTGTCTCAGAAAATCTAGTTGTGTAACTTGTGTTATGTCAGTGGCCCAACTCAACTAAATGGGATTTTTCATTTGAGCTAGAAAAGAAGGATTTTTGTTATTTTCAAAAAATAAAAAAAAAAAGGATTTTTGAAAAATAACATATAAATTATTATCGCTAAAAAAAAAAATAGAGGAAAGAAAATAATCTATAACTTCTATTTTGGAATGTGTTAATTTAGGCAATGAACTTTAAAAAGTTTCAAATAAATTCTTAAACTTTAACTTTCGTGTTAAATAGGTCCCTCAATTTTTAAGTTTATATATAATAAGTCATTGACTTATTCAACATTTTTTAAAATTCACAAGGCTACTATATACAAAATTTGAAAGATAGCATTTCAATAAATATAAAATTTAATTTTATATATATTAGATTTGTTAATTTTTAAAAATATAAACATATCAAAGACCTATTAGACACAAAATTTATCCATTTGTAATAAAACAAAAAAGGGACAACTACACAAATGATAGTCCATTTATTCCAAAAGCGTTTATTTTGTTATAATTTTACATTTTTGTCAGCTTACAACCAGATATTAAAGGAGTTTAAGAAACCTATTAAATAATATTAAAATAAATTAATAAAATAAAAGTTATCAAATTAAATAAGGATATAGAAGATTTAGACAAATTTGAAAGGAATGGTTAGAGGAGTCCATCCACCATGATTTTTTACGAAAAAAATATCACAAAACCCCAGTGGGCTTCACTCTCGGTCTCACTACACTCCTCTTCCATCTGCGATTTTACAGACCCGCCGCCGCCGCCTCCGTCTCTCCGCCGCTCGCCGCCCTCACTGGGCCTCCCCGTTCTCACTCGGTATACAATTCTCGTTCTCTCTCAAATCTCTCAGAGTCCTATTCAACATTTAAAAAAAAAACGATGGGCAGATTAGCCTGAACCAAACCGAACCTAAAACCGACCGGCCGAGTCAACTTTGGAGTATCGTCTTGAATGCTGTGGCTTCAGGAAAACTTGAGCTGACCTCTCTTTAGTTCCTTGGCTCTTGCAGTATAACTGAGGCGGGATTTCAAGAAGAATGGAACCAGAATCAATGGCGGATGAGCATGTAATGGAAGCTGAATATGGTTTTAACAGACCCACCAGTCGGAAAAGAAAGGCTGATACAGCTGCCGACTGTAATGATGATGGCCGGCGAGCGACGCTAATGAAAAGAATTACGTTGTCTTTGACAAAGCCATCGTTTGTTCTGGGGCTTGGACCGAAGATGGTAAGGGCTGAAAATCGAATTACACTGCGCAATGTCTTGCACAAACTTATGAGGCAGCAAAACTGGGTGGAAGCAAGTGGAGTATTGAGCATGTTACTGAAAGGGACTTTGCGGGATAGATCTCCTATTAAGAATCGTTTGAAGTATTCGGTAATATACACAATCCCCATTTGTTTATATTTCTACTCTTTTCGTTGATTAGTTTACAATCTCGTATGTTTCTAATGGAAAATGAGGTGAAGAAATTATAAACACCATATGTGGAGAATATACTTACTGTGGACGATTTAAATTTTGTGGTTCTGGCATCCTTTGTGATAGTAAGTACATTCCAAGCTTTCTTGTTGATGGAGATATGCCATGAGCTTTATGTATCTTTAATATTTGAACTTGTTTACTTAACTTTGTAGAATACTTTTGTGTATGTCTTAGATTACAAACAGAGATAACTGTAAAATACTGAATACTAGAGGAGGGGGGGGGGGGGGGTTAGCTAGGGGAGTTTCCTGAGCTCGAAGACTCTCAGGATGGCAAGCTGCAATGTGGTGGAGGAATATCTGGATTTTCTGTCTTTGGTGGTGGATCTGCTTCATACGGACCCTTAAAGTTGAGCATCCAGTCCTCTTTCAGTTCTATGTTCTTTCTTTCTTTACAGGATGGTAGTTTGCATTATTGAAGTAGGTATATTGTGCGTGTACTTTTTACATATAATTTGTGTGTTGTGTTGGGTCTTGGTGGTGTCACAATGACTCGCATTTGATTCAACTCATCTCAGTAAGAGACTCTAGCATTAATATACCAATTAGATTCCTATAGGATGAGATTTACTGAATATGACTCAGAACTCTTTTTAGGCTTCAATGGAGCTCCTTAAGCATATAGAAGGCGATCGTATGAGACCAAATAGGATCAAACATATTTATGACAACTGGATGAGGAAGAATGGATCAATGAAGCATTGCCCCGTTGAGGTATGTGTTGTAGAAATTCTCACTTGCATTATGCTGTCTTCAAGGGAACATTGCATATTCCACGATGATTTATCAGTTTTGCCTATTGTTGACAAGGTTAAATATATACTTACGAATCTACAATAACATTTAATCTCTGTTGTTGAAGTTAATAGTTTTATGCCATCCAATATGCCTGAAATTTGAATAAAATAGGAAGTATGACAAATATAAGTGGGAGCTCAATAAGGTATTAGGTATGTAATTAAGTGAATTTTCTCAATTTTCTTTGGCTTCACAACATGGATAGTTTTGTTGTTGACTAGTTAAAGAGTTATTTTAGCTGTAACCTCTTTGGTCATTTGCTTGGAGTTGGACCTGTTGTTCTTACATTTTTCTTTGGTTGTTGTATAAAATGGGCTTTCCCCTTTTCTTTTATACTTTTCACTATCAAGAAGACAACGATACAAGATGGAGGACATTGTAAACTCCCTGTATAAATTTTAGTTTTTCATAGAAGATTCCTCAAAACCACTTGTATTAATCTCGAATCAGCATGGCTGTCAAGCAAGACTAAGGGCCTGTTTGGAATACATTTTAGTTTAAGTGTTTTTCAAGAATGCATTTTCTTTTAAATATTTTGTATACAAATTGTTTAGAATTTAAACACTCATATGTTTAGCTACATTTGCTCATGTGTTTTTATACACAAGTTATATATATTCAAAAACTCTTTTTAAAAAATTTGCTTTCAAGTGTTTTTCTCAAAATGGTTTATTTCTTAATTTCATTTTTTAATAAGTCATTTTTAGTGGTTGCCAAACAATAGAATTTTTTCAAAATATATTTTTTTTCAATAAACAGTTAAAAAGTTAAACCAAACATACCCTAAGACTTCCAATGTCAAAGTGTCAATCAGGTTTAAGCTCAAGCCTCGTTCATGGTTCTTGATTAGAATCTTGTTATCTTTCTTTATATGTTATAAAAGGAATTTCCTAGATGTGGTCTCATCTCATTCTATGGAGTCCCCACGTTTGATTTATTTATTTTATCTAACATCATCACCATCCTTATTATTTTTTGGAGAGGAGAGATTGATTTGTGTTTTACCATGTTACAAATTGACCTACAGGCATGGGTGGGAAACAAAAATCATGTTTATAGCAAACACATACCTTGAATCTACAATACAATAAAACTATACAACTTCCACACCACACCTTGGAAATTCACCTAAAGTTAATGACTTAAATTCATTCATTTGTCTTGCATATGGACTTATAGAAAGTTGTTATGATGGCAATCTGTTGTATTTTGTTTAATAATCTCCACTAAATTTTTCCTTTAGGTTTGTTCCTTGAACGTAGAATAGGATATAACCCCAAATTGGTTAGGATTTCTATCCTCTGAAGTATTTCACATTTATTTAGTACTTAAACAAGAAACAAGAAGCCCATGTTTTTGTTGAACTAAAAAAAAAAGATTCTAACTTCTCATTATTTTCTGCCTTGAGTTTTTATTTTTATTTTTAATAAGAAACCGAATTTTCATTGCTACCTTGAAAATGAATGCTACCTCAAATGTTAAAAAGTCATTGAGAAAGCAACTTGAAAATGGAATGCTCATTTAAAAAGCCTTACCACATAACGTAGACTACTTTCAATCTAATGAATTTTTGGCTGCAACTATATTAAAGCACCACAGAATACCAAAGTCTTCTCATTAAACAAGAAATAGAACAAACTGTGTTACTCCATTAGATCTCAAACTTTCAAATAGAGTGCACAAACTGTGTTACTCCATTAGATCTCAAGCTTGTTTCTTCAAACGGATAGCACCCAAGAGTCAACTTAGAGTAGCTTTCACATCATAGGAAAAGGCCCCTAGAAAGTGAAAAATCCCATAAAGATTTTTTTGGAGTTTCATAGTGAATGAGCTGTAAAAATGAAAAACAAGATAGTAAAGTGGCTTGCCAAGTTCTCCAGACACAGAACACACGAAGAGAAGGATAGGAAAATAATGGGGTTACGTTTTCCGGATAATGAACCTTGGCTCTGTCCTTGAGAGGATAGCCGATGAGAAATTGGTCTATCTTATGCATGTATCATTTAGAGAGGTTTTGTGTTTTCCCCGACTGTCTGCATGCTTATTCCAAAATTTCCATGGTTTTGCAGGACAGATTTATGGTCCATGTGGAATTTATTCTTTTCTGCCTTGAAGAAGGAAACACGGAGGATGCACATCAGGCTGCTTTATGGTATGGTATTCAAACTGGGCATATAATTTGCGTACATGTGGCATGTTTGCAAGTTTTGTTTTAGTCATATCATTTGTCCACTTGGAGGGGGTCTCCAATTTTATGATTTTATGAATGGTTGAACCATGTATACGTTCATAATTAACAACCATTTCTATTTGAAATGCTAAAAGAACCAGCGAACACAATAAGGTATTGTTAGATGTTAAGGAATAACCAGAAATGAAAGGCTATAGTCAAACTAATTATGCTAATTTTCTTTTGTCAGCCTCATGCAAGAGCATGAATCTGTGAATGATCCAATGTCAAATATGATTATAGGATTGACATTTCGGCAGCTGTGGTTCTCTACCATTCCAGAAGAGATTCAGTGGAGGGACTCTCTCCAGTTTCACTCCCCAATTCGATCAGATAGGTTGATTTCAAATTCAGATGGGTGTTCAGTCAGCAGCTCTCATGGAGATGGTGCCTCATATCGCAGTAATTCAGAGACTTCTGTCATGAATGATAAATTAGTTCATGTTGATAGCGAGGGGCACACAGAAGCTTCTTTTGAGGTCGATCATGACATAAAAGTGGAAAGTCAAAACTTTGAGGCACAAGATTTTTGTGTGAGTTCTGCAGAAAAAGATGAAAATGAAGCCTCTTTCTCAGATAATGGAGGTCATCAGTACTATGTTTCAATTTTTTCTGCTCTTGGTAAGTTTAAAATTATGTAACTATGGCATGTTGGTGTTTGCACCATTTTGTGTGGGGGGGGGGGACAATAGAATTTTTAGAGGGACCGAGAGACATCCTTGTGAGGTTTGGGCTAATATTACATTTTCTACTTCTTTATGGGCCTCAGTTTCTAAGGCTTTTTGTAATTACCCATTAGGTATGATTTTGATTAATTGGAAACCCTTTTCTGTAATTGGTTTCCCTTGCTTGGGGCTTGGTTTTTTTGGATGCCCTTGTATTCTTTCATTTATTCTCAATGAAAGCTCGGTTCTTTATAAAAAAAAAAGTGATTATTAAACATTCTTCTATTTATCATGCTACTCATAGTTGGATTCCTTACTCTGAAGGAAACTTTTGTGCTATCCTTTCATTTATTTATCTAGGTTACCTAAGCATGTGAAAATGTTTGAATATTTTTTTCCTTGTTGTTCTGTTTGGTAGTATTGCTAATAATTTGGTTTATATATATATATATATTCTATACTTCGTTTTGTTGTATAACTATGAGGGACTGACAAGCTTGTACACATATGACCTTCTGAACAAATAAGAATCAAAGAGCATGTACGTTGAGTATCTATGACCTAATTATTATTCTGATGTGATCATTTATATGGCTACAGAAGAAAACAATTTGCAAATGTGATCTTCTGTACATGATAATAATTTTAGCCCTAAGTAGACATCTATTCTCTAAAAAGTTTTCATGCATTTTTAATGATTTGAAAATGTCAGTTGATGGATTCACGATTACAAGTTAACTATATTTATCCTTTTTTTATGTTGCCACAGAGGGTTTGGATCCACTATTGTTGCCTCTACATTTGCCACCTTCCATTGAGAATTGGGAGAATGCCATTAGTTTATGCGGCCAGTTTCTGAATGACTATTATAAGGATGCAGTGAAGCACCTAAACCTTGCTCTTAACTCAAACCCCCCAATATTGGTTGCCTTACTTCCTCTTATACAGGTAAAACAAACCTAAGCCTTCAAATCTGTATTCAGTTTAAATGATTCTTTGATAATATTTTGTATCTTATAGGTTAGCACACTGGACTCTACAATTCTCAATATCTGATATGTATTATGGAAGCAGATATTAACTTTTCAAACAAGTCGAACATCAAACTAATTACATTCATATCCCAATATAGCAAGTTCTTTTAAATCCATCCATCCCTTGAAAGTTTTATGGGTAGATTTCTGACTAATTTCTCTGCATGATAATGTAGTTCTTATAACTAAATGTTGCCTTTGCCGGGAAATTGGAGGAACTCTTAATATGAAGGCCCATTTGATTGTCCGCTTCATTATTCCAATATCCATTTCGCTGTTGCCTGTTTCATTGTTCATGTCAATTGAAAAAAAATGAAAGTATATGTGTTCTTCTTTTTCTTGAATGTAGCCATTCTCATGTTTCTTATATATATAAAAAAAGAAAGTATATGTGGAGAATCCAAAATGCATCACTCACTCAAAATTCCAAGGCAAGTATGAATGGCTCTTTAATTCGCCATATAATCATAAAAAAAGGGAATGTTACCTGTGTATTGTTGCCACCCTGAAACTATAGGGAAAGGGACATTCAGCGTGGTTGATCTAACCACCCAAAGGTTTTCTTATAAATTGTTTTTTCTTCCACCTAAGATTAGCTTTGAATTTGCTACAATCAAGTGTCTCTACTTTTGGATCTGAGAATCTTCTCCGCACTTGTTTTGCTAAGAGTGCCTCATTCCTCTTTCTTGGATGCTCAATTCCCGAACCTCTCTTTTCCATTTTCTTCTCTAACCAAACTTACATTAAGATGAATAGGACAGGCAAGACAAAAAGGAAGCTGGTTACAAGAGGGGTCAAAACAAGTAGACCAAAAACAAAAGAAAATTACTGTAAGATCTCTTGTCCTTGAAAACTACAAAACCCTCTAGTCATAAACATGTAAAGGCATTAAAGTGAGCCTAAATCCGAACTTCCACAAAGCCTTCTAACCCTTGAAATTTCTCTTGGACCCGCCAAAGAACCCTCCCCTTATCTCAGAAAATGTCTCTCAAGTTCTTCTACGGAAGGAAATTCTTCTTTTGATTCTCAACAGAAATAGACACTAAGGTATTTGAAAAAATGAGATAAAGTAGGTGACTTGAAAGTGCCGATTGTACAAAGCCACTTTTAAACATATAGAATATTCCACTCATGCATGACTCTTTTCCCAAATTTTGAGGATTTCAAATGTCCATCAGGTGAATCCCCAATTTTTTTGTGGGTAGTTTACTGCAAGCGCATCTAGTGATGCCTAGTATTGCTGTTCATTTTGCAATCATCAGCAATACTTGTTTTCTACTTGAAGTCAAGTTCAAAGATCTTCAAGGTTATAGAAAAAAATTGATTTTTGTCTATTATATTTGCAAATAAATAAGATATCAGTTGCAAACTAGAAGTATGGAAGCTGAGCATCATGTTTTCTCACCTTAAGATCCTCCAAGAGGCCTGATTTAACGGCCTGATCCAGAAATTTAATTGGGAAGTCACTGACTATTACAAGATTGGGGAAGCGTGGTGTCTTATGGACAACTACCTTTTTAGCTACTTTGTGGTACATTTGTGGCTTGAGAGAATTTTTAGGAGGTTGGAGATATCTTTGGAGGAAGTTGCTGGTCTTCAGATGTTCAACACCTCCCTTTGAGCGTCTATAACTAGATAATCTTGTAATTTTCCTTTTTTTTTTTTTTTCTTATTTTGAACAGTTGGAGCCCTTCCTGTAGAGGATTTTGCCTTCTATCTCGGCTCCCTTTGGCTTGGGCTAGTTTTATGTATTGCTCTCTTGTATTTCCTTTCATTTACTCTATGAAAGAACGGTTTTTAGCCTGCCCGGGGGGAGGACTTGTCATAAACCACCAAAAACTTGTCCTATGGGTTTTCCCATTATTAAATATTGAGAATGGGAAAACCCATAGGACAAATTTGCATTGTGAGTCGAACCAAATTTGTTGCTAGCCACACTGTAGAGTTGGGTGAGCTTGAGAGGCTGATTAGCAGCCTGACATTTTCCAAAAACAAATGAAAGTGTAGCTACCACAGGCCATAGCCAACCTTTATCATATCTTTTCCTTACAGCTGGAAAGGAAACTCGTAGTCATTTGTGTAGAGCCCATTCACTTAATTTTCTTGGGTACAAAATTTCCAAAGTAATGTTGAATGAAATGTAATTTTTTTTAAAACAAGAAACAAAAGTTTTTATTGAAAAAATGAAACGAGACTAATGCTCAAGAGAATTGAAAGATGTTGATTAACACAATTCAAGTAATATCCGAACCTCCTTGAGCCTTCAATACAAATAACGATTCATCACAGAATTGGTTGCTTTCCCTCACATTACCTTTCCTCAATTTTAATACTCCAAACCGCAGCTAACAAACTCCTCTATAATGACTTGAAAAATGAAAAATGAAACAATCAGGTGCTGTTTTGAAAATTTTCTTCTTACCTTACTAAATCTTCTGGGATGATCATTCACACAATCAATTTCTTTTATATGCTCATCTCTCTCTTTAATGTACAAATTTCAGTTGTTGTTGATTGGAGGTCGAGTTGACAAGGCACTCAATGAAATGGAAAATATATGTCGTGATTCAAATGCAGTACTTCCCTTCAGGTACTAAAATCTGCTCAAAAACCCTAAGTTCTCTATTTTGTATTTAGTGGTTGAAATTGAATATTTAAGAAATCATATGTGAAAGAGATTGGCAACTTTCTAGAAAGGAACAAAATAGCAAGAAGGTACAATCACGCATCATCTAATCTTTTCATGTAGATTTATAATTTCCTTTGTGTTTAATTATAAAAAAATTCTTTATTTTCTGTTGTTGACTCATTCGCAGTGAAAGTTGGTTTCTTTATGAAAATTACACCCGGAAAAGAAACATAAGAACTGAGTGTTATTCCGTCAATCGCTTATAACAGAGGTTTGAAGGCCTCTTACCTTTGAATGAATATTGATTTAGATATTCTGCAGATTGAGGGCTGCACTTGTGGAACATTTTGATCGTGGTAATGATGTCTTGCTTTCAACTTGTTATGAGCAAATACTGAAGAAGGATCCAACCTGTTGTCATTCACTGGGAAAACTTGTTCACATGCATAGAAACGGTATGTTAACTGCAGAACAATTTTCTATGATGAACTATTAGACCTCAAGGAGAGGTTCAAATTTGAGAATCTGAGATGATAATTTGTGGTTGAATTTCTCACATCATAGGTACGATTGATAATTCTTACCGTGAAAAGCTATCTATAATAAAATCATGTATTCTGGTTTCATTATCCAAACGTGAATTCTTCTTTTCCATTCTTTCTTGTTCATCCCAGCGAGTTATTTATAGAAACCTTGTCATATCATGAACGCAACAAGTTACCATTGTGGTTGCTTAACTTCTGGAAAACGGAACTCCCGGTTCATAGTTCTCAAATTTTTAGTCCTCAGCTTGACTGAATTTACACTTTTACATTATGGATAACATGAATTATTTCATGAAAAGTTGATAATATTTTCACATTAACATGGTTGTTGTATGTGGTGTGATGGAGATAATGTGCTTGCCTGTGATATAATTACTTGAAAACTTGTCTCGAAACTTTGTGTTCTTGTTGAATTTACTTTTTATTGCAATTGCAGGCAATTACAGTCTTGAATCTCTATTGGAAATGATAGCTTTGCATTTAGATGGCACATGTGCAGAATATGATACATGGAGAGAGTTGGCTATGTGTTTTCTTAAACTTTCTCAATTTGAAGAGGATAGAGTATCAACAGCATGTTCAATTGGGACTGAAGGGCATAAGCTGATGTCCTCATTGAATGTTAGCAGTAACCTTAAGTTGTTGACTGAAAAGAACTTGAGAAACACATGGAGATTGCGTTGTCGATGGTGGTTGACGCAGCATTTCGGTCATAAAATAACATCAGAAACTTTGGCTGGTATGTTCAAAGTTTGTGAACCTCTTGTTTTCCGTGCTGTGTTCGGTTCTTATTTTATTTTTATTTTTTTTTGACATGTGGGGTGGGGATTTGAACCTCTGACCTCTTGATCAATGGTTCAAACTTTATGCTAGTTGAGCTATGCTCTTGTTGGCGTTCGGTTCTTAGATTGCTGTTTGGTTTAAATGGTACAGTGATAATGTTAACTTAGAGCTAAACAAGTGTTACTTTAAAGTACTACTTATCCTATATATTTTCATGGTTTATTTTGGTCTTTAGAGCATTATGTGGATGCTTACTAAAAGAAAGACTACTTCGTTATTATATATATATATTTTGGCTAAAGAAAAATCGTTATTATTAAGTTCTGTATGTTGGGGGTGGGTACAATAAATATGAATGTTTGCCAACTTGCGCATAGCTTAACTAGTTAAGTTGTATACCTTCGACTAAAAGATTAGAGGTATACTCAATTGGTTAAGGCATATACCTTCGACCAAGAGGTTAGATGTATGCTTAACTGGTTCATGCATATATACCCTCGATCAAGAGATCAAATGTTCAAACCTCTTTACCCACATGTTTAACCCTAAAAAATAAAATAGGACGAACGTTATTCAAACATGTATTCATATGAATTGAGATTCTCCATGAATGATGGTTGCTTTCTTTCCGTCTAATACAAATTAATAATTTTGGTCTTTGATGTATGCAACAGGTAATTTGGAGCTTTGGACTTACAAAGCAGCATGCGCAAGTCATATGTATGGTAGCAACTACAAATATGTGGGACAGGTTTACAACCTTTTAGAGAAGCAAAACGATAAGGATTTATTATTGTTTTTAAAGAGGCACATGAAGAATTCGTTTGGACTCCATTCTAAATTATAATCATGAGTTTCCTTACTCAAATCTTTGCCATTTGCATTTTTCTTGGTGCATAATAATTTATACTTCAATTCTTCTTTTAAGCAATGTCACACCAGGAATAATATACACACATCTTTGGGGGCTGAGGTCTTGATCTAGTAGTATGCACGGCCGATAGAGTTAGGTACCCAAACTCAAAACTGAGAAAACACAAGATACTGATATATTACAATATAAAAGGAAACTACAATATAACAATAGCCTTTCGAAAGAGCTATCTCTCTCTTGAGTCCCACACTGAGACAATACCCAAACTTAAAGGGTTCGAGTTCTCTTATTTACAACTAAGATCCTCCAACTAATTACCAAGGCATCATTGTCTAATTCACCATGTCCTTACTAATAATCGACTAATATCCTTATTAGTACTCTCACAGATAGTTGGAGTTAATGACTCTTATGTTTTTCTTGTTTGGGATCTCTAGAAAAGAGGATCGGATCAGATCAGATCTATACAATATAGTGATATTTGTTGGATTTTTAAAGAAAAAGACTTCAACAATGGGGCACAAATAAATGAAGGGAAACCAATTGAGAAATTAATTGTGCAACCTCGTTTGTATCATTCTTATCTTGTCTCATCTACGTCTCTTGGGCTTTTATGTTGATGTCTTATTCAAACTTGATCCCATCAAATTGAGACATGTTTATCCTCAAGGAACACTTCACCTTGTTTTCAAAAAAAAAGAAAAAAGAAAAAAAAAAAATCCTTTTTTTCAATCAACAAAGTCCTAATGCTAGTGAAAGAAATCTTTCTTTGAAATGGTTGGAAAAAAAATTATCATTTTTCTTTGGAAAAAATACACTTTTAATCCTTGAGGTTTGAGTTAGGTTTCGTTTTGATTCTGAGGTTTGGATTTTGTTTCATTTTAGTCCCTTCATCCATTTTTTCATTAAAAACTAACCATTTGCTAACATGGCATCATTTTTTTTATTAAAAACATTATTTTCTTAATTTTAAAAATAAAGTAATAATAAATTAATTTTAAAAAACATTTTATTATTATTATTTGTTTTCTTCTTCTTCTCCATTATCCTTTTTCATCTGCATATCCCTTCTTCAACCCTAACCCTACCATCGCCCGCGGCTAACTTTTTTTTTTTTCCTCCTCTTCTTCTCTGGCGAAGCAGTGCACAAATCAGTCACCCTGCAAATGGATCTTCAATGGCCACACGAGCAAAACCCAGATCTGCAACGCCTACGTCACCCATCACCGCCAGTTCTCTCCCTCCCTCTTGCTCATGCTGGTCGCTGACAACAAAAAAAACCCACAAGAAAAATCGCAACGGCGACCGAAACCCACAAGAAAAACTGCCGAAAACCTCTTTCTCTTTGCAGTTTTTCTTGTGGAGCATTTTCATGCCTCATTCTAGGCCGATTGTCGAGGAAAGAGACGTCTAGACCTAGTTATAGACCGATCCAGATCTCGTTCATTTCAGCCGACGAAGCTCATGGATTCCAGATCTCGTGGGTTCTAAATCTGAAACGGGGGAAGGAGGAGAAGTTCCCCATCCCCGTTCCAACGCCGGAAACGGGAGGAGGAACTCCTCCCCATTCCAACGTCGAAAACGGGAGGAGGAACTCCTCAAATTGGAGGGAAAGAAGAAGAAAAGAAGAAAGGAAGAAGAAGAGAGAAAAAAAATTTGTCGCCGGTGGTCGCGCAACAACCTTGGTGGAGGTTGAGAAGAAAAAGGAGAAGAAGATGATGGTTGAGAAGAAGAAGAAAAGAAAGGGAAAAACGAGAGGAAAAATGAAAAAATATATATATATATATATTATTTTTAAATTTTAAAAAAATAAGTGTCACGTCAGTAAACCATCAAGAGTTAATGAAAAAGTGAATGGAGGAACTAAAATAAAACACAATCCAAATCTCGGGAGCTAAATTGTTGAGTTTGAAAACTCAGAGACCAAAATGAAACCTAATCCAAACCTCGGACCAAAAAGTGTATTTTTCCTTTTTTCATTTTAATTGTTGAACTTTTTTAAACTTTCAATCCATTTTTTATTTTGGCCCAACTCTTTTGAAAGCTCAATATTAATAAATCCCCCTTTTTTTCTTTTTCTTTTTTTTTTTTTTGAATTAATAATACACTATTTTTAAAAATAATTATTAACGTTAAAAATGACAAAACAAGACCTTTATTAAAGCTTTTGAAAAACTAAAACAGGAAAGGAGAAAACCTTTTCCTTTATCAGAATTTGTATACATTTTGAGAAATACCTTTTAAAAATGAGAAACAAAAAACATGAAATAATATATTTTTTTAACTAGGAAAAGGGACCCCAAGGAACCAAAACTAAAGTTTAGAAGTCCAAAACAAAAACAAAAATGAGCAAAAGCTAAGAACCAAATCATAATCAAATCCAAAAACATATTCTGAACATCTGAACTCAATGAAACTATTGGAAGCAAATACAATTGTATTACTTCAATTGCAATCGCAATTTGAATCCTCAAGCTGTCCCATTTACAAATGTGACCATCACATTATTATCCTGCAAAGAGCCACAATCTTCCAAATTCATCAAGTGTACATAATTGAACAATGTGCCTTAATTACCAAGTCAGTACAGCACAGAAGAAGATGATAAAGAAACAAGTCTGTACAATGTTTTATAAATACAACAGGATCCATATTCTGGAAGCCAACAAATAAATGAGCTGGACAGTTACTTTTTAAGTCATATATATATATATTTATATGCAAGTACATATACAAAAGTCAACAAAAGATCAGCTAACTGCATTTGATAGATAGATGGAGTCGTAAGGAACAGCATACAGAGCTCTTGATTTAAGAAGTGCTCTGATCGTCATCGTTCCTTTCTATCCGTCGCCAATGCTTCTGATTTGCAGATGGGACAGACATTCTTCACAAGCAGCCACTTCTTTAAGCAACTTGCGTGGTACTCATGCCCGCAATCGAGAGTTCCAACTTTCTCGCGGTTCTGATAGTGGTCCTGTAAAACCATGGTAACTTCCAATGAGGACCGCCAAACTTGCAAGATAAAACTCAAAACTAAGGATGTAAACAAGATAAGACACTTTATCATTTACCTGGCAGATGATACAGTAATCGGCATCCTGATCCAAACTCGAACCCTCCTCCTCCTCTTCCAGATTAACAACTGTTGCGGATGATACAAAGTTCCTTGTCTTTAATTGAGTTTTAATGATTTCCTCTGTTAACCCAGTGCTGACGTTACCAATTCGCTCCCCTAAAGCGAGAAGTTCCTGCATAAGCCCTTTTTCGCATTAACTTTATGTACAGTTAAACCACCAATAGTCAGCAATTTGTTATGTATCCTGTGGCTGTAATTGACTAAATCCATGCCATTTCCAATATTAAATCAACAAATCAAGTCATTCTAAGCTACTTAGTGTGAAGATAAATGTGTGACAGAGAAAAAAGGTATGAACAAAACAAGGTCCAGTGTTTTCAAGGCGATCGCCTACAGCGCGAGGTGCGGTAAGGTTCCTCCCGGTTGCTTGAGGGTCATTCAAGGAGGGCAGCTTCACCAAGGCACTCATCATCTTCACCTTTCTATCACCAAACCCTTTGTTCATGACGACACACGCTCATCCACGTGATGGTATGTTTTAGCCAATGATATCGTTTCATCTATCTTCGACAATCCTTAATTTCTGCTTCCTTCTTCAACTTCAGCTTTTGATTTTAGCCCATCAATTTCTTTCTTCAATCTGCATCTTCCTTTGTCAACTTTGGCCTTCAATTTTAGTTCAGCAATTTCTTTCTTCTTTGTTCTTGCTGCCTTCTTCAACTTAGCGATCACAAATTTAGCCCAGCAGTTTATTTCTTCTTCTTTCTTCGATCCTCACTCCATCATCTTCAGACTTCAATTATAGTTCAGAAATTTCATTTTTCTTTCTTCTTCAATCCTGGCTTCTTTTTCCTTCTTCAACTTCAGCCTACCATTTAAGCTGAGTGATTTCTTTCTTTCTAAAGCAACAATTTTGATCAACACTTCAATCAATGTCGCTTCTGGTTTTCAACTTTTTCTTCCTCAACAAAAGGCTATCTGCTTTTGGTTACTTTTTTTTTTTTTTTTCCTGATACCGTGAATGTCTGGACCAGCTTGCACACACCGCAACTAATCTCATGAGACAACCATCTAACCCTACTACATTATTTAGTTGCCAGGAAACATAGGATATTAAATCCTAGGTAGGTGACCATTATGGATTGAACCCATTCCCTCTAAGCCCTTTTATTTTTCTCATGGCCCTGACCACCAGGACAACCCATGATAGTTTTTGGTTACTTTTCATTTATTTCGTGTTCCCCTATCTTTTCTAAATCATCTTAAAATCTTGCTTGGATAGTGGATTGTGGACCCCTCTCAGCTTTTCTAACAAAAATCTATATAATTCTTCTTTTCCTTTACCATGTAAACCTATCAACTTCAGTCAATTTTTTAAATCTCATTTACAAATTCCTTAAAATTCTTCCATTTTAGTATTGATGTTTAATGCTTTAAATATTTTCTATGGCTACGTTTTCTTTACAAATATTTGAAATATCTATATTTGTAAATATTTTAATAGAATTTAAATTTAAGGACCAGAGCAAAATATGTACAAAAGTTCAAAGGCCAAAATAGAAACTACACCTATTTTTAAATAACTGAATGTGTTTGTAGTTCATATATTCCAAAAAATGTGGCCTTAATTACACCTACATTTAAATAACTACATGTTCCCAAGTTATGTAATGTCTTAGAACAAGAATTTTGAGCTTGAAGAAACAAGTTCAATTATTTTAATTCAAAATTTGTTACTTTTCACTCATAATTTTGAAGTTTACAAGCACACAAATAATAATTTAAAAAATCTAACATTCTAGCTCAAGGATTAGACAGGTACGTAAGTGGTGAAGTGTTCAGTACATGACCAAAATTACGATCAATAACTTACCTCGTACGACATATCCTCTATATCCAATCGCATGTCCCTGTGATGATCAACGAAATTCCCCACTTCGTATAAGTCTGGAATCTCCAGTAACGCAACTTCCTGTAAATACCAGTTTGCTCATTCATAAGCTACTTCTGACTAAAGAAAGGATGAACATTGACAGCGAGATTGCCAAAAATAGGATAAAAACTATTAATAAAAAAGAAAAAAAAGTGGTACATGAGGGAACGAAACATTACATCAGCCTGCAAGAATCTCAACTGGGGAATGTTATGATGTCTAGTTGTACTGTCAGCAGCAACATTCGCTCGTGGAAGCCGGTGCAGCCCATGACCAGTAGGTGCAACTGGTCCTTGTTGCCTACGCCCTATCTCCAGAGTATGAGGATTCACGGTGCCATATGAAGAATTCAAAGGAAATCCGTATGAAGCTGCTGTCACTTGGGGGTAGAACTGGAAATTGTGCCCTCTAATTCTTTGCACAACTGCAGGTGGGTGATTGTGAATGTGGTGGCCATGGTTAACGGAAGGATGTTGGACGTTTCTAGAATTCCTGTTCCCCGCCGTTTCATGATATCTATGCACACCCAAATTCATGGTTTCCAACAAACCTCCATTTGTATTAGTTCCTGTAGGATATTATAACAGCAGGTTTACATAAGAGAGATTTTTCACAATTCAGTAATGTATATATAAGTTACCTTAACTTGGCTCAGTGTTTCACCAATTATTTGCACAAAAAAAGCAGCCACATGTGAAATGTAAATTTTCTGATATATGATCCCTAAAGTTCATAACCAATTAGAGATTGAGGTGTTGTTTGGGAATAACATTCTTGATCTTTTAAAACAAAATCTTATCTTTTTAATATAGAAAAACTGTCTGGATAGTGAACTTTTTAGGATCGTTTTTGGTTGAGATTTGTTGTATGCAGAAAGTCCACTTGAAAAAACAAACTTAAAAACTTTCAAATGCCTTCTAATTCCACATTCTACTTATGGTCACAAAAAGAGGGAGGAAAGGATGTTAAAAGGATGGTCCATCCCGAAAACAGCATGCTGCAAAAACATTTTGTCCAACTGAACATGATTAACATTTATGAAGATAGAGTCCTAATTAGAAACAAGAATAAATATAGGAAAAGATACCGTGCATGTAAGGCGCAGTGGAGGTCCGATTCCAAGATGCACTTCCATTGCCACAATTAGCCTGTAAGTGTTGGTCCAACCAGAAAGTAGAATTAGCAGGCTGAAGGTGTTGGCCCCTATTATTTCCAAGAGTTGAATGATTGTGGTCAGGTGGTAGAAGAGAGTCACGCCTAGTTCCACTTGATCCAGCTCTAACACTACTCCGAGGTCCATTCCATCTACTCTGAGGTGGGGGAAAAGATGATGCTTCCGCCATAGCAACCTCGTCGGGATGCCTTGAATTCGACAAATGAACTGAAGAACTAGAGCTGGCCAGACCATTCAAGTGTTGAACATTCCCTGGAACCCCTTCTGTAATTTTTCTCTTGCGTGGATCACTAACTTCATCCACAAAATATGTACTCCTACCATAGCCATCAGAAGAAGTTTGAATGACACCATAATTGCTAGAAGATGGCAACTGATCGGACACATTATGATTTAGAGGAGCAGGTAACAACCCATTACTCGATGGCGGGGTAACATAAGAGTAATAATAGTTTCCAGGAGCTGCAGTACTTAAACCTAAACTATGATGATGCTGAACACTACTGAACTGATTTAAACCATGTAACATCGAACCATCATAAGGATCAGGAAGATAATGAGCCTCAGGATTCGTTACACTCCCTGAAGCTGTTACCATTGAATGCATACTATGCTGAGGGAAGTTAGATGCGCCTGGCAGAATGATGGAGGGCTCAGCATGAAGATAATTCTGACCTTGACGATCCATTTCCAAATCAACCATCTGACTTGTGCGTGGTAACCTCTGCCTCATATTGATTATGAAATTAAATGATATAGGAAACTTATCTGCTCATTGAACAAAAAGAATAAGATTAAAGACAAGCTTGTACTGGAAGAAATTATAAAGCACATATTGAAAGAAAGAAAGATAAATTCATAATGAAAAAATCGGACAACTTATAATGAAATGCACATCTTTAATTTAATCAAACAAAAATGTATTGTAAGAAAACCCTTCCCTTTTCGTTCAAAAGAAAACAACGGCAGGGGAAAAAACCATACCCTAAAGGCCTAAACTAGCTCAAACTATTTAAAAACAGAAAGCAGAAGGGGGGAAGACGACATTACATGTAGGAAACACAGAGGATGCACATAATTGTCATGCCTTTAACATCCAAAAAAATTATAGTTCCAGACAGAAGAATATATTTACTAGTACTAGAATAAGTCCCAATCACATATTGTAAGAACCACAAATCAACCTGATTTCAATCATCAAATTTTCTAATACCCACAAATGAAAAAACAATAAAGGGTCGTAACATGTTGCCTAACCCTACAACATTTGAAGTCTAGAAAGTTGAAAAATATTTCATATCCCAGACAAGCATTCCCAAGATAGAAAAGAATATTTCACATTCAGACAAGTTAAAAAATAATTTAACCGATGAAAATATAGTTTTTCAATAAATGAAAAGATTGTTAGAAGAAATATCTTAAAACTTTCAACAAGCGTAAAGAATATAGGTGGCAAATGAAGTCCGATACATTTGTAATAGTTTAATAATTAATTATCATGCTTATTTACTGAAATCTGAGTTGAAAATTTTATCAACTAAGACTTGTACAATGTACATAATCTTTAGAAATATTTAGTAGAATAACGATTTTTAAGAACTAATATTAATGCTCACAAACAGGTATTAAATGTTAAAAATAAGTGTAAAAGTTATTAGTTCATAAATGAAAAAATAAAAAATAAAAAATAAGCGGTAGAGGCGAACATATCTACTGCTAAAAAACTAAGGGTGAATGAGATGGAAAATAGAGCAAAAACCCAGCAGAAATTGAGGGATAATTGGGCAAGCACATCTATTATTTGTAACAAAAATGTAGAAGACATATATGACGGCTCAAGCCTAATTTTTTTTTTTTTAATAAGAAACCAAGCTTGCATTGAGAAATGTGAAAGACTAAACAAGGACATACAAGAAGAAAAAAAAGCCCAACAAGAGAAACCCAAAGAACTCCAGAAAGAAAAAGAAAAAGAAAAAGACAAAAGGCTCAAATCCAAAAGAACAAGGCCTAATTGATAATTACAAAAGACCTTGGCCATTGAGGCCCAAACAATGGTATTAAACCTCCCAAACTCCTGCATAGGACGCTCACTCCCTCTAAAAACTATTATTCCTCTCAAGTCAAATCCCCGAACAATAGCAAATAAGCAAGCTTGCCACATAAATTTTCCCTTCTCCCTAAAGGGGGGAAAAAGTACAGCCTCCTCCATCATAGCCCTGTCCTATTCCAAGCCAAACACACCAAAAGCCCCCAAAAAAGGGAACCAAACCGAAAACACAAACTAGCAAACTCCAAAGAATATAATCAAGTTTTCTACCACTCCTCTGCAAAGGGAAGACCACTGCAGCCTCAAAAGCTAAATTAGACATCAGATCAAAAAAACCATAATGGAAAGATGTACCCACCTATTCGAACATATGATACCAACGTCTACCAAGTAGCCACCGGCCACATAAGAAACTCCAGAAATAATCTTTGAGTTTAAAATTAAATCCTAAGGTAACCAACTAAGCATTATCCACCCCAAACTCCTGCAGAGAATCTGATAGCATAGATGTTCCCCTCTACAGCCAAGCATTCTATGGTCTCTAAAGGAAATTCATAACACTGAGATGAATAAGTGTCAGTGATCAATGATCATGATCCAAAAATAAATATTATCATAAACAAAAATAAAAAGTCCTAAAGCAAAACTTTACTTCGGTGAAGGTATTTTGTTCAGTAAATCTGAGCTTTCTCCTCTATTAACCCGCCTCTTTCATATAGAAAATGTTGTATATTGTCATTCCAACCCCAGCGCTAACATCCAGATTCCAATCATCCATGCGAATATAAACCACCACATATGGGAAACTTCTAAACAATCAAAAGCACAAAAGATACAAAGAATCATAGCAAATACACCTCGAATGAGACTAATATCACAACCAGAACGCAACCCATTTAAAAAAAAAAAAAAAAAAATAGCTTCAAGTTATCAAGGCCGGTATGAAGAACCCGTCGAAAATTAATTGACGAAAGTTCAATTTATTTACTGCTAAATAAATGCCCTAGCAGTATTCTCTCGATTAACATCCCGCTAATAAAACCATCAAATTTTTTAAAAAAAAAAAAATCCAGAACACTGCCTCAGTTCATAACCTTATCGTACTTGAGAAAACCCCGAAAGCAAATAGATCGCAAAATTCCACGAATTTCTTCGCTAATCTTCAACGGCTCCAACAATCCAACAAGAAAAAAAAAAAAAAAAAAAAAAAAAAACCCAAGTCGCTAGAAAATCTGGAAAAAAAAAAAAAAGAGAAACGAAAAAGCGCTCTCAAACCAAAATCAGTTACCTTGGAGTCATGAACAAATTTTGTGATCAAACGCGTCAAACTTCAAAGACGATTACAGCCGACAAAATACCCAGAACAATTATCAGCGATGCCTGAAAAAATCAAACAAAGACCGAATTCCATTACCAGAATCGCACCCAGAAAAGGGTCGTAAGCAAACATTGAAAATCAACAAAAATCCTTTACATTAGCGTTGGGAAAGAACCCTAAAGCTCAAAATTAGAGAACAATCGAGGCAAGAAACGGCAGGTATCGTCGAAAATCAAAATCAGAATGATAAATTCAAGTACGAAAGGGAACGGAAAGGGAACTGACCGGAGCCAAGATTGAATTTTTTTTTTTTTCTTTTGGGGGAAGATAGATAGAAAGAGAGAGAAAGAAGAGAGAGAGAGATCAATGTCTTTTTCTTTTTATCGCTCGCTCTCCTCTAATTTCTGTGCATACATTATAACGAACACTTTCTTTCCTCTCTTTTTTTTTTTCTTTTTTTTTTCTTTTTTTTTTTTTCCTTTTTTTCCTCCTTCCTTTAGCCGTTAAATTGCTGTGTCCGTGGGTTTCCTGTTTCTTTCCTTTTGAAACAAAATAAAATAATTTAAAACGTTTTTTATTTATGAAATTTTACGGAACTAACAATTTAGTCCATCAATTTTAGTCGTCGGAAACAATTTAGGCTCGATAAGTTATAAGTTTTTTTTTTTATCTACCTCCTTCTCACGTTTTAATCGAGCTAGTAAAAAAATTAGAGTAGTTTTAAAAAAAAAAACTTGTTTTTGGAATTTGGCTAATCATTCAAATGTGTAGTAACGATTCCTAATGAACTTGAGGGAAAATAAGTTTAATTAAAAAAAACTAAATGGTTATCAAACAGACCCAACTATAATATGTAACAATTGGTCATACTTTCTAATTTCTAATAAGTCAATCTTTATTATGAAAAATCTCATCAGGATTTAATGTCAAGGTTACATAATTTGAAACTAAAATACAAAGACTAAATAATAAATTAAAAAATGTTTAGGTACCAAAAGTGTTTTTTAAAAAAGTTTACATTTGCCTTTTTAGTTTAACTATGGAGAGAGAAGATTGAACTATCGACTTTTAATATGATAATAGGTGTTTTATCTACCAAGCTATATCCACTTTGACATAATCAATTTGTACCCCGAACCAGGTGTATTGAATCAACTTTTATCATAAAATTTCAATTTCTTTAATTAGACCTGAAAAATATGAATAAATGATACAATTTACACAACTTCAATTCGAACAACCGTTAAAGCAACGTGTCGAATTTATATCGATGTTAATTATGGAAAGAATCTATTGTGGAGATGGAAATGGTGATATTACAATAAAGGGATGATCATTAAAGTGGGGAAAACTGAGTAGTTCTCATTGGTTCACAACCTTTATTGCAATCTTGATCGATTGGATCGACCTACTAAATTCGAGGGTAAAGATTTAAGGTTAAGTTACAAATTTGGTCCCTATAATTTAGAAAAAGTCAAAATTTAGTCTCCATGCTTTTAAAATGTAGCATTTCGTCTCTATGGTTTGATAAGACCTCATAAATAGTCTTGTTAGAAGCCACTAACGGATTGATTGCATACTTTTATCCTAAGATTTCAATTTCATTAATTAGATCTCAAATATAGATAGATGATACAATTTAAACCTTCATTAAACTTCAATCCGAACAATTGTCGAAGCAACTTGTCATATTGATATTGATGTTAATTATGGAAATAATCTATTGTTACAATTTGTTAGTGGCTTCTAACAGTAAGAACTATTTATGAGGTTTTATCAAACTATAGGAACAAAAATGCTACATTTTAAAATCATAGAGACTAAATTTTGACTCTATTCAAATCATAAGGACCAAATTTTGGATTTAACCTTGAATTTAATTTTTTTTATTATTATTTTGAAAGCGAAGTATTTAAATAACAATTAAAAAAAAAAACTCAAAACCAAAACTTCAAATGTCATGTTATCCTTCTATTTTTCTTTTAATCTGAATATAAATTTGATTGATACTTTTAAAATATTGGAGATACAAATTATAGTTTTAAGTATAGTTTGACAACCAATTTAATTTTTGTGTTCGGATCTTTATTTTTTTCTTTCTTTTTAAAAAAAATAAAGTTATTTGATAGTCCATTCAATTTTGGTTTTTAGATTCTGACAAACATCTTTAAATTGTAAATAAATTTTGAAAATAAAAATGTATTATCCTTTTGTAAGTCATATTTTATATCATTCTCTTTTACATAATCACAATAATCACAATCTTTTTTTTTTTGTTCAACAATATGAATGCGGAAATTACCATATATAATTTTTTAAGTACATGTTTGCAAATAATTTTTGTTCAAAATCATCTGAAAACATACCTTTAATCGTTCATTTTACACTTTTAAACATGATTTTTATATCATCAAAATTGATTTCAAATTATTAAAAGAATGTTTTGGAGTGGTTTTGAATGGGACAAAATTGATTTTAACAATTTAAAAATCACTCCCATATCGCACTAAAACGTATGTATAAGCACTTAATCGGGTGGATTATACTTAAATTAATCATATTTTATCTTTTAATAAATTTCAAATATCCTTTCTCTATAATATTTTGTGTCTTTCTAAGATATTTGTCTCCCATGTGCAATTTACAAAAAAATTATCTCCTTAATTATATAATATATCGATTTTTTAATTTATCTCTCTTAGCAATTTTATCTATCTTTTTCTATTTTTTTTTCCCTCTAACCATTTGATGTCTCTTTCTCTTTCTTTTTAATTTATTCCTAAGCAAGATATCTCGCCATTATTTATAAATATTATTTTAATGATAATGAAGTTTTAAAATTAATTTAAAAGTTGTTTTTGTTAGTGTTATAGTTAAAAGAAAAAAAATAAATAAATAATTGATATAATTTGTTATAGGTAATTTTGGACCATTGCATAGAATTGATGAGGACAACGCAATACCAGTCCAAGGAGACAGCCAGAAAACAGAATCCGTAGGAAGAACAGGCCAAAGGGTCGTGCCAAAGTCGAAGGGATCGGGCTTTTAGCCCGACCCCCTACTCAGCCTCGGCCAGCTTGCGCGGGCCGATCTCATCTGACTCTGTGTGGTCCCCGATGCTCCCGGATGCCCCATTTCCACCTGGTTCAGCCCTGGATCGCCTCCGAACGCTTGAAAACCCTCCCTTCTTGATCACTGAAGAAAGGATCCGAAAACTCTCTCTTCTCTTCCTCTAGCTCTCTGGTTTTGCTCATATTCTCTCCGATGACTTAAGCATCGGAGGCGGTGTGGCAAGCACCACACCGATGTGCAGGTTTCCCTTGTTTTGCACGTCACGTCTTCCCCTTCAAACAAATTTACGGTTGATGTCACGTGAGGGTCAGGTGAGTTCTTCCTGTCCGGATTTTGGCATCAACATAATTATTTAATAGATGAAAATAATGAGATAAACGGAAACGTTAAAATTTGCATCTTGAATCCTTGATATTGTATTTTTCAAAAAAAAAAAAAAAAGGAGTAATTATGTTAAAAATGTCAAGCTTTTGTTTATGAAAAAAAAAATATATTCAACGGGAAAAAGAATGTCGAAAATATAATGTGTGGATGTGTGTGTGGTAACATTTTTTCTTTTGATTTAAAAAAATGATAATAACAGTTTTTCATTTTTTTTAATTTTTTTTTTAAATTCTTATGATTAATATTGATTACTAGTAGTTATTTTTCATCCACAACCTATTTAAAAAGAATGCTAGCTCTTATATTTGTGCTCCTTGAAACTCACCTAGCGTTGGTCGAGCCACATAACATCTTTCGATCCTATTCAAAAGGCAAACTTTGCTTTGATTTAAGCTAATTTCTTGTCGAACCTATGAAACGTTGTGCCTCATTTTTTACATGATATCACCTAACCTTCAACCAATCATAAAGAGAAACAATGTATTAGATCCACATTCAATATAACCTTCGCTATTTCAGGACACACACAATCCACAACCTTCTTAGGATTAACTTGCACCTTTGATAGGTTGAGATGAAAGATGATGTCGATTCTCTACTCGGTCATCTTATAACCTTGCCAACTCATTCATCTACTTTCCACAAACTTCAGGGAAGATACGAATCAAACCCACTATCAACACGATCAAACACCAAATTATATAGTGTCGTGTTACGTGTAAAGTTGGCACAAGACCATCGGCTAAGACCTCTATAAAACGATCAATCTCTTCTTTGTCGGATGTCTCCAAATGGAAAAAATGGTCAATTTTCTTTTTTTAATAAGGCTTTCAATTATGATTAATCCTGATTTTGACTATTTAGTTTTCTTTATTTTCTTTTATCGTATTTTAATTTGATTCTAGAGTTTTTTGCGATATGTTTTAGACTTTTAGTCTATATCTAAAGTACTTTTTTAAAAATCTTTTTGTAATCTTTATCATATTTCAAACAGGAGAAAGAGTGGAAGAAAGAAGAAGAGAAGAGGAAGACTACAACTCTATTTGATAGCAACTTTACATTTTATGCTATGTTTAAAAATATCATATTTGTTTACCAGTAATTTTCTTTGTTATCAAATATACTCAAATTTTTTTTTTTTTTTGAGTACTCAAAATTAATATTTTTAAACTAGATAATTTAGTAAATGAACGTATCTATATTTCTGAACTTTAGTTATATTTCATAAATATTTTTAAATAAGTATAAATTACTGACACATTTTTTTTTAAAAAAAAAAGGATAAATAAGCAAGATTAGTTGTCAAAATAAAAAATCTAAATTATTTGAAATAAAGTAAAACGAAAATTTGATCTGATTGGAGCCTTATTTTTTAAGTAATATATTTTCACTACAAATTTTAAAATATATTTTACACGGAAATTGAAAGATAAATAAATCATCAACAACAAGCTAATTAAAAGAAAATTAAAACAAAAACAGAAAAGGTTTTTCTAATAAAAAAATTTATATGAAATAACTCATATTTATAGATTTTTTATTGACAGTATATTTAGTTTGGTGTTTAAAAATGAGAATAATAAAATCAATAATAATAATAATCCGATAATTTTTTTTTTTGAAAAATAATAATCCGATAATTTCGTATAATGCGAAGCTCCGCCATATGCTATTGTGGCTAAAACTTGTAAGGTCAAACATAAATAATAATAATAATCCTTTTCAAAAAAAAAAACCTAAATAATAATAATAATAACAATAATAATGTATTTAGATTAATATTTAAAAAACACATTTTTTCTTAAATATTATCTGAATAATTTATTATAAAGTTTACTTAAATCTGAAAAGTATGCTATCACATTCATTATGTTTTTTTTTTTTTTTTTTTTTTTTTTGAAAAAATGTTCTCAACTCATTATGTTATTATTTTTGTGCAATTTGATTTTAATACACATATCACCATAAGTTACCAAAAAACAAAAGTTACCTCTTTTCAAATATAATTTAATTTGACTTAGTTTATCAAATTAAAAAAAAAAATTGATATCAATCGAAAACTTCGTGCTTGGGCAAGTCGTAATAAATTAGGTGAATTTCAATCATTGTTATTATTATTTTATCATCCCTCTATTTTTTTTTTTAGTATAATAATTATAGAGATTGGAATCAAATCATCACCCTTTAAAATAGTAATAGACTGTAAAATGATTATATGAATTTAAATTTTATTATAGTCACAAAAATTTCGCATTTATTTTATTTTAATCTTTAAGATTTCAAATATTTTATTTTATTTTTAACATATAGTACGTAAAAATTATTTTATTCTTTTACCTTTATTTTTAATAAGTTATTTAATTAAAATTTACATAAGTATATCTTTTATACATATATACTTGCATGATCAACAAATGTCTATATGAATGTGTGTTTGAAGTTGCATGGGTATTACAAGTGGAAGATTAAAATGAAATATTTAGAAATTTAGAAAGAAATTAAATAACTCTAAAAATTTAAGTACCATATAAAATAAATACAAACATTTTTTTTTTACCAAAAATATGATTAAAATCTTTTTTTTTTTAACTTTTTTGTGTTCAACAATTATAAGCTGGAGAAATTGTCAAAAAAAAAAATTTATAAACTGGAGAATTAAACCATAAACCATCTGACTCTTTCATATCTCATTTGACAATAAAATAAAATTTACGTACAACTTTATGCCAGTTGAGCTATGTTCATGTCGGCTAAAATTTACGTCAATTTAATAATGAAGATTTTAATTTTGAGATAATTTAATTTATACCTCAACAAATAAGATAAACACACATCACATCAACAAAAATTGACAAAAAAAGAACATAGCCTCTAGAATATTGAAGTTCAATATATATTTTTTTTCAAGGATTGGAGTGGGATTAAATTAGGTATTAATTAGGTGCCAACCAAACCATGACACGTGGAATTGGGCAAAAAGGTGTGGGTGAGCGAAAGATAACCCAATCTCCAACCAACCCAAAAATTAAAAAATAAATAAAATTATGGATTAAAATTTTAATTTGGGGTTAATCATATTGTTGACCAAACCCTAGTGATGATTCTAATGATGAACTTTTTTCCCATGTGACCCAAAAATAAAATATATATATATTTGAGTTTGGATACATTTGTACTTTATCCTTATGGTTTGAAAAAATAATAGAAGTCATAGTTTTAGGGCTATCTTTTTTGTTTTTTTAGTTAGGGTTATCTAACTAAAATATTGTGTAAACAAAAATAATTGTGAAGTTGTGGTTGAAATTGAGATGTGAGTTAATTGGTGATCACTGTAATAAGTTCTTGAGATCTAAGTGTTCATTAGATGCAGTACTTAAGCTTATAGCTATTATAATTTACCTCAATTAACATTTAGGTTACAATTGTCAACTTGAACATAGTTCAACTGGTTAAGACATATATATTTGACAAATAGATCAGAGGACAAATCCAAAATTTCAAATATTGTTGATCTAAGAAAAAATGTTACAATTAATTATGTAAATGCCACCATGTGTACTGGCACTCGTGGTCATGATTAAGATAAGTAAGAAAAGTTAGAGTATTATGACCGAATGGGTTCAAATCCGATGGTGCCTCTCTAACCTAGTATATTAAAATTCCTATCAATGTTTGATATCCAAGTATAACAAAGTTAGGTAGGTTGTCTTGTGATGACATATAATACTCATATTAGTTTCTTATATGTGTTTACATTTCGAAATGTATCTACTTTTTATTGCTTGATAAAAAAATTAATAAGATAACAAGAGCATATAACTCAGTTTGGCATAAAGTTTGTTTCGTTGATCAAAAGGTCGGAGGTTTAAATCCTCCCCATATATTGTCTATATATATATAACTAAAATAATTTTTCTATTTCAAAATTTAGAAACTAAAGTAAAACATTCACAACACTTAAAAGCCAAGAAACCAATACTAAACTAAGTATAAAAATTGAGGGCCAAAATAAGATTAACTTGAACCTATCTAATATAATTCAAAATAAGTTTAGTTCTCCGCAAGTTGTAAATTTAAAATTGTATTTTCTTTTTAATGTTTTGATATGAAATGCATGAAAAAGCTTATATTTGAAATTTTCTTTTAAAAATTTATTGATTTCTAAAATAATTCTAAAACTTTCTATACTATTTTTTAGTACCTAACTTTCTATACTAAAATAGTTATAATTTAATAAATTTTCAAATGAAATTAAATTACTTTAAAATTAAAATTATAAGTTTAATTTTGTGTCTAATTGAAGATGTATATAGACCTACTAAACACAAAATTAGGAGTTTTTTTTTTTTTTTTTTTTTTTTTTTTTTTTTTTTTTTTTTTTATCTCACAAAATTAGGAGTTTAGATTGCATTAGACACATGTCCAATAGATATGTTAATTTTAAAAATATTAAATACGTAAAAAAACTTATTAAAGGTAAAATTGAAAGTTATTAGACATTTTTTAAAGTTCAAGAATCTATAAAACAAAAACCTAAAGGCACGTTTGATAACCATTTGGTTTTTGGTTTTTTGTTTTTGAAAATTAAGCTTATAAACACTACTTTCAACTCCAAGTTTCTTTGTTTTTCTAATACCCTTCTTTCCATGTTTTTAAAAACCAAGCCAATTTTTTAAAACAAAAAAAAAGTAGTTTTCAAAAACTTGTTTTTGTTTTTGGAATTTGACTAGGAATTCAAATGTATCCTTGACAAGTATGAAAACCATGGTAGGGAAATGGGGAGAAAATAAGCCTAATTTTCAAAAACCAAAAACCAAAAACTAAGGCCCCGTTTGATAACCATTTGGTTTTTTGTTTTTGGTTTTTGAAAATTAGGCTTCATTTCTACCAATTTTCCTACCATGGTTTTCATATTTGCCAATGACACATTTGAGTTCCTAGCCAAATTCTAAAAACAAAAACAAGTTTTTGAAAACTACTTTTTTTAGTTTTCAAAATTTGCTTAGTTTTTAAAAACAATGAAAGGAAAGTATTAGCAAAACAAAGAAACTTGTAGGTGGAAATAGGATTTATAACCTTAATTTTCAAAAACCAAAAACCAAAAACCAAATGGTTATCAAACGGGGCCTAAATGGTTATCAAACGGGGCCTAAATATTTGAAGAATAAACTTGCAATTTAACCTCAAATTAATAGTATAAACCAATCAACTAATTTATTATTTATAACTTTCACAATTTTTTAACCTGAATATATTTCAACTGGTCAAGACATATATCTTCAACTAAGAGATATTAGAGGTTCGAACCTCCCCTCTACATATTGTTGAACTCAAAAAAAATCTCCTTTTATTTTTATTTTTTATTAATAGAAAATTGTAAGAAATAAATAAATATGGAATCATTTAAAATAAATTATAAAAATGGAAAAAAAAAAAAAAGAGATCCAAAGGCATATTCTTTGAGTGCAGGTTGGGATCCATCACAATTCATAGGTAATGGTTTTTACTTCTTTGTGGGTCCATCTTTTCTTGATTGATGTGATCACTTTGTACATATTTTCATATTTTATTCTTAATTTTTTAATATTTCAAATAAATAAATAAAAGTGAAATTTAGTATGGAAAATCTCACGTTTACCATGTTTATATTTCTTTATTAACCATTAAAATGTAATTTGCATTTCTTTTATGATTTGATACGAAAGGCAGGAGAAAATTCACATTGGATTTTTTTTTTTTGTTTAAAAAATTATTGATTTCTAAAATAAATTATTAAATTTTTATAATTTAATGAGTTATCAAATGAAATTAAATGACTTTAATGAAGATGGCAAAATTGTCTACCTAAGTTTTAAAATTTACATTTGTTTGTTATTTGGAAAAAATAAATTGGGTTGTATTTATAGGTTTTTGACAAAGAATACATTTAATAATTATAATATTTGAGTTTGAGATATAATAAATAAGTCAAATTATAATTGCAATGTAGTTAACAATCATAAATGAACAAGTGATTGATAAAACATATATGAAAACGACAAACTACATCATTTTTATTTTTTTAGTTCAACAATATAGGAGAAATTCTTTCTTTTTTTTTTTTCAAACTTTTGTTAAATATTGTTATATCAAACGCTTTATAATCAAATAATTGTTGTTTTGTTTTTTTTTTTTTTTTTGCTAAAAAGAGCTTAGCTCAATTGACATAAAGTTGTACTAATAACCACAATGTTTGTGGTTCGAATCCCTCTCCCCATATATTGTCAACAAAAAAAATTGTTTTTTTTTTATTTTTAGAATATAAATTTGTTTCTAAATTTGTTTTTTGTTAATGCCAATATCTGTCCAAGCAATTCACCTGACCTTCATGTGACAACAGCAGTGAATTTGTTGAAGACGGGGAAGACGTGACCTGCGAAACCAGTAAAAACCGCTACACACCGGTGTGGTGTAGGCCACTTGCACTCCGATGCCTAAGTCAGATAAAACCGAAAGAGTGTATTTTGGTAGCCAAAGTTGTGAACCCTTTTCCGGGTGTGAAAGACTCTATTTATACCTGTGTCTTCAATTAGGGCTTTATAGGCGTTTGGAGGCGATCTTGGACTAAACCGAGCGGAACTGGGGCAGACTAGGGCAGCAGGGACCGAACAGAGACGGAAGGAACTCGACCCACTAGAAGGGTCGAGCATGGGATTGGGCTGAAACAGCCCAATCCCTTCGGCTCGCTCTCCTCCCAGGTCCGCTTCCCGATCAAGCTTTCGTGTTGTGTTGCGTTGTCCTGCTTGGTCCCTGGATTCCAGGGTAGTCCAAAATCACCCACAACAATTTTCAAACACGTTTATATCATTTTCGCATGTTTTGTTTAATGATTTTTATGTTAATTTTGTTCGAATGTCTTTTTAAAAGCAAAACTTAGACTTAAATGTACTATATTTTATCCATAAAGAAAATATAAATAAATATACAATTTCTTTAAGAAAAAAAAAACTACAAATAACTTTTAAGATTAATAAAAACAATGGAAAATAATTTTAACAAGAAGTCTACCAAACAAATTTTAGCAATATACCCAAACTACCCTTTTGCCATTACTTTGACATTCAACTCAATGGTCATCCGCGTAACCCTTCTGACCGTTTGACCAATATTTCAGTCAAACTGTGGACTTTTTGAGGCCTGGTCAACTCCACACCAATATGAAATTTGGTACTTTTTAAAAGGTTAAATAAATATCAATGTGTGAATATCATTTTTTTTTTCTAATTTTGATTGAAAAAAAAATATAGTTCAAGGGTGAAGACTTTTTTTTTTTTTTTTTTTTCTCAAGGTTTAAATTATCTCCTCTTTATTTGTTGCGATCAAAAGAAGGATTTTTATTTTGATTCCTATAACTTTTAAAATTTTGATTTTATTACAACCTTAGTTTATGAGTTTCTAATGTTGGGTTAATTAGGTCCCTGAACTTTCAATTTTATCTCTAATAGGTCATTGAACCTTAAAAATGTCTAATAGATCCCTAAACTTTCAATTATGTGTCAAATAGGTCCCTGACACATTCAATTTTTTTTTAAAAAAACAATCAATCTATTTGATTTAAAAGTGAATTTTATGCCTATTGATACTCTAAACTTCTAATTTTGTATGTAGTAAGTCTGTGAGTTTTAAAAAAAAATTGATAGGTCAGGGACTTATTAGATACAAAATTTGAAAGTTAAATGACTCATTGGACATAAAAGTAAAGTTTAAGGGCCTATCAGATACTTTTCAAAGTTCAGAGACTTATTGGACACGGAATTGAAAGTTTGAGGACCTATTTGACATTTTTTAAAGGTTAGGGACCAAATTAATACAATTCTGAAAGCTTAAGAACTAAACTTGTAATTTAAACTGTTTGATTAAAGTTTCTCAAACGTCACTACCCTTAACAAGGATTAAAATTTTATGGATATTATAAAAGAATTTTGTGACGTGATGTATTATTTTAATGACCTTAGAATGTGACAAGACACCTTAGTTGAAAATGTAAAGTTTTATTAGGTTGTAACTTGTAAGACATGAATTTGATTGAAAAGGAGAAAAAAGTACAATTGGTAATGCTCATTGGAGTTGATTGACCTAATTTTTTAGTGCAATCACAAATTCCTTAGCACGCTAGATTTTTGTTACTTTTGTTTGATGCTTTAGTTGAAAGATAAATATGATAATAGAAATTTTAAAACCATACAAATTAATTTGAAAATAAAATTAAAACAAAGATGATAAAACTTTGGTTTAGATAAAATTAAGATGAGTTGGTGTATTGTAGCAAACAATTAGACAAACTAACAAGAACACGACATTAGCATTTCATAACAACAAAAATTAAATAGAAAGATAATTAAATTTAAAGACAATAGAAAGAATTAAAGTGCAAAGGCTAAATAAATACTATGTTTAATATAAAGTTTTAGTCCCTAATGTTTCGTTTTTGTTTTCAATTTAGTTTCATTGTTTAAAAAGTTTCAACTTAATCTCTTATGTTATAACATTTTTCAATTATACCATTCTTGTTCAGGAAATATTGAAATTTGTTTGTTCAACAATTGTAGGGATGAGAGATTATTGAACCATGGATTCGTATTTGGTATCTTACTCAATGAACTATGTTTGAATTAGCAAATGCTAAAAAGAAGAAAGATCGAAACTTCTACTAATTTTACTTTAGAGGAACAATAATTATAAACTTCTCTCTCAAAGATTACCTAAATCATTATTAAATATCTACCAAATCATTAAAAATATCATGTCATGTTAGGTTTTTTTAGTTCAACAACATTTTGTAGTAGAAAATTCGAACATTTGACCTCTTGATCGATGATACATGTCAATTACCACTGAGCTATACTATTTATTATAAAAAATAGTGACAAGTAGAAACAATTTACCAATTAATAAACCAAATTCCAATGGTCTACTACCATTTATTTATTTATTTTGAGTCCTCCAATGATCTACTATTTATTCAACCATCATACATGCATTTAATGAATTAATTAATTTAGTATAATTATTATTTGTATATATATTTGTAAAGGAATCTTCACCACATTGGAATTTGCTTGGAGAGAAGGAAGAAGGAACCTGATGATTCCCCCATTGATTTCTATTGGTGGTAATGTGCTGGCTTTGTCTTGGTTTGGAGGTTTGCTTCCCCATATCTTTTTTCTTTTCATTATTTTATCATATTTCATGCATCTTTTTAAGGATAATTTGAGGGGAAAAAAAAAATATAGCTTGGCCAAAGTTCACTAACAAAAAAGAAAAGAAAAAAAAAAAAAAAAAGAGAAAGGTAAATTACAAGATGGTATTTGTTCTTTTAGCCAATTCTCAATATAGTCCTTAACGTATTCAATTTAGGGTGGGAAGACTCGAACCTCTGACCTTTTGATTGATGAGAGGTGCCAATTACCGTTGAGCTATGCTCGCTTTGGCACTTGACCATGAAACTTGAATACTACTCAACACATAAAACTCAATATCCATGTGACATCTCCACTGGTCCAAATATTTGTTAATAGAACAATTAATTTAATAACATGTTAATTTTATGTTAACGACTTTTAACAATTTTTTAAAAAGTAAGCACCTCATTGAAATTTTAAAAGATTAAGGATTAAATTGAAAAAAAAAAAAAAAATTGTAGGGACCATTGAAACAAACTAAGTGAAAGGGACACATATGCCATAAACTTTAGGAAGTCATATATATCCAACCTTTATATTTACCCATCATTACATTACCTTTATTATATAGATTCATTGATGATAATATATAAATCACTAACTGTTACCTTTTAAGTCATATATTAATTAAACATTATAATTATAAATCATAGGTATCTTGTAACTTTTAAAGAAAAATATAATATCAACCCAAAATAATTTTCCATGGTCTCTCTCTCAATTAAGACATATCTCTTTCTTGCCTTTAAAATCTAGAGAGAGAAAAAGAGATATAGGTGTGGCAGAGAGTAGCCCACAACATTTTCTTAGTAAGAGAGGAATAGCCCATAGTTTATTGTCAAAGCTTTTGCCCCAAACTTTACACAAAAACAAGGCATCATTTTTATAAAGGGTGGGAAGAGAGAGAAAAATACGTATAGTCTAACTAATTAAGGTATATACTTTCGACTAAGAGATCGGGTATTGTTTGAATCTCTCATGCATGTTGTTAAACTGAAAAAAGGCAATGTATTTGAATAATTAATTTTAATTTTTTGTTGATGTGTATAGATAAATTATTTTTATTATTTTAGGTCGAATTGCAATTACAAGTTTAGTTTTTGGACTTTCAATTTTGTCTCTAATAGGTCCTTGAGCTTTAAAAATATCTAATATATGTCCCTAAACTTCTAAAACTTATGTTTTATTTTGGTTTCTAGATTTTCAAATATTCTACTTGGTGTCTAAATTGTGTAGAGAGTATTTAAAAAAAAAAAAAAAAGATCCATTTAACAACATGACACTTGTTTTTTTAAGTTTAAATGTTTGTTTGTTTTTGAATTTGTATACTTCTTCTAGTTTAGCTTCCAAAACTTTAAATGTTTTGTTTTGTTTCTAGATTTTCAAATATGTGTCTAAATTATGTTAAGAGTAATTTTTTTTTTAAAAAAAATAAATTTAGATCCATTTAACAACATGACACTTTTTTTTTTTGCTATTGGAGTGGGGGATTTGAACCACAGACCTCGTGGTTATCAGTACAGTAAATTTTGTTTTTTGACAATATGGGGGTGGGGGGATTTGAACAACAACATGACACTTGACCTACCATGTGTAGCTTTAAATACTTATTTCTATGGACATTTACTTATATATATATATAAAAGAATAATATTAAAGAAAAGCTTGTCCAGGAAGAAAAGATAAATCACATATTGAAAGAAAGAAAGTGAAAAAAACACTATAAAAAAAAATTGGACAACTTAATATTGAAATGCACATCCTGACATCCATCTTCATTTTAATCAAACAAAAAAGTATTTTAAGAAAAATCTTCCCCTTTTGTTAAAAAAAAAAGAAGAAGAAAATAAAAATTAAAAAAAAAAAAAAAAAAAAAAAAAAAAAAAAAACCCAAAATTAGCTCAAACTACCCATATAAATGTCAGTAATGAAAATTTTCAACATTTAAGTTCAAAGGAGAAATTGACAATAATAAAGCCCTTTCCAATCAACAACTTTAAATTATATTCTTAATTTTAAAAAAAGAAATCAGTTTCAAGCAAATAAAATCTTTTATTATACGGTTAGTTTCAATAGATTAAAACTTTCCATATTTTCAATATTTACCATAAAGATAAGCTTCATCCCATCTTTTTTCTATTCCTTAACGTCTTATTGGAAAGATTCTTTTTCTTTCTTTTAGCCATTTCTTCAGCAGCTGAAGAAAGCCAAAA
Source organism: Luffa aegyptiaca (assembly GCA_017139565.1). Classification (NCBI taxonomy): domain Eukaryota; kingdom Viridiplantae; phylum Streptophyta; class Magnoliopsida; order Cucurbitales; family Cucurbitaceae; genus Luffa; species Luffa aegyptiaca. The sequence goes on along the minus strand of CM029405.1, from coordinate 5,952,211 downwards.
AAAAGAAGCAAACTTGATAATACTGAGTATGACAACTGGAATGAGCCTCAATTACGTATCGTAAGAACCACAAATCCTTCTTCGAATTTCGATCGATCAAATTTTTTTTATCAACTCCACAACATTTTGAAGTTGAAAAAGTCGAAAAATATTTCATATTCAGACAAGTTGAGAAATGATTCAACTGATGAATATACTTGATCTTTCAACAACTAAGACCTGTACAATATACTTGATCCTTTAGAAAACTTGATCACTAGTTTATTTATTTATTTGCCATGAAAGTTGAAGCCTCCACTAGAAATAGAAATATACACCCAGGTAGATAATCCCATTGATCATCAGAGCCAAACACAAAATACAAAACTTTTGCAACCTTCAAGTGAAGGTTCCATTAAAAAGATTCAAATGATTTTGCCACAACTCTTTACTGAACTACACACATTCCTCATCTATCACCTTTTTAATCTTCACATCATAACGTTAAAAGAGAATCATGCAGTTCTAAGCTCTAGCTTCTAACGACATTACCGACCCCCTTCACCTCCGATTTGTGTAAAGTGCAATCTGTTACATTTCTCCAAAGTTTTCCCTCTCTATAGATTATTCCTCTGATTTTCTAGGTGTATTCTTGTTGCCGTATATCAAACCAGTTTCCTGGGGATCAGGAATAGGTTTCCTCTTCTCGATATACCGATGAGGATCAGTAGCTGCAAGAGCAGCCCTTTCCTGCTGTTCGCGTTTGAGATCTTGGGAGGGCTTGACCCAAAGGAAGTAGGCGAGGGTTCCAGCAACTACCCAGGAAGCAAGATTGGCACCGCCTCTGAGACCGCCCATGGAATTGCCAATGAAGGACCTGACATTCCCAAGCGATCTTCTCCAACTGCTAGCCATCATAAAGAGAGGGAGACCAAACAAAAGAGAAACCAAGGAAGAATTCAGAAGACGAACTCCATTTCAATATACTTGATCTTTATAAATAATTGATGGGACAATCATTTTACAAACTAACATTAATGCTCATAAACAAAGATTACAAGGTTAAGATTAGGTAATATTGTCTACTGTAAAAGTTAATAGTTCATAAAGGGAAAAAAATATGTGGTGCTGGCAAGGATATCTACTGCTGAAAATTGAGGGATAATTGGGCAAACACATGTGTATTACTTGTGACGCAAATGAAGAGATCATATATGAAGGCTCAACCGAAAAGAATGTTTTGTAAAATAAAGAAATGTAAGGTACTTGTCTGGCAAACCAGAAAACAAAACAATACAAAACAAAAATGAACTTACGGACAAGGATTTAGACTGATGGATGATGGAATATAAAGCAGAAGTTAGAGAATAACAAGGACAAAGAAAACGATAGAATAACTAACTTTCTTATCAGTGGAAGAAGTAGAGAACAGGATGGTAGAGAGAAAAAATAAACTGGCATGGAGTAGGTAGGTCATAGGTTCGATGTTGATAGATCACAAACAACTTGAATAATATTGAAATATAATAGATAGAAGAACTACAATATATCCCAAGTATTTGAGGTACTTAGAAGTTTGGAAACTCCCCTCTCTTGAATATACACACTTAGCCAAAACCATCTAAAGCATTGCCCGCCTTTCTCTCCTTCCACTCACTCTGTTTATGATCAACCCCTAATAATAGACTTCTTGAGCTAATAACTATATAGCCTTGATACCTAATAATGTTCACAACCACCTTAATACAATTCCTACCAGTTGTCCATGTTTATTTGAATTTTTCTAATAGGGATCGAAAAAATCTCTTTCAACCCCCAGGTGCAGCGCTGAGAGTCGACTTTTCCAATAGCAATAGTACCCTCTTTGCAGAATCTGAGACTGATGCCAAATGACAGTACAAAAGAAGAAATAAACATCTCCTCTCACTAAATCCCCCTCAGAGCCTAAATTAGACATCGGATTAAGAAACCATAATCAAAAGATGTACTCACCCAATGTCAACATATGGTACCGACATCTACTGATACTGAGTATCCACCAGCCACAAAAGAAACTCCAGAAGTAATATTTGATTTTAAATACTAAGCATAAGCATAAACTTAGTCCACCCATTCAAACTCCTGCACAGAATCTGATAGCACAGATGTTCCCCTATACAGCCAAGTATTCTAATGATCTCTTAAGCGAAGTCATAACACAGAGATTAACAAGTGATCATGATCCAAAACAAAAATCTAAGGAAAAAATTTAGTTGGGTCAAGGTATTTTGTTCAGTAAATCTGAGCTTCCTCTTCTATTAACCTGTTCTTTCATATAGAAAATGGTGTATATTGAAATTCATTCTAACCCGAGCTCTAACATCCAGATTCCAATCATTCAAGCGAATACAAACCACACATATGGGAAATTTCTAAGCAATCAAAACCACAAAAGATAGAAAGAATCATAGCAGAGTAACATCTCAAATGAGACTAATATCACAACCAGCCCATTTTAAAAAAAATCTAAATCGCAAGGTTTCACGAATTTCTTCGCTAATCTTCAACCGTTCTCACCAATCCAACAAGAAAAATCCAATTCCCAACAAAATCTGAAGAAATATAAAAAAGATAAAGGGAAAGCACTCTCAAACCAAAATCAGGTACCTCGAAGTCATGAACAAATTGAGTGATCAAACGCGTCTATACTTCAAAGACGATTACAGCTGACAAAATGCCAATAACAAATATCAGCGATGCCTGAAAAAAAAAAATCAAATAAACGACTGAATTCCATTACCACAATCGCACCCAAAAAGGGTCGTAATTAAACATTGAAATTCAACAAAATCCATTACATTAGCGATGGGAGAGAACCCTAAAGTTCAAAATCAAGACAAAAAATAGCAGGTACTATTGAAAATCAAAATCGGGATGATAAATTCAAGTACGAAAAGGAACGGAAATGGAACTGACCGGAGCAACTAGCAAGATTAATTTTCTTTTGCGCTCTCCTTTAATTTCTTCAGTGCATACATTATAAGGAACATTTTTTCCTCTCTTTTTCTATTTCTTTTTTTCTCTTCTTTTCCTTTTTCGAGTTTAACTTTCAATTTTATGTCTAACAGATAAACTTTAAAAATATACCATAGATCCCTAAACTTTAAAGTTCATGTCTAATAAATCTCTTACACATTAAATTTTTTTAAAAGTTAACGAATCTATTAGATATAAAATTGAATTTAATATCTATTGAGACCTTAAACGTCCAATTCTATTCTAGTAAGCTTGTGAATTTTTTTAAATGTCGAATGGGTCAATGACTTGTTAAACATAAAATTGAAAGTTGAAACGCCTATTGGACACAAAAATGAAAGTTTAATAACCTATGAGATACTTTTTAAAGTCCAGGGAGTTATTGAGCATAAAATTGAAAATTGGAGGACCTATTTGATACCTTTAGATCCTATATAAAATAAAACTCTACCATGACTTAGGCTAACTTCTTGTTCGACTAAGGATTGTTTTTGTCTCATCCTCACCATGATAGCACCTAACCATTTGGCCAACTAAATAGAAAAAAACATGTCAACTCTACCTTCAATCTTAACTAAATTAGGACCAAAATTCACATTTTTACAAGTTGGAAGGAGACATGATGTTGACCTACTTGGTCATCTTATAACCTCGTCATCACTCACCTACCCGTCGACGTACTTCAAAAAAAGAAGATATCGAGATCGAATGCAGTAGTAACATGATCAAACACTACACAAACGTATAAAGTGAGACTATATGAGACCACTGGCTAAGATCTCAATATAGATGAGTCTCTAGTTCTTCTTTTAACAAACCTTTCAATTGCAAAGTAATTATGACCTTGACTGTTTAGTTTTCTTTATCTTCTCCTATTATATTCTAACTAGACATTTGAGTTTACAGCTTATTAAATAATATGGGGTTCTATCTCGAAACCAAATTGCAAGGGTGAAATGACCTATATATCTTATAAATCATGAGATTTCTACTTATCTTTTCAATATAGGATATTGACCAATGATTTTAAAGTTTATATATTTTTTAAAATAGGTAATTCTTAGTTCGTACCAGTAAATTATTTTTAAAATATTTTTGCAATACAAGAGAGAAGGAAATAAATTAAATATTACAATTCTATTTGATAGTGATTAATTTTATCCATTTTTATGTTATGGGTTAAGAAAGTATATTTGTTTACCAGTATCTTTTTTTTTTTTTTTTTTTTTTTTATATAAGCTAAGATATATTTCAAAATAATATTTTTAAATTCCCAACTACATTTTAAAAAATAGAAAAAAAAAATAAGCACATGTTTCTTATTTAATTTTTTAAATTTTAGTTATATTTCCAAAAAAAAAAAATCAAATGAGTAAAAACTAAAATTAATTAATAAGCAAAATTAATTTGTCAGAATTTTAAAAAAAAAACTAAAATAATTTTAGACTAATGATAAGAATGTGTAGTGACCCTTAGCTTATTAATATTATGGGTCTAGAAACTAAAATAATTAAATTACAAGGTTGGTGTCAATTTAGTCCTTGAATTTTTAAAAATGAATTAATCTACTAGATATAAATTTGGATGTATGTCTAATAGCACCTAAACTTCAATTTTATGGCCAATAAATTTGTGAATTTTAAGAAAATGATAAATGGGTAAGAGATCACAAATTTGAAAATTCATAGACCAATTGTCATAAAATTGAACGTTAAAACCTTAACCCCGTTTGATAACCATTTGATTTTTTGTGTTTTGTTTTTTGAAAATTATGCTTGTTTTCTCCTAAATTCCCTACCATGACTTTCATTCTAGTTAAGGTTGCATTTGAATTCCTAGCCAAAATTTAAAAAGTAAAGACAAGTTTTTGAAAACTATTTTTGTTTGTTTCTAAAATTGGACTTGGTTTTTGAAAACAAAGTAGAAGATTGATACTAAAACCAACAAACTTATAGGTGAAACTATGTGTGTATAAGCTTAATTTTCAAAAATCAAATGGTTATGAAACGGGGCCTCAGTAGACAAATTTTAAAATTAAAAAACCTATTAAATATAAAATTAAAAGTCAAAGAATCTATAAATTTAAAACTCATAATTTAACCAAAAAAAAAACTCCAAAATGGATAAAACTCGAAAGTAAAGGACCAAAATTTAAACTTTAAAATTTATCTTGAGCAAAAGTACAAAAATATCCTCCATCCTCCATCCAAGTGATTGGCTGTATAGCCTGCATGGCTGGCGAAACAATACACATGGGCATTATTAGAGGCTTTTCTGTAGTTATAAAATTAATCCAGGGGTAGTTTCGTAAAATAGCTAAACAACTTTTCAATCTCAGATGTCTATAAATACCGGCCCTCCCTTCAATTTCATTCCTCATTCTTCAATTCGGCCAGCGAGACGATTAACAACAGCGAACGATAATCCCTCCCAATTTGATCAGCGATCAGGTACGACTTCTTTGTTCTTTCTTCTCTTAGGGTTCGTAGTTCTAGGGTTCTTATTAAGCTTTCAATTGGCAGATTATGTGCTTTTTTCTTACTGCCTGCAACCTAGGGTTCTACTTTTTTGTCGTTTCCTGTGGTGGACTTCCCGTTCTTGTGCAAAATTGGACGTTCTTTGCGTTTTTCGTTTCGGTTGGTTATTATTTGATTTCTATCTGTTTCTTTTCTTGGTGGTTTTGAGTAATTGGTGGCGTTGTGCTGCTCTTATTGAATTTGGGAGACATCGATTGAGTAAATTTTTGCCATTCCATCCGTGGCAAGAATGGAATTTTCCGGGGATTTTAGTTGTTATTTGCTGTTGATTCTTTCCAAAGTCGATGAATTTCTATGATTTGGTAGGGAAGTGAAATTTGCATTTATGCTACGTTTTTTCTTAATTGCGGTTATGCATTGAATATGAATGTTTTGGAATAATGAGGACGGGGGTGAATCTGAGTTTTAATGTATGGGGATTGGTAGCTTATTGACTACTTGATATGCTCTAAAGATCTAGTCTTTATATATTTTCAAGTTTCATTTCAAACTCTCATATTGAAGACTGATTGATGGTGATATTGTGTATGGATGTGGACAGCCTCACCACAAGAAATGGGGAAAAGAAAGTCAAGAGCAAAGCCCCCACCTAAGAAGAGAATGGACAAGCTTGATACTGTGTTTAGCTGCCCCTTCTGCAATCATGGGACCAGTGTGGAATGCCGCATGTAAGTTTGCATTCTGTTCCTTTGGGGTTCTAGTAACCCTTGAGTGAGGGACTTGTTAGAAGGATTTTATATTTTGAGCCACAATGGAAAAAGCTGGAACAGTTGAATATGTATAATATCATTAACTTGTCTCATGGATTAGTCTCTCTGTCTAGGTGCCTCATTTGTTATGCATTGTGACGAGGGTGTTTGTATGGTTTTAGTGATATGAAGAACTTGATTGGGGAAGCCTCCTGTAGGATTTGCCAAGAAGGCTTTAGCACAACCATTACAGGTGTTCTCTTCAAATCCTACGAGTGTTTGTTTTGTTTTCATTTCACTATCTGTTGTGTGTGTTTTTATTAACGCTTTGTATTATGATGTGATTGAAGCAATTTGGGAGTTTTTTAAGATTTTTTTTTAATGGAGAATTTATATTCTACTGGAACAGTTTTTGTTTGGTCTGAACTCTAAATAGGTGGGAACTTTCCATCATGACTAGATTTTCATTCCGGTTGTAGGGAAGTTTATTAAATAAAAAAGTGTCATCATGTATGATTTAGGTCAATCTGTGTGTAATCCAGGGCTTTCAAATCATTCTCATTAGTTTGTCTGTGGATAAATTAAGTTGCACTAATATTTCATTTCTTTTGTTTTGCAGCCTTGACTGAGCCAATCGACATGTAAGTAAAATTGAACGCAGTTCTTGTCAATATTGATGCTCTATAGTGCTTCATTAACGTGATGTTTGTTCTTTTGATCAGATATAGTGAATGGATCGACGAATGTGAGCGGGTCAACAACCTTGAAGACGATGCTGCCTAGGGAGGGGGGGGATCAATTGGGGAAGGTTGACGTTCTTAGTTTCTCCATGGAAAAGAAGCTGGCTAGTTGGAAGTTCCTTTTATGAATCTAAATTAAGAGGGGGTCTTATTGGTAGGTATAACAAACACTCTTACCCTCATAGCAGTATAGACAAGCATGTATGTACAGTAGTATGTTGTAACGGCTTGCACTTTGACTTGATCACGAATTCTACGTACCTGTAATTTTTCTTTCCTGAATTTTGAACCAAAAGGTAAAATGTTAATGCGAATTTTCTTCTATGTCCGGATGGAGAGTGGGGTCCTGATCCCCATTCCTTCATGATTTCGAATAATTCGATCTTTTTGTAAATGAAATAGTAAAGGATGTTTTATTTTATCTTTTCCTTTTTTTTTTGTACGTGTGTTAATACTCGATGGTTGTATTGTCATCGGTAGACTTTTTAAATTCTGCTAACTGAATTGCTTAAAGATGAAAAGGAAGTCGGGTTTTTAATCAATCAAAGGTGATGAAGGAGCTGTAAATTATTTGAAGCTCAGGCCTTTGAAGTTTCTTTTACATTGACATTATTAATTGGTCAGTTGTTGGAATGTTTGGCTAATGGTAGTAAGGTTGATGGTTTGGTTTATGTAATTTCAGGTTGATAATTCGAGCCCTGCATTTATTCTAAGATATGAGTTTGTTGATAAAGCAAGTTCTATTAGTTTCTTTCCTTAATTAAAAAGAGCTGGAAACTTAGTTTACACTCTTATGATCTTTTTGAAAATTGTGGTTTTCTTACGATGATTTTCATTCTTAGGTAATGCTATAAAAACAAAAAAAGTTTTATGTACTATATTTTAATGGAAGTAGTGTTTATATTTCTTATTCTTAATCTTCAAAAATAAAAAATAAAATGAGAAACTTTCTAACATGAATCTAGATCTAGAGATTAAGTGCATATTTACGAGTGATTTTGAAATAACTAAAACCACTTTTGTCATATTCGAAATCACCTTGAAACATAACTTTAATTATTCAAAATCAATTTTATATTTGATTTTACACTTTTAAAGGTGATTTTCATATTATCAAAAATGATTTTTAATTATATTATCGGAAATGATTTTTAATTATAAAAAACATGTTTCGAAGTGATTTTGAATATGATAAAAGTGATTTTAACCATTTTAAAATCACTTTCAAACGTGCAATAAGATGGATATGATTTAAGACTTCATCACTTGGACACAGTAGACTTAGCGGAATTTTTGGAATGATATTTGCCTCATCCAGCTAGAAGACATTCTCTAATTTTTATTTTCTAATTGATTCTAATAAAAAACTACAAATAAGTTATAATTTAAGTTTCTGTAATCACATACGTTTTTTTAATTGTTTGAAAATAATTTTTAGATATTTGGATAAACGAATTTTTCTTCAAAGACTTTATAGCCTTGTTTAGTTTCTTTTTCCATTTAGCATATAATTTAGTTTTCTCAAAAGGAAACAAAAAAATGTGTTAGATTTGCATTCCTCCTTCGAGCCTTTTCCCGCCTTGTTATTTATTTTCTTCCCTGTGAATTAAAATATTCGAGAGAAAATTAAACCCAATTAATAATGGTGTATAAAAATTTTGTTTAAAAAAAAAAAGTGTATAAAAATTTTGGTTGATTATCACATAACATTCGAAAAAGACTTACAAAAACCAAAAGAAATGAGTAATTTTTTGGTTGCGTGACAATCCTTTTCTTGATTAATTATAACCATAACCTTTAATAATGCAGTGTTCTCTTTAACTTTTTTTTTTTTTTTTTTTTTTTTTTTTTTTTTTTTTTAAATTTAATAATGGCAATAAATTTTTATTAGTTTATAGATATTTGGTGTAGATACGGCCATGAAAAAATATTTAAATAGAAAATTAGTGGTGTGTGTATTTAGTACACCCGTGAAAAGAAAAATGCTCACCGCGCCCACCCACTTTCTTTAATTTTCAGTATCTCCCTTATTTAATTGAGAAATGCAATAATCCCATTCACACTAATATATATATATATATATATATATATATATAAACCTCCTCTTTTCTTGCATTAGGTACTTTATCTGGTTGAGTTACTATCTGGTTGACACTCGACTATCATATTTGTCAACACAATAAACGAGTCAAATTATTTTTTGATATGAGATTTAGTGGTCCGAACCAACTAAACCTTAGGACAACTGTTCGACTCTACTATATTTGGTTGTCAAGAAACACATAGAACATTAAATCCTAGATAGACGGCCATGATGAATATTAAATATTAAATCCTAAATATTTTTTGATATAATATTTATAAGTTCAAAGTCAATTGAAACCCTATTTGGGACACAAATGTTTAGACAAGTCCCAACACATTTAAGGCTACACATGTTCGTGTAATAAAAACAGGGGTGGTTTCAAAATATAGAAATCAACACGCCCAACTGACTAACACTTCTATGAATATAAATAAAGGTTTTATAAGCTCGTACGTTAATTTGCTATCGCGAAGAGTTGAGTAACTCGATGATCAATTTAATAAACACACGAAGACCGAATCAAAATGTTCGTAGTCAAATCCTACAATCAACAATACATCTCTTTCATCTTGATTATAAAAGTCAAATGCCTCAAACACACGATAATTGAAAATCTAAGAGTTAAAAATATCGAGAGTGAGAGTTTGAAAAACCAATCTAATGTTAAAAACCTAAATAAGAATATGCTGAGATTTGGGTTTTTTTTCTTTTTTGAGGTACACAACTTTGATATTTGGTACGGAATCACCTGGGCATTTTGTTTTGGGCTCAAAGCTTCAATTTTTTTTTCTCTCTCTCATCATATATATATATACACATTCATTTATATTCGCTCAAAGTTTTCCCAAAATAACGAATTTCTGTAGACGGGATCTTCAATTCTGATTTTTTCCCGGTACTTTTTCTCAGTTTTCTCTCTTGTTTCTGCGATAGCGACGGCGGAATCAGAGAAATACAGCGATAAACTCTAGCTTATGGGTCGGCCTCCCAGCAATGGAGGCCCTGCCTTCCGCTTCACTGCTTCCGAGGTTTTTCTCCGCTTCTTCCTCTCTGTTCGTTTTGTTTCTTATTGTGAATGATGCGTTTGTGATGCATGTTCGATGTTCGAGTTGGAAATTTTTCTGGGTCAGTTCAATTCCTCTATCTATTGGCTTGATTGGTTTTCTTTTCTTGAAATTGTGTTTTCTGATTCTCGTGCTTGTTTTGTTCGTTTTTTTTTTATAAATCTTCTTTGCATTGGTTTTCCTTGGAGTATTCTTATCGTGTTCTTTTGAACTGATTGGTTTTTGTTCTGCTTTCTTGTTTGTTTTTTTTCCCCCATTTATTATTCTACTGGTAATTGTGTTTTTCCCCTTTTGAACTACGACGCCCTGTTCCCCAATTATTACTTCTGTAAGTGGTTTGGTTTAATTGCATAGAGTCGATGCTATGGTTAGTGTAGGTAGCTGCATTTAGTTGATGACTGCAGAGAGGGTGACTGTGGGGTTTGCTGGATAATGATAATTTGGAAGAAGAATGCCATTTCCAATTACCCTTTACATTTTTATGTTTTGGTGACAGAAAATTTGAAGTTGCTGGGAGTTGAACTTTTGGAGCACGGGTTTTGTTAAAATTTGTTCCAGACCCGAAAGAAATAGATATAATGAACCATATAAAGTTTAGTGGAAATTGTGTAGACCCCCCTTTCAAACGGAACAGTTTAAATTCTTTTGGCCTTTTGCAATTCAATCTGCTAGAAGTTGATTAATTCTGCTGCTGGATGTATTTTTGTTCTATAAGAAAGTACATTCTTGATAAGGAAGTGAAAGTGATTTTAATCGAGTGAAGTTTACTAGTATAATTGTTTCTGGGCTTAGTAATCAAATAGGTTACATTTCCTTGAAATGCTGGTGATGTAACATTCAGTTTTTATTTTTATTAAGGTTGCAGAGATGGAAGCTATATTGCAAGGACATAATAATACAATGCCAGCTCGGGAAGTTCTTGTTGCCCTTGCTGAGAAGTTCAGGTGGGCATTGAGCAGTAGCCTACTGTGGCTTCTATAGAATTCAAATGCTCTTTTTGTGTTTTTTTAATAGGTTGGATTGAATGGTGAAAAAGGATAATTTGTTTATGTTCTTGTAGTGAATCAGTAGAACGGAAAGGGAAGATTGCTGTGCAAATGAAGCAAGTATGGTGGCTTCTGTTTTGTACTTCACCTTGATATGATAGTAGTGGTGTTTGGCTAATTATCATTATTGTTTCGTAGGTTTGGAATTGGTTCCAGAATAGACGATATGCTATCAGAGCAAAGACCACGAAGGCCCCTGGAAAGTTAGCCGTCTCTCCAGTTGTCCAAATTGAGTCAACTCCCGTGAGAAATGTGCCTCAAACCATTGTTGTTCCTGCTCCCGCACCAGTAGGTATTAAAAAAAATTGTTATGTCTTATAAGTTTTTAAATATTTTCATTTTCTTGTCCTGCCTTTTCTTTTTTCTTATTTGTTTGTTATTTTCTTATTGTTACAAAATCTATCCTAGTAGTAGAATGGTGTTTATCATTTCAAAACTTTTCCTCTTTTGGTTGCTAGTCGAGGGGAAGAGGTATACGTGGAGGCTTGGGAGCTTTTATGGCCTTTAATCTTCATTTTAAATTCTGTCCTTATGAATTACTATATAAAAAAAAAATCAAATTGCAAAGTGAGCTGCTAGCAAGTTCCCTGTATTTAAAAGATTCTACTCTGTACAAAGAGCAGTTAGGTGTAATTTTTTTAATGCCAGAGTTTATTGCGTGAGTATTGTTTTTTCAACTGGAACATATTGTTTATGGTATTGCAACAAAAAGTTAGTATGGTCTTGATATACCTTGTTCCATAAATCATAATATTATCGTAGTTAATTTCTCCAAATATATTTTAAAAAGAAAATTGAACCTATCCCAAGATGGTTCTCTATGCAAGCTTTCTCAGTCCTACGAGTCTCAAGTAGTAGAAATCCATGATATATTGTTTTTTCTTTAAATCATGGATTGACCGTGTTTATGCCCTATGAAGAACTATAATTTTTAGAATGACATGGTGTGAAGCTATGAAGCACAAATACTTTAATATGAATAGCGTGTGAACAAATTGGATGTGTGCAAACACTTATTGGACATGTGCTGAACACTTGCTACATGTTGGATGCTGGTGATATATGCCAGAGTCAAACAATTGTTGGACACTTGAACTTAAGTGTTCAATTTTTTGTTTGTTTGTTTGAAATAAGTGGACATGAAAAGAAGTATAAGAGAAAAAGAAGAAAAATTGAGAGAAAACATCAAATTTGTTTTTTATGCATATAAGTGGATAAGGATAATTGATTCTAGATTTTCTTTTCTAAGATGATTCACATTTAAACATGTTAAGTTTGTTTTTGGTCCTTTTTTTTTTTTTTTTGATAAAAGGTATTTGTATCGTTAAAACTAAAATGCAATTGCTAAGTACTCAAAGTATGTATCTTTTTTTTTTTTTGAGTTCAACAATATGTGGGGTTGAGAATCTGCAAAGTATGTATCTTATTGGCATCAACATATTTAATTTTTCATTCAATTTCGGTGCCAAATTCCAGGCGCTGCAAAGGGTGCTCCAGAAAATCCATTGTCGGAATTTGAAGCTAAATCTGGGAGGGATGGTGCATGGTTAGTATAGCTTGTCTACAAATATGGGAATTTTGGTTGAATTAGCTGGTCTCCATGCTTTAGGAGGATAAACTTCTTCATGATAGGTGTAGATGAACAATTGGAATTTCATACATACATACACTTTTGAATACACATGTTTTATATAAGAAATTAAAATAATTGATTCTTTTTAACTGTTCATATGTTCAGGTATGATGTTGCTACCTTTTTATCCCATAGATCTCTGGAAAGTGGTGACCCGGTAATTTTGCGCTCATTCCCTGGCATGCAAGTTATTATTTAAGGAAGCATTATGATTATGTTGCCTCTCTTTTTCTCTTCAACCTTTTTCTGTTCACTTATTCACGCATGAATTATTTATGCTTTTATCATTAAAAATGAACATGTAATTATTAAGCCAATTAAATCTTGGACAGCCACTTATTCTATTATAGGAAAATATTACAATATGTGGTCATACTCCAAGGGATAAAAATTCCACTGTTTTCTATCCCAACACTTAGGCCTAATGTCAAGGCCTCTGAATTCATTACTGTGGTCGTGGATTCAATATCTCTTGGATCACATTCTCAATCCTAAGGGCTACGAGTCCTCTATATAAGTATTTTATGATGTATCATTAGACCTGGTTTTAAACTAAAACAGAGTTTTTGGGTATTATAGAGAAGGAATTGCAACATTGTCTATTTTGACTCGTGAGAATTAGTCTTTCCCTGAATTTTTCTTCCCCCAATCCTTTTCTCCCTCCCTACCTTCGAGTATGCAATGTCGTATTTAATGTTAAGCAACAACACCTTATCTGGCCAATATTTTGGCAATTCCCTAAAATTGTCCAAGATCTGTATTTGATTATAACTCAAAAGTTTCTCCCTTTTTTTTTGGTACAACAAATGTAGGGTTAGAGATTTGATACTTGAGCTTTGAAGGAAGGAGAGAATTCCTTAATCGCCGGGTTGTGCTCATGATTTGTAAAGAAATCTGATGTTTTGATTTGTTCGGTTTCATCTGACTCCCTGTATTACCTAAAATTGTTGTTTATCAGGAAGTACTAGTTAGATTTGCTGGTTTTGGATCAGAGGAGGATGAGTGGGTTAATATTCGAAGGAACATTAGACCTCGTTCTCTACCTTGTGAATCATCAGAATGTGTGGCAGTTCTTCCAGGCGATCTCATCTTATGCTTTCAGGTAAAAGCTTTTATTTTCCCTTCTACAGACTTCCAGTACTTGAAGTGAGGCCTTTCCATCACTTTCTTGCAATCAATTCAGGATAACCTCTTGTACTAGGTCTGTCAATTTTGGACGTATATTTCATGACTACTTTGTAAAACCAGTCCCCTAAGTGGAGCACGCAATAATTTTTAACATTCTCACTGAAAAGCTCAACAGCAGCACACTTTACCAGTTGTTGTAGTGACACCCTTTTTTTTTGGAGAAATTTCACGATCTTCAAAATTTTCAGGAGGGTAAAGAGCAGGCACTTTACTTTGATGCCCATGTGCTTGATACACAAAGAAGAAGACATGATGTACGAGGTTGTCGCTGCAGGTTTTTGGTCCGTTATGATCACGATCAATCTGAGGTGTGTATCTTCTTCGGGTGCTTTTGATTATTTCTATTCAGTACTGTTCTCCTAGCCCCGACATCAACTTGGGGAGGGGGAGGGGTGCAATGAACACAAACATCACATTAACGTAACCATATATTTGTGTTGACATTGTTGGGAGTTTTGCATTGCACTAGAAATGATTCTCCTTTTCTGTATAATATTGTTTCGAGTTAATTTCACATGAGATGAAGACTTTAGCTCTTGATGTGGAGAAAAGTTGGAAATTAAGAACTTTGTTAATGGTTGCTGCTGTGAGTTCTCTTCTCAATTTAAAAAAAGTAATCCTCTTCTCTTTCTGTGGAGTTTGTAGGGAGCAGGCTGGGTAGCTGGTTTTCTTAGGGTTGATTGGTTCATTGTTATTTCAGTAACAAGCTAGACTTGTGTAATTGAATGCTTAAATATAGGACAAAACAGAATCAAATTAAAAGTTTCATCTCATGTCCTTCCGATAGTAGGTTAGATTTCAGCTCGAAGTGGAAAATAATAGTCAAGGATGTAATAACCTTTGATATTAGGTTTGTCCTAAAAAAATTATGATACATGCATTATACCAGCAAAAACTTGGAGAACCTACCAATATCATCAGGCAAAATATCTTTGTTTTGTTCATGATAGCATACAAACTATCTGTTTTTTTGTATTCTAATGATAATGATTATGTTTTTTTCTCTGATTCTAGCAAATTGATCGTAAAAAATGGCTATACGTTTTACTTGTTTATCTTCCTCTTTTTCTGTGTGGAGTGTGTCAATTTAATGATATATTCTGTGTCCACATATTGAACACTGCAGGAATTGTGATATTTACATAAACGTTTAACTTGAATCAGGCATTCAATGCTGTTTAGGATTCTATAATTGACTTGGCTTGCTCTAAATTAATGTTAGGAAATTGTTCAGTTGAGAAAGATTTGTCGTCGGCCCGAGACTGATTACAGGTTGCAACAGCTTCATGCTGTAAATGAAGCAGCATCGATCGAGCCCTCAAAGTCTGGCATGGATTCTGTACTGCTCAGCGGTCAGAGGATAAATTTCGAGGCAACACAAAGACCACTCAACAAGGATGCAACCATCGTTATACCAAATGCAAATGCCAATATAAATGTCCATGCCCAAACTAGTACTCAGGAAGCAAGGAATATAGAAACTAACAGTGCTCCAACCACATTCAACTCCGGTAATCCCGCAGGTAGCTCTGCGTTCTCGAGTGGTATCGTGACGAGCTCTGTTTCTGGTGGGTCGGCAGACAATGTGTCTGATGGGAAATTACTTAGTTGATTATGGAAAAAATTTTCCCCATCAGTCTAATTTTAACTGAACCTGTCAATTTAAAATTTTGCCTGACTCGTTTATTTAGGATGAGTAAATACCTAGCGAAGTCTTTTTTGTTCCATGTTTCAAAGTTATAGGTTCCCATCCACTTGCTCCGAGTGCTGAATGTTCTCGACGGATGAAAAATGGAGGAGTCGCGCCTCGATTGTAGTATCAAAACAGGTCAGAGGCATCATCTCTCTTGTTTTACACTTTCTTCTCTGCTCAGCCAAACATGGCTCTACACTTCACATGCAGACTCATGATATAGTTTACTGCTTAGTTTTCCCATAGAGCTTTGCTGACTACCAAGTTTTACTAACGATATCGTTACAGTCGAAAAAGAATGCTGTTCGAATTGTTGAATGCCATGTGAAAACTGGACTTGTTTGTGTACCTTTTGCTGAAGGGCAGTCAACTTAGTACATTACATGAAACTTCAAACATACATGCACATATTATCAATAGTAGTTTCTAAGGTTTTGGTCGTGCTTGTATTGATTCAAAAAAGCAAGATTACAACCCAAGATAAGATATCTCCAAGAGCCTTCTACCCGTTGTCACTGGTCGCCTGATCCAGATGATCGATCGACTAACGACTAATTAGCCGTTGGAGGGGAATTTCCACTTCTACCCTTTCTAACGTAAGTGTTAATGATTGGGGTCTAACATAGTTCTTTTATGATGGGTTTAGGATTGAGGACTGATTGAATTTAGGGACAGAGAATCCATTGAAAATTTGAATTTTCCCCTCTTGGTTTGTCTTTAAGATTTTGCAGCTTTCTTCTAATCCGTCCTCGAGAAAATTTCTGTTCTTAGGAAACTAGGTATGTAAGGATATGTTTGGGAGTGCTTTTGAATTAAGTTGATTTTGCAAAATTATTTAGTTAAAAATACTTTTTACCACCGAACCATTTTGATATTTGATTTTACATTCTTACGGTTGAAGTGCTTCAAGGTTGAGTGAAATATATACGATGTGAAATCTCATGATTCTAAGTGGTAGGGAGTAATAGTTATCCAAAAAAAAAAAAAAAAAAATCGACCCTTTGCTTTATGGAAAATTACAAAAGAAAGAACTTGCAAATAAATCGAGAAATTTGTCCAAACAAATATCGTATAGGCTAATATTAACAAAAAGAGTTGGCTAACACGACTGGAGTGGGATAGTTTGATGTATCTATTTAATTTTAAGATTATATAAAATCGAATTGACATTTATTTATTCGTCGAATTTGCTTCCTTCTATTTGGTTGGTTTGGTTTTAGACTTGTATTAAGGTTTAAGAATTAGTCGTGTTTCTTCAACATTCATACATGTTTCATTTTTACCCTAAAACTTTTGAAAATAGTCCTTAAATCTTGGGTAAAAAGTTATTTCAATCATTGTCGCATTATTTTGTAAATTTATTAATCGAAACCTACATGGTACATATTTTTATTCATTTACCTAATGAATTCATGTCTATTTGGGAAAATATTTTGAACCCATTATGTTGTATGTTAGTATTCTGATGTCGAGTTAAAAATGAATTTATATCTAGTTAAATAATTAGTATGAAATTAACACCAATAACTAAAATACGTTTTATGCAAAGTATAAAGATTAAAATAAAATATTGATTGAATTATACCAAACATCTCTAAACCTTGAGTTAAGTTTCAATTATGCTTTAAGAATTTGAAAAGTTTCATCTCAATTGAAGAGTTTTTCTATTAAAACAATGGATGTAAATTGACTCATGATATGTAAAAATTGAACGGTATAGATATATTTATGACTTCATTTTTATAAATTGTCATGACATGCGTAAAGATCAATTTTGTGAATGATGTTATAAATAATGTCAACAATATGTTTTGTGTTGAAATGAAGTGTAACAATGAAGTTAATTTTCTATATAGTTGAAAATGAGTTGTAAATGATGTCGTATATGTCTATTAATTTTTACACATTTTATTGTCATGTTAATTTTCGCCCGCCATTTTAACGTAGAAACACTTGAAGATTTTTTCTTAGAATAAAGACAAAGTTCAAGGATTAAAACGAAACTTTTCCTAGTCTAAGAACATAATTGAAATCTACCATAAAGTTATGAGTATTTTATAAAATTTAATATAAAATATTTGGAATTTGAGAGACTGAAATAAATTTGTTCACACAATATTTAAATCTTATAGTTAACCTCTTTTTTTTTTAGTTCAACGAATTTGAGGTGGGGAATTCGAACCTCTGACCTCTTGGTTGAGGGTACATGTCAATTACCATTGAGCTAGGCTCGTTTTGACTTAAATGTTAACCCGTTTAAATTACCAAAATGTTGAATTGAGTTGAGTCTCTTATGTTGGTGTTATTATTATTTTTTTTTTTTAAATTTTGTCCTCATATCTATAAAAAAATTTCAATTTCATTCTTTACATATTAGAATTTTTTCAATCAAGCCCTAGCTAGTAACTATCACTAAACCTCACAAAAATGATGTGTGAATTTAAGAAGAATATATCTTATTTGAGTCTAGTAACATTTTCAATGACTCTCTTCTTTTAAACACTAAGCTATTTGTTATCTACTTTTTTCAGAGAGGTTGTAGGTTCAAATTTCCCACTCACTTATAATGCAATATTCTAAAAAGGGTTATTTCAAGTTGGTTTATATATATAAACTAATATCTACTTCATCAAAACATATAGTACTTTAAACTCAATTAACAAAATATATTTTGTCAATTCAAGAATAGCTTCATCGATAAGGCAGATATTTGATATTACCATTTAAAAGATCAAGGTTCAATTACAAGTTTAGTTTATGGTTTCTAAAAAAAAAAAAAAAAGTTTAGTTCATAGACTTTCAGGGTTATGTCAATTTGGTCCATGAACTTTGAAAAGTATCAAATAGGTTCTCAAATTTTCAATTTTGTGCCGATAGGTTCCTGAACTTTAAAAAGTATCCAGTATGTACTTAAACTTTCACTTTTGTGTCTAATAGATCATTCAACTTTCAATTTCGCGTCTAATAAATTATTGACCTATTTAACATTTTTAAATATTGAAGCTATAGATACAAAATTGGAAGTTTAGCGTCCCAATAGTCATAAAATTCAATTTTATATCTAGGTTAGTTTTTAAAAATCTCTAATATGTGAGGAAATTCAAATTTGTGACAAAAGTTTAAGACCTATTGCATATTTTAATATCAGAAATTGGATATTAGAAATTTCAAATTTGTTTCAACAGAAAAAACTACTTTTAAAGTTTTAATCCAACAAAAAAGAAAAAAAAAAAAACAGTTAAGGGTTTTGAGTTCGTTCGAGTGGCGAAGTTTCATAAACCCATTTCTCCATCACTGCGCGGATGGAAATTCAGACACGTCCACCTTCTTCTCTCTCTCTCCAAATCTCCTTCTCTCTCTTCCGCCAAACTTCTTCTCTCTCTCCATCCGCCATTTCGCGATTCGATTTGCTCTCAACCAACAATGCGAGCTCTACTGCGATGTCGCAGCTCTCAATTCGATCGTGGATCGCCTTTTCTTGCTGGGTTTCGAAGCATCGTCACCACTTGCAGAGCCGTCGTTCTCCCCCGCTTCGGTGGTCCGGAGGTGCTCCAGCTCCGCCATGACGTGGAGGTCCCCAGTCTCAAGCCCAATGAGGTTCTTGTCCGCGCTCGTGCCGTTTCCGTCAACCCGCTTGATACCCGAGTGAGATTTCTTTGCATTAGAACTGATGGTCTTGAAGGCAATTGGTGTTTCTTCTTAATGGGTAGTATCGTGAATGAGTGCTTGTTTCTAAATTTCACTGTTCTTGGTAGTTTATAGCGAAGTGGTTGTTCTGATTCTGACTTTGATTTTGACTTGAGGTGGAACTTTTTGTTTTTTGGTTAAGTAATGCTACTAAAAGGGTTTCATCGATGGAGTATTTCAAGATTTGGGCAAAGAGAAGAAGAAAACCACGAGAATTTGACTGGGTGATTGTTGAACGTGATATTGGGTGGTCATGGTTGTATATGCTGTTATATGAACTCTGGTTATCAGTGGTGAAATCTTGATTGTCTATTTGATATTGAAACTTAAATGCATTTTAATTTTTGGGATTTTATCGTTTCCCAGATGCGATCGGGCTATGGTCGCTCAATATTTGAACCACTTTTGCCGGTCATTTTGGGCCGGGATATCAGTGGTGAAGTTGCGGCTGTTGGTTCTTCAGTTCGTTCAGTAAGTGTTGGAGAAGAAGTTTTTGGTGCTTTGCATCCGACTGCTGTGAGGGGTACTTACGCTGATTATGCAATACTTTCAGAAGATGAATTATGTGCTAAACCAGTATCATTTACACATGTGGTAATCATTGAAGTGCTTCGTGATTTCTGCTGAAGATTCTTTTACTATTCTTTTATGTTCCTCTTGATGTTGTGCATGTTATTATTCTAATAAATTATACTGTTCTTGTTTGGCCTACCTAATCAACTTATTCATCCTGAAAACTTTTGTGTGGCTGGAAGTTTCTATGTGGTTATGCTGTATGTTTCTTCTTCGACTTTTATTTGGGCAAGTTTGTTTGATACATTTAGATGCAACTCTCAAAACTTGAAATTTATATACCTATCAAAGCAGAGCAAAATGTAAGGAATCTTGTTAGGGGCATATTAATCATTAACTTGAAAGTTTATTTGAGTAGATATAGTTATAGATAGAGTTTGGGAGAGTTAGAGATTAGGCAAATACTGAATTATGAGTAGTGGGAGAGAACTAAGCCTCTTGAATACTTAGTATGCCTTTGTATGTTTTTCAAATTTGTTAGGGATACAAATAGTATGCTTCCATTATTTTCCCTTTCAAATTCTGCTTCCATCATAAATGACATAGTCCGGTCGAGCATCTAAAATTTCAAGATTATACAAAGAAATCTTTATTCTTCCAAAAGTTGTCAAATAGAAGACATTATCATTCAAATTTCAATTAAATGTTCAAATCACTGACTCTAATTAAGAAAATAACCCAGCAAACTACTAAATAAATAAACTAATAACTACTAAAAGCAATTAACAGGCTGGTTGAACAAAATTTAACAGAAAATTACAAAATTATACTTTTCCTACCACACGAAATCTCTCCCCTTTTCTTGAAGTTCAAAAGGTGGTGATGTAAGAAGGCAGCATGCAAGGAAGCCTGAAAGCAGCATGAATAAAATCTTCTTGATTTCTTGAGATTGTTCTAGCACTGAGTGATCTCTTCAGTCTTCCCTACGAATTATAGGGTTGCCAACTTGTAAAACTTCATCTCAGAAGCCCCTAGTCCTTTCTGAATTTTTCCTTGAACGTGTCCAAAATCACCAATGTCATCCGACTGGGTTTCACAAGCTACTTGAAACTTACTGTTTCAGCATTTCCCAAATGAATTCATAACCAAGCCATTCCTTCTGAAGAAATCTTTGAATGCTAAAATTCTCCAACTAATTGTGTATTTTGAACAGTTGCATAAATCATTGAAACACAAGAGATTTCATTGTTTGAGATGGTGCAAACGCTTTCATTCAATAATCTAAAGCTTTTTGAACTTATTCTTGACCAAGAAACATGACTGCCTAGCACAAAAATGATTTAGTCATGAGGTTCAATCGATTTTTATCCCATAAATGTAAGAAGTTATGGGATAAACCAAATTTCCATAATTAATGTAAAAATCAGCTTCAACTTCTTTTGTATAAATCTTGCATGAATCATGTCGAAGGAGTGATGACAGTGTTCCTTACATTCCTTTGATCTTTTCTTGAAGATTTTCATCCCACACAATAGTCGGATTTATTATTTACAATGGGTGGATAGTAAAGATTTTGGTCAGATTCTATTTTTCAAGGAATAAAGGTTTTGTTTATTGTGATCAAAGTTTGGTGGATGTCGTCAGTTTTTTCATGTAGAGATGAACCTTTCTGGTAGTCCCTAGGGGTTTATTATCTACTGATTGATATCAAATACAGTATCATGAAGTTTGTTATTGCAATCTTTGTCATTGAGGCTTTTCTGCCTTTGTTGGTTGGCACGCAGTTAGCTTTAGTCAGTAACATTGCTTTGATACCAAATGATACAGCCTAACATCTAATCTCTAAGATCATTCAAAGAAATTTTTACTCATTCAAAAGTTGTCAATTACAAAATGGTGTTTTAGTTAAACTTGTATAATTTGATAATGCCATGTGAATGGCTTAGAAGCACGTGAAATGTAAGCTAACCCAATAATGGAAGTTTCATAAGAGAATTGAGGCAGGCTATAATGAGGCAAACACAAGATATTCTTTCTATAGGAACTTAATTCATAACTATCATATATACAAGGTCTAGTATTGAAATAATTTTAGAGGTTTTTCTTGACTTTGTCTTTGTCAACAAACGACCTGTACTTCTATCTAAAGAGAATATCAACTAACTAATGAAGTAACTATGTTTTATAAGAAACAAAACTAGCAAAAGGACTATCATTTTCAGCTATAATCCAACAAACAGACTTAATACTACTAAAACCAAGTGATAAGCTGATCCAACAAACAACAAACTTGAACAAGAAAAATTATAAAGTTATCTATATCTTACTGTACTGTATCAAGCAATCTTCTAAAATGTAAAAGGGCTGTAATTTTCAGCTATAATCAAGGAAATAATGATTATTCCTTTTTGTATGTGTTAGGGAATGTATGGGTTGAGGTGTCGAGCATCGACTGTCCTTTGGATTATTTAAGTGAGAAGGTTTGGGAGGATGAGAATTTCTCCTTCCCAAATTGACTGAGAACATGACAGTGATTGGAGAAGAAATTAATCACTTGTTAGCACTATGATTATGGTTCTTAACCAGTTACTGTTAAAAGAGATGCTACTGCATGAACTAACCATTAAAATCTTGATTTTTGGTTGGTTAGATTTTGTTTAACTAAACCTAGTAGTACTGTCACTCTACAACTAGATTATATTTAGTTTCTTGGTTTTTCATTTCACATTGCTTTTTGTCCTACTCCTACCTAATAAAAAAGGAACATTCCCCGCTTTTTTACTTCATTTTGTAAATTTTTTGATCTATCAGGAAGCAAGTGCCATACCTTTTGCTGCATTGACTGCATGGCGGGCTCTAAAAAGTACTGCTAGAATCAAGGAGGGGTATGTTTACTGTGTTCTATTAGTTCCTATCTTTCGTCCTGACTGAATATCTTAACCTTCTCCGCAAGGCACATGTTTGAATTTTATTGAATTATGCTTTCCTTTTGGCACGTTTTCTAATATTCATGATAATTGTATTTCATTTTTGAATTACACGTTGATCTCACTATTCCCTGTATTGAAATCATATTAAATAATCTTTTTTATAATCTGCATTTCCTTTAACAGGATTCTTTCTGGATATTTTCCTTAAAACTGAATCTCCTTTGGTGGCAGGCAACGGGTATTAGTAATTGGCGGTGGAGGAGCTGTAGGTTCTACTGCAGTTCAGCTTTCAGTTGCTTCAGGCTGCCATGTTACAACTACTTGTGGAAGTCAAAGTATAGAAAAATTGCTAGCAGCAGGTGCTGAGCAAGCAATTGACTATACTACTGAGGTAGGTTCATACACTAGCCAGTCTGGTCCTAACCATTTTTATTTACCGGCTTGCCACTTTTATTGGATTTGAAAGAGGGTAGTTTGCATTTGGAAGCTGGGAGCTTGAATGATTTTTTTACATGAATGTTTATAGGGCATTGAATTCATAATAAAAGGGAAATTTGATGCCGTTTTGGATACAATTGGTGAGCCAGATACGGAAAGAATTGGCATCAATCTTTTGAATAAAGGTGGACACTATATGACACTTCAGGTATAGAGCTATAAGCTAACCAGTCTTTCTCGAAGTAATTGAAGTGCTCTTGGCATTCAGGTTTCTAATTGCCATTTGTTTAGGGCGAGGCTGCATCATTGACTGATAGATATGGGCTAGTTCTCGGGCTTCCAATTGCTACAAGCTTACTGGTGAAGAAACAGTTACAGTATAGACACTCTCATGAAATTGGTAATAATCGTGTTTCCTCCTGCTTGAACTTTCCCTATCACTTTATATGTGAATAAGGAGCGGCAGAATACATACCAGTAATATGGATAATATTTTAAACAACTTTAGTCTCCGAGTTTGATGTGCTGTTTCTTTCTTTCTTTCATTTTTTAAATCGTTTTCTTGAGCTTGAGTTGTTAAAAAGCAAGTTTGTAGAAGTTGATGAAGAGTCCTACTGTTGCCTTGTATCCAATACGCATCATATAATGTCCTAGATTCTGGAAACTGCATTTGTCTATTTGTGCACATTTTTCCACTGCAAATATAATTTTATAAATTATCTTAAACAGTGGAGTGCCATCCAATGCTTCAAGGTGAATCAGAGTCAGGAATATAAAACAAATACATAGATCAACTTTATGCTACTGTTGTTTAATTGTTGTTTCTGCTGTTCCTTTTGTTGTTTTAGCGTATTGGTGGACATACATGAGGGCGGATTCTGAAGGTTTAAACGAGATCAGGAGGCTATGTGAAGCGGAAAAACTGAAAATACCGGTCGAGAAAACGTTTCCCATCACACAAGTAAGAGAGGCTCATGAGGCGAAGGATATGAACCTCATTCCTGGTAAAGTGGTGCTAGAGCTCGATTGATGAAAATCCTTTGATATACTTGATATACCTATTTAAATCCTGTAAATAGGTTTTCTCAGCTTTTAGCATCGAAATTGGTTTGGAACTTTACAAGATGTGAAAGTTCTATACGTTGTAGATTTAGTTCGTTCAAAAAGAACTTCTATTTGGCCTGCTGTTAGACACTACAGCGTTCCTTAATCATGAATAAGAAATTTCATTTTTACTTTCATAATATTTTGGTATCATTGGATATGATATGATGGTAGAGCTCCCATGGATTGCTTAGAAAAAACTGCAATGAAATGTCAGAGGGAAAATGTAGCAGTGACTGTGACAATCATATGTTTCTGTTTGCCTTTTGAGTTAGTTTGAAATTTCTTTGTTGATTGAAGAGATATTTAGCTTACAATGTAAATTTGCTCAGTCTGAATTAACAAGTCGGGCTATGTTTGCTTAGAATACAAGTTTACTAATTATATGAAGTAAACTTGGTGAAACTTCAATTTCTTACTCCATGTTAAGGTAACTTCAACAAATCATAATCCTTCACACCAAACACTGGTCATGGGCCTTTCTTTTTTTTTTTTTTTTTTTTTTTTTTTTTTTTTTGAGTTCAACAATATTTCGGGTGGAGGGATTCAAACCCATGATCTCTTGGTCATAAACACATACTTTATGCCAGTTGAGCTATGCTCTTATTAGCACGTAGGTTTTATGTTTATTATCTCATTCATTTGTACAATTCAAACAAACTTTACCCAATTGTCATGCTCACAAAGTTTAACTAGTTATCATTTAGGAAAATTTCAAATATTTTTGCTATTTTCTAGATATACTTTTCAAATTGTTTTTGAGAGTGGTTTAAACATCGAGGTCTCATCTCTCATGTGAATAAGACTCAAATTAGAGTGGAATATTTATCTCATATTATCTCTATGAAAGTTCTTAATTCTAATTTAGATTTTTTTTAAAAAAAAAATCTTAGTGACTAAAGTGTCACTTTCGAAACCTCAACAACAAAAAAAAATGTATTTTGTTATAAAGAGAATTTTTATTTTTAATAAAATTAATATTTTGTCATATTTTGAAAATGTGTGCCTTTTAATATATATTTCATGTACTAAGTAGTTAACTTGACTCTGAAATAATAAAAACTTAAAAAAAAAAAAAAAAAAAAAAAAAAAGAATTTTCATTAAGAGAAAAGTCAATCATATATTTGAAATTCTCTGAATTTGTCTCGAGATCCCAAGATTGAAGGATAGAGGAGGACCAAGTGGATATCTTTAATCCTATCTTGGTCCATTGTGATCCTACCATGTTTTGTTGTGGTCTCTAATCAACGCCTATCAATTTCAAGATAATACAAACAACCAAAAAAGAAAAAAGAAAAAAAAAATCAGACACAACTAGAATTTAAGGCTTCGTTTGATAATCATTTGGTCTTTTATTTTTGGTTTTTGGAAATTATGCTTGTTTTCTCCTAAATTCCTTACCATGACTTTCATCCTAGTTAAGGTTGTATTTGAATTCCTAGCCAAATTTTAAAAACAAAAACAAGTTTTTGAAAACTATTTTTTTTTCTTTCCAAAATAGGACTTGGTTTTTGAAAACAAGGTAGAAGATTGGTACTAAAACCAAGAAACTTATAGGTAGAAGTATGTGTGTATAAACTTAACTTTCAAAAACCAAAAACCAAAAACCAAATGGTTATCAAACGGGACCTAAATCTTTGATCTCTTGGTCGATAATTTGTATCTTAAAAGTTAAACTATGCTCAAATTGACAACTGGTTTTCTAGTTTTTTTTAAACAACATGTGGGGGTGGGGGAACTCGAACCACATACCTCTTGATCGTTAATACAAGAGTTATGTTCATGTTGGCAGTTTTCTAGTTATTTTATTTATCCATACTAATGGTTCTCTACCTCTCAAATTTATTATGGGACACACATATATATATATATATATATATATATATATATATATATATATATTTTTAATAATATTTAGATTTATGAGAGTCATGATAAAGTATGGAGATTATAACAACAAGGCACAAGTGGAGATGCCTTCTAAGTCTTAATCTTTGTCTCCTTTATGTCTTTATCTCTCTTTATTTTTAAAGAGATAAGATAATCTATAATGGAGATTTCATATTTATTTTATTTTCTTTCCTTTTTTAATAGTAGTCATTTATTGCTTCTTAATCTATTTATTTGTTCTATCATAATTAAAATTAAACTTGTAGTTATTTTTTAAAAGAATTGAATTGGGATGTATAAATCTACTTTAATGTTATGATGAATTATATTTTCTTCTCAAATGTGGAAGAGAAGATTTCTCCCTTTGTAAGCCTTTGAGTTTATCTCTCAAATCTACTTTCTTAAAAGCAAAGAAAAAGTATTTATTTATTTATTTTTAAATGTGCAGAGATAATTCATATATATATATATATGAAAATTAATCTTGGTAAAAGAAAATCTTATAGATATAACATAATGTGTAGATGATGCATTCATACTTAGAATATCATGTTTAAATTATAAATTTAGTCCACAAACTTTTATGTTATTCTTATTTAGTCCATAAAATTTAAAAAGTTTCAATAATTTCTCTAAAATTTAAATTGTGATTTTATATAATCATGAAAATTAAATGATAGTGGAACATATTTATTGCACAAATATTGATTAATTTGACAAAATATGGTGGGACACATAACAAAAAGAAGTGGACAACTAAACATTAAGATTCTTTAACAATAAGGATTCAATTATTACATTTCAAAAAAGTACAAAGATTAAAGACAAAATAGTATTCTTTTCAAAAAAAAAAAAAAAAAAAATAGTATATTTAACCTGAAAAAAATCCTATTAATGGAAAATTTATGAACATTTATTTATTGTAGTCTTATTAAAAATGTCTTGATCTCTTGAAACATGAATGATTAGAAGCATAATTTTTTTGTTTAATTTATTAGAATATTAGTCAAATTATTATTAATAATAAATACAGGTCATATACTAACATGAAAGAATCTAGACCAATGAAACCAAACCAAAAGGCAAGTGTTTAAATAGAAGCCTTTTTCAATTTTCTCTCTATTTTTTTTTTTTTTTTAAGTTTAAATAAATGGGTATCTTTTAAAAAAGCCCTAATTATATTTTGGCATTAAATAAATGGGTTTAATAACTGCTTTTTATGGTAATTTTGTCAGCTTCTGTTGTGGGAAGTTGTATAATGTTTGGTCAAATAAAAAACCAAACTGCCCCTTGACTTGACCTTATTTCATTATTTTAATTATCATTATTTCACTTTCAAGTTTCTTTATAAAAAAAGAAAAGAAAAGAAAATTTTATTTTATTTTATTTTATTTATTTTTGTGTGGCCTATGATATTGGGCCAGGTTGGCCCATCATTCATTTATGTTGTAAGTGGTGATATGAGCATGTGAGTTGGAAGTTCCTTCCCTCACTTAGCCTACAAAATAGGGCAATGAATCCCCAAACATTTGATGCCTAAGGTCAGGTAGTTGAAGATTTTGATGGTGCCTTCCTTCAAAAGATTCTAGGATTTGGTCTCTTTGATTTCAAATTACTTTTTCTTTTCTTTTTTCTTTGATTTACCAAAATTAATCGATACACGACAAATATACCAGGTCTATATGTTCTTTCATTGTTAGTCAATTTGAATATAGCTTAACTGGTTGAAACAAAGGTCAAATGTTCAAATTCGAATCCTAATTTTTTTTTTTATTTCAACAAAAATTGGAGGTGCGAGAATTCAAACTTCTGACCTCTTGATCGAGAGTATATGCTAACTATTGCTGAGTTATGTCCACTTTGGCACCCTAAATTTTGTTAATTGTTATGTTGTATCAAATTTGATATTGATAAGAATCATTTTCAAGTTTGTTTTTTTTAAGACAAGAGGGCTAGAAATTTTTTTATTTTTTTTTTAAGTTCAACATGTGTGGGGTTAGGAGATTTGAATCTCTGGCTTCTTAATCAATGATATATATCTTAACTAGTTGAACTATGTTGAGATTGATCTTAGAAAACACGGTTTCTTTCTAGTTTTAGATTTTGTTTCATGTTTAAATAAGTGTTTGTTTTCTTTTGTTGAAAGTTTGTAAGGAATTTGGTTCAGTTGTGTGGGAATGAGAATGAAAGTTGATCTCTTGAATTTTTTTTTTAGTACATCAACATTTGGGGGGGATTCGAACCTCTCGACCCATGCCAATTACCGCTGAGCTAAGCTCGCTTTGGCTATTGAATTTCTTTGTTGGTGTTTATTACAAAGTCATGAATGATTTAGTGGGTCTCACTCTAGATTAAAGTTCAATTATTTTAGGTGAATCAATTTCCATATTTTTTAAAAAAAACTTTTTGAATGATTTTCATTTCCATCCTCTTAATTAGGTCAACAAAAACATTAATAGTATTAATTGCTACAATAAAGTATTCTATGCATGGACATTAATATCTTAGTTGATTGATATTTTTTTGACCAATTTGAACTTATTATTGAAACCCTAATTTAACCAACCGCGATATAATGATTGATGAGCCAAAAATTTGATGGAGATGATAAGTAGAATACATTTAAAGCTATATATTTTTCATTTATTCACATTTATTTGATTCAATTAACATACTCAATTAGACCATCCGTTAGCATAACGTGTCAAATCATCACTTATCAATTAATTTACTGTACGATGTCTAACATAGACTTACTAGAACTAAAATAAAAGGCTTAGATACATAATTAAGTTTTATTTTTTTTAAAAAAAAAAACCCACTAAATTCATGAACTAAATTTACAATTAACCCAATTATTTACAACTATTTTTTTTTATAATCCAATTATTTACAACTATAAAGTCGAATCAAAATTTCTAAATATAATATAAGATTTTCTTTTATATATATGTATTTATATATAGTTTTGTGCATCTTAGAACCATGTCCTAGAATTCAATGATTGAATTAGGGTTTCAATAAACCAATTAAAATAATTAAATGTTACCGTTGGTTCTCTTAAAAAAAAGGAGGGAATTATGATTGTGGATTGTTTAGAGAGAGGGAAAGGAAACAATTTGGTGTGAGTGGACACAGTGGATCAGAGCTCGGGCCATCGTTTTTCTGTCCCACGCGCTACAATGCGCGGTTCTCCATGTAATGCGTGGGACTCTGCCAATGCGCTTTTCAGTTTCACACCACTCTCTCCCACGCGCGTGACTCCCAACTTCTTTCTCTTTTTTTTTTTCTTTTTCTTTTTGGAAATAAGGAAATTCATTAAACAGAAAATAAAGTATAGTTAACATTTCTTTTTCCTTTTCTTATCTTAGTTTCATTTTCTCTCTAATATTTTAGTATTTTTTAAAAATTTAATTTCAATTGTTTAAAAAGTTTTAATTTAGTTATATTTTGTTTTTACCATATCCTTGGTTTATTGGTAGAAATTAAGACATCGAAATTTCTATTAATGATGAAATTTGAGGGGAACTATAAATTTGTTTAAAAAATAAAATGGCCTAGTTTTTCTTCTAATTTTTTGCAAATTCACTAAGTATTACGTCATGTAATAGACCAAATTTAATATTTACTAACATAAACTACGTCATTGAAAAATCTTACGACGAAATGACTAAATTGAAACTTTTTATATAATAGTAATTAAATTTAGAAAACACTAAAATATCAAAGATTAAAAGATGTATATTATATAATATCTCCTTTATTTTTTTTGGTCAAAATTTCAATTACTAAAAAAAAGTCAGATCAGAATTTAGAGATTGAAATGAAATACTCAACAACTAAAACATAATTTAAAAAAAAAAAAAAAAAAATCTTTCATTTATGTGATAATTAAAATTTAGATTAAATGATACGTTATTTTCTAAAATTGAGATACTATTATATTTTATAATTAAGATATTATTTAAACTATTTAAAAAGTGTGTTTTTTATGTAGCATAATAACACTGAGTTGACAATTTTTTATTTTCTTAATAGATTATTTTCTAAATTAGTTTGGTTTTTTTTTTTTTTTGAGTACTCTAAATTAGTTTGGTTGAGGAGTCAATTTTAACCCACTTCTATATACTTGAGTAAGTTCTCGAATTAATACATCTTTCGAAAAACTCAATTAATAATTAAAAGTAAACCACACAAAATTCAATTTAAAATAAAACGTTGAAACTTAACACCAAAATCTTCAAACTCAAAAAAAAAAAAAAAAAACAAAACAAAACAAAACAAAACTAAACTTAACTTCATCTAACCAGAAAAGGAAAAATTTTCTAGTAGTACGAATTTTTCATAGTACCTTATTCATTGTTTTCCATGAAATCGTGAAAGAATCATTTAAGAATGGTGTGAGACTCATGAAATAAAATATTGTATCATTAAATGAAATGTTGAATTGAAGATGTACTCATAGTAGTATAATTTTTTCCACAACAAAGCTTCATTTTCCATCACAATTAATAAAAATCAACACTCAAAATAGTTTGTTCAACATTCAAAAAAAAAAAAAAAAAAAAAAGTCATGCTCTGAAGTAATGATTTATTCTTAAACTTTAGTTTGTATCGTTTTAGTGCATGTACTTTCGAATTTGTAACGTTTTGGTTTTTATACGGTGAAAAATCTCATCAAGTGTGATTTTTTATAATATAACAACAATTTTACAACAAAGACTAAATCATTAAAATTTTGAAAGTAGAGAGACTAAATTGTTACCTTTCCATTTAACAGTAGATGAAACACGTGTAGGTACTCGTACTTAGCTAGAGTAGATTGCATTGGAGTTGGAGGTATAATCGTGCTGATTTGGAGAAATTGTCTTTTACTATCTAATCTATGTTATTTTGTTGTACCGTTTAAAAAAAACTCAATGATCATTTAGAAACCAATTTCAAACTTCAAGTTAATCAAAAATCAAATTCAAATCTCAAGATCACTTTTGAAATCTCCAATATCAAATATAAACTAAATTCAAATAGAAAAGTATTAGTTTTAAAAATTCAACCATCAAATAAAAATTAAGTTTTTAACCACCAAAGTATGCATTTTTTTTTTAAAAAAAAACACCAAACTATGCACATGTGGCAAAAAAAAAAAAGTATTGAAACCTGATATGCAATAGTTTTTGGTTTTTTTTTTTTTTTTGATAAAATATAGTTTTTGGTTTTTACACCTCATTAATCAACTAAAAACTCTAAAATCAATATTTTTTTCCAATAAAAAAAATAAAGAAAACAAAGAAAGAGAATCTAAAAAGAAGTAATAAATAAAATACATTTCCACTTTTTTTCCTTAAAAACAGCCCATAAAAACAATGGGTGATGATTACCACGCGCTCCAAGACGCGCGTGGAAAAGAACAAACCTCAGTCATCATTCTCATGCAGTGCACACGACGTCACGTGTGGTTTCGAGCTGCTTCTCTGTTTCACTCTCAGCTCCCATGTGATCCCACTTTCAGAAAAGCCCTCCAATTTCAACTTATTTACAACTCTGCCACTTTGTCGTTTTGGCCGAAAACGACCAGTGAAAAAAGGGGGTGTCCATAGAGCAAGAAAGGGACACCCACGTCTGAAAATTGATATTTCCAACACATTTTCTTTTTCCACTTTTTTTTTTTAAAAAAAATTATTTATTTCTTTTTTTTTTTCCCTCTTAATCCATATCTCTATTATCTGGCCACGTGTAACTTTCATGTGATCAAAGATTATGATCTTGAGTAATTTGTAAGATTCTTTTTGTAATTTTCTTTTGGAAAATTAATATTTGAAGTAAATTGGAGAAAATAAAATGATTTTTGTGGAAAATAAAATAGTCTCAAATTTTCTCTCATTCTTTTTAGTAACTAAACCAAACACCAAAAAAGACAATACAAAAGGTGATGTGAAAGTCATGGGTTTGCTTTTACCAATTATTCAAGGAGCTATCTCCCATCACTTTTTATCTCTTCAAACAAAATCCATACTTTTACTTTTATGACCTAATATACTATTTTCATCTCTCCAAAAATAAGATTTTTTTTTTTCTTCGTGTTCATATTGTTAGGGATAAATCCAACTGTCGACCTATATTCATTAGGAATGACAACATAGTTGGGTCGAACTAGGATGACTCAATCAGATAGTTAGAGAGGAATTTGGTCAAAGGTCCAGCTCAGCTGTGTCCTCCAACTCTGAGTGGGGAAGTTGAACCCTCATAGCATAGACACAACCTAGTTAGTATAGGTCGTTTTGTTAGAAGGTCAAGTCATGAGTCACCTCACTCACTGAAAATCGGAGTAGCACGACTATGTGAGGACGTATGAGAAAATAATCAATACAACCTCCTTCGTAAATAGGAGGAGCCTCCTCACTCATTAAATAAATAATTTAACTATTGCTCAATTCAACGCAGTTTGGATCTGACTTAAACATCGATGTTGGACAAGCACTAGACTGATGTGTAATTCTTTCATATTTGTATGCATCAACTTTTCTTCTCTTCATCTGGAGCACTCTCCAACTAGTAGCTTAGTTTGGTTATCCACCCAAGTTAAAATTCTATGTCAACTCATAATATATTGTTTAAAAAAGTTTTTTTTTAATTTTTTTTTTTTTATGTAGCATTTGGTTTTGGTGAATCACTTCAAACACTAACTATAAATTTGAATAAACACTAAAATTAATTGTTTTTAAAAGCTTAATTAAAAAAGTATCCATAAACCTATCAACAAATCACCCAAAATCAACCCACACAAATGTCACACCCTTACTATGGAAGTATATGAAAGTAGCCACAAAATTAACAACTAATACCAAATACCTAAACCCAACTTAAGAAACATTAGACAACTAGTTATAGTTGATTACCCACAAAACAACAAATCTTAAAAAATGAACCAAAAAGGGGAAGATATCGATTCTTACATCGAACTTGCTAAGTGTATCAATTTCGACCTTAAACTATCATTGTAATTTTTACCTCAACCTTGATTAAGCATTACAATTTTTATCCTTTCATAGTCTTTCATTTGAAACTTTGTCAATAAAATTATTCCCATATGTATTTAATGAATATAAAACCAACACTAGCTTACTTTTTGTTGAATTTGTGAATTAAACAAAATTATTCAATTATCAATTATTTCTATTAATTAGGCTGATTTTTTTTGAAAATGGGGAGATTTATACTTTACATTGTCTTAACATTAGTGGATGAATTTGTTGGAAATTGAACTTAGAGTAAAAATTATAATACACATTTAAATATGAGATTCAGTTTAGTGAAATTGAAAGTTTATGATGAAAAATTGACACAACTTTGATTTATCTTCATAAAAAAAAATAATTAATAGTTTATATTAATTCATTACTTATTTAACTCTCTTTATCATTAAATTGAATTCATAAAAAGAGCTTCTAAACCTTTGACAAATAACTATAAGTACATTTAATAATTAGTAAAATTACAGTAAATGAACATACAATTTGAAAAGAAAAAAACTTGGCTGCATACCGATATGTAGGGATCTCCCTGCATACCACCATTAAAATCTTGACAACTAGGAGAGATAAAAAAGTTTTCTCATTTTCTCCTTTCCTCTTTCTTAGTTGTAAGGAGATCCCTACATACCGGTATGCAACCAAGTTTTGTTCATTTGAAAATAGATAAACAAAATCTTCAAAACTAACATACATTTGCTAAAATACCCAAAAGAATAGTAAATTTAAGAACACACATACCTCTATTATTCTTATTATTCTCCTTATTCTTAGTTCTCTCCAATCTCTTTAATAAACTTTTTTCCCCAAAGGAGAAAAAGTATTTTTTTTTTCTTCCAAAGAAGTTTCTTTTCAAACCTTTATCAAAAGGGGAGGGGAAGAAAGATAGAGTGAAGGGCAATGAATAAGGTGATGAATTAAATTTGAAATAATCTAAATTTATTAAATAAATGCAATAGTCACCATACAATTTATTTTTATTTTTGGTTATTTTCTTTTTTCTTTTTTCTTTTTTATTTTTTTTTTTGTTTCTCTCTCTCTCATTGGTACGATTTATAAGAAAATATCACTATATTTTTTTGTTGGGAAGGCCTACATCGATATCCTTTTGTAGTAGGGAAAAAAAAAGTACTATTGTCGTAAAGTCTTACATTATTACTAATTAATTAAAAAGTTTTGGATTTAACTTTTAATGGGACTTTGCTTAAAAAAAAAAAAGAACTTTTAATGGGACTTGAATGATGCATGTGACCAAATATAATAGGCCATAGCTCTTAGAAAACAAGTTTAATTATGGTTCAAGATAAAATTTATTCAAATAGCAAAGATACTAAGATGTATATTTAACACTGGAATGAATTTACATTACTATTTTGATGGGTATTAAGAGAGATTGTGGGTTAAGTTCGTTCAAACTATACAACTTCATGTATGATTGGATCATGTTAGTTCACTCTGTTAAAATTAATTTTGAACCGAGTTTAGGACAAATTTGAGTATGCATAAAATTAGATACATATATTGATTAATTTATTAAAATTAGTCACGTAATATAGAAAAAGGATGAGATTGTTAAATTTACAAAGGTAAGACTTTTAACAAAAGAATTACAAAAATTTAAAATTTATAAAGATGAATAAACATACTTGAAGAAAGACATGGTAAATGTTTCGAAATAGGCTATACTAATAAAAACATTTGTACCAATTTTTAGAATATTTTGATATTTCACTTAATAAGTTATAAAATTAGTCACATATACTAATTTTATTAAGGAAAATATTTGGTTGTATACCAATATGTAGGGATCTCTTTACATACTACTATTAAAATGTTGACAATTAGGAAAGAGAAAAAAACTTTCTCATTTTCTACTGTTCTCCTTCTTAGTTGTCAAAATTTTAACGAGGTATCTCTACATACTATATTGTTCTTTTATTAAAACTAACCACAAAATGTTGCAAAATGGCAACATAATTCAAAAACTTATTATACCCAAATCTCGAAGTCAAAGGACAAAACATGCTGTTTAATCTTACTTTTGTTATTATTATTTTTTTTTCTTATTTTAGTCCAATAACAGGTGGGGTGAAAATTTGAAACTCTACCTTTTGATTGAGGATATATGTCAACGAGTCGAGTCAAGCTTCTTTATGTTTAGAGATTAAGTTATAATTTAACTATTTAATCAAATACTTAGCTAAGTTGAGCCATAGTAATAGATTCCTCACTTAGGAAATTTACCAATTTACTCCCTCAAAAATTTGTGGTAATTTTCAACTTAGTCCAATATGCCAGCAAAATTAGAGTGACAGCCCTCTCACTTTCCACTATTTTTGATACAGGACAAATTTCTTCACATTAGCCCCACTCTTTCTCTCTCTACTTTCTCTCTCTTCTGCAATCTGTAACACACAAAACCTATCTTCTCCTTTCAATCCCACTGTTTCAACAAAACCAAAATCCAACCCCAAATCCTTCCCACAGTTCTACCATGGCCGCCGCTGTTCACTGCTGAGAATCTCCATTTTCATGGATTCTGAGCGCCATTTTCGTACCACGAGCACCAACAGTACCACTTCAACCGCCACTGCCTCCAGCGAGCTCTTCATCTGCTTCACTTCTCGCTTCTCCTCTTCTTCTTCTTCCTCCATGAAGATCTCTTCCAAGTCCATTCTCAGTCCCGGCCGAGCCCGTGAGCCCTCCCAAATCTCCCTCTCCACTTCCCTCAGCCGCCGTCTTAAATCCAGCGGCAGCCTCAAGGGCGGCCAGGCCTCCCCGATGTTTCCGACCGGCGGGAAGAAAAGAGGCTGCGCGTTTGAGAATCCGGAGCCGTCGTCGCCGAAGGTTACCTGCATTGGACAGGTTAGGGTTAAGACGAAGAAGCAGGGGAAGAAGATGAGGGCCAGATCGCTGAAGCGGAGGAGTAATTCGGAGGCGAGTTTTCGGAAATCGGAGAGTGTTCATTCGCAGGTGAACGGTAATGACCAGCAATTCGTGACGAAACAGTCGTCGCATCATAATCAGCATCTTCTTCGTCAGAATAGTAATAGTAATGGCGGAAATGGTTTCCAGCAGGAGTGCCTGTCCCATCGGAACCAGCGGTGGGTGCATTTGCCGTTCACGATTTGCGAGGCGCTTAGGGCTTTTGGTGCTGAACTCAACTGCTTCTTGCCGTGTCATTCATCGTGTTCGAGCGATAGGGAGAATCACAATAAGGAATCAAAGCCGGCGGAGAGATCGTCGGAGAGTTCGTGCGGGACAGTGTTTGCGCGGTGGTTGGTTGCAGTGCAGGACGGCGACGGAAAAGGACGGGAGATCGAACTGGTGGTCGGAGACGAAGAAGCGCGAACGGAGAAGGAAAACGGAAGCCAGAGACGGCATGTTTTCGAGGGAATAGATTTCAAAGAGGAGAACGAAGTCGTGCAGGAAGAAGAATCGAGGATCAGCATTTGCATTCCGCCGAAGAATGCTTTGTTGCTAATGAGGTGCAGATCTGATCCAGTGAAAATGGCGGAGCTGGCGAAACGATTCTGTGAATCTCCTGCGCCAAAAGTGGACGAAGAAGACGAGGAAGAAGAAGAAGATGAAGAGAAGAATAAACAAAATGAAGCGAAAAGAGATGTGCCTGTGCTTACGCCTTTGACTGTAACTGTAACTAAGGAGGAAGAAGAAGAAGAAGAAGAAGAAGAAAAGAGAGTAGAGCTAAATGTGAAGCTTAAAAACGAGGAAAAAATGAGTGAAGAAGAATTTGTATCTGATGGCGAAATAGAAAACCAAGACGACGTTAATTTGGTTTTACAGGAAGAAGAAGACAATGAAGAAGAAGCCATAGAAATGGCTACAGAAAACGAAATCGATGTGCAGAAATTAGACATTACAGTAGTAAATCAGAGTCAAGAAGAACCAGCAGATGAAGAAAAAGAACAAGAAGAAGACGAGATCGATCAAGATACTCAGCAAGAGAAATCATCAGAAGAAACAATGCCGATTCCGATTACGATTCCCACCCACTGTGAACTCGAAATGGCTCAAGATGCACAGACGCTGGAATCAACCGAAGAAGACGAATCCAAGCTACCCCATGGAAACGAACAAGACCAGAAAAGAGAAGAAGATGATGACCAGAGAAGAGAACTTGAAGACGGCGAAAATGGCGAGAATCCCACATCGCCATCATTATCAGTAGAGACAGAACGAGTTTTAGAGGAAGAAGAAACTGAAGTTGATGGAAATTGGGAAGAAGAAGAAGAAGAAGAAGAAGAAGAAAGCAGAGGAAGGTCAACCGAAGAAGAAGTAAAAGAGACGACGACGAAAGCGACGGATGAAGGAATCGGACCCGACGCCCAAAACGACGTCGAAATGGGTCCAGAAGAGGAGGACCAGTCAAAGGAGCGAGAAACTCCGCCGCCGGAGCCGGAGAGAGAAACACAAACACAAACAGAAACAAAACCAGAGACCTCCGTCCTCCCAGATTGCTTGCTGTTGATGATGTACGAGCCGAAGCTATCAATGGAGGTATCAAAGGAGACATGGGTTTGCAGCACAGATTTCATAAGGTGCGTTCCGACGAGGGAGAAGAAGGCGGCCCCGCCACCGCCGCCGAAGAAGCGGGAGACGAAGCCGGCGGAGAACAACACGCAGGCGACGGCGGCGGTGCAGCCGGGGAGATGGTCGTGTTCGTTTCCGGCGGCGGCAGCGGCGGCGGCGATGATAGAGCAGAAGCTAGTGAGGGCGAAGGGGGGGTACGAGCCGTTTGTACTGACGAGGTGCAAGTCGGAGCCGATGAGGTCATCGGCTAAGCTGGCGCCAGACGCTTGCTTTTGGAAGGATAGGAAGCTTGAGCCGCACCGTCCGGCTACGTTCGGCGTCGGCGCGGCTGGAGTTGGATTTTGACCATTTCACCCCTCACAAGGTAAAAAGAAAAGAATGATAGAAAAAGGATAGGAATGTAAAAATAGGGCGGAGGTAGTAATTTGTATTTTTCCAGAAAAATGTATTTTGTAATTGTAGGTTTGCATAATTCTGCCTTTTTTTTCTCTCTCTCCATCTCTTGTTTTTTTTTTTCTTCCCGAATTTATTATAAAGGAAAATTAGTTTAAAGATTTATATAATCATAAATTTTACCTCAATTTGTTAATAAGTGTAAACTAGGAAAGGCTGAGTATAAACTAAATTGTTCTTGATGTTCTATGTAGTTGTTAATTTAGTTTTGTAAAAAATTACATTATAATTGGTTAATGGAAAATTGATGTGTTACTTATTGTTTTATTAATATATTTAGACACAAGCCAAATGAATTGTCCAAATGAGCATATCTTAGCGAGATAAAAGAGGTTAGATGATGTTGTTAAACTAAAATAAAAAAGAAAATAAATAAATTTTGTTCCTAAATATATTCCTATGTTGATAATAGACGAGTTGGATTTAATGTGTCTTTATGTGTTAAACAATGATTTAACGATGATATATTAAGTTTTTGTTTTTTTGTAGAATTTAATTGAAAATTTTGAATACTATAATGATATATAGAGAGAATTAATTAATAGATTAAAACCATTTTGTTTATTATTATTATTATTATTATTTTTTTTTTTTTTGAAAAAAACCATTTTGTTTATTTAGTCATTAAGGAAAAAAGATCTTAATTGAGAAGAGATTCTAATCTTTTTGGGATGCAAAGGGAACATTTTGAATAACTAAAAGAACTAATTGAATTAAATAATTTTCTAGATACTATAAAAGTTATTGAAAATAACAATTCATAAGTACAGTCCTTAATGTTTGATCATTTTGCTATATTCAATGTCACAACTTTTTTTTTTTTTTTTTTTTTTTTTTTTTTTTTTTTTTTATGCATAAACTCTAGATCATTAGATGAGGCTCTCCAATCTTGGACCCATATCAAACATTTTTTTTTTTTTTTTGAGTATATCAACATTTGGGGGTGGGGGGTTTCAATCCTCTGACCTCTTGGTCGAGAGTACATGTCAATTACCGTTGAGTTATGCTTGCTTTGACCCATATCATGCAATTTAGTAGATTTTGAAGGGTTTGTATGTAAACTTTAAATTTAAGGATAATAAGTGAACGTTGTAGAACAAGAACTTGTGGTCAATGGGCAAGTCTTGTCTAGCCAATAATTATATGTATTTGTGTAAAAAGTTGTATGAAATTAAGGTGACATTATTAGAGGAGGGATATGTTCCTAAAAACTAGAAATAGAATATATATCAAAATCCTCGCTCTAAAATTAACTAAAAAACAAAGGACTCTTGTAAATAAATAAATAAATAACAAAAATCAAAGAACTAAATATGAGAAATGATTTGTCCAATGGAAGAAAGTTGAAGATGTAACTTGTGAGTTGGGGTCCAATCTTTGGGTCACTTTTCTTATCCTCCAAAAACCATATGATTTTATTTTCCAAAAAAAAAAAAAGTATATGGTTAAATTATCTCTTTTATTTTTTTATTTTTATATTTTTTACATCAATGTCAATTTCATCTTTGTACTTTAGCGTACTAAATTACTAATCTCTATATTCTAATTAATAATTGGTATCAAATGCCATAGAAACTAGAGATTTTTTTTTTTAATTAAAAAAGAAATTATAATATTTTTTTAAAAAAATTTAAATATGTTTATATACATGTGCATTAATTTTTACTATATTTGTAATTTTTTAAAATCTATTTTATGATATCTAAAATAAATTATGCTAGATTTACCATTATCCTTAGAAATTAACATGCTGATGAGAGAATTCAATCACAAATCCATGTAAACTCTTGGCTTTGAGGTGATGAGCGAATACATTCGGTTGACCTATAAGAAGAATACTCACATCAGTGTGGTGCTATACTGCTATGCCTAACACGCTCTGATGCTTAAGTCAATCCTTAGACTGAAGTGGTGTTGAGTTGCATTAGGATAATATTGTCTATCTTGATTGGGTCCTAATATTTATAGAGTTCTCCATTGTCTCATGGCAGTAGGAATTACGCTCGTTGGTGGTGCATGCTTCTGCTTGATTCTTACCAGGTCTAGTAGGCTTCTTCATCTTTCCTCGACTCAATGAGCTCAATAAACCTCTTCATGGGTATTCTTCAATGTGATGTCCAAGTAGCTGTGGGATGCCTACATGGACCGTCGATCCTACTCTTAAGAGTTACACCAATGTGGAGTGAGAGAATTGACACAAATATAAAAAGTAAAAAACAAGAAGAAGAAAGTAAAGTGGAAGGTTTAACAAATGAGGATATATGATTTGGAGGTTAGCTCTTAGAAGCGCTTTGTTGAATAAAAGCTTCTGCCAAAGTGAAATGTGAAGGCATTGGAAAAGATTCCCAAGTTGTCAAACTAACCTCTTTTTCCCTGTTGGTTTCCTTTTGTCATTGTTGGTATCTTATCACAAAAAAATTTAGTGTCATCAACATGGAAAGAAATAAAGTTGTACATTTTTTTTTAAAAAAAGCAATAATTTGTACCTTTTTTTTTTTTTAGTTTTATAAATTAGTTTCCTTTTTAAACTTTTTTCTTTTGATATTTGTTTTGAAGAAATAGTCATAGAGAGAGAGTTACATGAGAATATCTTTACATAAAAAATGAAACTAAAGTACAACATCTAAAATATGATTTAGCATTTTGTTAAGAATTTAAACTAAAAAAATTAATGAATTTATCTTTAAATGGTTTTGATCTTTGATTATTATGAATAAAAAGGATCTTTCTTAATCCAAAAGATTTTTTACTCCTAAATTATCTAATTTGGTCAACTTAAATGGTTTGGAAATTTCTCATTACCTATTCTACAAAATAAAACTTTCATAGAGTTTCTAAATTTTATAACAATTAGTGTAGCAAGTCGAAATTGAAAAGATAGAATGAATAGTGTAGCCTGGTTCAATTTTGATACATATTATTGATTTCGACCGATTTGGTCTAATTTTGTTTAGTTTTGTTGGTTTCATTTGATTTTGATTGGTAAGTCAATTCGATCTTTTAAAATTTTAATTTTATTTATAGTTTTCGTTTTCTTTTAAATTGATTTGTCCGTTAAGTGTTAATTCAACGAAAGAAAAAGAAAAAGAAAAAGAAAAAAAATAAACAAACTTATATGTCTATACCCTCTACAAACAACAATTTTTGGGCAAACTAAATAAATTTTCCAAAATTCCAACAATAAAACGACATGTCAAAAAGTGTTCAAAAAATGCAATGAACTTTTTTCCATTTAGAAAAAAGTGCATAACATACCATGTTGTTGCTTCGCCTAAAATCACTTCTCTAACAAAAAAGCAACCTTGATTAAGATAGAAATCAAGTAAATTGAGAGTGCTCGTCGGGTGAGTTTGGCATGTTTATTAGTTTAAACACTTGAGAAAATATATTTTTTTTTCTTAAAATGCTTTTCATTAAAGTGATTTTAATTTAAAGATTTGTGTGTTTAGTTACCCCTTAAAATCGATTTTAACCCCAACTTTGTTTGGTTGCACAGAGTGATTCAACAAATTTCAAATTACCGTGAAGAGAAGAGAAGTTTTGAATTTGAGGACGATTATAGATTTCAATCTTCTTTTTATAATGTGAAGATTTTTTTGAGGGTGAATCACTTTCTAATCACTTTTTAAAATCACCTTAGACTAATTATTGAGAAAACGAATGTTAACCAATCTAATTATTTCAAAAATGATATTTTTTTTTGTTGCCAAATACTACAAACATTTTAGAAAACGTTTTCAACCTTTTCATAATCACTTACGAAGTCAATCCAAACACACACTCCTCCACATAAAGAGATTTGTGAGAGAATTTTTCAAATTTTGAAGTGCAATTCAAATGAAATATCTTTGCAGCTTCTGAATAATTCCTGTTGTGTTCTGAAGCAAAAGTCCCCACCCAAAAAAAAAAAAAAAAATGAAACAATTGCGTGGATGGCCCATTTTGAGAGGCCAAAATGAAAAGTGTTCCTACCTTTTCATAATAAGGATATATGTCATTTTGCTTATGTCATCATACGAGCAAAATTACCATTTTACTCTCTATATGAAAACACGCGTTCAAGGCATTTAAGAGTGAGAGGTTGGAGCGAGAGCGAGATTGGAGAGAGAGTGAAATATTGGAGAGAGTGAGAGTAGCAAGAGAGAGCAAGGTTATAATAGAGAGTAAAATGATAATTTTACTAGGATGCTGACGCAAGCAAAATGACATATATTCTTGTTTTGAAAAGGTGGAACATTTATCATTTCCGCCTATTTTAACGGGTCATCCGTACGAAAATCCCAAAAAAAAAAAATAATAAATAAGCACAAGTCTCTATGAGAAAACACAAACAATTCAAATGTGTAAAGAGTGCCTCTGCACCTTGGCAGAAAACAAACATATCTCACTACCTTGTAATTTGATTGCAGTCCTGAATTGCTTTTGCATTTTTACTTTTTCATGATTCCTACAGAGAGATTAAAGAAAGCCCCATGAATTTTAAAGAAAGCTCCTCAACCCACTGCAATGAGAGGTTCCTGACCTTAGGTCGAACCGTACGGTTAGGAGTGCGAGTCGAAACTGATCGATGGAATTGAGCGTCAGGTTTGACAACATATGTTGGTTGGTAATCAGTTGAATTGATTTTGGTTTGATGGTTTGTTAAGACAGTTTGAGTTTACAATAGTTGGCTTTGTTTATTTTCAAATCGTCTTAAATTAGAGGTCTTTTGTGTCCAATGGTGGTAAAAAGGACGAACGATAAACTCATATATCTAAAAAGTCATAAGTTTAAACTATGGCAGTCATTTATCTAAAATACAGAATGTCCTTTGAGTTACGTAACGCTACATGTCGTACAATCAGACATATGTCTTATACGATTTGTTGAACTACACGTAACTGGATCCAAACGCCTACGATAATAGAAAAATAATTGGAAGGAAAATTTCTTTGAATTTGGATGAATTTCCCAAAAGTCAAGATTTGTACTAAAAGAGAAGAAAAGTGTACAAACTTTCTTTCTTTGAAGGTGTCTCTTGAAAGAGAGGACAATAGTAGATCTTATAGATATGATTCTCAACACCACAAAAGCAGCAGCAACTTTCAATTATTACAACTATTCTTTTAATCTTCACTTCCATACCTCAGCTTTAGGCTCTCTTTAAGCACATCATTGGGAATGGAAGATCCTTAAATGACTTCTTCATGAATTATCTTATATGTTGTGACATGAGTCCATCCATCATTTCCATAAAGTATGCTACCTGCCATCCTGCATCACATGATTATATATTATATACAGTTTCAAAGTGATTTAGTGCAATGTTAAGAGGTGTTTTGGCTTAATGGGTTAAGTTCGTGTAATCTAATGTTACGAAGACGTACCTGTATTTAGTAGGTATGTCTTCTAATTCAAACTACAAATTTGTTAATTTCACGAGCTATACGAACCTAGACTTGTAAAAACTTACCTTTCATGTTAAAGTTTAACCTTTTTTTCTTTTTTTAATATGAATAACCGAACTTTCATTGAGAAAAAAAAAAGGATAGAATACAAGGACAGAAAAAGAAAAAC
Organism: Luffa aegyptiaca; assembly: GCA_017139565.1. NCBI lineage: Eukaryota > Viridiplantae > Streptophyta > Magnoliopsida > Cucurbitales > Cucurbitaceae > Luffa > Luffa aegyptiaca. Next base: position 5,908,390 of record CM029405.1, on the reverse strand, counting down.
CTAAAAAAGGAGGAGGCAGGCCAACTACAAAATGAGCCTCCAATCAAGTAAGATGAACCTACTAGGTAATTACAAAAAGATTTTGCACCAAAGCCGACAAAGAAACATGAAATTGAACAAGGGACCAAATGACACTCAGAGATGGCCAAAACCCTCGAAAAATTCTATTGTTCCTCTCTTTCCAAACACCAACCAAATGTCCCTGCAATTTTGCACCGTGCAAACAAGGATTGCATGAGCCCAATCTTCATAGGCCTAGGCTTATTAAAATTGAGCTTAGCATGCATCTACCTATGACACAATTCTTTGGTTCATGATTTAACTAAACTGAAAAATGGACAACAAATTTGATGCTTGCAATAACTCAATAACAAAGAAATTTTGCTGAATATGGACCTATACATTGTTCATCTAAGGTTTTATGTCAACAGAGCAGAGATGTATTCTGCAGATACTGCCTAATTATAGACTATCTTTTCTGTGTGTTTTTTAATTTTACCACATAGTGATCACAGATAACAAAGAGCTACCAGAAATGAAGAAGATGATATAAAAATTGCATGATCAAATCCAAGCAGATCACCTTTACAAATGGCTGTCAACACAGCCAAAATATGATCAGAGCAGATTCTCTTCTGTTACTGCAAATTACTTGAACTTTGATCATCGTTGCTGCTGTTTGATTCAGTGCTATCAAGGGTCGTTTCAACTGTTGAATTGGGTGGGCTAACTTGCTTATCACCTGTAGCTTTAGGTTCATCTTTGGAACCTTCTTCCATTACAGAGTTTATGGCCAACTGACCAGAGTAAAGGAATAAACCAACAGCATTAATTCCGAAAACAAATGTCGCAAGGTAGCATAATCCGTTCACAATAGTTCTGCAAAGAAGAAATACAAACTTGATCACTTAACTGCAAGCGATGTTGGAATAAGTTGAGGAAGTTACCTTATGGTTATTGTCAGCTGTCGAACCTAAAAGAGCAGAAAAACAATCGTTAAACGACATTCTGAGGTTGTATCGAGGTAAACTCCAGCAGAATATCAATCCAAAAAAGTTTCAAATTTTCTTGTTCGTTAATTTCATTGTCTGACATCCATCCTCCATTTATTAATGCAATGTACAAGATATTAATCAACTAGTTCTCCGAGTGAAAAAGAAGGAACACTTGTCCAACTATGTCTAGCTCAAATCATATCACTATTAGCTGTTTGGATGATGCAAATGAGAATAGATGATCCTCCCATAGTCGCATAAAAGAAATAGTGAAAACATATATAAAGATAAAGTAACCATGAGTGCATACCGAGAAGTTATCCGACATCGTCTGTCGATTCAGGGCAGCTTCAATGGTAGTGGTGAACTTATATAAGATCAGTGCAATAACACCGGCTGCTATTGCTCCCAAGAATGCTTGTATGGGTGATGGTGTTGACTTAGATTCAATTGGACCTGCACTAATTGCTTTTAAGCTATCCATTGCTTCCTCCTTCAAAGACTTCTTTACTCCAGCAGATCTAAATTTCTAAAATGGCCACATAAAGTCATTAAAGTTCAAAATGATTTTATGTTAAGAAGAGTAATCAACTGAAAAGATCTATAAATTCAATCCACTTAGAGGCCGGGTTAGAGAATTTCACTTTACAAAAGTGATGCCAGGACCAACATGGAATGAGTTCCAGGTAAAAGGTAGGTTAAAAAAAAAATCCATTGAAGGGAAATTTTGACTTCTAGCAAAGGAAAAAAAAAGTTCAACATAAAGGATAGGGACAAAACAAAAATACTACGAAAAGATTTTAAAATCATCACAAACCCCCCTTTTTCTTTTCTATCGCAATTTCTGGATTATTATATGATGATTTTTTAACTTTCCATATATATAGACTTCTCATTGAATTGGTGAAAATTTACAATAATAATCCTTTTTTATTAAAAAAAAAGAAAGTATCCCAGTTAATGTTTGGAATTATAGTCACGAAAAGAACTCGACAGTGAACACTTAGGGGAAGAGGATCCATGGTATTATTCTGCTAGGTCGACCCTCTACTCAAAATCTAAGACAGTTCCCTTCGAACATTCTCTGATCCACCCTTTCCTCCCAACCTTACAGCCAACATATTATGATTCCAGAATCTAAATATATCATTCAAAGATGTTTCAGTAATAAGAAAAAATGCAACTAGCAAGTACAAATGTTTAAGCCCAAGTTCTAATATTTCAAACTCCAAAAGGTTAAGCCGCTTATAAGAAGTAAAAGAGAAGAAACGTCATGTTGCATTTATAACATAAATAATCTATGTTAAAAACCAGAAACTAGACCTAAAACGTAACTGGATAGGTTAAAATATATTTAATATTTAATTTATATTCTTTTTTTTTTTTTTGACAATATGGAGGAGGGGGATTTGAACCACAGACCTCGTGGTTATCCGTACAACTTTATGCCAATTGAGCTATGCTCTTGTTGGCATGTCTAATTTATATTCTTAAAACTCTCTTTACATGCAAGCTTGAATATTAATTTGACTTAAGAAACCCAACATGTGATCTATTATATATCAATTGGGAAGAAAATAACATTGTAGGCTCTGATACCTTGTCAAACTATTGGAAAGTTGATAGGTTAGAATATATTCCCAACAATTAATGGATGAAAACCTAGCTCGCCCCAATTGCCATTGGATAGATTTTACTTTTTAAATCAATTGTTTCAGTGAATTGCAATGAGGTATGGACAGTCATGAAAATTACTACCACCACAATCAATTATCCCCCACCCAATACTTTTAGCTTCTTTGTAACTGATATGACTTCCTTACGAGCCAAAAAAGAGCCCAGAAGGTAATGCAGAATAAACAAACAGCTCTTAGATCTAGCCAACCATGGCCGGTCACTATATCAGATGACTTTGGCTTGTTCATCCTTCAGAATTCATTAAACTATCCTACTTTCCACTAGAATGAGAATACATAAGACCAAGCAAACCACAACAATTTCGATCACTGAGTTCAACCATCCAGTGAATGACTCAACCACTGCAGGAAGCTTCTATGAGGAATTTCTTCAAACATATAGCATGCAAAAAGAATAAGGCAAAGGAAGAAGAATCAGCAAAACCCCAATTCATTTCTAGGCTGAAAAATCACAAAATCGTGTAAACGAAAGAGTTAAAGAGAAATGTAGTAAACAGTACCAGCTCTTTGGCCCGCTTGGCACGGCGGCGGAGGGAGCGAAAGAGGAAGATGGAGATGGCCCCCGTAAGCAGAACACTGGTAGCAACTTGGAGAGAAGAAGGGTCGTCAGTTGTAGCAAAAATGGAGGGTGGGAGCTCGATTGGGCCATCGTCATCATCAAAAGAGGCGCTGGCCTCTGAGAGCTCAGAGAATTGGGGAAAGCAAGAGCATTGGCGAGTTCTGAGTGGAGAAACAGAGTGGAAGGAAATGGGTCTGTGAAGAGAGGAGAAGGTTGGAGGAGAGAGAAAGAGTTTGTGGGTTGGAGAGAGAGTGAAAGGGAAGTTGGAAGAGAGAAAGTTGAGGGTCTGCAACATTTGGCCTATGGGGTTTTGGTGGATTGGGAGCCTGCAAGTTTGGAGATGGGATTGGGGAAGAAAGATTTCTCATTTTGCCAAAATATCCACTGCCATGCATTTGATTTTCCAAGCTCTCTCTCTCTCCAACCTTTCTAAAAGATATTTTCTTTTTTCTTTTCCTATGGATTAAAATAGGCTCAATTATAAAAAAAATACCCACTTTCAAAAAAATTAAAAAAATACCCTTATTGAAAGATACTTCTTCTTTTTTGTCTCTCTCACCGTAAATTCTTGCATTAATTTTCATGGAGGAAGAATTTACGGTTAGAGGAAGAAAAAAGAAGAAGCATTTTTCAATAAGGGTATTTTTTAATTTTTTTTTAAAATTCAAGGGTATTTTTTAAACAAAAACTTTAACGGTTTCCATCCAAAAATTAACGGCAAGGATATTTTTGAAACATTTTTCAAAGTTCAGGGGTATTTTTGAAACTTTTCAAAGTTCAGAGGCATTTTTGAAACAAACCCCATAGTTCAGGGGTATTTTTTATAATTTAGCCATTAAAATATCATTTTAGTCTTTATACTTTGCGACTCTTTTTTTTAAAAAAAAAATGCATTAAAAACTCAATCATCCGAATTTACACCATTCCTATCCTCATTTACGGTAGATGACAACTAAGAGGGAAAATTAGAAAGCAGTGCGCTGCTTGCTGCATTGCACGACCAATATCGTGGAAAAAGAGATGATGTCCATCCTAAGCCACCCAATCTGATATCGTCTTTCCAAGCGACTTTGGGACTTGTTTCATTTTAGTTCATGTACTTTTAAATGTCAAGTTGGCCTATTCAATGTATCTCAAAATTAGTCCAAATTTGTAAGCCTTTCATTCATGAATTTGAATGAAGTTTTCATTTTTCAATATTTTCTATTTAAGATTTTTGTGAATACGGACCCTTACTCAAGATAATTTTATAAATTGAAACTTTAACAATTTCTTGATTTTTTTTTTTTTTTTTTTTTGAGAAAATAAACATTCATTGAATCAAGAAAGACCCTCAAGGGCTACAAACATATGACGCTCTTGGAGCGACAAACTATTTATCTAAACAGGATAATTTCCTACCCACAATTGTGGTAGAGACTAAAGACCCTCCCGAGCCAACTTATGTGCTAACATATTAAACCTTCGACTCACATGGCCAAAGGTCACTTTATCAAAAAAAATTTGAAGTGACCTTATATCCCACATGGTCGTAGCAATGCTCGACTCACATTCAACCTCCTCTCCAATTATCGTTATCATAGACAAAGAGTCTGACACAACTGTGAGACTATGCACATCCAGAGACCATGCTAATCGAAGACCCTCAAGTATTGCTACTGATTCGGCTCCTAACACAGAATTACATTCTTGAGACGACGTTTTCATGGTCGCCCTTAGATTTCCGTGTCTATCTCTGAGCACCAGCCCAATGCCACTGGGTCCAGTAGAGGCAATATTTGCGGCGTCTGTATGTAGAATTATCTTCTCCCCTGCCTCGATCATCTGACGCACGTCCTCCAAGGATTGTGAATTAGCCCCTCCCTTAGGATTGGCCATCCTAAATTCTGATAAGTAATCAATTACCCATTCGCATCGAGCCTCTGGACTAGGGACATAAAGATTATGAACCATGCAGTTTCTGTCATTCCAAATTGCCCAGGCACCTACACATAGGAGTTCAAAATCATTCCCCTGAAAACAATCAAAACTCAACCATCGATCTTTAATATCCATATGATTCTGCTGACTAACATTCACCTATGGACTTAGGATTTTCCACACTTCCCTAGCCCTAGAACACCAAAACAGTGCATGATCTGTGGTTTCCCTCTCCTCCTGACAGACAGGGCAATTTCCGAACATGATATTAATATATATATATATATTATCAAAATATGACTTTATTTGGAATCCACATGAAATATTAAATGTAATATAATTGAGGAGTCTTCCACTTGGTCATAACTTCTTTATCCTTTACTAACCATTAGTAAGAAGTGAAGGATCTCAAATGAGAGAGAGATAAGAAAGTGAAAGAGATCAACAGAGAGACATGTTTCTTGTAGTTGTCAAAACAAGAAAATTTTCTAAAAAATTAGAGTTTTCTTTTTACGACGAAAAAGGGGAAAGGTTTCAAATTTGAATTGAAGGGACAATGAAAATAGTTATTTTTGTCATATTAGTATTAAAATCAACAAAATAATATCGTATTATCCTTCTCTTCAAGTGACTAAACAAAAATCAAAATCACTATTTTAGACTAAAAAAAGGGTAACATTTTTTAAATTTAAAGGACCAAACAAGACTGTTTCAAAAAATTCAGGAATTTAAAATATATTTATCCAAAATAAATTTTGTTCACCTCTACAATGATTAATTAACTAATAAAAAAATAAAATAAAATCTAGATAATAAATAAATAACTCTCATTTTGCCTATCTTATCCTCATGTACAAAAATAAATCCAATGAATCTTATTTCCAAATGTCACATTCCAATTTTCACTTTTCCCTTTTTGATGAAAGGCAGATGATGAAGAGGCCCAATTTCCAATGCAAACAACTTCCTCAAATTTGAAGCAAACATTTTGTAGCTTCAAACAGACAAACATGTTTGCAATTTACAAACATTTCATTGAGCCCATTTTCTCTTTGTTTGTTGGTGAAATATGTGACAATTTCTATATTTTGCTCTTCTCAAAGCTCGTTCAAATGTTTGTCCTTCACCTTTTACTGTAGTTTCTCCAATAAAATGAACTTCATTTGGACTCCAATCCAATTTGGATTCGAGTTTTGGGTGCCTGCAAATTTAGCATAATAGACACAAAATGTTATAAAATTAGCCGTTGGAAAAATAAAATTTTAAATAAAACAATAGATTATAATTGATCGTCTATTAATAATTTTTTAATTAAAATACTATTTCAGTCCATGTACTTTGAAATTCCTTCTATTTTAGTCTTTGTACTTCTATTTATCCAAATTAGTCACCATACTTTTAGTCAATCTTAAAATGAGTCCCTAGCGAAGTAGTTGGCTGCATACCGGTATGTAAGGATCTCTCTACATACTCTATTAAAATCTTGACAACTAAGAAAGAGAAAGGTAAAAAATGAGAACTTTTTTTATCTCTTCCTAGTTGTCAACACTTTAATGCCAGTGCCCAGCCAGGTATTTTTCATTTTGAAAATATATTCACAATGTTTTTTTTTTAATGAAAATTATTATTATTTTGACAAGTTAGATAAGAGTTAGTTTCAAACCAACGATGAAGACTAATTTTAAGATTTATTGAATGTATCGGGACTAAATTTTGGACATTTGAAAGTACATGGACTAAAATCGGATGAGTCCCAAAGTATAGGACCAAAATGATGTTGTAACCTAAATTTTTAGAAAATGCTATATTTGACTTTAAAAAATGGGGCAACCTAGGCAAATTTCCCATGACATGGTATGTTCAAAAGCTCTCACCATTTTTAGTGCACATTAGAAGCAACAGCTCTAGCCCAAAACTTGATTTGTTGTTTCATGTCTTCTGCAGATTTTCTAGTGTCCCATTTTGGAATTGGAGGAAGAAGATGATTTTGGAGCACCCAAGCCTCAGAAAGATAAGGCCTTCTAGTCCTTTCACTCTCCAACTCTTCCTCCTTTTTCTCTCTCAACCCTGGAATTATGTCAACCATTGTTGGGTTTATATCTTTTTTGTCAAATGTGAATCCCAAGTCCTTGAAACCTTGCAATTCTTCTGATTCAAGTTCACTTTGGCTTCTTCTTCTCCTCATTTGGATGAGAAATTGGTGCCACATTTCGTCGTTGCTCGTTGGGATTCGACACATCGGGAGGCTGAAGTTCTTTTCAAGAATCTGTGAATAAGCACCAAATATTATTGAAAGAAGAATACAACAAATGAAGTTTATTTTAGTCATGATATCCTTAAGGAGAATGTATCATGTTTAACTCATTTCAGACATTCAAACGTTTGAGTAAAGATAAGTGGAATGTTAAAGGTTCCACTTCTTGCATAATGCTCGTTTCTAACACCTATGGTTTGAGTCTAGGACTTTGGAGAGTCACTCTATGCATCCCAAGCCTTATCACAATGTAATCTTTTCACAATCACATCAGGGCTCAAACATTAGTATACAGCTCAACATATGGATTGAATTACATTGCAAATGTTTGAATTTAAGACTCCTTGTTATGATACTATGTTCAACCATTCTCTAGTTATGTTTAGTGTTTACTCTAAACCATTAGCAAGCTCGAATGTCATTCAAGCACACGTGAAGAATGATATGAGATAGTTGAAACAGAACAACATTTTTGCAATACCTCTTGTCTTGTGGGAAAGAATTCAGAAAGGTTTGGTTGAGTAGAGTTTCTGATTCTAGCAGCAGCTTCCTTTTCTCCAAATCCTTTTTCCCTCCCTATACATGGTGGCAAAGATGGTGTTCTTAGCAGATTACCATGCCGTGGTTTCCTTGCCGATTTGCTCCTCCGAGTGCTGCCGCTTTCTTTGCTGCGAGTTCCTTCTTCTTTCCTCTCTACATAAGGTGGCTTGGCAGGTTTTTGAAGCAAACCATGCTCTAACAATGGCCTGGAACCATTCCCTTTCTCTCGAATACCTTCTTCTCGTTCCACACGGGACGGTAAGGATGGCGTTCGGAGCAGACTCCGACGTTTACCGCCGTCATTTCTCGGTGTAACATCCATATCCAAAGCAGACAAGCAGGCATTATCAGCAGGACTTCCAACAAACACACCATTCTCTGATGATGGCCTAGAATCATTTCCTTTCTCTTGAATTCCTTCCTCTCGGTCCACACGGGACGGTAACGACGGCATTCGAAGAAGATTCTTACGTCCATCACCACCATTTCCGGGCGAAACATCCATGTCCAAAGCAGATGAGCAAGCATCATCAGCAGGACTTTCAACAAGCACACCATGCTCTAACAATGGCCTAGAACCATCTCCTTTCTCTCGAATTCCTTCCCCTCGATCCATACGGCACGGCAACGACGGCGTTCGGAGCAGATTCCGACGTTTAGCACCACCATTCCCAAACGAAACAGCCCCATCCAAAGCAGATGAGCAGACATCAGCAGCAGGACTTTCAACAAACACCTGGTGGGCAACTTCAGAAAGACAAGGATCAGAGTGGGAGGCGGACAAAATCCTGGGCTTCCTCGTAATAAGCAGATTATCAAAGAACCAACAGAGGTCTAAAAGATCGAAAGGTTCATGAATCCGAGGCTGATTGCTTGAAGGAGAAGAATGAAGGGAGGCATGGATAGGGTCCATGGCAGCAAAGTTTGAGCAGAGAAAATGATGAGAGAGTTGGAGGAATTGGGCAGCTGGGAATTGGAGTTGCCATCATGATTTCTTCTGAAAACGCCATTATATGATTAGATGATGAGCAGAAGCAGAGGAGAAGGCCATGTGAGATTGTGTAACATGCGCTGTCCTTTGATCTCCAACCACAATATATTATATATGTGTTCCAACAGTCCTTTGTGTTGGAAGGAATATTTTTTTCCTTTATTTTTCACTTCATGACAACATTAGCTATTAGACACATTTTTGTCACATTATCATACTTTTATATCTATATTTATATATATTTAAGGTGACATGGATATGTGATTTTGGGTCGATGTGAAGGACTAGCGTCGTGACTTTTGAAGTGAGAAAATTTGAAATTTGGATTGATAACAGAGAGATCAGATAGATACATTTATTTTTATTTTTATTTTTTTTGACAATATGAGGTGGGGGGATTTGAACCATAGATCTAGTGGTTATCAGTACAACTTTATGCCAGTTGAACTATGTTATTGTTGGCCACATAGATACATTTATGTAGTGTGCATATATAGCAAACACTTTTCATATACTTTTTTTTTTTTAAATTTCATGGATTTTGTCTCTTTTTTATTTCTATTCGGATAGTCTACTTAAGTTTGTATGTGTTCTTTACCATTTTTAAACTTATATTTATTGTGTATTATTATGTGTATTCTTTTACTTTATAATATGAGTCTTACAATGAATATAAGAAAAAAAAAAGGTGATTTGGTTTATTGGTTAAATTTGAATAGGTATGTGTAGTCAAGTCTACATTTAGTATATGCAACTAAAATTTTAGAGAACAATAGAACGGGAGACCATGAACAATAGCATGGCTTGACTGTTATAAAGCTAGTATCCTGACCAAAAAGTCAAAGGTTCAATCCCTCACCCCTACATGTTGTAAAAAAAAAAAAAAAATCATTTGTGTATTGATGGTTGATAATGAGAGATAGGTTTTCTTTTCTTTTTTTTTTTAATTATTATTATTATTATTTACTTTTTGTGTTTTAGAAGAAAAATGAAGTGAAAATAATCTTTTGAGTTATGATACAGTAACGCTTAACTAGTTGAACTATGATCAAATTGAAACAAACACAGTGTTTTTCAAACTAGATCTCAAAAACTTCCAATAATATAATATTTCAAGGACTAAACTCTAGTTTAAGCAAACTCATATTATAATCAAACATTTCCTTCACGATTTTCTATAACCAATGATTTAATCAGTATTAAAATACATCTCTCTTCTCATTTTTCAACGACACATCGATATTTTATCGTCGAGGAGGGATAATGAAGAAGAATAGTATTGAGAAATATGTATTATATTGTTGTTATATGCAATTTTCTCATAATATAATCTCTTAGATAGAGAATAAAAAAAGGTAGCATTGAAGGCCTACAGCCATAGAAGGGAAGAAGACAGGTTCATTACAGCACACTCCCATGTGAGGCCTCCTTTCAATATGAAAACAATCTTATCCATATTAATATTTGTGTGACAGCTATGTTTCCTTATTTATACACTTAAAAAAGGGTTTTTTTATTTCCTCTTCTTATTATTAAATTTCTTTTTTTAGTAATTTTAAGGTGTTATTAGAATGATGAAGAATGTTTTTAAGTTGTTATTATTATTATCACTTTTTTTTTTCTTTCTTGAGCATATTGTTATCATTGAGGATTAAATGACACTCGGGTCAAGAGTTGTGATTGTGAGTAGTATAAAGGTTATGAAGCTTTAGTTGAGATAAGATATGTAAGACTCTTTGAGCAATCTTTTCGAAGGTGAGACACCTTTGTGAGGAATTAAGTATTGGGACCTCTAAAGTGAGTATAATTTAGCAATAATTGATATGTACTCCTTTTCTTGTGGTCGGAAGTTACATTCTCATACCCCATGTATAAGAAAAAAAACACGGTCAAATTTCTCAAGACATTTTGTATGAGATTGGGCTTAATATTTGGGCTTCAACATGGATCTCATTTCTCTATGGGCCTACTAAAATGAAGTTGAAGTTTAGAGAAGGGCTATTTACAATCCATTTTTTAGAGTTTTGAGATGAAATAGGCACAAACTTAAAAGTTCAGGGATCTCTTAGACACTTTTAAAGTTCAGATGTCAAATAGACATAAATCTAAAAGTTTAGGAACTAAATTTGTAATTTAACGTAGATTTTTTTTAAGTTTCTTCAATTTGTTAGCTAGATGATCACTTAATTTTCTTGTGTCTTATTCATGTGTTAATGGATAAGAATATCTCTCATTCTTTCTTCCAAAGCAAAAACAACTCTTTAAAGCCAACAAGAGCTTAGCTCAGCTGGCATCAAGTTGTACTGATAACCACAAGGTCTGTGGTTCGAACCCCCCTCCTCACATATTGTCAAAAAAAAAAAAAAAAAAAACTCTTTAAAGTTTCAATTGTTCGATCTTGAATTTTAAGGCATGACACTTTTATTTTTTAGGTGTCAAAGAAACTCGTCACATTGGTTATATAGTATTCAAATTTTTCAATCAAATCAATAATCTATAACATTTGTGATGCTTTGTCAAAGTGAACATAATTTAGTAGTTATTGGCATGTAATCTCGACCAAGAAATTTGAGGTTCGAATCTTTTCCCTTACAAATATTGTTGAACTAAAAAAAACATTTGTAATGTCTTGAAAATGTATATAGAGATGAAGATTTCAATATTCTAACCTTAATGGTCAAAACTATTGTAATATTTCAACCAATTGAAATATGTGTTTAGATTGACAAAGATAATTAACTTTTTAAACGAGGTACTAAAAGTGAGATAGATATTTGAGATCCAAGAGATTAAATCAGCTCATGATAGAAAAATTAAATATATTTTTTAAATTTTAAATGTCACATAATTATTTCTCTCTTCAATTTCAGCATCACTAGCACTATTATCATCGAGTTGGAATTTATTGAAACTCTTTTTGAAATATTTAAAACTAAAAGATAAAATTTTTAAATAGTATGTATAATTTCCTAGTCCTTCATTTACAACTATACATATTATTAACATTTAAAATTAGTAGGATCTTCAAAGTAAATTAATAAAAAAAAAAATGTAGCATTATAAATGAAAGTAGTATAAAAGCATACCAACTACCATAGTATTAGATATTTTCTTCAAGTTAAATGGAAGTTTGTGGTAATGATAAAGCTGCCCTAAGCATCATATGTTACATTCCTCACCTAACCTTATAACAATATGCACATTACACTTACCACACCATACATGTGACCCATGGAGCATTTGTACATATTATATATGATACAATTTATGATTAATTAGCATCATTCAAGTTTGATTATCGACTTAGCTTCTTCACCTGATTGCTCGAGTCAATAAAAAACTTCTTTGAATATTAGTATTGGATTTTCTTTTAAGTGGTGTGCGTAACAACCTCGTCGAACTTAACAAAATGTTCCAAGAGTATTTTTCAAAGTATTATTACAAATAACTCAAACATAATTTTCATTTTCATTTGATTTAATCGTTCTTATAATAAAATACTCAAACCTAAAAAGCACACATGATAGACTTGTAGTCATAGTACTCGTCGCTACTTTTCTTAAAAAACTCACTAACGGTTCCTATATTCATGCTTCGATGATCTGACTAATTATATATACTTGAATATTCGAAACAATTAGAAAGACGAACCTTGAGCTGCCACCTGTTGTTTGATTAGAGACCTCCAGATGAAGGTAGAATACAGTACTACAAGAATCCACCTTATTACATTGTATGGATATCAAATAGCGTCATAAGATATGCTATTGTCTCACAATTTTAGATTAACAAGACTTTATATGAAATCGAGCATCCAACAACTATTTATGAATCTATATTTAGATGCTAAAGGACATTCAAATTACATCATTACCAAACCCATTTAACCTCAAACTTCTTTTCCATGCCTGAAAAAACATACAATTGAAAACAAAACATCTATCAGATGATGAGTTCATAAAAATCTAAAGCTTTTATCATCATTTGTTAACTTCAAATTACATAAATCCAGACTTCACAACCCGCCCCACTCTCAACAATACATCTTAGCTCCAACCCTCTTGCAAATTCTTAACAAACTTGTCAATATAGCCATCCATGAAACCAGGCTTTGTCAATATCCCCTTCCATTTCTCATGGTTTTTCCTGACCATCTCAGCCACCCCACTACCATTCTCATTTCTCTCCAACATCACTGATTCAATGGCTTGGCACACACCTTGCCTTGTAAACTTTCCATCTTCTTCCCTCTCCACCTCCACCCCGACCTTCAGCTCCTGAGCCAGGAGCCTGGCGTTCAATATTTGATCGCCGAGGCTCGGAATCAAAACGATTTGAGAATCGCTCATCAACGATTCCCACATCGAACCGAAGCCGCAATGGCTCACAAAGCAACCAACTGATGAATGCTTTAGAATCAATGGCTGTTGAATCCAACCTCCATAGACAACACCTCTCTCTCTAACGACCCTTTCTTGAAAGCCCTCTGGCAATGCCTCCTCGATGGAATTGAAGCCCATTGGGGGCTTTAGAGCTACCAAAAATGGGAGCCCAGTTTGTTCAAATCCCAAGAGAAGCTCTTGGAATTGGTGTTTTTCAAGGATCAATTGGCTGCCAAATGCACAGAAAATGACTGTTCTTGGTTGGAACTGGCTTAGCCATTTCTCCCATCTCTCCTCTAGAGATGCTGTCTTGTTGGGTTCCCCCATGAGAGGCCCTGTTAGCAAAAGCTTCTTTTGGAATTGCTTTGCCAAATAGCTGCAGAAATCTCCTTCGATTTCCTCGCATGTTCTCATCGCTATGGCGTCGCTCTTCCTGTATGACATCATGAGTCGCTCGTGAAACGTTATGCCTGTTTAGAATATGAATAAATGATCCGATATACAAGGTTTTGAGTTTGATAGTAATTTAGGTCTCGTTTGATAATCATTTGGTTTTTTGAAAATTATACTTGTTTTTTTCCCAAATTTCCTATAATGGAGTTCATGTTTGTTAAAGATCTATTTGAATTCCTAGCCAAATTCCAAAAACAAAAACAAGTTTTTGGAAACTACTTTTTTTTTTTCAGAATTTGACTTGGTTTTTGAAAACAGAGAAGATATGTACTAAAAAACTTAACCTTTTTCAAAAACCAAAAACCAAATAGTTATGAAACGGGGTCTTAATTAATTAACTTGTAACCAAACAACTTAACCTTTTAAATTTAGTAGTATAACATATACCGTCGCCGAAGGGCATGGACAAGAAGAGCAACGACCGTGCTTCACGGCTGCCACGCATGACGACGGTGGACGACGGGTAACCAGGTGGCGGCTCCTGCAATTCCTCCTCCGTCAAGGGGTTGTCAATACTCACCGTTCTTCCCGGAAAGACAGTGACTGCGATCGACGCTGCGCTGACGACGGTATAACTAATGGATGTGATTCGCAGCGGGGCAGTGATTTCAGGGACCCAATGGGCGAAATCGTAGAGCACGACATCGGGGCGAGTGGAGTGGATGATCTCCGCCACCTGCGATCGAGTTAGGTCAAAAGCCCTGGTGAGCAAGGGAGTGAGAGAGATGGGTATTTCGGAGGCCGTTTCGGTGGCCGGAGGGAGGCCGGAGACGTGGGGAACGGTCAAGATGTGAAAGGAGATGAGATTTGGGTGAAGATTGAGATGTTGCAAATGAGGCAAGGCTTTGTTGGGGAGAAGGAAGGTGACTCTATGGCCTCTAGCAGCAAGCTCATTGGAGATGTGGAGAAATGGAGTCATGTGGCCAGTGGCAAACCATGGGAACATAACAACATGGAGATCTGAAACTTGTGAGTCTCCCATTTTTTCTCTTTCTTTTGTGCTTTTGAGAATTGCATGGGAAATATATATGGAGAAAGTTGCAAGTGGAGGAAGAAGAGAAGAGGAGAGAGCTTTTTCTTTGCATTAAGAAGTGGCCACTAAAAAAAGGCAGAAAATTTGGAGAGAGTATTGGCTATAACTCTCACTTTATCAAGTACAACTTATAAGGTGGTTAAGATCATCCAAATGGGAAAATTTTACTTTGGAGTACCTTTCTTCACATCAAAAAATTTTCTTTATAAGTAATTATTTGATATTGTTGGACTCCGCGTTATTTTTAAATGAGTTGATAATGTAGCACGATGGTATAGGAAATTTTTCTGTCGAAATGCTTGTGCGGCTACCATTTCCACCAAAATTTGGTTAAAAATTACAAATGGAATGTTAAAATATGAGAAACTGCGTTCACTTCTCAAACTTTAAACAAGTTGAATTATGATTCCATGTGATAATATATCTATGGGTGAATGTTATTGTTTAACTAAATGATTTTTTTTTTTTTTTAAGAAATTGTTTAACTAAATGATGATGACTCCCTTCTTGCAATTCAAAATTGAGCAACCACGATGGTTCATAAAGAATAAAGTTTGTTTTTTTTTAAAGAGTTTTGGGTATTAATGATAGGGCATTTATGACTCATGTTAGGGGTAAACATCCAAAATAATATAGTTCATCAAATTGATTATATCACTAATATACATCTTCATATGAAGTATGATGACAATCTGTTAATGGTAAACATAAGCATAATTCAACTGACATAAAACATGTGTTTTTTTTATCAAGAGGAAGTTCAAATTGCCAACAAGAGCTTAGCTCAACTGGCATAAAGTTATACTGATAACCACAAGGTCTGTGGTTCAAATCTCCCTCCCCACATATTGTCAAAAAAAAAAAAGAGGAAGTTCAACAATGACATAAATGAATATAATAAGGTTAAGATTTGAAAGTGTACCTATAAACTTTTTATTATCAAACAGAGAATATGTCAAAAGACAAAGAGAGTGAAAAATGAGTTGTCAAGAAGGAAAAATGATATTTGAAAAACAAAAACATGTTTGGAGGAAAAAAAAACTCTAAAATTTACTTATTCAAAAAAAGTTATTCGAAATTTAAAAACCAAAAATTGAATGGCTTACCAAATAATCTTGTTTTTAAGAAATTAAGAACAAAACACCAAAAAAGAAATGAAAATAATTATCAAACAAAATCCATATTTCCCAAAAATTAAATTGGATCGAGAAATAGAAAAAACAAAAACAAAAACAAAATAAGATTAAAAATCATTAATTGAGTGTGTTTAACTACACGTTTTCTAAATCCTAAAGAACAACACTTGCTCTCACTAAAATTCTATGACAATTTATTTTTAGTGGAAGGAAAATATTTTGATATCTGTTCATACGACAAGAATGGTTCAATCTAAAATTTAATTAAATGGTATTTACTCAAACTTAAAAAGAAATTTATTTAGGTATCATTAAAATTGTCATAGCTTATTGTTTTGAAAATACAAATTGTCTGTGTACTTGTCTTAGAAGATTTTTTTTTTTTTTGAGAAGAGAAGTATATTATTATTATTTTTTTGAAAAGAAAGAAGTATATTATTAGTACCATTAGATTAGATGTTTATCATACCATACATGTATGGTGTGGCTTGTGTGCACGTTGATTAGGTGAGGCATGCAACATAAATGTAACATTATTATTTATAAATAGATGGCGTTACATTATACAAACAAATATGAGACAACCAACAAAGTATCAAGAAAGAAAAATGTATTAAATTTTGACAACAAAATATTTCATGCTCGATTTTTAAAGCATATAAATGTTTAAGGTTATTGACTTTTAAATTTTCTTCTTGTACAATGATTATATATATATATATATATATATGAAATGATGTGCACTAGATATTTATAAAATGATGTGTCATTGTGTTCGTGTTCATGTTGTATCTGTGCTTAAATTTCAAACCCTAATTGAGCCAAGGCCCAAGGTAGAAGAATTTACTATACACATTAGAGGCAATACCTTTCACCACCAGCAATCTTCCAAGAAATCCAATTTTCAAATAGAAATCTTGAATAAAATTGCTCCGTCAACAAAGGAAAATAATTACCAACTGGTCATAGCTTACCATTAATGTCTTTTTTTATACTTTCCTTTAGCTCAAAACCTCGAGATAGTCAACCAAACAAGTCCAAACAGCACAATTCTTCTTCAAGATACAATAATTTAACTACGTTACTCAGTAAAAGTCTCTTAATTAACTACAATAAAAGAATATCCTACCTTTCTCTGACTCAGAACCCCTACATAGATCAAAGTATTGGAGAAAAAACATACAGTAAATATACATATATACTTATATATATATAGACTAACCTTTGCTGAAGCGTAAAGATATGTAGCGACGGGTCCAAGGTCCAAGCTTTAAGATAACCTGATCAATTTAAAGGCTTATTTGCCATTACTATCAACTCTGTAAGAGAACAGAGGCACAAAGTCTCCAATTTACAATGAAACGAAAAGTTCTTTTCCGGTTCTAGATTAACCAATACACCATCTCTAAATATAAAGTTCGGGTCGAGCCCTATTTGAGAATAAGGAGAGGGAGTTACTCTTTCACTCGAAGTTTCGTTCTCCGAGTGACAAATACATTCCACTGGCATGAAAACCATATCTTTCGAACTTTTGCAATGACAAGTTCTCGAGTCTGAGGATTCAAGCCTGTCGTCTCCTCCCATTCGTCTATTATCGAATACGCAAGTTTTGTTTCCATCAAGAAATGCCCGTCTTACAGCTGCAAGAAGATCAACAGAAAGTGCCACAACAACATCATGAACATCCTCCACAGTCCAATTATTCCGCTTTGATCGAAATTCATTGAGAAGAATATTTTTTGCGGCACCATAGAGGATGTTTAAACAACCAGTACAGCACCGAATAGAACATACTAGTGCAGAGTTAGCCGAGAGGTCACTTCTGCTCGGTGATAAGTGAACGTTTACTTCACGGTCATTTGTGTTGGGCTTACTATGATCATATTTGCAACCATTTTCTAAGGAGGAACACCCCTTACTGGTGCTGCAGGGTTTGTTGCAGCTAGGGATTTCATCAGCACATATCTCACTTGAATTTTGATGACTATGTTCCAAATTGACTGGCGATTCTGTTCCCATATTTAAAGGTGTTTCAACCGAGGGGCAGTGCCTACTGTTGTCCAAATCGTCCGGTCCATGTACTGTTGTCTTGTTATGCTTCGATGGAATATTATCAGCTAGTTGGTTGTCAGCAGCAGCAGCAGCATTGTGATGGGACTCGTTAGAGACTGAATTACTAAAGCAGAAATTCTTCTCTCCATGTCCTTCCGATACGAATGTTGTATCCTTGGAATGGGAATGATTAAAATCTCCATCACCCAAGGAATCAATACGTTCCGGGCAACTGACTTCTGGAATTTCATTTGTAAGAGAACCTTTGTTGGACACAATCGGTTCGTTTTTCTCACACTGAATCTCATTCACACCAGAAGTGTGGTTCTTTGATGTTTCTATTTTTCGAGAGTCCTGTTCCAAACTGAAAGGAACAATTTTTCATTAGATAACACTGGGCAGATTGAAATTGAATTAAAAGTTGTTACAATGTCTAATTATAATAGCAATAGTACCTGTGCAGTGTGAAGGCCCAGCTATTAACTACATCTTCCAGATACGCAACTTGTGACAGAAGCCGAAAATATTGATACCGGTCTTTCCCTGCATTAATTTTTGCATTTATCTGTTCAACTAGGAGGTCAAGAACCAATCGCACATCAAAAGAGACTTTCCTTAATGATGTGTAAGCACCTCTGATTGCTGATAAGCCAACAGCAATCAAGCCTCTTACCATACCCGAAATTTCTTTAGATTTTCCATTACTCAAGCTGCTTGATGTTACCTTCTCCGATGCACTCATCGGGCGAATAATACAAGAATTGAACGGCCATCCTTTCCAGGGTCCACTAACGTCTGCAGAGGGGCCTTCTTTCAATTTTGATGTCACCCAACAAAGCTCAGCGAAATGAGGGTATCGCAGAATTTGATAGCCAAAAGTAGATATTACTGAAACCAAGTTTGATTTCACTCTCATAGTTCTACTGCCAGGTAGCGGTGCAATTCTAACAGGAGATACATCAGGGGACTTCTTTTCTCCAGTGTGCTCGCTGGCAGTTTCTTTATCTATTTGCTGATCTGCTGCATTACTCTCACCTTGGATAAGGGAAATTGGGTACTTTGTGCCTGCAGATGTTTTGGCGTGAGACTTTTGGTGAATCAAATGAACAAGCAGTTTCACTATATCCCTTGATAATTCTGCAGCAGACTGATTGATCACCATGTCATGGTCGAAAATTCCATCAATCTGCACAGAGAACCTAGGTACTGAATGCTCCGAAGTAGTTGGCCGATAAATTGATAAATCATTCCTGAAGAACTGCCTTATCTCTTGTGGAAGTAGCAAAAATGGAACTTCTGATGTGGCCTTTCCACAATTAAAAGAATCGAAGTCAATGGAAATTACAGTTAGAGAATTCGAGACAAACTATCAGAGAATATATTTCATCTGCATAATTATTAGAATGCACCAAACGAACAGAATGTGATAAATTAACTATTACATACTTCGATCTATCTTATAAGGAATTAGTCATACCAAACATGTTTCAATGGATCCCTTATTTTATTCCATGCCCAAATCAGATGCAAGTTCCACATCAAATACTAGGGATCAAATTTACATGGCAAACATTTATTGGCCAGAGGTACCATAAGTTAACAGGATTATTCTGATATAAATCAGTCACTACACATCTCAATAAACTCGTTAAACAAGCAGTTATATCCAAAAAATACTTCCCCAATCACCTAATCTCATGTTCTCTGCAGCAACCCCAAGGCCTGAAAAGTAATAAAATTACAAGTATAGAAGCTGAAGCAGGCTAAACTATAAAAATTTATTAAAAATAATGAACATTCAAGTTTTCAATCATTACATACATGATACACCTTTTTACCACCTAAAGAGGCTAAAGCTTACAAACATCAGAAGGGTATGGATAGTTTCAAGCGTTCAGCATCATCAATGTCATCTGACACTCTTAATCAGATCAGCCAATCCCTCAATGAGTCCAATATCAACAAAGAGGAAAAGTTCTTCCCAAATTAAGAAAAAGATAAAAAGGAATACAGAATTATACTTCACGGGAATCTATAGAAATAAGGAGCCTCGATGGCTCTACTATTTAGCATTAGATTTTTCAATTTTTCAACCGAACAGGAAACAACGGACAGCCAAAAAGTCATTTACAGCGTAATCTGTTGTGAAATACTTTGACTAGCTGGGGAGCTTTTTTCGTACTAACTCCAGCTTGAGCATTAGGTTGTCTTCCAAGCATCTCTCCCCATTTATGTATAGTTTTTGTCATGTTAATATATTTGTTCCTACTAAAAAAAGACTAATGATATGCAAGCTGGTTGGTGCATTAGAAATTACAGTGGTAAGTGGTCCAAGTATGGCAGGAAAGGTAGGTAATCTCAATTAAGAAACCATAAAGAAAGAACATGAACATACCAAAATCATCAAGGGTGTAGATAGAGATTCAACTTGTTCAACAAATGAACTCCAAACATGTGAAGCACTAGATATAACATCTTGAAGCCTAGTCCTATTTGTTGATTTGCTTTGGTCTGAATAACAATGGTCTTCCCTTCCACCAAGGCACTGATCCTCATTCAGATGGAAATCACACTCCTCAGATGTTGGATTTTGTATCCCAATAGCCCACAAATCAATTCTTGGCATGAACACAAGACACGATCCCATGCTAGAGCAATTCGCTATAGTGTAAATAATTTAAAGAACAGTGAGGAATCAGAAGCCGCCAATGTAATGCACACATTAACCAAATACTACAAAACACAACATTTCATACATAGAAGTTCAAAAACAGGACCATCAATATCATGGCAAGTAACATCTGACAAGAAACTAGAAAGTAGGAAGAATGTCAGACAGTACAATGCAACATTTCCATTTACATTCTGTAGCAAGTCCTAGTCCTACTTTCCTTTTAGGGGACAGTACAATGCAACATTTTCCACGGCAGATTTTTAGAAGTTCAAGGATTCCATATAACTTATGCACAAAACAATAAATAGACTGTCGATTCCATTCATCCTCCAAATCAATATGTTACATTGCAGCCTTGCAATGAATATTACAAATGGGTACATAAGGCATGAACTTCACAAATTCAAAGTTCGTACATTAGCAATTAGTAAGACAACATAAATAATAAAAAAAAATAAAAAAAATGGAAAACTTACTTAGTATCTGTGATATGCCTTGCACTAAATCGCCATGTCCTTCTTGTGATATTGTCGCTATATCAACCTTTCGAATTTCAACATGTTGAATATAACAGTGAAGAAGGCAAGAAGCAAGATGCCTTGGTCCAGATCTGGGATTCCCAGCAATCAAAATACGAAAGCCAGACTTATTTCCCAAAGTGAATGGTGTGTGCTCTACCATGGTACTGTGTGGGCCACCACCTTGATCTACAGAACTTTCATTACCTGTATCATTGTTGAGAACACCAGAACAACCAAAACTAGAATCCCCAAGTAACACTCCAGAACCTTGCAGTTTTGTCTCTATCTCATTTGCAATATCAGCATCTTGAACAAAATTGTACACATGGGACCACCAGCAACTAGTGACAATTTTCCTTCCATCCAAAGCAGTAACAATCACACTTTTAATTAAAGTTGCAGCTTTGAAGAGATTAACCGGCAAGCTGATGCGTTCATCAAGATAAAGGGAAACAAGTAAAGTTGACAGTGGTTGAAGAAGACAAGAAATGAGATGGGAGGGAAGAGGAGAAGATGCCACATCATTAGCAGCCATTCCAGCTTCTCTGCGTGAGCATGGAGGTGGAGAAAATAATAGAGCTTCTAACCAATCTCGCTCCTCCACTAAAATTGAAGGAAGAGGAGGACGATTATCTCTCGAAGTTTGTTCCCCAGAAGCTGATAGAACTTCTTTAAGAGGAAAATTCCTTTTCAAAGCACTCATGGCTGCTTGGGTACAAAGAGCCTGAAGATCGGCACCAGCAAAGCCTGCAGTTCTTCTAGCAATCCACTGGAGCAAGGGTCCATCAACTGGCTTTGGCCACCTTTGAGTGTGAAGGGAGAGAATAGCAGCCCTATCCTCAACCGATGGCAAAGGAAAATAAATCTCCCGATCAAATCTCCCAGGCCTCCTTAAAGCTGGATCGACTGCCTCAGGGCGATTTGTTGCACCAATAACTACAACAGACCCCCGAGATTTTAAACCATCTAATAGAGCAAGCAATGTAGACACAACTGAATTATGGGTTTGATCTTGCTGCCTTGTACGACAAGGTGCCAAACCATCTATCTCATCAAAAAATATAATGGAAGGTTGGCATCTCTCCGCAACTTGAAATAGAAGTCTTAGCTGACGTTCTGCATCACCAACATATTTCCCCAAGCAATCAGCTCCTTTACGAGCAAAATATGCTATTCGTTTTTCACCACGAGCACAAGAACCTATCAATGCTCGCACAACATGTGTTTTACCAGTTCCAGGATATCCATGCAAAAGAACACCCCTAGGAGGTGTAATCCCAAAGCGATCAAAAAGCTCAGGATACAAGAGGGGTAAAAACACTACTTCTTTCATGCATTGGATGACACTTTGAAGCCCTGCAACAGCTTCCCACCCATGAAATAAGTTCTCTCCTTCTGAGTTTGAGCCACCAATGTATACAGGTGCTATTCTTACCAAATCTCGATGAAGTCTCTTACTCTCTCTTTTCAAAAACTCTTCATCCTCACCACAGTTCTCCAACCACTTTTCTTCGGCTTCAATATCCCTTCGCCAAGCATCATTTGATAGCTTCTTTATTTCCAATTTCATTTTCTTGGCCTTTAATCTTTTTATCCGAGCTAAATATTGATTACCATGAGGCTGGAAGATGTGGCGATGATCTGTGCAAGCTATGAGAAATTTTCGGTGATCAAATATGCAACCATTTGCACGTGCACAAGGCTGCAAAATAACAAAATACCAGGAGCAAGAAAAGGGTATTAAAGGATTGTACATCCCGTGATGCATATAAGAAGCCTAAACCGGAAATTAACTGAGTTTGATAGCATGATAGTGACAGACAGACCAAGTGGTAAGTTTTTGGGCATCGATCAACACGACATCCAATGGTTGCACCAGGTCGCCCACAGCGAGTGCACTTTAATGCTCTTCCCCTGCAAAGAGCAGCCCTTACATTTTTCAAGCATCCCAATCCAGCAAAATAAACCTACAAATGTATTTGGCTCTTATTAAAATTGGCATCCAAAAGAATACCCTAAAAGAATTAGTAAGGTTATTGGCCTCCAGAACAAAGAGCAACTAAGCCAAAGAAAACTTAGGAAGAGTAGAACTATCAACTAGATGTTTTCAATTTTATCAACCCAATTTCTTTTGGCATACTCTAAGATGGGGTGCAAACTAAAAAGCACAGACACTTCAATTTGGGTAATCTATCCGTGTCCAACATGTATCAAACACTTTTATGTCAGACAATAGTTGTACAAAGTGAATACAAATCTAACACTTACTAGTAACACTTGTTAAGCATAATAATAAACATAAATAGTAATACTGGATAAAAACAATAAATTTGAGGCGAAATACATCAAATTTGTTTTTAAATTATATAGATGCATAAGCTTATTGACTTCAAATTTTCTTCTTGTATAAGAATTATATATTTTAAAAAAAATTACATTTTAATAAACCTATCCTCGCCGTGCATGCGTCCTCGATTTTTAAAAAATGAAGTGTCATTGTGTTTGTGTAGTGTTGTGTTCATATTCATACTTCTACTAGTGAAAATAAGCTCGATACCAGTTTTTCACCAAACCATGAAAACCAGGTTATTCAAATTCATGAACAAAAACTAATCGAAACAAAGGTTTGGTCTTCACATTCTACTTTTCTTTTATATATATATATCTAGAAAAAAATAATAAAGAAGAAAAAGTAGACTGAAGCTTCATGACGATGATGCCTTAATTATAAAATATTCATGATTATGCCAAAGCAACCAAATGGTTAACATAGTTTGCTGAAACAAGCAAGAAAAAAATTGGTTTCAAACGTGCACATAAATTTTTTTTATAAGAAATGTGCACATAAAATGTATTTTAAATCTACTTACAAAATAATTAGTTCAATCTTCATTAACCAACTAAATATTAATCATAAGAACAACCGCAATTATTTTTTTTTAATAAGAACAAACGCAATTAGAAGCACTTCAAAATTGAAAGGAATGGGAAAGTATTAGGTTTGATGCTTCTTTGTGGGCATCATTCACTAGGCCTTGAAATTATGGTCTTGGTATTGTTCTTTTGGATTGGAGTCCTTTTTTGTAGCTAGTTTTGGACTCCTATTGCTCTTGAACTTGTTTTTATATACCTCATTTGTTCAATGAAACTTCAGTTTCTTAAAAAGAAAAAGAAAAAAATTGATAGCAATGAAGATACAATTAGGTAGGATTCAACAATCTTTGGAGATTTTCTCTTCTAATACCTAGTATGTATCTATTGGGTAGTTAGCATTGATTTTCATCTGTTGGGTAGCTCCCCATTCAGCTGAAGATATTACGTCTCCAAATTTGGTATTTCTCAAATAGTTGAACTAGCATGGGTCTCAAGGCTAGAATTATTTTTCAGGTAGTGATCACAGCAAGCTTGTACAAAGTGAGGAAAGTCGAACAAAAAAATTTGTGAGATTATAGTGAGGGACCTTAAAGAGTATGGGAGACGGGCTGCTCTTGTTGCTCTTTGGCTTTTTAAATCAAAGAATAATGTAACTATCCTACAATGACATTAAGGAGAGCACCCACAGCATTGTACACGGTTAAAAACTTAAATATGAATATACAGGAGTCATATGCATTAGAATATAAACAAATAATATGAACATCAAGGTACAGATGGTTTAATGCGGCCCATATATCACATAATAATTGTAGAGCTCTTATCCAGGATCAGATGTGCTAAAAAAAAGGTGGCATACTTTCCTTTACCATCTTGACAGTGCAAAGTCACTAATGCATCTGAGATTGTAACGAAAAGGTACCGTCTATACATTTATACTCTCCTGTCATCATGTCTGAAAGAGCTATATATGGACATGCTAAGATACTAGCGAGTAGCGACAGAAAGCAATAATTGGGTAAGCTGCATTATATTTTCTTCATAACAATATAACATATAAAGCTTTCCCTTCTAGACGGAAAGGTGGGGGTGATGAAAACAGTAGATCAAGCTAAAGAGTAGCATGTTCAACAATACAGTGAAACAAATCCAAATTAATAATTAATAGAGATTTTTACAAGTTAAAGCTATTATTTATGATCCAGAAACGGTCTTAATGAACTGAGTAACAAAAATTAAATCTGTTACTTTCCAATCAAAAGAGAAATCATAACAATAAAATCACACAATCCAGTAAAACTCAGCGGTTCTAGGTTAGAAAGCACACCTCGGGGCTCCAAACTGCACAGTGTTGATGGACCCATATTCCAGCAATGCCATAACGATCATTAATAGGACCTAAGAGGCGACCAAGCCATCCAGGTTCATCACCAAAACCATCCCACTTGTCATAATTTGGTTCCTCTGAAGCTGAAGAGCCACTACAAGCTTCATTTCCACTCTCACCTGAATCTTGAACTAACTTCTTGGGAGGTTTACCATCAATTCCTCCTCCACACAATCCACACCTTCTTCCCTCTTTAATGCGAGCCTTAACCAATATACCAGTGGAATTATCTGTAAACTTCTTTAAATTTAAATCAACGCTGCATTGCATAGACTTTTCAGCAAACTTGCCCAAATCAACAGCTTTCTCATTGCAACACCTTCCACCTACCACTTCCCCTGTTGAAACTCCAGCAGCTCCTACGTCATGAATTTCATTTACACCTTCATTTAGACACGTTAATTCTTCCACCTGTATCTCACCATTGATTGTGTTCTCCACCACATTGGCTGGTTCTTCATTGTGATCGCCACTGCAAGCCTCATCCACGTGCAAATGACTTGAAGTTTCTTTCTCCAATGTTTCAACAAACTGAGGAATATCATCCAGTGCTTTTACATTTTCATCATCCATTTCAACTTCCAAATGCAAAACACCCTCCTCTCTCTCATTCTTCACAGTCGTGACTTTCTTGTTCTCCACCACCTCCTCTTCCTCTTCCTCATCCTCTCCTCCTCCTCCTCCTTCTTCCTCAGCTTCTTCTTCCTTCTCTTCTCCTTCCTCCTCTTCCTCCTCCTCCTCCTCATCTTCATTATTAATCTCTAACATGTCTTCCCTGTCATAATCATCCTTAATTTGAGGAGACTTTGCCTCCTTTTCTGTTTTAATTGGATCATTTGTCACTCCAAACCTCCGCCTCGAACTGTTAGACCTACCAACCATAGATTCCCCGTCTTCCATTCTTCCTTCTTCCCCATCTGAATCCATCCTCATTCCGCTATTTTTTACATTCACATCATCAATTTCATCAAAAAGTTTCCTTTTCCTGCTTGCACGAGTGCCTTTGTCCACTCTAATCCCAGAATTTCTGTTCCTTGATCTCAACCTTGATCGCCAATTGCCCTGAGTCTCATCATTCGAATCATCGCTCAACTCAATCAGAGCCTTAGCACTCTCTTTAACACCCAATGTTCCATTCCCATGAATCTTCCGCCGCTTCTTCCTCGGCGTAGGGGAAGCATCAAGCAAGACTGGGGCCCGACGGACACGGCTGCTCCGTCGAAGCCCAGGGTCAGCCTCCCCAGTCCCCAACCCACTACCATTCTCATTCACATCGCCATGGTTTCGACTATACTCTTTCTCGCATATGGCATCAAGCCTCTTGTGCTTCTTCTTAAGCTTAGACCCAGACCGATTGCCACTCTGCTTCAATGACGACGAAACAGATCCCGAAGACAATCGCATGACAAAAATCACAAATAAAATTGATAACACAAACGTCGTCCTGGACTTATAATCTACCTATCCGGTCGAGCAAAACTCGAAGGATCCTCTTCTTCATCCAATTACACATTCCAACGAACGAAATATTGAGCATTCAAACATTGCCACGAAGCACGAGAGTAAGAAACTCACCAATTGATAACGGATACGGATCAATCTGAAACCAATACCAGAGAGAAGCGGAATCCAACGGGGCAAAAAGAAAAAAAAAGAAACGAACCCTAGAAATCAGTTATAGGGCTTTCGAACGCCTCTCCTAGATTTTTCCCAAGCCGCCATGAAGATTGAAGGTGGAGCTTGAACATTGGTTTTCATTTTTTGTGGGAAGAATTTCTTGTGTTTCCCTCTCAGAAAGAAAACTTGAGAGTGAAATTTCTGAAATACAGAAAGAGAGAGACTAGGGCGTGAGCTTATTAGACGAGCAAACTTCTCACTGGTTTCTTTTTCGTATTTTTCACCACGCGATATTTATGGCGCGTGTACCTAAATCTTTTTTTTTTTTTTTTTTTTGAAACTAATCAATTTTTTTAAATACGAAAAAGAAGTGGGATTTAATTGATTTTTTTCTTTTCTCTGTTTTCTATTCAATTTGGATTTTTTTTTAACACAATTTGGATTATTTAAATCAATCCCTTTTTTCTTTTTCTTTCCTTTTTCAACCATTTGAGATAAAATATTGGTTAAATTATATAAAATACTCCTAACTTTGAGATATATTTTAATTATATTTACGCACTTTAAAAAGTTTTTCATTTAAAATGACAAATGAAAATTAACATAGCAACTAATATGTAAAAATTAGAAAGTGTATTTGAGATCATCTACAACGTTATTTATGTAAATTGATGTGGCAACTAATATGCGAGAATTAATTTTGTGAATTGAGTTGTAAGCGATGCCAATGATGCATTTGAAGTTGAATGAATGGTAACAATGACTGTGATATTTTTTATAGTTCAAATTGAATTGTAAATGATGTTATCTATTCTTGAAAAACATTTAAATTAAAATGTATTCCAAACGGATGGTTCGTTTCTCTTCCATTTAAATTAAAGTTATGTTTGTTTGATATTGAACATTAAAATGTTTTTTAGAAATCAAATATAATTTAAAACTTAAAATTTTAATCTAAGAAGTACTCCAAACGGGTCCTAAATTTAAACATTTGAAACTACATCGACTAAAATAAAATAAGTCTCAAAGTATAGGTTCCAAACGTGTTTTTATGCCATATTTTCCTAATTCTGTTCAAGTAATATATAAGCATAATATGTTTAAATTGTAATTTTCCTGCCATAATCAATTTAATTATACGTAAATATCAATTAACAACAATACAAATAGTGCCATTTTTCCATTAATTCCCAACTTACATTTTTAACAAGGAATGACTTTCAAACTTATTTAATTCGAGAGACTAAGGGTGCGTTTGGAATACCTTTTAATTTAAGTGTTTTTAAAGAATGCATTATATTATAAACATTTTGCATAAAAATGGTTTAAAATTTAAACACTCATATGTTTGGTTACACTTGTTCATAAGTGTTTTTATACCCAAGTTACTATATCCTTAACAACTCTTTTTAAAAAAGTTGATTTCAAGTGTTTCTCTCAAAATGTATTATTTCTCAATCTCATTTTTTAATAAGTCATTTTTAGTGGTTGCCAAACACTATAATTTCTTTCAAAATGATTTATTTTCAAAATTAAACACTTGAAAAGTTAAACCAAACACACCCTAAAGCATCAGGTTTTGGTATTTTGAGACCTACTTAGGAATGAAAATGAATGGTAAATAGAAAGGTTTTTTTGTTACCTAAAACACTTTGATATTGATTTAAAAAAAAATACACTTTGATATCGAATTAAAAAAAAAATTATCTCTATTTATTTATTTACGATCAACAACATGTCGAGTGGGAGAGATTCAAACTTCTAACTTATTTGTAGAAGACATTTATTGCTTAACTAATTGAGTTATACTCTAATTAACCTTTGTACTTTTTTTTTTTTTTTTTTTTGAATCACCTTTGTGCTTATAATATAGGAATTATTATATTTCATTTTAGTCTCTGAATTTTCGAATGTCTTAATTTAGTTTCAATACTTTATATAAAATCTTAAAACTAGTCTTCTTTTGTATAGTTTGAATTTATTTTTTATTTTTTATCAAAATTGGTAAAACAATAACTAT
Source organism: Luffa aegyptiaca (assembly GCA_017139565.1). Lineage (NCBI taxonomy): Eukaryota > Viridiplantae > Streptophyta > Magnoliopsida > Cucurbitales > Cucurbitaceae > Luffa > Luffa aegyptiaca. Next base: position 5,879,285 of record CM029405.1, on the reverse strand, counting down.
AGCTTCCATTTAAGAAAATATACAACATGCATATTTTTACAAAATTTATAAAGGAATGATAAATAGAGATTTTTTTTTTTTTTAAAGTTAACCATTAATTAGTAGTAGGGACTAAATCTATTAAGGATACATATTGGCTAGATTTAGACATTTGAAAGTACAGTAACAAAAAATAAAACTCTTTAACCAATATATTACAATGTTCTTATCCAATTTATTATTTTCAAATTGGTATTTTCATCTTTTGACTCTCAAAAATTTATAACCACTTTATTTTCTTTTATTATTTTTTATTTAGAATAAATTTACACGTATAAAGAATATATTAACTGTGTTTTTTAGTTCAATAGTATTTCAAAGTTGAGAAATTCAAACCTCATATTTCTTGATCGAAAGTATATATTAATAATTACCGTTAAACTATGGTCAATTAAATAAATATTAACCGTTGAGTGTGAAAGTCCCAAAAACGAGGAAATTAAAAACAAAAATCTCAGGTCACGTGAGCACATAACTGGAGTTTGGAATTTTCCACGTGATTAAAAATGTGAAAAGTGAAGAGCACGCGCTCAAGTGGAGAGTGGGGTATGGTTTTTTCTACCAAACATTTGCCGCCAAATATGTACGTTTTATTTTTATCTTTTCTCCATTTCTGAAGTTTTTTTTTTCCTTCGTGATTTAGGCCAAATATAGAATTTTTTTTTATGGGAAAATGGCCAAATATAGGAATTAATCCCCAATCGTTTGAAATTATGATGTTTTAAAATTTATCAATTAGATCATTTGCAAAAAGAAAAACAATAACAATTAAAATTTATTAAAAAAAAGTTTTTTTTTTTACAACTAAGAAAAAAATTAATTGACCATTACAATTATTGTTTTATTTCTGGATACAAAGATACATACATATATATATATATCACTCCAACAAAATCCATTTCTTCAAGTGGAATTCCCCGTGGTTAAATTATAAGTTTAATGTCTAAATTTAGGTCTACGTTTGTTTGATCCATGAATTTTAAGAAGTGTTTAATAGTTCATTAAACTTAAAAAACTGTGTCTAACAATCTCTCTAAACATATTCAGAAAAAAAAAAAAATTAAACACAAAATTGAAAGTTAAGAGATTGATTGGATAAAAAAGTAAAAATTTAAGGACATACTTGATACTTTTAAAATTTTAGAAACTTATTGGAACAAAATTGAAAGTTCAATGACCTATTTGACACTTTTTAATGTTGAATATCAAATAGACATAACTTTGAAAGTTCATGAATCAAACTGGTAATTTAATCAATTATTTTTAAGGAACCTAATTGTGAATTTTCAATACGAATTGTAAAATCAAGAGCTTCAAAGGATTAAGAGCCAAATTAGGATTTTTTTTTTCCTAATTTTGACCATTTGGTATATTTAGCCTATAATTTATTTATGCGATTTTAGTCTCTATATTTTTTTTTTCGGAGTTCTAGTCTTTGAACTTTTAAACGTCATGTCCTAATCTTTTAATTTTACATAGAATATCATTATAGCCATTGTTATTTAATGAGTACAATTCAATTGGTTAAAAAGATGTATCGATAAAAAAAATTTCAAAGGTTCAAACACAACCTCCACCTTCATGTGTTCTTGCATTAAGAAAACCATTGTTATTGATGTTTTTTGATTTAATAAAAATTTAACATAAACATGAGTTTTCTTCATTCATTTTACGAGTAAGAGAATAATTAATCGAAACCATGTGTACTATGTAGTGTAACATAAAAATTATTTTTTTTTAGCACAACAACATTTGGGGATTGGGAGATTCAAACCTTTGACCTATTGGTCGAAAGTACATGTAGCTATGCTCGCTTTGGCAACATAAAAATGAATTTAGTTATGTTAAATAATTAATGAAAAATGAACAACAAAGATTAAAATAAATTTATGTACAAAGTTGGGAGATCTAAAACAATATACTTGAAATTGAAAACTAAAGCATCTTTTTTATAAAGTTTTTGAAAATCAAGCTAATAAATACTACCTTTACCCAAAAATTTATTTGTTTTATTATCTATCATTCTTTCCATGTTTTAAAAAATAAAATAAAGTTTTGAAATGTAAAATGAGTAGTTTTCAATTCTGTTAAAGTAGATTTCATTTATTTTATTTTTTTTGTAACAATTGGCTAATACAAACGTGACATTAGTGAAGATTAAAATACTATAAAGAAATTTGGAGAAAATAAGCATAATTTAAAAAAAAAAAAAAATACCAAAGAGGGCCTAAAATACGTATGAGAAGAGTTTAGACCACACACACAAGCCTATGAAAAGAAAATTAAACTTGTTTCAAATAATTTGAATCTCTAGTAAAAGTTGTTCTATATTCCACTTATATGTATTAAAAAAAAATAAAAAACCCAAATAGTCGTTTTTTTTAATCTCAAAACTAGAAAAATTGTAATTTGTGGCAAATTTGGTTATTATACATGCAAATCCATCACACTGAGTTTTTTTTTTTTTTTTTTTTTGTTTGATAATATAGAAGTAGGAGATTTGAACCAGAGATCTCTTGGTCATTAATACAACTTTATGCCAATTGAGCTATGCTTTTGTTGGCCACACGGAGTCATATTTTACAAATATGACAATTACTAAAAAATTTGACCCTCCTGTTTAAACAATCTTACATAATTTTCTTTTTGTATATCTTCGTACATCAGAAATACATATACAATAGGAAAAGTATGTCGTTGATATATACTAGAAAAATAACGGTACAACAAGTAAAGCGTGTCGTATAATCGAATTCATGAAAATGATTCTCATTATTATGATTTGAAAAGTTGAACTCAAAAAAATTATAATATATACATAAATGGCAAAAAATATAAGGTTAGACTTTACAAGAACATAAACTACTACATGTTACATGTACAAGAGAATTTGAGGATCTCATCCAACAAAAATGCATACAAATTAAAACCTAAGAATTAATTTTGGTAAATGAACATTATATTTTCATTTTCCCCTAAAACACTAACAAGGAATTAAGTCAATGAACCAATCAATTACTTTGATGGGAATCTTCACAAGGCTGATTGCCAAATTTGAAAGTACTGCAAAACATCTACAACAAGGGCAAAGGCAGCTCAAAAGGGACCTAAACCCAATCATCAAAATTATATAAACATTAATCAATTACTCTTTCAATAAAAATTAATTAATTAATTAATTATTAAATCCCAATGCTGCCAATTTTTTAAAACATGTAAATATTCAAATAAGCCAATTTACAAAACCTCTATGCATACATTTTGAGAAACTTGGAATTTTTTTTTCTTCATTGGATGTCAAAAGGAGTAATTTATGTTTCGTTTGATAACTATTTGATTTTTTTTTTTTTGAAATCCACTTAAATTTTATTTTTTGTTCTCTATTTTCTTCCCACGTTTTCAAATACCGAATCAAGTTTTGAAAACTAAAAAAAAAAATAGTTTCAATTTTTTTTTTTTTTTTTTTTTGGAATTTGGCCATGAATTTAAATGTATCATTACCAAAGATGAAAACCAAGGTAAGAAAATTACAAGAAAACGATTATAATTTTTTTTTAAAAAAAAAATTAAGGCCCCGTTTGATAACCAGTTTGTTTTTTGTTTTTGTTTTTTTTTTTAATTTGTGTTTATTTTCTCTCCCTCTTCTTACAATGATTTTAATTTTTGTGAAGGAGACATTTGAGTTTTTAGCCAAATTCCAAAAACAAAAACAAGTTTTTGAAAACTATTTTTTTTTTTTTCAAAATTTGGCTTGGTTTTTGAAAACATGGAAAAGTGGGTAGATAACAAACAAAGAAACTTGTGGGTAAAAATAGTGTTTATAAGTTTAATTTTCAAAAACCAAAGACGAAAAATAAAATGGTTGTCAAATGAGGCCTTAGTTTTCAGCTTTTGGTTTTTGAAAATTATGCTTGATTTTTCTCCCACACTCCTTACCATGGTTTTCATCTTTGTTGAAGACACATTTGAATTCCTAGCCAAATTCAAAAAAAAAAAAAAAAAAAAGTTTTTGAAAACTACTTTCTTTAATTTTCAAAAATTGACTTGATTTTTGAAAACATAGAAAATGGTAGATAGAAAACAAAGAAAATTATAGATGTAAATAGTGTTTATAAGCTTAATTTTCAAAAACCAAAATGTTACAGCCATAGTTTTTAAAAACTTGTTTTTGTTTTTGGAATTCGACCAAGAAATTTAAGGGTCCGTTTGGTAGGTGATCTGAAAAAAAAAATTGAAAACAAGGGATTCAATGAAAACAGAGTTGTATTTCATGTTTGCAGATATGTGTTTGGTAGCAGATTCAGAAATTTGATTCCAATTTCAAAAATTGTTCAAAATGTGTTTGATAATATATTTATAAACCATAAACTATTTGTAGTTATCAATTAAAGTATTAAGTTGAATATAAACTATTATTAATTAATTTATAAACATTTTATATGTTATAAATTTTGTATAATTATTATTTTATAATATCATATAATTTATAATACATTATATTATACAAATTTTAATTTCACAAAAATGAATTGAGTTTATGACATGAAAATACTATATTTATTAAAGTTTTGATTTTTTTAATTTAATTCTGCATTTAAAATTTTCAAATTCAAAATCTGTATACAATGAAAACATAAAAAGATTGTTTTCAGAATTTTCACTATTTGGATCACAGAATCCGAAAACAGTTTTCAAAAACACATCTGCCAAACGCATATTCACTGAATTCAGTAAATCTGAAAACATGAAACAGAATCCGGATTGCCTACCAAACAGGTCCTAAATGTTTCTTTAGGTAAAAACCTGGTGGAAAAACAAGTCGCAAACTTCAAAAACAAAAAGAATAAAAACAAAATCATTATGATTCATATGAGAAGAGAGGAATGTTGAAGGAGAAAAAGAAACTGACCAAAAGATCCAAAGAAGAGCACCAATGAAGGAGAGAGAGAGGGAAAGAAGGGCAAAAGGAAGCCCTATCAAGAACCCTAATGGCCTGCAACATACCATACTTTTAACATATCAAATTTGATCATGCCATTGTTTCCATTGATTATTTCAATGTTTCTTTCTTTTGTTTGTATCATATCAAAAGCTGAGCCCTTTTCGGAAGGAGAATCCATGAGAAAGAATGGTGTGTAGAGAGCTAAAGATAAATAGGAAAAAGAGGTTATATCTAATAGTAATAGCCCCTCTCTTTCCCTCCCTTTCTCTCTCACTATCCCTTTTGTTTTTGAGTCTCATTTTAATTTCAAACATTTGTACGATGGAGAATTTTTGTCTCCAATCTTGTCACTTTTAGGTACGTTTTGGACTATATAGTATGTTTATTTTTTAAACAACGCTCTTCGACGGTGATGGTTTTTTGTTCCTATAAAATCTGGTCGACACGGAACTTAAACTCTTCTTAATTTGGTCAATTTGGGCATGATTCAATACAAGAAAAAAGAGTTATGTCGACGGACTTTCTCTCGACACCTGAAAACTAGTTGAAAGAAGAGACATACTTCGATATCTACCGACACCAAAACGAATGTGTTTGCACAATAGTTGGCCCTGAAACCATTTTTCTGCCGACGTCATAGAAAACTGCGTTGGTAGAACTTTTGCTGATTGTTCTATTTCGACATTCACGTCGACGTGTAAAATTGCTTTGAAAGATCCTTCGTCGATGCGTTTTTCGATGTGTAAAAAAACCTCTTCTTAATCTGGAGTCATATCAAAATCCAACACCTAATATTCATTTCAAAATTTGACACGTGCAATTATATGTTAAAGACGTTTACTTTTCCCTTTAAGGTTAAAGGTTCAAATTTTTTGTCCCACTTTTAAAAAGTTGTACATGTAAGACATAATTAGCCATCAAGTAAAATGAACAAACTGTGAAGACAGCACATTGAAACTTTCTTGGTCACGTGCTCTATGCGTGGTTCCCATTATTTGTTTATTTGTTAGTTATCAGTTGGTTTGTTGTTGTTATTACAGGAGTTTTTCTCCCTTTCACATATATATTCCTCTCTTCGTATCTGTTGAAAGTTGAGATGGATTGAATAAAATCTTGAAAAAGGGTTTCTCCTGTATACTTTTCTCTCTCTAGAAATCCTGTAGGTTTACATGATATCAGAGCCTATTAAACCCAAACGGGTATTCGGTCCAAGAAAAAAAATGGGATCGTCCGATCCAAGAATGGTGAACCCAAAGAAGCACTATCTTGAGGGAGCATGTTGAGGATCCCACATTGAAAAGATTAGTGGAGACCTCACAATTTATAAGCTACAAGGGTCACCTCACTTATTGCCAATTGGTTTTGAGATGGAACCCATGTTATTTGATATGTTGAAGATCTCACATTTGAGCTACAAGGGTCACCCCACTCATTGTCAATTGGTTTTGAGATGGAACCCTATGTTATTTGACATGGTATTAGAGCGATTGTCTCGCAACTAAGCTCGATCCATTCTCGAAGCTGATCAACGCATCAAAGGATCTTGATTCCTTCCTTCAATCCTGGATTAGAGAGATCTTTGAAAAATAGGCTTCTGACTATATTATAGAGAGGAGGAACAGAAAGTTCTCCCTCTAGAAATCTTGTAGGTTTACACAAACTGAAAGATTTGACATGGATATTGAAGATTCGTTGATATCTCCTATTTGTTTTTATAAATACCCATAAAACATATTTTCCCCAATATAAACTAGATAAAAACAATTCAGTCATTAATTTAAATAATTATTAAAAATTTGTTTATTCATAAAAATATCAGGTCGATATTGATACCAACATCGATATTTTCATCCTTAAATCCGAACAGGATACAATGCAATTCGAAGTGGGTGTAGACGTTATCCCCATGACCAAACGCACGCAGAAAGCAGACGCATACGATATTGAAATAATTACGCTGTGAATTTGATCAGACGGCTGAAATAAGAAAAAGCAAGTTCCCAAAAGATCTTGTCCGAGGCATTCCGTCAGAAAACTGACGTTCGAATTGGGCCCCACCTTCAGAAATCTCTGAAGATCACAACCGTACAATTATTATTTCGTATGATGACATTATTTGTCCGCAGGATCAGAGTAGTCAGGGCTGTATGTGATCCTGCCTCTTATTCGATAAATTATAAATAAATAAATAAATAACAAGTTTGGAGAAATTTTCAATTTTCTTTTTTCTTTTTTCTTTTTTTTTTTTAAAAAAAAACAAGAAATTTTCAATTTTCATTTTATTGTTTTTTCACTTTTAAATTTTGTATCTAATATATTCAATACTTTTGGATTTTTGTATGGATGATCTTCTAAAATAGACGAAAATGATAAATATCTCACATTTTCAAAACAAGGATATGTGTCATTTTGCTTGCGTCAACATCCTAGTAAAATTATTATTTTACTCTCTACTCTAACCTCGCTCTCTCCCTCTCGCTACTCTCGCTTCAACCTCTCTCTCTTAAATGTGCATTTTCATATAGTGAGTAAAATGGTAATTTTGCTAGAATGATGACATAAGAAGAAGGGCATGTATATTTATTCTGAAAATGTATGACATTTTTCATTTTTTTTCATTTTGGCCTCTCAAAATGGATCATCCACACAATTATCTCCAATATTTTTTAAAATTTATGAACCTATTAAACATAAATTCGAAAGTTTAACGGTTAGATGTAAAATTTATTTTTTTGTTTGATAAATAAACTAAAATTAAAATTTTTTAATATGTCCAACACAAAGTTAAAGGTTAAAAAATTTATTAAATATTTATTAAAGGTAAATACTAAATAGACATAAATATGAAAATGTTTGCGATTAAAGTTCCGGTGAAGACTCCGATGATTACGGGCCGTAGCACAGCCGCAGAAGAGTAAAAGTCAGCCGTCTCTCTGTTTTTAAATTGCCGTTATGAGGCGGCGGCTGCCACTGTTTTTTTGACGGCCACCTAAATTTCTATTTGTACTTTTAATAGGGAAAAAGAATATTGATTTAACTTTAATTTAAGTCTCATGCGTGTATTTATTTTTCAATTTTATCTTCAATAAATATATAAATTTTGTCTTCAAAATTGCTATTTTATTCTTCAATTTTGTTTTGTTCTTCATTTGTGCATGGAATATTTCAAACGAGTATTTAGTATATCATTGAACGACGAATTCATAAGAAGTTGGAGTTTTTTTTTTAATAATAATAATTATTATTATTATTTATTTATTTATTATTATTATGAATTGTTGGTATAATAGAATTTAATTATAAATTATAATGAGTAGATATACTATAGGGAAAATCCATTTTGGGTTGATTTGGCTAATTGATATTGTTTTAAGATTTACTTTGTTATAGGCAGTTTTGGACCACCCCGATGTACAAGGAGTTGACAAGGACAATCGGACAGAAATCGGACGGGAGGATGGACCTAAGAGGCGAAACGGGCCAATTGGTCGGCCCGCGCTCCGGCTCCGTTTGGTCCCCGCTACCTCTGGCCGCCCCAACTCCACTTGGTTCATCCCGAAAGGCCTCCGAATTCCTAAAGACCCTAGGAGCATGAGCAGGTATTTATACCCTCTTCGCCACTGAAGAAGGGATCCCAAACTCGATTCTCTACTCTCTCCTCTTGCTCTATTGCCTTCCGTTTTCTGACTTAAGCATCGGAGGCGGTGTGGCTAGCACCACACCAGTGTGCAGGTTTATCATTTTGCAGGCCACGTCTTCCCCCTCATCTACAAATTTACCGTAGGTGGCACGTGAAGATCAGGTGAGTTCCCTTGTGCAGATTTAGCCATCAACATACATTATTGCACATATGTTTAAAATTGAAAAGAGGTTAAAATACTATAAATAATTTAGGTTTCATTCTATTTTAATCTTTCTACTTTCAAATGTCTATATTCAAAATAACATTTTAACCTTGAAAATATTTGGATGGATTAATTTTAGTATTTTTTGTAATCAATTTATTAATTCGCTTAGCCACATATATACATTAAAAATTTGATGGCCATCTTCAATTTCAAAATAAATAAGGAATAAGCCAAAGCGAGCATAGCTCAGTGGTAATTGGCATGTACTCTCGACCATGAGGTCAGAGGTTCGAATCCCCCACCCCCAAATGTTGATGTACTCAAAAAAAAAAAAAAAATAAATAAATAAATAAGGAATAAGTGATTTGTCATTTATTTTGGCTGCAACAAAATAAGAATGAAAACTGACCTCTTTACACTTAGATTTAATATGCCATAATTTTCATGTTATAAGGACCACTGCCCAAGCCATGGGCAAGGGCATCAAGTGTTCTCACAAAATGAATGAATACAATTGTTGGATTTTTTTTTTTTTTGGGCAACATGTGAGGTGGGGGTTTAGAACCCTGACCTCTTGGTCGAGGATACAAGCTTATGCCAGTTGAACTATGTCCATGTTGGCTATAACCTTTGAAAATTGATACTACGAAAAAGTCATTGCAAAATTTATAAAAACAATACTTGTTTTTTTTGTTTTTTTTTCCAATTCAATAATACGTAGAGGTTAAGATTAGCGACACATTTTTCTTTAACAAACTCTTTCATTAACAGCGTTAGAAAAAAAAAAAAAACTTTTTTTTTAAATCAATGACCAATGTGAGTTTAACTCAACATTTAAGACATAACTTTTTCTATAGGTTAGAGGTTCAAATCCACACCACAATTGTTTAACTAAAATAATTCTGGATCTATTTGACCCTTTTCAAATTCACGAATCTAATAGACACAAAATTGAAAATTTAATGTGCTAGTAGATACAAAATTAAATTTTCATATCTAATAGACTTGTTAATTTTTTTTTAAAAAAATGTTAAATATAACAATGACTTATTAGACACAAAATTAATTAAAAGTTTAATGAGTCCTTAGATTTTAAATTTTGTGTATGTCTCGTTAAAAAAATAAATAAATAAATAAAATTGCACATGTCATTGACCTATCCAACTTTTTTTTTTTTTTTTTTTTCTTCTTCTTCTTCTTCTTCGAATACACGAATCTATTGGGTATAAAATTGAAAATGTAATATAAAGCAAAAAATTGAAATCATATACTTATTGAGATTTTTTAATTCTATCCCCTAAACACCTATTAAACACCAAATCGAAATTCAAAGACGTGTGGATTCTGAATTTCAATGATCTATTAGACCCATCGAGACTAAGTTTTATAATTTAACCTTTAAAAAAATCAAATCCAACTAAACAACATCTAACACAGTTAGAGATGAAAAAAATAAATAAATAATAAAAACTTCATCATCCAACCACATGAATATACATAACTAGCCATAAATCTTCCAAAGATAAAAAGAAAATTTCTATGTTATATGAATATGTCAAAATCCTTTTGAGAAAAACATTTTCTTAATTTTTTTTTAACATTTTTTTTTTCATTTTATATATGTTGTTTGCTTTGAGTAAATTAGAAACATTCAATTCATCAAAATAAATAAAAACATTAAAAAAAAAGAAAGTTTCTATATTTATTGGCCTTTTTTTTTAAAAAAAAAAATATTTATTGGCCTTTACTCCTGTGGGTCATACATACTTAAATGATTTTATATCTATTAAAATGAATCAATAAATATTTTAGGGATATTGAATAGCTAACGACATTTTTCAATAAAATTTATAAATATTTTTTTTTGAAACATAAAATGAGCATCATCATATTGTTATTATCAATTACTATTATTTTACCAGGTTCATTTTTATTGTTGAATTTATGATCAACAGGAATGATAAATGTGTACTGAAAAAAAAGAAGGAATAATAATGATCAATCCAATATAGCTCAGTTAAATTAGTTAATTAACCAACTTAAAGTATCAGTAAATTTCATTTTGAGATGTTTTTTTTTAGTTCAACCGTGCGTAGAGTTTGAACCATCGATCTTTGAAATAGTAATTGATGCCGTCTATATTTGAGTTGACGAAAAATTCAAATTATTACCTTCATATCTATAATAAGATAAATTATTGATGGTTTAATAAGGAAAGAAAGATAATCAAGTATTTATTATTTTTTTTATTATTTTATAATTCAACTAGTATACCTAATTCCTTGTCCAGCTTTTACCTCTCTAATATATAGTGAACTCAAAAAAAAAAAAAATATATATATATATATATATATATATATATATATATATATATATAATAGTTGAACTCTAAAAAAACTTCTCTCTATTAATAGATATTCATGGTTGATTTAAAAAGCCCAACTCTTTTACCTAATATATGTGATTTTAGAATATAAAATGAAGTTTAGTATATGTCTCTTTGAGATGCTGGTCATCTTTATAGACGTTTGCTATTCAAATAGGATAATTTGTGTGAAATGTAGTTTTTTTTTTTTTTATTTGAAATTTTTAATTTATTATTTTATCATTTATTTAAAAGTAAATTCATTTTAACTCTATGTGTAAATTGTATAGATTTTCTAACAAAAGGCATAAAGAGTGGTTGAACATGTTAGTTTCTTTTGCATTAAAGGGGGTAGCTTGTTGATAAGCATTTATATGAGGAGATAAATAAATAAATAAATAAATAAATAAATATATATATATATATATATATATATATATATATATATATATATATATATATATATATATATATTGAAAAGATATGAGGAGATATATTTATTTTGCTAGTGGGTGGGTCGAGTTCACTTGCCATGTCCACATACTCAATTAATATCGAAGTACTATCTTCATATGTCTAAATATGACTATAGAGTAGGGTGTAAGCTTGAGAGGATGATGCTGATGCAAAGTCGAGAAGAAACACATTAAAAAGATTCATAAAGTTTGGATGTTACGACGATGTATCAACACTACTGTAAACCACACAAAGAAGAAACAGACACTCTCGTGATAGTGATATTGCAAGTTTGTAATGTGACGAACCAGCATACACTGTGATGATGTTAGCTTTTCTATTCCTATCTTGACTATTTTGTTTATTTAACTGGGATATGCTTTATCCCGTGGAATGAAAGGTTTGTTAAGTTTGGATTCAACGACCCTAGCTAAATTCCTGATACATTGCATGATTCGTTTTAATAGAATTGTATATTAAAAAGGACAAATATCATTCTAAATTGATACTAAAACTTAACTAATTAAGGATACGTTTGGTTGGATGTGATCTAAAATTTAGAAAAAAAAAAATAATAATCTAAAATAAAGAATTCAATGAAAAAACGTTTAAAATTTCCACATTATTTTTAAGCTAAGCCAGTCACATTATCTGAATACAATCCTAAGGACTTGTTTTCAAAAAATAAACTCACAAAAATTCATTGAATCTAAAAATATATCATTGGATATATAAAATAACCTACATGCTCTAGGTTGTCCAAGTTATATATCCTATTATTTATCCAAATTATCCCAAGTTCCTAAAAGAAATCCATAATTTGTACATTGAAATAATTTAATAAGTGTTGAATCAGATGTTCTAGTATTCTCACTATGTTCATATTCAAAATATGCTACAAAAACATATTAGAAGACAATGTTTCACACAAAATAAACATCTCTATTTTTCTATTACAATTATTATATATCATCAATTAAATTGCTCTGTTCAACTGACATAAAGCTTGTACTTATAACCAAGAGGTTTGTAGTTTGAATTTCCTCACGTGTTGTCAAAAAAAAAAAAAAAATCAATCAAATTGCATTGAAATGTAAATTTTCATTTAGAGAATTTTCAATATAATATATAAAAGAAAAAAATGATACTGAAATAACAAATTAGATTTTTTTTCTCTTTTACAAAGATTATACATTCGTTTCATGCTATTCATTTTGTTAAAAAATAGTTTACTGAAATTTAGAAACAATTTTATTTATTTTCGTGTATATTGATCCAAGAAAATAAAATATAAATTTAAGGTTGAAATTGAAACAAAATGTAATTAGTATTACACACTCCGTTACAAAGCAACTAAAATACAAAAGCAAAAAAAAAAAAAAAAAAAAAAAAAAGTTAAGTTGATGCTAGTGCGAGGGACTAGTGCCACCAAACTGAATGACTGATTCGATAATTATCTACCACATTTGATATAACCTTCGAAAACAAGTTTAAGTTGAGGAGGGGACTCGAGCTTCTAACCCTTAAGGGCCCGTTTGGTACAAGGTTTTTGGAGATGGGAATGGGCAAGAGTTTCTAATACCCTTGTTTGTTTCAAGATTTCTGTGGTGGGCCCAGGAAATAACGCATTCCCAGGCATCATTTATGCCCATAAGGAAGGGTTTTCTATGCCCTTGCAAAAGCATGGGTTTTCTCTTTTCCCATCTCTTCTTTTTTATTTTTATATGCAATTTTATTTTGAATATAGTTAATTAATTAACTAATAGATACTAAATTAAAAATAATATAATAAATTATTTAATTAGATTAAATAATAATTTGTCAAGAATTTCATTTTTTTTAAACAAATACTTTTTTCTAGGACTTTTTAAACAAATACTTAGTCCAAGTTTATTAAAGGGATGTAATTACATATTTACTAAAATTATAATTAACTAGTCAATATTATCGAAAATATATTTAATTATTGAATTAAAATCATTTAAATGAATTTAGTATAAAAATTCATTTTTCAATAATTATAATTAATTACTTATCGATTATTTATAATCAATTAATTACTTTTTTAAATTGCCTTATAATAAATAAATAATCATATTATTATTAAATATTTATCTAATTAATTTTTATGGATACAATATATTAAATTATTGTAGTTAAAGTCATTTATTAAAAAATTAATTAAATAATTTTAGTTTGTTAAATTAACATAGTTTATCCCATTAAAATCATTTCATGATTATTATTTCATTAATTTTTATTAATAGTTTGAATTAATTTTGATTATTTTATTGATTAATTTATTAAAATTACATAAAGTTTACCTGATTAATTCTAAAAAATAAATACAGACATAATTTGTTCTCATAAAATCCTGATGACATTCCCATGCACAACCAAACACAGTTATCTTTGATTCCCAGCAATCTTATTCTCAGGCATAGTATTCCCAGGCATCTATAAAACCTTAAACCAGACGGGCCCTAAGAGGTCGTTTAGCCCATGAATTTGGAATGGGTTGGAATGGATTGGAAAGAGATGCCCATGTTTGGTTGGCCATGGTGTGAGTTTGGAATGAAATGGTGGGCAGGTGGATTCCAATCCATTCCCACATTTTGGTGGGTCCCACTATTTCTCTCTCCATTTTTCTTCATAATTTTGATGGGACCCACCATTCTTTTTCTATTTTAACCACATTTTGGTGGGTCTCACCATTTCTCTCTCAATTTTTCTTCATAATTTTGATGTGACCCACCTTTTCTTTTTCTATTTTCTTTATAATTTTGATAGGTCCCACTATTTCTCTCTCCATCAATTCCAACCCAAATCAAATGCACCAAACACGAGAATCATGATTCCAGCAAAATATTTTCATAGGAATCACATTCCATTCCATTCCAATCAAATTCTGGCGCACCAAACGGCTCCTAATAGATCCGTCCCTACCCATGATTAAAAAAAAAAAAAAGATATTATGATCTTAGGACAACACGCACAAACAACTTTTATGGGGAAATACTCAATTTGTTGCATGGATGAGCTGAGACAACAAGAAGAAAGATGAGCCAAAAGCAAGAGAATGCAAATACAAAGGGAAAGTTTTTTTTTTAAAAAAAAAAAATGATGTATGAATTAATTATTATGAATATATATATTTTTATTTATTTATATTTGTATATGTTGTGTCAGGGTATTGTACTAAGCATTTATTATCCTTCTCTCTCCCTCCATCCCACACGCTACCTTCTATTCTCTTCTCTTCTCCTACTCTCACCCTATCCTTTCATTTATTTTTCCTCTTTTCTTTTTATTTTTTACCCAAAAAGACAGAACATATATATATATATATATATATATATATATATATATTCGTATTTATTCAAGTGTTAAAGATAAATTGCACATGTTTGGGAGTGATTTTGAAATGACTAAAACCACTTTTGTCATGTTCGAAATCACTTCGAATTACTTAGGTTTGGGTCCATAAGCAGAGACAATTGCCCCATGAAGACTCACCTTCGCTACGGCTCCGGTGGATTCCTTTAACCAAGCCACTGCCCATGAGTCGCCGACTCATTCTTCAATAGGCACGTGGTCAGAGTCCGGTCTCCTCCCACTACTTGGAAGCTTAATAATTAAAATTAATTTCATTTTCTATTTTACACTTTTAAATGTGATTTTCATACCATCAAAATTAATTTTCAATTATTAAAGATATGTTTCGAGTGATTTTGAATATGACAAAAATGATTTTGACCATTTTAAAATCACTCCCAAACATGCACAAAATTAGGTTATTTGGGTTATTCTCAATTTTTCAACGTGGGGGCATATATGTTGTTTCTAGGTGGAAATAAATTTGGTTATGGATAAGATTAGAACTTAATTTATCGAAGACAAATCAAAATTCTACTAATTCCTTCAAATTTTAGAGAAAATATTATCAACTTTTCTAATTTATTTACTCACCTTCGCTACGGCTCCGGTGGGTTCCTTTAACCAAGCCACTGCCCATGAGTCGCCGACTCATTCTTCAATAGGCACGTGGTCAGAGTCCGGTCTCCTCCCACTACTTGGAAGCTTAATAATTAAAATTAATTTCATTTTCTATTTTACACTTTTAAATGTGATTTTCATACCATCAAAATTAATTTTCAATTATTAAAGATATGTTTCGAGTGATTTTGAATATGACAAAAATGATTTTGACCATTTTAAAATCACTCCCAAACATGCACAAAATTAGGTTATTTGGGTTATTCTCAATTTTTCAACGTGGGGGCATATATGTTGTTTCTAGGTGGAAATAAATTTGGTTATGGATAAGATTAGAACTTAATTTATCGAAGACAAATCAAAATTCTACTAATTCCTTCAAATTTTAGAGAAAATATTATCAACTTTTCTAATTTATTTAACGGTCCTTTGATATACCATTGAACTATGAAGCAGGTTTCAATTATATACCCATAAACTTTTAAAAGTTTCATTTTAACCATTTGGAGTTTGAATTTTGTTTTTAAACAATTTTTGAAGACTTTTTTTTCCTGTTAAATTCATGATTGAAAAATGAGTTATTTGTATATGTATTATTGCTTATGTAAACAGATTTGAACACATACATGAAAAAAAAAAATAAAGGTATATGCAAACATGTCATTTTTCATCCACAAACTTAATAATATTGTTTTGAAACAAACTTTAAAGATTAAAATGAAACATCGGAAAGTTTAGGGATATAGTTGAACAACAATATACTTGAAAACAACTCAAACTTGAGTATTTTTAATAAATTAAACCTATAAAATAATATCTTTAAATATACACAAACACAGCAACTTTCTGACTTATTATATATTAGGCAAAGAAAAAAAAAAAAAAAAAAAAAAACAAGTATGTGTATGTATTTTTAATAAAAGCAGGGAGAGTTTTAGGATATAAAATAATGTTGGATTTTCAGCCTTCACTTCTCTGTCTCATTCAGATTCATTAACAATTCCCCAAACTCCATTCTCTTTCTCTCTGTTTCTTTGTCTCTACCTCCTCCGATCAAGCTCCATGGATCACGGCGGCGGAAGCCAGCGGAGGTCGGACGGGTACCTGCCGCCGGGATTCCGGTTCCACCCGACGGACGAAGAGCTGATCGCCCATTACCTTTTGAAGAAGGTGCTGGACTCCCATTTCTCCTCACCCGCCATTGCTCATGTCGACCTCAACAAGTCCGAGCCTTGGGACCTTCCTGGTCAGCCCTTTTTTCTCTCTTTAGGGTTCTTAGACTACGAGTTGTTTTAGATCCTGTTTGATAATCATTTGGTTTTAAAAAATTAATTTTTTTTTTTTCCAATTTCTCAATTATAGTTTACCTTCCTAATCAAAATTAAAAATATAGAAAGAAGATAGATAACCACACAAAAGAAACTCATAACTGAAAATTGTGTTTATAGGTTTAATTTAAAAAAAAACCAAATAGCTATCAAACGGAGTCTAAATTTATCTTTATCCATCCATTTAATCTTTTGAATTTAATATAGAATAAAGCTTTTCATTAGATTTATAACGAAAAATGAATTTATTTTTAATGTGTTTTTTTTTTTCGTGGATAAGTTCAAATATGTTCATATATATATATATACAAAAACGTCATTGAAAAAATGGGTTCTATTTTGAAACAGATTTTAAACTTCAGGAGTAACAAACTTTGTAATTGAAACCAGCGCTGTAGTTAAGAAGTATTTTTAATAATTTAACCTAAAATAAGTTGTATTTAACTTCTGATTATTAATATATATATATATATATATACTATCTTACAAAAATAATAAAAAGAAATTAAGGAAGTGATTTGAAGATTGATTTACGAGATGATTGTATGACAGAGAAAGCATTGATGGGAGAGAGAGAGTGGTACTTCTTCAGCCTACGAGACCGGAAGTACCCAACCGGTCTGAGAACGAACCGGGCGACGGAGGCCGGGTACTGGAAAGCCACCGGAAAGGACCGGGAAATAACGAGCTCAAAAACCAACTCCTTGGTCGGAATGAAGAAGACTCTTGTTTTTTACAGAGGCAGAGCTCCCAAAGGCCAAAAAACCAACTGGGTCATGCATGAATTTCGCCTCGCCGGAAAATTTGCTTACCATTTTCTCTCCGCCGCTTCCTCTAAGGTCTCTCTCTCTCTCTCTGTTTTCGTTCAAGAACACGACGGCCACCGGTCGCCGTCGACGTTGATAGTTTAATTAATTTGTTTTTGTTTTTGTTTTTTTGCTGAATTATGACGTTTAATAAATAGAGTCATATCAACGTCAACACCCATCTCTGTCCATATTTTTATTGCATGCTTGCATTAATGTATGCATTTTTATTTATTTATTTATTTTTAATTCAATAACGCCCATTTGGGTTTTTTCTCAAAAAGAAAAAAAAAAAAAAAAAAAAAAACATTAGGGTTTTGTGTGTAATTTTGTATTTCGGAGGGTTTTTGTTTTTTTTTTTTTTCCCTTCTTTTAAATATTTAATGTCCCGTTTGATAACGTTTTTTGTTTTTGAAAAGTAAGCTTATACACACCCTATTTTTACCTGTAAGTTTCTTTGTTTTAGTATCAACATTCTTCCTTGTTTTAAAAAATCAAGCCTAATTTTTTTTTTTTAAAAAATAGTTTTCAAAAACTTGTTTTTGTTTCTAGAATTTGACTAGGAATTCCAATGGATCCTTAACCATGGTAGGTAAATTTAGGAGAAAACAAAGCATAATATTTAAAAACAAAAAACAAAAAACAAAATGTTTATCAAACGGGGTCTATTTTTTTTTTCTTTTTTGGAAAAAGAATTTGTGGGGTTTGAGTGAATTTGAGCTTAATTCTTTTTTTTTTTTTGTTTGTTTTTGTTTTTAGTTAGAATCATAAACACTTTTTTTTCCTCAAAAAGAATGATTTTTTAAATGTTTAAAAAGGTGTTTTTAAAAAAAAATATATGTTTTTAAACACTTAAAAGTGATTTCATGTCTAGCAACACTTTTGAAATCTTATTAATTTGTTAAAAAACATAATATTTTATTTTTTATTTCTCAAGTTTGTGAAGGTTTAAAAGAGTAAATTTTGATTTGAGAATAATAGATCTTCATAATTGTTTCTAATCGTAATTAAAATATCTTTTTATATTTTTTTAATCTAAAAAACGTGTGTTCGAATTTTTAAAAACAGAATAGAGTATAAATGATAGTTATTGAAATGTTTTTTTTTTTTTTCCTGTTTTTAAAACTTAGATTCTAATTTAGTTTTTTTTAAGTCTGTTTTAATTATATATGTGTCATTCCATTTTGCCATCAAATCAAACCCAATATATAATTTAAAAATCCCTAAATAAATTAAAGCCACACATTTTCTTTATTTAAATACGGTCAAACTTTAAGTACAATAATGAAAACAACCAAATCTACTAAATAAAATTCAAATAATTGATGATATATTCAGACGAAAAAACAACCCTTTTATTTAATTTTATGGATTTAATCAATTCCAAAAAAAAAAAGCAAGAATTTAAATCTCTCACTCGTAAGAAGATATACATATATAAGTAGTCAGTAAATAATTTTCTAGTAGGTGAAGTAATAAAAGATTTATATCTAAATGCTTTTTAATATATAGTATTTCAGGGCATTTATTATACATACACATTATTTCAATGCAGGACCAATTTCAATGGGAGAGGTTTTAATGTTTGGGAATAATAATAATAATAATAATTTCATAAATGAAATTTATGTTTTATGTCCCATCCCATTTATTTTCCTCATTAATATAGAACTCTCTATGAGTGGTGGGTATTTATTCATTTATTTTACTTATTTTATTCTTTTTGAACCTTCATGATATTTTCTAAAGGAAAGGAAACAGCAGCATCATCATAAATATAAAAATTAATTGATAAATCCAACTAAAAAAGTATGAATTTCATCTTATTTATTAAAATTCATTCTTCAATTTGATTAAGTCACAATTTTAAAATCAATTCATTCGAATTTGAAAAACTTGTAATAATATTGATTTTGACATAATTTGGTTGGTTAAGACGTTTAATTTAGTTGTTTAATTTTTATTTACGTTTGTCAATTTTTTTTTCTTTCGACGATGTTTAGAAATGAGAGATTCGGATCTCCTGACCTCTTGATCGAAAGTATATGCTATGACTTATGCTTACTTTGACGGTTATGATTGTCATTTTGAAACTTTGTTTTGTTCCTTTTGAAAGCAAAGGTTTGTATTTTAACCCTTTTTGTTTTAGTTTCCCTCATTTTTATATTTGGTCTCTCTAGATTTTCATTTTCAATTTCTATATTAGCTAGAGACACAATGTACATGTTAAATCGAAAGTTTTTTTTTTTAGTTCGATAACATTTTGGGTGGGAGGATTTGAACCTCTAACCTCTTGGTTGATAATACATGTCAATTAAGCTATACTCGTTTTGACAATCAGGGAGGGGTTTACCGATGGCATAAATGTTGACTTGTTGAGAAGAGAGATCATGAAAATTTTAGTAATAGAAACATTTATTTTAATAAAAAAGGGTTTACATTTTTATTATATATAATATGATAACCAAAACTTACCTCAAATGATATTTTTTTTTTTTTTTAAAAAAAAGAAGGTAATATTAGAGACTAAAACGAGCTTAAATTTTAATAAAATTAGATATAAAATAAAAATAAAAAGTTAGGTTGATGGTCACTCGAAGCATAGTTCAACCATACCTATATCTTGAAGAGAAGAGAGTTGTTTTGATGATGTATGTTTTTGTTTATTGAAGATCATCTTTTGTTTTATATAGAAATTATAATTAAAATGTAAAGCCAAATTGCCAATAGGAAGAACATTTCAAATTTGTATAATAAATTAGAAACCCTAACCCTTGGAACCTTTGAAATGGCACTTTGAAAAATTAATGACAAATAATACCAATAGCATGTTATAAAGTATATTTTTACTTTGTCCTACATTATTTATTATTATATTTAATTCAAGGATGTGCGAGATGAGAGATTCAAACCTTTGACTTTTAAATTGATTTGTTTTTTTTTTTCAACAAAATCGAAAGTATTTTGTAACCAATTGAGTAGGTTTAGATGGGCTACTTTTGACATTTTATTGTTAATTGTATATGTTTTATTATAAACTTGCAATTTATAAATAATAATTTTTCTTTATTAAAAAAGGGAGGATTTTTTTTTTCATAATATTCATGTGAACATATAGTTTGTGACATTTGGAAACCAGGATGAATGGGTGATATCCAGAGTTTTCAAGAAAACCGGCTCCGGCAACGGCGCCGCCATGCACGGCGGCGCAATGAAGAAGACTCGCCTGAATGCCGAACCCAGTTCCCCTTCCTCGGTGTCTCTGCCCCCTCTTCTCGACTCATCACCCTACCCCTCCGCCGTCAGCTCCGCCGCCTTCGCCGACCGCGACGGCAGCAGCTCTCTCGACGACCCAACGGAGCACGAGCTGCACGTGACCTGTTTCTCCACCAACAACATCAACCACTTCGCCGCCGGGGAAGCGGGCGGCGGCCCTGATCTCTCGGCGTCGGCGTTCCCGAACCTCCGGAGCCTCCAGGAGAATCTGCAGCCGGCGTTCTTCTCCCCCGTGGGTCCGCCGTTGGTTCATCTCCTGGCCGGCGGCGGTGCTCCGGCGCCGGAGGATTCTAGGCTTATGGGTTCGGCTGACATGGGTGCTTATATGTGGACCTTCTGAAAATTCTGTCTCTATGGATTTTCTTTTCTGAAAAATTTCTGTGTCGATTCGATTCTGATGAAATGAAAACTGAAAAGGGTAATTAGTAGGAACTTGGATTCTTCCCATTTATGACTTTTAAAAGCACTTTTTATCAAATAACTTCTGGACAATGACAACAGACTGCTCTTTTTGTATTTTTATTATTTTGATATTAATATTTGATTGTCTCAAAAATAACAATTTAGTCTGGATATTTTAGTTTGTATATGAAAATTTTAATCGAAATTAAGTGTTGATTTTTATTATGTACGAATTAATCTTTATAGTATATAAATATTAGTGGTTCTAATCAAGTTTCCAATCTATATACGAAATAAATTTCACTAAAATTTAATAATATTTTTCACAACATCAAACAACAATCTGGCTCAGTGGCTAAGCGCTTTGCCTTGGTTACTCCATGGTGAGATTTCAATCTTGTATATACGCAATTTACGGTTTGCCAATAAGAGCTCTCAACTGGCATAAAGTTTAAGTTAAATTGTTACTTTTACCTCTTGATCGATGTACATGCTAATTACCGTATGCTTGCTTTGGCGTTCTTCCATCTTTCTTTATCAATCTATTGATGTATTAGAGTGTTTTATTTTTTCAATTGTCAAGTTTTAATATATTGAAAACAAAAATATATTTCTATATAAAAAGATAAAGTTAGAGAACAGAAAATAAATATAATAATAATAATAATAATAATAATCAATATTCTAAATTGTTCTTCATTTGGAGAGAGAATAGAAGGGTTCATTCTCATGGAAGATGGCGACAGCAATTCAAAGGCTTTGTTTGGATTTGGCGCTTTCTTGTGGAAGAAGGAATCGATTTCTCTGCAATTCGTCTTCTTCAACTCCTTCAAACTTCCTCACTTTCAAGTCTCTCTCCTTCTCTGCTACCCTCTCGCAGAGCGTCCTTCCCAATCTCAAAGGTAATTGCGAACATTTCATCCAAATTCATCATCACAAATCCATTCATCAGACTTCTGTTCTCGTCAATTGTACGAATATTATCCCAATTCGAGTTCCCTTTCCCGTTACTTGATCAAAATCTCAATCGAGAGACTAGAAAGAACGGGAATTAAGACTGAGTATCATAATCCAGAGTCTCTACTGGGAGAATTTTGTTTGGTGGGGTTTATTTACAGTTTTTCTTACCAAACAAACAGAAGGCGGAGAAATTTAAGATTTGGAGGTCTCTTGAAATTTTCAGGATCGTTGTCACAGAGCGCTCGGGAGAGATCAATCCGTTATGGATCTGTGATTTGCATGGCCAAAAGATATGCTCCTAACACTACAAAGAGAAAGGTACAGAACTTGTAGCTAATTGTTCCTTTTGTGGATAGATTGAATCTGTATCTAGTTTTAGCTTCGAAATTGTGTGGATTATGGTACAAATTTGCAAATCAAGAGGACAGTAATGCATTTTATATGTTTTGTTTATGTGTCTATATTGACCCTTTGATGTGAATTTGTATGATATCCTTCAAAATTACCATATTCTGCATGTTATCAGTTCGGTATGGTATAGAAAACATATACTTATCTTATTGAATTTTATGTTTGATATGAGATGATAGAGAAATCTGATAAACCTTCTGTTGGGATTGTTCTGCATCGAAGTTTGGTATACTGTTCTAACTTTATAGTCTGTACTGTACAGTGCAAAAGAGAACCATCCAATTCCAAGGCATTGGAAATAATATTGTGTAATTTGCTTGTTAACCGTTGATTTGATGATGTAACTAAGTTGTCAATTGCATTCAAATGCAGAGGTTGAGTAGGAAGAGGGGTGGTGATCCAGACAAGAAAAAGAAGACAAGGAGGAAAGGAGGAAAGAGAGATTTCAAAATAGTCCGACTTTCCTCAGCAGCTGGGACTGGTTTTTTCTATGCCAAGAAGAAAAGCAGGAAGATGGCTGATAAGATTGAGCTCCAGAAATATGACCCTATTGCAAAACGTCATGTTCTGTTCACTGAAGTCAAGTGAGTCAGGTTGTCCTCTGTGCTATATATAAATAGATAGATGGATATGTAAAACACTGCTCACACTTAGAATCCAAAGGTGAAAGTTAGAGGAAATATGTTACTGAATGGCTTGCGTACATTGCCATATTTTGGAACATATGATCGGAAGGAAGTATAAAAGAAAGAAACTTTTGGAGTCCGTATTAAGAAGTAATTGATGTTTGGGATTGCTCAGTCAACTTTTGGATTTTCTTTGGTCATAAAAGGTTGAGATAAAAAATATATTTTAAGTTATTGGTTCTTTGATTGTAGTAATTTTCTGTGCTAGTTGAAATATGAACTGTCGAAATGAAAGAACTAGAGAAAGTCCAATTCTAAATCTGACCCAAGTGATTTTGTGCAACTGCATTGTAGAAAATTTAATAATCATCGAAGCATTGGACTGGTTTAGTTGGCACACTCTGAACATGCCTATTCTAAATAGTAAACCATGTCAAAGGAAAAAACATTTTTTTGGTAACAGCTACAAGTGTAAGTATACAACCCCCCCCCCCCCCCCCAAAAAAAAAAAAAAAAAAAAAAGAAGGAAAGAAAAGAAAAGAAAAAGGAGTCACTAAGTTATGAACACTCTCCTTCCTTTGTACCTTCACTATAACACAGCTTGGTAGGATTGATTTCAATGGTTTTGCTTTACACTATCCAGTTTGATATATGAGGGATGAAAATGCAAACCAAACGTTTAGTATTGAAAAACCTACAACGTAACACCATCTAGCCATGAAGAAACTTCTTCAATCGAAGGTCTCTTCCTTGGATCTTGGTCTATGCATTTACAAGTAATACCAAGAACCTCTAAAATCTGTTTTTTGCTATTTGTATCCCAAATTGCAGGATCAATAATCTCCTCTTCTCTCTTTTCTGATTTCTTCTGAATCGCCCAAGACACCAGATCCCTGCAGGCTTTACCTTTGCATACCTCTACAGGCCTCCGGCCAGTAAGCAGCTCAAGAAGAACAACACCAAAACTGTAAACATCGCCCCTGCAGGTTGCAGTTAATGTCTGGCTGTATTCAGGAGGAATATAACCCAAAGTCCCAACCAAGTCTGTGGTAACATGAGTGTCATACGGCCGGAGTAATCTTGAAAGACCAAAATCAGCTAAATGAGCTTCAAATCTGTCATCTAGAAGTATGTTGCTCGATTTTACGTCTCGGTGAATTATGTTTGGCTGACATTCCTTATGCAAGTAAGCCAATCCATGAGCAGCACCCTGTGCGATTTTGAGTCTTGCTTCCCATTTTAGTATTGAATCATCATCGACAATCTCGTGAAGCCAATAGTCCAAACTTCCATTTTCCATGTAGGAGTAAATTAATAGCCTGTCATTTCCATGTTTGCAGTAACCTTGAAGAGAAACAAGGTTCTTATGCTGCGCTCTAGAAAGAGCTTCAACTTCAGCTTGGAATTCTCTTTCCATCTGACCACAATCTCCTGTAAGCCTCTTGACTGCAGCTTTTGAACCATTGGGAAGGCTGGCTTTGTAAACCAGGCCAAATCCTCCACAGCCGATTATGTTTGCTTGGTTGAAATTGCAGGTAGCTTTTAACAACTCTGCAACTGTAAGATCCTTGCATTCTGAATTCTGAAAAAGCACCAACTTTGACGATCCAAGAGCTCCAGATAACCTGTCAGGCCTGTCAAATTCGTCGTCAAAACTGTTATTTCGATCTCCAATATCTTTCTTGGACATTTTGAGTAGAACCACTGTGAGCAGCAGGAGAACTGCTGCAGCTGCACCAACAGTAAGGCAAAGAATGATGTTTCTACCGACTTTTCTCTTCGACTCAGCAGAAGCTTCAGGTTTTGTTCTTGACCCATCAACAGAATGACAAGGGTTGTCAATTTCCCCACAAAGTCCAGCATTACCCTCAAAGCTGGAGGTGGGAAAGCTTAAGAATTGTCCTCCATTTGGAATTGGTCCCTCCAAGTGATTATTTGCCACGCTGAACCTTGACAAGAATGTGAGTTTGTTGAATGATGGAGGAATCCGTCCATAAAGATCATTATTCGACAAATCTAATGTTTCCAAGTTCTCCATCTCTGATATGTTGCTCGGAATGGACCCAGTAATATTATTCCTACTCAAATCCAAGACATGCAGCCATTTTAATCTACCAATTTCTGGAAAAATAGTTCCATTTATTCTGTTGTAGCTCAAGTAAATCGATGGTGGAAAGCTTGATGCTTGGTTGTATTGCAAACCAGTGGAACTTTGATTTCGTTTGACAAAAAGGGGGATTCCAGCCGACGATGTCGAACCAGACAAGCTGCAGTTTTTGGAAATGAGTGCTTTCATCTGTGTCAAGCTTCTTGGGATTTCTCCTGTCAGAGAATTGTTGGATAAGTCCAAATAAAACAGATTGTCCAGCTGACCAATCCAAGCAGGGATACTTCCATTCAAGTGATTCCAAGACAAATCGAGGATGCTTAATTTCTTGCAACCTAGTAACCAACCTGGAATTGGTCCTCTCAGACCACAGTTACCAAATGCCAAAAGCATCAAGTTCTCAAAAACAGTTTCACTCTGTGGAATTTCCTCATTACGAAAGTTCTTAGTAAGAATAAGAACAGTCAGGTTTTTGCAATTTTGTAGAACAGATAATGCTCCACCCAAGTTTATAATACTGTTGTTCGACAAAGATAGAAAGGACAGTGAGGAAAGCTTTGCATAATCTCGAGGAATTTGACCAGTCAACTTGTTTTTGGCAAGGCTAAGCGTTTTCAATTCATGACAATCAGATAGAGACTTTGGTAGAGGCCCAGAAAAGTGATTAGAGGCTAGATCAAGCGTTTGGAGATCTGGTAGCCTGGAAAAATTAAGATCTATAGTGCCAGTTAAAGAATTATTCCTAAGATCAAACACTCTGAGCTTTGAGCACAATGACAGAGATGAAGGCAGTATTCCAGAGAACAAGTTAGAATGTGCAACTAACTCCTGTAATTCTGAAAAATTACCAAACACATTTGGAAGTTCACCAGAAAACTGGTTTCCAAATATTATGAAGGATTTAAGCCTAGAAAGCTTACTCAGTTCCATGCTCAACTGGCCAAGGAAGCTGTTCCCAGGGATTGAAAAGTACTCCAAAGATGATAACGAATACAACGAATCTGGAAGATGGCCGCTAAGTAAGTTATCGTCTGCACGGAAATGTTTGAGAGATTTGCTGCAATTGTACACACCACGAAGATCGCCAGGTATTCGGTTCGCTGATATATCAACAACCTGAATCATGTTGGAGGAATTGCAAATCTGTGAAGAAAACTTGCCTGTGAAAGAATTGTTACTTATGTTGAAGGCAACAAGATTTTGAAACCCCATAAGCTGGGGAAAATCCCCAATGAATGAATTGCTTGAAATATTCAGAATATGAACAGATTTCAATCCTGAAGTTGCATTGGTGACTGGTCCTGACAGGTTATTGTAGCTCAAATCCAAAACTTGGAGCTGCTTCAAGCTTGAGAGTTCTGTTGGCAGTACACCTTCAAGCTGATTGTATGACAGATTTAGCCAAATTAACTGATCCAAACCACCAAGAGATTGTGAAATTTTGCCTTTCAGATTCATGTTAGGCAGTACTAACTTGGTAACTCTGTTAGCGAGAGAGCTGTTGCCATCATATCCACAATCGACACCATCCCAATTGCAGCAGTTGGATTCATTTAACCATACAGAGAGAATAGAGCTATTTGCAAGACTTTCCACAAAGCCCCTCAATGCCAGTAAATCCTTTGGATCACAGACTTGATTGGGCGGTTTCAGACCCAAAGAAAAAGAAAGCAAGCAACTCAACAATATCCATTTGACGAAAGTCGGTTTGAGAAGATTCAGCACCATCACCTCTGAGACCAGTAGAGATCTCATGTTGAAATCAAAAGCAGAGCCACTGTAAAAGAAAACTTAGTCAAAACTCATCTTCTGCGATGGTCATACTTAGCTTTTCAGAAATGAGAGGAATCCATATAAAGAAATCTTGCGAACTCTGATATGAAGAGGAGAATCCCAAGTTGGGCAACTTGCAAAAGAAGCAAAAGGAGAAAAGGTACGATTAAAATAAAGCTGAAATCACCAATCCCTATTTGATATCCTACCGTTTCCCAATAAACATAAACAGATGAACCCAGAATTGAGCTTCAACCTGAAAGTATTTCGTTTCTATGTATCAGGGAGAAGAAAGAAGACAAAATCAAAAGGGCCTTCAGCTGCCCACATCAGAACCCATCTCAGCAAATCACAAACTGACCAAACAACAACCAGCAAAGCAACCACCAGAAAGCCACATCTATCTTTTCCCAAAAAGAAAACAGCAACTCAAAGGAACAGAGCTATTCAAAACCGAAGAAAACTCCAAACCCACATGCCAAAATCACAGGAGAAGGCAGCCAAAAGAGGCAACACGAGATGATCTCAGATCCCAAAGAGCAGAGCAGAGCAGAGCAGAAGAAGCTTGAAAACGAAGAGAGAAACAAATAAAGAAAGGATTAAGCCCCGAGTTTCCCACCAGCTCCACTGGAAACCATGACTTGCAAATGAAGCAAAGCAAGAGAAGAGAATCGTGTTGAAGCAGCGTCAGAAACGCCTCCTTTTTTGGGTGATCTGTTTGGGGAAATCTGTGGTTGGAGTCCCGAGAAACAATGTCAAATCTGGATTTGGAAAAAAGGGGCAAAAATTTCCACACATTTTGTGGGCTTTGAGCAGAGCAGAGCAGAGATGGAGATGTGAGTGTACTTTATAATATATAATTGGAGAGGCAAAGAAGGAGATGGGTTGAGAGTGATGAGTGAGCTTCTTTTCCAAATAAAGACAGAGAGGGAGCTGACTTGAGGGGGGAAAATTTCTTTTCTTTTGGAGGAAAAATGTTCACGGTTTACGAGTCTATCTAACTCTAACACTTGTCTCTGACTCTGTTATTTGTTTAACTTTTTTTTGTTTGTGATTGTCAGCACCTACGACGTCGATCTGTTTCTTTTGTGTAGAAGAAAATGCAGAAAGAGAGAGAAGAAAAAGTGAGATTGGAGTTGGAAAAAGTTGGCTGCGCAAGGATCGATGTAAGTTTTCTACTCTTCACGCCTACTCCATCTTCATGCACGTGTTCACACCAATTATTTCTCTTTTAATATTCTTTATATTTTTTTTCCATCCAATTTTGTGTTGATTCTTAGGTTAGATTACATGAACTTTTATGTTTGTGCCAACCTAATTTATGAATTTTAAAAAGTGTCTAATAAATTTTTTTTATAGATTTTTAAGATCTCGTTGGATAACTATTTGGTTTTTTGTTTTTGAAAATTATGCTGGTTTCCTCTCAAATTTACAACAATAATTTTAATCTTTGTCAATGATCCATTAGAATTTTTAGCCAAATTCCAAAAACAAAAACAAGTTTTTGATTTTTTTTTTTTTTCAAATTTTGACTTGGTTTTTTTAAAATAATGAAGAAGTTATATACTATAACAAAAAAAAAAAAAAAAAAAAAAAAAAACTTATGGGTGGAAGTAAGTATATATAGGCTTAATTTTCAAAAACAAAAAAACCAAATGATTATCAGACGAGGGGTAAATTCATGGATTTGTTAGACATAGAATTCAAATTTTAACTTGGACATAAAATTCACTGATATGTCTAATTGACTAGTTAATTTTAAAATGTTCAAATGTATCAATAATCGATTGGACACAAAGTTTTTGTTTTTTTAAATTTGGTTGGGAATTCAAATGTATCATTGACAAATATGAAAACTATGATAAGGAAATTATGAGAAAACAAACATAATTTTGAAAAATGAAAAACGAAAAATCAAATGGTTATCAAACGAGACTTAAAATTTCAAAGATCAAAATGAAACTCAATACATTATATGGATTGAATTGAAACCTTTGTAACTATAACAACCAAATTGGTAATTTAATCTAAATTTTAGTTTAAGTAAAGACAATTTGTTCCATAATTGATTAATAAAAACCCCATAAAATTCAATCAAACAAAACCAACCCAACTATGGGAAATATGCAGCTAAGTCACAAAATCAATTAGGTAAAAGTTGTACAAGCTTAAAACCAAAATGCCAAAACATAATTAAAAAGAAAATATCCAAACATAGCTTGAAAAACTAATACTACAAAATAACCCCACCTTAAATAATAATAATAATTAATCAACTAATGAACTATAATAATTTCACCCCTTAATTAGGTTCAATATTCTATTTAAATACAATCCAAAAAGAAAAATTCCATTTAATATAATTAAATCTAAAAGGTAAAATTTCACCCATTGAATTGAAAACGATATGTCATTTTTTTTTCCTTTTGTTAATTAATGACATATAAAATATCCTATATAGCAGACACTGTCTCCCTAATCACATTAAGAATTTAAATTGAGAATTTAAATAATAGAGATATCATAAAGATCTGTCGACAAAAAAAAAAAAAAAAAAACTAATAATTAAAAAGAAGTTATATAAATAATAATAATTAAAAAAAAAGAATGAATTTGAATGGTGTGTGTTGGGTGATTTGACGTGATGTGCACGCGATTGGATGGCGCGGGTGGCGGGATGTTCGAAGAGGGTAAAAAAGTCAAAGAGTTTTAGCGGTGGAGAGTGACCGGCAATAGCCGGTGGTCGATACTGCTTTAGGCTGGGATCACGGGCTATCGGCCGTCGCCCATAATAAAGTTTTAGGTGAACTGCCACGCACTTGTTCCTCCACCCATTTTTTTTTAAATTATTAAAAAAACTATACTTTCTCTCTCTTCATGTGACCTCACCAAACCCACCTCTCTCTCTCATCATGATTATTCTAATTTTTATTTTTGTTGCAACATTAATTAATTAATTAATATTGATCAACTTAAGCTAAAAAGTTATTGGATTAAATTATAGTTTTTAATCCTTGTGTTTTAATATTTATATTTTTTAGGGGAGAAAATCAATTAACTCTTGGTCAAGTGTATTGATTTTTAACTATAAATTTCAATTTCATCCCATCCAACTTTGAATTTAGACAAGTGTTAGTAATTTTTACATTCAATTTTTTTTTTTTTTTTTTTTTTGAGTACATCAACATTTGGGGTGGGGGGATTCGAACCTCTGACCTCATGGTCAAGGGTACATGCCAGAGCTAAGCTTGCTTTCGCAATTTTTACATTCTATTTAGCTTCTAATATGTTTGCCTACTATATTTTTTTTTAACAAATTATAAGGTAAAAATATTTTGAAACTTTGTTGGTTTTCAATGAGAATCATGTTATACAAAATTAATTATAGTCAATGCACAAGGTCTACCATTTAATAAATTTGTAAAAACTCGTAAAAAAAAAACGAAGTTTCTAACGAAGGAATAGTAGTTTTTGAACTCTTAAAAGTGTCATAGAGGTCCTAAACTTACAATTTTGTACTTGATCTCCTAAATTTCTAATTTTATGTCTAATAGGGTCCTTGACCTATTTGATTTTTTAAAAAAAATTCAAGGACCTATTAGATACAAAATTGAAAGTTTAAAGTCTCATTGGACATAAATTGAATTTTATATCTAATAGACCAGTTAATTCATTTTTTTTAAAAAATGAAATATGTCAGGTACCCTATTATACAAAATTAAAAGTTAAATGACCTGTTAGACAATTTTTAAAGTTCAGGGATCTCCTAGACACAAACTTAAAAAGTCTAGGGACTAAACTTGTAATTCAACCTAAAATAATATAAATGAAACATAGGAAAAGATAGTTTAGACTTTTTGAAGAGCAATTAAAATATCTAGTTAAAGCTCATAAAATTATACCCTAAGACCTAGAATCATGTTCTATTCTCTCCTTTAAACCCTGAATTTAGAGAGAGAGAAAAAAAAAAGAAAGAGTTTTTTTTTGGTGGGTGTGAAGACAATAGGCATGATCATAAAGAGAAAGGAAAAGGAAAGGCATGGAAGGAGAGAAATTGATGAAAGTTAGGCACTTGTGCTATATGCCAATTGCCACCTCCACTCCCACTTGACTCTTTCTTTTTCTTTTTTACTTCTTAACCTAAACTTTTCTTTTCTTATCATTATTATTCATCATTCATCCTTTTTCACATCAATGCCCTACCCCTCAACACTCAATCCATTCCCTCCATTCCCTACGTGCTTCAATTTTACGTTTTAATTTGGTTCGATTACAACTTTATAGTCCCTAAACTTTTAGGGTTATGTGACAATACGTTTTTGTTCCAGTCTCTCGTTACGCTAGATTAGAGTTTCTGTTAGGTGGATTAGCAAAATTGAAGATATATATCTTTATTAATGTTGTTAGTAAATTATTGATTTATTGTCAACATGAGTATATATCTAAACTGACATGAAGTTGGTAGCCTCGACCAAAAGGTAATAAGTTCAAATCTCTAACCCCACGTATTGTAGAAAAAAAATGTAATTATCGATTATCTAAACCTTTTATTGACGACGTGTTGCTCTATATTTGCATGGTGTTGAGATTCCTCTCATTTTAATGCTGGTGTTGTTGATTCATTATTATGTCTTTATACGTGGGTGTTACGATTTTTTTTTTCCTAATATGATTAGATAGGTAGACAATTATTTTAGATGCATGAAAGGGAGGTTTTGCAATCCACACTTTGTCAAATTATCATGTTATATCAAATTTTCGTTTTAATATTGGATTTTAAGTCAAATGGTTTAATTTTCCAAGTTTCAATTAATAAACAAAGTAGCACATGTCAAAACTTTTGCAAATGAAGAGATATATACTAAATTTAAACTTTGTAATAAATGATTAAAATTACCCAAGAAATTTTATTCTTAATTAGATGGTATATTTGGGTTATTTTATAACTTTTTTCCCCTTTGATGGTACTATGTTGAAGCATTGATTGATTATTATTTATGACTCAAAGTTGGGAAAAAAATTGTACCTTTATTTTTTTTTAAAAAAAAAAGTACAAATGTAAGTTTTTTTTTTTTTTTTTTTTTTCAAAGATCCACTTGTCAATATATAATTAGCATATTTGGGGAAAATTTCTAGTACTACCGTAGTACATACTCTTTCCATTCAGCATTTGACACGTCATTTAATAAACATTTAATGATATAATATTTTATTACATGGGTCTCATACAATTCTTAAATACTTTCTTCATGGCAAACAATAAATGGAGGTAGTATGAAAAAATTTCCATACTATGGTAGTACTAGAAATTTTCCCGCATATTTGATGGTTTTCTTCTTCTTCTTCTCTCTTCTCTTCTTCTTCTCGGTAAAGATGTCCAAATCATTAAATTAAAACATAAAATATTTACATTTTTTTTAGTTCAAAAATATTTACAATTTAATTAATAGGATTAGAATGTATTTTGATGTTACATCAAAGACCGTCTCAATAAATCGTTGACAATTAGCTAGAAGAGAAAAAATGAAAAAAAAAAAATTAATCCTGAACTTTCAATTTCATCCAATTAAATCTCAAACTTAGTAATTTGTATCAATTTTAACTCTATACTTACATAAGTGTTGCAAGTTAGATCTTTGACTATTTTTTGTTTGAACCACCATTAAAGAATACAATTAAATATTTTTTCATTTTTCTTTTTTTAATTCATATGGCACTTGAGTTGGTTCCTGTAAGAAATTTATATTGGAGAAACTTTTTATTTGAACAGACTTTTGTTGCTGAGGAGTTGTATATGGATTTTCTCTCATTTTCTTTTTATTTGTTTGTGGGTTTTGTTGTTTTTTTAGTTACTTAGAAGAACATGCAATTATAGAATGATAGGAAAAAAAAATTGAAGGTTTTTTTCTTTTCTTTTCATTTAGATGATTTTTTTCTTGTTGTTGAGAACTTCGTGTGTGTTTTTTTTAGTTGTCAAGGATTATGAAAGCAAAACAATTTTGAAGTTTTTTCTTCGAATGTTTGCTGATTTTTCTTGTTGCTAAGAACTCGGTGAGATTTTTTTTTTTTTTTTTTTAAACTTTTTTTTTCCTACTAATTGGAACATGAAAGGTAGGAAACAAAAACAAAACCATTTTAGGTTTTTCCCCTCATATTTTCTAGATTTTTCTTATTGCTAATAACATTGTGGGTTTTTTTAAGGCTAATATTAGTGAAAGAATCAACCTAAAGGGTTTGATTTATTCAAATAAAGAGTTTCTCTAACAAAATTCTTACAAGAACCAATGTAACTTAGGTGCAATGTGATTATTTTTTGTTATAAAAAAGGAGGAAATTGTCAATCACACGTTTTAATGGTGATTCAAATAAAAAGTTAATCGAAAGTCTACTGTGCAACACTGCAAATATAGGGTTAAAATTGATATAATCCGCTAAGTTTGAGGAAATTGAAAGATCATAGTTAAAATTGATATAACCTGCCTAAGTTCAGGGTTAAAAATGATTGTTTTCCAAAAGAAAAAACATAACTGTCAATATTTTAATAGTGATGTGTAGGGAGATACATATTGACTGCTTACAGTCAAGTGTATTGTTCTGTTACTAATCTTTGTATATATATAATTGTTTTGAGTTTAAATATTTGTATATATTGATATAATGCATTATAATGATCCCGCTATATATTATATTACTAATTAAGTATGTTACAAATCACAATCAATTTAGCTATTCTCAAAAAAAAAAAAAAAAAAAAAAGGCTAAATTATAAAAAATGCTCCTGAATTATGGGATTTGTTTCAAAAATGCTCCTGAACTTTAAAAAGTTTAAAAAATACCCTTGAATTTTAAAAAATGTTTCAAAAATACCCTTGTTAATTTTTTTTATGGAAACCATTAAAAACTTCAGTTTCATTAATACTCTTTAACTTTCAAAAGATTTTTTAAAATATCCTTATTAGAAAATGCTTCTATTTTTTTTCCTTATCCCATCGTAAATTCTTCTTCCATGAAAATTAATGAGAAGCTCTACCTATTTTTCATGTATTCATACACTAGGAGCTTTTCTTCTCTTTCAACACATCATCCCAAGAGCTTGACTAAATTTTCAGCAATGGTATTTTCGAAACATTTTTAACGGTTCCCATCCAAAAATTAACTGCAAGGGTATTTTTGAAATGTTTTGTAAAGTTCAGGGGTATTTTTGAAACTTTTTAAAGTTCAGGGGCATTTTTGAAACAAACCCCATAGTTCAGGGGTATTTTTTGTAATTTAGCCAAAAAAAAATCACAATCAATTTAGCATGATCTTCGAAATTTTAGTTATTTAAGAACTATATGTATTATTTAAAATATATAAAATAATACGTACAAAATTACGATATCCATCAAAATACATTCTAAAAAAAAAAAAAATCCTTCAAAATACGTTATTTTTCATTTTTTCCCGAAGTTTAGTACAAAATAAACATCTCTTTCAAAAAGATATATAATTCGAAATTTATACATTTAATTAGGGTTAAAATATAAATTTGATTCCTAATGTTTATCTCCATTATTTCTAAATTGGCCTCTAAAAGTGTGAAAGTTCTATGCTTTAGTTTCAAGTTTAAATAAATAAATTAATTAAATTCAACTGTCGTAGTTAAAACTTTTGACAAAAAAAAAGTGATATTGACTTTTATTCTTATTGTCTAACCCATCTAAAACAATATAATCTATCTTCTAGAAAAAAAAAAAAAAACTGACCGTTTTTTTAAAAAGAAAAAAAAAAAATTGATTGATCCTCTATGATTTTGAATGTTTCAAAATTTTCGAACCGTATATCATTTGATCT
Organism: Luffa aegyptiaca; assembly: GCA_017139565.1. NCBI lineage: Eukaryota > Viridiplantae > Streptophyta > Magnoliopsida > Cucurbitales > Cucurbitaceae > Luffa > Luffa aegyptiaca. Next base: position 5,844,117 of record CM029405.1, on the reverse strand, counting down.
TTTCTCTTTTGTCTTCCCTAACTATAGAACGCACTTTTAATTCTTCTGTTTTCAATTTTATATGATGGTGATATATATATATATATATATGTATGTTGTTCATGTTGTCAGCCACATGTTATGAATTGGTAAGGATATACCCTATGCATGTTAGTCAATAATAAGATTAGTCATATATTTTTTATAATTTTTTTTTTAATTTTAGACTCAAATTTTAATAATAAGGATCGAATTTAGAATTTATTAAATTAAAATTTGAGGGTCTAAAATAAAGTTATAAAACTTAATAACTAAATAAGAAATAAAAGAAGTGACATGACTTTTTTCTCTTATTGTTTGGATCTTATCCTTGGATGTTCAAACTTCTTTTATTGTCTTCTAACCTTGGACACACTTTTTCTTTCTTTGTTTCATTTCTTATGATGATGTATATTGTATAATACATTTATATTGTCATCGCTTGGATCATGAACTAAGATGTTTGCAGGTTAGTGAACAATAAAATTAATTAGATCATTTTTTCTATTTCAATTTTCAACTCAATTTTTTTTTTTTATATTCGTGAATGTTCGGACTAACTTGCACGCATCTCGACTAATCTCACGGGACGGGACAACCAGTTCAAATTTTTATGATTATAAAAATTGAAGTTTGAGCTTATTACGATTTGAGAGACTAAAAATATAGTTTTCAAATTTCACGGACCTAATAAAAGATAGGGTATAAAGTTTTAACTTTAATGACTAAAATTATATTTTAATATTTAAGCCATTAGCCATGTCCAATTCCTACTAGTAAGAAAAAGATTGGCCACATTAAAATATTGTTTTGGGTAATATGGGATTGTGAGAATTATTATGATACCTCATGGTTTTTTCAACTTAGGATTATGAGTGACAGCAACATTTACCTACCAAGATTTAATTTACTATAAAGTTTACTACCATTATGGCATATCTTTTCATCATTATTGGAGTAATTTTTGTCAAAATATGTTTGGATGGAGTTCAAAAGAACTTCTTAGTGGGGGTAACAACCCAACAAAATTAGAAAATAGTTTGATAGCGATTTTTTTGTTTTGTTTTCTATTTTTAAAAATTGTGTTGGTTTAATAATTTAACTGGTTAAGACCCGTAACATCAATCAAGAGGTCAAAAGTTTGAATTTCTCTTCCATATGTTGTTGATCTAAAAAAAAAATGTTTTGTTAAATCAGAACATAACTAAATAGATAAGAAGTCAATTATTATTCTAAAGTCGATGATTGGATCACTCACCCTTGGTTGAACTTAAAAAGAAAAGAACATAAAAAATATATTTGAATAGCTATTATTGTTAACATTTTTTTTCTTATTTTCTTTTAGTGCGTTTTTCACTTTTTTGAACAATTTTCTAATAAAACTAAGGATGTTCACGATGGGATAGAGATGGTTTCCTCGTTTTTTTTTTTTTAATTTCCGAAGCATTAAATCAATAAATTAAATGAATTATTTTAACTTTTTTAATCAAATAGTTAATTTATCATTGAAATTTTTATTTAAATAGTTAATTTTCACCAAGAATATCAATTTAAAAATTCTCAAAACCTACCAATAGAAACAAAATAATATTACCTATCAAATTATCTAATTATTAAGATATAGTACAACCATAAGATTCAAACATACTAAATTATTAAAGTCATTGAATAATACAATTTTAAATTTAAAAATTGTATATGTATATAATCATAATAATAATAATAATAATAATAATTCCCTTATTATTATAAATAAATAAAAGATAAACAGAGCAGGATAGGAATGGATTCCTCGTCCTGATCCTTGTTTTGCACGATACATTTTTCTCCTACCACTTCATTTTTCATTTCCTATCTAATCGAGGATTCTTGGCGTCATCACGCGCGGATCTCCATCTTCCAAAAAAAAAAAAAAAGGATATCCCTAAATAAAATAATTTTTTTTATCCTTTCAAAATCGAACATAATGAATAGTGATTTTAATATTTATGACAGCATTAACTTTTATTGGTCAATTAATCACATTTCTCTTACAAAAATTGGAAATAAGAACAATAATTTACTCAAAACAACTTTCCAAATCTCCCCTTAGTTATACAAATTCTAAGACAACTTGGAATTTTTTTAATTCATTATATTAAATATATATTTCCAACAAGATTTATTACAAACCTACACATACAATTTCAGATTGGGCTTTTTTTTATTTTCTAGGCCCAAACTCTTGGATCCAATAAAAAATATATAGATATTCATTATATTAGATATATATTTCCAACAAGATTTATTACAAACCTACACATACAATTTCAGATTGGCTTTTTTTTTTTTTTTTTTTTTTTTTTTTTTTTTTTTTTTTTTTTTTAAATATTAATTTTCTAGGCCCAAACTCTTGGATCCAATAAACAATATATATATATTCTTTATGGCTTCCCCGCCCCCATCTCCGCGAAATTCCCGATTAAATTTCGCGGGGAATGGGGCAGGGAATTATTCCCCATTTAATTTTTTTTTCTTTTTTTTTTTTGTCTTTATTAAATCAAATATTCTTTTGATAAATTTTCAAATAGTTAACTTTGCATGAAAAATGTTCATTAATTTTCTATTAGATAGTTAATTATTCACATAAATTCTTCATTTAGATAGTTAATTTCTTTAAAAAATCTCTTTTTAAAGAAAAAAAAATTCTTAAATCTCCTATTATAACAAAATAATATTTCATATCAAACTATCTAATTATCTATATATATAATTTAAGTATTTAAACCATATAATTCAAACCTATCCAATTTTCTAAATAATTAACAATAAATCTTTAAATTTATATATGGTGAGAAATAATAATAACAATAATACTATTAATTAAAAAAAAAAAGTAAACGGGGCGGGGAGCGGGAAACGGGGATGGGGAATACATTCCTCGTCCCCGTCCCCATTTAGCTCGCGGGGAATTTTTTCCCCCACTCCCTCCCCCATTCCCCGCTTAAACGGGGATTCCCCGCTCCATTAGGGGTGGATCCCCACGGGCCCCGGCCCCGCGGGGCAAATGGACATCCCTAGATAGAAAATGTTGCAATAATAGTTTAAATTAAATAAAACATGAGATTGAGATTGTGAGGGAGAGGGGGCCAAAGCGAGTAAAGCTCAGCGGTAATTGACATGGAACTTCGACCAAAAGGTCAAAGGTTCGAATCCTCCACACCCAAATGTTGATGTACTCAAAAAAAAAAAAAAAAAAGATGGTGAGAGGGAATCAAATAGTGAAAGGTTATATGATGAAAGTGTAACGGTAAAGAAACAAGATAAAATAAGTCAACATGAGCATAGCTCAACTGCTTGTACTCATGACCAAGTTGAAGGATAAATTTAATAAACTTTAATGTATTATAATTTATTAGGCCCTCGTTGTGGATAATTGCTTTCTTTTTTGCTTTTGATTTATGAAGATTAGGGTTATTTTTTTCTCTATTTTGTTACCATGATTTTCATCTTTGTTAAGTACATATTGAATTCTTAGCCAAATTAAAAAAAAAAAAAAAAAGCATATTTTTGAAAACTGCAACCTCGTTTGATACCTTTTCGGTTTTTTTTTTTTTTTTTTTTTTTTTTTTTTTTTTTTAAATTATGCTTGTTTTCTTCTAGTTTTCATTTTTGTTGAGAACACATTTGAATTCTTAGCCGAATTCCAAAAAACAAAAACAAGTTTTTGAAGACTACTTCTTTTAGTTTTCAAAACTTGACTTGGTTTTTTAAAACATGGGAAGAAGGTAGATAACGAAATAAAGAAGCTTATTGGTGGAGTTAGTATTTATAAGCTTAATTTTCAAAAGCTAAAAACTAAAAAATCAAATGATTATCAAACGAGACCTACTTTATTGGTGTAAATTGATTGTCCATTCGTGCAATGTTTTTAAACCAATATGTGAATCGGTTCAACATTGGCTTTGGCAAGAAATGAACCCAATCGAACAACTTACGCCTATAAGGATTGTTTGGTTTGAGGTCTAGTTGGATGCCTATCGATGATAGAGTCTAAGAACAAGATGTGTATGAGAATGAATTATTCCCACCTTCAAAGTTACAAATCTTGTACCAAAGGTAATAAAAAACACATTTCCATTCCTATTTAAAAACTCTTTCTCATGAGTCATGAATCAATTAAAAAATATAAACCAAACTTTCTATACATCAAAATGTACTCAAAGTTATGTTAAAAAAAAAAAAAAAAAAAAAAGTACTCAAAGTTAGGCATTACCAGTTTTTACCTTAAGCTTTCAATCGAGATTTTTGTACGGATGACCCTCTAAAATAGGCGGAAATGATAAATGATCCACATTTTCAAAACAAGAATATATGTCATTTTGCTTGCGTCAGCATCCTAGTAAAATTACCATTTTCCTCCTTACTCTAACCTCGCTCTCTCTCGCTACTCTCGCTCTAGCTTCTCGCTCTCTCTCCAATTTCTTTCTCCAATCTCTCCCTCCCTCTCCAATTTCTCTCTCTGATCTCGCTCTCTCTCTCTCGATTCTTGCTCTCACCCTCGCTCTCGCTCTCTTTCTCCAATTTCTCCCTCCAATATCTTACTCTCTCTCTAATTTCTCTCTCCAATCTCTTGCTTCCTCTCCAATCTCGCTCTCGCTCCAACCTCTCGCTCTTAAATGCCTTAAATGAGTGTTTTCATATAGAGAGTAAAATGGTAATTTTGCTAGGATTATGACGTAAGCAAAAGGGCATATATCCTTATTCTGAAAAAGTAAGATATTTTTCATTTTGGCCTCTCAAAATGGGTCATCCACGCAATTGTTTTCTTTCAATTTTAACAAAGTGTGCCTCAACCTTAAATTAGTGGAAGTGTTAGCAATTTTTACATTCTAATAATTTTTTGGTTAAAAATCACTTTTGGTCCCGAAACTTTCGTGAAAGTAACGGTTTAGTCCCTGAACTTTGATTTGTAACGATTTAGTTCTTGTACTTTCAATTTTGTAACAATTTAGTTCATAAACTTTAATAAGTAACAATTTAGTCCTTATACTTTCAAATTTGTAACATTTTAGTCCCTATCGTGAAAATGAATGAAAAGAATTAATAAAATTTCTTACATAAATAGATTAATAAGCTAATTTGGGACTCATTATGTTTATAAGCTACAAAGTTTAATCATTAAATAATAACAAATTGACATTTAATTTTTTTATTTTTTTTTGTGACAATTATTAAATTGTTACAAATTTGAAAGTATAAGGACTAAATCGTTACTTATTAAAGTTTAGAGACTAAATTGTTATAAAATTAAAAGTATAGGGACTAAATCGTTACAAATCAAAGTTCATAGACCAAATTGTTACTTTTATGAAAGTTTAGAGACCCAAAGTGATTTTTAACCTTTTTTTTTTTTCAAAATATCATTAAGAAAAAGCATTTTCACATTCATTCAATGAATCATAAAATACATATATATTCAATGACTAATGTACACATAAAATCAAGCTTAATTTTGTAAATGCATTTTATAGAAACGGATGAATTGACATGTACTCTCGACCATGAGGTTAGAGGTTCGAATCTCTCCACCCCAAATGTTGATGTACTAAAAAAAAAGAATGAGTTTACAAATATTTTTACATTGTTTTATTTTGTTAAATTTAGTAGCTTAACTAAATTAGCAAAAATTGAACAGAATATTAAAATTACAGCATTTATATAACTTCAGGATTTAATTGGCTAAATTATAAAAAATGCCCCTGAATTATGGGGAAAAATGTCCCTGAACTTTAAAAAGTTTCAAAAATATCCCTAAACATTACAAAACGTTTCAAAAATACCTTTGTAGTTAATTTTTGGATGGGAATCGTTTAAACCGTTGAAAATACCATTGCCGAAAATCTAGTCAAGCTCTTGGGATGATGTGTTGAAAGAGAAGAAAAGCTCTAGTGTATGAATACATGAAAAATAGGTAAAACTTGTCATTAATTTTCATGGAAGAAGAATTTACCGTGGGATAAGAAAAAAAAAATAGAAGCATTTTTTAATAAGGTTGTTTTTTTAAATCTTTTGAAAGTTAAAGAGTATCAATGAAACTAAAATTTTTCATGGTTTCCATCAAAAAATTAACGACAAGGATATTTTTAAAACATTTCTTAAAGTTCAGTGATATTTTTTAAACTTTTTAAAATTTAGGGGCGTTTTTGAAATAAACCCCATAATTGAGGGGCATTTTTTATAATTTAGCCAAAAAGAATTTATATAGTCGGAGAACTTATCCACAAATCTAAAATTCTAACTAATGATGATGTGACATTATTTCAAAAAAAACTAATGATGATGTGACATCGACGTTCGTCCTCATCCATGCTTTCATATGAAGCGTATCAGATTTGAATTCCAGAATGTGTAATTCCCCCAAACAAATTCTCAGCGGAGGATAATCGCCGGTGGATTTGGGGTTTCTCGATGACGGAAATCAAGGCCATCGGAGTTGTCGGCGGCGGCCAAATGGGCTCCGGAATTGCCCAACTCGCCGCCACACACGGCCACGAAGTTTGGCTAATCGATTCGGACTCTGCCGCTCTCGCTACAGCAACCAAATCCATTTCTTCCTCAATCCAACGCCTACTCTCCAGAAACCTTCTCTCGCAAGTAAGAATCCTTTCCGTTGATTGCTTCTCCTCTAATTGCGAAGAATTTATTTGATATTTGGCCTATGGTTGAACCCTGCTGATTTGGTTGATTGGGTATCTTGTTTTATAATTAAATGCGTTTTTTGATTAGTTTTGACTGGAGGGCTCTGCGTGTTATTGGATGCTTGAGCTATTTTACCTTTCAATTATCATTTATTAGGAGTTTTGTGTTGTTTATTTCATAAGGTTGTTCTATGTAAAACCTCTTAACAGATCAATTACAGATCGGATCAGGGTGCAAAAATTTTGTATTTTATTTTGGTTGTTTACTATTATATTACATGGGTTTCCATCTCAAAACCAATTGACAATGAGTGGGGTGAACCTTGTAGTTCTCAACTAATCTTTTCAACGTGTTACTTAGGAACATTATATAGCATTGGGAGATTTCAGTCTCTTGGCCTCTATTAGTACCCTTTCTACTGAGGGATAGCACTAATTCACAGCTTTAGGAGAAAGAAAACGATAGATTCCTTCCCATATTCCATGTCTCTGCAGAGAAGCTTGTGATATAAATGTGCCCTCCCATAATACTGGACTAGGAAACTATGGTCTGAAGGGTTTGATGCTGCCTGTTTCAGTACCAAACATGACAAATAATGGGATCCTGAGCCAAAGCTTGGCTAAATCCACTTGATATTTGGAAAATAGATCATACAGATGATGTATTGGAATGGAGCCAATGAAACAAGAGTGGACTTTGATGAGCTTCTTTAGATGATGCATTGAACCCAAATCACTTTCTTATAGCTCTTCAGATTTTTGCATTAGAAAGTTGCAACTTACAGCAGACATGGTAAAGCCTCAGTACCTTTTTTGCTATAGCATATGGCCTATGATGCAAAATAACTGTTTCATTTTCATCCTCATTGAGCACAATTTGATCTGTACAGCTAAACTGAGTTGATATTGATTATGGAACTGAACATTACAACTTTAAAACAGAGCAGCTCTACTGTCAAAATGAACTTTCTCTGTTACTCTATTTTAATCAGCTTCTGAAATCCACTTAACAGGAAGTTGGTGCCAGTGCTCTTCAGCGTTTAAAGTTTTCAACTGATTTGAAAGAGCTTCATTCAGCAGATGTCATCATCGAGGCTATCGTGGAATCAGAAGATGTTAAGAGAAAGCTGTTTCTTGAATTAGATAAGATTGCAAAACCATCTGCAATTCTAGCTTCTAATACAAGTTCCATCCCCATTACTCGCTTGGCGTCAGCAACCACACGTCCTGAGCAGGTTTCGTCTTCTCTTCCCCTTTACGTGCATACAGCGGCGGAGCTACAGTAGGTCAGAGGGGGCTAATATCCAGCCCATAAAAACCTTTTTTTTTTCTTCTTCACTTAAGTCCGCTTTTTTGTCTTTTATTTTGGGATTTGTTTCTATAAGCATATATGATTAAAAAAGTTATTACGTTTGATTGATTTAATACATAGAAAACTATACTTTCCAATGAAATAAAATTAGACTTATAATATTTTAAAATGCTAGTAGATTCTTTTTTAATAATTGATTCTACAAGAAAAACTATAATTATTATCATTTCCATTTTTTTATATTTATATTGAAAATAAGTTAAAGAAACCATTTTTGTCTTTTATTTTGGGATTTGTTTCAATTTGGTCTTTGTGAGCTGTGTTTACAAATGTCCAAATTTAGTCTATGTACTTTAAGTAAATCTTAAAATTAGTACATATTGTTAGTATATTGTTAATGATTTTTTTTTTTTTTTTTGTCTTTATTAACCCTCTCTCTATAAATTTTGGAAACATATTCACATCATGTCTTTTTTTTTAAATGGAAATTATTATCATTATTTTTACCAAATTTAATACAAAATTGTTTCAAACTACCAAAATAAGTACTAATTTTAAGATTTATTGAGAGTATATGGATTAAATTTGGACATTTAATAGTACACATACTCAAATGGAATGAGACCTAAAGTATATTGACCAAAATTGTATTTTAACCTAAAAAATATCAATAATATTTTTCTGTTGAAGAAACTAATATCAAAATATATTAAGCCCCTAACATAAAGTTTTGGATCCGCCACTGAAATACATAATCATTAATCTTATGCATCAAACTGTTGGTTTTCTTTTAAATTGTCATTTATATGTGGTTTGGTAAATAAAACAACATGTCATTATGTGTTTTTCGCATGCATTAAGTGAAACTGTGGCCGAGAACTAAATTGCTTGTGATCATAGAGCTGCAAGTTTGCAAGTGAAACATTTGATGCCATTGCAGGTTATTGGCATGCATTTCATGAATCCCCCACCTATAATGAAGTTGGTCGAGATTGTTCGAGGCGCGGATACGTCGGATAAAACATTCGATGCCATAAAAATCTTGGCAGAGAGGTGATACACTTCACTGATTACTCTTAAATTTACCTTCATCCTCCACTTTCTAGTAAGGGTGTTCATCGGTCGGTTGGTGTCGGTTTTGGGCTAATATTACGAAACATGTGCCGATACGAATAATGGTTTTGACTTCCTTTACTTTTCAGGCTTGGCAAAACAGTTATATGCTCTCAGGACTACTCTGGCTTCATTGTGAATAGAATACTGATGCCAATGATTAACGAGGCGTTTTTCGCTCTCTACACGGGAGTGGCGACGAAGGAAGACGTCGATACAGGAATGAAGCTAGGAACTAATCATCCAATGGGTCCATTGGAGCTTGCAGACTTCATTGGTTTGGATGTCTGTTTATCAATCATGAAGGTTCTTCATTCTGGACTTGGTGATGATAAATATGCTCCCTGCCCTCTTCTTGTGCAGTATGTCGATGCGGGTCGCCTGGGACGAAAGCGAGGAATAGGCGTATACGATTACCGTAAACTAACGCAACCAGGAAAATCTAAGTCTAGACTTTGAACCATTCTATTTTGTGAGATAAATAATGTCACTTGCCTATATAATCTCTTATGTTGTCTCAATAAATTCCTACTGCATTCACTGTTTCCATGATGCAGGTTTCTTTGAAAGGCACTCAAGGATTTTCTATTTGTTCTCTCCAGCCATCTGAATATTTGAATTATTAGGGGAAAAAAAGACAATTAAATTAAATTCATGAGATCAAATTGATTTACTTTTTTTTTTTTTTAATTAGGAAGGAGGGAGGAAAGAGAAAAAGAAAAAAAAAACTAAGTAAATAAATAAAAAACAAATGCAGCATCAACATTCTTAGTAATTAACGGAAAAACTCATAGAATAGCTGAAATGAAATTAAATGTAAACCTTAGATCAATATATTTGTTGAGTTTGAAAATTCAAAGAATGATTTTTTTTTTTTTTTTTTTGAAAAATACTTCATTATAAAAAGAGCTAGCAAACAGCTCCCAAAGAGATATTACCCGTGAGACAGGATCCCCCACAAGTATGATACACACACCCAATGTCATTAGTATTTAAAGCAATCAACCAACTAGGAAAAGAATCTAGCCAAACTTCAGAAGCATTAAAAACACAAGCCTGTTGGGCCAACTTATGGGCCATTTCATTATGGCATCTAGAGACATAAACAACAATTTCAATTGGCTTAGAGGACATTAGGGATTTAACTCCCTCAGTGAAAATCCCCAATTCCGTTGCATCATCTTCGTCTCCTGTGACTAACCGCACGACAACCAACGAGTCGGTCTCAACACGAACCAACGGGGAGTCTATTGGAATATAGATATTTAATATATCATACATTTAACTCTCAAATATTCAATATCTATATCTATGAAACAAAACTCATATTACCAACATGAATATAGTTCAACTAGTTAATGGGAAAAAAAACTAGTTAAGAAATACACTCTCACTAAAAGGTTAGAAGTTTGAATTTTCCTATCCCTGGCGTGTTGTTGAACTAAAAAATGAACTGACATTATCTATAGGTTGTAAAGAAGCATATCATATTAATATTAAGAACCATTATAAGCCTAATAATGTTGGTCCTAGAGTTCACTATAGTTCTCTTAGCTAGATCATATTTCCTAGCTATGATCACTTGATATGTCTATAAATAATTCAAAGTCAAACACAATTTATTATTATTTTTTGTTTAGTTCAACAACATTTGGAAGTGAGAGATTCAAACCTCTTATTCTTAGTCTATGGTACATACTAATTATCGATGAGTTATACTCACTTTAGTAATTCAAATATAATTTATCTATAAAGATGTTAAAGGTTTTAATTTTATTTTGATCCCTAAACTTTTATAATAATTTTGATTTTTAAATTAAAAAAAAATCATTTTGATTTTTTTTTTTGAGAAAAATCATTTTGATTCTAGCTCCTCTAATATATATTCACTTAAATTTATCTCAACTAACCATTATAACTTCAATAGTGTCTACACTAACCTATCAATATTAAAAGTCAATATTATTTGTTAAACAATTTATAGATTTTTTTTTAAAAAAAAAATTATAGAAAGATTTCTGTTTCAGACTAAAAAAGAGTTTTTGAAAGTTAAATTATCAAAATATAACAAAACTAACCATTTATGAATTAAAATAGATATTTTAAAACTCGTTTAAATTAATTCCATTACTGTATATTCATACCTTTCAAATCCATGAGCGAAATGCACAGGATTGCGGCCTCAAGGACAGTGGACAAGAGAGTCACGTTTTTTTTTTTTTTTTTTTTGGGAAAAAAACAATTTTGACTTGTGAACTTAGCCGGTCGTATCAATTTTAACCCTAAATTTTCAATTTTATCCAATTGAACTCAAACTTGCATAAGTGTTGCAACATAGACATTTGGTCAACTTTTCATTTGAATTGTCATTAAAGCATGTAATTGAACATTTCTTTATTTTTCTTTTAATTTACATTGTACCTGAGTTGGTGTTTTGTACAAAATTTGTTGGAAAAACTTTTTATCAAAAGAAATCAAATATCTCAGACTATTCTACTCATTGTTATATAAAAAAAAAGTACAAAGTTATTATTGGCAACAAGAAAAATCTAGCAAATATGAGAAATAAAAAACTCGAAATTTCTTTGTTTTCATTTTCTACCTTTGTACATTCTTCTAATTAGCAAGAAAAAAAACAGTAAAAGAAGAAAAAAAAAGTCCGCAAAGTTCTTAGCAGCAAGAAAAAACCAGCAAATATTTGAAGATAAAAAACCTCCAAAGTTGCTTTGCTTTCGTAATTTTAGATAGTAGCAACAAGTCCTTACAAAGTTCTCAACAACAAGAAAAAGTCATCTAAAATAAAGTTTTTCCAATATTTTATTTATAATAGACCAATTCAGGGGTGATGTGAATTAAAAAAAATGAAGAAATAGTCAATTACGTACGATGGTTCAAATGAAAAATTAACCAAAAGTATACATTGTAACACTTATGCAAGTTTGAGGTTAAAATTGATACAAATAAGTTTGGGGTTCAATTTGATGAAATTAAAAGTTTAGGGTTGAAATTGATATAACTTTTTAAGTTTAAGGTTCAATTTGATGAAATTGAAAGTTTACGGTTAAAATTGATACAACCCCCAAAGTTTAGGGTTAAAAATGTTTTTTTTTTCCTTTTTTTTTTTTTTTTTTTTGAAATTGACAAGACAGTCACGTTAATAAGACAACGAGAGAGTCGTGACCTCTTTTTTATTTTTTTTGAAAATACCTCTTTTTTATTCTTATTCTTATTCTTATTTTTTAAAATTTGTATTCTTATTTTTTTTATGGTTTTTATGACAAATAAATAATTCTTTTTTAAAAAAAAATTTTGTTTCTTGAGAGTTTAAACTTTGAAAAGTTTCAATTAAGTTTCTTTAAAAAAAAAAAAAAAAGCTTTTCAATTATTCTTCTAATTTTTTAAATCTTAAAATAAAATGTAGAATTGTTGTGACAGCTAATCTATAAAGATTAGAAAACGTACGAAATATTATTTATAATTGTATAGAAGATTAAGATTGTTGTTACCATTTATTTTATCTTAAAAAATGTATAATTAAAATCATATACAGATCTCAAAAAAAAAAAAAAAATCATATACACAATCAGTTTTTAGACATCATTTATGTGAATGCGGGTGTAAATGATGTCACTAGTTGTCGTGTCAAATTCCATCTTATTGTAATGAAAAAAATTCTTCAAATGTATTTTCTATTAACAAATGTCAAAGTACAAGAATAAAATGAAACAGTTTAAGTTTACGGACGTAATTGAAATCTATCCAAAACTTTAGAGACATCGTATGTATAAGTTAATCTTTTTTATTGGAAAAATCATTAAAATAATATTAAACATTCAGTTAAATAATTTATTACTTTTATTAGATCTTTATTTACGAGGAAGGTATATTGTTTTTTTCTTTGTTTCTTCTTTTGTTTGTTTTCTTCCCTCTTCCTATGGGTGGGAATAAGTAATTTTCCCTATGATGTCAAGCTAATAAAAATATATGCACTTAACTCAGAACTTTTGAATTGTGTTTAATTAAGGTTTCGTTGGATAACCATTTGGTTTTTGAAAATTAAATTTAAAAATTAAGGCCCCATTTGATAACCATTTGGTTTTTGGTTTTTGGTTTTTGAAAATTATGATTGTTTTCTTATAATTTCCATACATGGTTTTCATCTTTGTCAAGGACACATTTGAATTCTTAGCCAAATTCTAAAAACAAAAACAAGTTTTTGAAAACTACGGTCCCGTTTGATAACCATTTGGTTTTTGGTTTTTGAAAATTAAACTTATACACACATACTTCCACCCATAAGTTTCTTGGTTTTAGTATCAATCTTCTACCTTATTTTCAAAAACCAAGTCCAAAAAACCAAATGGTTATCAAACGGGGCCTACTTTTTTTAGTGTTCAAAACTTGAGTTGGTTTTTTGAAAACATGGAAAGATGGGTATTAGAAAAACAAAAAAAAAAAAAAAACTTGTAGGTGGAAGTATGGTTTATAAGCTTAATTTTCAAAAATTAAAAACCAAAAACCAAATAGTTATCAAACGGGGTCTAAAAAATAGTTTTCAAAAATTTGTTTTTGGTTTTAGAATTTGGATAGAAATCAAAATGTGTCATTGATAAAGAGAAAACCATGGCAAGGAAATTGAGAGAAAACAAGTATAATTTTCAAAAACCAAATCCAAATGATTATCTTTTTTTTTTTTATCATAAATCCAAATGATTATCAAACGAGGTTTAAGTTTCTAAATTTTAAAAAGTGCAAAATTGAAATTTTAAGCATCTATTATGTACTTCGTAAAAACTCAGAACTTTTAGTAGCACAATAGTATATTAGAAGTTGTTTGAAGTCTTTTTTTTTTTTTTTTTTTTTCCTCTCTCGCTACTTTATATTAGATATATTTTGTCATTGAGTTTTTTTTTTTTTTCTTTCATGTTAATGTAAATATTGGCTAAACATATATCTTATTCTTGGAGTAATTTTTTAATTTAGTTCTTAATATTTAAAAAGTTTGAATTTTGTCCCTTATTTTATCTTTTTTAAATATACTATTCTAATTGGATGTCAAAATGGATTGATGATAAATTTATTTGACATGATATTTAATACGTTTGCATAAATTTAGAGGACAAATGAGACCATCTAAAAGAAGGAAAGTTTTTAATTTCTCCACCTAAGTTCTAAGATAATGTTGACATAAATTTTTGTTTTTCTCCTAATTATTTATTCTCTATAATTTAGCAACTCGTTACTCATCTCAAGTAAGCATATCATCAACCAATTTTAACTTTCACTCACAGAAAAGGTATGATAGAAAAATATTGTCAATATGAGTATAACTAACTTTGCGGTTAATTAAGCATCTCTCAGCTCCTTTTAAGAAGTTGTAAGTTTGAATCTTCACCCCAACATGTGCTGTAATGTTTTTTTTTTAAAAAAAAAAAAAAAAGCTAAAACTTAAGGAACTAAATTGAAACTTTAAATAATAGAGACTAGTTAATCAAAAAATACATGAACATTAGGGACTAAAATATATAAAAAATTCTTGACTTGATTTATATCCTTCATTAAATTTTGTTAGAAGATCGTTAATTTAGATTGAAGGTGAACATAGAAACCAAGAAAATGAACAAGGTTGCTAGCCAAGAACACCACGGTGAAAAACAATAAGTTGGAGTTCATTTACACCTTTGGAATCCCATATTATTTCTCCAACTATGATGTTCTATCTCTTTTGTTGCTAGCAGACGAATACACTCGATATGATTTTTTACTTTTAAGATTTGATTTCTCAAATTGTTTCGACACTTTTCTAAGTATTATTTTTTAAAATTTTACAACGATAAATGAGTCAAAGTAACATGCTCAAATGCATGCATTTGAGCATAGTCTAACAAAATTTGATTGATGGTATAAATTGAGTTATTTTAATAAGTATATAGTTTAATTGATATATAAATTGAGTCATTTTAGATCATTTATAATTTTAATGGATAAGATTATTAGTTTTATTTAATTGACCCAACTTATCAAATTCAAAATTTTAGTGGATGAAATTATTAGTTTAGGTTTGTATTGCACCAAATTTCTGACTTCCACAAAAGTTTTCTAATTCTGACTGCCAAAAACTCCACCACTCTGCAGGAAAAAAAAAAAAAAAAAAAAAATCCATCACTCCACTTAAAATTGTATTTTGTATAATATATTGGAACAAAAAGCTGTGGCAGGGGGCAGCCATTAAGGGCT
Source organism: Luffa aegyptiaca (assembly GCA_017139565.1). Classification (NCBI taxonomy): domain Eukaryota; kingdom Viridiplantae; phylum Streptophyta; class Magnoliopsida; order Cucurbitales; family Cucurbitaceae; genus Luffa; species Luffa aegyptiaca. Next base: position 5,828,757 of record CM029405.1, on the reverse strand, counting down.
TTTGGTTACGTTCTCGTTTCTTGTTTCCGTTTCTTCCTTTTTAATAAAGAAAAATGGAATTTTATGACCCTAACACCTATACATTCAATAATAATAAACCTATATTCTTATTTATGTTTGGAAAAAATTGAAAACAAGAACAAAAAAGGAGAAACTAGTTTTAGTTGTTCCCAAAAGTTCTATACAAATTTTGGGGGTGTTTCTAAAAAATGAGAAACAAGAAACATACATTGTTATTAAATGCTTAGATTTCTTAATAAAATTGGAAACAAGAAACAAGAAACGAGAACGTTACCAAACGGGCCCTAATATTTTGGTCAAAATTGGATCATCCTTTTAAATTGCAAATTTAATTCTAGTTTTTTTTTCTTTTCTTTTACATGAAATTTAGGTCAATTAGATATTATTGAACTTTTGATTGTATCCATTCCTTAAATATTAGATGAATAAATCAATAAGTATTATTTTTGTTCTTTCTTTTTTTGGAGATTTTTTTTTTCTTTATTTATAGGAAATGTAATGTGGTAGTTGATGCTATTGCAACAAAAGCTAGATTAGATTGTTTAAGTGAGTCTTGGTTCCATTCCTTTTTGGGATGGATTTGTTCGTTGGTCGAATATGACTGTTGCACTTTTGTCCGTGTGGATTCTTTTTGTTTTTCTTCTTCACTCATTTTAAAATCTATTAAAAATTTTCATTTTCTTCATCTACTTTATTTTATTTTTTATTTTTCATTTCACTATTAGTTTAAATTATTTTATACATCTTTGAAATAAAACAAGCAAGAATAATGGTTTGTTTCATTTTAATTATTATATTAACATTGTTTATTCAATTATTTGAAACAATAAAGGCACAAATAAAAAAGAAATATAATAATTACAATGAAATAAACCATTATTCTCGCTTATTTTATTTTTAAGATATGTAAAATAATTTAAAGTAATAGTGAAATAAGAAATAAGAATAAAAATATAGAAAATGAAAAGGGGGAAAAAGGAAAAATGTTGAATAGATTTTAAGATATTGGTGAAGAAGAAAAAAGAAAAAAAAAACGAATAAAGAAGATAGAGAGAAAGTATTAGGCAACAATTTTAATAATAAATATGAGGAAACAATTGTGTGGATGATCCATTTGGAGAGGCCAACATGAAAAATGTCATACATTTTCAATTCAAGGATATATGTCCATTTGCTTACGTTATTGTCCAAACAAAATTACCATTTTACTCTCCGTATGAAAACGCGCATTTAAGACATTCAAGAGTGAGAGGTTGGAGTGAGAGCGAGATTGGAGAGAGAATGAGAAAGAGAGTAAGAGATTAGAAGGAGAAATTGGAGAGAGAGCAAGAGATTGGAGAGAGTGAGAGTGAGAGATTGGAGAGAGAAATTACTATAATGCTGACGCAAGCAAAATGACATATATCCTTGAATTGAAAATGTAGGACATTTATCATTTCCACTTACTTTAGAGGATCATTCGTACAAAAATTCGAAGTTTTGTTCTTTTAAAAGAACGAAAAAGAAAGACAACAGATTGGTAGATTTACTTCTCACAATCGTGGATCTAAATGAAAAATCTCCTTTTTATTTTTTTAAGTATAAAATCAAGTGTCAAGTAATTAACTGGGTGAGGTAGGGAAAATTTTTCCCGGTAGGACTAGGAATTTTTTTCAAAATTAAATGTGGGTTTGATTTAACTTTTAATGTGTTTAATTTTGGGAAAAAAAAATCATTTTAAAAAAATTTCTAGTATTTGACAACCACTAAAAATAACTTTTTAAAAAATGAGATTGAGAAATAAACCTCTTTTTTTTTTAGAGAAACACTTCAAACTCAATTTTTAAAAAATAGTTTTTAAAAATTCTTTTTAAAAAACGTGCTTTTAAATGTTTCTCTCAAAATAATGTATTTTCTAATCTCATTTTTTAATAAGTCATTTTTAGTGTTTGTCAAACTCTAGAGTTTTTTTTTTTTTTTTTTTTTTTTTTTTTTTTTTTTTTAATTAAACACTTGAAAAGTTAAATCAAACACATCATAATTTGTATATAAAAACACTTACTAGGAAATGTAACCAAACATACGAAACATTTTTTATACAAAATGTTAAAAAAAAAAAAAAAATTCTTTAAATTCAAAACGGTTCAAAAAAAGTTGAGAGAAACGATTTTTTTTTTTTTTATTATTATTAGTCGATAATCTCACCTAATATATGCCTATTCACGTTAATGTATTAATATATAGATTACAGAATTATTTGTTAAACAATAATGATAAGGACCATATATATATATATATATATTAGGACTGAAAATGACATGTTTGAAAGTTGTAGCAAACAAATTAAAATAACTTAAACGATTATCGACTAAAATCGCAAACTTAAAGGTAAAAAGGTAAACAAATTGTTTGGTTATTGAACTTTTCATAATCATCCATTGTATTTAGTTCATATACTTTAAAAATATTTTAAATAGACTCCTTAAGATTGAGATATAGTTTATAAATCTGCCACAAAAACAAATTCTCTTTTTAATTGAACCCTTCATTCCCACTACTACAAGCATTTACACTTAAATAAACACTAACTTTTCACGTGTTATTTTTATGGGAAAAAAAATCATTTTTAACTCTAAATTTGGGAGTTTTATCAATTTTATTCAAACTTTCAATTTCATCAAACTGAACTCTAAATTTAACAAGTTGTATCAATTTTAACCATGAACTTTCAATTTCATCAAATTGAACCTCAAACTTATCAGATCATATTGATTTTAACCCTCAACTTGCGTAAGTGTTACAATGTATACTTTTGATTAACTTTCTGCTTGAACCATCGTACGTAGTTGATTATTTATTCCTTTTTTTTTCTTCTTAATTCACATTGCACCTGAATTGGTTTCTTATAAATAAAATATTTGAGAAACTTTATTTTAGATGATTTTTCTTGTTGTTGAAAACTTTAATTGTGAGGGTTTTTTCGCTGCTAATATTTAAGACTATGAAAGCAAAGAAACTTTGGAGGTTTTTTTTTTCTTCAAATATTTGTTGGTTTTTTCTTATTGCTAAGAACTTTGTGAGATTTTTTTTTTAATTTTGTTACTTCTTTTTTCTTTTGCTAATTAGAAGAATGTACAAATGTAGAAAATGAAAACAAAGAAATTTCGAGTTTTTTTATTTCTCAGATTTTCTGGATTTTTCTTGTTACCAATAATTTTTTTGTGATTCTTTTTTGGATAATAATGAGAAGAATAGTCTGGGATATTTGATTTCTTCTAGTTTTTCCAACAAATTTCTTACAAAACACTAACTCAGGTGCAATGTGAATTAAAAAAAAAAAGAAAAGAAAATTGCCAATTACATGTTTTAATAACAATTCAAATGAAAAGTTGACCAAAGGTCTACATTGCAACATTTATGCAAGTTTGAGGTTTAAATTGATACAATTTGTTAAGTTTAAGGTTCAATTTGATGAAACTGAAAGTTTAGGGTTAAAATTGATACAACATGCTAAGTTCAAGGGTCAAAATTGATTTTTTCCCTATTTTTTTAATTAATTTTTTTTATATTACAACAAATGTAAGGTATCCAGATTTGAACCTCCGATCTCAAGGGAATAAACTAAGTACATGTAATTTACTGTTGAGAGGTTGACTTTTTAAACTCTTATTCACCCTCTTCTAAAAGTGAAAGCCAACTTTATCAGGTGCATCCTATCTCATACCTACTCCTCATAAAGAATATAAAAAAAAAAGGAAGGATGAATGTTTTTTTTTTTAAAAAAATATAAATAAATACTATTAAATTGATTTTTTTGTTAGAAAAAAAAATAAAATAAATTGCCCACATGTGCCTTAATATATCATCGTATTCCTCATGCAAGCACTTCCAAACAGACCAGCAAAGTGCTTTTTACCATTTTCGTTGTTTTTCGATTAAAGGTTTCTGCGTCGTTTCCTCCAAATTCATCTTCTTCTCTCTGCTCGAAATTGACCTCTTCGTCTCTCACCCTTCGCATTCCAACAACCACTACAGAGAATCACTGATGCTTGCCAGCTCGAAAATGGAGGCTCAAAACTCGCCATTGTTGCAGCAGCACCACCAGCTTCACGAAGAGGCCAAGCACGGCAGACTCCGGTGGTGGATAAGTATCATCGACGTTGAGGAGGTCAAGACCCAGTTCCTGTTTTCGCTTCCGATGATTATTACTAATGCTTCCTATTACTTAATCCCTCTTGTTTCCGCCATGTTCGCCGGTCATCTTGGTGACCTCGAGCTCGCCGGTGCAACTCTCGGCAACTCTTGGGCCACCGTCTCTGGATTTGCTTTTATGGTAACTTTGTGTGTATATGTGTATATATATATATATATATATATATTTGCTTCTTGTTCTGGCTTTCTTTCTCTTGACTATCTGGTTGTTTTTTAGGTCATTTTTGGATTCATTGTTTAGTTCTGGTTGTTGTCTGTTCTTTTGATGTGTGTTCTTTCTTACTTTCTTGGGATTTTTGAGGTTGATGAAATCAATGTGCTCAAAACAGCTTGAAATTAGAGGGAGGCGTTGTCAAAGATTAGAAACTGCTATTTTAGGGAGGGGGTTTACTATGTTTTGGCATAATGAATGTATAACTTGAATCTTGAGTCAACTGAGGTTGTAACAATTCTTGCTTAATATGTAGTTATGGCCCTTCTTTGGAGTTGTGATTTGTTCTTATTCTGATATGTAAAATCGAATGGGTAAAGTTAGTGAAGGATCAAAACTAAGGGCATGCTGTTGGATTTCCACAGGCTTAAGATAAGGCAAAGCTTTCTTGGTCCTAATTTTTCAAGTCTGGTTAAAAGTCTTGGTTTTAAGCTTCTCTTTGTTTTGTCATTTCTTTATAAGATTACACTGATTCTTTTCTTCTCTGATCTGTGAGCTATTTGTCTCGAAGCTCTTGAGCAGGTTCCTACTGTTTACAATAGCAATTTGCCCAGTTGATAAGTTCTTTAAGTCTGAATGATATATACAACACTTATCACAAGGAATATCGCCGGTGGTAAAGGCTTGGACTGTTTGGAGATATTCTCCCAGGTCCTGGATTCAAGCCCCCAGTTTGAAATTTTAATAAATTATAACTCTTGTTGTCTCTTGGAATTGGCTTTAAGGTGGGCAAAGCTTCATTGTGAATTAGTAGGGTGGGCCATGAACATGATGCAAAAGTGGGCCCGATACACTGTAATAATATATATATAACCATTCCCATATAATCTTTTTCTCTTCTTGCTCTGATTCCCCTTTTCTGTTCAATTGCTTTTTGTTTCTAGATTGGACTCAGCGGAGCACTCGAAACGCTTTGTGGGCAGGCATTTGGTGCCAAACAGTATGGGAAGCTCGGGTTGTATCTGCAAGCCTCTTGCATTGTATCTTTGTTCTTTTTTGTTATTGTATCTGTCTTATGGTACTACACCGAGCCTCTCCTTGTTTTACTCCATCAAGACCCTGCCATATCAAAAGTTGCAGCTATGTATGTCAAGTATCTGATTCCAGGATTATTTGCACATGGATTTCTGCAAAACCTCCTGAGGTTTCTTCAAACACAGTCTATTGTTCAGCCCTTGGTTGTCTTCTCAGTAGTGCCAATGATCATCCACATTTGTATAGCATATGTTTTGGTGAATTGGACAAGTCTTGGCATCAGGGGACCTGCCTTGGCAGGTTCCATTTCCTTGTGTATATCTTGTCTGATGTTGGGGACATATATGTTGAAGACAAATAAGTTTGAGCAAACATGGGAAGGATTTTCATCCGAATCCTTAAACTACTTTCTCACGACGCTCAAACTGGCCATCCCTTCTGCAGCAATGGTTTGGTAAGCGCCCTCAACTTGTATTATTTTATATCTTCTAAACCAGTTGAAGGCAAACAAGTAGATACATCAATTGGTTACAAGTTTTGATGAGAATCAGCTATACTGTATTACAATAGAATGTTAAGATAATGACATTACTTTTCTTCTTAGAATCAGCTATCTTCTAAGAAAAGGACTTGATCTAAAGGACTTACTTTTCCTCGAAAAAACAGTAAAGATATTTAATATACATGTAAGATATCAGGAGACATGTAATCAGTCTTGCGAACTATAATCCCATTAGTGATCTTTGAGGGGGTTCAAGTATTGGAATGCCTTAATACCTTACAGTTCTCTGTTTAAATTTGTCCAGTTTGGAGTATTGGGCCTTTGAAATTTTGGTATTCTTAGCTGGGCTGATGCCAGACTCAGAAATAAGTACCTCACTGATTGCAATGTGGTACATATCTCTACTTTTACCTTGTTTCTATGACATACAACCTTACTCTTGTACTCATTTTTATGACTTGGTTTGATCGTCAAATACTACAGTGACAATACAGAATGTATCGCCTTCACAATCACGTATGGCCTAGGTGCTGCTACAAGGTATGCTACTAGAGATTAACATTCTATTTGTTGTGTTCTCCTCTGCTTTCTTCCTGTAGAATTTTAAGCGAACTTAGAATGCCCAATCAGAACGCAAATTTCCAGCAGAGAAATAAACAAGCAGAAAGTAAAGAATGAACACAAGGATATATAGTGGTTCAACCTTTCGGTCTACATCCACTTTGAGAACCAGCTTATATGTATTTTATTATGAGCAACAAGTCACCAATACAAAGTACAACAATGGAGTTAATAAAACCCAATGTAAAATACCTCAAACCTCCAAGGATTTGAGCTTCAAGAGAATACGAGAGGAAAAACACCCAAGCCGAAAGTGACCCACAACCGTGTGCAGAAGCTATACCCAAAGTAGCTCGAAACAGCCACTCAAACCGAGACCCACGTCTGTTATAAACCGAGAATAACACCAACGCTGCCAGCCTCAAGCTTCTGAGTACCCACGACACCACTCCGATGAAAAACCCAGACTCTGAATCGAGACCCACGGACACCTGAGACGAAACCCACAGCGTTTACACGAGACCCACGCCGTTTCTGTCCTCTAACGAAAAACCCACGGAAATCGACTCCTGCGGCTTGATACCGAGACCCAAACCGACCTGACAGCGAACCCTATCGACGCTGAACGACAACTATCGTGACCGGCGGCGACAAAATCGATCCCTCTCTCTCTGGCTTGTCGTATTTCAGTCTCTCTCTCTTATACGGCTGAATGCCTTTTTTCTCTCTCTCTTGTGTGTATCGTGAATGAGCCCTAAAGGATAAAGATGATGGCTCAATTACAAACTTGCCCCTCTGTATTGAAATATTACAAAATTGCCCTCATTTTGAATTTCCCTTAAAATAAATTGTCATCTTTTACAAATCTCCCTCATGACAAGAATATTTTAAGCAATAAGCTGATTCTCTAATTTCCCTATCACCCTGGCTTTACATTCAGCTCATTTAACAGGTATTTAAACCTATGAGCTGTGAGAACCTTCGTAAGCATATCCGACAAATTCTGATCTGTATGAACTTTCACTAGTTTGACTTCATTCTGAGAAACCATATCCCTTATAAAGTGAAACTTAACATCAATATGCTTAGACCGTTCATGGTGAGATGGATTCTTCGCAAGATGAATAGCACTCTGGCTATCACAACGGATGACAGGAATAAACTCTTGCATCAGCAACTCACCAACAATTCTCTTCAACCACACTGCTTCCTTAACTGCTTCACCAACTGAAATATACTCTGATTCGGTAGTTGACAAAGCAACTACTGGCTGTAGAGAAACCTTCCAACTGACCACATTACCATACAAGCGAAAAATGTGACCTGATAAAGACCTTCTTTTGTCAAGATCTGCAGCATAATCTGCATCTGTGAAGCCTTCCAGCAATGCTGATTGATCACAACCATTCCCAAAACATAGTGAAACACCTGACGTACCTTTCAAATATCGAAGCACCCATTTAACTGCATTCCAATGCTCCTTTCCAGGATTTGACATAAACCTACTTATCATGCTCATTGAGTAACCCAAGTCAGGCCTAGTACAAATCATGAGATACATAATGCTCCCTACGGCATTACAATATGGAATTTTAGACATCTCTAGCCTTTCCTGATCAGTTTTAGGCGACTGAGACGAAGAAAGCCTAAAATGAGATGCTAAGGGTGTCGAAACTGACTTACAATCAGACATGTTATACTTCTCAAGCAGTTTATGCACATAGCTCTCCTGCGAAATGGTTAACAAACCTTTCTCCCTATCTCTCTTAACATCCATGCCTAAGATTCTTTTCAATGCACCTAAATCTTTCATTTCAAACTCACTACTCAACTGTTTCTTGAGTTCACAGATTTCAGCATAATCCTTAGACACAAGTATCATATCATCTACATAAAGCAGTAGGTAAATATATGTACCTTTCAGAGATAGTTTCCAATAAACGCATGCATCATATGAGCTCCTGCGAAAACCCTGCTTCAAGATAAAGGTATCAAAGCGAATATACCACTGTCTTGGCGATTGCTTCAGTCCATAAATGGACTTGTGAAGGAGACAAATCATATCTTCCTTTCCCTTCACCTCATAGCCCTTTGGCTGAGCCATGTAGATCACTTCCTCCAATTCTCCATGAAGGAATGCTGTAGTGACATCCATCTGTTCAAGAAACATGTCAAAGTGAACAGCAATAGATAAAACTAATCGAATAGACGAATGTCTCACCACCGGAGAGAAAATCTCATTATAATCAACTCCCTCCTTTTGAGTGTAGCCCTTGGCTACTAGCCTAGCTTTATACCTAGGCTTGCTGTTACCTCCTGTACCTGGCTTGATTTTATAAATCCACTTTGATTGAATGAGTTTCTGTTTAGGAGGCTTTGGAACCAATGACCACGTCTGATTCTTATGCAAAGAGGACAGCTCTTCTTCCATTGCAGCTTTCCACTGTTCCTTTAACCCAGACTCAATAGCCTCTTCGAATGTAATAGGCTCTACCTCAATATTATCAGAAGCACAATTCAGAGCAAATGCAACTAAGTCAGCAAAACCATACCTCGTAGGTGCCTGTCTAACTCTCTGAGATCTATCACGTGCAAGCTGATAATTCTGCAAGTCATTGTTATCTGAACTTTCCTCAGTGGAAACTCCCTCATCAATCAAAGTTCTCTCCCGTTGAAACTGTATACCATCAGATTCAGACCGCTGCGAGGACTCTGCTTGTGAACCCAACTGTGACCCATCACTCGATTCACCCCTGGCAGCTGATGGTTGTTTTTCAGACTCAATTCTGACTTCGGTTCCAACATTCTCAACTGATCGCTGTTCTGGCTGGCTCTTAATACAAAACGGCATCTCATCTTCATTGAAAGTGACATCTCTGCTGATTATACATTTATTTCTACCTTCTTCCAAGCACCAAAGCTTATATCCTTTGACACCTTGAGGGTAGCCAATAAACATACATTTCAATGCTCTCTTGTTTAGCTTTCCTTCCTTAACATGAGCATAAGCTAAACAACCAAATACCCTGAGATGTTCAAGACTTGGAGCTTCACCTTTCCATATCTCTTGAGGAGTCTTGAAATCTATAGCGGAAGACGGACTCCTGTTAATGAGATAACAGGCGGTTTGGGCAGCTTCGCCCCAAAACTTCTGAGGCAGTGAAGCATTTGACAGGAGACACCTAGTACGCTCCATTATTGTTCTATTGAACCTCTCAGCTAAACCATTCTGCTGAGGAGTGTATGTAACAGTAAGGTGCCTCGTGATTCCCTCAGACTTGCAAAGTTTGTTGAATTTGTGATTTACAAATTCTAAACCATTATCTGTCCTCAAGTACTTTACCTTTCTCCCTGTTTGGTTCTCAGTCTGCTTCTTCCATTCAAGGAATTTTTCAAAAGCTTTATCCTTTTGTTTAAGTAGATAAATCCACACTTTCCTTGAAAAATCATCAATTATTGACATGAAGTACCTCGAACCTCCCATAGTAGGTACCTTCGCCGGACCCCACAAATCTGAGTGCACATAATCTAATATGCCTTTCGTTGAATGCTTCCCTTTTCCGAATTTCACCCTAGTTGACTTTCCCATTATGCAATGGTCACAAAATGGGAGTTCAATCTCTTTAATACCTCCAAGTAACCCTTGTTTAGAAAGAGCTTGTAGACCTCTTTCACTCACATGTGCCAACCTTCTATGCCATAGCATAGACACATCAGTTCCTTTACCAGATGCAACATCCACGCTTCCTGCAATAGCGGTCCCTTCCAACACATAAAGGCCATTCTTCAAGGATCCCTTTAACTTCACCAAAGAACCCTTAGAAACTTTCAGAACTCCATTTTCAGATTTATAGCAATAACCTGATCTATCTAATTCACCTAAAGAAATTAGATTTCGTTTGAGTTCTGGAACATACCTTACATTTGTAAGCATTCTGATCATCCCATCATGTGTTGAAAGCCGAACTGACCCAGTTCCTTTCACATTGCAGACACCATTATCTCCGAGCAAGACTTTTCCACCACTTGTTTCCTGAAAGTCAATCAAGTAATCTCGATTAGGAGTCATGTGGAATGTGCAACCTGAATCCATGATCCACTCATCTTGAAACTCTCTACTGGACACCATCAAGACCTCTGCTGAATCATACCCATCAGTTACATTGGCTGAACTCGATTCACCTCTCTTACCATCGGAGACTTCCTTGTTCTTGTTCAATGGACAATTTTTCTTAAAATGTCCATCCTTACGACACAAGTAGCACTTTTTCCCTTTTCCTCTGGACTTGGACCTGGTTCTCGAATCCTTTCCTTTCCAATTCTTTTTCTCAGCTCTCCCTCTGGCTATAAGTAACTCACCTTCCCTGCGTTCCTTTTTAATTTCGAGATTTCTAGTCTTCAAGGCATCCAACACAATATCCATGGTTAACGAATCCCTACCATATTTAATTGCAGCCTTTACCTCTCGAAACGAATCCGGCAAAGAATTCAAAAGTATCACAGCTTGATTCTCATCCGACATCTTCTCACCGATGTTATTGAGATCAACTACAATCTTTTGAAATTCATCCAAGTTCTCTTCCAAGCCTTTACTTTGATCCATCTTATATCCAAAGAATTTCTCCTTTAGATATAACTTGTTTGGTAGAGACTTTGTCAAATAAAGGCTCTCCAGCTTCTTCCATAACTCAACCGTGGTAGTAACCTCATTCACTTGCCTAAGCACTCCATCTGAGAGATAGAGTATAATCGTCGAATAGGCAATCTCATCCATTTCCTTCTTATCATCTTCTGTGAGTGTCGCCGGAAGGTCCTTTTCGTCACACAAGATTTTAGCTACTTTTTGTTGCACCAAAAGAGCTTTAATCTTCTTTCTCCATAGACCGAAATCACCCTTCCCATCAAATCGAGCAACCTCGAAACGAGTCGACATTGAAGACATTAATCAATATATAACTCACAGAATAAGAATAGAAACACCAAAGGCACTAAACCACGAACCTCCAAACTTTGGATCGAACGGAGCTCTGATACCACTTGTAGAATTTTAAGCGAACTTAGAATGCCCAATCAGAACGCAAATTTCCAGCAGAGAAATAAACAAGCAGAAAGTAAAGAATGAACACAAGGATATATAGTGGTTCAACCTTTCGGTCTACATCCACTTTGAGAACCAGCTTATATGTATTTTATTATGAGCAACAAGTCACCAATACAAAGTACAACAATGGAGTTAATAAAACCCAATGTAAAATACCTCAAACCTCCAAGGATTTGAGCTTCAAGAGAATACGAGAGGAAAAACACCCAAGCCGAAAGTGACCCACAACCGTGTGCAGAAGCTATACCCAAAGTAGCTCGAAACAGCCACTCAAACCGAGACCCACGTCTGTTATAAACCGAGAATAACACCAACGCTGCCAGCCTCAAGCTTCTGAGTACCCACGACACCACTCCGATGAAAAACCCAGACTCTGAATCGAGACCCACGGACACCTGAGACGAAACCCACAGCGTTTACACGAGACCCACGCCGTTTCTGTCCTCTAACGAAAAACCCACGGAAATCGACTCCTGCGGCTTGATACCGAGACCCAAACCGACCTGACAGCGAACCCTATCGACGCTGAACGACAACTATCGTGACCGGCGGCGACAAAATCGATCCCTCTCTCTCTGGCTTGTCGTATTTCAGTCTCTCTCTCTTATACGGCTGAATGCCTTTTTTCTCTCTCTCTTGTGTGTATCGTGAATGAGCCCTAAAGGAGAAAGATGATGGCTCAATTACAAACTTGCCCCTCTGTATTGAAATATTACAAAATTGCCCTCATTTTGAATTTCCCTTAAAATAAATTGTCATCTTTTACACTTCCTCTGTTAAATTGAAATAAACAAACTACAATGTCTGTGTCAGCACAAGGGTGGCGAATGAGCTTGGAGCTGGCAACTCCAGAAAAGCTAAGAAAGCCATGTTCGTGACTCTTGAGATATCTCTCCTCCTCACACTTGTGGTTCTTCTAGCAATAGGATTTGGCCATAGTATCTGGTCTAGCTTCTTCAGTAATAGTCCAAAGATCGAGGAGGAATTTGCTTCGATGGTCCCTTTTCTTTTGGTTTCAATACTCTTGGATTCGGTACAAGGAGTGGTATCAGGTACAGATAAGGTCATTTCTCTCCGTTTCCTTCCTCTCTGAATCAGTGCTTTCTTTCTCATATGCTTGATTCCAACTGCAGGCGCGGCAAGAGGCTGTGGTTGGCAGCACTTGGCTACTTACATAAGCCTCCCGACGTTCTATATCATCGGCCTCACGATGTCAGTGGTTCTCGGTTTTCATTTGAAGCTATACGCCAAGGTAAATGATTTGCTCTCGCACACATTTTTCTGAAACAGAAGAAGAGCAAGCTTCTGGTGTGGTTATGAAAGTTTTGATTGTTTTGTGCAGGGCTTATGGATTGGCTTAACTTGTGGCCTTGCCTGCCAAACTATTGGCCTTGTGCTGCTAACATTTAGAGGAAAGTGGACAGGAATAGATGTAACAACTCATGGAAAGAAACAAAACCAGTTGCTTGTCTAGCTAACTACATTACATTCCAAGGCGTGGCGTGGCCAAACAATTTTCTGAAAACTAACAACCAAACCAAGGTACTGGAAAAAGCAATTTTGTACTTCGTTGATTCGAGTTCGAATAGCGTCATTGTCTCAACGGGGTATTTGATTTCGACGGTATCCTGAGTGTTTTGTGAAGAACTTTTGAGTGAATTTTTGTAGCTTGGTTTGTTAGCAGTAATGGAGTGGTGTGTGAATGAGAGGAACTCTGGTCATTTTAATTTCCTTTCCCACTTATGATGACTTCTTCTTCTCCTTACTTGAAAGGTATATTTGTATAGTGAAGGAGATTTGTTGTACCAAACAATCCAAATGTGGAAATATTTTAAGGGAATGGGAATTTTATGAAAAAATCAACAATACAATTAGTAAATAAATTGACTGTAAGATAGAGATAAGAATGGCCTGTTTTGAGACATGTTTTTGAATGCTGTCCATTGAGAAAATATGGCCCCTAGTTACATATTACATACATTATTAAATGTGTATTAAAAAAATGTAAACATATTAAAAGATCATTAATATTTTTTAAAACAAGTTATTTTTTATTCAAAATGTGTATGTGTATGTGTAGTAAGACGAACTTTTAATCTCTTGATCAGGATGCATGTCTTAATCAATTGAATTATGTTAACTTTTCAAACAAAATTTAATAAACATAAAAATGAATATTTTATATAAAAAAATATATAGAATATATATGTTAAAAGTTTTTTTTTTTTTGAAAAGATGTTAAAAGCCAGTTGAATTGTGTGTGCGTACCTTTTAGAATTAAGGAAAAAAATGGTCCAAAAATAATTCTTTGGTCTGCCCAATTTTAACATCGCAAAGATTTAGCTTAAAAAAAATAAAAAAGAAAAACATTAAAATTTGTTGTTGCTCTCCTTGACCTTTTTTTTTATATAAAAAAAATGATTAATTAATGGGAAGAAGAAGGAGGAGAGAGAAAGGGAGGAAATATATAAAATAAATTAAAAATAATAATATTTTACTTATTTTAATATATTTTTATTTTAAAAAATTAAAAATTAATTTTTTATTAAAATAATAGTGTCACGTCAGCAATTTAACGGTAAAATGGATGGCAGGGACCAAATTGCTCCTTATCTCAAACCTCAGGGACTAAATTGTTGAGTTTGAAACTTCAGGGACTAAAATAAAACCTAACTCAAACTTCAGGGACTAAAAGTGTATTTTTTTCCTATTTTCTCTCTTGTCTAAATAGATGGATTTTAACATCATCTTTATTTCCATTCCCATCTCAAAATTTGATTTCGTTTTTAGTCTGTTCATTGATATTTTTATCCTTACATTTATCAATATTATAAGAAATATGAGAATTCTCGAACTCATCTTGATTCTTTGAAATGATCAAGTAATGAAGTAGAGATGAAGATTGAAATTTTTCAGAAGATTATTAGAAATGGAGAAAAGTATCCCAACTCTATCTTATTTCAACATCATTCACTTTTACCCTACTAATGAGATTTTTTTAAAAAAATATAGAGCGATGATTACAAGAGTGAAAATTACCCTCATGAAAAAAGAAAGGTCATAAACCATCACGTTCCATGACCTTTCTTTTTCGTGTGATTTTCACTCTTATAATCATATCATATTTTTATGCCGTAAAAGTATACATATATTATGTTTCAAAAAAGAAAAAAGAAAAAAAAAGGTATACATATAACTTGACAATTGACATCCATGTACTCTCGAAACAAAGTGGAGGAAAAAGAGAAGAAAAAACTTGTCATACAAGAAAAAAAAAAAAAAGTGTCTTTCTTTTCTTTTCTTTTTCTTTTTGACATCCATTTACATTAATCGTGTTCGACATCATAAATTTTACTTATTTTCAATAGATGTGTAACGCCCCCAAAATCTAACGTAATCTAAGGACGGTAACGCTCCAAAATCTAATCTAATCCAAGAGACATTACTAAACTTTGCACTAATATCAACATAAGGTTAAGCTAAAATTCTAATATTTCAAATTAGAATTCAAACCCAATTTCTCAAAAAATGTACAACTTTTGAAATGTGGGGCGTTACAATATAGATCTAGTTTGCATCCATAATATAGTAGTTTGACCCCAGATGTGGATTAAAAGTTAAAAAAAAAAAAAAATTGAGGGACCTTTTCAACCTATTTCTCAAAATCCAAGGACTAAACAGGTTCAAAAAAGAAAAAAAAAAAAGTATGACATATATAACTTGACAATTGACATCCATGTACTAGAAACAAAGTGGAGGAAAAAGAAGAAAAATAAACTTAAAAAAAAGTTTATACTCTCAACCAAGAGTTCAAAGGTTCAAATCCGCCTCCCTACCTATTGTCAAAAAAAAAAAAAAAAAAAAAAAAAAAAAAAAAATCTTGTCATCCATCAAAAGTAGTTTTTTTTCCTTCTTTTTTGGACACCCATTAACATTAATTGTGGTAGTAATTTGAAGCCCACCATTTTTCTTATTTTGAGTTCAACAACATTTAAGGCAGGAGAATTCGAATCCTTATCTGATGGTCGAGGGTACATGTCAATTACCACAACTCACTCTGGCTGAAGCCCACCATTTCAATAAGTTATTTTTTCAGGGGTCCAAAAAAAAAAAAGAGGTTTTTCTTTAAGGAAAAAAAAAAAATTAAAAGTACAATAGAAACGTGAGGTTGTTGATAATAGACAAAAGTCTATTATTTAATCGTGTCCGACATCGACGTCATAAAAAAGATATTTTCAAACGTTTTAAACCCCATTTTTTAATCATTCCACTTCTAAATTTAGCTTCATTCACTCTTACCCTTTTTTTTTTTTTTTTTTTTTTTTTTTTTTTTTTTTGTAATATACTCTTTTTGAAATCTTGGTTAACATTTTAGAGGGAATTACAATAATAGCATAATTAAAGTTATAATTACATTTATAACAATCTATTTTGGAATTTACAAAAATAACAAATTGCAAAATGGAAAATAAAAAATACATTATATTATCAAGTTATTGAGTAAATTTGTTTGCTTAAAAAAATCTTACATCTATTTTTGAAATTAAACCAAGAATTCAAATATATTATGAAAAAGATGGAAAGGAGCAACAACATAAAGAAACCAACCAATCGAATTTTTAGGTTAGGTTTGATAACCATTATATTTTTTATTTTTAGTTTTTAAAAAATTAAGCTTATAAATACTTCTTCTGCCAACAGTTGGGTTGTTTGTTTTTTTTTAATATATTGTTTTCAAAATCCAAGCAAGGTTTTGAAAATTTTTGTTTTTTTTTTAATTAAAAAAATGGCTAAAAATTCAAACATTTCTTTAATCAAATTGTAAAAAAAAAAAACAACTACAGTTTTTAGAAACATAAAACTAAAAACAAAATTCTTATCGAGTTCTTACAGATCAAAATCTTTATCAAAAGCAAGAAGTAAAAAATTTATATCTTCGAATTTTATAATCAATTTAAGCTAAATAAATGTTACAGTCAATTAATCTCTAATATTTAAAAGTTTTCGATTTAGATGCTCATATTTGAACAATTTTCAATTATACCTTCATCATTACTAAATTTTAAAATTAACTCTATAGCATGTTAATTAATGAGTTGACATAATTTTAGAAAAGGAATTAGGCGACATAAGAGAAAAAAAATTTCCAATTCCTTCTCTAAAAATTTAAAAAATTTACATAAATTTTGATATCTCGTCTAGATTTCTAAATGTCATGTAATGTAATCATTTTAACATTTACAAATGATAAATGATATTACTGAAAAATGTTAAAATAAAAAAAAATAAATGAATGAACTATAACTTTTTAAACTAAATTATATATAAAAAAAAAAACATATAAATATTGTATATTAAAATTTTAGTGGATAAGATTAAGTGGGTAGTACAAAGCCAAATCCAAACACCCTTCAAACTCTTGTTCTAGTACAAAGGTTTTGACTTTTACACCATAAAATATTCTTAAAAAAATTAATTAAAAGAGTAAAATACATATAGCTTATATCAAATAGGACATATTTTAATTACTTACATATCAAGGTAACATAGAATTAATGTTAAGATATAGCATTAAACAGTCCACTTATAAGATGCCTCCCCCAGTAAGCAATTCCCTTTCTTTGTCCTTTCTGGCTGTCATGCAATTTTAAATAATTATCTATTTTGTCATATGTTCATATATATTTTTTAATTAAATTACCATTTTAGTGCTATCAATATTGAAAATTCTCTTACATGGTTATTTTTCTTTATATGTGATCAAGAGAGAGGTGATAAGCTATGTGTGAAATTTTAATTGACTTACTATGTTGAATCTTGAATTAGATATTTAAAGTAAAAGAAAATAGATGAGTTTTGTTGGGTAAAAGTAAAGCAAATGGTTAAAAAAAAAAAAAAAGAAGTTTTGAGGGACTCCAAGAAACATGAATAATAAAAAATATATATATTTTTCAAAAAAAATAAAATATTTTTTTTAGTTCATTAATATTTGGAAGTGGAAGATTCAAACCTCTCACTTTTTGATCAAAGGTACATGTCAATTACCGTTTTTTTTTTTAAATACATGTCAATTATCGTTGAACTATGTTCGTTTTGGCAAAATATTCAAATTTAATGATTAAATAAAAATCAAACTACTCATTTAAACACAACTCAATCAATTAAGACATCAAAAACCGTCATTAATATTAAAAGTTTGAACTTTTGTCTCATCTTTCGACTAAAAACATAATTTCAGGAACCAAATGAGAAAAAAAAAATAAAAAAGGAAAAAAAAGTTTTTTCTTTCTTTCTTCTTCTTTTCTTTTCATTTTTTGTTTTTATGAAAGAAAAAGAAGAAAAAAAAAAGTTAAACAACCATTTTATTGAAAATTCCTTTTATCGAAAATTTCTTAAACCTCAGATTGTCCAGCGAGGACTCACCCACAGAATCTATAAAAGCAGCGTTTAATGTAAAATGGAGAAATGCAGAGAAGATGGAAGATTCAAGAGAGCCATTGTTGGAGCTTGGTTTTGCAGGAAAGGAAGAAAGATGGTGGAGGAGAGTTCTGGACATGGAGGAAACAAAGCTTCAACTTCAATTTTCCCTTCCAATGATTCTTACAAATGTATTCTATTACATGATACCCTTGGTCTCTGTAATGTTTGCTGGTCATCTTGGTGAACTTGAGCTTGCTGCTGCTACTCTTGCTAATACTTTGGCTAGTGTCACTGGCTTTGCTTTCATGGTATCTCTCTCTCTTTCTCTCTCTTTTCCTTTGCTTTCATGATTTGGGGAAATGGGTCTTTAAATCCCTAGTCTCTGATGCTAAGAGATGAAAAATGGAAGAAATTGGAAGTGGGTTTAGTCAAGAAACTGAGTTTGGAGCTTGCTAAAGTGGGTTAGATTTTGAGTTTTCTTTTTTTCTTCTTGTTGGGGATGTTTTAATTTCTGCCATTGCTGTCCACCAAACTTGCAGCATTGGGATTCTGTGCTTCTTTTTAAGGTGAAAATCAGAATGAAAATAGGAGTTTTGTGTCAGTTAATGGAACAAAATCACTATCTTAGAGAAGATTAGTGTATTTCTATTACTGCTTCATCAATAGATTGAAGTGTGATTCTGCTAGAATTCTTGTAAAGTTGATGGTTAACTTTCTCAACAAGTTGAAGGGAAGAAAGCAAGGAGAGGATGACTGAAAAAATTGTTTAAAGTAGGCTAAGAGTTGCAAATTTAATTGTTGAACTTTGATGGGTCTATCAATTTAGTCCCTGAAGTTTAAAAGTTTGTGATGCTAAATAATTGTGTGTGACATGCCTTCTAGATAAAGTTGGCTGATTTGGTTGGACATGGCAGACTGGTAAGTATAGAAAGTGGATGTGCTAAATTTAGCCTTTGAGGGTATGTTGCACATATCACTTTATTTTGTTCAATTGTTCAAATAGATAACTATAGAAAGTGGATGTGATCAATTAAGCCTTGAGGGAATGTATTGCAAACATGCCACTCTCTTTTGTCCAATGGTTCATTTTTTGGCTAGTTATGTCTATAATGTCATGCTAAATTGGGAAATGTTTATCTAACAGACATGTCACTTATCATTTAGTAAACCGTGTTGACAACATCTATATACGATCACAATTCACTTTTCATAGACATGTTTGGAATTTTTTTAATTCAGGAACTAAATAGACATACCAATGAAAGTTTAAGGAAATTGGCAATTTAAAACATATGAACCCAACATATTAAAAGATCCCCCTGCTTGGTGGTATGATCTGTTGTAATAATCTCTAATATTTGCAATATTTCAGCACATAGCATATAAGAAATGGAGTATTCAACTATTATGAGGCACCTAAGGCAGCAGATCTCAAGGTGAGGATGTCAAAATCTGTTGCCCATTTTCTTGCAATTAGGATAAGATTGTCCTAACTCAAAGCTCATTAGCATCACTAAAACTCAACTTGGCCTTTGTAAAATCTATTCTAAGTTCTAGAGAGAATTGAAATGCGATGATAACTCAGCTTTATCTGTTTTGGTTATAGTTGTGTACCTCTTTTTTCTGTAACTTTCTTCTTGTTCTTTAGACAGGACTGAGCGGTGCACTTGAAACGCTTTGCGGGCAAGCATTTGGCGGGAAGTTTTATGGGAAGATGGGGTTGTATCTTCAAGCCTCTTGCATCTTATCATTCTTTTGTTCCATCATTGTATCAGTTTTGTGGATTTACACACAGCCAATACTAGTCTTGCTCCATCAAGAACTGGAGATTTCGAGGGTATCAGCAATGTACATGAAGTTTCTCATCCCAGGATTATTTGCATATGGCTTACTGCAGAACATCCTGAGGTTTCTTCAGACACAATCTGTTGTCATGCCTCTGGTTTTCTTCTCTGCAGTGCCAATGTTCATCCACATAGCTATTGCATACGGTTTGGTTCACTGGACACGTCTCGGTTTCATCGGAGCTCCATTGGCTGCTTCAATCTCATTATCGATGTCATGCCTGATTTTGGCTATATATGTACTTAAAGCAAAGAGGTTTGAGGAATCTTGGAAAGGCTTCTCATTAGAAGCTTTTAGCTACAGTCTTTCAAGCTTAAAACTAGCTATTCCATCAGCAGCAATGTTGTGGTAAGCATCCTCATCTCTATGCCTTAAATGCAACTTATCGAATAACAACAGTTAATATTCGAAACCGCTACCACCTGTTCGATCAATAACCAACTCTGCAAATTTTAACTCACCCCAATATCTTGTTCATAACTCATGGACCTTTTGTGCCTTTCATTGTTCAAATTGGTTGAAGTTTGGAGTATTGGGCGGTCGAGGTTATGGTATTCTTAGCCGGGTTGATGCCAAACCCGGAAACGAGTACGTCACTCATAGCAATGTGGTAAGTAAATCTATTTTTCCATGTCCTTCTGATACAAATACTGTCGTTCCATTTTTCTTACTTGGTTTTCATTTTCTGATCCTCTAGTGACAACACACAAACCATTGCCTACATGGTCACTTGTGGTCTCAGTGCTGCAGCAAGGTTCGTTATTGCAAAGTTTGAATTATTGTTCTAGTTCCTGTGGTTTCAATAAGAGTTTCACTGTGCCCTATGGTTTAGATATGTCTCTTAAAACTTTCTTACTGTTACCAAATGTTAATAGTTTTCTTACCCGACAATCGTCTCTCTCTACAATGCTAGAAAAGGAAGTATCAGGTAAGAAAACTGTTAACATTTCGTAACAACGTAAACATTCCTTAAGGTTTAACAAAAACTATAGTGACTAGAGTGAAACTTTAGACCATGGGGTAATTTAACTAGCAAGAAGGAGAAAACCCTTAAAATTGTTGGGTTCTTTTCTTTTCCCCCTTAGTTTTATGAAAGTTTTCCTTCTAAAACAAATGACACTTTGTGCAGCACAAGGGTCTCAAATGAGTTGGGAGCAGGCAATGTTGACAGAGCCAAAACTGCTATGTTTGCAACTCTCAAGCTTTCTGTTCTCCTCCCCCTGCTTGCTGTTTTGGCACTTGCATTTGGACAGAACACCTGGGCTAGTTTCTTCAGCAACAGCATTACAATGATGGACGAGTTTTCTTCCATGGCACCGTTTCTCGCTGTCTCGATAACGTTGGACTCGGTGCAAGGCGCCATATCAGGTTCGGTACTAAAAAGTTTCATTCCCATTCAGCACTGCTCTTTTTCTCATAATTCTCATTCAACTGCAGGGGTGGCTAGAGGCTATGGTTGGCAGCACCTGGCTGTATACATAAACTTGTCCACGTTCTACTTCGTCGGTGTAACGATATCGATCCTTCTTGGGTTTAAGTTTAGATTATATGCTAAGGTGACAATCTTTACACACAATGTTCATGACTACATATTCAAAGACATTGGTATGTATCTTTGATCTTCATTTTTTGTTGATTTGATACTGATGCAGGGTTTATGGATCGGATACATCTGCGGTCTCTCGTCGCAAACCGCTTGTCTTCTTTCGGTCGTTTTGTGTGTAAACTGGATTAAAATGGATCAATCTGATAATGAAGCAAAAGATGTTCCATTTCTGGTTTAGTGGGAAGTTTTAGCAATGATAGTTTAGAAAGAAATAATTGAAAGGAAACATTCAAACCCCGTTTGATAACAATTTTGTTATTGGTTTTCTATTTTTGAAAATTAGGCTTATATTATTAATGCCTTCTTTGTTTAAATTTTCCCTTTTCAAAAAAACACTTGGAAAATCTTCCCTAAATTTTAAAACCAGAAAACAGGTTTTTGAAAACTTTTCTTTTGAGTTTTTAAAATTTGGTTGCTATATTTAAAATGATTTTTAAACTGGATTAGAAAATAAAGAAAAAGGTAAATAAATAAGCATAATTTATAGAGAACTAAAAACAAAAACATTATCAAACAGGGCTTATTTGTTTACTCTATGCATATAAATAAAAGGATTTTGTTCTTCAATGTAGCTTGTTTCTTCTTTTTCTTTTTTTTTTTCCCCCAAAATTTATCAATTTGAGTCATTGTGGTTGGGTCAGTATAGAATATTCATAAGGCATTGTATATTATGTTATGGCTATTTGTACCCATATTTTCACTTCTCTTGTACTCAACTCTTAATTAATGAAAAATAGAAGGTTTGGTGTCTGAATTTTGTTTATTTTTTACTTCAATCTTCAAACTTTTAGAATTTTGATTTTGGTCTTTGAGTCTTCATCCCATCATTTAACTTTAGTATATCGAATTCTCTTCTTAAGTTCTACATTTATTCATTGTAGGTACTAATAACATATGATTAATAAGTTACTAAGAGTATGTGTTACACTATTTGATCTTCTAGATTGTTGCTTCTAAAATAGATTAAATTGAAGTTTACTTAAAGAACCATAATTGACGTTTTAAAAGTAAAATGACTGAAAATTTAAGGATAAAAATCGAATTGAAATAAAAGTTATAAGATTTTTTTTTTAAAATGAATTTACGTTTATTTTTCTCCAATCCCATTTCAAAGCATTCTCTATCTAACACAAGAAAATAGAGAGAATACTGTCAAAATTGGTGTTTAAGAGATGCTACTGTGAAAAGAAAGATTAAAAAAATATTAATAAAAGGATAGAGAACTTGCAAACTTGATTAAGAATGTCTCCCTATTGTAGAAATCTTTTAAAGTAATTTATCACTATCAATTTGCTTCAAAGTTCAAACTCTCACATCCTCATATATTATTTCATGAAAAAAAATCAAGAAAAAAGATTCAATAAATACTTAATTTGAAATTCATGTATTTGCTGGATTTTTTTCAATTTATAACTAAATAAAGAGCAATAATAGATTGAAAATAGTTTAAATGTTATTTTGGTCCAACAAGGCATATATCAATGACTAAAAGGTCAATAAAAAAAAAAACGACCACAAAAGGCAAAGACTAAAAGTTGAAAATAAAGAGACCAACGTGAGCATAGCTCAACTAGGATAAAGTTTGCACTAATAATCAAGAAGTCTATGATTCAAATCCTCACATCCACATGTCAAAGAAAAAGGCAAAAATATAATGAGGTTTGAGGTTGATGTCTATTTAGTTCCTGAGGTTTCATAGAAACACATTAGCCCATGAGATTTGGTTCTTGAAATAAACACGAACCTCAAATTTCAGAAACTTTTGCCAAAAGTGCATTTTGTCAAAAGAAAAAAAAAATTAAAGCATTCATAAAAATATATATATATACTTCAACCTGGCCACTGGCCAGGCAATGTATATCCATTCTCTATCTTACTTTTTTGCTCTCTGTTGAATCACTCGAATGGCAATGGCATCGGCTCTGGCCGTCAATGGAGTGAAGTTGGCTTCAACTTCTCAAGCTTATTTGGAAACCAAGGCCGCGAACGACACCAAGGCTCTCTTATCGGAGCTCTACCGCCAATTCTACGGCGTCCGATCGGTCTCCGGCGCCGGCGGTAGCATTGCCATCAAGGTTCACGACCACTCCATTCCCAAGAGACAACAGCCAATCGCTATGTCACCTTCTGGTGGGCATTTCTCCATCACTCCATTCTTTTCTTCCTCGTTTAATTTATTACAATTTCTGGGCATTTTGTTACTTGCATTGCTTTCAATCGAGCTAATTGGATTTCTTTGTCTCTTGGGTAAGTGGTTTTCGAGGTTCCCCCAATTTTCCTGTAGTCTTTTTGGTGTAGAATTTTTGTTATTGAGGTATATCCTTCTGTCTCTACTCTGCTTTCAGTTGTGTTTATTTCTCGTTTCTTTGAATTTGCTATGAAATCTATAATGGTGAAGATTATTTTTTAACTTTCCTTGTGTTTCTTTGTTGCTATAGTCCATAGTGGTTTTAAAATTACTAAACATACTTAAGGAAAACACTTTGTTAGTGTTTCTCCTAAAAAATGCTTAAAAAGAAAGTGTCACTTAAAAACACTGCCTCAAAATCATCTATCAAACCCGCCCTTAAGATGTGTTTAGGAGTGCTTTTAAAATAAGTGCCATGCTTAATAATAAATCACTCCAATGTTTGGTTTTGTACTTTTAAAAGTGCTTTTGAAGTGCTTCTCAATCAAACACCTAGGCTTAAAAGTACATACTTGTTTACCTAACAATATAAGGTGTTTTTTTTTACATTTTTCAACATGATGATTTTGGATGGAGAGTGCTTCAGGCCACTTCCAAATATAGCCTTTTGCTTCTCAACTTCCTAGCTTTTGGGTTAGTAGTCTGTCAAACAAGGTTGGCTGTTTGTAACTGGCGTATGAATATGGTCAGGCATCATTATAATTTAAACTAGTGCTTGTTGGGAGGATATCCAATTTCCCCTTGTTTTTGCAGAAGAAATTATTCTTCTTTTGAACCAAAAATGCTTTTCAAGGGTTCAAGCATCAAGAACTGTAAAGAATGTATTTACATGGTGTAAGATCACCTGCTTTTCCGTATTTTCTTTTTCCTTTTTGTTTGGCAAGAGGGTATTATATGCAATTCAACTCCTTGCATAAGAGTATCGAGAGCTTTTTCCTTCTCTTCTTTCCTTTCCCCATAAAAATCAATCGCTTGGAATTCGTGGATTTGGATGAATATTCTTTTGCTTTTGTTGGATTGTCCATAGGTGTTAAGGAGAGAATGATACTGGAGGACATCTATGTGTTATCTCATAGTGGGTCTATCTTATATTCACCACCTCCAAAGCCATTTTCATATAAGCTTCCAAACCGTTGTGGATGTCTTTTTATGAAGGTACAGTTCCCACTTCCCAGTACTCTGTAAATACTCATTTGGACGAGGACTTCAAAATAATCATAAGCTAAACCCATGCTGACAAATAAGCAACTTGTAATGAATAGAAAAGATATAGTCATGCTATAAATGACCCAGTATCTCTCTTCCTTCTCAGTACATTTTATGATTTCAGTGTTTCTTATTAAACAACAATAACTATAGTTGTAGCATTATTTTAAGTAAGGAGCAGGTTCATTTTGTGATTTTGCACCTTAAATCTCAAGATTATTCAACACTCTATGTACTTTTTCTTACCCTCCCTTTTTATTTGATAAAGTACTTCTAGCAAGAAGTTTCTTTGAACTTTGTAGATGATGAAATTTCTTATTTTGTACAATTTCAAGAAATTGATTTTGAGTC
This sequence comes from Luffa aegyptiaca, assembly GCA_017139565.1. Lineage (NCBI taxonomy): Eukaryota > Viridiplantae > Streptophyta > Magnoliopsida > Cucurbitales > Cucurbitaceae > Luffa > Luffa aegyptiaca. The sequence goes on along the minus strand of CM029405.1, from coordinate 5,803,579 downwards.
TGTCTTGATGTTTCATTTAGTTTCAGTTTAATCAATAACTTAATTTTACAGGCTGATTGTTATCACTGTCTCTCTTTGATGCTGGTATTAAGCTTCGTCAACTAGGCATTGATTAGTCTTCTCCAACTCAGGGTCCTATTGGGAGCATCAAAGGAATTTCAAGAGATAGCTTTAGCATCAATATTTCTGTGAAGGCTGGAGCTCAAGGTTTAGATAATAAAAATGAACCATTGCCAGTGAGTTCAATTGCCTTCTACTTGATTGGGTAGCTTAAAATTTCAGCCTTTAATTTTACGTTCTTTCCTTTTCCCTTTGAGGTATGCATTTTTGTCTCTTAATTATGAGGTTTTTGTTTATGGTTTGAGTTTGATCGGTCTTCCTTTCAATTGTGGTTCATTTCTCATTTATATTTTGGATGCAGCGTTGCATAGTTCTTGATATCGAAGGGACTACTACTCCAATATCCTTTGTTACTGATGTACTCTTTCCATATGCTCGTGATAATGTTGGAAAGCATTTGAGTTTAACATACGAAACTGCAGAGACTCAAGATGACATTAAGTTGTTACGTTCACAAGTAAGATATTTTGGTTAAACAGCGTTTTGATTATGTTGCAGTCTGTAGAATGTTTATGTTCCATTTGTGGTATTTACTTGGGAATTGTTGGTCGTAGTTGAACTGAAAAATAGCTTGTGCGTTGGTGTAATTAGGAATATTGGTAAGGATATATTAGCAATTAGTTAGGGAGTTGTTAGAGTATGAAGTTATAAATAGACGGAGTGGGAAAGGGGAAGATACAGAATGAAGCCAGTCAGTTAGATCTTGAGTGATCTCAAGAGAGGGAGGGCCAAATACCTCGAATACTTGGGTTTATCGTGTAGTCCTTTATCTTTTATATTGTAATACATTGTGGTTCTGTTCTGGTTTCTATCGGCGTCTATGAGTTTATCTGTGAAATACAGAAACTTCCTAGCAGCAAATCCAATTTGGTACTTGACAGTTATAGGCTATTTGGGAGTTGTTTTCTGAACCTTCTGCTTTTCAGTATAAAGATTCAGAGAAAATATGTTTGGATAACTAAATTCTAAATGTTCTAAATTTGCCAATGAATTACAACGTCCTTGATGGCAAACATCCTAGATAGATTTGCATCTTGTAATCAAAAACCAATTGATGCTTCTAGTACGACAACTGGACATTCAGTAAATACAGTTACGTTTTTGGCATAAGAAGGGCCTTCTTTGTAATTATCTATAAAAATGCGTTCAGGTTGAAGATGACTTAGAAAAGGGTGTTGCTGGAGCGGTGCCTGTTCCTCCTGATAATGCTGGTAAAGAGAAAGTCATTGCAGCATTGGTTGCTAATGTTGAGGCAATGATAAAAGCTGACCGCAAGATAACTGCCTTGAAACAATTGCAAGTATGCAAAGTAAAATTATTCTCATCTTACTGCAATTCATTTAGCTGATTTTGTGAGCGAGCTGACTTCAAGTTATGCAGGGTCACATATGGAGAACAGGATTTTCAGGCAATGAATTGGAGGGAGTAGTTTTTGACGATGTGCCAGAGGCACTCGAGAGATGGCATGCTTTGGGCATTAAGGTCATTCCATCCCCCTTCTTGATTTTTTCTAACTAAAACCAGTCACTTGATGCAAAAAGAAAATATCTCATACATGCACTGACACATTGCTATTTGAGACTAACCGGGGAAAGGTCCTCCCAATGCTCTAACTCCCACACTGGGTATAGACTGAACAATATCAGGACATTTAGAACCCAACTCAGCTTTAATGGAAGAATGATCCAACCTTTTTCAACATACTACGACCCCAAGGATGTATTGTGTGACATTTTGATTCCTCGTTACTAATAGAATCAAAATGATCTTTCTTGATCTCTCCCAATTCAACAATCCAAGATTTGAATTGGTGTCCTTTCGAGTCCTCTAAATCACATTGATACGTAGAGAAGACTAAACTCAAGCTTACTTAAGTCCCTTTGCATATGTGTTCATTTTCCTCACAGTGGAATCTATTTAGTGAAGACTAAACTCCTAGTCCTAGTTATTAGATGAAATTGATAGTTTTATGCTTGGGTTAGTAGATGACAGGCCTCTCTAAAATTAGATTTCTTGTCATTGATTTTCCTTCATTCTCATTTGGAAGCCTGGTGGTATTTGAACAAAAGTTCTCCAACAGACCTTACGAACCAGTACTAACTTTCTGGCATGAACAGGTCTACATATATTCAAGTGGCAGCAGGTTGGCACAAAGGCTTATATTTGGAAAGACTAATTATGGTGATCTAAGAAAATACTTATCAGGATTCTTTGACACTGCTGTGGGGTAACCAATTGCTTGTTTTTTCCCCCTTTTTGTTTTCCATGTTTTAATCAGACTTATTATCACAACCATGATGGTGAAACTGCTCTTGTATCTCAGTAACAAAAGAGAAATAAGCAGTTACGTTGAGATTTCTGAGTCTGTTGGAGTTGATACACCATCCGAAATATTGTTCATCACAGATGTGTATCAGGAAGCTGTGGCAGCAAAAGCAGCAGGTAATGAGTCTATCCTTTTAGCTATTGTTTGTTGTTAATTTATGGAAGAAAAAAGAGTAAAATACATTCGTGCTATACCATTGGAATGGCTGAAAAGTTATTGTGAAAACTATCATATGAAGTTTCAAAAGAATTACTAAGTTAATCGTAATGCAGATTTACTAATTTCATACTTCTTCGAACACAATCGACGACGTTTCAGGGCTGCAGGTGGCAATCTCAATCCGACCAGGAAATGGCTCACTACCTGATGATCATGGGTTCCAGACAATCAATTCCTTCTCTGAAATCTGAAATGAGAGACTACATTTTGTAATTACATTCTAAAAAGCCTGAAAATGATCAATAAAAATCATAGCTTGACAAGTTTCCCCTCTTTTTTCCCTCTCTGCCATTGTTTTTTTAAGTTTAAACTGAAGCAATATCTTTTTTGCTTTTACCAGAACAGTTGTACTTAATCTTGTCCTGGTCAAGCCTATGTAATAAAACTCAGTTCAAAATGCCAGTTTTCCACTTTTGAAGTATTGTAAGTAAAGCAAATAACAGATACTCTGCCCATTTTAGCATTAAATTTCAGTTTTGTTCATATGGTGATGGGTCTTCCTTGAAGACTACATTCAAATCACCCATTGAATCCAAGTTTAAACCACTTGAGGGTTCAAAAGTTTTTAAAAATATATGTCAATCATATTGACTGTGAGCACGTGAAAATAAGGGGAAAAAATAGAATCAATCTTATTGAAAAGAAAACTGACTTAAATACTTGGCCAGTCAACCAACAGCGAGCAACATAACAAATCGAAACTCGTAGACCAACTAACACAACAGACCAATACACATCAATGACCACATATTATGGGATTGAAATAAGACAGACCATTGAATATACAAATGGTTAATGTGATGCTATAACTTTGTATTTACATTCCCTCCATCGAAGTTTAGAATTCATTCCAGGAAAAAAAAATTACACATCCCAAGAACAAAAGAACTAATAATCCCTGGCATTGAAATGTTGAGAGACAGTTTTCCAAATGAAATTTTTTAACGGATGAATGAATGTTCAGATTTTAACATATACAACTGGATGAATGTCATGTTGAACAATGACTTACTTTCATTGTTCCTAAGGGAGCAGTCCTGATGTTCACCCCCGAGGGAGATTCCAATATCACCAGAGCTCACACATACCTGATAAGCTCAATAGCAAATTTTCCCTTTTTTGTAGAATTTATTTCTCCAATCTGAATGGGAGGAAAATAGCCAGAAATCAGAAATGCTAAGAATGAAAAGATAGGAACTTAGTGCAACTAGTTTTCGTTTTGATTGAATTGAAAATCTCACCTTTAGTCTCCCTTTCCCACTAACAGAAACAATATCACCAGTCTTTAGTATGGTTCCATTTTTTGTAATTGGCGTCCAATTGACACGAACATCACCACTGCTGCTCATGTAACAATTTCAGGTTCATATACTTAGTTTCACATAAGAAATAGGAGATATGACATTGCAACGCCCCATTCCCCAGAAACTGTGAGAAAGTTGTCTATTATCATTCATTACCCCATATGATGGCACAGTTTAACTACCTATAAACACTTCAAAATGGTGCCTAAAATTTCAGATTAATTAAGGTCAAACCGGCAAATTAATAAAGGATAAGAGCAAACTTATACATTGTAAAAGTTTGTTGGGTATCCCCAATCAATGGATGCTTTAATAAGTATTGAGCAAAAGGTGTAAACTTATGGATTAAGTCAAACTCTATTCCACTAGTAAAATAGGTGAAAGAAGAGAAGCACTATTGCATAGGATTCAGCAACACAAAAACTTTGCCATAAATTATTCCTTTACTTTTAGGGATTGGAACTTAGAAAATAGTTCTTCAAATTATTCATTTGAGATAATTAGATGATTAAACTGAAGGAAAAATATCATTATTTTTGTTGTGAACAAAAATAGATAACTGACTCATTCTATACTAGAAAGAAATAATCACAATGTGAAATTTTAATAGGTCAGTAGAAGCCATTGTACCTGATCAAATCCACTAGTTTAGACCGTGAAATCTTGAATCCAGCACTTGCTAGAGCATCCACCCTAAGAGATGCCTCTATGGTTTTAAATGTCTTGGTCCTGCAAATGAAATAAGAAAATACTACATAAAAATCAACATGGAAACCAATATGAAATATTACTGATATAACTTCATACTTCGGTGGTTCGTAATCAAGAGCTGTCAATGGAATCCTTGTACAAGAAACTGTGACATTGCCAACCTGAAATTAAGAATGCCATAATGAATAAAGTGATCAATGAAGCAAATTTACAAAGAGTTTGAATAGCTATTAGGCCATGCAGACTTCACCAAAATATATCTTAATTTGTTTAGTACACAAGAAATTCAGTCAGAGGTAAAACATATTTTCATTCTCATGTTAATTTATGTATTCATCATATTAGAAGCAACCACCCAAGATAATCACACTACCTTACGCAGTGATGATACAAGGAAGTCAACAAGTTCTGGAACAATGACTACTTGAGCTCCCCTATCTTCCTGTAAATAAGGAAGCAATAAGAGAATAAAAAAAATCTGACCCATGATAGCCTTGTCGCAATTTTTTTTTATCAAAAACCTAAAAATTTACAAAGCCACTTCTGAATATAGATGTTGTAGCATTTATCTAAATTGATTTTTTTTTTCATAAAGTTTTGTTCCACATGAGGGATTGGGGATTGAAAAATAAAATTTAAAAACTACCTTTTCTGATCAAGGCAAGAGCATGATAACCCAAAACATAATTTTCACCATCAGTTCTTGGGATATGTCAAAGAGAATGACACTTTCTCAGGATAAAACCAACCCACAGATGACCAAAATGTAACGCATTTATAATATTTAATGAGTCACAAGTTCAAACAATCATTATAAGAAAACTAATCATTAAAAAGAAACCAACAATTGCAATGTGCACGACATCAAATGTACAGTAAGAATAAGAACAAAACAGTTGTAATTATACTTAATACTGAATATAATAATACCTGGAGTATGATATCACCAAGCTTTTCCCTAGCAATGCCTGTACCAAGAATTGATCCAAGGAAGTCCCCATGTGAACAAGGGTGAAACGTAAAATTTCCTGTGATACTGAGAAGGAAAAAAAATTAAAAGAAGAAAGAACAAAAGAATAATGGATTTTACCAGAGCTCAAATGAAATAGACTAATCAATGGAGGTGTTTTTTGTAATTATTATTCGATAGAACTTGCTTTTGTATCCATTTCATCGTATCAATGGATGATTTTTGTTTCCTATAAAAAGGGGGGGGGACTAATGTGGAAGATCAAATAATGATACCTCAATGCCGAAATTACGTCTGGATCACTTGTTAGTTCATCTGCATGCCCAACAGAAATCCGGCAGCGCTCTGCCTAAACATTTTGTCAACTTGAAAGAAGTGTGGTATCAGCAATAGATCTTAGATTCATAAACTCAATCCCCAACTGAAACAACAAAGCAAAACCATTATATTTTCACCTCTGGGTATCCTCCCTGAGCTATTGCTTTCACGTCAGCTAGTTTTTGTAAAGCTAGCATTGACTCTTTCACCACAGGTGGGGTGAGAAAGTTCGTATGAAGAACTTCTCGTCTTGATAATGAACGTTTGGCCTAGATGAAACCAAAAAGGAGTGAAGAACCAGAATCATCCCTCACAAGTCAAAACCAAGATAGAAGGGGAAGAAAAAGGATTGCCTTTTTCCCTTTAATTCTTTAGAAATTTGTAGATCCACCCTTATCCAGTCTTCGCAGCATGGATAAAAAAGGGTGAGGAAAAAGAAAATATGGTGTAACAAGATGGTTAAGGCTCTAGTCTTACATACTAACATGTCAGTAAAAGTTTATCAGGATTCAATACCATCACAAGAATATGTTTCACGTCTACAATAACACCTTTATCTCCAACTCCATTAAGTAAAACATCAATGTCCCCCTTTACAGCTTGTAGTAATTGGCATGTTCCTGAAATGGCATTGGGACAATTATTAACATGCAAATATTGAATTACTTGGGTGAACATTCAGGATTGTGTCAAGATGAAGTAAAACATTCCTTTATCCCATGTACAATATGTTTCATTTCTAGAGTTATAATGAAAGTGACATAATTTAAGGATTTGATGAGGTGTAGGAGACAAGCTGGTGGACGCATAGTTTAGAAGGAAGTACTTTTGACCAAGCCAAGATTATGATACTCATAATTTGTCATGTTTAAGGTATCGAATGTCCCACGCAGGCTACAAGAGACAACAGGGATATTAAGTTATTAAGTTTTCAACCCGGAGGCAAAGAGTGGAGGCTTGAAACCCAACAGGCAACCCCTAAGGATACCTGAAACTGCAAGCTCAATATTAAGCTAAAGTTGTCTTTCACAATTGAATGACATCCCCAAAGGAAAAATATAACTGCACAAGCAAAAGCACTTCGACTGAATACTCCTCAAGTCCTCAGGCGTATATCCTAATCAATTAGCTACCATCCTTTCTATAGAAACAAGCACACTCGCCGTTACCCTTTATGTCATTCATTCGAAATGGAAAAAGATTACTTCCAATTGGTACCCCATTCAAAGCTTATTATCTCCTGCACTAATTGTTCGATAATTTTGATCTTAGCAAGCAATCACAATGCAATTCAAGGACAAATCCGCCCACTAAACAATAATAATTCATAATTTTCTATAACACTGAGAGGATTTTGCATTGCTCAAGAACAATCAACGGAGGAAAAGCGAATCGAGACCTGAGGAGCCAAGAGGAGAAGATGAAGCAGAGGGAAAGCGAGCCTCGTGGAAGGAGAGCTTGTTGAGGTTAGCGGCAAAGGGACTGCAGAAAGTCGAAGCTTGGGCTGCTCTTCTTAGACACCACAGAGTTCCAATGCTCGTTGCGGCCATTGTCAGTGAGCAGCGAACTTCGTCAGTCTATTTTCCAAGTTATACTTTTAGCTTTATTTTCACATATTATCTGCTTATTATATTACAATAAACGTTAAAAAAATAAAAGTAAAAAGCGAGCATAACTCGGTAATTTGATGGTAAGATTAAGAGGTTAGAGGTTCGAAATCTGTAAATTTCAATATAAAACTAGCCCAACTCGTTAACTAATATAACTTTTAACTAGAAGTCATAAATACTTAACTACCTATCCGTGTAAGCCAAACAAGAACATAGTTGTACGCTCGACTAAAAGATCTGTTCCTCTTATGCAGTCAAGTATGATTAAAAAAAAGTTTGTCAATGTAATTTGAAATTTTGTGAGGAGAGATTAGTCAACACGAGTGCAAACTAACCAGGACACTCAGAGTTACAAAGACAAATAAATATTTTGTAACTAGTCAATTTATTGATTTACATATAAGAAATTACATTAAATTTTAACAACATTCTTTTATTTATTTATTATTTTTTTTTTTTTGAGATAAACAACATTCTTTTATGATATAGACTAAATTGTTATAAAGTTTAAAGTATAGATACTAAATTGTTACACAATAAAGTTCAACTATAAAAATGTTTCAACGTGCAACAAAATTCAGTCAGATAAACTAAATTTTGTAATTTAACTTTTAAAAAATGGTTAATGTAAAAAATTTAAAAAGTAAATGTTGATTGGCCATCATTCTCGAAAATAATGTGATGTTCTTATTTTTAAAATTGTTTGATAGACTCAATTTTGAATGGATTGTAGAATTAAAATTTGTTGTTATAGGTAATTTTGGACCATTCTGATGCACAAGGAGCTGGCGAGGACAATCGGGCAGAGATAGGACCATGAAACCGACCTAGAGGAAGACCAGACCAAAGGGTCTGGCCAACTTGGCCCGACCCATATGGTCGGCCCGTGCACGCCTCCGTTTGGTCACTGTTGCCTCTGGCCGCCCCGATTCCGTCTGGTTTGTCCCGAAACACCTCCGAATTCCTAAAAACCCTAGGAGCATGAGCAAGTATTTAAACCCTTCTTCGTCACTGAAGAAAGGATCCCGAACTCTATTCCCTACTCTCTCCTCTTGCTCTCTTGCTCTCCTCCTTTCGTTTTCTGACTTAAGCATCGGAGGCGGTGTGGCAAGCACCACACCGGTGTGCAGGTTTTCTGTCTTACAGGCCACGTCTTCCTCCCTCTCAAACAAATTTACCGTTGGTGGCACATGAAGGTCAGGTGAGTTCTCTCTGACCAAATCTGAACATCAACAATTGTGTTCCTAAATAAATTTTAATAAGTATAGATTCCATAAAATAAGCTATGGGGAAAATTTTGTATAAAGGGCAATTATTCAAGAAATAATATTTTAATGAAGTTTTAGATATAAAAAGGTAGAAATTTATTTTTACAGAACACCAAAATAGCAACTTCATCTCCAATATTTTATAACTATTTTTGTTTGTGTTAAAAAATTGTACTATCATTTCTTATTGTTATATTTCATGCCTTAGATTAGTTTAAATTTTATTTTAGTCCCTTTTAACTTTTAGTTGTATTCCATTTTGACATCTATATTACCAAAGCCTTCATTTTAGTTCTTAAAACCTTTTAGAAGTGTCTGTTTTGGTTTCTAACATCAGCACGTTGTTGCATGTTAATGGACTCACATATTAATGATATGATTGTTTTGTTTTGTCCTAATTTATGAATAGTTTCCAAGCTCACAATTTGATATATATTCTTCCATTTTTCTTCTTTTTGTTGTTTGTCACTAAGGGTAAGTTTGACATATAGGTCATGCTGCTAATTTCTTTTAATGGTTGGAGGTTGTCATTTTGTTGGTGCACTACCCAAACAATGCACTTCAAAATAACTCCCTCCTTGTTGTCAAAATTAGTGATATGTCTACCACGGGAGGAAAGCAAGTTGTGGCATGTGTTTTTCTCTCACTTTCAACTTCACAAACATGACCTTTCAACGACTCATAAAAAAAAACTCTACTGCCTCATGTAATCAACTCTGATTAATGTTGACAAGAGGTGGATGAAATGTAGAAGAAACTCCTTGATGAGTTCCAAGCTAGAATAAAATCCACTTGATTATTAAATTTTTGAAGCATTGCGACATAATTTGGTGTCTTGATGATTCATATGGAATAGAAATCAATCCAAAAAGTTAGACACTGCCTATTCACACTACAGTAACAACGACCACCTTCTCTAGAGAATGTGTGGAAACTCTCACCATGTAGAGGATTGACGACAATGAAAAAGGTGGGATATCTAAATGTGGGTTGGAAAGAGAAGGAGAAAGGGTTGATAATATTGGATGAAGAAAGTGGGGGTATGGTAAGATCCAATACTTGACCGATACCTAACCCACTTTCTAGGTATAGCCTATTTACATTATATATAAAGTCGTGTTGGACCAAACTCATATATATGAATACAACAACCACATCATTAATTATTTAGTTCGCTAATGTCAAATTAATTGTAAGGACTAAAATAAACACATTTAAAAAGTTTATAGGTCAAATTGAACGTTTTGAAAATGCATAAACCAAAATATAACCAAGCTAAAAATACGGGGACTGAAAGAGAATCTAGATTAAAAAGACATCTTTGTCCCATTATTAACAATAGTTACTCATTTTTTTAAAGCGAAATATTGCATCAACTTCTTTTTTTTTTTTTTTTTTTTTTTTTTAAGTTCGTGTCTAATTATTATTATTATTATTTTATTGTAGTTAACATGAAAGGGAACTATTATGAGTTAAATCGTATATTTTGTTAGTGAAAAGTTAAATAAAATAAAATTGAAAAAAAAAAAAAAAAAAAAAAAAAAAAAAAAAAAAAAAGGTATCAAGTGTTGTGGGCCGATAAATTGGCAGGCCCAAACACGAGACCAGTGCCCATGGGCTACAAAACGAATGCACATCGATTGAGCCCATCAATAATAATGTATTTGCATTTGAATAAATTATAATTTAGTTGTTTAAACTTCTTTTTAGATAATTTATTTGTCTAATTTTTTAGAGTCTATTTAGTATTTAAACATTAAAATGTTTTAATTACATGAACTAATATTTTTATTCCAACAAATCTTGGTTGTTGATACTATAACTTAAAAGTTAATATGAAATATCGATTGAATATAATTTAATACAATATAACCCAATAAAAATAGATCTGTTTACTAAAATAGAAATCAATTGCTTCAAAATTTTCGAAACAAACAAGTGAAATATATATTAAATAAAATATTTTAGTTTGCTTATTCTTATTTAATATTTTTGGTCAAGAGAACAATCGATAATAGATGTAAGGTGGAATATGCAAAATATTTCCCAACCTTTTAGATAGTTTTAAATTCATCAATTTTACTCTCAATTAGATCATAAAGTATAAATTTTGTTAACAAAAAGTTATCAAATCATTAAAATCAGCATACCCATCAACAAAACTTAACCACCCTTTAACAAAAATCGTTTATTACAGATGTCATACATACATGTCCAAAACTCCAAATATATTTTTTTAAATGACCACCAACAAGAGTATAATTTAACTGATATAAAGTCGATAGTTTGAGTAAGAGGTCAGAGGTTCAAATCTCCACATATTGTAAAAAAAAAAAATGATTAAACAATAATTTAATGACATGATAAATTTTTTCTAATGAATTGTATTTTATTTTCCTTTCAACATGACCTCATGGAAAGTTTTAATAAAATATAAATTTAAAATTTTTAAATCTTATTTTGGTTTTTGTACTCCATCTTGGTCCCCAAATTCAAATGTCCATGTGTTCTATTTTGATCCTAAACTTTCAAAAGGTTTATTTTAACACTCAAACTCTTAATAAATAACAAATTTTGTCCCTACTATATTATTTTTTTTTTCATTTAATATCTACTTGCCCAATGCTTTTCTCTAAACCTATATGACTTAAAATCATGTTCATACTAACATATCAGTATACATACTTGAAGTTACGTCATTCAATTGTTAAAAATAAACTAAAATAAAGTACTGAAAAAAATTAAAGGACTATATTAAACATTTTAAAAATTCAAGAACTTAAATGAAATAGTTTTTTTTTTTTTTTTTTTGTTAGTTCCACGAGATTTGAGGTGTATGAATTTAAACTTCTAATATTCTCTTGGTGAATGATACATGTCAATTAACTATGCTTACAACTAAAATGAAACGAATTAGAAGTTCAAATGCCAAAATTGGCATTTTAAAATTTTTAAAACCAAAATAGAATTAGAACAAATTTTAACATACAAAGATCAAAATCATATCTTATTCAACTTAAAAGTTTAAAAGATGATATTTCAAAAAAAAAAAAGTTTAAAAGATGAAAAACTAAATTAAAGATTGCCTTAAAAAAGTAACCCTTTGGTAAATTTAGCATATGCGTAAAATTAAAAAATGATGAAAATAAAATATTCAAAACTTATAAAACCAATTATTTTTTAGGAAAAAGAAAAATTGTACTTGGGCAGAGATGAGCAGTAAAGGGCGGCCGGGGGGCCCAACCGTTTTCAAAGAATCACGTGCGTGCCACTTTAAATCTCACGGTCCATAAAGCTCCACGTCATGAAATTAGAGCTCCTGAGATTAAGATCCTGCGGCGAAGAACTGGTTTACAGGTAGGGTGTAAGAATTACGTGAGTGATCGCGTCAGCATCTGATCAGATCTCTCGGGTCTCCCACCGCCCAATAAAGTTGCCATCAATGACATGTTTTCCGCATAATAAAATTTTGTCTTTTTTTTTAAAAAAAAAAACGGAAATTTCCTTTATTTTTATTTTTTCAAAATATATATATATATATATATATATATATATATATATATTAATCTTATAGGCCAAAACAAGTATAGTTCAGTTTCTAAAAAAGAAAAAAACAAGTATAGCTCAGTAACTCTTGACCAAAAGGTCTAAAGTTTGAATCTCCACCCTTCCAATATGTTGTTGAAATAAAAAAAAAAAAAAAATTAATGTTACAGAGTAAGATATTATAATTTCAAGCAAAATATAAGAGATTAGAGTCTCCATCCCTATATATTATTGAACTAAAAAAAAATGTACTATGAATTTATAGTCCAATCTTATAAATGTCGAATTATAGTTCTGATTCTCATGGTTTGAGCTTAATGCTGATTTTGTTTTTAATGTTATTGTGTTTTATTTGTCTTCATTTTTTTTAGTACATCAACATTTGGGAGGTAGGGGATTCGAACCTCCACATGTCAATTACCGCTAAGCTAAGTTCACTTTGGCTTATTTTTTTTTCATTATAAATTCTATTGTACTAAGCTCAAATAGTCAATCAAATTGAAAAACATTAGTTCACTTTTCACGCACATAGAAAATAAGTCTATATTCAATATGTTAATGATTTGTAATAAGGAGGATTTTTTTAGGTTTGATTAAATCATAAAACATCATTTTGAAACTCTTAAAACAATATGAACCAAACTGAAAAGTTTTGAAACCATAGGATCGAAACTGAAACAAACCCAAAACCACGAGGACCTAATTAATAGTTTAACATTTTTTAAAACATTTGCATGGTAATTAATTTTAGCCTGGTTTAAATCTCATTTTGGTCTTTAAAATTTTAAAAATAGTACATTGTAATCCACAAACTTCAACAATATATTAATTGTGGATTTGTATGTTTATTTTATTTTGATCTCTAAACTATCTAAATGTCTAATTTTAGTCCCTAAACTTTAGAAAAACAAAATTTTTTACTTCATTTTTATAAATAAATGAATAATGTGGATTTGAGTACATGTACTATAACATCACGTGGACGTGGATTTGAATTATATGTTTGACCGAAGTAAGTATGACATTGAGTGGATAGGTATTACGAGATAAAAATAATGGCAGAGACCAAAATGATGATTTTTTAAAATTCAAAGATTAAATTATATATTTTAGAGTTTAGGAATAAAATAATTCATTTTTAAAGTTTAAATTATAGACATTTTAAAATTTGAATGAATAGGTGTAATAATTCTATAAAATCTGGCTCTCAAGATTTTTTTTTTTTATTTAAATTGGAGATTAATTGGAGATAACTCTCAAAATGTATTTAAACATCACACCAATTTTTTTCTTATTGTTATAAAAATATTAGTTTGGTTATCATGGTTTTGTTAAATGTCACAAAACATTTTTGTTTTTACCAAATGCTGATAGTTTTTAAACATGAGACAAGTTTTCTTTTCAACGTGTAACATGTTTTCTTTGAACATGGTAGATAGATATAACGAGTTCACATACAAAGAAGACATGTCATTTAAAAAAATTATCATCAATATGTGGATGCTTTAAGAGGTTAAAAAAAACTATATAGTTCAAAATCAAAATTCTAAGATTCCTAGGACTCAATTGAAACTAAACACTATTAAAAAAAATAATAACTAAAATATTAATTTGTAAATATTTTTTTTAAAAAAATGAAAATAAAAAAATTATTACGAAAACTAATTTGGAAAATATTATTCCACATCCTTGTCAAAGATTTTTTTTTTTTTTTAACATTTATGTATAAGTGGAAACAAAATAGAAAAATAAAGTTGAACTATAAATTTAGTCTTATTTTTAGCTTCGTATCTTGTGAATCTTAGACTTTGAGTTATATTTATGTTTAGTCTCTATTTTATTAATGCCTTTAATGAAATGCCAGCTGATATGACCATCTATCTTTTAAAAGAGAATTGATATACCTATTTCCATTGATTTTGGTAGAATTTGTGTGATGTGGCAGATAGTTGGAGAAACTAATTGATGAGCATATATATCACTTTTTTTTTTCTTTCTTTATTTTTTTGTTTTTGTTTTTGTTTTTGTTTTTTGTTTTTTGTTTTTTTTTTTTTTTTGATAAAAGCATATCAATTCAAATAACAATAATGATAATAAATAAAAAAGTGTCAAAATAGGAAGCAATAAATAAGAAGCAACAATAAATGACATTGAATTATTCTAACCTTTAAATCATGCCAAAGTTTTATGACGTTTTTCAAAAAAAAAAAAAAAAAAAAAAAAAAAAGTCTTATGACGTTTGAAAGAAAATAGGAATTAATAAATAAAAAAAAACTAAAAACTAAAAATCAAATGCGATTTTGAGAATATTTCTTAAAATTTTGAAAACATTACCCAATCCATCTTTAAAGAAAATTCAATAAGGTGATGTAAATTAAAGTTTTAGTTAACAATAAAAGTGTGGGAGAAAATTAATTATTCAATAATAGGTGGACCCAAATTGATTTAAAGAAAAATGTTATTTAGGGATGGAAAGAATTCCTACAAGATTGAGCCTCTATTGAAAAAGGCACGGGATTATTTATTTATTTATTTATTTATTATTATTATTATTATTATTATGTGGATCGAACGGGATCAAAGAGTGTCGTTGGGTTAGTGAAATGAAATTTAGAAATATGAAAATAAAAATTTAATGAAAAACAAAGTTTTTTTTTTTTTTTTAGTACATCAACAAAGTTATGATTTCAATGTTTTCAAATATTTATCTAGTAGCCAACATGAGCATAGTTCAACTGGCATTAAATATGTACTAATGACCAAGAGGTCTATGATTCAATTTCCCACACCCCACATGTTGTCAAAAAATATTTATCTAGTAACAAATTCAAAAAATAAATATTAATTTAAAAAGTTGTTTAGAGTGTCTCCCGTTATAAATTCATAAACAATAAATATAATGGTAGTAAATATTTAATTGAATTTCAAATATTATTTAATAAATCTAATATTTTTTTATAATTGTTAATTTTATAAGATTATATAACTTTATGACATTAGATGATATATTTATAAAGTTTTTATTTTTTATTATTATTATTATTATTATTATTATTATTTTATAAAAGAGAAGTTTTTATCTTTTCAAGTGTGATTCTATATATATATATTGAAAAAAGATTAAGTTATAAAATTAGTCATTAAACTTTTTTAGGGTTGATAGGTTCCTTAATTTTAAAAAGTAATACATTTTTAAACTTTCGTTACTTGTCTAATCGAATTTTTTATCGTAAAACATTTCCATTACTAGCTCAACCAAACTCAATCAAGTTCAATAGAAATTAATTCTAAATTCAGTCCCAACCCTTAAAATCCATACATGAATCTTCACATAAATATAAATAATACAAGAACTCAAAAGATATACATTATGCAATAAAGATGAAAATGAATCTGGATTTTCAGATTCATTGTATCTCTTAGATGAAAGGGGATGTCATGTTAAGCTTAAAATGATGCAACTCTTTATCCCACGTAGTTATTAATTGAGTTGGGTGATCATTTATTTCATTATTTTTAGATTTTCTTTTTCATTTTTTAAAAGGTCTTGATTTATAAATTCTATACGACTCAACTCCTTTTCCGCCCACACATTTCTCATTCTACGTCCTCTTTACCCATATGTGTGTGTTTTTTTTTTTTTTTTTTAAAGAAAAAGAATTTTGTGAATTATATATATATAATCTTAGATTAATTATTTTTTTTCCTTCATTTTTAAGTTATATCTTATTCTCTTTGAAATTTCTATATTCAATATGGATATAGTATTTATGGTTCAACCAATCCAATTAAATAAGATATTTCAATCACACGATTCATACTTATGATTTTTTTTTTTTTTGAGTTCATTAACATTTGGGGTGGGAGATTCGAACCTCTAATCTCTTAGTCGATGACACATGTCAATTACGAAAATATGTTATTTATTTATTTTAAGTTTTTAACAACATGTGGAGGTTGGATTTCGAACCTCTAACCTTTTGATCAAGGTATAATGCATTAATCAATTGCACTATATTCAAATTAATCTCTAAGAAAATAAACTTTCACTTTGCTAAACCCGATAAAGAAAAAAAAAAAGATGATGATAATCTTTTTTTTAGGAGGATGATCATAATCACTTATATTGATTAATTAGTTGAGTACCAAACGGTCCAAACCTATTGGAATAATTAAGCCAATAAAAGAGGGTTAAGTTCGTTTTTTCTTCCTTCATTAAGAGTAGGCCAAAATTCATAATTTATATCAAGTGTTGTTAGGATGTTTCTATTTTCTACATAAAAGAATTTAAATGAGATAGACATTAAATCGCAGCCATGCTATTGAAATTGAATAAAGGTAAAGCGATTTGATACTTAAAGTAAATGAATTATTATATGAGTTGAAATTCTTTTAAATTTAATTATTCACCCTACCTAAATTTTGGATAGATTTAGGTTAAATCATATACGTGATTTTTTTTTTAAAAAAAAAATATCGAAAATCCAGTGACTAAATTTATAGTTTTGAAAGTGTAGAGACCCAATAGACACAAACTTCGAAGTTCAGAAACTAAATTTGTAATTTAGCCTATATATATTTATTCTATTTTAAAAATAAAAAATTATTATATTATTGGACGTGAATGTGATCCAACTTGGATCTTTATACCTATTTCCTAAGCTTTGATGAGATAGTCTAACGAGAGCATAACTCAACTGACATAAAATTTGTACCTTCAATGAAGAGGTTAGATGTTTAAATCGCTCACCGCACATGTTGTAAAAAAAAAAAAAAAAAAACTTTGATGAGACAACTTCAGAATTGGTTCAATCAATTTTGGCGATTTAATATTCTATGGGTAGGTCATTAAACTTTGATATAAAAATTTCTTACGTCTATTGTATGTAAAAAAATTCTAAAATATTTCCAAGAAAAATCATGTATAACACATGGGTGGTTATGAGAATAACACATTGTAATTAATTTTTCAAAAAAGAAAATAAACATTGTAATTAATAAAGGCACGTGGAAAAACAAAATTAAACAACAAAGTCGGTTTGATAATCATTTGATTTTTAGTTTTTAACCTAAACTTGTACTGGTTTTCTCATGTTTTTATCTTTTTAAGAAACACTTGAATTTTTAATCAAACTCAAAAAAACAAACAAATTTTTTAAATGCTGTTTTTTAAGAGGCTATTTGATAATTATATTTTTTTTTTCAGTTTTTTGAATTATGTTGTTTATTTTATGATTTTTAAAATGTTTTGAAATTAGAAGCTTTTTAAAAATTCAAAAACCAATTTTTAAAAATAGATTTATGTTTTTCAAAAACTTATGTTTATTCTAATGCTCATTTTTTAATTAACTTCTTTGATGCGTCTCTCTCCAACAAATTTATTTTTCTTTCTTTTTTTCCTAACATGTCTTTTTACATTTATATCTACCAAATTTCTTACCTCCAAATCTTTGTTTTGATATAATTTTTTATTTCCCTTTCTATGAAATTTCTCTTTCTTTCTCTCAAAAATTTTAATTTTTTTTACAAAGGCAAAAAATTTAATTTAATATGCAATTTTAAATTAGGTTTAAATCCTATTTTGGTCCCTAAACTTTAAAGATTATTCTATTTTGGTCCTTCAACTTTCAAAATGTTCAGTTTAGTCCCTGAACTTTCAAGTTTGTTCCATATTGGTCCCTAAACTTTTAAAATGTATATTTTAGTCCCTAAACTTTCAAAAAATGATTATTTTAATCCTTACTTTTATTTCAATTTTAACAAATTAATGACATAGCTTTGAGTATGTGTATTAGATTGTTAATATGAGCATGATTTCAAGTCAAATAAATTAGAGACAAACATTAGGGAAAGCAAATTTGAAGTATAAAAGTAACATAACAAGGACCATAATGATTATTTTTTAAAAGTATAAGGACTAAAATAGACATTTTGAAAGTTCAGGGACTAGAATAGAACAAATGTGAAAGTTCAAGGACCAAAATGAACATTTTGAAAGTTTAAGGACTTAAATAGAACAAACTTAAAAGTTCAGGGACTAAAATGAGATTTAAACATTTAAATTATCTCTTTAAAATTTCAGATTTATATGTTTTTTTTAAACAAATATTTATCTTTGTTTTAACTTTCATTTTTCTTTGTTTCTAATATATCTCTCTTGTTTCGGACTTTTTTTATTAATATTATAATTTTTTAAACTTATTAGAGTAATAAGATTATATAGAAACTTATTATTTCAATATTGTTGTTTTTTTTCCAGCTGGATAGATCGTCTCTTGAAGAGACGACCTATCCACGTGTCAACTTTCGGTTCATTTGTTTAAAAAAAAATATTTTTTTTGGTAGGTCGTCTCTTGAAGAGACGACCTACAAACGGAATTTAAAAAAAAAAAAACGGCAAAGCAGGTCGTCTCTTCAAGAGACGACCTGCACACACAAATGTTATATTATTGAATTTAGCACAATGGCATGGGGGCACAGCTGGCAATCAAGAGGGCGTGGGTTCAAATCCTGCTGAGCGTATAAGTTTTTTTATTTCTTTTTTTTTCCTTTGCCTCTCTCTTTTTTATCTTCATTTATTTTTTTTCTTTTCAATTGAAATTTAATTCTTCTCTCTTTTTTTCCTAATTTTCTTAATTTTTTTTGATTAATTTTTTCCTAATTTCTTTAATTGAAGTCATGTGAAAAGTGCCTCTCTCTTTTTTATCTTCATTTATTTTTTTTTTCTTTTCAGTTGAAATTTAATTCTTCTCTCTTTTTTCCTAATTTCCTTAATTTTTTCCTAATTTCTTTAATTGAAGTCATGTGAAAAGTAGTAAAATAAAATCAAGAAATAAATGTATGAGTAACGGTAATGAAATTACAATGCTTAAAAAAGAAAATGAAAAAAAAAATCAAATCAAATAAATAACAGCAAGTAACATCAAATTGTGAAAAATTATAATAATTAGCACTTAATTAAAATTTAATTTCTTAAAAAAAATAATAAATTGCAATATAATATTTAACGTGCTTAAAACATTAAAAAAAATGTAACTAATTTATTTTAAAAAACAAATAAAAGAAGAAAAATGCGAGAATTACTCTATTTGATTTTAAAAAAAACAAAAGAGGAAAAAAAAGTAGGTTATTTCATTTTTTTTTTTAAAGAAAATGAAAGGAAAAGAAAAAAAATTAAATGAAGATAAAAAAGAGGGAGGCTAAGGGAAAAAAAAGGAGAAAAAACAACTTATACGCTGGGCAGGACTTGAACCCACGCCCTCTTTGTTGCCAGTTGCACCCCCTTGCCACTGTGCTAAATCCAATTGTACTTCAAAATTGTGTGCAGGTCGTCTCTTGAAGAGACGACCTGCTTTGCCGTTTTTTTTTTTTTTAAATTCTGTTTGTAGGTCGTCTCTTGAAGAGACGACCTACCAAAAAAAATTTTTTTTTTAAACAAATGAACCGAAAGTTGACACGTGGATAGGTCGTCTCTTCAAGAGACGACCTATCCAGCTGGAAAAAAAACAACAATATTGAAATAATAAGTTTCTATATAATCTTATTATTCTAATAAGTTTAAAAAATTATAATATTAATAAAAAAAGTCCCTCTTGTTTCTCTCTCTAAAAATAAAATATTTATATTTTTCCTAATTTTTTCTCTCTAACTTATCTATTTCTAAAAGTTCTTCAAATATCTCTCTAACTAACTTTTCTTTTGAAAAAAAACTCCCTAAATTTTCTCTCGCTACCATTTTTTTTTCCTAATGTATACCCTTAAACTTGCAATCTCTCTAAATTTTCTCTTTTTATTTAACTTTTTTCTCCCTAAAATTTATCTCTTCCTCTCTAACTTTATTATTTTCTTTTTCTCAATCTAATAAAGTATAGCCAATATCTTCCCTCTAAATATTTTCTTTTATGTCTCTAAATTTACTCAGTTTAACTCTTCTCCTAAAAACATTTATATCTTTGTCTCTAGAATTTTATTTCAATGTTTTCACACATTTTTTCTTTCTAAAACATTTTTTTCATCTCTCTAATTTTGTAAGCTTAATTAAAAAAAAAAAATGCAAATGGGCTTTAAACATGGTCAAATTATTATGATATTTGATTAAGAAAAAAGAAATTCAATATTTAAAAATCAAAACATTGAATTCGTAGAAGAAAAGCATTATGGTTGAATGGAAAAAAGCATGAGAACGACCATGACATTGAACTTGAATGAGACATCCAACAAATCAAAATTCTCCACTTATTTAAAATCAACGATCTCCATTTTTTTTTTTTAAAAAAACCAACTATTTAATTAGGTTGAAATATTTAATTAATTTGATTCAATGTTTATTATTTGACAAACGTTTTCTTTTCCACGTTAATTTTGAATACTTCTTTTCCTTTCTATGATAATTTTATTAGGATGACAATTTTTTAAAAAAATATATTAGGATGAAAATTCAATATTAGTTGTAAATAAAATTGGCTAAATCATAAAAAATGCCCCTGAACTATGGGATTTGTTTAAAAAATGCCTCTGAACTTTGAAAAGTTTCAAAAATATCCCTGAACTTTGAAAAAATTTTCAAAAATACCCTTGCCGTTAATTTTTGGATGGAAACCGTTAAAGTTTCAATTTCAAAAATATCCTTGAAATTTCAAAAAAATTAAAAAAATACTCTTATTGAAAAATGCTTCTTCTTTTTTCCTCTTGTCACCATAAATTCTAACGGTTTCCATAAAAAAAATTAACGACAAGGGTATTTTTGAAACATTTTTCAAAGTTCAGGGGTATTTTTGAAACTTTTCAAAGTTCAGGGGCATTTTTGAAACAAATCCCATAGTTCAGGGGTATTTTTTATAATTTAGCCAATAAAATTTGAGGGTGGACGAATTAAGAAGAAAAATTATTCACCCTGGTTGTCTCATCGTGATTGTCTTTTTTTTTTTCTAAGCAACTCTCAAATTTGGATTGAAGATCACTCATCCTGAATAACAGATGTTGTCCCTTTGAGACATACAACACCTTTAATCTCGTCCCTTTGTTACTTTTGTTTAGTGTTTATGTACTAAAAAAGTGCATGATTAATTAAACCATAATTTGTAGCTTTTCTCTCTTACATTCAACTATATAAATATATATTTAACCACATTATTCCAATCTATATTATTCTACCATTTCTCAAATAATTTATTCTATTTTAGGCTATCCAACTATTCACTTTTTTCTATCAATGTCAGATCAACCAACAATATCAAATAAACATGTCATGTTAACATTCTATTAATGGTTGTTAAGATTTAGACTAAATGAAATCTAAGATACATATAATCATCAAGCTAAGAAACTACAATCATTTAAAAAAAAAAAAAAAAAAAAAAAAAAAAAAAGTAGTTGTTATAATATTATATAGGGAAATTGTAATGGGTAGCAAAAAATATTAGGACTTTTGCAAATTTAGCTATGTTTTTTGAGATTTGCAAATATAGCAAAAATTTTGAAATCTGATTTTCGCTTTTTTGATTATTCCAGATTTACCCTTATTACATCAACTGATATATTAGTAGTATATCAGACGATATACTTTATATTTATTGATATACCAAATATAAAGTATATCAGTTAATTGATATGCCAAATTTGATATACTCGGATGAATACAATTATATATCCAATATATACTTGATTTGATAAGTGTAACCTATGATATACCTGAGTATTGATATAAGAATGATATACCTGATATATGAAATGTTACTTTTCCTTACTTATATTTTATATGTTTTATTTTCTCTTTATTGAATTGCGTTGTGTTATTTACGTATTTTAAACGGAATGTTTGTTTTTATAACATAAAATGTCTTTCTTATATACTTGTTATGAACATTGATATACCATCGATATACCTCTTTTGTTATACTACTCAAATAATTAATAACATTGGTATACTTGATTATGACTGAATATATATCAATGATAGACTTTATTTTGTAAAAAAAAAATCATTAATATATTTTTAATTATTAGTGACATACTTTATTTTAAGTATATTTCTTATATTGAATATGAACTGCTGATATACTGTTGATATATAATTCATACTAGGAATAACATTTCACTAATATATATCAGAGTATATTAGTAGTATATGTAGTATAAAATAACGATATACTATTAATATACTTCATATTAGGAATATCATTCCACTAATATACCATAGTAGAGTATATCGGTTGTATATCAGATATAATTCATTTTAAGTATATCAGTAGTATATCAACAATATATCTGATGTATTTCATTTTAGGTATATCAGGAGTATATCAACCGTATATTTGATATGCCACTGATATACTTCATAACAGTAAAACACAGGAAAATTTTGGAAAGGGTATTTTTGACTTTTTCTATTCACGTTTTGGGCTGGACTGAATTTTTTTGCCCTAATTGCAAACCTCAAAAAGTGAAGTCACGCTTGCAAATAGAAATTCTCCTTTTGCTATTGTTGCAACCACCCCTATTATATATCTATTCTAAAAGTCCAATATTTAGATTTCCTTGCTCGTATTGTTGTAAAAAAGAATTGAGGGAAAATATATATAATTTAACCCATCTTTACTTAGAGAGGATGGTTTTGTAATTTCACCGAAATTAAAAAAGTTATTTTTTTTAAGAAGGAAAAAAAAAGTTATTCTGTTTGTTTAATATACCATTTTAAAAAGTATTCACTCATAAATGTCAAGATTATTGTGCAATCATTTGTACATGTTTCCACTAATTTTTTACTATTCAAAATGTAATTTTTTTCATCTTCAACAAATAGGAAGATTCAAACTTCTTCGATTACGAGTATATATATCTTAACTAATTAAACTAGGTTATCTAATTTCATCATTTGTATGTATTTTTTTACTTACTTTTTTTTTTCTTCTCTAACGAAAGCTTTATTCGATGAAATGCATTTACCTGTTAAACATTCTAATTCTTAAACTTCAATATGCTCTAGATTCAATTATTAATAATAAAACTTTTAACTGGAAAGGTGACTCATCTAATTAAAAATTTATAGTAAGATTTACTTTACTTATCCCATTTTCTTTAATTGTAACACATGTTCTAATCTCTTTTCTTTTCATGCAATTTTGTTTTTTTTTTTTTTGACAATATGTGGGGGTGGGGGATTCGAACCACAGACCTCGTGGTTATCAATACAACTTTATGCCAGTTGAGCTATGCTCTTGTTGGCTTTTCATGCAAATTTTTTTGACTGATTCTTCTTTCAATTTTTAATCAAGCGATATACAAGGTAACCATATAGTCATCTCTATATCATGAACAATTAACTATACGTATACACCAACTAACAACAAAAGTGGTCATATAATGCTATTATTTATTTCAAACTCAAACTTTATCGTTAGACATTAAATCTAAAACTTATTACAACTTGAAAACATTAAAATCTAAAACTTATTGCAACTTGAAAGGATTAAACAAAACCTTCAAAAAAAATAACAATCCAGATGAACTTCAGGGATCAAAATTATATTTTTAACACTAATGTGTGGTCCTCGAGACCTAAAGAGTTAAAAAGAAATCATTTTTCTTAAAAAAAAAAAAAAAAGAGTTTTCAGACAGTCCACAATATTCCAGGATTGTTGAAAATTGAAATGAACAAAAGCTTATAAGATAAGTTGAATTCACATCAATGCGAGGAAATGGGGAAAGCAATGGAAAATTAGGCACAAACAATGGAAAGCCCCAAACTTAGCACAGAGAAATCTAAACCCCAAAGAACCAAAGAGTTTTTTTTTCTTCTCTTTCTCTCTCTTTCTGATATAAACACTTGTCCTTCTCCTTCCCCTTTTGCCCAAAAAAAGCTCTTCCCTCATTTCATTTCAATCTCTCTAAATCCATTCTTCCTTATTTTAATTCCCACTTTGTTTTCACCTTGCACCAACGCCATTGCTCTGCACCAAACATAAAGAACGGCAGGTTTCTCTTTCGTATTTCCCTCTCCTTCTCTCTCTCTCTCTCTTCATTCTTGTTGCGTTTCTCGCTGTTTCTTCCTTGTGTTGTACGTATTCTCTTGCCCCCATTTCGTTTCTTGTGCTGCTGCGGACGGTTCTTCTCTTTTTTTATTGTTTTTGTCTTCTGGGTATTGCTGTTTCATCTTCCCCTGCGATTTTCCCTTGGTGGGTATTGGAGAATTTGTTTGTTTGTTTCATCCCCTCTTCGTTTTGGTTGTTTTTTCATGGGTTTCTTTGGATTTTTGTGTTGCTTTTTCCTTGTGGTTTTGGTTTCTGCTGAGTGATTTGAGGATCTGCTCATCTGGGTTGCTCTTGTTTTGGAAGATTTTTTATGGCATTTGTTGTTTTAGAGTGTTCCATGGCTTCCCCTGTAATGAACAAGTTATTGTCAATCTTCATCGTCTATTTCTTGCCTGATTTGGAATGTACAGATTAGGGTTTCTGCCTAACTAGCCATTAATTATGTCTTAATATCACCATTGGATTCGTCTGGTAATTTATACATTTAGCTTTCCTTGAAATGTGGATGCAATTTATTTTTCCAATATTTTCAGCTTCTCGAGCTTTTCTTATCTATTTGATTTTGATATATTTGGTAAATTTCTAATTCTTATCAAAGTTTTGGTTTACAATTCTGAATTCATGTGGTTGTGTTCTTTTTTCCTTTTAAAATAAAATACTTGAGCTAGTAGTTCACGAAAAGCTTCAGGTCATTGTTCACTGAAAATTAATATAAAAGTTTGCAGACTTGAGGCATTTTTATATATGTTAATATTCATCAACCTTGTGTGAAGTATAAATTATTGATTTGTTGCATTTGTTTTATTTCTGAAGGGTCTTGGTCCAAATTTGAACAGCTTGGGGTTGTCATTTGGTGCCTTGATCTTATCAAAATATTGGGAAATTGGCAAGACCCTGCCGTCCAGAATGATTAACAGAAACTGGGTTTGAGATCAACCCATGATAAGATCTTTGTGATGGGGTCCTTGAACTTGGAGAAGAAATGGCTGTTTCCTCTTGTGATAAGCTCTCTCATATGCATATTTCTTCTTGTAACCTTCTTCAATATGGGTCTTGTCTCTTCACTTTACACGATCAATTCGCTTTTCGCAATTTTTCCTGCTCGAATGTCTACGAACAACACGGGTGCTGTGTTTGCTGAATCAAAGATTGTACAACCTTCCCCTCCTACTGGACCAACAATCCCACGTTTTGCTTATTTGATTTCTGGGTCAAAAGGTGATTTGGAAAAGCTATGGAGAATCCTTAAAGCATTGTATCATCCTTTGAATCAATATGTTGTCCACTTGGACCTCGAGTCACCAGCTGAGGAACGATTGGAATTGGCCTCCCGAGTTAGAAACGAGTCACTCTTTGCTGAAGTTAAGAATGTCTTCATGATCAACAAGGCCAATATGGTCACTTACAGAGGACCCACCATGGTTGCTAATACTCTTCATGCCTGTGCCATTCTTCTTAAGAGGAGTAAGGACTGGGATTGGTTTATCAACCTCAGTGCTTCTGATTATCCTCTTGTAACTCAAGATGGTTTGTACATGTCATATAACTTGTGATTTTGTATTCGGTTTATTTCATTGAATACAATTTTCATTGGTTTTACATTGCAGATCTTCTTTATACATTCATGAATTTAGATCGAAACCTCAATTTTATTGAGCATACAAGCCAGTTGGGGTGGAAAGAGTTAGTATAGTATTCTCTCATTTCTCTCATATTTGCGTGTATTACCTTACTTATACTTATAGTTGTTTACTTGATTGTATTTTATAGGGATAAGCGAGCAATGCCATTGATCGTAGATCCCGGTCTATATTTGATGACCAAATCAGATATCTTTAATGTCAATCCGCCGCGAACTTTGCCGACAGCATTTAAATTGTTTACTGGTATGTATTCCTCTCTAAACCTCTACTCATTTTACCTTCAGCTAATCTGCTCTGCACTTATGTATGCTGTTCTTGATGCATCTGCCTGAAAATAATCATCTTCCAAGGGATTGAAGCGATAATTTATTTCTGATGTTAATGAACAACAAAGCATTATGATGTTTGAAACTGCATTGGAATCATTGATTTGCCGTGGAGTTTGAACTAGTTCTTAGCTTGGTAGGACTCTTTCTTTCCTCATCCAGAGAACTAGTTGAGTAGATTCGGATTCGTGGGGTCCCCTTCGGAGTTCAAAGCTTTTCGAGATTCTGTACTTTGACCATTCATTATGCAGATAATCCTGGTTAGAGGAAAAATAACATGCCCCCAATGTTGAAATTTACTTGTAAAGAAGATGCTTTGTGTGGATCAGAATAGCCAACCACTCGTCGTCTAACTCTCTCGGAACGAACAATAATGCGATTTTCTTTTGCAGGTTCGGCATGGATGGTTCTGTCTCGTGCATTTGTGGAATATTTCATTTGGGGTTGGGATAATCTTCCAAGGACCCTTCTCATGTACTACAGTAATTTCGTCTCCTCTCCCGAAGGCTATTTTCACACTGTCATATGCAATGTGCCCGAGTTTGCTACAACAGCCGTGAACCACGACTTACACTACATCTCTTGGGACTTCCCCCCCAAACAGCATCCGCACACACTTTCTCTTAACGACACAGAGAAAATGATCGCGAGCAACGCTGCCTTTGCTCGGAAGTTCAAACAAGACGACCCTGCGCTAGATCAGATCGACAAGGATTTGCTTCGTCGGAAGAAAGGGGGTTTCACTCCTGGTGGTTGGTGCACAGGCCACCCCAAGTGCTCCACAGTTGGTGATCCGATGAAACTCAAACCAGGCCAAGGAGCTCAACGGCTTCACCGTCTTATAGCTAGACTTGTTTTGGCAGCTAGGTCTGGGGAAAACCAGTGTAAATGAATTTTGTACAAGTTTCTTGCAGTAAAACTCAAACGAAAAATTCGAGAAGGCGGAAGCGAAGGAGGAGAAAGCTAAATCCCGGGTTCGTCCAGCAACTTAGAGAACAGTCCCTTGCTGAATTTCAGAGAACAACATTATACAGACCATGGCTACAACATCATTATAAACTAAACAAGGTTAGTGCCAATATTAGCATAAATGCATTTTTTCCACATGTTGGGATTCATTGGAGCTTGATAAAACCAAAAATTATAGCTGAGTAATATTATTTATGTAAAAACTTTATCCCACAATATTTCTATACATGCTGCATTTTTTTCCCTTTTATAGTATGTTTTTTTTTTTTAATTTAACTTTTATTTTGATATTCCATTTCTTCATGAAGTCCTGAGTCTTGTAGCAGTCCAGTTTGTTGTCCAAACTGCCCCTTGTATTTTGAATGGGAAAAATTTGAATAAATAAAACATCAAAACACTTTATATGGTCATTTTCCAATTCTCACTTTTTGTTTCACAATTCTCCCACATGGCTTATTTACCATAAATATTTACATAAGATTTATATAAAAATAAGTGTGGTTTGTTTTTTAAAAATAAAATATACATAGGATGTTTGCTTTGTTATGAAATTGTTATTTTACAAAATTTGTTCATGAAACAGTCAACCTAAAATAAATCTATTGTGATCTATAATTGAACTAACAAAAAGAAATTAATACAATGACTCATTAAAAATTCAAATCTTCTTCCCATCTCTATCATAAAAGGAATGAGTTGAATGAATATATATCTCAAGAGAAAAAGAGAAAGAAATTGTCATGTTGTCCATTAATTTTGATGAAGTCTTTGTGGATATCATTTTGTAGAAGTGAAATTGACCTAACATCTGGCCAATCTAAAAGGATTAATATGAAATTAAAAAAAAAAAAAAATGGAGATAGGACAGATTGGGGTTATAATTATGAGAGTGTTGACTTGCTCACATGTGGAAAATCTTGAGGCCACTTTGTAAATTGTCATAAAAATTACAGGTGAAAATCATCATAACTATAAAGGAGGTGGGCTTGACTTTTACTTTCTTTTTTCCTTTTATTTATCATTCTAAATTTAGTTTCAAGTTTAGCAAATGATTCCAAAGTTGATGAGGAATTAACATAGATAAAATGGGATAATTATCTTTAGACTACTTCAGCTGTCCAATGATTTCTTTTTATACTTTGCAAGGAATAAATATAAAATAATAATAATAAATAAATACTTCAATTGTCTTTAGCGGCCGTAGGGATCACTCCTTGTGATCTCAATCAATTAAGTTACAATTGGACCATCTCTTCAACTTTTTCACTCATACCGACTTTTGAACAAGACTTTTTAATGCATAAAGAGATTGAAAAAAAAATAGAACAATCTTTTGAGTTAATAAAATTAGTTCGAATTGTAATTTTGAAAGTATTTTCCGTTTCTTGATAATTGTAAATTTTTAAATTAATTTATGTACAGCAAGAAGATAAAAAAAAACTATGTAAATTAGTGAGTTTGATATTGAAGTTCCTTCGTATTTTTATACATCATATAAATATCAATATAACTATAAATATGGCCAAATCGAGCATATCTCAGCGGTAATTGACATGTACTCTCGACCAAAAGGTTAGAAGTTCGTATACATCATATAAATATCAGTATAACTATAAATATGGCCAAACGAGTATAGCTCGACGGTAATTGACATGTACTCTCGACCAAGAGATTACATATACAGAAATATGTACTTCATTGATATTATCCAAAATTGAGATTGTATTTTCCACCATCAATATTTTAGTGCTTTCTTCATCTAAGCTAATTCAAAAGACAACTAATATCTTCTATTTTCCCTCTTTGAGAAGGGAACACTATACGTTCAAGTTGAAAATTGAGAGATAAATTTAACAAGTATGGCTAACAGAGAATTTAAGATGGATAAAAAAGATAAAATAAAATAAAAACATTTCTTAAATATTAGGCAAATGGCAACCGTAATCTGAACGCATGACAGACAAAAAAAAAAAAGTCTTGCATTTGCAGTCTGCTCCTTTGACCATTAAACCAACGCAATTGCATTTATTAAAAAAAAGTGAAATCATCAAAGTAATGGACAAAGAGGGAAAATTTGAAGTGGTAATAAGCCCTGCCTGCCAATAAAGAAAATGCAATGGTAACATCTCTCTGGTCCAGCAATCCTCTAGATAATGAAACAAAACAATGTCATATCCACTTGATCTATACAACCTAAGGCCAATTTTGAAATACAAATTCTCTACAATAATGGCCAAAATATTTAGACCCTACATAATTTGCAAACAAGTTACACGTGTTACCTTGCGCACGCGTGCGAGAAGAGAGGTAGATTTTTCCCCCCTTTTTTCGTCATAAAATAATAAACTAGAGCTAATAATAGCTGCGACCGGATATTCGTAGGAAGACTTCCCTGTACAACAGAACCACCAGCCAATCATTTGATCACATTTCTGGAGTAATAATATCTGCTCACTCTAACAATGAACTCTAACATTTGCTGTCTTTCCATATCTACCCATCTCTCCCCACTTAACGACCGGAGACGAATAATGAATTCGTTGACATCTGTTTCCCGTCAGCTTGAACCTTTCGTACCTTAGCCTTGTCAAGCCGAGCTCGTCTTACTGCTTCTTGAATATGGCGATCATGGTCCTTTAACATTTGGTCCATGTTGCCAGAAGGAACCAGTAATGGACCAGAGTAATGAATCTTATGACCCTTTGAGCCATAACCCACCTGTTGTATGAGTATTACGTACACATGAACAAACACTCAGAAAACAATGGTAAAAGCAGATAGCTAGATTTACTGGCTGATATTTTGCAATCTCAGTAAAAAAAAAGAAAAAAGGAAAAAGAAAATCATGGCAAATGCAAGAAAAATGCACTTAAGGCACGGTAAAATACGACGTTCGCATACTTACAACTATAGGGTCTTTGGTGCTGCTCCTCTCTTTGTCGTGCGAGCCTACAATACTGTGATTTGAGAACTTCTGATCTGGTAGCATTGACGACTCTGAGGTTTCTTTGAAGGACCCAGGAAACCTGCCAATTAGTTTTTGAACCTCTCCATGTGAAGAGTCAGACTTTTCCCTGGAATCTTCAGCCAGCATACTTCTTCTAGCTGCTACTAGTCCTGAAGTGGCGAAATTTTCGGCCCCAGTTGAGATTTTGGGAGCGTCATCTGGGTTCTTACTAGCCTTTGCCCAAGCAGCCCGCTGAGCAAGTGGTCCTGAATGTGAGGCTTTCTTTGGATGACGCACCTGAGAATCCATTCTTTCCACTCCTTGTGAAGGACGAGGCGGATCAATTGGAAAGCCAGAAGCTTCTTCTGGATGTGGGTTAAACTTCTCACTCCGGCTCTTTGAATTGGACTGGCCTTGTCTTTTCTGCAATGAGTAATCTTATTAGCGAAAAAATATTTCAGGAAAAAATAAAGTGGTCAAACAGATTTCGGATAATGTGATGTTCATTTGCGAGGAATATATCCTGCTTCCTCACTAGAGGAAGAAATCAAAATTGGTGACTGGGCATTGAAGAAAGTATCAGTTTGATTAGAAGATGAATATGTAATCAAAATATGTGTAGTACACACGAAATGACTAGCAATGTAACAACTGCTTCATATTCTGCAATTAGTAATGAATAGAATATGCCAAGGTTGACATTGACGGACTAGAGCAGCTTGAGGAGAAGATAAGCAGCTCGACTTCTCAAGGAAGGAGCAAAAACGTTCTCAATATGTCCAATAGCATACAAAAAAGCTGGGAGTTGATAGCATACAAAAGAGCATGAGAGTCAACTGATCAACTCTTCAGCTAAATTGCAACACCTCAATAAGATGGTTGTGATTTTAACATAAAGTTACCTGCATCGATGAGGCTAACTCAGCATTGGCATCAGGTGCAGGGACAGCTCGAGATTCTCTATCTTTCCTCTGCAGATCAAGTCGGTGTCCCTTGCTTCCTACTGCTCCTTGTCTACGAAATTAATCACAGGAAGTTATTTAGAAAACATGTAAATTGTTCTCATCGTGCAAATCCAGAAGATAGAACTACGGATAAGAAAAGTGCAGTTCATGGATTACCAGGTAAAAAAAAAATCACAAATTACTATCTATCTGCCTACCTAAATTGATTGAAAGTATCTCCAGGAGGCATTGAAAAACAACTCCTGAGTTTAACTAATTCCAAGAAGTATATAGAATCCAGAATATTGTAAATAAAAGCCCATAACTACTGAGTTCGTGTGACGGGGTTTTGGAGGTGGTGAGGTTTAATTCCATGTGGGTGTCAATCACTAGTGCTTTTTGCTCCTTCTCCTTCTCAAGGTGCTTCTGTGTTCTTCTCTCCGTGGAAGGTTAAAACTCCCAAGAAAGTTGAATTTTTTTCCTGGTAAGTTTTGCATGGTTGGACGAACATTTGGGATCGAATCCAGAGGTTTTCTTCTTTTGTATTGCAGCCACAATGGCGAGTTCTTTGTAGGAGTCAGGAGGTGGACCTTGACCACATGTTATGGGACTATCCTTTACTCCTTTTGTTTGCTATATTTGGAGTCAATGTTTTGAGATTTTTTGGGATGCTTTGGGTCATAACATTGGGTGTTGCTCTATGATTGATGAAGTTCTATTGAAATCCCCTTTTTCGTGAGAAAGGAAGAGTCCTGTGAAAGGCATTTTTTTACTATCTTGTGGGGTATTTGGGAATAGTAGAAATTTTAGGGGGTTGGAAAGTTCGAGAGGGAACTTTGGGAGATGATTAGATTCAATTCATCTTTGTGGGCGTCTGTTACTAAGGAATTTTGTAATTATTAACTTGGTTTTATTCTTTTGTACAGACCCATTGTTGAGGTTTTTTGCCTAGGTTTTTTTGGTGGACTTGTTGTTTTATGTCTTTGCATATTCTTTCATTTTTTCTCAAAGAAAGCGCAATTTTTTATGGAAAAAATAAATCACTAGTCCTTTTTGTAAATATGATCTTGGTATAATTTTGTTGGATTGGAGTCCCTTTCTAAAGTTATTCTTATTTGTAGGACTCCCTAAGTGTGTGATTGGATTAACTTCCTAAATGATTTCGGACTCGTTTGGAATGCCTTTTAATTTAAATGTTTTTCACTCAACTCAGTGCAAAGAGGGGAAGGTATGGATAGGATCCAGTGGACCATTGAAGGCTCGGGTTCCTATTCAAGCAAATCTATGTTCTATCGTCTTAATGAGAGGCAACCCTCAAACACTATGGCCATGACTAGCTTGGTTTGGAAAGTTAAATGCCCTAAAAAAGTGAAGATTTTCCTTTGGTCTTTGGCGTACAGAAGCTTGAATACTGATGAGAAACTTCAGAAAAAGTTTTGGAGATGGACTTTGTCTCCATCCGGGTGCAGGCTTTGTTTGAAAAATGAGGAAAACATAGACCACCTCTTCCTCCATTGTGATTTTGCGTATCTGGCTTGGGGTTGGTTAGCTAGAAAAGTGGGAATTCAATTCTGTCTTCCTCAAATAGTGGATGACTGGTTGATGGAGGCTTTATCTGCGTGGAATTTAAGGGGAAAGGCCAAGATCATAAGCAGTTGTGCGGTTAGAGCTATCTTTTGGCAAATTTGGTTGGAAAGAAACGCTAGAACTTTCGAAAACAAAGCCCTCAGTTTCGATTCTTTTTGTAATTATGTACAAAATACGGCTTCTTGGTGGATATCTTTACATAACAAATTCTTTTGTAATTACAGCCTTTTTATGATTAGCAAAGACTGGAAAGCTCTTGTTATGTAGTTTGTTTTTTGGGGGGTAGGCTGTCGTCTTTTGTTTGATATGATATCTCTCTTGCCGTTTCTTATCAAAAAAAAAAAAAAAAAAAAAAAATTAAATGTTTTTCAAGAATGCATTTTTTTAGATAACATTTCGTATAAAAATTGTTTAGAATTTAAACACTTATATGTTTGGTTACCTTTCCTCATAAGTGTTT
This sequence comes from Luffa aegyptiaca, assembly GCA_017139565.1. NCBI lineage: Eukaryota > Viridiplantae > Streptophyta > Magnoliopsida > Cucurbitales > Cucurbitaceae > Luffa > Luffa aegyptiaca. The sequence goes on along the minus strand of CM029405.1, from coordinate 5,770,282 downwards.
TTATACCCAAGTTATTATATGCTAGAGAACTCTTTTTAAAAAAATGGTTGTTTACAAGTGTTTCTCTAAAAATTGTTTATTTCTCAATCTCATTTTTTAATAAATTATTTTTAGGGGTTGTCAAACACTAATTTTTTTTTTTCAAAATAATTTTTTTCCAAAATTTAACACTTGAAAAGTTAAACTAAACATACCCTTCAAATGACTAAAAAAGTGTTTTTCAAAAAATATAGAATTCAATAAGAAATACAATTACTTTTAAAATAATCAAATTGGGTTAAAATCAATTTTGGAAGAATCACTCTAAAGTTGATTCTCCAAAAAGTGATTCTAACCAAAAAATTACTTATGGTAATTTGGTATTTGTAGAATCACTTTAGATGTAGTGCAACCAAACAAACTCATGATTAAAAACACTTTTAAGAGTAGGTAACCAAACACACCAGGGTTTTAAGGAAAAAAAAATATATTTTTTAAAGAGTGTTTAAATTTGAAGGTATGCCAACCTCACCTTAAATTTAATCTATCCCAGGGAACAAAGAATAAAGAATTTCAATTTAAAAAAAAAAAAAAAATTAAAAAGGACAATTCCTAGTAAGGTTTTAGCAAGGAGACAAACTTGATACTCTTCAGCAAAGGGAGAAAAGTTAATGAGATTTATAAAAGTACGGGGTATCTCCAGGTGATATGTCCAAGATGCATGACAGGTAAAAATATATTTCCTTGTAAGATTTCAGTGAGGCAACTTGATACTCTTCTTCAGCCAAGAGAAAAATAATAAATGCTAGATTTTAATCTATTTTTGTAGCATATCAAATACCTTCTAGCTTCCTCATCCCTTATCTTGGCATCAAATTCTTTGCTCGGAGGATACTTTGGCAAACTTGAAGGATCACATGGAAGTGGCTTTGTTGAGAAAAACTGAAATGTGTAATCCCAAATAGTCAGTAACAAAAACAAATTGTAGTTACTAAATTGAAAAAACACACCAAAAATACTGATGGAGCGTAAAAAGCTCCACAAAAAATAAAATACTCGTAGAAGAAGAAAAATATAGACTATATATATGATAATGCAGCTTCATATTATCCAAAAAAAGTAAAGTTTTGATATTAGAGAATAAAACCATTTGAGATGTAAAGTAAAATTCTTCTGGTTTGAGCTCCAAACATTTTTCTCTTTTTTTCTTTTTATAATTATAACCAAAGTGACCAGAGCCCCATTCCTAGCATTATGTTCATGGCTTGCCTTAGTAATCTCCAGCGAGGCTTTGCCAACTCAAGGTGAACTCGAGAAGATAACAAGGTTTTAAGTTATTAAAATTTGAGCACGGACTTGAAGCAAGGACCTTAGACAGTAACTCCAAACATTATAAGTCCATACCACTAGAACACCCTTTAAACTGATCTACATGACTTAATCAATACAATCTACAGTCTACAATGACTTCAAAAATGCATGGACACGGATAAATATAGGGAGAGAGCACACACAAAGGGATAAGAAACGTAAACACTTGATGAAGATTGGATACTCTATTATAACAGTCCAATAAGAAAGAATTATATCACCCAACATAACATACCTCGCTTTTAAGGGCAAGAGCGGCAGAGCCACGATCAGCAGGATCTATTGAGAGTAATGTCTCGATGAGAGCTAAAGCTGGTGCGGGGAAATCCTTAAATGTTTCTGCAACACAGCGTCTATATGGCTGTTGGGGCTTAAATATCGTTGCATGTGGCAACCTTGATTTTCTCCAATAATCCTCTGAAGGAGAGCCACAAAGTTTAAATATTTTATGTAGCTGTTCCACCTACAATATATAAAGCAAGTTTTAATACTTGATCCCAATAACCATAATAAAGCTAGGAAATCATGATAGCAAACATGTGATAGAAATGTAAAGAAGAAAAGAAGAGCACAGCTTCAAATTGGTTCATTTTATGACAAGAAAAAGCACACATGCTTGAGAATTTACAATATTTAGAAAACCATCATAGTAACAATAAACAAAAGGTAAATAAGATGCCAGTATATCCTAGGTGAGCTGAAGCTAAAGAATAACAACTTTAGTTTCAAAGCTTAATAATGATAATAATTTGTCACAATAACAAAGTTCATATCTTGTTTTAATGGGTTCTGACGGGGAGATGCATTCCAAAAAAGCTTATAAGTTGTTTGCATATAATTGTTAGATAAATTTCTATGAACCAACCTATATAGACAGGAACCAGAAATAAATATCAAATTAACATGATCCCATAAAATAATAATAAGCTAGGAGTTTCCGTCAAAATCATGGAATTTGGCTAAAAATAATATACCTCTGTTCTTCCCGGCATAATGGGTTTCCCAGCATACAATTCAGCAAGTATGCAGCCAGTACTCCACAAATCTACAGCTGTACCATAATAAGTGGCACCAAGTAAAAGCTCAGGTGGTCGATACCAAAGAGTTACAACCCTGCTTGTTAGTGGCTGATTTTGGTGGATATCAAAAAAACTTGCTAGACCAAAGTCTGCAATTTTCAAGATACCATTATTGTCAATTAAAAGGTTGGAACCCTTTATATCACGATGTAGAACTCCATGACTGTGACAATGATCAAGTCCACGTAGAAGTTGCTGCATGTAACATTTGACCTGTCCCAAGATAAATTAGACTTTAAACATCAGTGATCGAGTATCAATAAGTGAATTGAGAGTATGCAGATGTAGAACCTTAAAATGCTTAGATCTTCTAAACATATAGAAGCAAAAACCTTGACATTGATAAATGATATTAGAATACAATCCTGTAGGTACCTGCGCCTCTGTAAACTTCACACCAGGGTGAGAAGCAAGTCCTGCTAAGTCATGTTCCATATACTCAAAAACAAGATAGAGGCTGCAAGACATCCTTGACGTAACTAGACCCTCCAGCTTTATCACATTTGGATGATCAAGTCTACGCAATATGTGAATTTCCCTAGCCATAAAGCGGACACTCTCAGGTTCCAGGTTGTCAAACCTTACTTTCTTCAAAGCAACAATTTTCTTTTGGTCAAGGTCACGAGCCCTATATACATTACTATAAGTCCCTTGGCCAATCTGCACAAGTAGCCATTTTATCATTATTATTATCATCCTGTTAAAATTTAAAACAAAGCATTATTACTATCATCCTAAAAATTTAAATGACCAATCACAATATGCACAGAAGAAAAACCACTAGATCATTATAATGAACAAAGGGTATGAATTTTATTCATTTAAAACCCCCCAAAAGAAAGAGTTTACCAGCATGTTTCTACTGTTCCTCAAACAAAAAAATTGGAGCAGATTGTGAAATTTTCGGACTCCATAGTCTGATTATTTACTATTATCCTGCTTGAAAAGTTAATACTCGCAAAGCAAGCTACAAGAATGCGAGGGGCAGCTCCAATTTCCAATGAAAGACGTTAATGCAAGGACACTCCAATATAAGGCAGAGTGGGAACTCCTAGTACATCTCATGTTTTTTTTTAAGAAAAGACTGGGGGAGTACTATATTCCTTCACAAAAATGCCACCTTAACGTCTAAATCATTCCATGACTTGAAATAAATCATCTCTTGCTCGACTAGAGACATCAATTTTCACTAAAGTCTAAAACAAGAAGAAAAATTTCTAAGGACTTAATATATTCACTAAATGGTGTGGTGAAAAGATTGAAATTTGAAACCTTAAATAATATACATTAGACTTGCCAAAACTTGAAATTCTCAATCAAATACCCAACCTTTTCAGAATGGGGTGTGTGCAGAGTGTCTATTTTCTTCCTTCCTTTCTTCTCAGGGTGTGTGTGCATGTGTGTGTTTGTTGGGAGGGGGCCAATAACAAAAATTCAAAAGTAAATCATCAAAAGAGCGTACTTTATCTAATTTCTCAAAAGAATCAGCTCGTCGGGGTAGCCACCCTCTGATTGCCTCTCCAGCAACTGCAGCCAGCCACGGCGGCCATCCTGCAGCAACGTGGTCCCCCTCTGTCGCCTTCGGAATTCTCCCCATTGAAGGATGTTGAGCCTCCATCTTCTCCCTCTTCCTGTCAAAATTCTCACCCTGGAGTCGACCTGACCCATTCACCTGCTTGTCAATCAACATCACTCTTGCATCATTACCATCATGCTGATCTTTAGATCGATAAGCTTCTTCCCTCGATGATGAAGTCACTCTTGCCACCCGCAGGTCAGACGAGGTCTTACTTGACAACCTCTCCCTTGGACTTTCCTTGCTATCTTCTATAGCAGAGGGCTTACAACAAACGCAACCCATAATGTACCAAAACCACCCCCAACAATATCCTCCTTCAAAATCAATATTCACCCTTCGAAATCATTCAAAACTACTCTATCCTCTACTTCCAACATCCCCATAACGTGAAAACTCAACAAAAACTCGGAAAGCAAACCTAAAACACCCACAACTTAGCTCATTACAACCGCAATCACCCTTCACTATTAAATACCAGCAAGACCCAACTCAGCCAGAACATCCACAACTTTCACAGCAGCAGAAACCAAAGCAATTTCCTCAAATTAAACCACAAAAACCTTGCAAAATCCTACCAAAATTCAAACGAAATACATTCCAGAACAAAATCTCTGTGCTGAATGTAATAAAATCCCACTGAACCACAACCAAAAAGGTACAGAGAAGAAAACCCAACAAATGAAATCATCAACTGAACTTACAAAAAGCCAATGATGAACCAAAAGGGAAGACCCTCGAAGTAGTTCCACGTTTTCCCAGGCGAGAAACGGCTGAGGAAAAAAAAAAAAAAGAACAAAAATGCAGAGAGAGAGAGAGAGAGTGAAGCTTATGAAGTGAACTGGGACCTGAAGAAGGAAGACATGGATCTAGGGCACAATGATAGCAGAAGGTGAATCAAGAAACGGAAAAAACCAAAATTAAGAAAAGGGGAAAAAATCGTAATTTCAGAACAAAAATATTACGAAATTATCATAATTGTCTCTGCAGCTTTCAGTAAGAGAGAGAGAGAGAGTGTGGTCTGTGAAGTGCCCATTCAGACATTCTTCTCGCTTGCTCCACGCGCTTCTAACCGTACGTGTCACTCACTGCCCCCATATATATATATATATAGCAAGATTAAAATGTCAATGTCTCAATTTTATAGAAATGTGAATGGAAATATCGATAAAATGTGGATGTTGACAATGTTATGATGTCTCTTTGGGTTCACCATTCTTGGATGGGATTCCAATTTTACCTTTTTGGGTGGGTTTAATGGACTCTGATACTATATTATATAACATGAGTTTCCATCTCAAAACCAATTAGCTATGAGTGAGGTGACCCTGGTAGCTTATAAATTGTGAGGTTTCCACTAATCTTTTCAATGTGGGATCCTCGACATTATTGTCATATTAATTACATTTTGTTACTAATTTCTCTATATTTTATCGATTTCTTTGCGGTATAATAAAAATGTCGATGTCGAACTCATGGACATGTGGAAATGTCGATGGAATATAGCAAAACAAAACAAGTGAAGACCAACTCATTGAGATGGCCCAACTAACACTATGATTTATATAGATCCATTTTATAATAATTTTTGTTTTCTTATTATTTTTTATTTTAGAAATCATTTATTTCTAATAATGATGTATCTTAGCTCACCTTTTGCCTTTCTAATTATGACATTTTGAGTTAGCCAATGTAGTATTGTATTTAAGATGATGTTTGGATTGTAGTAAAAAAAAACTTATAAATGTGTGTAGCTTAGGATTAGAAATGCTTCAAATTGGGATATTTGCATTTAATTTTATGGATGGTTGAGTTTTACATATCAAAAAATGTGAATGTCTATTGGGAAAAGGTTTAGGCTAAGAAAATATGTTATCTTGTATATTAAACTACTACAAAAGAAATCAAACGTAGGTCGATTTGAGTTGGTTAGAGGTATAACAAAAAATTAAGTTGAACTAATTTATTAGTTTAAGAAAAATAAGATATTGATGACAAAATTTTCTTTTTTCCATTTTTATGAAACAAAATTGAGGGATATTTATTATTCAAACCAACCCAACTAACTCAATTTAATAATAGAAAAAAAAAAGTGTTACTAGTGTAATGAAATCTAAGAAAGTATAAACACAACTCAAAATGGATGACGAAACCAAATGATGTAAGAGAGTTGGATTCGAGACATCGAGGCCTTTAACAAAGTCCTACGTGTGAAAACGTCAATCGTGGAGAATAATTCGTAAGTCCCGATTCCTTATTGACTAAAATCCTTAAAATCCTATTTTTTTTTCAAGTGATGAGTTAAAAACAGAGACTAAATTGAAAAAATACCAAAATATTTAGGAGTAGCTATAACATAGATTTAGATTTAACCTAAGTTTTATAATTGAAAAAAAAAAAAGAAAAGGTAGAATAAAACAAAAGGGGTTGTAGTTTTGTTTTTATTGTATAATTATAGGGCGTGGAAGACACGCGCGTGAAAGGAAAGTGGAGGGATAACAATAAATAAATAAAAATAATGTGAAGTTTCCGACGCCCCACTCCTCTCGCTCTCTCTGAGAGGTTATGCTCAGTGATCGTCGTTTGCCTTTTCTTCTCAATTATTATTTTTATTTTAAATATTTATTTTCTAATTCTTTTTTTGTTTAATAAACTAAATTGATCATAAATACCGTTAGGTGAGTACGTTACTCTGTGACTCACTCACACAGTTAATAAAATAAATTAATTAATTAAATTATTCGAGAAGACTGGATTAACGTGACCGTGATTCAAGAAAAAAATATATATAAGAAGTTATAGTTTAAATTATATGGTTAGTCTCTAAACTGTCGAAACTAGCATAACTCAACGGTGATTGAAAAACATAGAAGATATAAAATTGAAAGGTCGTATGTCTATTGGACATTTTTTAGAGACTAAACTTGTGATCTAACTAAAAAAGAGAGTTGGAAAAAAAAATATCTTAAGAGACTAGATCAATGCGACAAGTGATTTTACGTGGCTCTTTGAATACAAGAGAGAATATAGAAAAAAATGGAAATGTTTTATTTTTTTAATTCTTTTTTTATTTTTTAGTTCAATAACATGATGAGTGGAAAGATTTAGATCTCGCTAACATTTTGATCAAGGATATATGTCCTAATTCATTGAGTTATATTCGCATTGGAAAAAAGTAATCTAATGCTTATTAGAAATAGACCTTTTTTTAGACATGCATCAATGTTTTTTTAGGATTAAAATACCATTTTGGTTCTTGTGCTAAATTTTTGTTATGTTTTAGTCTTTATACTTTCAAGTGTCAAGTCTTTGTATCTTCAATAAAACTTAAAATTGGTTCCCATTACAAGTTTAAAATTAATTTTTATCGAAATTGGTTAAATAATAATAATAATAATAATAATAATAATAATAATAATTTCCATACAAGTAAAACACACAATATAAATATATTTCTAAAATTTATGAAAGAAAAACTAATAGAGACTTTCTTTTAGAAAAAGCAACAATAAACTATGGAGAGACTAGTTTAGGGCCCGTTTGGTAACGTTCTCGTTTCTTGTTTCCGTTTCTTCATTTTTAATAAAGAAAAATAGAATTTCATGACCCTAACACCTATACATTCAATAATAATAAACCTATATTCTTATTTATGTTTGGAAAAAGTTGGAAACAAAAACAAAAAAGGAGAAACTAGTTTTAATTGTTCCCAAAAGTTCTATACAAATTTTGGGAGTGTTTCTAAAAAAATGAGAAACAAGAAACATACATAGTTATTAAATGTTTAGATTTCTTAATAAAATTGGAAACAAGAAACAAGAAACGAGAACGTTACCAAACGGGCCCTTAAAGTTTATGAAAAGTCAAACAACTAAATTTATACATTTGAAAGTATAGAAACTAAAATGAAACAAAACTTAAAATTTTCAAGCCAAAATGGTTTAGGCCCCTGTTTGATAACTATTTGGTTTTTTGTTTTTGAAATTAAGCTTAAAAACACTTCATGCACCTACAAGTTTCTTTGTTTTATTATCTACCTTCTTCCCATATTTTCAAAAACCAAGTCAAATTTTAAAAACTAGAAAAAATAGGTTTCAAAATTTTGTTTTTGTTTTTTAAATTTGGCTAGGAACTCAAGTATGTCTTTAACAAGGATGAAAACAAATGTAAGAAAATTGGATGAAAACAAACATAATTTGAAAAAATAAAAAACCAAAAACCAGACGGTTATCAAACGGAAACTATGTTGGATGTCAGAGAGTTAGATTGTAGCGGTCGGTTGAATAATTTTGGAAAGATTAGGGAGGGTGGGGGCAAGCGGTGAGAAATTGATTTTGGGAGAATGATAATTGATGGATGAATCTTCTGGTGGACATTTTGTCTGTCTTAATCGGCATTTTTTGTACTCACACAACCACACACATTCATGAGAGAGAGAGAGAAGCACTTTTGGATTGTGTTTTGTTCTCAATCTAACAAAAAATTCCTAATTATTTCACCTAGAGTTTTTATTTCTTTTTTAAAATTTTAATGTTTGATTCATTATCGTTACATGTCGGTATTTGATTAATATGGGGTTCCATCTCAAAATCAATTGACAATCAGTGAAGTAACTCATACATCTTATAAATTGGAAGATCTCCACGTACTTATCTTTTTCAATGTGGAATCCTCAACAGTCGGACAAATTGAACATAGTTTAGTAGCAATTGATATGTGTCATCAACAAAGAGATTAGAGATTTTAATTTGTTCACTCCCAACTGTTGTTGAATTAAGAAAATTGATTGTATTTTTTTTTTTTAAGTTATATATATATATTTTTCGTTTTCTAAAAAAATAAGTTCTATAAATTTTTTCAAATGACTAAAATTTCACAGTCTCGTAGAACTTGTTTGAAATTATTTTCCAAATGTTTAAAAATATAGTTTTTAAGTATTTGAAATGTCGCTCCAAACATATCCTCACTCAATAATATAAATTTAACACATATATTTTAAAAATTAAAACTTTTATATTTTTTTAATATAATGTAAATTTGATTTTTTATGGCCTTCCATATTATGTTTGAACTTGAATTTGAGTTAGGTTTTGAATATGTTAATTTTTAGAAATTTAAACTACTTGGTATACTTTAAAATACATATTTAGATTATGTGATTTAGGTATATATTTCTTTTTTTTTTTTTTTTCCTTTCTATTGTGTGTTATTATTACATTTGAATTTGAGTTTGATTTGGGATATGTCTTTTTTTAGTAAAACAAATGTGAGAGTAAAAGTTCAGATCTAAGCGAAGGAAGTGTCTTAATCACTAAGTTATACTTATGTTGTTTGCTTATAATTAGTTACAATATTTAAGATTTTAAACTTTTGCTGTTTTGAAATATATATTTTATTTTATGCTATTTATATTTGTATAAATGTCACTACATTATTTTAGATTTCTAGAATTTATTGAGCTAGGCATAAAAAGTCATTTGAATTAATGTCATTGATTCTTTTTTCTTGTAAATTATCTAAAGAAACCCTAATATAAACATATGTTAATTAGTTTTGTTCACTTACTTGGTTTAGGTAGATGTGTATCTAAAGTTCTAAACACATATTTACATTTATAAATTAGGTAAGGTAGTTACTCTTTATAAAATAATATCAACTTTGAACCATTAACAATAATGGTTGAAATATTTGAGAGAGAAAAAAAAGAGAGAATGGTTAAATATTTGTTTTGTTTGATTTATTAATTCTTTTTTTATATAAAACAATTAAAAAAGCAACAAACTAAAAATAGTATTTTTTGTATTTATCTTCATAATTAGTGAAACTTACTATATCATGTATAATAATCATGATCAATTGTTTCTTTTTTTTGCCCATTTCATTTATTGTCATTATTAAACTCAAATATCGTACTTAATAAAAGCCTTTAATCCACATGTTTCCATAAGTTTGATGATAAGTACAATATATTTATGTTACTTAAAAACACAAAGTAGACATGATTGTGTTACAAGATTTTCATTAAACACGATAAATAATACAATACAAAAGAAAAAAATAAATCCTTTTTCATGAAGATTAAAATAAAAGTATTTGAAAAAAAAAATAGAAACACATGTAACTCAAATGTTAAAATACGATTTAAACCTAGCTAATATACAACACGATCACAAATCTCTTTATTTTGTCCAGTAATACCATATGGGATGAGATGATTCGAACCTCTAATCTCTTAATTGAGAGTATATGTCAAACCAGGTTAAGTTATGTTTTTAAGTTGGCGTAATTGTGAAAATTAAAGATCAGTAAAATTTAAATTAATTTATTTGACATGTCATTATAAAGATTTTTTTTTTTTGAGACACATTATAAAGAAAATTGAATATATAAGGTTGAAATGAAAATTGAATTTAGAAAAAAGGAAAGGCCATAAAAATGGGGAGTGGAAAAGGTTGGACCCATGTGTCTGAAACTGTGAGAGTCCAAACTATAGATGTCTCTATACATTAAATTATCAACAGTTATCCATAAAGTCATGCACACATGAAATTTATGGCTCTGTCCTTTTTTCCTTGGACCAATTCACCCCCACATGGGACCCCTTTTCTTCATTTTAACAATTTTATTTAATACTTATTAATTATTAAGTGAGTGATTATAAATTATATTTCAAAATAACATTTATATATATTTTTTAAAAAATATAAACAAATTTTGACTTTGAAAGACTTGTTTATTTGGATAAGCAGTCCATACAGACAATATTTTGTTGTAATTTATAGAATATTTAATATTTAAAAAAGAATCCGCTCGACCATATAGAAATAATTATATTAAGAAGAAAATTTAAGTCTTTAGCCTTTTGATCGAGGATATATATTGTTGATGACAAAATCTGGACAGGAGAAACTCACATGACCTTCACGTGCCACCACTACAAAAAAGAAGGGTTTTAGCGACGAAACTTCAGCGACGAAAATGCCAACGTCGCAAGATTAGCGACGAAATGTAGAATTAGTCGTAAATTTGCGACGAAAAACCAGTTTCGTCGCAAGCATTGCGACGAAACCTAGATTTTGTCGCAACGTCTACGACGAATTTTGAACTTTCATCGCATATCCAAAATGGTGGCATGAACGAAACACCATTAGCGGCAAAAATCATATTTTCGTCGCAACGACTTGCGACGAAACTAGCTTTTCGTCGCATGTAGCTTGCGACGAAACAGTGCGCTTCGTTGCAATCCTCGATCAGTCCACAACATTAATTATCCGTCCGACGAATTTAGCAATTTGTCGCAGGCCTTGCGACGAAAATCATATTTTTGTCGCAAAGCTTTGCGACGAAAATATGATTTTCGTTGCAAGGCCTGCGACGAATTTTTATTTTCGTCGCAAATCCATTTAAATTCCCTCCAAATGTTTTCATTTCCGCATTTTCATTCCCTCTACCATTTTCTTCGTTTCCTCTTGATTTTCGACAGAGCAGAAGGGTGTGTGGGTGCGTGGGTACCTCAAATCGCCGGAAAACGCTCGTGGGTTTCATGGGTAGGTTTTCTTAAAGTTCATTTCACTTTCTTTTGGTTCTTTGTGTTGCATTCTAAAACTTGGGTTCTTTTTTGGGATGGATTTGCTTAGTGTTGATGTTCCAAAGAACCAAAAGAAAGTAATTAGCTCCTTGTTAATGTTCCATGAGAGTTTTTGTGCTTTGCTTTGTGTGTTTTCTAGGGGAGACCGTGGGTAAAGGTGGAATGACTTTATTGTTGGGGAAGCCATTGGAGAAACTTGAAGAAATTGAGTGTATGATTTTTTCAAGTTTCTTTTAGTTTCTTTGGGTTTTTTTCTTGTTTGGAACAATTTTTTATTCAATTTGTTAGAAATGTTGTTGGATTGCTTAGACTAAACCACCTTTCCCTAGATTTCGTTCACATAAAAGTGTGATATATTTTTTGATTCAATTTCTAGTTGTTTTTTCTCCATTTCTTGTTTATTTAGTGTTAAATTTTGTTTTAAAAGTTTTTTTTGTTACTTTTGTCATGTAGAAATTTTGTTGATAGATAAAGTTCTTGGGACAAGCTTTAAGAGGTATGTAAAATACTTCCATTATGTTTTTCCTATGCTTGTTTAAGATTTAAATTGTGTTGAACTTTTTGGAATGATCTAGTTGTAACTAATTCCTATGGTTGGTTCAAATATTCGTTTGTTTTTCTTAATTGAAATTTATTATTAAGAACTTATATTGTACATTTGTTATGTGGTTTTTGGATGGGGTATATTGTATTTGTTGAATGAAGGTATGGAAAGGAAAGATATTGGGAGGGAGTTGTTTTTGGGGGAGGTACTTATATATTTATATTTGTTGATTTTAGGGGGGGGGGGGTGTTGTTTCATTTGTTGAAGCTTGGATTTTTTTTTTAGTGAATGTGGATTTGAGAGAGTAGTTGTTTATATTTGTGAAAGTATGTTGTTTCATTTGTTCAAAGTATGTTGTTCAATAGGAATGTGTTAAAGTACCTATATTGTGTCTTTTTGTTGATTCAAAGTTGTTTATATTTGTGATTTAAGGGGAGGGTTTTATTTAATGAAGTTTGACATTCTTCTAGTGAATGTGGATTTGAGGGGGAGGAGTTGTTTATATTTGTGACTTGAAGTGGATTTGGTTGGTGAAACATTTAGAGATAATTACAATAGGTACAAGAACAAGTGAATTTGTTGATTCAAAACTTCTTTGTTATTCTTTGTTTAGATGTAAATTATGATTTGAAAAGTAAATATTATGCCTATGGAACATATTATAATGTGGCTATAATGTTTTTTTTCTTAAACTTTGAGATTATTGAACATTGTTTAAGTTATATTTTAAAGGTTATTGTGTAATGTAAGCATAGTATGTGATTTACATCAAATTAGACCCATTGAGTTAATGATAAGTCGTTCTTTTATGTTTCTAGGGATAAGTAATGGATAAAAGAATGAAATGCAGAGGGATGATTATGAAAGAAGGTTTCGACAAATGGGTGAACTTATGGAAAGATTCACAGGAACCCAACCATTAGTTCGTAAGGTATAATTTTTAAACCTTAGAACTTATTTTTTGTTTTATGGTTATGACTTATTTTATAGGTTTGGACTCTGATTCTGTTTAAGACTTTGTTTTCATATTGTACTTGTGTTAAAGGAATGAGAACGGTTGATGACTTTTTTGGTCGTTGGTTTTGGAGGAGAGAATGAGTGTTTGTTTAGGTTGTACATTATAGATTGATATCAATAGACTCTATTTATTGTTTTACTGATTAACATTAGTATAATTTGAGAAGACATGTGTTGAGGTTTTATTGTGTTTTGAGGAGGGGGTGTAATATTGGTGATTAGAACTATGACTTTCTAGCTTAAGTTGTCCATGTGGTTGAGGTTGAGAGGTTTTATTCTAGCAGTGTTTGTGCTTGAGAATGATTTGAGAAGACTTGTGGTTGAGGTTCTATTTAAGTTGTTCACGTGGCTGTTCTTGAGAAATGACTTTTTAACTTAAGTTGTCCACGTGAGATTGGGTGAAAAAATTTCAACGAAAACCTTATATTGCAATTGTTACTTAATATGTCATTATTATTGTGATGCTTTTTGTGAATGGGGTTAAGGATGATTTGTTGTTCATGTGTACTTATGTATATGTAATTTGTTGTTTATTTGCAGGATTGAAGTAAACTTTGCTGACGAGAACAATGACCAAACGAACATTACTTTTTTGGAGCTTAGCAAATGTCTATATTTGTATTTGGATACTTTTTTGGTTTTTATTTTTTGTAACTCTTAAACTTAGCAAGACTTTGGGTAAAATGTTCATATGTGAAACATACTTTTGTTAAATGCTTATTTGTATGAAGTGATTGAATGTTTTGGTAAAATATTTATTCCTTATGTTCAATGCTTATTTGTATAAAATGTAAATCAGGACAAATTAAATGAAATCGAGCCCTAAAATGGCACAACTGAACATATATATATATATTTTTTATTGTCTATCATTTATGTGACGAATTTAGGGTTTTTGTTACAAATGAATTGAAATATGCGACGAAATAAACAATTTTCGACGCAATGAAATAGGTGTTTTAGTCAGACCCATATATGCGACGAAATCAAAAATTAGTCGCAAGGCTTGCGACGAATTTCGGGTTTTCGTCGCAAAGACCTTGCGACAATTGTTCCTTCTAGTCGCAAATATTTTGAGACAAACTATGCGACATTTTTCCTCGTTTCGTCGCAACTTGCGACGAATTTACCTTTTCGTCGCAGGTTGCGACGCATTTTAAAAATTCGACGCAAAATCCAGCTTGCGACGGTGCTTTAGCGACGTTTTTTGCGACTAATTTTTTTTCGACGCTGAAGATGCTTTGCGTCGAATTTGGACTTTTAGCGACGAAATTTTTTCGACGCTAATGGTGAGATTTTTTGTAGTGCACCAACGGTAAATTTGTATGAGAGGGGGAAGACGTGGCCTGCAAAATAGTAAGCCTGCACACAGGTGTGGTGTTTGCCACACCGCCTCCGATGCTTAAGTCAGAAAACTAATGGAAGAGCTAGAGAGCAAAAGGAGAAGTCGAGAATAGAGTTCGGGATCCCTTCTTCATCACTGAAGAAGGGTTTAAATATCTGTTCCTGCTTTAGGGTTCCGAGGCGTTCGGAGGCGATTCGGGGCTGAACCGAACGGAACCGGGGCAGCCAAGGACCGCAGGGACTGAACGGAGGCGAACGGACTCGGGCCACGCAAGTGGGCCGAGTGGCATTTGGGTCGGGCCAAGGCCCGGTCCCTCCGACCTTGGCCCGTTTCGCCTTCGGAGTCCGTTTTCCGATCCTATTTCTGAACTTGTGTCGGGTTGTCCTCGTTAGTTCCTTGTATATCGGAGTGGTCCAAAATAACCTATAACATATATCTTAACCGGTTTACATATATCAAGCTTGGTTGAAAAACAATCTACCTTCATCAACTGGAAAGTACTACAATTGAGTATTGGACAAAATGAAGTGGGAGAATTTAAAAAGGAAGAGTTAGATTAAAATAATAATTAAAGTGTTATTATATAGTAATTTTATTGTTTTCTCAAAATATATATATATATATATATATATATATATAGTAATTTTATTGGTTTATTCTGGGCCTATGTGTCATTGTGTCTCCATAGAGCCCAACATTATTAAAGCCTTTCTCATGCATGCACGTAGACTCTCTTTGTATGTATTAAAAATTTCAACTTTTTTGTCCATAATAATTGACCCAACTTGATTATAAAATATCACAATCCATGTCACACTATTTTAATAATAATAATAATAGTAATATTTTTTTAAAATTTTAAAATATAGCAATCAGATATGAAGTTAGAAACTCGAACCTTTGATCTCTTGATCAAGAATATATGTGTCTTAATTAGTTAGATTAGCCAACAAGAGCATCACTCAACTGACGTACAACTTTATTTCCTCACCAAGAGATTAGAGGTTCAAATTCCTCCTTAAAAAAAAAAAAAAAAGAAAAAATAGAGTTATACTTAGAATTATTTGACCTTGATTTAATAGAAATTATATTTTAGGAGTAATGAAAAATCTAATTATGATTTAAATAAAAATTACTAATTTAGTTTTTTTTAAGTACAATTACTAATTTAGTTTGTACCTTTAAATTGAATTTATTTAATTTATACCCTTTCAAAAAAGTTTTCAATAAATCTTTTAAGTTTTCGAAAAAGTCTATGATAGGTCTTCAAACTTTTTTTTTTTTAGTTCAACAACGGTTGAGAAATTCGAACTTTTGACCTTTTGGTCGAAGGTACATGTCATGCTAAACTATGCTTACCTTGGCCTTCAAACTTTACTTTTGTATCTAATAGGTCTCTTATGTAACACAACGATGATATTAAGGATTACTTAGGCCCCGTTTGATAACCATTTGGTTTTTGGTTTTTGGTTTTTGAAAATTAAGCTTATATACACATACTTTCACCTATAAGTTTCTTGGTTTTAATATCAATCTTCTACCTTGTTTTCAAAAACCAAGTCCAATTTTGGGAAAAAAAAAAAAAATAGTTTTCAAAAACTTGTTTTTGTTTTTAAAATTTGGCTAGGAATTCAAATCCAATCTTAACTAGGATGAAAGTAATGGTAGGGAATTTAAGAGAAAACAAGCATAACTTTTTTTTTAAAAAAAAAAAAACGAAATGGTTATCAAACAGGCCTTAGATGTCTGATTCTCATACATTTGGGGTAGTATATAATGGCAAATAAAGAATTTTGTTTCAAAGGCGGCTTGATTCAATTTAGTTTATTTGCTTGTCACTAAAAAATGTATATATATATAAAATAATATGTATATCAAACTTAAAGAAGAAATAGGAATAAATAAATAAATATTATCTATCAATTAAAAAATGAAAATATTGTATATTTGTTAAGGAAAAATATAGTTCAAAAATTCAATTATAAGAGATAAAGAGGCTAAATTATTTAGTTTGAATAAATAAAAAAAAAATGATTTTTCATGTACACTTCATAAATAAACGAAGAAAAATTAATAAACTAACTTTTATAAAAATGACAGAAAAAACTTTATAAAAGAAATATAAAATTGAAAATTTAGGGGAGGGGCCCTTGGTGGCTTCGCCATTGTTAGTATAATTGTTACATTAACCACGCACATTAGCAAATAATTTGACAGAAGAGACTTATTAAAAATCAAAAATAGAAAGTTCATAGTATATTATAATTTTGTAAAAATATATAGACTAAATAATAGACAACTTAAATCATTTCAAAAAATAATAATAATAATAATAATAATAATAATAATAATAGACAACTTAAAAAAAAAAAACTTTTTAGGACTAAAATTGGAATTTCATTTAGCTAGTGTTTGTCACATGAGCATTTAGCTAGTGTTTGTCACATGAGTTACAATTGAGATATTAATTTCATCTAAAATATGTCAAAGTGAACATAACTCAACAGTAATTAGCATGTACTTTTGATCAAGAGGTCAGAGGTTCGAAACCTCCCACTACCAAATATTGTTGAAAAAATAAAATAAAATAAACTTCCTTGATAGATGAAACGTAAATATTTATATGTTTAATGTTTTAAAATTTAAAAATAGCACCATAAAAAATATAAAGTGTTATGGGTAATTTTAGCATAATAGGAATTCCAGAAGAAAGCGGCTTCGGACCCATTCCAAACCGGCCCACGAAGAGAAGAAGAAGGTCGAGCTCAAGAAGAGTGGCCCATCACTCTCCTCGGCCAGTGCCAAGGCTGAGGAGGGGGTCGGCCTCAGCCTAATGCCGAGGTCGACCAGGCCTCAAAGCCCAGCTGTGGCTCGAACCGTTGAGGACGATCCTTCTTGGCCCGTGAAAGCTTGATCTAGGGGACGGAGGTCCATGTACAAGGCGAATGAGGAAAGGAAACCCTAATCTAGAGGGAGGTATAAAGGTTCCTTTGGGGACCTAGGTAAGGGGTTCAAAAACCTGATTCCTAACACCATTCTTTTACAGAGCTCTTATTACTTTATCATTTTTCCCTCCGGTGACTGACTTAGGCATCAGAGTGTGTGGTAAGCACCACACCGGTGTGCAGTGTTTGCTCCTTATTTGCAGGTCACGTCTTTCCCGTATTCAACAAATTCACTGTTGGTGTCACGTGAAGGTTAGATGAGTACTTGACCGGATTTTGCCATCAACATAAAGGGTAAGTAACCTTTTTGGTCCCTAATATTTGGACAAGGTCCATTTTATTTGTTGCCTTTAGGAGGTCCCGTAATGACACCATCTATTGAATGCCTTATAATGTGTGGCCTACTGTCTATTCAACTGAAAAATAAAATAAATAAAATTATATTGTGTAAAATATATAAAGAGTGATATTATTTACTAACTCACTCTTAAAAGTCATTATTTTTTTTTTCACCAAGTAAAAACACACACATTTTTATAATCGGACCAATTAGGTCGCAGATGCCTTAAGCTTAAGTAGGAAGACAGAGTTGGCGGCATTTAATGTGAGGCAGTGGCAGTCACCAGCAGGGTTACGAGTACCATATCGCTAAAAGGAAAATGAGTTTTAATCCTCTGGGCTCCCAACGCTCCAAGAAAATGTTAGTTAAAAAAATGTAGTTAGGAATTGCCACCTGATTATTAGGGAACTATTTGCATTTTACCCTAATTATTTTTATTTTTTCTCAAACATGCTTTGATACATGTTTTGGTAAGTTTTGTATAAAACTTGAAATATATAAAGTTAAATATTGGTCTTAAGTAAAAGTCCAAAAAACTGACAGAAGAAATAGCAAAACAAAATGTTATGGCTTCAAAAATTAGTATTTTACTCTTTGTATAATTTCTTTTTTATTTTGTAAGGAAAAAAAAAAATATAAAGTAGTTGGAATTGAGAAAGGCAAAAATAAAAATAATCTTTATCATAATATTTTAATTACATCCAACCACAAAATAATAAAAATAATGCTCTTTAATTTTGAAATGGTAACATGAATCTTTTCAGTGGAGGAATTTTTTTAAAACATAAACTACACCGCGCGGGTGACGAATTTAAACTAACTACATTCTTCATAATTTATCATGATATTTAGTTGCATAATTAAAATGTTTTTTAGTAATATACTCTTTTTTTTTTTTTTTTGAAAAATTTTAGTAATATACTTCTAAAAGGATATTAATTTGCTTTCCAATAATAATAATATTATTAATAATAAAAAGAATATTAATTTTAGAAAGCGTTTTATTCTGTTTTCAGAAACAAAAAAAGAGTGTTTTATTTAAGCACTATCTCCAAACTCATAAATTTCTTAAAGATATAATAATAACCCAATACTTTAAAGTTAGATTAAAGATTGGATTTTTTTTTTTTTTTTTTTTTTTTTTTTTTAAATTGCTTTAATTGGGAAAAACGTTGAATTAAGAATTTGGTTTTGAAATTAATTTCAATTTTATCTCTATAATTTTAAAATTTTCAATTTAGTGTCTTCACGATTTGGACTTAGTTACAATTTTTTTTTTTTGAGTACATCAACATTCGGGGTGGGGGGTTCGAACATCTGACCTCATTATCCTTATATTTTAACACTTTAAATTTAGTTTTTGTAGTTTACTTTTAAATCATTAGGTCATTTCAAACAGGTTCTATACAAATAGAATGTTGCATGTCTGTTTTGAGCTTGACTGCCTCTCGAGCTTATTACATTTTTTATGCCAAGTACAACTCTCGCACTTGTGTTTTGGTCACTCTTTGGGTGCAAGTTGCCGAACCTAAAAAGCAATAATGATATTACAATAAATTATTTAAATCTCGTTTGATAACCATTTGATCTTTTAAAATTAAGCTTATAAACATTACTTCTATTATTTATTATTTTTTTTTAATCTATCTATCTATCTTCTTTCCAGGTTCTTAAAACCAAGTCAAGTTTTGAAAATGAAAAAAGTAGTATTTAAAAATTTGTTTTTATTTTTGGAATTTGACTAGGAATTCAAATGTGTCCTCAACAAAGATGAAAATCATACTAAGAAAACTGTGTGAAAACCTGGTAATCGAATGAGACCTTAACTTAAAACAAGAAAATCGGGTAAAAACAAGTATAATTTTCAAAAACCAAATGGTAATCGAACGAGACCTTAACTAAAACAAATCTAAGAAACAAAATCATTATGAACAAAGAAAGTAGTTCAAAATCTTCTTGTTTAATTTATTTCTATAACTTCAAGAATTATAAAGTTAGTTCAACAGAAAGATGTGGTTTTGGTTTTATCTTTTTAATTCTTTGTAAAGGTTCGTTGTGACTTTTTTTCATATACTCACAAACTCCATTACATAGTCCACAAACCTCTTTAGAATGTCATCTTGAACATTTGGTTAATTAAAAACATTATAAATTTTATCGAATTGGATGATAAATTTTTTATAAGCGGTGGATTCGATAAACATTTTTAAAATCAAATATGGTACATCAAAGAGATTGCTTGATAATGATTTTTATTTTTATTTATATGCTTAAAGATACACACTAGCTCCATTTACACTAATAATTTAATTTGTTAAAGAATATTTATAAAATCTCAATCAAAGTTTTTAAAAGCTAAATATAAAAGTCCAAAAAATGATGAGGTCCTCTTTGTGAAGTGCAACTTGAATTATATAATCATAAAGTTGTCTTTAAGTTGATGTACCCAACAAAACCAAACAGCTTGTCTAAGGCATAAATTATTATGTTTTGTTTGCTTTGGAACCATCATTTAATCAATTGTGCAAAGAGAAATCAATAGAATTTTAAGTTTTTTTTTTTTTTTTTGGAAAAAAATTAAATACACCAAAAGCTTCAATATCTTTCATATATAAATATATAAATGAATAGTAATAAGTTTGGTCCTTTTGATTAATTTAGTCTTCATGACTTTGCCTTCCTCAGTGAATTTTATTTTTTATTTTTTAAATTATGGCCCTTTCATAATGATTCTGTTTTAATTTTTATATTAATTACATTATAAATTATGTATCATGCTATTACGGACCTTATCAAGAAGAGCGAGTTTGACCTGTCTATTAGTTTAAATACCTTTTAAAAAATTATATTTTTATCCCTTTAAATTCTTTTCTTTAAAGTGATATTAATTTAAAGACTTGTGTGTTGTTTGGTCACATTTGCTTAAAAAATGATTTTAATTGTAGCTTTGTTTGTTGCACAATGTTACTCTATAAATGTTAAAATTACCCTAAGGAAAAAAAGGAGATGAAAAACTTTAAATTTGAGAAGAATTTTGTAATGTCAACATTTTTTTAGTTTTTTTTTTTTTTTTAGTTTTTTTTTTTTTTTTATGTAGATGTTAGATTTTTTTTTTTATTTTATTATTATTTTTTTTAATATGAAGATTTTTCTTCTTCTTCTTCTTTTTTAATATCAATTTTAAACAAATTAATTATTGAGAAAATGATTACTGATCATTCTAATTATTTCAAAACTGATTTACCTTTTATTGCCCTTCACTCTCGATTTTTTTAAAAATGTTTTTGTCCTTCATAATCACTTACAAATTTAATCCAAAACACACTATGAATGTAGATCTATATGCCTTTTTGATAAATTTGGTTTGAGTTGATAGGTAAATAACAATTTGACATTTTTCTAGTTCAAAAATATGTGGGATGAAAATTTGAACCTTTAACCTTTTGGTCAAAGATATATGTCTCGATAAATACATTTGTTCTAATCTGTTTGCCCAAACGTCATGACGACGAATAATTAGTATTACTCGAACTATACTCAGGTCAACAAATTAATAAGCATATCATGTCCAAGTTTTGTTAATAGTACTGTTAACCAATGAGATTTTTTTTAGTTCAACAATTGTGAGGGTGAGAGATTTGAACCATCGACATTTAGAATGATAATTGATGTCTTATCTAACAAGATATGCTTCATTTCATGTGTTAATTATTGTGATTAAATTAAAAATAATAAAACGTTCATGAATATTAAGTTCAAGAATTTTGAATTTTTTTAAATGTTACCTCTTCCATTAACATCAAACTAAATAATGACACGACATATCGTCTATTAAATAAACATAAATTCATCCATCGATAAATGAATGGTAAATTAACGACATAAAACTTCTACTAATGACCAATAGGTCTGTTGTCCAAATAAATAAATAATTAAAATATTTCAAATTTTATTAATAAAATAATTTTTTTATGAAACATGACTTATAACTTTATTATATTTTTATGAGGGATGCCTTAAAAAATAAGAAAAATGGAGAGAGGAACGAAAGTGGCATTTCACCATAATTCTTGGTGGGTTTGGAATTTATAGATTTCTCTTTAGTTTCTTTTAGGAGCAGTTGCATAGATGACAATTTGGACCAAATTAATAGCAAATATAGCAAAGTTGCAAACTAATTGCAAATATAGTAAAATTAATTGTACAAGACCAAAAAGCTGTTGTCGGATTTTATCCATGTTTATCACTGATAGACTCTGATTATTCAAAGTATATAAGTGTCTATCGCTGATAGACTTTGATTAATCAAAATCTATCAGTGATAATCACTAATAGACACTGATAGATTTTGATTAACCAGAGTTTATCGGCGATAGACATTGATAGACTATGAATAATCGAAGTCTATCAGTAGATTGATAGATTCTGATTAATCAGAGTCTATCGTTGATAAACTATGATAATCGAAGTCTATCAGATAGACTCCGATAGATTTTGCTATATTTGCAATTTTTTTTACACGATGCTATATTTGCTATTAATTTGGTCCAATTTGCCACCCACTGCAATTTTCCTTTCTTTTATATATATAAAATCTTTATTATTATATGAAGTTATATGTTTTTATATTAAAATGTGGAATAGTCCGGAATAATTTTCTTTGACATGTTTATCCTTTATATTACTTCAAAATTTCAAATCTATCCTAAAATAATGTTGGTTTATATTTTATTTATTTCATTATTGGATAAAATATATTTATGTTCTAGAATTAAAATAGGCTACATTTTGGATCTTAATCAAATTTTGAAAATGGATTTCTTTTTTAAAATATATGTTTTTTTTTTTTTTTTTTTTTTTTTTTTTTTTTTTTTATATAAATTTGCAAGTTAAAAAATAGGGGGTTAAAAATTACTATTTACAGATGAAAGACTAATAGAAAATTATTATTTTTAGGAAAGTTAACAATAAATTAACGTACATACCGATTTATCTTTTTTTTTTTTAGTTAAAATACATTTAGAGTGGGGGATTCGAACCTCTGATCTCTCCGTCAAGAGTAAATGTCAATCACACTGTGCTATGCTCATTTTGACAGATATCAATTTTAAATTTTATTCTAAAGTACATGAACTAAAGTTGAACATTTGAAACTATATAGACCAAAATAATATTTTAACCAAACTAGTTTTTAAAATAAAACATAAAATTGATATCAATAAAGTCTTAAAATATTACAATATGTGTTAAAATATAACGCACGTTCAATACATGGAAGTAAAATTTTATAGTATTATAAAGTACTTCGAAGCCAAAGTGAACATAACTCAGCGGTCATTGACATATACCCTCGACCAAGAGGTTAATGGTTAGATATTATACATTTGTCGTCATAAAAGTCGAAGAATAGCTCAATTAATTAAAATACATATCATTAACCAAAAGATTAGAAGTTTGAATTTCCATCCATACATAACATAGAACTCAAAGGCATAAATAAAAAAAAAAAAAATTACTAAATGGGTAATTCAACTTTAATTTTAACTAAAACAAATATATTTTTTAGCTTTTTTCAAAAAAAAAAAAATATAAATATTTTTTAGCTCAATCCAAGGTAGAGATTTAACATTTAGTTGATAATATATGTCTTAAAATTACTCGGGTTGGGTAATATTATTTTAACTAAATTAGAAAGATTATTTGATTTTTTTTTTTTTGACAATATGTGAAGTGGGAGATTCGAACTACAAACCTTATCAGTACAGTTTTATGTCAGTTGATGTTCTTGCGCGAAAAGATTATTTGAATTTACCCTACAATTAGCTTCATTATGACTTTGCTAATATTGTCAAAAAGAAAAAAATAATTATGAGACCACAAAAAAAAAAAAAAAAAAAATTATGACTTTGCTAATTGAATTGGATTGAAGTTTTGGAATCCCATCAGGTTCCCCAAAACTATGGCGGATGGAAATTTTGGAAATTGAAATCAACCCATTGCTCTACCAACTCGGTTTGCAGAGCCACAATCACAACACAAGGAAATTGGCTGAAGGAGCGTGGCCATTTCCGCATGAGAAGCAGCAGAAGGTATGGGAATGGAGATGGCGACTGGAAGCAGCAATCTCTATGCCAGTTAAGCTCATCCCCTGCTCTTCCACCCATCTCTCTGAATCTCAATCCTTTCTTAAATTCCGAAGATTTCTCATGGAATTGCCCCCCATTAATGCCCATTCCCCATTGCTTCTTCCCCTGATTTTTGCAATGACCCATTTCGGGTTCGATCCAATGCGTCGAGTTTAGGATTTCGATCGGAAATTGAGGTTGTTCTTCCAGTTTCTTGAATTTCTGAAACTTTATGATTTGTTCTTGCTGGAGATCTCTATTGACATTTGAGTTTTAGCTCAGTGTAAGATGGAATGAAGGCTTGTTAAACGGTTTGGGATTCTTGCTTCGAGAACCGAGGTTTAGGGTTTTTGACAGATCATGATCATCATCCTCTCGCTGTCAACTCGCGCATTGGATCCGGCAGGGGATTTTTGATTGCTGGGTTTGTATGCTTTGCCCTAGAGATTTACTTCTTCTAGGGATTCCATTGCTGTTCCACCATTGTTTCTGATGTGAAACAGTAAATCTGTTAGAGGGAAAATCTTCTTAACCAGGTGAAAATCAAATCAATGGCATCATCTGGGTTTTTGTTAATCTGTATGCTTCATTCTCTGATTGCTTTAACTTGTGGAGCCTTAATGATGTTTTACTCCCATGAGGTCTATGTGTTTGGCCATGGCCCTGAGACTGCAATCAAGCTGCAGGGATCTAGCCCCCATGATCAGCTTCTGATAAAAACATCTGATTCCTTCTCTGGTTTGCTTCTCTTTACTGTTGGGTTTCTTTTATTCATGGTGGCTTTTGTCAAAGACAGAGAGTTCCAAAGCTTCTTTGCTAAAGGGTGCGTGTTGCTTCACCTGGCTATGGCCATATGGAGAGTTTACTTTGAGAGGAAGCTTGAGGATCTTGCCCGAGATTGGCCTCGACAGGCTGTTGGGGATATCACATTGGCATTGTCATGGGTTTTCTTTCTTGTGTATTCATGGAGAGAAAAGTACGATTAACTTCAGGTTCAACTTTTCTTTCAGCTGGCATTATTGTTTAAAATTGTCAATTCTGATTCTGACTCTGCTTCTTAATTATGATGAGTTTGATGGAAATTGATATTGTTTTCACTGCATTTCGCTACCATTTGTGTTCTGAGAATAGGGGGCGTGGGAAGTGAGATAGATGATAGAAATTGAAGATTGATTTGATTGGATTTAGTTAACGAGATTGAGCTTGAATTTGGTTTCTGTTCTGTCTCATAAACAACACATTCATTTGCTCATGCTAGCTATCTTCTGCAAGAGTATGCATTTTCCCTTTCTTTATGGTTAGAATCAAAGCTCAATTCCATGCCTAAACTGAATTTTGGACCATGAATGTGACAATCTGGAGTGGTAAATAGTGCATTAGAGAAAGCATGGACAAGGAGCAACTCATGGTAGGCTTCTAGGCAAAATGACATGAATGAACTGACATGACATAAAGCTGAGAGAGTGATTTTGTGACCGTGGAACTTAGAGCAAGCATGTAAGTGTTGATAAAGCATGTTGAAAGGACTTGTGTTTGTTTGTAGAGGCAACCTTCAATTTCAAAACCATCTCAAGATGCTACATGGTATATTCGGATTGCTAGAGATGTAGGGGAATTGGCAAAGTGGGGCTATCAAAGTATGGAATCTTGGTTTTGGGACTTCACAATTGAGAGTAATTTGTTTGATGGTTATGCTAACATATTTGGTTTCCATATCAGATGGTCGAGTTTAAAGATCTTGAATGACACTAATAATACCAACAAGGTCGCAAGTCCTCAAAATGCTAATAATTTGTCCCATTTCGAATACTTCTTATGACCATCTTATTTGCCTTTTCCTCTGTCTTATCATGTCAATAGCCTAGTACTGGAACCTTGAGTCTCTTTGGTTTACTTCATTTGTAGTTGGAAAAAGAACATCAGAATTCCCTTTAGGCATGTGGGAAAAGACATGATAATTCTGCGAACGGCTTCACTGCGAGTTTGGTTAAAGGACAAGTTGTGAAACTAGATGTCTTTTGAAGCTACAAGATCAAACTATAGTAGGCTATTTTTATGTACGATACTAAAAGTTCTGAGTTTTCGATGCCAAGTGTTATAGGAGTGTTTGTCTCTGTCCTATAAATTGAATAGAAAGACACTTGAGCTAGGTCAAGTATCTTCAGGATATTGTTAGCTTGGAAGCAATGCTTTCATTTCTTTCTATGGCCTTGACTGATTGATGCGAAGACAGAATTTGTTTTTGTTAAATTGATATATATTTGTCCAAATGAAAAATTCATCTGCTTGTTAGAGCGCGAAGGAGCATGAATTTCCCTCTATTTTTTATACTTGTCTTTCATATAGTGGGGGTAGATCCCTTATCCAATTTCTCTCGGTCAGTATTATCGATTCTTTATCTTCCTTAACATATTTTGGTTTGACAGTGAAGTAGAGGAATTCAAACCATAGATAGATTGGTTAAATCAATTGAAGTTTATCTATTGTACTAGTGAATCTTTTCTGGATGGTTTTGGTACTTATGTCATGGGAAATTAAAAGATGGAAATGAATCTTGTCAGGAGTATTTTGGTACCTGGGTTGATGGGAAAAGAGTTGGAGAACTTTATGTTTCATACTAAGAGGATATAATTTCATTATTTCTTATCATAGGAAAGGAAATTATTTTAAATCGTGTTTTTAGATAAAAACTTTTCATTGTTTCTTATCATAGGAAAGAAAATGGTTGATTTCAAGTCAGGTTTTTAGGTAAAGACTTTCATGATCAAATTTTGCAGGATTTGATAGAATTTTGTGGTAAATTGTTTATCTGGCCTTGTCATTTTCTAATTTTTTTTTGTTAATAAACCAAGAATAAAGATTACTAGTGGTAAACTTTTGGTTAAATTACATGTTTAGTCTTTAACATTCAGGTTTGTGTTTATTTGGTCTTTGAATTTTAAAAAGTATTCAACAGGTTTTTGAATTTTAAAATTTGTGTCTATTTGATCTTTGGACTTTAAAAATGTCTAATAATCCTTTGAACTCTCAATTTTATATCCAACAAACTCCTTAATTTTTTTTTAAACATTCTTAATTTATTGTTTTTCGTAAGTTTTTGAACTTTAAATTTTGTCTCTTCTTTGACCTATTTAATGTTTTCTAAAATGCATGGATAAACAATTGTTTCAAACAATATATAAAATTTAAAATAATTTCCCAAATTTCAACGACCTATCTTTTTTAATCTAATAATTGTCTTTTGTTCTCTTATTTTTACATGCTTTGTTGTCTGACCTTTTCACGTCTTTACTAATATATAAATCCATTTGTTGTTTAAGTTCCTATAAATACATCAATTGACTAAGAGGATTGAAGAAAGAGTAATCGTCATAATACACCATGAGATAATTTTACATAGTTTAATGATCTCGATAAACACTAATTTGAACATAGTTCAACTAATTAAGATTTATATCAACGACTATAAAGATTAGATGTTTGAACCTCATCTTCACATGCTGAAATAAAAGAAAAGCTCTTGTTGACGATTTTGCTACACACTGAAAAATTTAATTATTCATCCACCAAAGAGCTTCCGTACTTGGCAAAATATATCTCTGAGGTGCCTACGGGTAAAAATCATTCAAATATTAAGCAAGATCAATTAATATACCTTTTAATTAAATGAAAAATAAGTACTTTAATTATGAAGAGAGAAAAATTACCTGATTTCAGTTGATTATATTTCCCAAATATTTGAAGTATGCATGTCTCCATCTCCTATGGAGTACCAAACTGCCAAATATTCCCCAGAAACCGACAATATATCCAAATGTCATGCTGATAAAAAGTTCTCGTAGTATGGATCGGTCTTCATTTTCATTCTCAACATGAACATTGTTGATGTTTGGCTTTGGAGTGATTTCTTCGAAGCATTTTTTCAATGGATCTCCACAAAGATAAGGGTTGCTTTCATAAGAAGAAGTGTTGAAGCCTTGAAGTTGAGTTCCCGTGGGAATTCTTCCTGAAAGGTTATTGTATGACAGATCCAATACTGCCAACCTTGATATTTGAGAAAAGCTGGATGGAATTGGACCAGATAAACGATTTCTTGATAGATCCAAAGACTCCAATGATTGAAGTTGACCCATGTTGTCAGGAATTTGACCTGTTAATTCATTGTTGGAGAGATTCAAAGCAATCAAACCAACCAGCTCCGTGATTTCATTGGGAATTTTTCCAATCAAATGATTGCAAGATAGGTCAATGATCCTTTCACGTTCTAATAATTCTCTCGCG
The DNA here is from genome assembly GCA_017139565.1 of Luffa aegyptiaca. Taxonomy (NCBI): domain Eukaryota; kingdom Viridiplantae; phylum Streptophyta; class Magnoliopsida; order Cucurbitales; family Cucurbitaceae; genus Luffa; species Luffa aegyptiaca. Next base: position 5,742,092 of record CM029405.1, on the reverse strand, counting down.
ATGAGTCTCTCTTGACCTTTCCACACTATGACCGAATATCCCACATAAGAACTAAGAAGATAATTAGCACTTTGTGATGTTTGTGCGAAGACATTGAAATTACGGATGCAAGTTGGTATGCTTCCAGAAACATTATTGGATGAAATGTCCAATACTATGATATTTCTGAGGTCGCAAAGACTTGAAGGTAGATTTCCCTCAAAGTTATTTGCCTTCAAATCAAGGACACCCAAGTTTGGAAACTTTGATCCAATCAACGATGGTATTGTTCCAGAGAAATTATTATTCATTGCATCAATGACTTTCAAGAATGTCAAGTTGAACAAATGATGCAATCCTCCGGAGAATTGATTATTGCGTAAAATTATGGTCTCCAACCCAATGAGATTACTCATAGAATGTGGAAGCTCTCCAGAAAAATAATTATTAGACAAATTTAAGAAGTATAAATTGTGTAGGGAGTCCCAACAATCAGGAAGTTGTCCTGATAATTGGTTGTTAGAGAGATCAAATACCTCTAAAGGAGAAGAGTTGACGATTTCACACATGGAAGTTAAGTTAGAAAAATTATTATTTGAAAGAGAGAGGTAATTTGCTTGAAAAAGAAAGGAGGGAATTCGCCCCACAAATTCGTTTGACCCTAAATCAATATAAAATTCTCTTTTAAACTTCAACGACAAATCTGGAATTTCACCCATCATTTTATTCCCAGAAAGATTTATTTCTTGAAGGTTTGGAGACAAGCTGTTCCAAAACCAATGAGGAATAAAGTCGGAAATTTCAGCAAATGAAATATCAATGACTGAGAAATTTTGAGTTTGAAACCATTTGGGAAAAACTGGGCCCAACTTGCAATAGCTCAAATAGATTTCCTCCAATTGAAAAGAAGGAACCCAATCCGATCGGAACAAGTTTAAATTCAAAGAAGTATTGGATAGATCCAAAACTTTTAAATGTGTCAGCTTTGAAAAATGAGTTTTACAAACTTCACCCTCCAATAAATTATTACCAAGTTTTAAGTACTCCAAGGTAGACAATCGTCCCAAATTTGGAGGAATTGTTCCACTCAACATGTTCCAAGATAGATCTAATTCTTTCAAGTTAGACAATTGTCCCAAATTAGGAGGAATTGTTCCACTCAACATGTTCCAAGATAGATCTAATTCTTTCAAGTTAGACAATTGTCCCAAATTTTGAGGAATTGTTCCACTCAACATGTTATGAGATAGATATAATTCTTTCAAGTTAGACAATTGTCCCAAATTTTGAAGAATTGTTCCACTCAACATGTTGTCAGATAAGTGTAATGAATTTAAATTATAAAGATTTTTAAAAGACTTGAAAGAAAAAATATTAACTCTAGTGAAAGTAAGATCAAGAAATAGAAGAGAAGTCATATTTGCAAAATCATCCATGTTCAAACCTTGCAGATTGTTGGAGGCAAGATTCAAATGAACAAGATTAGTAAAGTTGATCAGCCATAAATAATAAATTGAAGAATTAAGATTGTAATTATCAGAAAGGTCCAACTCAACAAGAAATCGGGAGAAATTGGTGTTTGAATGAGAATGAAGAATAGGTTGGGAAAGGTTACAATAACTTAAAGACAAACTTTGTAACACAAGAAGTTGGTTAATGGCACTTGTCCAATCATTGGCACCCTGAAAGTTTACCCAACTCAAGTCAAGATGTTTTAAGGATGGAAAACTTGAGAGCCATCTAAAATTGTCAGGACGTAACCAATAATTTCCTCGAAAACAGACAATTTTGAAAGGTTTCCAAGATGAGGAGGGATGACACTTGCAAACCTATTATAGGACAAGTTGAGATAATTCAAATTGACAAGAGAACCAATATCCTCAAGGAGAGTTCCATTGAACCCATTATAACTTAGATCTAAGTAGTTGAGATGTGACAATTGAGTCAAGGAAGAACCAACCTCACCCATCAAACGCTTTCCATATGAGCCATGAAGATCAAGCTTAATGATATGATGACCTGTACTGTTGCTACATTGAACACCTCTCCAATTGCAACAGTCTTTATTGACTCGTGTTTCCCAAGAAGAGAGTATATCATATTCGTCCACGAGTCCTCGCTTGAAGGATAAAAGTGTCAGTCTTTCCTTCTCGATACACTTGATATTCTCTTGCAGAGACGGATTAGATCCGAGGACAAGATTTTGGGGCATAAAAAGCAAAAAGAAGAGATGGATGGAAGCGAAATACCAAATCAGAGCAATGGATGTCATTGTTGCTGATGACTTGGTAAATTATGTTCCCAAACTCATCCATTTATAATAAAATTCATACATCACACTTAAAGATGTGACATGATATATGACGTCAAAATTTTGAAATTAAGAATCGTGTTGTAATTAATATACTTTTGAAAGGATTTTTTTCTCCAAAAAGAAACTTGTTTTTACAGTAATTTCATGTAACATGTTCCCTTCTGTATGTTTCAACTAATGCTTTCAATTTCATGTGGTAATTAGTGGCAAAGAAAAAAAAAATCTAATTCATTATTTATTATTATTTATACTATTTCGAGGAGAAAAAAGAGGAATTATGATTACTTCCTGGAAGTAATTTTAGAAAAACAAAAACAAAACTTTTGATTAGAAATATATTATCTTCTAATCTTATTATCATTGTATAAATGCCCAGACTATTGACATTTATGTGGATATTAAACTTTTGATTTATTTTTTAATCTAAATAAGGATTATCATCAAAAGAAAAATTAAATCTAACCATGGATTGATTTTCTTGAACAATTATTGAAAAGGTATATTAAAATCTCAACTTTATCTTGAAAATGGAGTGCATGTTTCATCACATAACTCTCATCTATTTTCTTTTCTTTTTAAAGCTAGTGTATTAACAATTTATTTGTTTTATAACCAAGTTCTTTATTCTTTTTTCAAATTCTAACTGAATTTGAATTTTTTTATAAAAAAAAATAAATTTTCAAGAATCAAAATTTCCTTTGAATCTTAACCTACCATTTCAAAATTATTGCAAACGAGCCTAACTCAATAGACATAAAGTGTGTACTTATGATCAAGAGGTCATGAGTTCGAATACCCTATCCTCAAATGGTGTTGAATTAAAAAAAAAACATTTCAAAATTATTGTATCCTTATTGAAAACTATGGATATTAATGTGTTATTATTTATTATTATTATTTTTTTTAATGTCCATGCATGTATATCTTCCTAACTTAACCTAAATTATATGTTAGAATTTGCCCTATTTTATGTTCAAATTAATTTTATTATCTTTGGTCTTTTAAATATTTACCAAAGAGGAAAAATTGAAATATTAATTGATTTGGCTTAGATAAAATATTTTTTAATTCAACTCAGTTATGAGCCCAACTGATCAAAATTGTAATGCTATATTCAGAAGTTTAAAAATTCTTATTTTATTTTAGGAACAATATGAATAAATAGTTTACAATATTAAGTATTCATGTGAATTTAAATTTCTTCAATAATTCACTTTGCAAGTTGCTTTCCTCTATTTAATAATTCACAGACTCAGAACAATATAAAAAAGAAAAAGAAAAAGAAAAATCACTAGGAAAAAAATTGCTTCCACCACAAATTTTCCCTCCTTTTAAATATAGACAAGCCCAAGACATAAATCTTGAGTTTCACTTAATTCCATCCATAAATGTCATCTTCTCGTCCAATTTTAATAATTGAATAGAAAGAATACCAAAAATTTAAAAACGTAAAAGAAAAGTTTGTCATGCCAACAAAAGCATAGCTCAATTGACATAAATTTGTATCTCAATCAAGAGGTTAGAGATTCAATCTCTCATCTTTACATGTTATAAAAAAAAATGCCTATCACATAATTTAATTTCTTTATTTTTACTTGGAAACTATAAACAAAGAAGTGATAAATTTTTAATTTAATTCTCACATATAATATTAGTATGAATTTCAAGCTCTTACAATTATATGACTTAAATTTCACTTAATAGTAATATGACTGTCTTTTAATAGGTAATTGATTTGATTGAAAAGGACTATATCGTATTTAAAGGGGCATAATTTTAATTTTATTTATTAGTCCTTTCATATGGATGTATATCCATGAAGACTTGCTTTAATAAGACAAAAAGTAAAGTCTTTGCAAAAGTTCTACTTCAAAATCTCATTTTAGACAGTGTCACCATCTAAATTAAATCAAGTCATATACTATAAAATTATCCTAAGAATCCCTTTCTTACACCATTTTATACTCCCAATAATGCTCTCGGACACTTTTGTGAATTTATTTTATTTTATGTTCATATTAATTATATTGTTATGGTCTTCGAAATCAAGGTTAAAGAGTATTTTTCAATTTAATCAAGGATTTTTTCTTTTTAAGTTCAACAACATTTTGGGGTGGAGATTGGAAACCTCTAACCTCTTGGTCAATGATATACATGTCAATTACCGTTGAATTATGCTCACTTTGATAATTTAATCGAGGATTAGAATTATATTTTAGTATATTAGCATGTAAAGGTTAATTATGTAAACTAATTTTTTTATCTATTCTTTTTATTTTCTTTCTTTTTAAAGCAAGGTTATTTACAATTTATTTGTTTAATAACCAAGTTGTTTGTTCTTTTTTTAAAATTATAACTGAATTTGATTTTTTTAATAAAAAAATTAATTTTCAAGAATCAAAATTTCGTTTGAATCTTAAGCTAACATTTCAAAATTAATGTCAACAAGAGCATAGTTCAACAAATATAAAGTGTGTACTTATGATCAAGAGGTCATGGATTCGAATTCCTCTACCCTCAAATGTTGTTGAACTAAAAAAAATCAAAATTATTTTTGTTGGATAAAAAAAGAGAAAAAAAATCAATAAAGCAATCTTACTATTAAAAATAGAAACATTGAAATAAAACTATTTCATCCACACGTGTCACTATCAAGAAATAAACGTCGTCAACTTTTTTCCAATATATTGTATTCTAATTGAAAACTATAGATATAAATGTGTTAATTTTTTTAAAAAAAAATAATAAAAAATATGCACATACATGTATCTTCCTAAGTTAACTTAAATTAAATGTTAGAATTTGCCTACTTATGTTCATATTAATTGTATTATTTTTTGTCTTTTAAATATTTACAAAAGAGGCAAATTGAAATATTATTGATTTGGTCTAGATAAAATATTTTTCAATTTAACTTGGTTTTGAGCCCAACTGATCAAAATTGTATTGCTATTTCTTAAGTTTAAATTTTTTTTATTTTATTTTAAAAACAATACGAATAAATAGCTCACAATATTAAGTATTCATGTGAATTTAAATTTCTTCAATAATTCACTTTGCAAGTTGCTTTCCTCTATTTAATAACGAATTTAAATTTCTTCAATTATTTTACATTGTTGATATTCCTTCCTATAGAACAATTTTATTCTTTTTTAGTTAATCTTGTTAAACTTTCATTTAAAAGTTATTTTCTTTGTTCATCAAATTTTTTAGCCGATTAGATTTTATGGAACTTACTCTCCTATATTACATTGTATCAAATCATCATTGGTTAGTTCAAACAACAAGCGTCAAAATATTTAAATAATTTTTTTAATAAGTCAAAATATTTAAATAATGATGTCAATGTCAAATATAGTTATTAAAATCAAAATTTAAAAAACGTTAGTGAAACCTTTTAAAGTTTAAGAATAAAATATAATAGCCACTAAATCAAAATTGTGAAAATGAAAGAAATTAATCACAGACTCACAACAATATTAAAGAAAAGAAAAAGAAAAATCACTAGGAAAAAAATTGCTTCCACCACAAAATTTCCATCTTTTCTTTTAGATACCATAGAGATAGGTCTAGGACATAAATCTTGTGTTTCACTTAATTTCATCCATATATCTCATCATCTAGTCCAATTTTAATAATTGAATAAAAAGAATATCGAAAATTTAAAAACATTTATATGACGACATATATATAGAGTGATTGGAAATAAAAATCTCCGAAATTTTAAAAACATAAAAAAAAAGCCTGTCACATAATTTAATTTCTTTATATTTACTTGAAAATTATAAATAAAGAGAGGTGATAAAATTTTAATTTAATTCTCACCTATAATATTAGTATGAATTTCAAGTTCATATGACTTAAATTTCATGTAATAGTAATGTGTGACGTCTTTTAATAGAGAATTGATTTGACTGAGAATGACTATATCGTATTTAAAGGGACATAATTTTAATTTTATTTTTTAGTCCTTTCATGTGGATATCCATGAAGACTTGCTTTAATAAGACAAAAAGTAAAGTTTTTGCGGAAATTCTACTTCAAAACCTCATTTTAGACCGTGTCACCATCTAAATTAAATCAAGTCATATATACTATAAAATTATACTAAGAATCCCTTTCTTACACCATTTTATACTCCCAATTATGCTCTTGGACACTTTTGTGAATTTATTTTATTTTTTTTTTGAGAGAGAATTTATTTTATTTTATGTTCATATTAATTATATTGTTATGGTCTTCGAAATCAAGGTTAAAGAGTATTTTTTTCAATTTAATTAAGGATTTTTTCTTTTTAAGTTAAACAACATCTTGGGGGTGGAGGATTGGAACCGTCTAACCTCTTGGTCAATGATACATGTTTAATTACTGTTGAACTATGCTCACTTTGATAATTTAATTAATGATTAGAGTTTCATACTAGAGATATTTTAGTATATTAGCATGTAAAGGTTAATTATGGAAACTAATATTTTTTTTAACTCACTTTTCTGTTTTTGCCCAATTTCCCTAAATATGCTACTTTGTTTGGTGTTTGTGGGAGAACCATTGAGCCTGTATGGGATTGTTTTTGTATGGACTCAAAAGCAATTATCAAAGAATTTGGTTAGGTTGTTTAGGCTGCCGTTTGGCGTTGATTTTGGAGGCAGTTGAAGTGATTAAAAAAAAATCTTAACCGTTTTTAGCTTTTGGTAAAATAGATTATAAATTAATTTTTATAAAAATACTTTTTCAACCACGTTCATTTGCAAAATCCAATAATGGTAGCTTTTCCATTTAACTTCCCTAGAAATCTAATCTGTAACTATTTATTTCTCTATACATTGTTTAGACTTGATTCATGTGAATCATTTTTTTAATTTAACATATTTTTATTTTATTATTTTATACTCATTTGAAATTATTTGTTTTTATTTTTATTTAAATTGAAATAATATTTTTTCCAATACAAGTAGGAAATTATATTTCTTAGCAAAATATAAAAACATCCTAGATTAAACATAAGATTATATTTTAAATCATATCAAATTTAAAACAATTATCTTATATGTTTCAAAAAAAATAATTCTCTTAAAATAATTTTGAAATTATCTTTTAAAATTTTGAAATTAAATATCAACATTAAATTTATTTATTGAAAAAATATAGTTTTTTTTTTTAACATTTATTGAAAAAATATAGTTAAGCTACAATAATTTAGAATATTAATTTACCAAACACATCAACTTGTTTTTTCGTCTATAAAGCTAAAATGTACCAAACTCTAATTTACTGTGTAATACAACTGATTTTTTTAAAAACACAGCTAACAACAATTATTTTAGAAACTACAACAACCCCAAACTAAGTCTTAGTGAAGTCGATTATTTATTAATTTATCCAAAATAACTTTTCAATTTATTCTTACGTGCAAAATCTCACATATAGCAGCTCGTGAATTCAACTTTTCCAAAAATAAATCATCTTATTATACCTCCAATGTAAAAAGAAAAATTGATTGATTGAATTTTGTTAATTATTTTTCCAACACTAATCAAATAATTTAGATTATTGATACGAACTTGAAAAATACATAGACTAAATTATAGATTGTTGGATTCTTTTTCAATAGATCAATTATCCAATCCGTTCATTGAAAAAAAAAGTGGGGAAATGAAAGGATGATTGAAAAGGAAAATGATATAATTTTCTTTGGCGTATTTGTTTTTTTTCACATATTTTCTTTGAAATATTTTATTATGAATAAAGACTTATTATTATTTTTTTTTGGCAAAAAATAAAGTCTTGATTTTGATAATGCAATGAAGTGTTTCCTACGAAATATCTAAATAACTTTCAACTTTTAGAAAAATAATTATATAAAGATAAACCTAGGACATAAATTTTGTGTTTCACTTAATTTCATCTACACATGTTATTATCCATATTAAAATTTTAATTTAATTTACACGTTGATTTGTTTGAATTTCATGCTCTAGTAAATGAGACTTAAATTTCACATAAATAGTCATGTGATGTCTTTAATGAAAATTATTACTCTTTCAATTATAACGGGTGAATGCATACCCGCCAACAAGAGCATAGCTTAACTGGCATAAAGTCGTATTGATAACCACGAGGTCTGTGGTTCAAACCCCCCTCCACACATATTATAAAAAAAAAAAAACAGGTGAATGCATACCCAAATAATAAGACAAAAGTAAAAGTCTTTACATAACTTCTACTTCTAACTGAGTCATGGGTTACAAAACTTGTCATAAGGATCCATTTCCTTACACCTTTGATTTTTATACTCCAAATATTGCTTTGGTCCCATTTGTGAATTTCTTTTATTTAATGTTCATCATATTAATTCTATTGTTATTGTCTTGGAAATATCAATTATTTTGGTTGGAGAGAGTCTTTTTCAATTTAATCAAGGATTACTACATCTTTAATTTTATATTAGAGATATTTTAGTATATTAGCACAGAAAGGTTAATTATTTAAACTAATTAATTTAATTTCACTTATTTTGTATATTCACCTTTCTCATTTTTCCCAATTATTTTTTGTAGTGTTTTTTTTTAACCAATTATTTTTTTTTGTTGGAATATTAGAATCTCTATACTTTTGATTGAAGATATATGTCTATGTCTTAACCAATTGAACAGTACTTAACTTGGATAGACATACGTTATTGCATGCTAATAAAGTTATTAATATAATTACGAACGTATGGTTAAATTTTATTATTTTTTATTTGAATATGATAATGTGTATACATGTATAAACAATTAGAAAGCATGATGTTTAATTTTTAAACTAGATCGTTTAAAAATATGGTGATATGAAATTTTCAATATTCAAACGGAAAAAGAAAATGATTTTTCTTTTAAATTCATGTGGAATGTGGAGATTCGAACCTCTAATTTTCAGGTCAAGAGTATATATCTTAATCAGTTGAGTATATACTCAAGTTGGCAAATGATGCAATTTCCTTCCCATGTACATATTTGTTTCTTTTCACATATATTTTATTTGAAATATTTTATCATGAATAGAGACCTTTATTTAGATCACATAATGATTTTTTTTTCTTTTTCTTAGTTCAAGAAATGTGGTGAAAAATCAAACCTCCAACCTTGAGAAAAAAGTAAATTCTACTCAAATTGACAATAATGAAATATCTGATGAACTTTTAAAAAAGAAAAAATGGGTGATTTTTTTTTAAAGAAATTAAATGGATGAAATTAATTACTATATATAAGTTGTCACACATGAATATGTCGTGGTTCACTCAATTAATTTCAACGTGTCACCATCTAGCCCAACTTACAAGTAGGAGTATAAAAATCGACAAAAAAAAAAAAAAAAAAAAATAATGACACTAGAAAAGTTTTCACATGGTTTGATTTCTTCCTTCAATATTGTGTCCTACTTGAAAATTATAAATGAATTAGACCAATGAAATTTCTAATTTTTTTTTATATATTTTTTCGTGAATATCAAGTCATTATTTTGTGGTTGGAATTTAATGTTTAAGTCATGTAATTTCTTATTTCAAAAAAAAAAAAAAAAAAAAAGTCATGTAATGTCTTTCAAAGAATTGATTTGATTGTAAATAGCTAGAAGACCAAGAAGTCCATTCAATAATGAATTTTTTTTCTACACAATATTTTTTAAAAAAAATATAGAACAAATAAATTAAAGAATAGAATTTTTGAATGTCAAAATAGATGCAAAGTTTGGTAGCTCATCAAATAAGGCAAAAATTACTATTTCAATGTCGATGGTTCTTCGTTCCCCATCCCATAATTGTGTTGAATCTTAAAAATTGGTATAATTATAACATTGCTTACAATTTAAGAGTCTTTTCGCAAAAACTTTTTCATTTAGAAATCCAGGTTTACAGGAACATCCTATCCGTTTTCTTTTTTTTTGCCACATCTCATTTTTCTTGATTAAAGAATAAACAAAAATTAAACTTGAATGTTGTCTCAAAAAATCAAAACAAATCTCTCTTATCAACCCTGAATTTCATTATGCGAGGTTAAAAATTTAGTTGAATTTCTTTTTTTGACAATATGGGAGTGGAGAGATTTGAACCAAAGATCTCGTTGTTATCAGTACAACTTTATGCCAGCTGAGCTATGCTCTTGTTGGAAAATTTAGTTGAATTTCAATCCTATATAACTGATGGGTGTTTTTTTTTTCTTTTATTTTTTTTAGTTCAACAACATATGAGGAGGATGATTTGAATCTTTAACCTCTTGGTAAGTAATATATATGTTTGAACCAGTTGATTATACTTAGGCTTGTTAAATAAAGCAACACTAACTATATCTAGAAAGTTCTTGAAGTATCTACATAAATGACTCAATTGTATAGATTAGTTCTTTGTAGATTTATATCTTGAATGTTGTAAATAGATATCTAAAAGGTCTAGAATTATCTTACTCTTTATTTAGGCTCCAAGGAATTATGAATTACTTTAGATTAGAATAAGGATAGAAATATCTAGGGTATTTTTAGATCTAGGAAGAGCCTAGAAAAATCCTTTTTGTTTGGGCTCCAAGGATCTTATGTCTATAAATAGGGAGTGTATCCTTCATAAGAATCGCAACTTGGAGGAAGTATCACAACTCAGAGGAAGTATCAAATGTTGGAGTAAGCATCAAAAAGTGAGTGTGCATGCAGGGAGAAAGTGAGATAGTTTTTTCTTAAAAGTATCTACCTTTGTACTTTCTTAATAAAAATTTCTTTCTTCCAAAATGTTTGTCTCTCCCTTTTGTGTTAATTTCTTCAACAAAGCTTTATTATAATTGATCAATGGTTGATGTATTAGTCATGTGCGTTTTTAGAGGTTGAATGTGACTCAAATTAGGAAGGACTAAGGGACCCTATAATTTATTCCTACAATATTAAAGTTATAGAAAATCCAAGCAATTCTCCACGTGATATTAAAATCAATAGTTCCAATTAAACCTTAGAAGTGCTGATACTTGGAATAAATGTATGATTGATGTGCTTGGAGGGATAGAGAGAGAGGGGATAGAGTAAAACTTAAATGATGGTACTTGGAATAAAGCTTTGATTTGATTTCTTCTTTGAGGGAAGGAATGGGAGAGAGAAATTACCTGCATTTTCAAATGTCGAATTTTAGTTTTTCTATTTTCAACAAATCTTAAAATTGATCTTTATCATAAGTTTAAAGTTAATTTTTATAGAAATTGGTTAAATAATAATAAGAAATAATAAAAGGCAGACCAATAGAGACTATATTTTAAAAAGAAAAAGGGAAAAGATAATTTTTAACCTAAACTTTGGGGGTTGTATCAAATTTAACCCTGAACTTTCAATTTCATCCAATTGAACCCTAAACCTAACAAGTTGTATTAATTTTAACCCTAAAATTCCAATTTCATCAAATTGAACCTCAAAGTTATCAGATCGTATCGATTTTAACCTCAAACTTGCGTAAGTGTTACAATGTATACCTTTGGTTAACTTTTCATTTGAACCTCCATACGTAATTGATTATTTCTTCATTTTTTTCTTAATTTATATTGCACATGAATTGGTTTCTTATAAATAAAATATTGGAGAAACTTTATTTTAGATGACTTTTTTCTTGTTATTGAGAACTTTAATTGTGAAGACCTTTTCGCTGCTATTTAAGATTACGAAAACAAAGAAACTTTGGAGGTTTTTTATCTTCAAATAATTGCTGATTTTTTATTGTTGTTTGATAATATGGAGATGGGGGATTTGAACCACAGACCTCGTGGTTATCAGTACAATTTTATGACAGTTGAGTTATGCTCTTGTTGCCAAGTTAGTTAATTTGTTAATATTCCAAGCTTAAGAAAAATGCTAAAGATATAATTTAAACCAATGTTCTATCACTTTTAAAATTTTGCTATTAACCTTTTTAATATTTTAATTTGATTATTAATTGTGTTCTTCAATGAAGTACTTCTCAATTGCGTTGCTGAAAGTAGAATTATTATCAAAATCTTAAAGTTTCATATATTCACTAAAACTTTCTCAAAAATGATCTGAAAGTGGTAAATAATTAATTTTGGGGGCTAAAAATTATAAGAGGAATAAAGAGAACATGTCCAATTGATAGAGGAAGCAAAGGAAAGGAGATGGAGAGGAAGGATTTAGTGTAAAAACTGATAGCAAAAAGCATCAAAACCATGAGGAAGTTGTCAGACAATTTGTGAGCAAAATGAAATATGAAGGGAAAATAACATTTCAGTTTGGTTCTTTAATTATATATATACAAATCTCTCTTATATTATTATATGTTCCTTTTAAAGAATCCCATGATCTTATATATTATATTATAAATCAAGTGGATGGGAATGACTTGAAATAAAGACATCAAAACTGGAAGAATAAAAGCAAAATATCACATATGCATATGCCTCATATTCTCATTATGCTCATCATACAAATGATCATGAGAAGGGTTATTTTAGTAAAATGAACGAGTCATTCTTCAAAAACTAATAATAAATAACGACATATTTTATGGATTTTCATTGTTCTTCTTTGATATGATTTTTTTTTAAAAGAATACTTTATTAACGTATGTGAGAAACATACAGAGGGAGGATTACATAAAAACCTTCCAGTTCAAAGCAATGGAAGACGCGTCATAATTGCTAAAAAATTTTGAAGATGAAGCCCAAGACGTTGCGAGAGCGAGGATATCCTCCCAGAGTTGATCAAAGGAGCGCGATTGATTTTTGAATATACGATGATTCCTCTCATTTCATATAACCCAAAAAACCGCCACATACAACGCGACATTCAAATTCTTATTGTAGTGGGTGCCCATTTTCCGTTTTTTCAATCAATCCTTCTTTAATATGATTTTGATATTGTGTTAATTAATTAGACTTATCAAACCTTAACTAAGGTGTGAATAACCTAAATATAGTTCAATTTGTTAAGATATATATACTATTGACTAAAAGATGAGAGTTTAAAAAGTATCTTCAAATCCTTATTGTTGTAGATTTAGTTCGAATTGAAGGGAAAAAGAAAACTTCAAATCTCCCTTTGAGGATATGAATCTAATTATAATGAACTCTCTTCGCCTTGTGATACATGAGCTCGATTTCCTTCTTCTCCAACGTTCAAGATCCACAATTCTCTCAACGAAGGGATTGTGGATTGTGTAAACCCTTCCTAAATAAATATATAATTCAAAGTTAAAAGATCTAATGAATTTTTTTAATATTAAGAAGTACCTAAATATATTACATAAAATTTAGAAACTAAATGTTTGTTGATTGGAACATTTCTTCTTCTAATTAAGTAATAGGAGTACAAAGATTAGAAGGCCTTTTTGTAATATTTGTAATATCTCCCCGTATGTTTCACACATACAATTTAATAAAGTTTAAAAAAAAAAAAAAATTGAAGCACAGAGATTCAAACCTCCGATGTAAACTTTGAGGGAGATGATCGATAGTTATTTTCGAGTACTTACCTCAAATAACTAAAATTAAATGTACATTTCTTCCTCTTGTGATCTTTTTATGGAGAAACCTCATGACATAAACTTGACTCTACTTATCTTTATCTTAGTTAGAGGAGTTGACCTCATCAGTAGTGGCATTCTCCCTTGACATTTTTCCCTTGAAATTACTATCACTCTTTTTCCATAGTTTTTAGGTCAAAGATTCTTTCGCCTATCAATTTCACATAAAAAAAAGCTCTTTTTTTATCATCAGAAACAACCTAATTGATTTTCGAGACCTCGTGGGTTGCTTTACCATAATGAAAATCAAAATGCATCTATATGTATCTCCATTCTTACGTATATCGTTTCCTCGACTCGTTAATTTCTCCAAAGAACTTTAACAAATTCATCCTCTCACAAACATAGTCGTAACACTAGGTAATCACCTAACATAAAAGGACATTCGAAACATAACTTTGAAATACAAAAACATGGAAAAAATAATACATATCGTGAACATCAACTAGAGAGACAACAATATAAACCAAGCAATAATAAACCCTACAATACAAAGCCAATAATTCTCTCTAAAATCTCATGAATTGTACTATATTTTATCTTACAACACCAACTTGACCCTAGCCTAGAAAACATTATCAGGTGCTCTCGGTGCAATGTTCCGGATAGTTTTACACCGTTGTATATCTTCAAATTTGTCTGCTCCTAGTAACCGTTGGATACAAAATCGAGGTACTCTTACATCCAACCGTGTAAAACTACTCAAAGCATTGCAGCTGGAGTACCTAATAATTTCTCCTAGCCTGGTCCTCAAATGATCTGGTCGTCCTTTCTAATATGATTCTCCCATACATGCCACTAATAATTAAAGTCGTATCTTTTCCAAAAAAGAAATTAAAAAGAAAATTTGCAGCCATGCATTCGATCTCAAGAGAAGAAGAAAAACAAAAAAGACACAAAATTAATGGTAAGAAATTGCTAGAGAGTGATGACGGTTTGAACAGGAATCTCAGTGTAATCAATCTCATCGCCGGCTTCCATGGCCATATTCCCCAACCTCACCAAACTCCCCGTCGCCAGAATCGCTTTGGGATTGATATCGTGCATGGATCTCACGTACAAGCTCCGGCTGGCAGCAATGGCCGCATCGAACAACGCCGTCGTTTCCTTCTTCTTGCACTTGGAAATCAGATTCGACCCCAGAAGACAGTGCCCCAGCACTCTCAGAACCGGCTGCAGAATCTCCCACGGCAGCGGAATCCTCCCGACGCCCTCCTCGTCTTCCCTCACACCTCCCTCCTCCTGCCCGGCCCAGATCCGGCAGAACTCGCAGAACTCCACCTTCGAAGACTCGGGAATCTTCTCGATCTTCGTGTAGTACAGCTCCAGCGCCACGCCCACGATCCGGGCCCGCTTCGTGGACCGGACCATGGCGTGCGGGTCCAGCGAAGGGGAGATCACGGCCAGGTTCAGGGCGGTGGCGTTGTTCTTCAGGCTGTATTTGGACTCGTGGTAGATGCTGGGGTGGGTCAGGTCGGGAATGTTGACGGCGAGGGGCTGGCTCGCGCGGCGGTTGGTCTCGTGGGCGTAGAGGGACAGGAGGACGGCTTCGAACCCGGCCAGGGATTTGCGGCGGGAGACCACGCGGGAGAGGTAGGTGTTGAGGAGGACGGGGAGGAAGCGGAGGACGACCAGTTTCAGGTCGGCGTTGTTCGATTGGAAGGTGTCGTACAGCCAGCGGCAGAGGTTGTCGTCGCCGGCGCCGGAGGTGGGGCGGCGGAGGAGGGTCGTGATCTGGGTGGTGGTTTCTTGGTCGTGGAGGAGGGCGAGGGCGGGGTTCGGAGTGGAGGACGGGTAAGATGGGGCGTTTGGGAGGATGGATTTGAGTGAATCGATGGCGGTTTGAGCGATGGTGGTGGCGGAGCTCGATTGTGAGATGTCGAATCTCACCACCGGGCCGCTGCCGCTCGCTCGGCTGCTGGTTTTGGTGGCCGGTGGTGGTGGGGGGACTTCGGCCGGGGGTTCTTCGGGGGCGGTGGCTTCTGGAGCGGCGGGGGTTTCTTCGGCGGCGGCGGGGAAGTCGTCGTCGGAGGAAGAAGAGGACATTGGTGATGGTGTGAGTGGAAATTAATTAGGGAGATTTTCGTTTTTCTTTTTTCTTTTTTAATATTTTTGGTTAATGAAAAATTGATATATTTGAGTTTAATTGTGTTTTTTTTTTTTTTGGGAAAGTGGAAGGTAGAAAATCGAAAAGAAAATGAAAAAGGAGAGAAAAGAAAGGAGAAGAAATAGGATCGGAGTTTAGAACGTGGAGAGCTTCCCTTTAAACTCTGCATTTCTTTTGACATTTTCATTCACTCATTGGCAACTTACATGCAACCATTAGTTTTGTTTAATTTTGTTATTGTGTTGTTCTCATTAGCAACTATAATATATGAGCATATTATTCTTTTTCTTATATTGTTATCCAACATTTTTTGAGATGTATAAAAGATATATCTTAAATACAACTATGTTTCTTTTAAGTTGGTAGGTTTAGTTGGGAGATTTTTTTAATAGTGTATATCCAATTATTTGAATTACAAATCCGTCCAAGGTAAAAATTTTTAGCGAGGATAGCTTCTAACACTAAAAATCTTGAAGAAAAATATGTAAAGATATATTGCGTACGTCTACCGTATGCAAAACTTATAAAAACAACTATTTTTGACGTCTTTTCCTTCGTGATATGTAATATGAAGAAAGGCATAGAGATAACATGACTTAATTTAAACATCAAACACTCAACTTAATCCATAAATGAAATCATGTCATTTTATTTAGTTGCAATTATCTATAAAAGTTAATTATATTAGGAATACTAGGTGGCTTGAGGATAAATCAATAACTCAAATAATGTAATGCAATCTATCGATTGGGATTAAAATATTGACAAATGGTCAATTGCTATATCCATAAATTTGAAGGTTTGACATCGAAATTTAAGTATGTATTCGTCGATATATCTCGATATACCTCATAAATATAAATAAAATATTAAAAAAATATATCACCAAAAGATCACTAATTTGAATATAAATACTTATGTTAAGATTTGTTTTTAAATGACACGTAATAAAGATTTATCCATTCAAATAAACTTTTTAAATTTTGGGTATTTATAAGAATATATATTTATTGATATCAATATTTTACTTGGATATTCATGAATATATGTGTAATATTGATATTGATGCCAAAATCCAGACAGGAGACTCATCTGACCTTCACGTGACAATAACGGTGAATTTATTTGAAGTGGAAGACGAGACCTGCAAGACAAGCAAATACACTGTACACCGGTGTGGTGCTTGCCACACCGACTCCGATGCTTAAGTCAGTAACGAATGAGATCAAAAGCTAGAGATCAGGAGAAAGAGATAGTATTCAAAGAATTCGTTTTCAGATCCCTTCTTCAGCCACGAAGAAGGGTTTAAATACCTGTTACTGCTCTAGTTCGACGTTCATAAGCGATTCAGGGCTGAAACTAGAATAACCGGGGCGACCAGGGGCACCAGGGACCGAACGGAGGTGGATGGACTCGGCCTTGGCCTTGCCATATGGGTCGGGCCAAGGCCTGGTCCCTCCGGCCTTGGTCCGACCTTTTGGCCCGTTTCGCCTCCGGAGTCCATTTTCCGATCCTATTTCTGGGCTCGCGTCGGGTTGTCCTTGTCAGTTGTTTGTACATCGAAGTGGTCCAAAATTACCTATAACAATTGAGATGTTGATATTTTTATTGATATCGATATTTTAATTATGAAATATAAATATCATAGAAAAATATTTGATTTATAAAACAATCTAATAAACGCTTTAGAAAAAGAAATTCTAAAAAATACTCGCAAACACCACTTGCCCAAAATCTTAAGATTTTCACGTCTAAAAGCGTTTGCCTTGGAAAGACACATTTAATTTAATTTTAAGAAATGTTGCATAAATTGAGAACTTATTAGACACAAAATTAAACTTTATGTCATACCGAACATTTAATTTATAAACATTTTGAATATGTCAAAGACCTATTGAATATATAATTGAAACTATAGATATCAATATTAGACATTTTTTCAAAAAAAAAAAAATCAGAGACCTATTAGACACCTTTTAAAGTTCAGAGACTATATAGATCCGAATCTAAAATTTCACGGATTAAACTTATAATTCCATCTAATATCAACTTATGCTCCCTCTGCCATGAACTTCTTGATCTGCCACTAGGACCTTTAGACGTCTAAACCCTTAATCCTTTGATGGTTGTGGTTCGACCCCAATTCTCAAGGATACATACAGCCCTTTTGAGAAATAACACTCAAATCATTGTCAATCCCTCAGGGGGTCGACCATGTGAAGCAAGGGTCGTCCTCATGGGTCATGGTGGGGTCGACCCTTAGACTCTTAGTCCTCCTAGGGGGTAAGGCCTCTTTGTTGGTCGACCTCTTGGTCTTTACTTACCATTCTCGAGGATCTTGGGCTCTTAACGGGTCCTTTAGACTCTTTTAATCCATTCTCAGACTTAGAATTCTAAATGGACTGAATGTCAGACCCAGTCAAAATTCTACCCTTAACACAGAACAACAATCCAATTGCTTTATTCTTGCAGAGCTTTGCTATTTGAAGTCATTCTCGTCCACTTGATATATAATAAGAGCATGTGATTCTTTAAAAGGACCATATAATAATATAAGAGAGAGATATATGTAATATAATTAAGGAACAAAATTGCATTATTATTCTTTTCCCTTCATTTCATTTTGCTCACAAATTGTCTGACAACTTCAACATGGGATTCGATGCTTTTTGCCTTCAGTTCTTACACTTCTCTCGCCTTGCAAGCATATTCTTTCCCATCATTTCTTTGGTTGAGGTTCTTCAACCAATTTGGACATATTATTCCCTTTTCCTCTATATTGATAAATGACAAACTTCTTTTCAAAATAAAGAAAATTACAAAAGAACAAAATCACAATCAAATGAAACCTAACTTATATTAAAAAAGCGTGTGATAATATCATTTATAAATATTTTCATGGATAATACGTTTTATAAGCATATACTTTAGATTTGTTTTACTCTGAAATGACTTTTGAAGTACAATCTCTTACAAAAAGGTATCTTGTTTAAAAAGCAATCCATTCCCGAGTTATATTTTTTGTTGCGCTTAAGAGTTGAGACTGAATAGTTATTTGTAACATTTTTCTAGGGAAATTAATTAATTACTATAACTAAACATATTTCTTAGGAAAAAAAAAAAAAAAAAAACAAACAAAGAAGATTTTGTAAATGCCATTATTGCCAAACAAAATACCTTTTGTCTCTCAGTTAAGATCAAGATTTTCACGTGATGATGAAGATATATTATATTCCTCTAATTTTCTTTCCTACTCATACATCAATCATACGTTTATTCCCAATGCTCTATAATTTTGAGTTCATATATTCGGAACTTGTGCTTTCAATGTCATCAACTAGAGTTTAGCTTAGGTCTTTTTTTTTTCTTTTACTTTAAAATTATATGTTCTATAGGAATATATTCTATAGGATTCCATATTATTTTCCCTTCTCTATTGGCTCCAATATCTTTCTTTTCTTTTCTTTTCTTTTCCATGTTCAGTTGTAGTTATTTTGTGAGTTTTTTTAGTTTTCTTTTAATACAACAAATATGGGGTAGGTATTTTTTTTTTCTTTTATTATACGTGCGATGAGTATTGAACCTTCAACCACAAGAGAAACGTTGTGGTGATAATAACTTTAAGTAGGTTATATTAAAGTTGAATTCTTCCCCAATAGTTTGGACATTTTTTTTATTTTTTTTTTATGAGTTTTCCTTTTGTTTTGAAGTTTGTTGAGGGTGAAATTTCCATCCTATCTCAACATATATTTCCATTGATATTTTCGTAGATCAAAAGATTTGAAATAGAGACAAATGTTAATTTTTTGTTTAATTAATTCAAATAATTTTAAAGTTGTTAAATATATTATTTAGCCCATAATAATTGTATCAGGTAATTTTTTTTTTTTTTTAAAATTTGATGATCTTTATTCTTTAAAAGTTTCAATTTTTCATCGTAATGAATAGTGCTAAATGTTAAAAGAAAGATTGTGTAAATTTTGAAACAGTATACATATTTATCATATATATATTTGAAGTGTGAGGTGAGGGTTGGATTTGAACCACTGATCTCGTAATCATTGGTGTAAGTTTTATGTCAATTGAACTATATCCATGTTTCACCTATTTGTTATATCTTTACGAGGTTGTACTCGTAGTATTTTTACACTTTTAATGTGTCCAATTTCTTTGATAACAATTGATTTTAGATCGAGTAAGCTACTCTACTATAAATCAAGCCATATGCAGTGGGTAGGTTTTCAATTTATTTTCAATTTTATGAATGTATGTCTAATTCATCAAATTAAACATGTGATTCTCAACTAAACAAAATATATTTTAAATGTCACATCATTATTTGTAGATGAATATGACATTTTGTGATACTGAAAAACCTGATATTGAATCTTAAAAAAAAAAAAGAAAAAAGAAGAGAGACTACATCATATATTATATTGAACTTGTTTTTATCACTAAACAAACTCAACTTAAAAATTTAGCTAATTAAACTTTATGAAGCTCCCATAAGAACATTCATTATATAGAATGATGGATCACATAACACTACAATAAGCATGGACATTGTCTTCACTAAAAAGATGAACAGTGTTATCACTAACAGTTGAATATAAAGGATCTGGAAAATATCCACGGACGCTTTCATTAAAGCCATGCCTATAATAGTTATACGTCGACGAGTAAGTCGAATCGTCGTAGTACTGCGATACGTACGGATAGTATTCGCTGTCATAAGGGAACGGCCACAGCTCGGCTTTTCGCCCCGTTCCTCTCACCACCTTCAGGACTTTCCTCTCCTCCACATATCCAGTTACAGTCACCTTCTGTTTCTCCATGTCTATTTCCAAGCTATCAACTCCTGTTTTTCACTTTCCTCAATTAGCTCAATACCAAGCATTTTAATTATTCATAAGGTAGTACTTGCCTTCTATTTTAGAGATCGCTCTTCGAATCCGATCTTCGCATCCATTGCAGTCCATATGCACCAAAAGCTCCACAATCTGCGAAACCAAAATTCGCACAAAGATCAGATATACTATAACTCATCAGCTTGAGCTTCAGTAAACAGTAATAACATTGAACAAAACTGAAGGGAAGGATTGCACCTACCGACATGGCATTGGAGGATCGTTTTCGATGACCCCGTCGCCCGAACATGGCGGTGGTCGATACCGCGGAAATGGTTGATTTGGCTGGAGAGTTGTGCAAATATATATAGTGAAGTTGTGGGGTTCTCTTTTCTTGTTCTTGCATGGAGATTTGTGTGTGTGTATTTAATTTATTCTTATTATGGGGTTTGGTTTTTTCTTTTCCAAAAGCTCATAGGAATAAAAAGAAAATGGTTCAAATTGGGTTGGCTTTAATTTGTTGTTGTCCATTTGAATTGATACTCTCCTCCTTATCCCTAGCTATGACCTAAGGTTTTCATTCATTAATAAATAAGGAGAAACCAACATGGGACATGAAAGATATTTATTCTGATTTTGTGAGACAACATTTCAGTTTTTGGTTTATTCTTTTTTCATGTGTAATCAAGGAAAATGAGGGTGTGACCAAAAAGAAAAAGGATTGGATGTTCTTGAAAATGTGGGTTTCTAATTGGGAAGTTTTAGAGAAAATTGTAAAAACAACCCTTAGTTATAACTATAACTGTTCTTTTGGAATATTATGCCACAAATATATATATATATATATATATTTTTTATAAAAAAGAATAATTTCAGAAAATGCCAAAAAGAATAATCATATCATTTTCTTAAGAATATTACATCGTAAATACTAGAGAGGATTCAGATATCTAATCTTTTAGGGAGAGTAGAGAAATGTTTTAACCATTGAGCTATGTTAAGGTTGACTATATATATTATAATTTATATGCATTTGAACTTTTCAATTCCAACCATTTAACCCACCCAACATAGAAAATTTGAGTAACAAATCAAAAACGAGATTTAAATCTAGAATTATTTATTTTAAATATTCGAAATAACCTATGGATTAGGTAAGGTTTACTTTTCCCTTTTTTTTTTTTTTCTAATCAATTTTTAAGAGGCAAGTGCATGTAGTATCAATTCATATCTCTCGCTAATAATTTTTTGAAAAAAAAAATCAAAATTGTATTGTATACTAATAATGTGGAAAAATAAAATAAAACTTCTAATTTTCGAGGAGGCCATTTGTTTTTTGTTTTTTTTTTTAAATCTAGATAGCCGAAATTTTTAGCGGTCTAAAATCATATATGTAAATAGACATTTTTAGATAACCATGTTTGTTTTACAATAAAATTTATATACGGATGTCTAAGAATATCTACATATGTAGTCACATTTGTGTGGCAGTGATTTTGTATAGAAATATCTTAAAATTATGTATTATTCTAACCACACTTTTACCTTTCTTTAGATAATTTATATATTAAGTTAATATAATTTGAATTTATATAACATTTTGGTGTCTTTAATAATTTAATATTTTATTGTTGTGAATTTTATTTGGAACACAAGTTAATTTATATATTGTTTTGAACATTTTATAAAAGATCTGGTATTAAATTTTAATTTGGATTCTACCTTGAAATATTTGAATTTATTTTTAAAGAATATAATTATATAGTGGATTATACTCATATATTACTAAAATTTCTAGAAGTTTTATCTCATTAATAATTGTGTTTCTAACTTTTATGTTAAGTTGGATTTCATAGCAATTTTGTTTTGAGATTCCAATGGTTAATAAATAAGATCGGTAGACAAGTAATTTCTTTAATTATTTTTATTTCTCATGTTATAAAAATACTTCTAATATATTTTTTTAGTTAAATTTTAAACTAAAAGAAAAAGGCTTTTGGAAACTCTTTTCTATAGTTTTTAGATTCGGCTAGGATTTTAAAAATATTTTCAACAATGTAACGATTAAATGATTTTCATTAAAATTGTAACTTATAATAAATAATACAAATCTATTTTTCTTCAAACAAAGGACCACATAGCGCAGTGGATTAGTGCGTTTGACTTCGGATCAAAAGGTCGTGGGTTCGACTCCCACTGTGGTCGAACTGTTCAAATTTTGTAGATAATTTTTTAACCTTGGAAATTACATTATACCCAGCGACAGATGTTATTATTATTATTTTTTTTTTTGACTAATTATAACTGAAAATTACTTTTGTTGGTTTAAATAGTTAAAAAGAAATGTTTCAAAAAAAAAATAAAATAGTTAAAAAGAAAATATAACTGGCATAAAACTTACTAATGACCAAAAGATCTGTAATAGACATGTTGTCAAAATAGCTTTCATCCTCTCAGAAGTAGTTATAGTATAACTTCTTTTTTTAGCAAAAAAAATGTCTTAAAGAAATATGATATTAGGCCCCGTTTGATTACCATTTCAGTTTTCAGTTTTTAAAAAGCAATTATGATACATGTTTGATAACTAATTTTGGTTTTCTGTTTTTTAAAAACTGGAAACCAAAAACAGTTATCAAACATGTATAGTTTTTGTTTTTTATTTTTCTATATTTTTTAAAAAAACAATATTATATTTATTTTTTTGTATTTAAAAAATAAAAAAAAACGTTTTATAATTATTTTGTGTTTTATATTTTATAAAAAAAAATATGCCTATTTTTTAAATTTATTTATAATTTTAAGAAGATTTATAATTTATATTAATAATTATTTTTTTTTTACTTCTAACGCCTTTCTTTTGAGTTTAATTTATAGCATTTTTATCATATTTTTTATTTTTGTTTTTGAGAAATTATCATACATTTATTTAATATTGTTATTAAACGTATAAGTAACAATTATAATTAATTGCACAACATGTCATATGTATATTATGTTTGATAGGACATAAAGACATTTGCTTCAAAATATAGAAAATTTAGTCTATAATATCTCAAAGCATCTTTTGATCATAATGGGTTATGCCAGTTGAGCTAAGCTCTTGTTGACAATTTTGATTATATATATATATATATATATATATATATATATATATATATATATATAATACCTAAATTAGACTAGAGAGTTTGAAAAAAAAAATTGATTTCCTTTAAATGGTAAAAAAATCTCTCTCCAATTAATCCAAACAATTTTGAGAAAGATTGCTCTTTCCAATAATGAGATTTTTGTTTTTAAAGATTAATAATAAAATAATGGTTTTTACTCAAAAAAATAAAAAAAGGAAAAAAAAAAAGGAAAAATGAATGAAAAAACAAAAAGAAAGAAGGAAAAAAGAAAATGTTGGATTTACCTGATGTGGAATTACGGGCGTGTGGATGGCATGGAAAGGTGGTGCAATGAGTTTTTGAAAACCAAAATCAGTTTTTAAAAACTTTTTTTTTCGTTTTTGTTTTTCCTTCAAAATTCAAAAAAGTTTTTGAAAACTAAAAAACTAAAAACTAAGGCCCCGTTTGATAACCATTTGGTTTTTGGTTTTTGGTTTTTTAAAATTAAACTTCTTTTCTCCTAAATTTCTTACCATTGTTTTATCATTGTCAATCACACATTTGAATTCCTAGCCAAATTCCAAAAACAAAAACAAGTTTTTGAAAATTACTTTTTTTTAGTTTTCAAAACTTGAGTTGGTTTTTAAAAACATGGAAAGATGGTAGGAAACAAAACAAAGAAACTTAGTAGTGGAATTAGTGTTTATAGGCTTAATTTTCAAAAACCAAAAACAAAAAACAAAATGGTTATCAAACGAGGCCTAATTAAATTGGTTACCAAACAACTTCGATTTTTAAAAACAAAAAACAGAAAACAAAATGGTTATCAAAAGACCCCTGAAAAATTGGATTGCTATAATTAACTTATTTTTAATTGTGGCCAAACATTAGAATTTTTTCAAAATGATTTTTTTTTTCTAAATTAAACACTTGTTGAAAAGTTAAAATCAAACATAACCTTAGTAAGTTGTATCAATTTTTACTCTATACTTTAAATTTCATCAAATTGGACACTAAACGATTTTGATAAGCATTGTAATTTTGCCTTCAACTCTTAAAAATATGGTAATTTTTACCTATAGACTTTAGTTGAAGAATTGTCGATAATATATGTGTGAGTTCAATTATAAATTAAAATATAGGTCTGGTAAAATTTTAGGAATTCACAAATTATTTTTGTTGAAATCGATCAGTTTTGATATATTTATTTAGGTCCCGTTTGATAATCTTTTGGTTTTTGAAAATTAAGATAGTTTTCTCTCAATTTCTTTACAATGATTTTTTTTAAAATGTTTCTTTACAATGATTTTCATCTTTATTAAAGACATTCAAATAACTATTACATCTATTTACATAAAGTTGTATCTTTTGATAAAGCCAAACATTTCTTATATTGGTTATATCTTTTACAAAAGTATCTTTGTTCATGTTATCTTTTTTTTTTTTTTTTTTTAAAAAAGTGGAATATAAAATTTTAAAATATCAAATCCAATCCTTCGAAAATACCATTATATTCAAAGTTTATAGCTGTATTTAAAAGTGAAGGTTTAATTATATTAAATGGACTTTAGTCTCTTCAAACAAAAAAAAAAAAAAAAAAAAGGACTTTAGTCTTATAGAAAATTCTCAAATTGATCTTAATCTTTTAAAATATTCCATCTTATCCTTAATTTATTGAAAATTTTCAATAAGGTTGTTCCAAAAACATTTTTTAAAAATAAATTTTGTTAACCAAAAACGTAACATATATGTCCCTTATACATGGTTCTATTTTATTTTATTTTTTTTTTAAACAAAACACTCAATTAAAATGCTTAAATTTATAGGCTTTCATGTGGAGAACTACGAGTTGTTGAATGGAAAATTTAGACCAATCACAAATTGCTACATCATTATAACTTAATAATAAAATCATAAATAATTAAATTTTGGACCAATTATAAATTGACATGTGTCGAAACTTAATTGGAAGACAAAGTTGGCGCCAATTATAAAATTTTAAGGTGAAATGTGCATCTGATCAAATAATTCAAAGTTAGTTTGATCAGATTTGGGTTATTTGATATTTAGAACCATATGGTATTTGGGTCAAGCATAAACCAATCTCAAATCCAAATAGTTAGGCCGGAAGCCAATAAAACGCAAGTCTAAATGGTTGTGCTCAAAAGTCATCAAAACTCAAGTCTGCATATCCATGGAAAACTCTATAAATAGAGTTGTTTTTCATTTCAGGGTTCAAAAAATTAAACTCTCAATTAAGACAAAAGAATTAAGAGAGACTCCACCACAAAAGGTTAGAAGACTCCTTAAAATCCGAAGTGTTTGAGCACTTAACCTTCCTTAAAGATCATTAAGGACCCTTCAAGGACTCTAAAGATCAATTGAAGCTTCAATCCCAAGAACAAGCTGCAAAACCTGCAAAACCCTTAAGACAAATTCAATATTGAGAACAAGTTGCAAAGACCTCGAGAAGATTAATTTACATTTAAGAGAAAAAGAATTTGAGGATTAAAAATTAGATATTGTACACTTACCCTTATATAAAGTCAATACAAATACAAGTTCTTTCCACGTGTTTCATTTATTTTAAATTACGTGTTTACATGAGTAATTGCAACTAACATAGGTTGCTTTTCAAAAGAAAATCTTTTATAACAAATTTACCATTACAGTAGCAATAGCAGAGGCTGCTTTACAAAAGAAAAGAGAAAAAGAAAAGCTTTTATGATAAAAAGATTTCCATTATAATATTGAATTACTTTTAAAAAAAACAAAAAGAAAAAAATGGTGGTACATGTATGAGGGTAGATTATTAGTTGTTCCCGTGCAATGAGATTCCTTCTTTAAAATCGTTGGAGGTAAGTCTTCAAATTTGTTTGTCCCTAATAACCGGTTGGATACAAAATTGAGGTACTTTTACCATTTCTCTCTCTTACATCTAGTGGTGCAAAACTACCTACCTCATTGCATAAGGAGCACCTAAAAATTTCTCAGAGCCAATTTTGGGAAGCATCCTAATATAAAAGAAGTTGAATTTTCTTTAAAAGGTGAATGGTATTTTTAGTCCCTCTTTTTTAACTTTATTTTTTTTTTTCGAAAGACCTTAATTTTAATTTAACTCCTATATTCTTACAAGTTTCATTATTTTTACATATCCTTTAATTAAAACTTATAAAATGTCACATTATCTATGATATGAGTAACAAAATTTAATGTGATGTGAATTTGAGCATAGTTTAATGGTATTTGATATGTACTCTTTTTCTTAAGGTCGAATGTTTAAATCTTCATACCTGTTCCATATTTATTGTACAAACAAATATGATGTGACAAATATATATGAGTTTTTATGATGTAGGATGATAGATTAGATAATTAGTCTAGTTTAGTTTAGTTGTTAATTTTAGGCTAATTAGTGCTTATTAATTAGTATTTTGGATTTAATTAGGTCCCGTTTTATTTTTGGTTTTTGAAAATTAAGCTTATAGACGACACTACTTTCACCCACACATTTTCTTGGTTTTGTTATCTACATCATTTCCACGTTTTAAAAAGTCGAGTCAAAATTTGAAAAAAAAAAAAATTGTTTTCGAAAGCTTAATTTTGTTTTTGGAATTTGGCTAAGAACTCAAATGTCTCTAGGAGAAAACAATGCATAAATTTCAAAAACCAAATGGTTATCAAATATGGCTTTAGTTATTTGTTTATTTTATTCTAAAACTTAGAATTGTAAGAAGCTTTTGAATATTATTTGAAATTGAAATATAACTTTGTTCTTAGGGAGTGTTCCCCCAATTTTTGAAATGGATTGCCCTTGTTTGGTTATAAGTTTGATCTAATCACGAATCTAATTTTTGAATATTAGTATTCTTTGTGAAAGGATTCTCTCGAACAAACTCTGTCAGCTTTGTTAATTTACCATTTGAATTTTGCATCTCGTGAGTAGTAGTACCAAATAGAAAATTCGACATTTTTAATTTGAATTACAAATCTATAATATTCTCTCTTTGATCGATATAAGTTTATTTATCTATAAAGTTTAACTTATTTTTACAAAGAAAAAGTAAGTATTTACAATTTGACAAATGGTTTTAGAATAATAATTTTACTCCAATCATTATTGCTTCCACAAAATTTAGGAAAATTTATATTTATATTTTCCCCCAACTAACTTTATTAATGTCTCAAGTAACAATGTAGCTCGACTCGAGAATAATTTATAAATATGGGTTTGGAACAATGATTTCTCATCAATCAAGTGTTTTGCTTTATTGCTTCCATCCACCATCACAATGACTTTCAATTCATATTGGTATCTCACTTTCCTCCTTACCCTCATTTTCCTAATTTCTCTCCAAACAAATTTGGCAAAGAATGACGTGGAGTGCATAGAGAACGAGAGACGAGCACTTCTATCCTTCAAGTATGATCTTGTGGATAGAGGTAACACACTCTCTTCGTGGAATGAAGAAAACAATGATTGTTGCAACTGGACAGGTGTTCGATGTAGTAATATTACGGGACATATTATTAGTCTCGATCTTCATGGACCATATGATTACAATCATTGGTTGGAGGGTAAGATAGGTTCTTCATTGATTCACTTGTCACACCTCATTTACCTAGACCTTAGTTATAATTCTTTTGATCGATTTTCACTCTTTGAAGATATTGGTTCTCTTGTCAACTTAAAATATCTCAACCTATCTCATAACTTCTTGAAGGGTGTCATTCCTCCACAGTTGGGAAATCTTTCAAAATTGTCAACTCTCGATCTCCAATGGAACTACTTCAATAATGATGCTTATGATAGTTTGGTATGGGTCTCCAATCTTTCTTCTTTGAAACATCTGTTCTTAAGTGGTCTAGGTTTCGGTGGTGCCAATGATTGGATAAGTATCATTAGCAAACTTACACTTTTAGAAAGCTTGTCTTTAGATAATTGTAGTCTCCCACAACCCATCTTATCATCTCATTCATCCACGAATTTCTCTAGATTTCTTTCTAGGTTGAATCTTGGAGGTAATAATCTCACTTCTTCGATTTTTCCATGGTTATTTAACTTTCGTAATAGCCTTGTCTATCTTGATCTTGCATTTAACAATTTACGAGGTCTAACCATGGATGATTTTAGAAATATGGTTTCTCTTGAATTTCTTGAGCTCAGTTCCACCTATGTTGGTTTTAGTTATCCAGCGTCCTTTGAAAATCATTGTCATTTGAAGACACTGTCTTTATGTGACAATAATATAGGAGGATTATTAACGGACTTTTTTAAAAACTTTTCACAATGTGTACTTGACTCATTACAATATTTAAAGCTTTCATCAAACAATTT
This sequence comes from Luffa aegyptiaca, assembly GCA_017139565.1. Lineage (NCBI taxonomy): Eukaryota > Viridiplantae > Streptophyta > Magnoliopsida > Cucurbitales > Cucurbitaceae > Luffa > Luffa aegyptiaca. The sequence goes on along the minus strand of CM029405.1, from coordinate 5,712,861 downwards.
TTTTGGACCATTGCCAAACTTTGTAATGCTTTCATCTTTAAAAGGATTGGATCTCTCTAACAACAAATTGAATGGAACAATTCCTGAAAGTATTGGTCAACTGGCCAACTTGGAATATCTATTTCTTGACCAAAACTCATTGAAAGGTGAAATTAATGAAGCTCACTTCTCAAAGCTAACAAATTTACTAGGCTTACATCTTTTTGAAAACCCGTTGATTTTAAATTTCAAATCTGATTGGATCCCTCCTTTTCGATTGCAATTTATAAATTTAAGATCATGCAACTTGGGCCCATCTTTTCCCCAATGGCTTCAAACCCAAAATTTCATTTTCCTCGATATTTCAGACACCAAGATTTCAGACGTTATTCCTCATTGGTTTTGGAACAACATATCTCCAAATTTGAGTTTTATGGATCTTTCCAAGAATAAAATCAAGGGAGAAATCCCAAATTTATCAATGAAGTTCGAAAGTGTGCCAAGGATGATCAATTTGAACTCAAATGAATTTTTTGGTCAAATTCCATCATTTCTTCTTCTTGCATTGATCCTTGATCTTTCAAATAATAAATTTTCTAGCATAGCCAGCTTGTGCAAGGTCGTGGATTCTTCTTTATATGCATTGGATCTCTCCAACAATCAATTATCGAGCCAACTTCCTGATTGTTGGGACCATGTGCCTGACTTGAAATTTCTATATTTGGCTAATAATACTTTGTCTGGAGCCATCCCAAGTTCTATAGGAAGTCTCAATCACCTATTGAGATTAAATTTGCACAACAATCAATTTTCGAGAGAATTGTCTCATTGGTTCAACTTTACGAACTTGATATCATTTGATGTGGCACACAATAATTTATCTGGAATAATACCATCTTGGATTGGGTCTGAATTGCCGAATTTAGTTCATTTGAATTTGAAGGCAAATCACTTTCATGGAACCTTACCTTCAAGTCTATGCAACCTTACAAGTATTAAAGTATTGGACATTTCATCCAATAATATTACTGGAAGCATACCAACTTGCATCCATAACTTCAGTGTCCTAACACGAAGATCAAATTCAACGCCATTGCCTGATGATGATAAGCAAATCCATTATATATTTTATTTTTTTCCGTCGGCACAACCTCAATCTCTCACTACTGTCTATCTTAAGGATCATATATCTTTGGCGTGGAAAGGACAAGATCAAATCATTACGGAGCCATTGCTACAGCTCCAGATGAGTATTGATATGTCTTGCAATCATCTATACGGAGAAATTCCTGGTGAAATTACTGACCTTGTTGGTTTGATTAATTTAAACCTCTCGAACAATAATTTATCTGGTCAAATTCCTGATAACATGGGCCAACTTCGTTCATTGGAGTCTTTGGATCTATCGAGGAATCACCTTTTTGGCCAAATACCGCCTAGCTTTTCTCAAATATGTACATTGAGTGTGTTGAACCTATCCTACAATAACCTTTCTGGAAATATTCCCCTTGGAACTCAACTTCAAACCTTCCCAACTTCTTCTTTTGACGGTAATCCTTATCTTTGTGGAGCTCCACTCAGTAACTGTTCTAAAGTTGACATTCAACGACATCGGTACATCAACACAATTCAAGATGAACCATTGACACGAGAATTGTTTATAAGCACATCTCTTGGATTTGTTGTCGGTTTTTGGGGAGTATTTGGCAGTCTAATGTTCTATCGAAAATGGAGACATGTGTACTTCAAGTTTTTGAACAACATGGTTAGTAATGTTGTATGGAGAGATGCTAATTAAGACAGGTGCACTTCTCTTTCTTATAATTTAGTAAATTTCTTTATTTTTAATATTGTTGTTGATGTATTTTGTTTCATCTAAAATGTTCCTAAAATTTGGTTCATCTTTTTTTTTTTCTTCTATTAATATGTGTAGAATCATATGGAGCCTAATCATTAGAAAAGTTCGATTCAAGTTCGAGAAGCCTAATCAAAGCCCACTTGACGAATCTCATGGAGTGGTGGTGAAGAAATGTTTTGTTCATTAAAATTGCGAATGATAATTAGATGATAAATACGCGTGTGTTACTGTAAATAAAATTAAAAAAAAAAGCGTGTATTACTTATTGAAGTTGCTAATAATAATAATTGTAAAAAAAAATTGCTAATATTAATTATGTGAAAGGTTAAAACAAAAAAGGTTAAATACCACGATATATTTTAACCCCTTGAGAGAGAAATTTTTAGGTGTTTCCGGTGCAATGAGGCTTGTAGTTTTGCACCATTGGATGTAAAAGAGAGAAAATAGCAAAAGTATCTCGCTTTTGTATCCAACGGTTATTAGGGGCAGACAAATTTGAAGATTTACATCTGACGTTTTTAAAAAGGGGACTTCATTGTACCGGGAACGACTAATGATTTTCCCTTTTGAGAACCTTTTATTCTTAGTTTTGTGTTTTTGAAAATTATGTTTGTTTCGTCGCAATTTCTTTGACATATTTTTTTTATCGTTCTTAAAAACACATTTGAATTTTTAATCAAATTCCAAAAGCTGAAATAAGTTTTTGAAAACTATATATTTTTTTAAAAAAAATTTGACATTGATTTTGAAAATGTTTTCAGAAAATAGATACATAAAAAAATAATAATAATACTAAATAAAAACATGTAGGGATGGAGGAACTTTATAAGTTTAATTTTTAAAATATTAAATATAAAAAAAAAAAAAAAACAAAACAAAACAGTTATAGGCTTAGTTTGGGGTTGCTGTAGCTTTTAAAATAATTGTTGTTAGTTGTGCTCTTAAGAAAATCATCTTCCATGAGAAGTAAATTAGTGTTTGGTAAATTTCAGATTTAAAATGGAAAGTCGAGTTATAGTGTTTGGTAAATTAATATTAAATTGTTGTGAAATAGGTATAATGACCAAAATAGACATATTTCAATTTAGCATGAGATTGTGAAAACTTTCCTAAGATAATTAGGTAAATTTATATCATTTATTTTATAAATTATTTTTTGTTTACTTTAAGTAAATTGAAAAAAAAAAATATCAATTATAAGTAAGAAAAATAAATTAGAAGCAACCAATTAAATTTAAAAATAAAAAAGAATGAAATGAGATAAGATAAGATAAATTGTGAATAATAATATTTGAAAACCTAAAATATGGAAGGATAAAAAAAGAATTTTAAATATTGGTTAGTTACACCAGATTTTCCTAAAATCTAAATCCTAAAGCTACTCTCAACAGCTTTTGCAAACCAACGTGATTCAAAATTTGATTTTCTCTAGATTATTAAAGAATCAGTTTAACCAAACACAACAAATGGTTAAAATTGATCTACAATCACTTTTTACATCTTCAAAATCAACCCCAAACGGGGCCATATTCAACAAGATTTTTAAATCTAAATTATGTAAAATTTATTATGCATCGAAATTTGACTATATATTTTCCTGTAAATCCCTCTATTACTAACCTGATTTATGAGAAATGTCAACAAATGGAAGAGTTTTACCATTAACAAATATGAAGAAAAGAGACCCATAACGAAAATACATGAAAGAAAATGTTATAGTTTAAATCACTTTAGTAACTTATTTTCAAAAAAAAAAAAAAAAATCACTTTAGTAACTTTAATTAATGTATTATGTTGATGGTCAAATTTGGTCGGGAGAAACTCATCTGACCTTCACGTGCTACCAACGGTAAATTTGTATGAGAGGGGGCAGATGTGGCCTGCAAGACAAAGACAGTAAACTTGCACACCGGTGTGGTGCTAGTCACACCGCCTCCGATGCTTAAGTCAGAAAACGGAAGGAAGAGCTAGAGAGCAAGAGGAGAAGTCGAGAATAGAGTTTGGGGTTCCTTTCTTCAGTGATGAAGAGGGGTTTAAATACCTGCTCATGCTCCTAGGGTTTTAGGAATTCGGAGGTGTTTCAGGCTGAACCAGGTGGAACCGGGGCGACCAGGGACAACAGGAACCGAACGGAGGCGGAGGACGACCATTAGTCCGACCCTTTGGTCTGGTCTTCCTCTGAGTCGGTTTCCTGGCTCTATCTCTGTCCGGTTGTCCTCGTCAGCTCCTTGTGCTTTGGAGTGATCCAAAATTACCTATAACATATTACATTATATATCTCAATTTATAAGTGGGATTATTTTTTTAATCTAATCTTTATTTATAAATGTCCATTCCTAGTAATGAGATAAGGTTTAATTTGCTCCGAGGGAGACCTTCATGCCAGGCGTTTTTTTCATAATTTGTCATCTTAGAGTCAATCATTGTTTAAAAAATACAAACCGACATCTTAGCCCCAAATTGTTGTAGTGAATGGTCAACAAACTGGGTTGTATTTTTAAGTGCTCAAAACTTGACTTGATTTTTGAAAACATTGGAGGAAGGTAAATGACAAAATAATAAATCTTATTGGTGGAACTAGTGTTTATACGCTTACTTTTCAAAAACCAAATGGTTATCAAATAGGATCTCACCATTTTCTTTTGTAACTTTCCATGACGAGCATAAACCATCATTGAAGGATAACTTCTAATGACGGGCAAAAACCGTCATCGTTCCTCAAATTTTTGAAAGTTTCCATTTTTTAGCATTTTTTTCCATAATCCGTCATCTTAGAGTCAATTTGTCATTGTTTAAAAAATACCAACTGACATCTTAGTCTCAAAATTAATTGTTGTAGTGAATGGTTATTGATACGAATGTAGACTGAAGATGGAGGTAGGAATAAGATGGAAAATAAGAATTAAAGATGAATTTCAGTCAAGCTAAGTGCAAGTATACACTATAATCGCATGTAGTAATAAAAACTCTTGAAGTATTCCAAAAGTATTGATCCCACAGAGACTAATTAAACACAGATTTGAAGAAGAAACTGCTCTTAAATTGCAAAGTAGGAACCAAGTAAAAATAATTGATGTTGGGGTGTTGGAAAATAATAAAACAAACAATAAAAAGAATAACAAACAATAATAAAAGTAAGGAACTCAGTCTAGCTTCAACCCAAGGGTGAATAACTCTAATAATAGCTTGTTTAACCTAAGTCTAGATATGCATTGGGTCAAGTTTAACTTCTATTTGGCCTTGCTCCCAAAAGAATCGTTAGAAGACTAAGCGAGTACCGTTATGCACATTTCTGTGACTCAACTTCGACATAGATATGATTCACGTATGCAACCTATAACCCTATAGTTGTTATAAGTGACCATCCCCTATAACAGTGAATACAGTACTCTTTCGAGCCCTTTCTTCCATATCACCTTTATGAAGATCGATATTGTTTGACCTTTTCAGTACCAAACTCACATGACATGCTAAGTCTAAGTGATCAAGTTAAACTCAACAAGATTAAAATGACAATCAATAAATTAAGGATGACATGCATAAATAAAGTTTAAGCAAACAATCAACTTTCAATCTATTCCATCCACAAGAAAATTCACTAAATCGAACCCCTCAATGAAATTTAGTTGCGCATGATGGATAAAAGTGTAAACAAATAACTTTTCATTGAATAAAATAATGGTAAATACAAGAAATAATAAAAAGAACAAAGTGCTGGAAAATAATGTGCAGTACGCTAAAATTAGGGTTTTTCTATTTATCCAATCCCTCTAAAGTTCTCACGACACTCTACTCTCCTTATACAAGGTGGAAATAGGGTGAAATCTCTACAAACACGAAGGTTTGATGTCTAACTAAGGTTAGAATTTGGTCTTCTAGCAAGGACTGCGGGCATCATAACTCATGGGTCAGACACTAGGGTTCTATCACCACCCATGACGTCCTAGTGAGTTCTGCTTCCATCTGCCTTCGATTTGTGGTCTTTTATAGAGTGGGGAGTCATTGAGGAGTCCCGAAATCCATGCTAGTAGGTAGCTCAATCATTTTCGGAGTCAAAACAGTCGGTTAGGTGCGTGAAAAGCACGTTCAAAACGACTCGCGATGGACTTGGCTTTTCTGTTTCTGCCCAAAAATGCGGTTGCATTTATTTTGCCTTGGCAAATGTGGTCGCATTTCTGCTGCTACTCTATTTCCCTTTGTTTTTCCTGCAACTTGCTAAAATAGGTTAAATTCATACCAAATCTATTCATTTAAGCACAAAAATGCATAATTTAACAAACATGACTCTCTAAGACTCAACTTACCAACTTTTACACTTTTTAGGCTTGCGAATAATAAATTTGATCAAAAAACATACAAGTTTTACGAGAAATAAACTAAGAATAAGGGGCAAAATATGTATATTTTTTGCACTTATCAGTTATTAAATGGGGCCATATTTTTAAGTTTTCAAAACTTGACTTGATTTTTGAAAACATTGAAAGAAGGTAGATAACAAAATAAGAAATCTTATAGGTGGAAATAGCAGTGTTTATATGCTTAATATTTTCAAAAACTACAAAAGACTCTCTGAAATGGGGTCTTAATTTTTAGTTTTTGATTTTTGAAAATTATGTCTATTTTCTTCCAAACTACACCAGAAAAGGTCAGAAGACTCTCTGAAATGCTAAAGTCCTTGAGTGTTGAACCTTCCAAACTCTAAGACTTAAAGACCCTTCCAAACTCGAAGACTTCAAGACTCCAAAGATTAATTGAAGTTTCAATCTTAAGAACAAGCTGCAAAACCCTTGAGACAAATTTGAACAAGTTGTGAAGCCTTTGAAATTACGTGTTCTATTTCTTTGAAATTACGTGTGAAGACGAGCAATTGCAATAGCTGAGGCTGCTTTTTGAAAGAAGAGAAAAAGAAAAAGAAAATTTTATATGATAAATTTTCCATTACAATAGCAACATAAAGGCTACTTTTCAAAAGAAAAGAGAAAAAGAAAATCTTTTATGACAAATTTTCCATTACAATAGCAACAGCAGAGGCTGCTTTTCAAAAGAAAAGAGAAAAAAAAAATCTTTTATGACAAATTTTCCATTACAATAGCAACAACAAAGACTGCTTTTGAAAAAAAAAAGCTTTTATGATAAATTTCCAGCGGTACATGTGTATGAGCCAACTTACATAAAAGGAGGCTTTGTTTAAAAAAAAAAAGTTAAATTTTGCTTTAATAGTTAATTTTTTTTTCCTTTGAAATAAATATAATTTTAATTTAACTCCTATATTGTTACAAGTTTCATTACTTTTTCATATCATTTAATTAAAACTTATAAAATGTCACCGTGATCTATGATATGAGGAACAAAATAAAATGTGATATCAAAGCGGATATAATTCAATGGTAATTGACATGTACTGATTTTTCATTAATTAAGTATCAATTAAAAATGTTTAAATGATATGCATTTAAACTTCTTTTTAAAAAATTCTAATGCAGCTGCATCTCTATAATTGAATAAATCTTTTAATTTTATCTTGAAACAATCCATTATTCTCCTAGTGTGTAAATAAATCATGTTGGTCTAAATGTGGTTTCTTTTTAAAAGATGATATGTACATTCATTCTTTTTAAAAGAGGTGATAGTTTAAAGTATTCTTCTAAATTGTAATGTGATATTCTCCAAATATATTTGATATAGTAGAGTCGAGATATAGGATTGAAATGTTATTGGTTAAATTACAAACTTGGTCTCTATGATTTAGAGAAAGTTAGAATAAAAAATAAAGCTAATTTATTTTTACAAAGATAAAGTAAGTATTTACAATTTAGGATAAGTTAAAATAAGGTAAAAGCTTTAAAGGATAAAACAGAGGAAAAGAAAAGGGTAAATAGTTTTAAAACTTGTCTGCTACTAACGATAATAATTTATATTTTCCTGTTGATGACTTTAATGTCTCAAGTAAGAGTGTAGCTGGACCATAATTTATAAAAAGGTTAAAATACATATTTGGTCTCCGAACTTTTATAGTTTTGTCAAATAGGTCATTGAACTTTAAAAAGTATCAAATAGGTCCCTAAACTTTCAATTTTGTGTCAATTGGTCCCTACCATTAACTTTCTCCAATTCCGTTAGTTAAATGCTTATGTGGCATTGTTGACACTGCAATATATAATTATGTGGCAAATAAAAATTGCCACATTAGATAAATTCTGAGATTTTGCTGCAATACAGCCACAGATTCCTTAACTCGATAGAAAGAAAAAAAAAAATCTAAAACCCGTCCCATTTTAGACCCGCCCCGAATTTATCAAATGTGACAATTTTTATTTGTCACATAATCAGTACATTTGCAATGTCAGCAATGCCACATAAGCATTTAACTAACAAAATTGGACAAAATTATCGGTAGGGTGATGACATAAAATTGAAAGTTCAGGGACCTATTTGACACTTTTAATAGTTCAGGGACATATTTGACACAACCATGAAAGTTCAGGGACTAAATGTGTATTTTAACCTTATAAATATGGGTTTGAAACAATGATTTCTCATTCAACTTTTTTGCTTTATTGCTTCCATCCACCATCACAATGACTATCAATTCATATTGGTATCTCACTTTCCTCCTTACCCTCATTTTCCTTTCTCTCCAAACAAATTTGGCAAAGAATGACATGAGGTGCATAGAGAGCGAGAGACGAGCACTTCTATTCTTCAAGTATGATCTTGTAGATAGAGATAACATACTCTCTTCGTGGAATGAAGAAAACAATGATTGTTGCAACTGGACAGGTGTTCGATGTAGTAATGCTACAGGACATGTTATTAGCCTTGATCTTCATGGACCACATGGTTACAATAATCATAGGTTATTGTTGGAGGGTAAGATTGGTTCTTCATTGATTAACTTGTCACACCTCATTTACCTAGACCTTAGTTATAATTCTTTTGATCAAATCTCAATCTTTAAAGATGTTGGTTCGTCTCTTGTCAACTTAAAATACCTCAATCTATCTTACAACTCCTTAAAGGGCGTCATTCCTTACCAATTGGGAAATCTTTCAAAATTGTCAACTCTTGACCTCCAATGGAACTTCTTTAGTAATTATGCTCACGATAGCTTCACATGGGTCTCCAATCTTTCTTCTTTGAAATATCTTTACTTGAGTGGTCTGTATTTTGGTGGTGCCATTGATTGGACAAGTGTCATTAGTAAACTTACCCTTCTAAAAAGATTGTCTTTAGATAATTGCAATCTCCCACAAGCCATGTTATCATCTCATTCAACCACAAATTCCTCTAGAATTCTTTCTAGGTTGAATCTTAGAAACAATAATTTCAATTCTTTAATTTTTCCATGGTTACTTAACTTTCGTAATAGTGTTGTCTATCTTGATCTTTCATTTAACAATTTACAAGGTCTAACCATGGATGATTTTAGAAATATGGCTTCTCTTGAATTTATTGAGCTTAGTTCCACCTATGTCGATTTTAGTTCTCCAACATCCTTTGAAAATTATTGTAATTTAAAGCAATTGTCTTTATATAAAAATAATATAGGAGGATTGTTAATTGACTTTTTAAAAAATTTTCCACAATGTGTACTCGACTCATTACAATATTTAGAGCTTGCATCAAACAATTTTTTTGGACCATTGCCAAACTTTGTAATGTTTTCATCTTTAAAAGGATTGGATCTCTTTCACAACACACTGAATGGAACCATTCCTCAAAGTATAGGTCAAATGTCCAATTTGGAATATCTATATCTTGGCCAAACCTCATTGAAAGGTGAAATTGATGAAGCTCACTTCTCAAAGCTAACAAATTTACGGGAGTTAGATCTTTCTGAAAATTCTTTGATTTTAAATTTCAAATCTAATTGGATTCCTCCTTTTCAGTTAGAAGCTATATTCTTAAGATCTTGCAACTTGGGCCCATATTTTCCCAAATGGCTTCAAACCCAAAATTTCTCTTTCCTTGATATTTCAGACAACAAAATTTCAGACGCTATTCCTCATTGGTTTTGGAACAATCTATCTGTAGATTTGCAATTCATGGATCTTTCAGAGAATAAAATCAAGGGAGAAATCCCAAATTTATCAGTGAAGGTCATAAATATTCGGCACCGGGCGATCTTTTTGAACGGGAACGGATTTCTTGGCCAAGTTCCATCCTTTCTTTTAGAAACATGGGTCCTTAATCTATCAAATAATAAATTTTCCAGCATAGTCAGCTTATGTGATCAGGTCGTGGATTCCCCTTTATATGCATTGGATCTCTCCAACAATCAATTGTCGAGCCAACTTCCTGATTGTTGGGACCATATGACCAACTTGAAAATTCTATATTTGGCCAATAATACTCTTTCTGGAGCCATTCCAAGTTCTATGGGAAGTCTCAATAAACTAAACAAACTAAATTTGCGCAACAACCAATTTTCTGGAGAATTGCCTCATTGGTTCAACTTTACAAATTTGGTAGTATTTGATTTGACCCACAATCATTTATGTGGAATAATCCCATCTTGGATTGGGTTTGAATTTCCAAATTTGGTTCATTTGAATTTCAAGGCAAATCAATTTCATGGGATCTTACCTTCAAGTCTGTGCAACCTTAAAAATCTTGAAGTATTGGACATTTCATCCAATAATATTACTGGGAGCATACCAACTTGTATCCATAACTTCAATGTCTTGACACGAAGGTCAAATTCATCTCCATCTTATGAAGGTGATCTGAAACGTTGGATTGTTTATTATTCTTCGCCGTGGACACTATTTCAAAATGGGTTGGTTCTCTATCTTAAGGATGATATGATTTTGACGTGGAAAGGACAAGATAGAACCATTCTAGGACCACTACTAAAACTCCAAAGGAGTATTGATCTGTCTTGCAATCATCTAAATGGAGAAATTCCCAGCGAAATTACTGAGCTCGTTGGTTTAATTACTTTAAATCTTTCGAGCAATAATTTAACTGGTCAAATTCCGGAGAAGATAGGTCAGCTTCGTTCATTGGAATCTTTGGATCTATCGAGGAATCACCTTTCTGGCCAAATACCACCTAGCTTTTCTCAAATATCTGCATTGAGTGTGTTGAACCTATCCTACAATAATTTTTCAGGAAAGATTCCACTTGGAACTCAACTTCAAACATTAACAGCTTCTTCTTTTGAAGGTAATCCTTATCTATGTGGAGTTCCTCTCAACACCTGTTCTAAAGTTGACATTCAAGATCAATACATCAACACAATCCAAGATGAAGCTATGACACGAGAATGGCTTATTAGCATCTCTCTTGGATTTGTTGTCGGTTTTTGGGGAATATTTGGCAGCCTAGTGCTCCATCGAAAATGGAGACATGTGTACTTCAAGTTTTTGAACAAAATCGTTAATAAAGTTACTTGAAGATAGCTAAGACAGTTGTGCTTCAAGTTTCCAAATTTGACATTGATTTTGACAATGGTTTTAGAAAATAGATAACAAACAAAGAAACATGTAGGGTAAAAGTATTTTTTATAAGTTTAATTTTAAAAAATAAATATAAAAAACTAAAATAGTTATCCCAACAAGATTATTTTAAAATCTAAATTATGTAAAATTTATTATGCTTCTAAATTTGACTATATATTTTGCTGTAAGTCCCTCTATTACTAACCTGATTTATGAGAAATGTCAACAAATGAAAGAGTTTTACCATTAACAAATATGAAGAAGGGACCCATAAGGATAACACATTAAAGGAAATGTTAAAAGTTTAAATCACTTTTGTAACTTTAATTATTGAGTTATATTATATCTCAATTTATAAGTGGTATATTATTTTATTTTTAATCTAATTTTTATTTATAAATGTCCATTTCTAGTAATGAGATAATGTTTGCTATTTTGTTTGACTAACCTTTTCAAGGTGGGATCCTCAACATGCTTCCTCACAAGATAGTTTTTTTTTTATTGGACCGATCGAATACCTGTTTGAGTTTCGTGGGCTCTGATACGATATTCAATAACATGGGCTCCATCTCAAAACCAATTGGCAATGAGTGTAGTGACCCTTGTAGCTTATAAATTGTGAGGTCTCCACTAATCTTTTCAATGTGGGATCCTCAACATGCCCCTCAAGATGGTACCTCTTTTGGGTTCACCATTCTTGGATCAGATCCTTCAATGTGGAATCCTCAACATTCATGCCAATAAAGATAGACATGCTTACTGTTAGGAAAATGATATGTTGGCATTTAAAAAAAAAAAAAAAAAAAAAAAAAAAAAAAAAAAAAAAAGCTATTAAGTTGAAGTTATTCATTTTCTTAAATTAAGTTAATTCAATATTATATTAAAAATAATTTTGAACTCATTATTTAATTCGATTTTGAATTTGAGTTTCATAAAAGTTATAATGCTTGTTTATATTTTATTCAAAAAAAAAAAATGCTTGTTTATATATGATGGTAGTAGAATTGAACCCATGAAACTTATACTTAGACACTAACATTAGTGCTATAAAATCCGCTTGTAGAGTGAGTTTGTTAGGAATCTTATGGATGGATCAATGAAAAGTGCTTTTACTCAATTAAAATTACTTTCCAAAAAATAAGGGTCTGTTTGGTAGGCAATCCTGATTCTGTTTTATGTTTTCAATTCTTTGAATTCAGTGAATATATGTGTTTGGCTGATATGTTTTTCTGAAAACTGTTTTCGGATTTTGTGATACAAATAGTGAAAATTCTGAAAACAATTTTTTTATGTTTTCATTGTATCCAGATTTTGAATTTCAAAATTTTAAATGCAGAATTAAATTTAAAAAGATAAAAACTTTAATGAATATAGTATTTCATGTTATAAACTCAATTTATTTTTGCAAAATTAAAATTTGTATAATATAATGTATTACAAATTATATGATATTGTAAAATAATAATAATAATAAATTTATAATACATAACATTTTTATAAATTAATTAATAATATTTTATATTAAATTTAGTATTTAGTTGATAACTACAAATAATTTATCGTTTATAAATATATTATCAAACACATTTTGAACCATTATTTAAATTCAGATCCAATTTCTGAATCTGCTACCAAACACATATCTGAAAACATGAAATACAACTCTGTTTTCATTGAATCCATTGTTTCAAATTCCTGTTTCCAGATCACCAACCAAATGGACCCTAATTTTTCCGTTATATATCGTTGAGGTATAACCTATCTTTTTTTTTTAGTACAACAAAACCTATCGATTGTTATAACCTACAATTGCTTCACTCACGAATTTTATGTTAGTAATTTTCCGTATGAGGTATAACCTATATGATTGTTCATTGTAATTGATCGTTGAAGAACCTTGAATTTTTTTTTTTTTTTTGACAACATGTAGAAGTTGGGGATCGAACCTCTGATCTTTTGATCAGGATACAAATTTTATACCGTTGAGTCAAGCTCTTGTTGGCTACTTTAGACGTAGATCCTAAATTGGTATCAAACCATTATTATATATCATTGTGTCGTACTTTTCTCTCTCATACTTTGTTTTCTTTTATAAAGATTGCACGTTTGGAATTGATGCATTGATGGTTAATATACAGTCCCGATATATTGTGTTTAATTTGAGCCGTTGATTTATAAAAATAAAAACAATAATAAATTGGTAATGTATTATATTTAAATATAAAAAATAATATATTTGTGATTGTGTTCAATCACACGTATAATAAGTACTTGAACAATTCAATTCCTAAATCCTAAACCCTATTTTAAAAGAAATCAAAATAGAAAATTTCTCACTATTTACACCTATACTTAATTGAACAATTCAAAGTTAAAGTCAAAGATACACTTTCTTAAAACACTAAGACGTGATATGACACTACAAAATCCAAGTGTAGCTGAACCCAATAATAAATCATAAAATTGGAGCAAATATAAATGTCCAACATAACCAAAAAAATGTTAACCAACCCATCTAATCATGTAGTATAGCTCTTGCACAAAAAAATTTTTTAAAAAAAATCCTATAAATCAATAATTTTATTTTCTACAAGTATTTATTGGATGCTTATTAATTACTTACTCATACGTACAAATGAAAAAATAAAACTTTAAATTATAGGAGGATAAATTTTAGAGAAAAAGTGAGAAAAATCGAAATATGTAAAGAGCGACAAAAAAACAAGCGAGAATTTATACACTCACACTGATATAAAATCAATACAAATACAATTTTTTTCACATGTTCCATTCCTTTAAAATTACGTTTGAAAACGCCAAAGTGAGCTTAGCTCAGCGTAATTGTCATATACTCTCGACCAAAAGGTCAGAGGTTCGAATCCTCTACATCCAAATGTTGATGTATTAAAAAAAAAAATTACGTGTGAAAATGAGTAATTGCAACACCAGATGCTGCTTTTCAAAAGAAAATTAAAAAAGAAAATCTTATATGATAAATTTTCCATTACAATAGCAACATAGAGACTGCTTTTCAAAAGAAAAAGAGAAAAAAGAAAATATTTTATGACAAATTTTCCATTACAATAGCAACAGTAAAGGCTGCTTTTGAAAAGAAAAGAGGGAAAAAAAACCTTTATTTTTTTGACAATATATGGAGTGGGGGACTTGATCCACAAACCTCGTGGTTATCAGTACAACTTTATACCAGTTGAGCTATGCTCTTGTTAGCGAAAAAAAAAAAAAACCTTTATGATAAATAACTTAATTTTAATTTAACTCCTATATTGTTAAAAGTTTCATTACTTCACCGTGACAAAATATAATGTAATGTCAAAGTGAACATAGTTCAATGGTAATTAGTATGTACTTATTTTTCATTAAATAAGAATCAATTAAAAATGCTTAAGTAATATACCTTTAAACTTCTTTTGAAAAAATTCTAATGCAGTTGGATCTCTATAATTGAATAAATCTTTTAATTTTATCTTGAAACAATCAGTAGTTCTCCTAGTGAAAGTAAATATTAATGTTGGTGTAATTGTGTTTTCTTTTTAAAAGATGATATGTACCTTCATTAAAAAGGTGATAGGTTCAACTGTTCTTCCAAATTGTGTGTGATATTCTCCAAATATATTTGATATAAATAGTTGAGCGGAAATGTTATTGGTTAAATTACAAATTTGATCTTTATGATTTGGAGAAAATTAGAATTTAGACTCTATAGTTTTAAGAGTAAGAATTCCGTCCCAATGGATAAAAAATAGTTGAAAATTGACAATTTAATGCAACTTCTTTGGAAATCGACAACTCACTCTTTATTCAATCAACTACTTAACTCACATAGTCAGCTAAATACAAAAGATCACCTCAATGACACATCGAGCCAACTATCACGTACACAATTTGTTTGTGGCTTCTAACGGTAGTTACGAACTTTTTGTGACGTGTTTAATCAAATCATAGGGACAAAAATTCTAGGGAAAAATACACTTTTGGTTCCTGAGTTTTGAGTTATGTTTGATTTTGGTCCCTGAGTTTTCAAACTCGACAATTTAGCCCTTGAGGTTTGGATTTCGTTACGCTTTTAGTCCCTCCGTCAATTTTTCTATCAAATACTAACAGATTGCTGACATGACTTTAGTTTTTATTAAAAATATATTTTTTTATTAATTTTAAAAAGGGCAAATTGCAAAAACCACTCCTAAAGTATAGTAGTTGTTGCAATTGCCCCTCAAACTTTTAATGGTAAAAATTAAAGCCTCAAACTTACAAAATTGTTAAAATTGGACCCTCAAATTTTTAATGGTAAAAATTAAACCCTTTAACTTTCATTATAATGATAAAACATAACTCTCATGCTCTTAATTTTAAAAACTAAATCCTTTAACTAATATAATTGTTGTTTCAAAAAAAAAAAAAAACTAATATAATTGTAAAAATTGGTATTTTTTCTAAAATTAGAAACAGATCTTGCACTCTAGAAATGACGTCGTCTTCCTCGTCCCTTCTCTCGCGCATTCGTGAAGTGGAAGCACTTCATTGCTGCATGCGCATTAGTGGCAAATCAACCACGAGTATAACAAAACAAGTTATGGGTATTGGAAAATCAGAATGCTGGAAGGGAAAAAAGGGGAAGAAAAAGGAATTGCCAACTGAGCTTACATGTTCCATTTTTGGCCTTCAGCCTCTCGGTCTGCAACCCCTCGTGATCCTCTGACTCTCTCTCCTCTCTCTCTCTCTAAATGACAATGGACCAAATGGGTCTCTCTCTCTACTCAATTACCTAACGCTCTTCAATTTTCAAATTACAATGTGTAAATGCTCAACCAATCCCACTTGGTTTAATTTCTTCTTCGCTCCTCTCATTTGACTCGATCGTCTTCTTCCTCGTCTTTTTCTTCCTCTTTTTTCCCTTCCAGCATTCTGATTCTGCAATACCCATAAGTTGTTTTGCAGCAATGGCGAGAGAAGGGACGAGGAAGACGACGTCATTTCTAGAGTGCAAGATCTGTTTCTAATTTTAGAAAAAATACCAATTTTTACAATTATATTAGTTAAAGGATTTAGTTTTTAAAATTAAGAGCATGAGGGTTATGTTTTACCATTATAATGAAAGTTAAAGGGTTTAATTTTTACCATTAAAAGTTTGAGGGTCCAATTTTAACAATTTTGTAAGTTTGAGGCTTTAATTTTTACCATTAAAAGTTTGAGGGTGCAATTGCAACAACTACTATACTTTAGGGGTGGTTTTTGCAATTTGCCCTTTTTAAAATAATATAATATATTAAATATTTTTTATTATTTTATTATTTTTCTTTTCTTTTTTCTTTTCTTTTCTTCATCCATCTTCTTCTTCTCCACCAATGAAACCCTAATCTAACCATGCAGCCATCATCGTCACCGGCAGCCAGTCGCCATCGCCAGCAACCATTCGTTGGGATTTTTTTCTTTTTTTTTTCTCTTTCTTCTTCTTTCTTTCTTTCTCCCTCCATCTTCTTTTCTCTCACCGTCCCTCTCTTTCTCTCCCTTACTTTCCCTCCCTCTCACCGTAGATCTCGCCAAAAATCGTCCCTCACCATCCCAATTAGGCCCAGATTTCATCTCCGGTGGTTTCTCTGTGCGAGCAGCGCGACAGTGCCAGATCTGATTTTTTTATAAAAAAAAACCAATGAAGACAACGGCGAAGAAGGAGAAACGGATGAGAAGGGGGTTTCCGTGTCTTCACTGGTTTCACCGTCGTCTTGATTGTCAGCAAGAAGAAATGGACGAAGAAGGGGAAGACAGCGGCGAGAAGAAACGGGCAAAGAAGGAGAAGACAGCAGCGAGAAGAAACAGACGAGAGAAAAAAAAAGATGTAAAGAAATGATAAGAAAAGAGAAAATAAAAGAGAAGGGAGTAGAGAAGAAAAATGTCGCCAGTCGCCAGCCGCCGGCAATCGACGGCAACAGTGAGCTTAGAGGTAGTGGTGATGGTGGTTGAGAAGAAGAAGAAGAGGATGATGGTGGTTGAGAGGAAGAACAAGAAAAGAGAGGGAAAATGGGAGGGAAATGAAAATTAAATATATATATATATATATATATATATATATTTAAATTGTTTTAATATTATTTTGTTTTAAAAATTTTATGAAATATTTTTTTTAATAAAAAAATAAGTGACACGTCAACAAACCGTTAAGAGTTAACGGAAAAGTGGATGGAGGGACCAAAATGAAACAAAATCCAAACCTCAGGGACTAAATTGTGGAGTTTGAAAACTCAGGGATCAAAATAAAACCTAACTCAAACCTTAGGGAACAACAATGTAGCACAACTATAATTTATAAATATGGGTTTGGAACAATGAATTTCTCATTCAACTGTTTTGCTTTATACTTCCATCTGATAACATTCAAAATAGAAGAGAAGAAATGCAGGAGAAAACTCTATGCTTTTATATATGGAATAGCAATACAAACAAGCCATATATAAAGGCATTTTCAAAAAAAAAAAAAAAAAACAAGCCATATATAAAGGGCCTGGGAAGAAAAACTCCTACAAAAATTCAATGAAAAATTCTTTTTACCTCACATTCTCTCGAATTTTCTTCTCTAATAGAATGCATGAAAGAAAAACCCTAGCTTGATACAGTCGGGTAAGAAACAGATAAAAGGGAGAAGAAACTTGGGCCTAAATAATACAATAGAAAACAGACTCAGCCCCATAATTAGTGGACTGTCTTAACACCATGCACCATCACAATGACTATCAATTCATATTTGTATCTCACTTTCCATATTATCCTCATTTTCCTAATTTCTCTACAAACAAATTTGGCAAAGAATGACATGAAGGGCATTGAGAGCGAGAGACAAGCACTTCTATCCTTCAAGTATGATCTTGTAGATAGAGATAACATGCTCTCCTCGTGGAAGGAAGAAAATGGTGATTATATTGTTGTAACTGGACAGGTGTTCGATGCAGTAATACTAAGGTCTACGGGACATATTATTAACCTTGATCTTCACACATCATATGATTACAACTATATGTACTTGGAGGATAAGATTGGTTCTTCATTGATTAACTTGTCACACCTCATTTACCTGGACCTTAGTTATATAATTCTTTAGATCAAATCCCAATCTTTAAAGATTTTGGTTCTCTTGTCAACTTAAAATATCTTAGTCTATCTTATAACTCCATGAAGGTTGCATGTCATTCCTCCTCAGTTGGGAGGATACCATTTTTCATTCAAATTTAAACTCCTTTTAAATAACTAATATCTTCAAACAAAGGGATCGCATAGTGCAGTGGATTAGCGCGTTTGACTTCGGATCAAAAGGTCGTGGGTTCGACTCCCACTGTGGTCAAAATTATATATTTTGGATTATCATAAACAAAATTTATAAACTTTGAAATAATTACATTAGGGCCCGTTTGATAACCATTTCGGTTTTTGGTTTTTCTATTTTTGGTTTTTGGTTTTTGGTTTTCTGTTTTTTAAAAACAAAAACCACATATGTTTGATAACTGTTTTTTGTTTTCAGTTTTTTAAAAATTAGAAAGATGAAAAGATATTTTAGAGAGAGAAAAATGTGTAAAGACGTTGAAACAAAAATTTAGAGACACAAATATAAATGTTTTTAAGGCTAAAGAACTAACGATAAATTAGAAAAATAAAGAAAAGTTGTAGCGATAGAAAATTTTGGTGACTTTTTTTTCCAAAAGAAAAATTAGAACATGTTTATTGAGGAGAGAAAATGTATTGACAAGTTTTTAGAAATAGACAAGTTATAGAGAAAAAAAAAGTTTTGAGAGAGAAAATTTTAGAGAGAGAAAAATAAATTTTAGAGAGAGAAAAAAAATAGAGAAAGAAATTTGTTGGAGAGAGAGGTAAAAGAGGAGAAAAATAAGCATTAGAAGAAAAATGAGTTTTTGAAAAACAAAAATCTGTTTTTAAAAACTACTTTTTTTGGCTTTTGAAATTTACTTATAATTTAAAAAACGTTTTTAAAAAACAGAAAACAGAAAACAGAAATGGTTATCATACACCTCTGTTTTTTAAAAATGAAAAACAAAAACAGAAAACAAAAAACGAAATGGCTATCAAACAGGCCCTACATTATTCTATTCCAGGGACCGATGTTATCTTTTGAATATTTTTGTTTTTGTTTTTGTTTTTTTTTTTTTTTTTTAGTTCCAATTATAACTGAAAATTCTTTTTGTTTATTTAAATAATTACAAAAATATATCTATACTATATTAAAAAGTGAGAATGTTGGAAAAATATTTTTGGACACTTTTGTCCCTTCTTTAACTTACTAATTTACAAATATGCCATTTATAATTAATTATAAATAATAAATTTATTAATTAATAATCAATTATCAATAATAAGTGCATAGAATCTCAAAGGTTGGAATGTAAAAGGTTTTTCTACCACTTTAAAGATTTTTTTATATAATTTAATACAAAATGAAATTTTAAATGTTATAGAATTCAAAAAGTTTTGTAACTTCTCACATTCTACTACTATAAAAATGAGTTTTCTTCACCATTTTTCACCAAATCAAGTTTTATTCTTTCTCTATTGTTGTTCTCTCAATGCATTGTTCTCAAAGACTCTTCAATCTTCAAAACATCTCAAGATGTTGGTGTTCAAGTTGCAAGGGAAGCATGAGTCGTCGTATCTATCATAGACTCCAAGCTTTCAAGTTTGTAAATTAACTTTGATGAAATTGATTAAGAGTTTTTTTTTTTTTTTTTTTTTTTTGGAGAATGTTGATTAAGAGTATTTGTGTGTCATTGTCAAGTAAGCAAAATCTATTTGAAGAAATTAGTGTATAATTAAGATCTTGATTTTTTTTTGTTACCGATTATTTTTTATTGTCATTCTATAAGTTAGTGTATTGTTATTTTTATTTAAAATATTTTTTGGAAAAAAAAACTTATTTATCAATTATAAGCTTATGTTTCTTTTATTTTGTCGAGAAAATAATGATGTAATAAAGTGCTTCATAAAATTTTTAATTAATTATAAACAATAAATTAATTAATTATCAATAATAAAAAAAATATCTATCAACAATAATTTGTATGGAATTTGAAGAATCGAAATACAAAAAGTTTTGTCATTTCATTCTCCAAGCAATTAAAAAAAAAAGATATCTATATATTTTTTAATTGATATATTAAAAACAATAAAAATATAACATAAAGTTCATTAAAAAAAGTGGCATGAGATAATGCAATTTAAATACACCCATAGAGAGTGCTCAAAAAAAAAAAAAAAAAAAAATACACCCATAGAGATTAAATAAATAGAATGTGAAAAGCTATAATGTAAAAAGTTTGTCTCCATATAGATAAAGTAATTTTAAAATTAACATTTTTATTTAATCATATTTATTTTTTGGTAAAGTAATTCTAAATTAATTAAAACACATGTTAATTTTGTTAGAATTTTTTTTACTAGAATATAATTTTTTATTCAAAATGAATGATGTTTGGAAAACATTTTTGAACTACTTTGTCCCTGTTTTTTTTTTTCTAAATGTTAACTAATTAGGGAAATGAAGATTGACAAAATGTGTTATTTAAACTTAAATAAATATAAAATGTTTTCACAAGAAACATTTTATTTACAACATTAACTTTACTTTTTCTACCATTGTTGATGGTCGATTTTGGTCAGAGGGAACTCACCTGACCTTCACGTGCCACCAACGGTAAATTTGTAGATGAGGGGGAAGACGTGGCCTGCAAAAGAGAAAACCTGCACACCGGTGTGGTGCTAGCCACACCGCCTCCGATGCTTAAGTCAGAAATCGGAAGGGAGAGCTAAAGAGCGAGAGAAGAGAGTCGAGAATTGAGTTCGGGTCCCCTTCTTCAGTGGCGAAGTGGGGTATAAATACCTGCTCGTGCTCCTAGGGTTTTTAGGAATTCGGAAGCGTTTCGGGACAAACCAGGCAAAACCGGGGCGGCTAGAGGCATCAGGGACCGAGAGGAGGTGACCGAGCTCGGCCCGCGCAAGCGGGCAAGGCCGAGGCCGACCATTTGGGTCGGGCCAAGTTGGCCCGGCCCTTTGGTCGGTTCCTCCTCTGGGTCGGTTTCCCAGCCCTATTTTCGCCCGGACGTCCTCGTCAGCTCCTTGTGCGTCGGGTGGTCCAAAATTGCCCATAACAACCATAATGGAAGATGAGTGCCTTCATTATGTGTTATATTTCTTTGGTTGATTACTAAAAAAGCAAAATTTTCTTTCATTATCTTCTCTAACAAATATTTTTTTTCCTTGAAAAAGATAAAAATGAAGAAAGAAAAGAAAATGAACCATAACCACAAACGATTAAAATAATTCTAATAATTTTTTCACTTCCATCTCTCACCACCACCTCCCTAAAATCTCTCCCACTATCTCCATAAAATCTCTCTCCCTAACTTAAATATAAATGGTTCATTGTTAGAATAATTATCAATAATAAATAATTTATTATAAACCGTGATAAATATATATACTACTAAAAAGAACATGATAAATATACGAAATCTACAAAAGTTAGAATAAAAAAAAATGCTTTCATTTATTTATCAAGAATTTAATGATTTTGGCTAAAAATAATGAATAATAGAATTTCAAAAGTTCAAAATTCCAAAGGATTTTGTAACATTTTCAACATTTACTACTATTTATTTTATAAAAAAAAAAAATCCACAATTTTTCCACCAAGCTTCATTTTTTCTTTATTTTAAATTTTCTTATTGTCAAATTCTCTCTAATATTGAAAGTAATTCTTGAATAACTTAACCAGTTGAGCTATACTCAAGGTGACTACTTTAATTTGAATTTGATAACTTACGATATTCTAACTAGATTCAAATTTTATAAGAAATTTAGCATGTTAATTAAACTTTCTCTTTTTATCACAATAATTCATATATATTATTTTAATTATTTTTTTAAATTATTTATAAAATTATAAATTATGTCATATTATATTAGTAATTAATTTTTTTTTTGACAACATGTGGGGATAGAGGATGTGAACCACAGACCTATTGGTCGTTAATCTATTATTTATATTTTATTCAAAATTATTTTATTAGTTATAAGAAAAAAATGCATAATTTGATATATATAAACGTGCATCGCACGTGGTAAAAAACTAGTATATATATATTTTTCAATCTTCCCCTTCAACTTCAAAAAATACTGTAATTTTTACGTACAGGATTTAGTGGAAGAATTGTTGATAGTATATGTGTGAGTTCAATAAATTATAAAATATAGGACTGGTAAAAAAAATTAGGAATTCAAAAAATATTTTTGTTGAGATTGATGAGTTTTGAGATATTTATTCAGTGGTCAGTTTTGAACATTATTGATGGAGTTTAGTTTTATGTTTGATTGTTGAACTAAAATTAGTGAGTTTTGGTAGATTTTTACATTGTGTTTTTTAGTTAAAAAATCAGTGATGAATGTAGCAGAGTACTTAGTAAAAATTGCAATCTAAATTTAGAGTTCAATTAGATGAATTGAGGACTCTAGAAAAAAGTAAGCATTTACAGTTTGACAAATGGTTTTAGAATAATTATTTTACTCCAATTATTATTGGTTCCACCAAATTTAGGATAAACTAAAATAAGGTAAAAGCTTTAAAGGATCAAAAAGAGGAAAAGAAAAGGCTAAATATTTTTCAAAATTATAAATCATAATTAACATGTTTAAAACTTGTCTGCTACTAAAAATAATAATTTATATTTCCTCTTAACTGACTTTAATGTCTCAAGTAACAATGTAGCTCAACTATAATTTATAAGAGAGTTTGTGTAACAGTCCGTATTTTTCAATACGGTCAAACCTAGTATGTGTACGGTTAATCTTTCAAACCTAACATGTGTATGAATAGGATTTGTACATCCAAAGTCTGTCCTTTTAAACCTACAATAATAATCTTTGAATCTAAATGTTTCTTCTTTACCGAACCCATATATAAGAACTTGAGTTTACAAATGGAAAATCCAAACAGCTTTGAAGAATTTGGTTCAAACTTTGAACTAGATGGGAAAAACAAAATTTCAAGAAAATTCAGAATTTGAAATTTGTAGCCTTATACCAAGACTGAAGAAAGGCTAACAAATGAATTTGATGGCAGTAGAATTGAACCATGAAACTTGTGATTTGGCACTAACGTTACGACTATAAAATCTGCTTTTAGAGTGAGTTTTGTTATGACTTTTATGGAGTGACCAACGAAAAGTGTTTTGCCAAAGCGAGCTTAGCTCACGCGGTAATTGGGATGTACCTTCGACCAAGAGATCAAAGGTTTGAACCCCCATTCCCAAATGTTGATGTATTAAAAAAAAACGAAAAGTGCTTTTACTCGATTAAAATTACTTTCAAAAGGTTTATGATGTTTAAAAAGTAACTTTGTAAACTTTAAGGCCCCGTTTGATGACTATTTGGTTTTTGGTTTTTGGTTTTTGAAAATTAAGCTTATAAGCACTACTTTCACCTACAAGTTCTTTGTTTTTCTAATACCTTCTTTCCTTGTTTTTAAAAACCAAGCCAGTTTTTTAAAACAAAAAAAAAGTAGTTTTCAAAAACTTGTTTTTGTTTTTGGAATTTGGCTACGAATTCAAATGTATCCTTGACAAGGATGAAAACCATGGTAGGAAAATTGGGAGAAAATAAGCCTAATTTTCAAAAACAAAAAACCAAAAACCAAATGGTTATCAAACGGGACCTAAACTATTGAAGTAAGTATTTCAAAAAAGAAAACGGTTAAAGTAAGTATTTCATTACTAGTTGTTTATACTTTGTCATGTATGAGTCTTACCCAGGTTATTATTAAGGTTTAAATCTCATTTTAGTTTCTGAATTTTCAAGTTTGTTTTATTTTAGTCCCTAAACTTTTAAAATATCCATTTTGTTCCTATTAAAACTTTCAAATTTGTTATATTCTAGTCCTTGAACTTTCAAAATATCTATTTTAGTCCCTAAACTTTTAGAAAATAATCATTTTGGTCATTGTTATATATGTTACTTTTATACCTAAAATTTACTTTGCCTAATATTCGTTTCCGACATAACGAAAAAAAAATGTTAACGAACATCTTAGATAAGTAGTTACATCTAATCATATAGTATAACTCTGGTACAAAATTAAAAAATCTTATAAATCAATCCTTTTATTATGTACCAAGTCTTTATTTACTGCTTAATTATTAATTACTTACTCATACGTACAAATGAAAAAAGAAAACTACAAATTATAGGAGGATAAATTTTAGAGAAAAGCGAGAAAAATCGAAATATGTAAAGAGCGACAAAAAAAACGAGAGATATATACACAAAAGGAACAGAGTAAATGAAGACTCGAAGACTTCAAGACTAGTCCAAAGATTGATTGAAGCTTCAATTTCAATAACAAGTTGTAGAGCCCTTGATACAAATTCAACAAGTTGCGAAGTCCACAAGAAGATTAATTTACACGAGAGAGAAATAATCAGAGGATCAAAATTAGAGATTGTACACTCACATTTATATAAAATCAATACAAATACAAATTCTTTTCACATGTTTCATTTCTTTGAAATTGCGTGTGAACACGAATAATTGCAACAGCAAGGGCTGCTTTTTGAAAGAAAAGAGAAAAAAGAAAATCTTATATGATAAATTTTCCATTGCAATAGCAGCATAGAGGCTGCTTTTCAAAAGAAAAGAGAAAAAAGAAAATCTTTTACGACAAATTTTCCATTACAATGGCAACAGCAACGGCTACTTTTCAAACGAAAAAAAAAATAATAATAAGCTTTTATGATAAATTTCTTCCATTATAATATTGAATTACTTTTCAAAAAGAAAGAAAGAAGAAGAGAGAGCGAAAGATGATTTTTTTTTTTTAAAAAAAAAAAAAGTTAAATTTTGCTTTAAAAGGTGAATGGTCTTTTTAGTCCCTCTATTTTAACTTTATTTTATTTATTTATTTATTTTTCTTTTGAAACAAACTTAATTTTAATTTAACTCCTATTTTGTTAAAAGTTTCATGACTTTTGCATATCATTTAATTAAAACTTATAAAATGTCACCGAAAATATAATGTGATGTGAAAGCAGATATAACTCAATGATAATTGACATGTATTCATTTTTCATGAAATAAGTATCAGTTAAAAATTCTTAAACGATATACCTTTAAACTTCTTTTGAAAAAATTCTAATGCAGTTGGATCTCTATAATTGAAGAAATCTTTTAATTTTATCCTGCAATGATCAATAATTCTCCTAGTGTAAATAAAGTATGTTGGGCTAATTGTGTTTTCTTTTTAAAAGATGATAGGTACATTAATTCTTTTTAAAAGAGGTGATAGGTTTAAGTGTTCTTCCTAATTGATATTCTCCAAATATATTTGATATAAAAGTCAACACATGTGATTGAAATATCATTGGTTAAATTACAAATTTGGTCTCTATAATTTGGAGAAAGTTAGAATTTAGTCTCTATAGTTGTAAGAGTTAGAATTGTGTCCCAATGGATAAGAAATGGTTGAAAATTGGCAATTTAATGCAACTTCTTTGGAAATTGGCAACTCGTTTTTTATCCAGGTCAATTACTTAACTCACGTAGTCAGGTAAATACAAAAGACCACCTCAATGACACATGGATAGAGCCAACTATCACGTGCACAATTTGTTTGTGGCTTCTAATAGTAGTTATGAACTATTTGTTATTAGATAACATGAGGTTCCATCTCAAAATCAATTGACAATGAGTGAAGTAACCACAATCTTATAATTTGTGAGTTTCTCCACTTATTTCAATGTGGGATCCTCAACATTTGTGACGTTTGATCAAATCATAGGGACAAAAATTTTAACTTTTAAAATCATTGAAAACTAAATTTTAACCTTATGCAAATCAAAGAAACCAAATTTATAAGGTAACCAATATAATGTTGTTTAATTGCTTTAGAAAATCAAATTGAATTAAAAAAAATAATAAAAAATAAAAATAAAAATAAAAATAAACTTCTGATCTGATTAAAAAGAACAATTTAAAAATATTGGAATTGAGATAATGTACTCTTTTCATTGTAGTACTTTTTATTAAAGGCAATTTAATAGTTTTTTTTTTTTTTTTTTTTTTTGTGAAAGTAGTCTCTCTCTCTCTTTTTTTTTTTTTTTTTTTTTTTTTTTTTTTTTTTTTTGAAACTTAAAAGAGAGAGAGAGAGAGAGAGAGTACTTTAAAAAAAATCAGAAATTGTCCTCTTGACTAACGTTAATGTACGTCAATTACAGTCTGGCTTGAGTATAATTTATAAATAAGGGTTTGGAACAATGATTTCTCATTCAACTGTTTTGCTTTATTTCTTCCATGTTCCATCCACCATCACAATGACTATCAATTCATATTGGTATCTCCGTTTCCTCCATACCCTCACTTTCCTAATTTCTCTCCAAACAAATTTGGCAAAGAATGACATGAAGTGCATAGAGAGCGAGAGACAAGCACTTCTATCCTTCAAGTATGATCTTGTGGATAGAGGTAACATACTCTCTACGTGGAATGAAGAAAATGATGATTGTTGCAACTGGATAGGTGTTCGATGCAGTAATACTACGGGACATATTATTAGCCTGGATCTTCATGGACCACATGGTAACAATCATAGGTTGAAGGGTAAGATTGGTTCTTCATTGATTAAGTTGTCACACCTCATTTACCTAGACCTTAGTACTAATTATTTTGATCAAATCCCACTCTTTGAAAATATTGGTTCTCTTGTCAACTTAAAATATCTCAATCTATCTTATAACCTCTTGGAGGGTGTCATTCCTAATTACCAATTGGGAAATCTTTCAAAATTGTCAACTCTCGACCTCCAAATGAACTCCTTTAGTAATTATGCTCAAGATAGCTTCACATGGGTCTCAAATCTTTCTTCTTTGAAACATCTGTTCTTGAGTGATCTCAATTTTGGTAGTGCCAAAGATTGGGCAAGTGTCATTGGGAAACTTACCTTTCTAAAAAGCTTGTCTTTAGATTATTGCAATCTCCCACAACCCAGGTTATCATCTCATTCAACCACAAATTCCTCTAGAATTCTTTCTAGGTTGAATCTTCGAGGCAATCATCTCAATTCTTCGATTTTTCCATGGTTACTTAACTTTCGTAATAGTCTTGTCTATCTTGATCTTTCATATAACAATTTACGAGGTCTAACCATGGATGATTTTAGAAATATGACTTCTGATCTTGAATTTCTTGGGCTTAGTTCCACCTATGTCGATTTTAGTTCTCCAGCATCCTTTGAAAGTCATTGTAATTTAAAGCAATTGTCTTTATCTGAAAATAATATAGGAGGACTGTTAACTGACTTTTTAAAAAACTTTCCACAATGTGTACTCGACTCATTACAAGATTTAGATCTTGCATCAAACAATCTTTTTGGACCATTGCCGAACTTTGTAATATTTTCATCTTTAAAAGGATTGTATCTCTCTAACAACACACTGAATGGAACCATTCCTCAAAGTATAGGTCAAATGTCCAGTTTGGAATATTTATATCTTGACCAAAACTCATTGAAAGGTGAAATTTATGAAGCTCACTTCTCAAAGCTAACAAATCTACGAAGCTTAAATCTTTCTGAAAACTCTTTGATTTTAAATTTCAAATCTGATTGGGTTCCTCCTTTTCAGTTGGAAGCTATATTCCTAAGATCTTGCAACTTGGGCCCATATTTTCCCAAATGGCTTCAAACCCAAAATTTCTCTTTCCTTGATATTTCAGACACCAAAATTTCAGACATTATTCCTCATTGGTTTTGGAACAATCTATCTCTAGATTTGCAGTTCATGGATCTTTCTGAGAATAAAATGAAGGGAGAAATCCCAAATTTATTAGTGAAATTCATAAATATTCGACCAATGATGATGAATTTAAAGTCAAACGAATTTTTTGGAGAAGTTCCATCATTTCTTTTTCAAGCAGGGATCCTTAATCTTTCAAATAATAAATTTTCCAGCATAGGCTGCTTATGTGATCAGATCGTGGATTCCCCTTTATATGTGTTGGATCTCTCCAACAATCAATTGTCGAGCCAACTTCCTGATTGTTGGGACCATATAACCCACTTGAAAATTCTATATTTGGCCAATAATACTCTTTCTGGAGCCATTCCAAGTTCTATGGGAAGTCTCAATCAACTATACAAATTAAATTTGCGCAACAATCAGTTTTCGGGAGAATTGCCTCATTGGTTCAACTTTACAGATTTGGTAGTATTTGATGTGATGCACAATAATTTATCTGGAATAATACCATCTTGGATTGGGTCTGAATGGCCAAATTTGGTTCATTTGAATTTGAAGGCAAATCAATTTCATGGGATCTTACCTTCAAGTCTATGCAACCTTAGAAATCTTGAAGTATTGGACATTTCATCCAATAATATTACTGGGAGCATACCAATTTGCATCCATAACTTCAGTGGTATGACACGAAGATCATCTTCATCTTCATCTTATGAAGGTGATATCGGAGGTTGGCTTCTTTTTCATAGTTCGCCATGGACACTATTTCGAATTGAGTTGTCTGTCTTTCTTAAGGATGATATGATTTTGACGTGGAAAGGACAACACAGAACCATTCCAGGACCACTACTACAACTCCAAAGGAGTATTGATATGTCTTGCAATCATCTAAATGGAGAAATTCCACCCGAAATTACTGAGCTTGTTGGTTTGATTACTTTAAATCTCTCGAGCAATAATTTAACTGGTCAAATTCCTGAGAAGATGGGCCAGCTTCGTTCATTGGAATCTTTGGATCTATCGAGGAATCACCTTTTTGGCCAAATACCGCCTAGCTTTTCTCAAATATCTGCATTGAGTGTGTTGAACCTATCCTACAATAACCTTTCAGGAAAAATTCCACTTGGAACTCAACTTCAAACTTTCTCAGCTTTTTCTTTTGGAGGCAATCCTTATCTGTGTGGAGCTCCTCTCAACAATTGTTCTAAAGCTGACATTGAAAATCAATACATCAACACAAACCAAGATGAACATATGACACGAGAATGGCTTATTAGCATTTCTCTTGGATTTGTTGTCGGATTTTGGGGAATATTTGGCAGTCTAGTGCTCCATCGAAAATGGAGACATCTGTACTTCAAGTTTTTGAACAAAATGATCAGTAAAGTTGTATGGAGATAGCAAAGACGTAACATAAGAGAATCTTTTATGTAATTGTGGAAGTGAAAATCTAGAATTTTATTTTTATTGGTGAAAAATCTAATAAGTTTGTAGTGGTTGTTGTACCAAATCTTGTGAGGAGATGTCACATTCACTATTAACAGAAGTTCAAGCGGTGGTTTACAATATTTAAGAGAGACTTTGAGTAGTGAGGAACAACTTAATTAACTAAAGAAAAACTCAATTGAACAACTGCTTTCCTACAAGGGTCAATATCGATTGTAAATTAACATTTGATTTATTAATCTTATTCTTTGGATGTGGCCTCGTGGAGTAGTTTGAAAAATCAAAATATGTTACTTTCATCATAATTGTAGTTGTCAAAAATAGAGGGAAAAAAAAACGTGTTTGAAGCTTCTATAAAACATAGCGGTTAAGCCACCAAAGTGGAAAAATAATAGTCAATATGTACCCTTGACCAAGAGGTTAGAGGTTCGAATCCCCCACCCCAAATGTTGATGAACTCAAAAAAAAAAAATTAATAGTCAAAATTTTAATCAACTTCTTAGAGTTTAAGAAGAGAAGACATTTGATCAATGCATCACTTGCATTATATTGTTAGTTGTAGATATATTCTCTAACCTAACTTTTGATCAATGCATCACTTGCATTATTGTTAGTAATAGATATATTCTGATATAAATCTCTTAGTTTGACATAACAAGATATTTTATTTTTATTGTTTGTAATTAATTAATTTTTCATAGATAGTATATAAAGATGAGTTTTTTATTTATATATATTTACCTGATGAGAACACATTTACATATAGGCATGTTTGATGCTGTAGGTAGTTTTTATAAGTACCAGCTAACAAGTATTTATTTGAATAATTGGTAAACAAAAATTTTATTCATATTGTAGGAACTTTTTTTTTTTTTTTTTGAAAATATAATATTGTAGGAACTATAAATCTTCCTTCTTAAAAAAAAAAAATGAAAGACATGTAAAATTCGTCTCAACAAATTATTTGTTTCATCATACCATGAAAGTTATTTTTAACTTTTTACATTTACATTCCTTTGAACTTAATTTATTTACTCATTTTTTATTCAACAAGATAAATTCTCCGAACTTGAATAAAACCACAATATAATAAGATCAAAAGGTACATTTACTTTAAAAGAAATCAAAATAGAAAATTTCTCACCATTTACACCTATACTTAATTGAACAATTCAAAGTTAAATCAACACTCTAAAAGATACACATTCCCAAAACACTAAGACATGACACAACAAAAATCCAATACCATATAGCTTGAACCCAATAATAAATCATGAATTTAAGCAGATATAATAAAGGTCCAACATAACATAAGACAATGTTAACCTAACATCTTAGATAAATAGTTACCTCTAATCATATAGTATAGCTCTAGCACAAAATGAAAAATCTTATAAAGCAATAATTTAATTATGTACAAGTATTTATTTGCTGCTTAATCAATACTTAACTCATACATACAAATGATAAAAAAAATAGATAAATAAATAAAAAACAAACAAACAAATAAACTTTAAATTAGAGGATAAATTTTAGAGAAAAGTGAGAAAAATCGAAAGATGTAAGAGCAACAAAAAAAAAAGCGAGACATACAAAAGGAAGAGGGTAAAGAGAGGTAAAATTTTTTGGGGGAGAGAATTAGGAGAGCTATGAAAAATTGGAGAGAGAAAATAAAAGTTGGAAAAAAAGAGTTACGAAAAAATAGAAAATTGTTTAAAGGAAAATTTTTTTTTTTGGTTTTAAAAATTTACGAACAATTTTTAAATTTCTTTTTGAAAAACTAATGTAAGTATAGTTATTATTATCAAACAACCTTATTTCTTTACGTTAAAAAAAATAAGAAAAAAACAAAACAAAACATGATTTTCAAAAATGGAAAACAAAAACTAAATATAAAAAATAGAAAATTAAATTGATTATAAAAATCACATTCTTTTAAAAATTTAACAATCACATAAATGTTTCTTATTTTATGCATGTGAAATTAAAATTCTTTTCACAAAATATCTTTTTCATATAATGTGAAGATTAAAATACTTTTTGAATTCACTTCCACGGTAAGAATACAAACTTGTTATTAATTTGAACTCATTTTTTACATTTTGTTTTTTCTTATATTTTTCTAAATATGCCCTAGTCAGTAGTCTCAAATACTAAAATTCTCTTTTAGTTTTTGCCCCATCATTTTTTTTCCTCTCTAACTATTCTTTTATCCCTAAAATTTATCCTATATCTTAACTTTTTTTCTCTAAAATTTTTTCTAGCTCTTTTACTTTTCTTTTTACCTCTTACTTTTGAACTATTTTTCTCTAATATTTTTCTCATTTATTAATTTCTTTCTATAACATTTTCTGTTATATTTCTCTAAACATTTTAGAGATAGAAAAATTATTGTGTAGAGAAAATAATTGAGAACGAAATTTAGAGACAAAAAGAGATAAAAAAAAGTGAGAAAACTTTAGAAATTGAAAAAAAAGTTAAGAATGAAATATTTTAGAGAAAAAAAAATTATTTACCCTATATTATTTCTCCGACCTTTTTTTTTCAATCTCTAAAAATGTTTATTTAGAGATAGGGAAAAATTTTAAGATAGAAAAAAGACTAAGGTCTCATCATTTGACAACTATATGACTTTTGGTTTTTGAAAATCATGTTTGTTTTCGTCTTGTTTGACAACCATTTGAATTTTTAGCCAAATTCAAAAGCAAAAACAAGTTTTTGAAGACTACTTAGTTTTCAAAACTTAACTTAATTTTTGAAAACATAGGAATAAGATAAATAACAAAATAAAGAAACTTAGAAACTTATAACTGAAAGTAGCATTTCTAAGTTTAATTTCCAAAAACCAAAAACCAAAAACTAAGGTCCCTTTTGATAACCATTTAGGCCCCATTTGATAACCATTTGAGCCCCATTTGATAACTATTTGGTTTTTTGTTTTTTGTTTTTGAAAATTAAGCTTAAAAACACTACTTCCACTTATAAGTTTCTCTATTTTGTTATCTATCTTCTTCCTATGTTTTCAAAAACCAAGTTATGAAAACTAAAAAGATAATTTTTAAAAACTTGTTTTTGTTTTTGGAATTTTGTTGTGAATTTCAAATGAGTCTTTTTACAAAGATGAAAACCATGGTAAGGAAATTGAGAGAATACAAGCATAATTTTCAAAAACCAAATGGTTATCAAATGGGGCTTTGGTTTTTGAAAATTAAGTTTTTTTTCTTCATTTTTCCTTATAATAATAATGATTTTCATTTTTGTTAAAAGACACATGAATTTCTAGTTAAATTCCAAAAAAAAAAAAACAAGTTTTTGAAAACTACATTTTTTTTTTTTTAGTTTTCAACTTGACATGGTTTTTGAAAAAATGTGAAGAAGGTAGATTTAAAAAAAAAAAAAAAAAAAAAACTTATAGGTGGTAGTGTTAATACGCTTAATTTTCAAAAACCAAAAACCAAAACCAAGTTAGTTATAAAATCGGACATTAGTTTTTAGTTTTTGGATTTTTGAAAAATTATGTTTGTTTTCTTCCTATTTTCTTCCAATGGTTTTTCGTTTTTATCTTTGTTAAGGTATATTTGACGTCTTAGCCAAATTCCAAAAACAAAAACAAGTTTTGAAAACTACGACCCCGTTTGATAAATATTTTGGTTTTTCGTTTTTGAAAATTAAGTTTGTTTTCTCCTAAATTTCTCACCATTATTTTAATCTTTGTCAAGGGCACATTTGAGTCTCTGGCCAAATATTCCAAAAACAAAAACAAGTGTTTGAAAACTACTTTTTTTAGTTTTCAAAACTTGAATTGGTTTTTGAAAACATGGAAAGAAGGCAGAGAACAAAACAAAAGAACTTAGTAGTGGAAGTAATGTTTATAGGCTAAATTTTCAAAAACCAAAAACCAAAAACAAAATATTTATCAAATGGGGCAATACTTTTTTTAGTTTTCAAAACTTGACTTGCTTTTTTAAAACATCGGAAGAAGGTAGATAACAAGGCAAGGAACCTTACAGGTGGAAGTAGTGTTTATAAGTTTAATTTTCAAAAACAAAAAAAACAAAAAATTATCATATGAGACCTAAATGGTTATCAAACAGAACCTAAATTAACAAATTTAATTAATACAAAAAACTTTTAAATAAAACGAAGTTTTATACCTAACATGATTAGTTAAACTAAATTCAAAATTAAGCTAAAATTAGAGAGACTTGTTAGTTTTCGTACGTGAAAGTGAATTTAAAGAGTATTTAATTTGCTTTCACAATGAAAAAGATATTATGTGGAATAATATATCACACTAAAACTTTCAATTTGATCAATCACCCTCCTTAACTTACAAAATAGTTTCAAATTTAGGAGTGGTAGACCAAATTGAAGTTTGAGGGTGTTGTAACTTTTCTTTTTTTTTTTTTCTTTTGAGAACATGTGGGGATGCCAGACGAGCGATGCTCACTGTTGTCATGAGAGTGTTGTAATTATCTCTTATTGTTTAGGTGTGATTTTCGCATATCAACTTGAGTTTAGTTCAACTAACTAAACGTGTTTTTTTTAAGTGGTGTTTGCAATTTTTTTATGCATTCAAATAAAATTTAATTAAAAAAAGGCAAACGACGAGAGAATGGAGATATACCTTAGATAATTCGACTGAAATCTGCAACATTGAGCTAAGCGTGTCCAAACTGATTCTTCTACCAAACTGGAAATAGATCATTTACATTCCTTAAAATTACAAACTACAGAAACAAACAGATCAATTGGAAGCTTAAAAATAACATACCATTCACTAGAATGGCCTTCCTTTTTGGCCAAATTAAATCACAAAGTTGGCTGCAAATTGTTCCTCTTAACAGTACTGCCCCCCATTGCAACTTACTCGCTTACATCTGTGTAAAAGCACGGTTAAACTTTTCAAAGTAGAGCTTTTAAACTAGTCCTGGTCTTATATCAAATAGTGTTTCCATTTCAATTCTATGTCTAATAAGTCCCCGAACTTTTAATAATTATGTATCAAACCGGTCCCTAACATATTCAACATTTTTTACAAATAATAAATCTATTAGACATAAAATTGAATTATGTATCTTGTAGAACATTAAACTTTCAACTTTGTGTCTAATAAGCTTGTAAATGTTTCAAAATATCAATTAGGTCAAAAATCTTACTAGACACAAAATCAAAAGCTCACGAGGAAAATCAATTCAATCAAATTTTTTGAAAGCCGGAAAAAATATAGTAACTTTGGGATTATTCCAACTAAGAATGTCAACCTTATTAAGAGTCCTAATACTCGAATCAAGCTCATTTCTGCAGGGGGCAATCTTGTGTTTGTTGAAAGATGTCCATCTGTCATTATAAAAAACTTTTATTAATTAGAACTTGAAAAACAAGGCGAGTTAAATCAATCAATTTTATTGAAATGGGATTGTTCTAACCAAGGACAATCTTACAAGAATCCTAATACTCCAATTGAGCTCGCTGCTTGCATGGCCCAACCTTGAGCTTATTGAAAGATGTCTACCTATCATTTGTCAACAACTTATATCAATTATTAGAATTTAAAAATAAGGAAAATAGAATCAATCAATTTTATTTAAAAGATAAAAGTATGAAGGTTAATCTTACCAAGGGTTCCTAATTAACAATCCAATTGAGCTTCAATACCTACACGGAACAATCTTGACCATGTTGAATGACATCTACCTACATCATCAACAACTTTTATCAATTAGAACTTAAAAGACAAGAAATATCAAATCAATTGATTTTACTGAAAGATAAATGTATAACATATTTTGGGATTGTTCCAACCAAGAACAAAACCTTATCAAGAGTCCTAATACTCAAAACGAGCTCCCTTTCATGCATAGGACAATTAGGAGCTTCTTGAGAGATGTCTACTGATAACTCTCCAAAAAGGAGTTATTTAGGCCTTATTTCTATAATGATTTGTGTCATTTGTGTCAAATAGGTTTGCTATTAGATGAATATTTTATGTTTTAACCCATTTGGAAGAATGGATGCTTTGAAAGTTATTGTGCAGAATATATTGTTGAGCGACTTGTGGGAGCAAAATCTGTGATCCAGCAAAGCATGGAGCAAAACTGCCACGTAGACAGCTCGTAATCCATTATAATAAAGTGGCGTTAGCTGAATTAATTACGGATCTAAGAAGCTTGGAAAGTCTGCCACGTGTCCAATTTAACCTAATTAGGTTAAACCTCACCTTATAAAAGGAGGAGCTGTCAAAGATACAAGCATTCACGACTGGGAGACCGAATCAATCGGCTGTAGGCCGAATTGACGGCAGAATGGAGATCTAAGAAGACCATTTGCGATTCCACTCAAGAAGACGAAGTTCTTCCATGTTCTTGGTGGTTTGGAGCAGCCGTTTCATCTCCCCAATTACTAAAAGGATTAGTATTTCTTGTGTATTTCATATTATGGATGTGCTTAATGAGATTGTAACGCGTTTTATGTTTTCAATCATGAACTAATTGCTTTGTAGGCATAGGCTAAGAATTATGTGATTGTTATATTTATAAAATCTGAAAATTCTATTTGATTAGGTCATCTTGAGTTATCGTTGTTCTTCAATTTCATTATGTGCCCGCCTAGCTAGCCGGTATGTATAGCTTCTCCTAATTTCAGGAATGATTTAGGAGTTGTGTGGCGATATTTCACGCTAGATCATTGTGTATTGGTGAATGCCAGTGAGTATTAACAATCAAATTAGGTATGAACATAAAATAAAAATAAATATACAAGTGAGAGTAAGAGCAATAATTTGTATGAGTCAATAAGAAAAGATTCCAATGACAAATGCTTTAACCCATAACTCAAGTTAGTTGAGATGGTGAGATATATAAATGAGGTATAGAAGTCATGCAAAGACTTTGACCTTTCTCTCCTTAGTTTATTTCTATGGAATTTCCACATCCATCACTATAACTATTGAAAGCAATCAGTGTCTTTGCAAGAAAACTCCAAAAAAATAATAAATGCCTTTGCAAATATATACAATTATATGCTGTCATAAATTTTATTCTTTAATTTATTTGTTCTAAAATTATTATCTTTTTTTTTTTTCCTAAATACTGGGTAGCAAAAGAAATCATTATTGAATGAGTTTCTTGGCCATCTAACTATTTAGAATCAAATCTCAATTCTTTGAAAGACATCATATGGCTTTTACATGAAATTTGAACCACATTGTGATGACTTAATATTTTCACGCAAAAATATATAAAAACAAAGTTAGAAACTTTATTGGTCTAATTTATTTATAATTTTCAAGTAGGACACAATATCTAAAGGAAGAAACATTCAAACCATATTTTTTTTTTTTTTTTTTTTTTTTGAGAAGAGGAAGAAATCAAATCATGCGAAAACTTTTCTAGTGTCATTAATTTTTGGTTGATTTTTATACTTCAACTTGTAAGTTGGGGTAGATGGTGACAAGTTGAAATTAATTGAATGGACCAAGACATATTCATGTGTAAAGATTTAAGAACTTATATGATAATTAATTTCATCCATTTACTTTCTTTAAAAAAAAAATCCCTTTTTTTATTTTCTAAAAGTTTATAAGATATTTTGTTACTGTCCATTTGAGTATATATTACTTACCTCCTTTTAAGGCTTTAAGGTTGAAGGTTTGATTTTCCATCATATTTGTTGAAATAAAAAGAAAAAAAAAAAGATACGTTTCATTATATCTAAAAAATGTCCCCATTTCATAATAAAATATTTCAAATAAAATATATGGGAAAAAAACAAGTATGTACACGTAAAGAAAATTAAGTCATTTGTCAACTTGACAATATATATCTCAACTGATTAAGATACAAATCTTGACTAAAAGGTTAGATATTCGAATCTCTACACCTCCACATGTTATTGAATTATAAAATTAAAAAAAAAAAAAAATCATGCATCTTCTGTTTGAATGATAATTTCATATCATCATATTTTAAAATGGTCTAGTTTTTCTTTTAAAAAAAGGTCTAGTTTAAAATTAACATCATAGTTTCCAATTTGGTTAATACGTGTATATACATATTATCATAAACAAAAGAAAATTGTACTCAAAAAAAAAAAAAAAGAAAATTAAAACACAATTTAACTGTACATTCACAATTATGTTAATAATTTTATTAAAATACAATTAACTTATATCTATCCAACTTAAGTATCGTTTGTACTAAAAAAAATAACCTTAAGTATCGTTGAACTTGTTAAGACATAAACGTATATTTTCATTAAAAGATTAGAGATTCTAACCTCCAAATACACAAAATAATTGGGCAAAAAACAAAAAAGCGAGTACAAAATAAATGAAATTAAATTAGTTTAAATAATAATTAACCTTGTGTGTTAATATACTAATATAAAATTAAAGATGTTTCTAATCCTTGATTAAATTTAAAAGCACTCTCTTTAACCAGAATAATTAATATTTTAAAAACAATAACAATAGAATTACTATGAATATGATTAAGGTCCCATTTGATAACCGTTTGATCATTTTTCAAGTAGGACACAATATAGGTAAGAAAGAAGGAAATCAAATGATGTGTTGAGACTTTTCTAGTTTTTTTTTTTTTTTTTTGAGTACATCAACATTTGGGGTGGGGGAATCGAACCTCTGACCTCATATGATCGAGGGTACATGCCAATTACCGCTGAGTTAGACTTGATTTTGTTTTTCTAGTGTTGTTTTTAAACTTTTATATTCAAGTACTAAAATTGGGCTAGATAATGACATATATTGCTTTGACAAATAAATGGCGTCCTTCACATTTTGATTTAGAAGGAAATTATTCAAAAGAAAGGCTGGCAATTTTGTGGTGCAAGGAACTTTCTTTCCTAATAATTTTTCTTTTTCTTCTTTAAATATTGCTTTGACAAATTAATTGGCTTCGTCTCCAGAAATTTAATGGTTAAAAATACTTTTAGTTCTATTAATTTTTTAAGTAATGATTTAGTTCTTCAACAAAATATTTAATAAATTTATAAGATTGGTCCTTTACTACTTCTCTAATCCAAAATTTAAATGAAACTTAGGGTGTGTTTGGTTTAACTTTTCAAGTGTTTCATTTTTAAAAAAAATTTAGTGTTTGGCAACCACTAACAATGACTTATTAGAAAATGAGATTGATAAATAAATCATTTTGAGAGAAACACTTGAAACCAACTTTTTTAAAAATAGTCTCTAGTAAACAATAATTTGTATATAAAAACACTTATCAGAAAATGCAACAAAACATATGAGTGTTTAAATTCTAAACATTTTTTATACAAAATGTTTTCTAAAAAATGCATTCTTGAAAAATATTTAAAGTAGAATGTATTCCAAACGAGCCCTTAGATATTTTATAGTGATATTTTTTTTTATAGATAAGGTTGCACTATATTGATATTTTCTTGGTTCAGCTTTTTATCAAACAAAAATAAATTTGAATTCTTAGGTTAAAATTCAAAAAAAAAAAAAAAAAAACTTGAAGATTAGTTTTTTTTTTCCAAAGTTTTGTTAGGATTTTAAAAAAGAATCAAGAAGTTGGTTATAAAACAAACAAACCGTTAACAAACTAGCTTAATTTTTAAAATAGATAATTAAAATTGAAAAATATTATGAAATGCGTGCCCTATAATATATAGAGGGTGGGAGATTCGAAACACAGGACAAATTTTATGTAGTTGAGTTAATAATTCTTAGTTAGATTTAGTTTTTTTTTTTTTAGTTTTAATAACTTGTAGCTGTAGAGATTCAAACCTTTAGTCTATACACATAGTTATGAATATGATCAAGTTGGTATATATATATATATGTATGTATTGTATAAAATTTAAAAAAAAATAAAGTTAGTTACAACCAATTATTTCAAAGGGAATTTTGAAACAACCATCCAACTATAAGGATTGTTACATTCACACACCCATGAATTTTCAATTTGATCAATTACTGGATTGTTCCAATATAGTCCTAAAGATTGCAAAATGCACAAACTACACATGAATTACAAATTTACAAGTATTGTTTCAATAAAACCCTAGCCAACTCTAAGATTTTTGTATTTAAACTAAAATTCTTTACATTAATTTATCAATCTATGATATTAAAATACAAATAATATCTTAGTTAAGATATATCTCTTTGACCAAGAGATTCAAATCTCACACTCTCACATGCTATTGAAGTAAGATAAATAAATAAAGGATCAAAACAGAGGAAAAAAAAGGCCTATATATTGTTTAAAATTTTAAAATATTTTTTTCTTTAGAATAAATCATAAAATGTTTAAAACTTGTCTGATACGCTAAAATAATTTATATTTTCCTCTTGACTGACTTTAATGTCGAATATAACTTATAAATATGGGTTTGGATCAATAATTTCTCATTCATGTCTCGTTGCTTTGTTGCATCCATCCACCATAGCAATGACTATCAATTCATATTTGCATCTTACTTTCCTCCTTATCCTCATTTTCCTTTCTCTGCAGACAATTGCCAAAAATGATATGAATTGTATGGACAGCGAGAGGCAAGCACTTATATCTTTCAAGTATGATCTGGTGGATAGAGGTAACATACTCTCTTCGTGGAATGAAGAAAATGGTGATTGTTGCAATTGGACAGGTATTCGATGCAGTAATACTACGGGACATATTATTAGCCTTGATCTTAATGGGTTAGATCGTTTTATTGATAGATTGGAGGGTAAGATTGGTTCTTCATTGATTAACTTGTCACGCCTCATTTACTTAGATCTTAGTTATAATCATTTTGATCAAATCCCACTCTTTGAAGATATTGGTTCTCTTGTCAACTTAAAATATCTCAACCTATCCAATAACCTTTTGGAGGGTGTCATTCCTCTCCAGTTGGAAAATCTTTCAAAATCGTCGACTTTTGATCTCCAATGCAGTCACATCCTCAATCATACAACTTATAATAGCTCAGCATGTGTACTTGACTCATTAGAATATTTAAACCTTGCATCAAATAAATTTTTTGGACCCTTGCCAAACTTTACAATGCTTCTATCTTTAAAAGCACTGGATCTCTCTGATAATGCACTGAATGGAACCATTCCTGAAAGTATAGGTCAACTATCCAACTTGGAATATCTATATCTTGACGAGAACTCATTGGAAGGGGAAATTTATGAAGCTCACTTCTCAAAGCTAACAAATTTAAGAGCCTTATATCTTTCTGGAAACTCTTTGATATTGAATTTAAAATCAGATTGGATTCCTCCCTTTCAATTAGAATCTATATTTTTGAGATCTTGCAACTCGGGTCCATCTTTTCCTAAATGGCTACAAACCCAAAATTTCTCTTCCCTTGATATTTCAGACAACAAAATTTCAGACATTGTTCCCCATTGGTTTTGGAACAACCTATCTCAAGACGTGTATTTCATGGATCTTTCGAAGAATAAAATCAAGGGAGAAATCCCAAATTTATCATTGAGGTTTAAATTTGGGCCAAATATGATCAATTTGAACTCAAACGAATTTTGGGGACAAGTTCCATCCTTCCTTTTACGAGATGTATGGTTCCTTGATCTTTCAAACAATAAATTTTCCAGTATAGCCTGCTTATGTGAGGTCGTGGATTCCATGTTAAGTGCATTGGATCTCTCCAACAACCAATTATCGAGCCAACTTCCTGATTGTTGGGACCGTATGCCTTTCTTGGAATTTCTATACTTGGCTAACAATTCTTTTTCTGGAGCCATCCCAAATTCTATGGGAAGTCTCAATCAACTATACAAATTAAATTTGAACAAGAATAAGTTTTCGGGAGAATTGCCTCATTGGTTGTTCAACTTTACACATTTGTTAGTATTTGATGTGATGCACAATAATTTATCTGGAATAATACCATCTTGGTTTGGGTCTCAATTGTCAAATTTGGTTCATTTGAATTTGAAGGCAAATCGATTTCATGGGATCTTACCTTCAAGTCTATGCAACCTAAGAAATATCGAAATATTGGACATTTCATCCAATAATATTACTGGGAGCATACCAACCTGCATCCATAACTTCACTGTCTTATCAGGATTACATAGATTACCTCAATCGGCATCTTATAAGGGTGATATAACATATCTGGATACTTTTCAGTCTTTTCCGTGGTCACGTTATCAATGGCCCTCTATCAATCTTAAGGATGATATGTCTTTAGTGTGGAAAGGTCAAGACAAAATCATTACAGGACCACCACTACAGCTCCAGAGGGGTATTGATATGTCTTGCAATCATCTAAACGGAGAAATTCCCTCTGAAATTACTGAGCTCGTTGGTTTAATTACTTTAAATCTCTCGAGCAATAATTTAACTGGTCAAATTCCGGAGAAGATAGGCCAGCTTCATTCATTGGAATCTTTGGATCTATCGAGGAATCACCTTTCTGGCCAAATACCACCTAGCTTTTCTCAAATATGTGCATTGGGTGTGTTGAACCTATCCTACAATAATCTTTCAGGAAAGATTCCACTTGGAACTCAACTTCAAACATTGCCAGCTTCTTCTTTTGGAGGCAATCCTTATCTGT
Organism: Luffa aegyptiaca; assembly: GCA_017139565.1. Taxonomy (NCBI): domain Eukaryota; kingdom Viridiplantae; phylum Streptophyta; class Magnoliopsida; order Cucurbitales; family Cucurbitaceae; genus Luffa; species Luffa aegyptiaca. The sequence goes on along the minus strand of CM029405.1, from coordinate 5,670,778 downwards.
GTGGAGCTCCTCTCAACAATTGTTCTAAAGCTGACATTCAAGATCAATACATCAACACAAACCAAGATGAACCTATGACACGAGAATGGCTTATTAGCATCTCTCTTGGATTTGTCGTCGGTTTTTGGGGAATATTTGGCAGTCTAGTGCTCCATCGAAAATGGAGACATGTGTACTTCAAGTTTTTGAACAAAATCGTTAATAAAGTTACTTGAACATAGCTAAGACAGGTTTGCTTCCTAGCTCTTTCTTATACTTAAGTAAATTTCTTTATTTTTAATAATATATTGATTTATTTTGTTTCATCTAAAATGTGCCTAAAATTCAGTTCATTTTTTTTTTCTTTTAATATATGTAGCTATGGAGGTTGGACAGTTGATGAACAATTACACTTTTCACTAGAATCATATGGAGCCTAATCCTTGGAAAAGTTGGATTGAAGCTTAAGATGAAGTCCAAGACAAGCCTAATCAAAGCCCATTTGATGAATCTCATCAGGAAGTGGCGATGAAGAAATAATATATAGGTATGTATTGCGAATAATCATTAGATGATAAATGGACGTGTGTTAGTGTACTCAAAAAAGAAAAAGTTGTGTATTACTTATTAAAGTTGCAAATAATAATTTTGTGAAAAGTTAAAACAAAAAGGATTGAATACCACTAGATATTTTGGGCCCCTTTTGGATATTTTATTATTAATTTTTTTATTTTTGAAAATTATGTTCGCTTCATCACAATTTCTTTAACCTATTTAAAAACACATTTAAATTATTAGTCAAATTTCAAAAACATAAATAAAATTTTGAAAATTACTCTGTGTTGTTTTCAAAATTTGACATTGATTTTGAAAGTATTTTTAGAAAAGGGATAACAAAGAAAGAAACATATAGGGGAAAGTATTATTTATAAGTTTAATTTAAAAAATAAATATAAAAAACAAAATAGTTATCCAACTAGATCATGAGATAAAATTATTTATATAGTATGCATCTGTATTTGACTATGTATTATATTTTTTGTGATTCTCTCTCTATTACTAACTTGATTTATGAAAAACGTCTACAATAATGAAAGTGAGAGTTTTACCACCGACAAATATGAAGAAAAGACTCACAAATGATATCACCTTAAAAAAAATGTTAAAGTTTAAATCACATTATTAACTTTAATTATTGAGTTATATTATATCTCATCTCAATTTATAATAGGTTTATTTTATTTTTAATCCAATTTTTTTTTTATAAATTAAATGTCCATTCCAAGTAATGAGATAATGTTTGCTCTTATGTTTGGGCTACTAAAGATAGACATACTTACTGTTAGGAAAATGATATGTTATCTTTTTTTTTTCTTTTTTTTTTTACAAAAAGCAATGAAGTTTTAGTTATTCATTTTCTTAAAAAAAAATTCAAAAAAATTAAGCCAATTCAATATTACATTAAAAAAAATTGAATTCATTATTTAATTTAAATTTGAATTTGAGTTTCACTTTTTTTTTTTTTTTTTTTTTTGAAAAATCCTATAAGTTATAATGCTTGTTTATACATGGTGGTAATGGAGCATAGCAATGCATGTTCGTTGGAACAAAAAAATCCATTATACATTCTAATTGTTCATGTTCATCGTGTTGATCTTTATGTAACGTGAGAGAATCTATTATGTAATTCTGAAAGTGTGAAAATCTAGAATTTTATTTTTATTGGTGAAAAGTCTAATAAGTTTGTAATGGTTCTACCAAGTCTTGTTGAGAAGATGTCATCTACTATCAACGGAAGTTCAAGTGGTGGTCTACAACATTAAGAGAGAGTTTGAGTAAGGAACAATTTAGTTAATTAAAAGAAAACTCAATCTGAACTTGATTTAAGAATGAAAATTCTTTTATGCAAACGTATTGATGGTAAATGAACATTTGATTTATTAATCTTTTTCTTTGATTTTGAGATGGAACCCCATGTGACCGAACCACTCTAAATTCTTGTGTTCAATCTTTTTTTTTTTTTTTTTTGAGTACATCAACATTTGGGGTGGGGGATTCAAACATCTGACCTCTTAGTCGAGGTACTTGCCAATTACCGCTGAGCTAAGCTCACTTTGGCTTGTGTTCAATCTTTCTAAACGCATTTGATTCCTCCTTTTCAATTGGAAACTATATTCTTAAGATCTTGAAACTTTGGCTCATATTTTCTTCCCAAAGAGAAATTATGGTGGATGGACTCCTCTAACCCATTAATTTCAAATTTGTCTAAATCTTTTAAATTTATCAATGGTAAGATTTGATGCATTAATTTAATTTTATTATTCCCTAAATGCCCTTATTTAATTTTGATATTCTAATAAATATTGATTTATTTTTTCATAAACGGTTATCAAATTTGGTAACTCTTATTTTATTAATTTATTTTAGTATTATTTTTTTATATTAAACATTTCATTTTTGTTTGTTTTTTTTTTCCTTTACCTTTAGCGATTTCATTTTCGTTTTTCTTTTTTCAATTTTAGTCAAATGCCATTATTTTCAAACTCATTTCTTTTTTTTCAATCGGTAAGGGCAAATACGTAAATAGACTTCTTAAACTCCTTTAATATCCTATTGTGAGCTGACAGAAATGTAAAATTATAACAAAATAGACACTTTTGGAATAAATGGGTTACTATTGGCCCATTTGTGTAGTTACCGCTTTCCCGAGTGGCTTCAAACCCAAAATTTATCTTTCCTTGATATTACAGACACCAAAATTTCAGACGTTATTCCTCATTGGTTTTGGAACAATCTATCTCTAGATTTGCAGTTCATGGATCTTTCTAAGGGAGAAATCCCAAATTTATCAGTGAAGGTCATAAATATTCGACCAATGATGATCAATTTAAAGTCAAACGAAATAAAAGTACCAAAGTCCAAAATGGAACAAACTTAAAAGTCCAAAGACTAAAATGGACATTTTGAAAGTTCAAAAATCAAAAAAGAATCATCTTAAAAATTTAGGAACCAAAATAGGACTTAAAACTATTATTAATCATAAAGTATGTAGTATAAATTGAGTCAAGAAATAACAAAGGATCAATATCGATATTGATATCGAGATTTCAATTTTAATTTACTAATATATCAATAGATATATCAATAAAATCTCCGGATATTTCTGTGTATTTTTTGTTTGCTTGGACACATCAACTCAAGGTGACATTGGGCTAAATAGCAACAAAATTATTGTTGTTCTCCAGTACTGAAATTAGTTGTCAGAGAATTTATTCAGCGTGACACATGAGAGAGAATGTATTTGGTTGTTTTCAAAAGAGCCAGATCAATCACAACAACCTGAAGAAGTTGTTGTACTAGAAGGTATTCGCTTCGCTATTAGTCTGGGTGTGAGCAGTGTCTCTGTGTTGACCTCTTTCTTTGGTCCTGGCCCTTTGGGGATCGGAATAATATGATTCGAGTATTTCTGAGTCTTGTGGGATATTAGAGGTCTTCAGAATTCTTCACGTAAGATAACTTTTTATCACGTAAACCGTCAATTTAATAAGTTTGTTCACGAATTGGCCCCTTCTAGGAAGGAGTGGATGTCAATTATTCAAGTGGATAACCCGGATGATGCACAAGGAGCGCTCTCTTTTTGTAGTTTTATGTTTCTTTTTGTCAAAAAAATAAATAAATGTAATTTTTCTTTATGACGATTGTTCATTTTTTAAATGTGTCCACATATATATATATATATATATATATTTATTGAATCTCTTAAGTTTAGCATAACAAGATATTTTATTGCTTGTAATTAATTAATTTTTCATAGATAGTATATAAAGATGAGTTTTAACAAGTTTTTATTTCAAAAAAAAAAAGTTTATGTTTGATTGATTGGTAAACAAAAAAAAATTGATTGAAAATATCATATTGTAGTAACCATAAATCTTCCTTCTTAAAAAAAACAATGAATTGAAAGACAGGTAAAATTACTCATTTTTTTATTCAACAAGATAAATTCTCCCAACTTAAATAAAACCACCATATAATAAGATCAAAAGGTACATTTACTTTAAAAGAAATCAAAATAGAAAATTTCTCACTATTTACACCAATACTTAATTGAACAATTCACAGTTAAATCAACACTCTAAAAGATAGACATTCCAAAAACACTAAGACATGACATGACACTACAAAAATCCAACACCATATAGCTTGAACCCAATAATAAATCATGAATCATGAATTTGAGCATATATAATGGTCCAACATAACAAAAGACAATGTTAACGAATATCTTAGATATCTAATAATATAGTATAGCTCTAGCACAAAAAAAAAAAAAAAAAAAAAAACCTTGTTTTTCAAAAATGGAAAAAAGAAAGGGGCAGTTGCAAGAATAGCAAAAAATAATATGGAATTTGCAACCATGTCATCAGTTTTTTAATGTTGCAAATATAGCAAAAAAACGTGGGCCCGCCTAAGCATTAAAGTTGAAAAGTCAAAAAAACCCCTAAAACACGCTGGAATTTTAAAAAGTATATCAATGGTGTTATTGATATACTGTATATCAGGTACATCATTCATTTATTTAGTGTTCTGATATACTAGATATTGGGTATATCAATCAACTGATATACTAAATATAAAGTATATCAGATGTATATTTTATGAATATAATATACTTCATTTATGAAGTATACACATGAGCTTTTTTTAGATATCTTTGATATACTTCATCAATAAAGAATTAGAAATATTAGTTTTATTTGGACACAATATGTGTGGTAGGGGATTTAAACCTCTAACGTCTTGGTTGAATGTGTATATCTTATGCTAGTTGAGTTATGCTCATGTTTGGCAAATATGTCATCAATATATTATACATCATCTTAATAATATACTACCGATACACTAATGATATACTTTAAATTACATTTTTAGTGACTACTAATACACTAATGATATACTTAAAATTGCATCTTATTGATATACTTATAACAAATTTTGCATTCCATGACCTTCATAATACACCAAAAATTAAAAATATATATCAGTGGTTTTTTTCTTAATAACAAGTCTATCATTGATGTATTTAGCTACTCCTAATCAGGTATATCAATGTTATTAATTATTTTAGTATAAAAAAATGAGGTAAGTTAAAAAAAACAAAAAACGAATGAGGTATATCAATGGTATATCAACATTCATAACAGGACATTTCATTTTAAAATATGTAAATAACACAACATAATTCAATAAAGAGAAAAGAAATCATAACAAATATAAGTAAAGAAAGTAACATATTAAGTATATCATTGATATATCAACATTTAATCAAGTATATCAAATGTTATGCTTATCCTATCAAGTATATATTAGGTATATCATTGTATTCATTCAAGTATATCAAATTTGGTATATTAGTTCACTGATATACATTATATTTCGTATATCAGTAAATATAAAGTATATCAGATATACTACTAATATACCTGTTGATATACCAACAAGGGTAAAACTGGAATAATAAAAAAAACGGAAATCAGATTTTTAAAATTTTGCTATGTTTGCAAACCTAAAAAATCATAGCTAGATTTGCAAATATCCTAATATTTTTTGCTACCCATTGCAATTTCCCAAAAAGAAACTAAATATCAAAAATAGAAAAATAAATTGATTATAAAAAGCACATTCTTTTAACAATCACATAAATGTTTCTTATTTTATATATGTGAAATTAAAATTCTTTTCACAAAATCTTTTTCATATAATGTGAAGATTAAAATGCTTATTGAATTCACTTCCACGGTAAGAATATGAAACTTGTTATTAATTTGAGCTTAAATTTAACTGGTGTTTACTATGTCATTTTCTACATTTTGTTTTTTCTTAAATTTATCTAAATAGGCCCTAGTCAGTAGTCTCAAATACTAAAATTCTCACTTCTCAAAAAAAAAAAAAAAAAAAAAAAAAAAAAAAAAAAAAAAAAATCTCTTTTAGTTTTTGTCCCATCATTTTTTTCCTCTCTAACTATTCTTTAATCCCTAAAATTTATCTTATATCGTAAACTTTTTTCTCTAAAAAATTTTCTAGCTTTTTTACTTTTCATTTTTCCTCTCACTTTTGAACTATTTTTCTCTAATATTTTTCTCATTTATTAATTTCTCTTCTATAACATTTTTTGTTATATTTCTCTCAACATTTCAAAGATAGAAAAATTATTATGTAGAGAAAATAATTGGGAACAAAATTTAGAGACAAAAAGGGGGAAAACTTTAGAAATTGAAAAAGTTAAGAACGAAATATTTCAGAGAAAAAAAATTGTTTACCTATATTTCTCCGACCTTTTTTTTTTCATCTCTAAAAATGCTTATCTAGAGATAGGGAAAAAAATTAAGATAGAAAAAAGACTAAGGTCTTTGGTTTTTGAAAATTATTTTTGTTTTCATCTTACTTGATAACCGTTTGGCTTTTGAAAATTATGCTTGTATTCTCTCAATTTCCTTACCATGGTTTTCATCTTTGTAAAAGACTCATAAGAATTCACATTTGAATTCACAGCAAAATTCCAAAAACAAAAACAAGTTTTAAAAACTACCTTTTTTAGTTTTCAAAATTTAACTTGGTTTTTGAAAACATGGGAAGAAGATAGATAACAAAATAAAGAAACTTATAAGTGGAAGTAGTGCTTCTAAGCTTAATTTTCAAAAACCAAAAACCAAGATCCCTTTTGATAACCATTTAAGCCCCATTTGATAACCATTTGAGCCGCATTTGATAACTATTTGGTTTTTTGTTTTTTTGTTTCTGAAAATTAAGTTTAAAAACACTACTTCCACTTATAAGTTTCTTTATTTTGTTATCTATCTTCTTCCTATATTTTCAAAAACCAAGTTAAATTTTGAAAACTAAAATATGTAGTTTTTAAAAACTTGTTTTTGTTTTTGGAATTTTGCTGTGAATTCAAATTAGTCTTTTACAAAGATGAAAACCATGGTAAGGAAATTGAGAGAATACAAGCATAATTTTCAAAAACCAAATGGTTATCAAATGGGGCTTTGGTTTTTGAAAATTAAGCTTGTTTTCTTCATTTTTCCTTATAATGATAAAAATTTTCATCTTTGTTAAAAGACACATTTGAATTTCTAGTTAAATTCCAAAAACAAAAACAAGTTTTTGAAAACTACATTTTTTTAGTTTTCAAAACTTGACATGGCTTTTGAAAACATGGAAAGAAAGTAGATAACAAAAAAAAAAAAAAAAAAACTTATAGGTGGTAGTGTTAATACGCTTAATTTTCAAAAATCAAAAACCAAAAGCCAAGTTAGTTATAAAATTGGACATTAGTTTTTAGTTTTTAGATTTTTGAAAATTTTGTTTGTTTTCTTCCCATGGTTTTCGTTTTCATCTTTGTTAAGGTACATTTGACGTCTTAGCCAAATTCCAAAAACAAAAACAAGTTTTGAAAACTACGACCTCGTTTGATAAATATTTTGGTTTTTGGTTTTTGAAAATTAAGTTTGTTTTCTCCCAAATTTCTCACCATTATTTTCATCTTTGTCAAGGGCACATTTGAGTCCCTGGCCAAATATTCCAAAAACAAAAACAAGTTTTTGAAAACTACTTTTAGTTTTCAAAACTTGAATTGGTTTTTGAAAACATGGAAAGAAAGCAGAGAACAAAACAAAGAAACTTATTAGTGGAAGTAGTGTTTATAGGCTAAATTTTCAAAAACCAAAAACCAAAAGCAAAATTATTATCAAACGGGGCCATATTTTTTTTAGTTTTCAAAACTTGACTTGCTTTTTGAAAACATAGGAAGATTGCTTTTTGAAAACATAGGAAGAAGGTAGATAACAAAGGCAAGGAACCTTACCGGTGGAAGTAGTGTTTATAAGTTTAATTTTCAAAACTAAAAACCAAAAATTATCATATGAGACTTAAATGGTTATCAAACATAACCTAAATTAACAAATTTAATGAATACAAAAAACTTTTAAATAAAAAAAAAGTTTTATACCTAACATGATTAGTTAAACTATATTCAAAATTAAGCTAAATTAGAGAGACTTGTTAGTTTTCATACGTGAAAGTGAATTCAAAGAGTATTTAATTTGCTTCCACAATGAAAAAGATATTATGTGGAATAATATATCACACTAAAACTTTCAATTTGATCAATCACCCTCCTTAACTTACAAAATTGTTGTCAATTTAGGAGCAGTGGATCAAATTGAAGTTTGAGGGTGTTGTAACTTTTTTTTTTCTTTTGAAAACATGTCGGGATGTCAGTTGAACGATGCTCATGTTGTCTTGAGGGTGTTGTAATTATCTCTTATTGTTTAGGTGTGATTTTTGCATATCAACTTTAGTTTAGTTCAACTAACTAAACGTTTTTTTTAGTGGTGTTCGCAATTTTTTTATGCATTAAAATAAAATTTTTTAAAAAAAGGGCAAACGACGAGAGAATGGAGAGATATACCTTAAGATAATTCGACTGAAATCTGCAACATTGAGCTAAGCGTGTCCATCAAACTGATTCTTCTACCAAACTGCAAATTTTATAACGAAATAGATCATTTACATCCTTAAACTTACAAACTACAGAAACAAACAGATCAATTGGAAGCTTAAAAATAATTTTTAAAGTTTAGGGACCAAAATAGGATTTAAACCATTATTAGATAAAAGTATGAAGGTTAATCTTACCAAGAGTCCCTGACAATCCAATTGAGCTTCAATACCTACACAGGACAAATCTTGACCATGTTGAAAGACATCTACCTACATCATCAACGACTTTTATCAATTAGAACTTAAAAGATAAAAAATATCAAATCAATTGATTTTACTGAAAGATAAATGTATAACATACTTTGGGATTGTTCCAACCAAGAACAACCTTATCAAGAGTCCTAATACTCAAAACGAGCTCCCTTTCATGCATAGGACAACCAGGAGCTTCTTGAGAGATGTCTACCTATTATTGTCAACGACTTTCATTATTTATTGTTTAGAACTTAAAAGATTAGGCAAATGAAATCAATCAATTTTATTCAAACAAGTAAACTATATAATATACCTTAAGATTGTTCCAAATAAGAAGGTCAACATTACAAGAATCTCAATACTCCAATTGTGCTCGAATGTCGGCATGGAACAATCTTGAGCTTATTCAAAGGTGTCTACTTGTGTCAAAAACTTTAATGAATTAGAATATAGAAAAGACAAGGAAAATTAAATCATATACTTTGGGATTGTTTCAACTAAGAAGGTCAATCTTTCGAGAGTCCTAATACTCCAAATTGCACTCCAATATACCTGCAAGGGACAATCTTGACTTATTGAAAGATGTGTATCTATTATAGTCAGACAACTTTTATCAATTAAAACTTAAAATCTAAGGAAAATAAAATCAATCATACTTATTGAAAACTGAAAAAGATATAACATACTTTTGGAGTGTTCCAACTAAGAAGGTCAAGCTTATTAATAGTGCTAGCACTCTAATTGAGCTCCAATGCCTTCAAGGGACAATCTCGAGTTTGTTGAAAGATGTTTACCTGTCAATGTCAACAACTTTTTTTATTATTCATTACTTACAACTTAAAAGATTAGGCAAATAAAATCAATCAATTTTATTGAAACGTGTAAACTATATAATATACTTTAAGAGTGTTCAATTAAGAATGTCAATATGACAACAACAATCTTAATACACCAGTCGTGCTTCAATGCCTACATGGTACAATCTTGAACTTATTCAAAGATTTTGTTAGACGTCCAATAAAGTATACATACAGTAGGAGGGGTAAGAAAGGAATGTAGCCTGCTGTGGGGTGGGAACCAATAGGATCATGCCTCTATGGTGCGATCCCGAGAGTGTGGGCTATACTTTTGTATGGGTTGTGGGAGTGAGTTTTTGGTACACAATGTCCGACCATACAAATATGCTCATGAGCAAAAGTCTGAGATTGAGAAGTTGAATAATGAAATGCTAGCTTCAAGTATCATATGGCCTAACAATAGTCCATTTTCGAGTTTGGTGTTGTTGGTCAAGAAAAAGGCGGGAGGGCAACATTTTTGTGTTGATTACAGGGATCTGATTCAGGATATGGTACTAGATAAATTTATGATACCAATGGTTGAGGAACTGTTAGACGAACTCCATGGTTCGTGAATCTATTCAAAGCTAGACTTAAAAGGGTATCATCAGATAAGAATGCTGGAGAGCGACATCCTCAAAACAGCTTTTTGTACACACAATGGTTATTACGAATTTATGGTGATGCTCTTAGGCCTCACGAATGGATCAGCCACTTTTAAATCATTGATGAATTAGGTATCTCGACCATTCCTTTGTTGTTTCATCCTTGTTTTCTTTGACGACATTTTGGTTTATAATCCAGACATCAAGACACACTTAGTCCACATGGGGATGGTTTTCAACGTCTTGAGAGGTCGTACTTTATTTGCAAATTGAAATAAACGTGTTTTAGCAAAGGAACAAGTAGCCTACTTGGGACGTTTGATTAATGCAAAAGGGGTGGATGCAGATGGAGAAAAAATCAAGGCAATGTAAAATTGGCATACACGTCGAAATATTAAGGAACTCGGGAGATTCTTGGGGCTAATCGGTTATTACCGCCATTTTGTTTTAAACTCTGGTGACACCACTGACCCAATTGCTCAAGAAGGATGTGTTTCAATGGTTGGAAGAGGCTACGAGGGCTTTTGAAGCATTGAAGCAAGCAATGGTTACCTTACTTATGTTGGCACTCCCTAATTTTTCGCTACCTTTTGTGATTGAAACAGACGCGTCAAGTGCAGGGGTAGGGCGGTCTTCACTCAAAAACAACAACCTGTAGCTGAAAAGTCTTGACTCAAAAACAACAACCCATAGCGTTTTTCAGCTTGCCACTATCCAACTGAGCACGAGACAAGTCTATATATGAAAAGGAACTGATGGAGATTGTGTAAGCAACAAAAATGGCGGCATTATTTACTCAGAAAGGAGTTCGTAGTTTTAACCGACCAACGGGCATTGTCCCATCTACTTGAACAAGGGGAGATCTAGCCCGAATGTTAAAAGTGGCTCAATAAACTTTTTGGTTATGACTTTAAAATTAAATACAACCCTGGACTCTTGAATAAAACGATTGATGCGTTGTCTCGCCATGAAGTCAAATTGGCAAATACATATGTCCCTAGGATCATAGATATTGAGATTGTTCATCAACAAGAAGTGGATCAGGACGACATGCTAAAGAAGATCATTAAGAAGTGCAACTTGACCCATTGTTTCACCCAAAATATTCTCTCCATCCAGGTCGTCTTTTGTACAAGGGCATAATGGTGTCATCTAGTAAGTCGTCATCCTTGATACCATCCATTCTGCATACATATTATGACTCGGTGGTGGGAGGTCACTCGGCTTTCCTCAGAACCTATAAATGACTCATAGGGGAATTGTTTTGGAGAAATATGAAAACTGATGTGAAGGCAAATGTAGAGAAATGCTCGATGTGTCAACGGAACAAGGCCATTTTAGTTTCACCGACGGGTCTTCTCCAACCTCTTCCAATTTCCGATCGAATATGGGAAGATATCTCTATGGACTTCATTGAGGGTCTACCTAAGTCTAAGGGATTTGATTCAATACTAGTGGTAGTCGATTGACTCAGTAAGTATAGACATTTCATACACTTAAGCATCATTTTTCTGTGAAATATTCATCAAAGACGTGGTTAGACTTTATGGATTCCCCAAGTCCATAGTTTCCAACAAAGACAATCTTTGTTCGCAACTTTTGGAGTGAGTTGATCAAGCTATAGGGGACTCAATTGAAAAAGAGTATGACCTTCCATCCTCAAATTGACAACCAAACAGAAATTATCAACAAGTGTGTTAGAGAATTACTTGCGTTGTTTTTCTGGCAAACAGCCAAAAAAGTGAGAATGGTTATTGTGCAAGGAAGGGTAAAAAGGTAATTATAGAGAAGGAAGGGGAAGTCAGCTACTGTGGGGACCATCAGAAGAAGGGGATCGTGCAGGAACAGATAGCAGATTGCTTGTGGAGGGGTTGCTTTTTTAGGGGAAAGTGAGGAGAATACTGGAGTTTTGGACATAGTGTATTGGAGAGTTTACCCAACTCTCTCAAAATAGTTGGGATGTTCGATTTTCTCTTCTTGTTATTGTTCAATATTGAAGCTATGGTATAAAATATAATATTTCTTCTTGTTATTCATTGAGTGAGGAAGAAGAGCTTTATAAAAAGAGACTCTCACTCAAATAAGCAGAAAATCTGCTGTCAATCTAAACCTATATGGAAAAGAAAAATACAGCTATAAACATATACAAGGAAATAGCTATCAACACACCTAAGGAAACAATCTCAAAAAATAAAGCCCTAATTTACAGCTTGAATTTCTACAAGTATTCTTGTCTTAACAATAACTTTTATCAATTATTAGACCATAAAAAACAAGGAAAATATAATCGATTAATTTTAATGAAGAAAAAGTATAACATACTTTTGGTTTGATCCAACTAAGAATGTCTCCTAACACTCCACTGGAGCTCCAATGCATATATGGAACAATCTTGAGCTTGTTGAAAGATGTCTACCTATCATTGTCAACAACTTTTATCAATTAGAACTTAAAAAGAAAAGGAAAAATCAAGTCAACAATTTTATAGAATGATGTAAAATGTATAAATAATTTGGCATTGTTCCAACCATGAAGATCAATCTTACCAGAGTCTTAATACTCCAATTGAGCTCTCATTCTTGCATGAGACAATCTTGAGCTTGCTGAAAGAAACAACTTTTATCAATTATTAGATCTTAAATGTAAAACGTATAATGTACTTTGGTATTGTTCCAACTAAGAAGGTCAATCTTACCAAAGTCCCCTAATACACCAATTGAGCTCCAATGCAGCCTACATGGACCAATCTTAAGCTTATTTACAGATGTCCACCTATCATTGTTAGCAACTTTTATCAATCATTACAACTTAAAAAACAAGGAAAATAGAATCAGTTAATGTAATTGAAAGATAAAAATAAAACATACTTTAAGAATGCGCCAACTAAGATGGTCAGATTTATCAAGAGTCCTTAACAATCGAAACGAGCTCCAATATCTACATGGGACAATCTTCAGCTTGTTGAAAGATGTCTACATGTCATTATCAACAACTTCTATCAATTACAACTCCAAAGACAAAGGCGAATCAAATCAATCTATTTTATTGAGAGATAAAAGTATAACATACTTTGGGATTGTTCAAAGGTCAACCTTACCAAGAAAGCTAATACTCTAATCGAGCTCTCATTTCTACATGGACAATCTTGAACTTGTTGAAAGATGCCTATCTATTAAAGTTAGCAACTTTCATCAATTAGAATTTAAAAGACGAGGAAAATCAAATCATGTACTTTGAGATTGTTCCAACTAACAAAGTCAATCTTACCAGAGTCCAAATACACCAAATCGAGCTTCAATACCTATATATAGAACAATCTCGAACTTATTGAAAGATGTCATCTATTATAGTCAGCAACATTTATCAATTAGTACTTAAAAAGACAAAAAAAAAATCAAATTGATCAATTTTATTGAAAGTTGGAAAAAATATAATATACCTCAGGATTGTTCCAACAAAAAGAAATCTTATTAAGAGTCCTAACCCTCCAATCGAGCTCCAACGCATGCATAGGACAATCTTGAGCTTGGTGAACTTTTATCAATTAGAACTTAAATGAAAAGGAAAATATAATCAATCAATTTTACCGAACAAAAAAATATAGCATACTTCGGGATTGTTCCAACTAAGAAAGATAACTTTATCAAGAGTCATAACACTCCAGTTGAGCTTGCATTCCTATATGGGAAAATCTTGAGCTTGCTGATAGATGCCTACATGTCATTTCAACAACTTTTATCAATTAGAACTTAAAAGAAAAGGCAAATCAAATTGAAATTTAATTGACAGATGTAAAATGTATATATACTTTGGTGTTGTTAAAACTAAGAAAGTCAACTTTATCAAGAGTCCTAACACTCCAGTTGAGCTCACATCCCTGTATGGAAAAATCTTGAACTCATTGATAGATGACTACCTGACATTGTCAACAACTTTTATCAATTAGAGCTTAAATAAAAAGCAAATCAAATCCATCAATCTTATTAACCGAAACAAGTAGAACATACTTCGGTATTGTTCCAACTAAGAAGGCCAATTTTATTTAGGGTCCTAACACTCCAACAAAGCTCCAATGCCTGCATGGGACAAACCCGAGCTCTCATTCCTACATGGGACGATCTTCAACTTGTAGAAAAATGTCTACCTGACATTGTCAACAACTTTTCTCAATTAGAACTAAAAAGGCAAGGCAAATCAAATCAATCAAATTTATTGAAACATGTAAATTATATATTATACCTTCGAATTGTTCCAACTAAAAGGGTCCTAATACTCCAATTGTGCTTTAATACTTGCATGGGACGACCTTGCACTTATTCAAAGATGGATTTTATCAATTAGAAATTAAAAGACGAGGCAAATCAAGTAAATCAATTTCATTGAAAGATGAAAAATGTATAAATACTTTGGTAGTGTTCCAACAATAGAGATCAATCTTACAAGAGTCCTACTACTTCAATTGAGTTATCATCCTAGCATGAGACAATTTTGAGCTTGTTAAAAGATATCTACCTGTCAATGTCAACAATTTTTATCAATTAGAACTAAAAGGACAGGCAAATTGATCTAATCAATTTTATTGAAAGATGTAAAACGCATAACGTACTTTGGTATTGTTCCAACTAATAAGGTCAATCTTACCACAGTCCTGATACTTCAATTGAGCTCGAATGCCTGCATGGGACAATCTTGAGCTTATTTGAAAGTTTGACTACATATCATTTTCAACAACTTTTATCAATTATTAGAACTTGGAAAACAAAGAAAATAGAATCAATTAATTTTAATAAAATACAAAAGTATAACATACTGTGGAGTTGCAGGACAACTAAGAAGGTCAATCTTATTTAGAATCCTAAAACTCCCATGAAACTCCAATGCTTGCCTAGGACAATCTCAAGCTTATTGAAAGATGCTACCTATCATTGTCAACAACTTTAATCAATGTCAATACTTATACCATAGAGATATGAATATTGCATTCACTTATGACTTGTATGTTGTTGTAGAAATTGCACGCCAACAAATAACTATTAGGAGGAAGAAAATATTTAACCTTAATGTAATTCGCTGCCCTCCATTAAAGAGATTGTGAGCCTTGGATTCGTTCACCTGATGAAAAATTGAAACCTCGTGAACATTTTAATATAGACAACTAGAAAAGCAAAAGCGGCAAGAAAATATTATGCAAAAAATAAGAAAAAAGGACGAAAAAGATAATAATCTCAAACAATTCTTTTTATTCCATTTAGTATACAAAATGAAACAATTAGTTCAGTACCTTCAGTAAGGATGAGACAGATCCATAAATATCATTTTTCCTCATTTCTCCCACAAGAATATCCTCGATAACAAGATGATGCAATATGCGGGAAGCTTCACTTTTCAAGAGATGTTTTCCAGCACCATGCAGACTCAACTTTTTATGTCTATGCTTTTTTACCTAATTTTGTCAATAAAAGGCAATTAGAATAAACACCTAACTTGGAAAGCTAGCAGACAAATCAAAAGTTTGGAATTGGGGAGCTACGAGCTTTGGTTAATATCAGCCCAATAAAGAGTATTAACTTAGACAATACCAGCCCAATAAAGCAATATTCAATTAATTACCTGATGGTAGCCTTCAATCGACTTTGGAAGAGAATGGTGAATGACAAAACAAACTTCTGGCTTGTTGATACCTGAAATATCTAAATAAGTGCATAGTTCTTAATAAATCAATAAATTGACAAGCAATAATCAGCTATACCCATTCCAAAAGCCACTGCTGAATGAAGGAGTGTTGGGCAGGATCCATGCTACCATGATAAAAGGCTGCTTTATGTCCACATTCCTGAAAATTAATTTATTGAATTAGGACATACATTTTAATCACCACTGTCAACTTCAACAGCACATAACAACAATGCTCTTTGTCGAAGCGAAGCTGAGAATCTAGATCATTTTTGTGGCTATGTCCTTTTACTACCAGAGTGTAGAGGTGTCTTTGACAAGGTTTCAATTTAGCCTGTGTAGAAGTCATGTATTCATGAGATGCTGGAGAAGGTTTCATTGAAGTTTTATGGTTTATTTGGCTGAAAAGGACTAGGAAAATGTTTTCAGGAAGAGAGTTTGAAGGAACATGTTTGAGATTCGATGTATTAACACTTTCCCTTGGGCTTCTTAAATCAAATTCATTTTGTAACTTATTCTATATTAGTTCACCTTCATTGTAGGATGTTTCTCTTTTGTGAATGCTTGTATTTATCTTTGTAATTTCTAAATTTTAATTTTATCAATGAAAAATTTTGTTTCCATTAGGAAAAATAAAGTTTGGAATTGCGGAGACAGGAGCTTTGGTTCTAGATATTCAGACTCTTGGTTTTTTTTTAAATCAAAGTACTCATGTTGACTTTTAGATTTTTATCCTTAACAAAGTTCCAAACAGCGATTGCCTTCCTAAAAAGTCCCCTTCTGCACATTGTAATTGCTACCAACCAACCATCCGGTTGTAGATATTCCAGGTATACAAGAAGACTGAGGAAACCAACCTGTAAACTTTCAGCAACCTTTTCACAGTCCATTCTTGAAAGGCAGTAAACAATCCCACATTCATCAAAGTGGTTTTCTTTGATGAACTTATCGATATCATCCACACATTTCTTAGGCTTTGAAATCACAGAGTACCTGAAACTGCAAGAGCAGTGATCAGAGTAGATAGCATGAAAGTATCCGTGTATTGGCTCCTACAGAAAATGCAGGATTTTTCTTCAAATATTTCACAGAGAAGAGGTAAACAGGATTTTACTAATTGGGAGGAATATAGTTAAGCAACAAACATGGTTTTTAACAAGAAACAAACTTTTATTGATAGATTAGAAAGGAAGAAAAAGATTCAAGTATCCAATCTCCAAAAGGGAGAGAAAAGAGAGCAAAACAATCAAAAAAAAAACAATAAAGCGCCTACTAGAGGAATAAACCTCATACAAACACATTTTCAAAAAAACCTGATACAGACACAGATAACTAGATAAGCAACCAAAACAAGAAAAAGGATTTTCTTCTTAAGCTAAAAAATCAGTTTCAGTTTCTTTACTACCCTCAATCATAATTACGAAAGCTTTGACCAGAAAAGAAGCCTTACTACCAGCTACATCAAATACCATCCCTCCCCAAACTCTCACTATACCCCTCAGGCAAGAACACCAACACCAAAACAGAACCTGACAATTTGATACTTATCATTATTATTTTAAAGACTAGTTATTATAATTCTCCAAGATACCACGATTGTTGATGATTGCATACCACTACCATCACTTCATTTCTTAAAGGAATTTGACTTGGGTCTTATTTTTTCTCTATTTTTCTTCATTTATTAAATTTATTTTTTTAAAAGAGAAGGCATCCTCTCACTGCATATGAGCCACACACCTAAAAAAGGATGTCTCTAAGGCGTATTTAGTTTCTGTCTGCTGCTCAGTGATTAACATGGTGCTGTGTTTTTCTTTTACTTTTTTTTTTTTTGGGGTGTGTGTGTGTGTGTGTTGGGGGGGGGCAGCAATAGTTTTGTTGGGCATCAAATTAGAAAATTAATGCTGCTCTTTCACTTGTGAGCCATTCATATAATTTTTCCTTTGGCCCTTGACTAACTATTATAAAGACATTTCAATGAAATAAAATCTCTCTAAACTTTCTAGCACTCTAGGTTCGCTACATAACATACGACGGAATGTGAGGTTTGTGAGAGAAAAGGAATAAAAGGACCTTTAGGGGGTGGGAGTTCTTGGGAGTTTGGTCCTTGACTAGATTCCATGTTTCTCTTTGGCGTAGGTGACTTGTGCTTTTTGTAATTTCTCTATAGGCCTTATTTTGCTGGAGTCCTTTTTTGTAGTTTGGCTTCCTTTTGGGCTTAATTTTTTTGGATGTCCTTGTATTCGTTCATTTTTTCTCAATGAAAGGCTAGTTTTCATTAACAAACAAACAAAAAAACAAAAAAAAAAACAAACAAACAAACAAGATAAATCTTACTAAAGTCCTAACACTTCAAATTGAGCTCCAATACCTACATAGGACAATCCTGACCTTATTGCAAGATATGTATCAATTATAGTGGACAGTGTTTACCAATTAGAACTTAAAAGACAAGGACAATCAAGTCAATCAATTTTATTGAAAGCTGGAAAAAATAAAATTTACTTTTGGATGTTCCAACTAAGAAGGTCAATCTCCTTAACAGTCTCCTAAGAATCCAATTGAGCTCCAATGCCTGCTTGCATGGGACAATCTTAAGCTTGTTGAAAGTTGCTTACCTGTAACTGTCAACAATTTTTATCTATTAGCACTTAAGAGACAAGGAAAATCAAATTTATCAATTTTATTAAAAGATAAAATTATAACATACGTTAGGATTGTTTCAACTAAGAAGGTCGTGCTCCCATTTTTACATGGACAATCTTGAGCTTGTTGAAAGATGTCTACCTGTCATTATCACCAACTTTTATTAATTATTAATTATAACTTAAAAGAGCAACACAAAACAAATCAAACAATATTATTGAAAGACGTAAACTATATATATACTTTGTGGGTTTGTTCCAAGTAAGAATGTCAATCTTATACGAGTCCTAACACTCTAATCAGGCCCAATACCTGCAATAGGAGACAAATAATTGTTATCTCAACTCCAAATCATATGCACAGTTATTGAAATATGAACTAAATTGCTTATTTATTTTGTTAGTGGACATTTGATCTTGCATATTCTCTTAATTTTGACGGATGTGATAAACTAAATGATGTTATGTTTTTTTTAGTAAAAAAATGTGGCTCAGTATAACTTCCCTGAAATTATCTTACATGGTATGAAAATTGTGTGGCTTATAAATTTAATTGTCAATCCATCAAGCAAATGCTAAACGAGATAATCAAACAAAAGTTGTAGTGGTAATGGGACGAAAAACTGTACATAACTAGTTGGCAAACCTATCCTTTTACAGAGAGACCAAATCAAATAATATCAATTAGGCATTTGAAGTTAAATTAGTATGTTCATGCCACAAGAGCAAAAGATTTCCTCCAAAGATCAAATTCTATTAAACCAATTCTATAAAGTGTAAATGCAGCAAGTCATGAGCAAAAGATTTCCTCCAAAGTTCAAATTCTATTAAACCAATTCTATATTCTATAAAGTGTAAATGCAGCAAGTTGCAATTATTCCAACAAGAGAAATAATGATAATAGAAAACAAATAGTGTAGTGTATGTTCATGATAAATATATATGTCTCCCAAATTTCAATTTAGTTCAGTACAAAATATACCAAATCAAGGACGATCAATCATGATTTTAACATCGGAATTTTCTACCAATCCCTCGTGGTCATTGTCGTCGTCGTCATCAAAGCTTTCTTTCACCTTACTCTTCTTCCATTAAGATGTAGCATGTAGTGCGGCCTTCGGCAGTGGATTTCCCTCAGAGAAAAAAGGTAGTGAAGTGAAAAGAAGAGAAGAAATAATGGAGCGTTTGACAACTAACCGTACATGTTCAAGGAGAAAACGGTTTTGATTTTTGAAAAGGAACAAAATCAACGATTTTGTTATTTAATTTCTCGAGACTAAAACACTTTCTGAATTCACTTTTGTGGTAAGAAAACCAACCTTGTCATTAATTTGAGACTTTCATTTGAATTTATTATCATGTCATTTTTTACCTTTTGTTTCATTTAAGTTTTTTTTATATTTTTCTAAATATTAATATTAATATTAATCTCAAACACTTACATTTTCTCCTTTTTTTTTTATTCTTTTTGTCCTATAATTTTTTCTCCCTCTCTAATTTTTTCTCGAAGTCTTCTCTTTTTTAACTATTTTTCTTTATCTCTAAAATTTTTATCTCTCACGTGTTAACCTTTATACTCTCTAAAAATTTTATCACTTTTAAATTTTTCATCTCTTTTTTCCCACTTTTTGCACTTTTTGACTCCAAATAATTCTCTTTTAAACTTTTATTCTATCTCTAAAATTATTTTGTTCTCATTGATTAATTTTTCTCCCCTTATAACATTTTTTCTATTTCTCTAAAAAATTTAGAGAGAGAAAAAAGTTATAGAAAAAATTATAGAGAGAAAAATTTTTTAAAAAAAGTGAGAACAACTTTAGAGATTGAGAAAAGTTACAAATAGAAAATTTTAGAGAGAAAAATTTTAAAAAAAAGTGAGATAGAAGTTTCCGAGATGAAATTAACAAGTGAAAAAGTTTTAGATAGAAAAGGTTAAAAGTGAAATAAACAATTTCAAGAGATAGAGAGAGAAAAGGTGTTAGAGAGAGAAAGGACAAAAATTTGCAATTAAAAAAAAAGTAAAAAATGGGAAAATCTTAGGCCTCATTTAATAACCATTTGATTTTTTGTTTTCAAAAATTACGCTTATAAACACTACTTCCACCTATAAGTTTCTTTGTTTTACCTTCTTCCCATCTTCTCAAAAACCAAGTCAAGTTTTGAAAACTAAAAAAAGTAGTTTTCAAAAACTTGTTTTTGATTTTTGAATTTGACTAAGAATTCAAATGTTTCCTTAACAATGATGAAAACAATCGTAAGGAAATTGGGAGAAAACAAACATAATTTTCAAAAATCAAATGGTTATCAAACGGGACCTTACTGTTTGAGACTAAATTAACACATTTAATAAATACAGAAAAAAAAAACTTTTAAATAAAACAAAGTTGTAAAAATTACTGGTAAGTTTTCCTATGCAAAAGTGAATTCAAATAGCATTTAATCTACTAGTACAATGGAAAATAAATCACTTCCAAACCATAAGAATTATTACAATCACACCCTAGAACTTCCAATTTGATCAACCACCCTCATCATAAACTTACAAAATTGTTGCAATTTCAGGGGTAGTTAATTGAATTGAAAGTTTGAGGATTTGTAACAATCCCTATAGTTTAGATGTAGTTTTTGCAATTTGTTTTTATATATATTAAAATTAAATTAAATTAAATTTAAAAATTAAAAAAAAAAAAAAAAAAAAAAAAAAAAAAAAAAAAAAGAAGAAGAAGAAGAAGAAGAAGAAGAAGAAGAAGATCCGAGGGAATAGAACCTTGGAGAATTCGGCCAAAGTTCACAACATGAAGAGCTGAGTGTTTCCTACAAACTGATTAATCTATCAAAGCTGAAAATTTTACAAATAAACAGATCATCAATATCCCTAAAAATACAAACTATAAGAACAAAATGAAAGCTCCCATACTTACCTGTAACTGATCCAGCCTAGAGTGCACTCCACCATCACTCAATAATCCTATGAAATGCAATGTGTCGGTTGCAAAGGATTCCTTGATGTATTTGAAACCTTCTCCTTCGTATATTTTTCCAGAGGCAAGAGCAAGGTCAACGAGCTTTGCACTGCATTCAAAACAGATTACTTTTCAGTTTCAGTAATGGAAAAACAATTGATATGCCATAAAATCAAATTCTTCCTTTGTTCTATTGCTTACAAATGGGTTTAAATATGCATGATGCAGTTTAAAGAACACCTTATCTCTACATACTGCCAAGGGGGAAGCCTTTCTCCCTTACTTCAACTTTAATATATGTTATCTTTCCTATTGAAAAAGGTCCCTTTTTTGTTCTTGGATAAGTACATCTCATAACGGCTCTTAAATCACGATGGATAAATTATACAATTTCTCACTGGTTTAGTTACTAAGTGACGGTATTGGAGCATAAATATTGTGCCTTTCATAGTCTTAAAACAAGTAATTTGCTACCTCTACTCACTTACACGAGACTACTGCCACAGAGTAAGATGGAAATCTCTAGCTCCAAACCAGATTAACATAGTGAGATGAAAATATATGAACCAATAAGATATGCAGCAAGACAATTTTTCTTTGAAAGAGAAACGATCTATGAGAATTTCATTGACAGTATGAAATTACAAAAGGGCCTATCCGAAGGATTTACAAAAGTCTCTTCAAATAATAAGATAAGCTCACCCTTGAGCATAAATGCGTCCAGCACCAAGTGCGTTATGTCCAACCTCACTGTTGCCCATGTCATCTTTTGTAGGAAGTCCTATTGCCGTACCATGTGCCCTCAGCAGCCTCCATTTCTCAGGGGCGCCCTATCAGAATCAGCAGATACCAATCAATACATTCGCAGAACGCCCAAATGAATATTTGGAGTTTTCCTTTCGCTAGTGTAGATTTGGAAACAGTAAAATACTAAAATGCCGAAGAACTCTTAGTTCAAAGGAATGCATCACGTGGAATCTACAGTATCACAACTAAAACATCCAAATTCGCTTGCAAAGCAGCAAGAACCTCAAAATCTGAGGTGAAATCGTACTTCTCGGGAAAGAATGAATCGAGAAAACGCCATTTCTAATACTAAATGGTAGCCCAGAACATGAATCGAAAAGGAAGAATCCATAAAATTAAACTACCTTCTTAAGGGAATCCATGGTGGGAGTTTCAGCGACATGGATACAGTTGTAACTATCTGGGTTAGCTTCACCCCACCCATCTAAAACAATGAGAACCACTGTCTTATCCTTCGGAAGCTTAGGATGATCCGGCAATTTCCACGAGAATCCAGAACTCCCCATCATCTTCGATTAAATTTCCTCTGAAAGACCAAATCCCACTTAAGAACAACATTACAGACTAACGAATCGCAATTAAGACACTATTAAACCAATCAAAAAAAGGGCGAATCGAATCTATGAACCAAAAGAAAAATCGAACAAGCAACTTACGAAGAAAGTAGAAGCAGTAGCGAATCAAAAGGCCAGCAGGGAGAGGTAAAAGCCACGACCCAACTTTTTGCAGAACAAGACCCACCCTAATCCAGCCGAATGCGGGTATATGTAAAGGAAAATCACGGCAGACAATCCGTCGATCGATTGTGATTTTAGCATCGCATTCTTCGGCACATCTCTCATGAATCGTCGTTATCAGATTCTTCGGCGGTGGAGTTCCCTCAGAGAAAACAGGAAGTGAAACGAAGCGAAGAGGAGAAATGGGAGCGTTTGCCTGTCAATGGTACTTCTTCAATCTGATTTTGAAAAGTTTGAATTTGAAAATTAACGATTTCATTCTTTAATTTTATAACCGGCATGATTAAAAATAATTTATTTTTGTTTTTTTAGATAATGATTAAAAAGAAATTATTTTATTATTATACAACTGGTAAATCTTCACGTGTCTGCACGTGTTTTATATATTTCACCAACCTTTAATGATGGGGAAAAACAGTCATTGTTCCTCAAATTTGAGAAAGTTTCCATTCTTTTCTGAAAAAGATGGCACTTTTTTTCATAATCTGTCATCTTTGAGTCGGTCTGTCATTGTTTAAAAAATATCAACTGACATTAACCTCAAATTGTTGTAGTGAGTGGTTATTAAACAAAACCGCATTTTTAAGTTTTGAGAACTTGACTTTATTTTTTAAAACATTGAAATAAGGTATATGATAAAAATAAGAAATCTTATACATGGAAATGGTGTTTATATCCAAAAACCAAACAATTATCAAATGTGGCCTTAATTTTTGGTTTTTTGTTTTTGAAAATCATGTTTATTTTCTTCCAAACTACACCATAAAAAGGTCATAAGACTATCTGAAATGCTCAAAGTCCTTGAGTGCTAAACCTTTCTTGAAGACCTAAGTCTTTGAGGGGTCATTTGGTTTGAGGCATGAGGATGAGAATAAATGTGGTAATCAACAAATCCCTTGTTTGGTACAAGGTTTTGAGTTTTTCCTGTGAGAATGCGTTATTCTCATGGGTTTTGAATACCCATGAACGAGGGTATTTGACTTGCAAAAACATGAGTTTTCTTCGTACCTTTCTCTTTCTCTTTCTTATTTTTGTTAATATCTATATTTCTTTATTTTTGTTATTTTTGTTAATATCTATAATTCTGCACGTGTTTTATGGATTTTTTTTTTTTACACTATTTTTATTTTTAAAATTATTTATTGGGTTATTTAACCTTCTTTTTAATTTATTTAATTTAATGTATTCCTTTTTTTTTTTTGAACAATAATTTAATGTATTCCTTTATTTATTTACTTTCTTCCCTGTCGAGCATGGATCCTAGTTTCAATTCAAGCAGGTAGCTTTCCTTCTTTATTTGTATTTTTTTTATTATTTATTTAAATTAATATGAACTTATTTTTTTTAGTTGAAAAATATGCCTAAAATTGGAATGTCCTCTTTTTCATCTCGGTTAGCATAGAAAGAAAAAGCCAGATGTTTCATGAACAATTATTCTTCCAGTAATATTTATGGACTCTAATTGTTAAGGTCATTTTGATATCCATTTGGATTTTTACGTTTCGTTTGGTAATCATTTCGGTCTCATTTGATAATAATTTGTTTTTAAAAATTATATTTGTTTTCATCTAGTTTCTCTACAATAGTTTTCATTTTTGTTAATGACACAGTTTAGTTCAAAGCCAAATTCAAAAAACAAAAACACGCTTTTTGAAAACTTCTTTTTTTCTAGTTGTCAAAACTTGACTTGGTTTTTTGGAAAACGTGTGAAATAAGTAGATAACAAAACAAATAAATTCATATGTGGATCGAGTGTTTTTAAACTTGGTTTTCAAAAACAAAAAACCAAATGGTTATCAAACGAAGTATTATTTTTTATTTTTTGGTTTTTTAAAATTAAATTTGTTTATCGTGATTTTAAAAAAAAAAAAAAAAAACCAAAAAATTAGTAAACCTTGCCTAAATAGTTGTCAAATTAAACATATAGAACACTATTCTTTAAAAACTAAAACCAAAACAGAACATAGAATACAAATTCATCATCAAACCGTCCTAAGTAAGCACGAACCTCACAAAATCGTGGTGAATAGATGGTCAACAGGTGTGTATTACACGGGAAAGTTGCAAAAAATATTTTGGAAAAAATCAAATTATACTCATAAATTTGGAGGTTATGTCAATTAGAACCTCAAATTAATAATTGTATCCATTTAAATCGCAAACTTTGGTAAGTTAATCAACTTAAACCTTTTGTTAGTGTTTTGTAGCTACTTTGACCTGATCTCATTTAAAATTAGCTCCAAATCATCTGTGTACAATTATCATTCTCCCAAAACTGCAAGAAATATAATAACGTAATTCATTCTAAATAAGTATAGAGAAATAAAATAATATGAAAAACCGCTCATATTCATAGAAAACTACTACCATCTAGTTGATTCCAACATTTCTTTCAACTTATATTAATTAATAGGGTTGAATAAGTCTTACAGTGTGAAAATGAAGTGTTGACAATTTTAAAATAAAATTCTAACGAATAATTTAAATTCATTCACATATAAAAATTTGGAGATTTAATTGGCACGATTATTGGTTTGGCGTTTTAAGGGATACAATTTCAATATTTATGAGTATAAATTAATTATCCCTCGTATAAACATGTATGTATTCCCCATTGCAGAAATTTTAACCAAAAAACGTTTCTCATAAATGCTGTTATTTTTGTAGTTTTATATTTAAATATAGGTGAATAAATTAAGTTTCTTGATTATTTAAATTGGTTGTGTTAATTTTTTTTATTAATTGATTAATTGAAGTATTGATTTAAAACTAAGGTCTCATTTAATAACCATTTGATTTTTTGTTTGTAGTTTTTGAAAAAGCATATAAACTATACTTTTTTACTTATAAGTTTATTTGCCTGGTTGTCTGATTTTTTTTTTTTTTTTTTTTTTTTTTTTTTTTTTTTTTATGTTTTTGAAAACCAACTTGAAAATAAAAAAATAAAAAAAAAATAAAAAACTTGTGTTTTGGAGTTTGATTATGAATGCAAATGTAAAATCATTATAATTAGTTAATAATTTGGCTGAGGTTTTTGACTCTGCTGATTGAGTTTGAACTATCGTGATTAGAGTCTTCGAGTCTTACAATATTTTCAATGGTATCTCAAATAAATATTTTTTATATTAAACAGATAATTCTCTTATCAACTTAATTTACTTTTTTTTTTAATGCGCACTTTACTGTTTTCAATTGAAAATAAATCTTCCTTCCATAGAGTTCAATTCATAAAATATATTTAAATGAATATATAAGCCTGTCACGTTTTTAGATAAGTTAAAAATCTTATATCTACAACAATGTTATTTTGTTGATGTTTTTTTTAATATATTTATCTGATTTTCTACCAGTTGATCAAAATGATTCAACCTTTATTTCAATAGAAATATTGATATATGGACATAAATGTAATATTTTGGTGTTATTGACCAACAAGAAACTTATAGAACTCGTCCTGACTATTCGTCTCCTAGGACGAAGATATCACGAAGCTGAGGCAAAAACATTGATGGTTGGTAGAAACGTAGCTTCCATTAACCATATGTGGCTATATGTCATAATAAAATGGTCAATTATTTGATAAGACATGTGAATCTAATTCTTCTAACGGTTGGTTTAATTACTTTTTCCAGTTGGTCTATAACCCTAATTAGGAAGGATATTGGTGACGCAAATCATAAAATGGGAGTCCCTGTCCCATGAGTGCTTGCCCATTTGAAGCTTCTCAACTTTAGTTCAATGAAGTATTTTGTTATATATATATAAACTTATAGAACTACTATTTTTAACTTCAAAAAGAAAAACAAACTTATCAAAAAGGGAAATGGTAAAATGCACTTTCTGTCCCTAAAGTTTGGAATTGATGTATATTTGGTCTATGAAGTTTCAAAATAGACATTTTAGTCCTCATGTTTGTAAAATTATTATAAATGATCCATAACTTAACCGTTAATATTACTTTTTTTCTTCCTTAATTATTTATTAATATATATATATATATTAATTATTTATTTGTTTTATCATCTACATACTTGATCGATATGGTTATTTAAGTAAAATCTACCTCACAGATCAAACAGAAACAATTGACAAAGCTTTTGCAGATGGAAGATCGTTCTAATGGATGATAGATATGTTTTACATAATTAATACTTGTGAATGAACGAAAATTTTTCCTATCGTTCTAATGGATGATAGATATGTTTTACATAATTAATACTTGTGAATGAACGAAATTTTTTCTATTCTTATATATCTACGTGGAGACACTTTTTTTTTTTTTTTTAGAAAGCTACATGGAGATACTTTATCTCTCCATTTTGTCATCCAAATTCTAAATGTATGTACATTTTACCATATTCTTTTAAGTATGTATTAGAATCGAATAAAATGTTGGAAAAGGGAGGGTGAATTGGTTCAAGATAGTGAACCACTAACTTTTCAATTTACTCCTCTCATTTCGAGTACGTCGTCAGGTCGCAGGAGAATGCCGGGGCCGTGGGACCGTTAGGTACCAAATCCGGGGCGTGTACTTTAATTATGAATATAAATATCATTGGTGCATGGCTTTTTATTTATTTTGTTTTTTTTTTGAAAAAAACGTGCATCGTGTTATTTACTAGTTAAATAAAGTGAAATAGACTTTAGACGTTTTCTTAACTAAAAAAAAAAAAAAAGAGACGTTTTTACTACTTTCGTTTCGTTTCTTTGGGTCTGCAAACAATGGCTCCAAGGAAGAAGCAACAGCAGCAGCCGAAGCAGAAGCAAAACAACCGAAAATCCAATCCAAGTTCCTCGACCTCCGATTCTCGTTCCTCTTCGTCCGCTCCAAAGCTTCAAATCTCCGCCGAAAACGAGACTCGTCTCCGTCGCCTCCTACTGAGCTCCGGCCGCTCCACTCCATCGGTCAGTTCCGCAGATGATTCGCTCTCAAAGGTCCAGAAGGTCAAGAAGCTTAAAGCCGTTTACGAGAAGCTCTCATGCGAAGGTTTTACCAATGATCAAATTGAACTAGCACTCTCCGCTATCGGGGTAACTCGTTCTTCAATGTGTTAATTTTGTTCAGCAACATTTCAGCGTTTTCTCCAGCTCTATCGCTTTATATGTTGTAGTAATTACGATTGCTTTGATTTTTGAGACGGTTGTTCAATCTGGTTAATTTTTCCCCGACTAAAAAAATATTACGTGGGTAAGAAAATGGAAGAGTGCAGAATTCAGGAAGTGTTGATGGACCATTTTTACCCATCGGTTCTTTTGTTTAAAGAATTATTGAATTCGAATGAAATGGAAGTATGCGTGAAAGGAATTTTATTTATGGGCATCACTGGTAAAAACACTTAAAGTTTCCTTTATTCATTTTTCTTTGATTATAAATCGTATCAAATTGATTAAACTTATTATCTAGGTGTGACCTTGTGGGATAGGTTGGAAAACTGAGCCACATTAAAACAACTTGTATTGTCTCTCTTATGATTGCAGACAGATATTCAGGATCATTCTCCTTTTCGTTTTATTTCATATGCTACAAGCTGCAGCCATGTCACTTATTTGCTTAGGTTCCGTAGGTAGGAGATTTAGGGAGAAAAAAGAACATAAACATAAACATAAAAAGTAGATATGCTAGGGACCATCTCTCACTGACGTAAAATGAAATTACTTTGTTTTACAACTTCAAATGAACACTATCTTATGAATACTAAATATAAAACTTTGCAATAAAATAACGGTATGGTTAGCTTAACAATTGAACTCTAGCGTTAATGATGTTTTACACGGGAATAACATCACCATTTTTGGCCCCTAGCAAATAAATTTGTATACAAGAAGCCTAGGGGGAATGTCCAAGCCCAAAGGGGCATTGGCTAGGGTCATTCCTGCTCCTCCTTTCTTTTTGACATTGGTGCTACCTGCCTATGTTGCCTTTTGCAGAAAGTTACCCTCGCTGGTCCTATTTTGAAGAAATTGTGGTGGGTAGGAATAATGTTCATGTCTCTCAAATCTCACCTTTAGTTTGATAATAAAATCTTGTTTCTTCTTCCTTAGGGGCCGATAATATTGGAACCCTTTTCTTTGTTGTCAAGGCCTTTGAATCTGTTTTAGGACTGAAAATTAAGCCTTCTCTTCTGTAACTACTCTTTAACATCTTTACGTGCCAATTGCATAGTTTCTACGTGACACCTCAAGCTAAAATTAACTCTTTCTGCTGCCAGTTTTCTGAAATTGTTTTGTTTTACTATTCATTTATTATTTTCGGTTTTACTATTCAATACATATCTCTACAAGTGGTTTTTTTTTTGGTTTCGAGTAGGATAGTGCTACATTTGAGGCTGCTCTTGATTGGTTATGCTTGAACTTGCCGAGTAGTGAGCTTCCACTGAAATTTTCAAGCGGAACTTCTCTGCATACACATGCAGGTATATTATGTTTTGTATGTTGGTTTCATAGAATGGTGGCCGTTTACATTTTCAAGTTTATTGAATTTCAGTTTGATGCAAAAGATTTTGGATGTTTTATACTACTTCCCTGTAATACAATTTCCAGGTGGTTCTGTTCGTATTCTACAGACTGCACAAAAAGACTGCCCTCCTGTGGGAGTCCAATCTTCCAAATATAAAGATAAAGACAAAGATATTCCAGTTATATTGAATAGGCGTAAAGATGATGAACAGCTAGATTTGTTCCAATCATCCCAAGCTGAATGGATCAAACAGTATGTGGAACAGCAAGAAGAGGTGCACTAAGAAGTTTGATTAATGCTACATCTACTATTTTCAGCTCAAATTTAATTATCCAATGATGTAGATAATAGGCAAGAAATATTCCTGCTAATTTTCCGTCACCTTTTTCTCCATTGGTTTGTAGTTTGTTTGCTAATTATTTATTGTTGGAAAATTTGCTTGGAATGAGGAATGTCTCAAGTAGTAAATCTATATCCAGGGTTAGAGAACTTAGAAACCTCTTCTCTTTTGTGAAATAGGACAATGAAGTATCTTCAATAAGCACAAAAGCTACCTTGATTTATTTATGAAAATTTTCAATCGCAATATAAGAGGTCCAAAAGAATGATTGATTGAGAGCATGCCAAAGAGATACAAATGTGGTGGCTGAGGCTAAAGTTCTTTTAGAAGTAGAATTCAGAGGGAATAAGCATCGGTTCTGATATCGTGTAGTTCTACATGTTTCACTTATGAAGCTTCTCGGTGGTGACTCCAAAGTCACTGCTCTCACATCAAATGTTTGGTTCAGGATTGCTTTTATGGATAGTGAAGTTCATGTTTTGCTGCAAAAGTCTTCTGCTAAAGTTTTTTTGTTGGGTGGTTTAGTTTTTGGATATCCAAGGCTCTTTGTGGCTGCATTTCTTAGGTTTTTGGGTTGGTCTTTTTGTAAGCTTTAGGATTATTTGGGCTGGGATGTATTGATCCTTTTCGGTCTTTTGGTTGGGGCTTTGGGTATTTTCCTGTTTTATTTGGCTTTTGACTTGGAAATTGCGTTCTTGACTAGTTGGTTGTATAGTTTTTTTTTGAAAAGGAAACCACACTTTTCATTGAAGAAATGAAAAGAGACTAATGCTCAAAGTACAATGATACAATGTTACAATAAGAACGAAGAAGATAGAAACAACCATAAATATAAATGAATAACACTACTTAGGATGAAAAAATGAAAGCATCCAATTAAGGCAAATATCTTGAATAGAGATTTATGAGAAAAGCTTAGACAATGAACACCAAGACGAAGCTTTGAGCCGGGCAAAATTGAATCGATCCAACCAAGGAAGAGAAAAATCATGAAAAATTCTCTGATTCCTTTCAAACCAAATTTCCGATAAGACAACTTTGACACTATTAGACCACAACAATTTAGAAGCCGGCTTAACTGATGGACCAATTAAAAATTGCCGCAGTTGGTTGTATAGTTCTTTATAACTTTTTTCGTTATATCAATAAAAAAGAAAAAAGGAAAAAAAGGTGGGTAGAATTGTTTATAATTATTCATAGTTTGTATTTTTATTCTTATTATTTTTTAAGCTTTTCATTAAGTGAAGGTGAAAAGTACAAATGAAGATTGGCATGAAAGCTTTCCAATTGGTCAGTAAATGAGAAGAAGCATAGTTACAAAAGGATTTAGCTTTAAGGGCCCAAATGGAGGGTCTTTTAACCCCCTTTGGTTGAATTCCTCATCTTCCTGCCTTCTTATCTCATTTTACTTGACGAATTCGAACACACACACAAAAAAAAAAAAGAAGAAAAAAAAGCTGTAAGATTGCGAATCTTATATATATATATTGTTTCTCCTGGAATTTGGAGGCCTATAACCCTTGATATAATCTTCTCCTCCTCGCTGATATTCTACTTTTTGACATCTCTGTCTCATTTTTTTCTTGCATAATATTGTCAGGCAAATAATAAGAAGATTAAGAACGTGTACGTGGATGTTATTTTTCATTTTCTATAATGAAATTATTATTTTTTTTTTCCAAAATCACTAAAATGACATTATGCGTTGTGATTCAATAGGATGACTATGGAACCTGGGAAGATGACGTGGCTGATGAAGTTTCTTCTAAGGAGGTACTTTCTTACCAGGACTATATGTATATTTTTTTCTCTAAGCAACAGATTTAATTTTTTCTTCATGAAAAGGCTGTTCTTGTAGTAGATTGGGGTTTATGCTATCTTATGGGGTCTTTGGGGTGAGAGAAATAATGGAATCTTTAGGGGAGATTAGAGATCTTCGTACAATGTTTGGTCCTATGTTAGATTTTATGTTTCTCTTTGGGCTTTGGTGATGAAATTTTTTTGTAATTACCCTCTAGGTCTTATTTTACTTGATTGGAGCACCCTTTTTATCTCTTTTGTGACTTTATTTTGTGTGTGTATGTTTTAACAATGAAAGTTAGGTTTTTCATTAAAAAAGAAAGTAGTATAAAGAATTCTACTTCACAAAAGAAAATTTATGGTTACTTAAATCGTTCGTACTTTTTTTTTTCAAAAAAAAAAATCGTTCGTACTTTTTTTAAAATTTTATTTATATATTTTTCTATTATTTTTTTAACGAAGGTGGTTATTTGGTCAACCTTTATGCATACTTTGACTGTTCCTACAAGAATTCTATTGATTTTACCATGTTGGAGTATGGAAACTCCACTTCGAAAAACAAAGAGAGTTTGGAAACTCATAAGAAATATACGTATATATTTTCAGTATATATTTTCAAAACAAAGAAATAATCTTTTGCAGAAGCTTTTGACATTCTATGTAAAGGTTAAGAGCAAGGTGCCAATGGTCTCAGGGGAGTAGCTTCTTTCAGACGGGTGCAGAGTAGTTTTTTTTTTGTTTTTGTTTTATTTTGTTTTGTTTTGTTTTTTTTTTCTTTTGTTTCGGTTTTCTGCTTTAGTAGCTTGGTGCTTTCGTTTTGTTCTCTGAGTATGGTCGTTTTGCAGTTCGTGTTTTTGGTTGGTTTTTTCAATTGTAGCTGTCCGTCTTTTTTCCTTTTCTCATCTCTTTGTTGATTTTCTCTTCTAGTTATTCTTTTTCTTTGGTTCGTTTCTTCTTCTCTCCTTTATGGAGTTTGTAATTTTGAGCATTAACCTCTTTTCATCTCATCAATGAAAATTTATGGTTATATATATATATATATATATATATGGTCCTTAAGATTTTTTTCTTTTTTGGTGATAAGTAGCCTGGACTTCATAATCAAAAGGGATGTACGAAATGAGGGGGAGATAAGACATACCCACACGCTTGAGTTAAAAAAAAGCCCCCCAGCTGGTGAATAATTAAGCTATACTATAATTACAAAACAAAAATTAGAAGAAGTTGACTAAGCAGAAGGAAAAATTTTAACAAGTTCCTGAAAGACCTCCCAGCTAGATTCGTGACCACGAAAGACTTTTTATTTCTTTCAAACCACAACCTCCATAGTAGAACTGCCACCCCATTGGACCAAAGGGATTTGACTTGGCCCTTAACGAAGTTCCGCATAATAGAAGAAGCCCTTAAGAGAAGTTCCTCAAGACTTTATATTATTTATTTATTTGGAAAAAATACACTTTTGGTCCCTGAGGTTTGGGTTAGGTTTCAGTTTGGTCCTTGAGTTTTCAAAATCGATAATTTAGTCTCTGAGGTTTGAATTTCGTTTCATTTAAGTTCCTCCATCCAATGTTTCATTAATATTTAACGAATTGCTGACGTGACATTGATTTTTTATTAAAAAATTATTTTTTTATTTTTTAAAATATAAATAGATTAAAACAATAAAATTATTATTATTTTATATTATTTTCATTTCTTTCTCCCTCCCTCTCCTCCTCCTCTTCTTCTTCAATATATTAAAATAATAAAAATTGTCGTCGGTGGCTGGCGACAACCGTAAGTGGTGGTGATGGTGGTTGAGAAGGAGGAAATAAAAATAATATAAAATAATAATATTTTTATTATTTTAATATATTTATATTCTAACAAATTAAAAAATAATTTTTTAATAAAAAATCAATGCCACGTTAGCAATAGGAGGAGGAGGAGGAGGAGGAGGAGGAAATAAAAATAATATATAATAACATTTTTATTATTTTAATATATATATTTTAACAAATTAAAAAATAATTTTTTTAAAATAAAAAATCAATGTCACGTCAACAAGCCGTTAAATATTAACCGAAAATTGGATGGAAGGACTAAAATAAAATGAAATCCAAACCTCAAGGGCTACATTGTTGAGTTTGAAAACTCAGAGACCAAAATGAAACTTAACCCAAACCTCAGGGACCAAAAGTGTATTTTTCCCTTATTTATTTTTCTTAAATTTTTTGAAAAGAAACAAACTTCATTGATGTATGAAATTTTACCAAAGAGGGGGAAGAACTCGGGCCAAAAAGGGAGTTACTAAAGATTCCTCCAATTGGGTCTCTTTTTTGTAACCCTGTGGTGTGTGGAGGTATCTCATCTCTCCTCTTTTGTGTATTCTCTCTTTTGATAATGAAAATTTTGTTTCTTATAAAAGAAAAAGATTTCTCCGATTGGACAAAAAGGATGAGATACTATAAGAGTTAAAAAACATAAAGTGCATTTACACCAAGATAGAACTAAGAAGATGATATGTTAAAAAAAACTGTCAAAGGATCTTTCTTTGTCTTCTACGAAGCACGGGCACTTCATTCTAGGCCGAGTGTCCATGTTGGACACGTGTCGAACATGGATACATCTGGACACGCTCCGTACACGTGTCTGATACGACAATTTAGGTGTCCTTTTTATTTTATCTTTTTAAAATTTTGAACACGTCTGAGATGTGCTTGGACACGCTGAAGAAAATTTTAAAACAATAAAAAAATGTCCAGCCTAAACTTTGAGCCCAAATACAAGGGTCTAGAAGAATTAATTAGGAATGGTTGCATGAAACTGCCATCTAGTAATTCCCTCCCATAAATACAAGGGTCTATATTGAAAAAGTTTCATGATTAATAATGAATACTTGATTAGACCACTTTTTTACCCAGTAAAATAAATTATATCCCTCTATCTCTACTTTTTCTTATTAATTTTTTTAAAATATAAAAAATAAACCATAGCAACTAAAACTTAAAAAGATTCATATATACTAAAAAAATAACTAAAAAAAACGTATCCCAACGTGTCCATTTCCTAGTTTTTTTTAGAAATTAACATATCGCCTTGTCGTGTCGTATCTGTGTCCATATCCGTGCTTCTTATCTTGTCATTGATAATTCGTTGATTGCACTTGATCCATGTAGCCCAGAAAAAAACCCGAATAAGGTGCATCCATAGAACTTTCTTCCTATCAGTGAACGGGTGTCTAGTTAATGTGTAGTTGAGGAGGCTAATTGGGTCATATGGGAGAGTCGTTGACCAGCCAAAAACTGTAAGAATATCTTTCCAAAAAGTATCAGCAAATGAACATGAGTAAAATATGTCCCCGTGACTCAGGAGCTGTTTAGCAAAGTGGGCAACATTAAAAAAGGCATCTTCTTTTATAGAACATCAAAAGAATTTAAATTTCCATTTAAATTGATCCATAACAAAATATTAATTCGCTTGGGAATTTTTGATTTCCAAATACCCCAATATAAATTTGATTGAAGGAGAGAAGCCAAGGCTAGTTGACGAGTTAAGGAACAGATTGAAAACCTACCAGAAGAACAAACTCAACAAAGACGGAAAATCAGAAATTTCTTCATCTTCCAAAAGCCTTCTAAAGAAAATATTCCATTGCTCTTCTTTCTATAAACATTTTCCCAAAACTTTGTGAGAGGGATTGATTTAGCCTCTTCTCCAAGATTCTTTTAACTCTTATTGAAATATAAATTATTTTGTATCCACTTATTTCTTTTTATTCTTGGATTAGGACAATCTATCAAATGCTTTATTCTTTTACCTTTTTCTTTTACTTCTAATTCTAATTTTTGTTAATTTAAAAAGTAACACTCTATTGTTTCATTAATTAAGATAGGCTTCTCAAGCAAGGTCTTACGATGTTATTGCGAAAGAGTATTATGCTGCACGGTTGGAAGCTGCGAAAGCAAAGGAAGAAGGGGACAAGAAAAGACAAGAGACGGCTGGCAACGCCATTCGCAAGCTTAAGCAGGAGTTGTTTGCTCAAGGTAATCTTTGATTTTCCCCTTACGTATGTATATATGTTTTCCTTGTATTCCATCTTTCATCATTCCACCCCTTTTCTAAGCAGGATTATCAGATGATATACTGGCTTCTGAATTCGAATATGGAAGAGTGTTTGACAATACATCAAAGGATGCACCTACGAGTTCCATGCAGTATGGAGATTTTGGGGTCAATCAATCAGACGATGTTGGAAGTAGTTTGGATTTTCAAGTGCATAGAAATGAATCAACTGTTGATGTAGAGCACAGGGATTGGTCAGACTCCAAGGAGATAATACCTGGAGATCTTATGTGTTCACAAGAAAATGAATCAACTGTTGATGTAGATGGGAGGGATTGTTCAACGTCCAAGGACATATCTGTAGATCTTGTGTCTTCAAAGGAAAAGAATGATTTGGAAGAGCTAGGAGATGTGGAGATCGGTAATTTTTTTTTGGAAGATGTGGAGACAAATTCAGATGTAGCACAAGAATTACTGAGATTAAAGAAGAAAGAAAGGATGAGAGAACTTTCCAGTGGGAAGAATTTGGAAAAATTGGATGGCATATGGAAGAAGGTAATATATATGATGCCTCGAGTTTCATGCTGTCCTTTTGGTTTTTATATCTGGACATAAAACTTCGATGTGGCATAGTCTGCAAGGAAAAAAAAACGTGTGTGTGCGTGCGTTAAAAGTCCATGCCTACCCCTGCCCCCGACCCAAACATTGGAGAAATCAAGGTTTTCCTTATTAAGCTCATCCAATGATTTGGACACGCGACCTCTAGGTAGGTGTTACTTAGAGACTGCATACCTTAGCCTACAATGGCTCCTTGGGGACTAAAAAAGTAAAGAATGTTCTGGAACTGTGTGATTTCAGTTTTATGTTGGACTATTTCATTGGGAACAAATAAGTGAATCTTTGAAGAGAAAAGTGTAGATGTTTGAAGTAGAGTCAATTTATTTATTTAATTTCTCATGATAAGCTTAGGTCGTAGGTGTTGAATGGAGATCTTCTCAATTATTCCGTAAGGTTGTCTTGTGGAAATCTAGGGATTTGTCAATTATTCAGTCATTGTGTGTGTTTTCCTGTGCTAGGAATGATATGTCTTCAAGAGCATAAGTAGATGATGAGAAATTCTATTGAAAAGCAGACAAGATATGGATTTTTTCCCCCAAAAAGAAACAACTTTTATTGATGATAGAAAATGGAAAGTCACAACAAGTTGAAAGGAACAAACTCCCTCCCGAATATTTTTTCACTCCCAATGGGAGTTTATATCTTTGAACGTTTTCTGTTCATTTTCATTAATCGATTAAAAGTTCGTATCTTGTTTTAAGAAAAAAAAAGGAAGAAAAGATGAAAATTACAAGAAAGCCCCCAATTAAGTAAGAAAAATCCAATTTGTGGAATAACTATGCAAATGCAAAAAATTATATTTTTGGTCCTTGAAGTTTGGGTTTGGTTTCTATTTGGTCCCTAAAATTTCAAAAATGAAAATTTGGTTCTTGAGGTTAACGGTTCTCAATGGTCCTTGAGTTAAGTTTTTTAAAGGGAAAATGATGTGACATTGTTGAGGTGTCTCATGTTCATTATTAGTATTATCTAGATGTTGGTTTTTCATTTTAATAATTTCATATTTTTATTCATAATTTTATGAAGACTCCAGTTCTTTATTCTTTATTTCTTTAGATTTTGCAAATAGTTTCTGTAGACTTTTTTTTTTCGTATGGTACATAAATATGGTTGAAATGAATACAGGGGGACCCACTAAAGATTCCCAAGGCCGTTCTTCATCAATTATGTCAGAAAGCAGGATGGGATGCACCAAAATTTAATAAAATCCACAAAAAAGAGAACAAATTTTTCTATGCTGTCAATGTGTTGCGTAAAGCAACTGGGAGAGGTAAAAACAGAAAAGCTGGAGGCCTCATCACACTTCAGCTTCCCGATGAGAACGAAAATTTTGAATCTGCAGAGGTACTCCGCACCCCACCCCCACCACACACACACACACACACCGCGCAACTTTTACATAATAATACATTGTGCTTAGCAAAGGTGACAATGTTGTATGCTGCACGAGAGAGGAGGGGATCCTGCATTAATTTTGGCAAGCCTGGTGGTTTTTCACATCCTCAGAATCTGACTAGCTATGATATTGTGTCATAAATCATAATAGTTCTCTAACGAAAGGCACTTGATTCATTTAGTTGTAAGGGCTTCATTTCTCTTCCTTAGATGAGGTCCGAAGGAGAATGGTTGTTGGATTGATACATATTGTGTAATAGGAGAGGACATTAACGTTCATCATTTTCTTCGTTGGGCAGCTTTTGTTTTGTTGTTTTTTTTTTTTCAGTTTCGGTTTTTTCTTTTATAGCATTGAGGTTTCTAGTTGTTTCGGTCTCTTCTCCGAGTTGGATCGTTTTCTTTTTCTGCCAGTGTTTAGGCTTTTCTTGGAGTTCCTTCTTTGCCTTACGTTGGTTTTCTATTCTTTGGTTTTGCTATGTTCTAGTTTTCCCCTCTCTGGTGGAGATTGTGTTTTCCTTGAGCGATAGTTTGTTTCATTTTTTCAATGAAAAGTTTTGTTTCTTGTTAAAAAAAGAAGCTTGTTTCTTGTTAAAAAACAAAGGAGAGGGCATTAATGCTTCAATTCTTCTGATAGTTGACAAATTGTGTTGGCTGGGAAGTTACGCTCCTTTATATTCCTACTTGCTAAATTTTGCACGGAATTTGAACCTGAAAAGCTTTGGACATTTATGCAGGCCAATTTTTTTTTAACAAGAAATGAAAATTTTCATTGAGAAAATGGAAAGGGACTAAAGCTTAAGTGAAACAAACTAAATGAATCTATTTTTTCTTCCTAATGTAATTTCTCTTAGATATTAGAAAAGAAGAGATAAATATGCATTTGTTATTGTAATTTTGAGCAATTGCCTCTTTTCATTTTATCAATGAAAAACTTTTTTATTTTTTATTTTATTTTATTTTATTTTTAAATATGCTTTTGTTATTAATTTATCCTTGATTGCCAAAGCATTTCCAAATCAGCTTAAGCTTCCTTAATTTTGTGTGTTCTTGTCCTATTGCTCAACCTTTTCATTCTCATCTCTTTGCATTTCATATTAGTTTGTGACTTTTTAGTTCGTTTGTGATTTTTTCTCACAGGATGCTCAGAATAAGGTGGCAGCTTTTGCTCTTTGTCACTTGTTTCCTGATCTTCCTGTTCATCTTGCACTTATAGAGCCTTATGCCTCTCTTGTTATGCAGTGGAAGGCAGGTAATTGTTATCACCTTATGACTAATTAATTGGTTCTGTTTTTCATTCCATTCCCTGAAGAGGTAGAGGAAAATATATTTACAGAATATTAAAGCTTGATATAGTATCTTTCTTTCTTTCTTTCTCTCTCTCTCCCCCCCCCCCCCCCCCCTTTCTTTTTTTGAGAAAAAGGTTGATATAATATCTAGGAAACAAAGATTTATATCATTAAAAAAAAAATTATGCGTATGCGAAGTCTTGTTTTTTGTTCAAAGAAAAATATTGTATGACTAGTTATAAATTGTATTGACATTATATATTTTTTAAAATTTTAATGGGAAACCAACTTTCGTTTAGAGCCTCGATATAGCCAAGCCAAAAGTCTGGATTATAGAAAACATTTTTTCAATGTATGTTACATTCCATACTTATGTTACCTGCAGTATTAGGAAATTTGTTGATACAACTAGTACAAATGATTCCTTATAACCTGATCAAACAAAGATTGAAGTTTCATCTACTATTTCAAATGTTTAGTCCCTGTATCATAAACATCTATATGATTTGTTAAACTAGAAAACCAGAACAATATATGTATGTGTGTATATATCCTATCCTTTATCACTTGTGCTTTTTAATCTTTGCTAGTGATTTTTCATCTAAAATTAGATGTTTATGATATTGAGCACAAGTATGCTTGCTTAGAATTTATAACCTTGCAGGGGAATCAACTAGCAGAGTTGATGATGATGAGAAGGATCGAAGGGCTAGTTTTGTTGATTCCTTGCTTGATGCTTCCAGTTTTGGTTCTGATTCTAAAACTTCTGTTGGGAAGATTGAACAACTCCATATTGAGGATGATAAGAAACCCATTGTTCTTGATCTTGATTCACGTTCATTAGTGGAAAGTAAGTAGTTCAAACATGTAAGAAATAATACAAGTTTTTTCATTATAAGTTTTATTCTCTCTTTTAGTTAGCTATATTGAAAAAGAAGTTGATGATGAAAATGAAAAGTTGCAATAGTTAGTCAATAAGTTGTCTTCAAAGCTAGAATATTTGCAAATTATACGAAAAAAATCCCGATCAAATCCATACTAGCAAGTTAGGAGATTGAGCTAATCTATAGTTGTAAAAACTCTAGGAACAAAGAGTGTCTCTCCTCTCTCCTCGTGGGTTTCTAGGGTGAGTTCAAATCAATTAGTTCTAACTTGGTGAGTAGTTGTTGTGTTGCCAACAAATTTTACTTTGTTCGTTTTGCTTATGGTTATTATTTGTTGGAAGAAAAATAGTGTGGTTGTTTTTTTTAATTAAGTTCCAATGGAATGTCTTACAATGGTTGGAGAAATTCCTTGCTCTATTTCGGGAGAGTTCTTTCAATGTCAAATTATCCAAGCAAATGCATGTTTTTTTTTTTTTTTTTTAAAAAAAGAAACAAAGCTTTTCATTGATGCAATGAAAAGAGATTAATGCTCAAAATTACAAATCCATGGAAGAGAGAAAAAATACAACAAGATTACCAATAAAATAAAAACTATAAGTGGAAAATAAAAGCATTCGAGTTCAAACATAAATCCTGCACAGAATAATCTACATGTTGAAAATGGTTGCTTCAGGATATTAATTTTTCGAATAAAATATCGATGTCCTAAGACTAGTGTATCGTCTTTTTTTTTAATAAAAAACATCAAAGGATAATATATTTGTTGAGGATCCCACATTGAAAAGATAAGTGGATAACTCACAATTCATAAGATGTATGAGTTACTCCTCTCATTGCCAATTGGTTTTGATATGGAAGCCCATCTTATTTAATATGGTATCAGAGCCCATGAAACCCAAACGGGTATTCGGTCCAAGAAAAAAAAAATAGGATCTGATCCAAGAATGGTGAACCCAAAAGAGGCACCATCTTGAGGGGGCATGTTGAGGATCCCACATTGAAAAGATTAGTGGAGACCTCACAATTTATAAGCTACAAGGGTCACCCCACTCATTGCCAATTGGTTTTGAGATAGAAGCCCATGTAATCTAATAATATTAATCACAAAAGAGGACAGCCTAAAGGCTGGGGTGGAGATCACCCCTCCCAAAACAAACTCAAAACTATCTCAAAAGGGCTTGCCAATCGCTAATAATCATAAGCAAGCTATAATTACAAAAAAACTTTTTGTAAGAAGAAATCCACCAAGAGGCCGTATTTTGTACATAATTACAAAAAGAATCAAAAGAAGACGACTTATCACCAAAGGTTCTAGCATTTCTTTCCTTCCATAATAGCCAAATGGAAGCTCTAAACGCATAGCCCGCTATCACCTTGGCCTTCTTTCTCAAATTCCAAGCTTGCAGCCCTTCTTCGAGTCAATCATCCACCTTTTTTGGTAAGCAGAAAGATAACCCCAGCAAACCAGCAATGAAGTTCCAAGTCTTGGTGGCAAAATCACAATGTAACAGAATGTGATCGATATCCTCACTCTCTTTTAAACAAAGTCTGCACCCCCGAGGGGGATAGAGCCCAGTTTTTCATCTTTCTTTGCACTTTATCATCCGTGTTCAAACTTCTATAAACCACGCTCCAAAGGAAGATTTTCACTTTCTTAGGAGACTTATGTTTCCAAATCTTGCCTGCAAGAGACAGATTGATCTTGGGGGATTTTCCAACCGAACTGCTGAACAAAGATTTAGTAGTAAAAAGCCCCGAGCCTTCCAACTTCCAGGTGATTCTGTCCATCTCATTTCCCATACGGATATTGTCTAACTTGCCAATGAGGGCCACCCAACTACTCAACTCACGGTCAAAAAGCCCTCTTCGAAGGCCAAGGTTCCACGTTTGGGTGCTGTCCTCCCAGCATTCTACAACAGAAGCAGATTTCTTATGGGAGATCTTGAATAAATCTGGGAAAACAGCTTTAAGGGGCTGCATATCACACCAAGCATCACTCCAGAACCTTATTCTTCTCCCATAGCTAATTTGGAATTTAGTAAATCTCTCAAACCATCATTGTTCCTCTGAATGTTTGGCCAAAATCTTCTGCCCATTTTCTTAGGAAGAGCTATAGTTCTCCAACCGAGACCATCATCAGTCCCATAAATGCTACCAATAACCCTCCTCCAAAGGCCTTCTTTCTCGTGGGCAAATCTCCAAAGCTACTTGGTTAAAAGGGCAATATTTCGTAAACCTAAAGCTCCCACTCCAATGCCTCCATGGGAAGTAGGCAAAGCTGTCCACTCCCATTTAACAAGGTTGCAAACGGGTTTATAATGGCCACCATTCCAAATAAAGTCTCTCGTAAGCTTTTCTAACTTCTTAATCACCACAACAGGGGCTTTAAGGAGGGAGAAATAGTATATTGGAAGGCTATTAAGGACCGATTGGGCCAAAGTAACCCTTCCCCCTTTAGAGAGCAGCAACTTCTTCCAACCGTCTAATTTAGCTTCATATTTATCAACAATAGGATCCCAAAACTTTCTAGTGCGATGGTTACCACCCAAGGGGAAGCCAAGATACTTAATTGGGAGAGTCTCCATTTTGCACCCGAATTTGTTGGCCCACCAAACCATATCCTCTACTTGAGTATTTATCCCTATAATCGAGGTTTTGGCAAGATTCAAAGTCAGCCCCGAACCCTTCAAAACAAGCATCAAAATCTCCCACCAATTCAGCAGCACGATCTCATCATAAGCACTAAAAATAATGGTGTCATCAGCGTATTGCAAGATGGAAACCTCAACATTATCCCTACCCACGAGCAGACCTTTAAGAATTTTCTTCTCTAAGCAATAATGAACCGAGCGACGAAGAGCATCACCCACAATAGTAAATAAAAAAGGGGATAAGGGGTCCCCTTGTCTTAACCCTCTAGAAGCATAAACCTTTCCCCTCGGTTTACCATTCAGCATAATAGAGAAGTTTGTGTTCACCAAACAACCTCTTATCCATTTCCTCCAGATTGTCCCGAAGCCTTTAAGCTTAAGGATGACGTCATGGAATTCCCAACTCACTTTGTCGTAGGCTTTTTCGAAATCAAGTTTAAGAAGCACACCTTTCTCATTTTTGCATCTACACTCTTCAACCACCTCAGTAGCCACCAAAATCGGGTCAAGGATTTGCCTCCCTTGCACAAAAGCCGCCTGGCAATCACTAATGATAGTGGGGAGGATTGCCTTTAATCTTGCAGCAAGAACCTTGGCCATAACTTTGTAAAGAGAGGTAACTAAACTGATGGGTCTGAAATCACTGATTTTGGAGGCACCCCTTTTCTTCGGGATCAAACAAATGTAGGTTTCATTTGTCTTTTTGTTAATGATTCCGTTTTTAAAAAACTCCTGGAACACCTCTACTAAATTCGGCTTCAAGATGTTCCAAATTTTTTTAAAAAACTCTCCAGTCATACCGTCGGGGCCCGGGGACTTCATAGGGCCTAAGCTTTTGATAGCTCTCAAGATCTCATCTTCTTTGAAAGGCACCTCCAGCCTAGCACTGCTCTGAGCATCTAAAAGGCCCCAATTCGGGCCATCTAACACAAACCGGGAGCTATCATCTTTTGAGTACAATTTGGTAAAGAAACCAATTATCTCCTTCTCAATATCGGCTTTAGATGAGAGGAATCCTCCCTCTTCACTTTCAAGCGTGGCAATGAAGGATTTGCTCTTCATGGAACCTGCCCATCTATGGAAAAAAGCGGTATTCTCATCACCTTCCCTCATCCATTTGATTTTGCATTTCTGAAGAAGCCTCCTTTGATCAGTCACCGTGATATCAAGGAGGGAAGCTCTCAGCTTAAGCCTTTCAGCTATGTGATGGGGTTGGATTCTCCCTTGATCTTCTAACAGATCTAGGTTCTCAATTTGATCAAGGATAGTCCTCTTATTCTCTTTCAAATTCCCAAACACATCTCTGTTCCAGGCTTTAAGATGCTCTTTCAGGCCCTTCAATTTGCTCATGAATCGGAAGCCAGCCCAACCAGTCGGATTGATATCAGCCCACCATTTCTCTACTGATTTTTTGAAATTCGGGTGATCAAGCCACATATTTTCAAATCTAAAAGGCAAGGGACCCCATCTCATAACACCAATAGATTAAGCTAGGGGAAAGTGGTCAGAAGTAGGGCGCTGGTCTATCTAATATAAGCTCCTTGAACGTATCATTCCACTGATTGGTAACTAAGAATCTATCCAATCTCGAGGCTGCAGCTCTCTCACCCGCTCTGGACCAAGTATACCTGCCATTATTCATTGGAATATCAATAAGATCATAGGAAGAAATAAAGCAGTTAAATTTCCTCGTGCTTTTAGTTGGCCTCTTGGTGTTAAGCCTTTCCTCCACCCATCTTACCATATTGAAATCACCAGCAACGCACCATATGCCATGACACAACCTAGCAACATCAGCCAACTCTAGCAAGAATCTTTTCCTATCATTAATCGAACATGGGCCA
Source organism: Luffa aegyptiaca (assembly GCA_017139565.1). NCBI lineage: Eukaryota > Viridiplantae > Streptophyta > Magnoliopsida > Cucurbitales > Cucurbitaceae > Luffa > Luffa aegyptiaca. Next base: position 5,626,457 of record CM029405.1, on the reverse strand, counting down.
TAAACGCCAGTCACCCAACCTTTAATCTGGCCGTGGAAAGTGCACTCTATAGAAATGGAAAAAGCCCCTAGGACCGAGTCATTAACCTCAACACAGTTTTCTTTCCACATTAAAAGGATACCGCCAGCCGTACCAACCGCATCCAAGCTCAGCCAACCAACATGCCTGGAGCTCTAAACTGATTTAACCACCCGCCTATCAACTTGCTGGAGCTTAGTTTCTTGAAGGATAACTAAGTCCGGATTCTCCCTACTAAGGAAATCTTTAACTAACATCTTTTTAGAACGGCCTCCTAGGCCTCTGACGTTCCATGAGATCATCTGTCGTGCTACCTTTTTTAGACGAAGCTCCTGAAATAAGCCTAATACAAAGATTATTCTTCTTAAGGGTGAGGATAATCTCTTTATTAATAACGAAGCCTTCTGGAGTTTCCACCCCTTTTGTTTTCTGTTTCTCCACTGACGGAATCATAGCAATTGCCTTCGGGAATTCTTCACAGATCTCGTCTAACTCCAATTCCTTGCTTCCTTCCCCTGTATTGGTCAAAGACAGAGGAATTATCTCATTACTCTCAGGGTCACCATCCAGGCTGCTTCGCTCTGTTTCAGCATATTCTGACCGAGATGTTCCTTCCCCTTCCCTCTGAAAACACTTGTAATATTCCTTTGGGAGTCCTTCGTTAAGATCAGACTGATCCCTTTCAACCGAAGTCTCGTCCCCTGTTTTACTCCCAAGACTTGAGACCGAAAAGTCTGATTCATCCACATCTTCTTCTCTGTCGGGGTGCTCCTGATGTTGTGGGCTTCTTTTCTCATCCGTAAGTTGGATCTCTCCACGTTTCAACACATTAACCTGGGCTTCTTTGGCAAAAGAGACTCCTCTTCGAGTCTTTGTCTTAACCGTTGGGCTTTTTCTCGTGGGGCTGTCTTGGTGGTCCTTCGAAGCTGTATTGTTTTGGCGCACCCGCTTGGGATTTGGGCCTTGTGTGGGCTCTTCATTCTCATCTATTTTCGTTTTTCCTTTTTGGCGGAATAATTCGAAATTTTCGCTGATAGCCCACTACTTTTCATTAAATGTTCCGTTTTCTACCTCGTGCTCTGCAAACACTTTCTGGACATCGGCCTGCGGAAAAAAGGTTCCATCTTCAATTCTCCATTTGTCCGCTGTGCTAAACTCAGCATCCATCGGATCCCTGTGGAAGACGTGAGCTGCCGCCGGCGAGAAGCCCCCATGAATTCTGGCCACACGGTCAATAAGCAAGTTTCCATCTTGAAATGTGATGATTTGCGTTCTGAAAACTTGGTCCCCGTCGATAACTTCGACTTCACTTGGAATAAACCCACAGTAGTTATCTTTAATTTTAATCCATGTCTCAACGCAATCAATGAGGAGAGAGTTAGATTTAGCATAATCAATAAACCCTCCCAAGCGATCGTCAATAGCCTTAAATATTCTGGTGTTCCATAAATGCAACGGGAGTTTTCTGATTCTCACCCAACCCCCATAACACGACACTACATTGATTCTATCGTGCCTCATCCTATTCCATTTCTTGACTTTTAATATCACAGGCCCAAAGCTGACCCATCCCTTGTTTGTTGTTAAGAAATTCGCCAGCTCCATGGAAGGACATTTGAGCAGAGCCTTGTTCGATTGGAAAGGGTTTATAACAAGACCACTCTCTAGCTGCCTCTGAAGAATGTCGAGGATCCTTCCCCAGTCATCGTGAAAGTATCTCTTAGTGATAATAATCACTTCATCCCAAGCAATCTTCCTCACTTCGCCCTTGCACGGTGTCTGTTCAGGGGATTATGTTAGTTTTGGGGGTCTATCATTGAACAGAGGAAGGTACCTGACTTCTTTTTCTTTTTGGGAACTTAAGACTAGTGTATCGTCTTCAGGATATTAAAAGATTCTAATCAATTTGGTCGGTTTGTGGAATTCCCTTTTGTGTCCACTGGAAGTGGGAAAAATAGTATGTTGGTTCCAATGGGGATTCAAAAAAGAGGCTGGAAGGTTTTTTGGGAAATGCTGGATGAATTTCTTAAAAAATCAAGGGATTTGCTTGACTCAAACAAGATGGAGATTAGGAGTTTTGATGCATATCGGGTCAACAAAGGTGGGGAAATTGTTAAACTGGTTCTTTTATCTTCTTTGGAGCCTGTTGTTGGTGCTTCTTCAAAGAATTTTTGGATTAAAAAGACAAAGAAGTGGTAGCCTTGGATTTTGATGAATTATTTTGTTTATGGTAAATTTAATCTCTTATATCAATACTTCAAACCTAGGCATGCTTGGTGATTGCAAGATTAAAAAGTCTGGCTGGCCAATGGGCACTAAACAACCCAATTATCATGCATAACGTGTGACCAAAACCCAGCTGGGAAAGGCATTAGGAGCACCCGACCAATCCCTCCTTTCCCCCCACTCATTGGACAAACCATAGCCTTAAATGTTGGGTTGACCCATAGGCATTGATGCCAACCCCCTCTTTTATTTCGCTTGAACTCATTAATAATGACATAAGCATTGTGATGTAGTAGGATTAGGGTAAATTAAGGTATCTTTGTTAAATCCTTGATTAATTAAGCTTGGGATTAGTTTCCTTGATTAATTAGGATTGAGATTAGTTTCCTTGGTTAATTAGGATTGAGATTAGTTTCTTTGGATAATTAAGATGATTAGGATTAGTTTTTTGGTTAATTAGGAATAGTTTGTTTTCCAATTCTCTATAAATTGATAATTATCCTCTTGTATTCATAACTTTTGATTCATAATAAAGATTTGATTGATTCTAGGAGAGAATTCTCCTTTTATCCTCTTCTTAGGCTACACCACATTCGCATCTTGTTAGTTGGGAGGTGGTGGGGGAAATCTGTCAACAGTGGCGGGCTAGAATTAGGTAACTTAAAGATCCGTAACAGAGCCTTATTAGCTAAGTGGTTGTGGCGGTTCCCCCTCGAGTCTACATCCCTATGGCATCGTATTATTGTGAGTAAGTATGACATTCACCCCCATGAATGGCTGACGGGAGGGGTCAAGGGTATGTCTAGGAATCCGTGGAGAGAGATCGCTTTCGAGCTCCCTTCTTTTTCGGGCTTGGTTCATTTTCAGGTAGGGGATGGTAGTAATACTTACTTCTGGGAGGACAAGTGGGTGGGAGATAGTTCTCTCTGCTCTAAATTTCCTAATCTTTATCGCTTGTCCTCGATGAAAAGTCGTTCGATTGCCGACGTTCTTAATCATAGAAGGAGCTCATTGTCCTTTTCGTTGGGTTTCCATTGTCATTTGACCAATAGGGACGGAGGTCACCAATCTCTTATCTTTGATAGGGGATTGCCAGTTTAGGGAGGGAAGAAGGGATGTTCGTTGTTGGAGTCTTAGCCCTATTGAGGGATTTTCTTGTCGGTCTCTTTTTTGGTGGTTTCTCCACCCTTCTTCTCATAGCGAGTCCATCTTTTCTATTCTTTGGAGAGTAAAAATCCCGAGGAAGGTAAGGTTGTTTATTTGGCAAGTCATCCACGGAAGAGTTAATACGATAGATAAGGTCTCAAGGAAGATGACTTCGTTGGTTGGTCCGTTTTGTTGCATTTTATGTCGGAAGGCGGAGGAAGATCTGGACCATATTTTATGGAACTGCAAGTTTGCCTGTTCGGTGTGGGGTTTCTTTCATGATGCGTTCAGGATTCAGGTGAGACGATTTAGAGACTACAAGGAGATGATCCAGGAGTTCCTCCCCCCTCCGCCGTTTCGCGATAAGGGGAGGTTTTTATGGTTAGCTGGGGTGTGTGCTGTTTTATGGGGTCTTTGGGGTGAGAGAAATAATAGGGTTTTTTGTAGTCTTGAGAGAGGTCCTTCTGATGTATGGGCCCTCACTAGATTCTATGTTTCTCTTTGGGTCTCAGTGTCCAAGGTCTTTTGTAATTATACGCTAGGTTCTATTATTTTGGATTGGCGGCCTTTCCTTTAAGGGAGGTCTTTTGTGGGCTGGGTTTTTTGTATGTCCTTGTATTCTTTCATTTTTTTTCTCAATGAAAGCTGGTGTTTTTATAAAAAAAACATTGTAATTCAAAGGAAATACTTCCATGATGACTGGGTCGATATCCTGACAACTTTGCAATCTAATACTAGTGAATATACTCATTAAACTCCTTCCATCCAAACAAAGCCATCCTTGGATGTGACCATGCTAAACAAGCTTACCTTCTATTTTTACAACATCGATGGAAAATTGTTGGACAATACCGAATAAGATTCCATCGATGGAGTAGTAATGTCTTTAGAGAGAGCAAAGTAGTCCCTTATAGAGGATTGATTAAAGTTTGTGACCCCTCGGGGACCAATGAGGTTCTTTCCTTCACTGTGGACTTGTGGTGGTCTGGAAAAAATAGCTAAGAAGGCATTCTTGTTTGTTATGGGTTAATGCAATAAAAGGCTCAGTTCCAAGATTTGGTTTGAGTGTGATCAAAGGATATCGAGAATAAGCCACAAAAAAAAAAAAGGCGTGTTGGCTTGAGCGATTTGACATTTCTAGATTAAAATCTTCTAAATACTGTTCTCTTTCTAAATCATTTATTGATTATGCTTCCAAGGACATTTGCAACTTTATTTATTTTTTTATGAAAAATCACGCTTACATTGAGAAAAAATGAAAGAATACAAGAGGACATACAAAAAAACGAGCCCGCCAAAAACACCCACCAAAACTACAGGATCGAGTCCCAATCTAAGAGAATAAAACCAAGCTGATAATTACAAAAAAATTTAGAACTAGAAGCCCGCAAATGCGACTTAAATCTAATCGTCTCCCAAAGCTCAAACGTGGATTTCTCCATCCCTCTAAATATTCTACTATTCATCTCAAGCCAAATACCCCACAAAGTAGCATAAAAGCAAGCCTGCCAAAGGACTCTCCCTTTATCATGAAAAGGAGGATGCCAAAGAACTTCCTCAAAAATAGAGGAACAATCCAAGTTACGAGCCGAAGCAACCCCAAAAGCTCTGAAGAACTGACTCTAGATCAAGCAAGCAAACTGACAATCCCAAAGTAAATGATGAAGGTCCTCCTCCTGCCTCCTACAAAGAACACACCACTGCGATCGTAACACGAGAGAGGAGAACCTTTGTATTAATTGGGATGTTTTCATAGCCATTTTTTCTTTTTTTCTCTTTTCTTTTCTTGCACATTTTGAGGATTTCTTTCTCGGAACATTTGTTTCTTTTCATTACTTCAATGAAAGGTCTCATTTCAACTTGAAAAAATAAACAAGTTGAGTTTGATAAATATGTGCTCAGGCAAGTTATGGTATGTTGATCATTTGATATGAATGTTATGGGAGCTAATTAGTTTTTTGTCCTTTCATTTTAAAATGATGTTATATTAGTTTAAAGCTCCAATACATGTGTATCTATGAATAATGTTGAGTGTTTTCTCTCTAATTTATGTCATAATTTTGACTACATGTCCCCCTTCATAGTTAAAATATTCCTACATGAAGTATGCTCTTGTTTTCTCCTTTGGATTGCAGGATTCAACTATAGCACACAGAGTGAGAGTTCTCGTTTGAAATTGGAACGTGAGAATAAAATGAAAACTAAAAAATATCAGGTTTGTGAATTCATTTTATTCTTGTCCTTTTAGATGTAATGTTGATCATATGTTCCTTGGTTTATTCTTAACATATATGATAAGAAAAAAAATCCATTTTAAAACAGGGGGTAAGCCCCAAGCAAAGGAGATTGCAACAACACACTCCAATTGGAGTTAATAAAAGAATAATCATACCTTTTTCTTTATCAGAAATTGATGAATGATTTATTAGAGGGCCAAAATGTACCGGGGGAGATATAAAGTACACAACTCTTTAGATTTTACAGCCCATAAAGTACCCAACTCTTCAACTCAACCTTTTGGGTTCAGTGGTGTTTTCAAGCTCTTAATGGAAAGTGCTAGTTTCTTATAAAAAATCCCTTTTTCTTCATTGATTTTCTCAAACGGTTTGCTCAATTTCTTTTTATTCAGGAAATGTTGAAAAATAGAGCTGCGCTTCCCATTGCTTCATTAAGAGGTGATATATTGCGTCTGCTGAAGGAGAATGATGTTCTTGTTATTTGCGGGGATACAGGTTCTGGAAAGACAACTCAGGTTTATATTTGTTTCAAGTGCAATTGTTCCAATAATATTGCCTTTTTCTCGAAAAAAGAAAAAAACTAATGAATAGGTGATTTCACCAATACCTAGTTTCACTGTTTTTCTTCGAATGTGCTCTACTTGGTTGGTATTGGATGGCATACGTGCAGTATTTCTCCTTCTGGTCTTCCGCTTATTTTTCTCTTGAAGACTTCTCTAACAATTTTTTTACGTAGGTACCACAATTTATACTGGATGACATGATTGAATCAGGACATGGTGGACAGTGCAACATAGTATGCACACAACCAAGAAGAATTGCGGTAACTATAAGTTATTCATTTGAGATCTTTATGGTTGTGAGATTGAAATCTTGACCTTTATTGCTATTCTCCTGCAAATTAGATTCTCGATGGTGATTTACATTGGTTCAAATTTAATATCTGAACTCTAAATGGAAGTAAGATTGATAATAACATTTGTTATGATATTTTCCATCATTTATGGACGCAGGATTAATTACTTCCATCTCTTATGAAATGATATATATGTCGTGCATGACCATAGCTTCATTTTATGTTTTATATGGACTGCTTGTTTTATCATCTATATTCAAAAAGTTAAGCCTGGGTCTGGCTAGTAATTTTGCATATAGTCTCACTAATCATTTGGTGTCTTCGTCCATGTGGTTGGGGTCTCGTTCTTGGTGGGATAATTTTTGCTATAATAGTTTCTTAGAAGGTTCTAATACTTATGTTTTTAAGGATTTTAAATACATTGGTCAACTTGTGTGGGGAAAATGTCAAATTAAGCAGTCAAATTTATGTTTTGCTCTCTCATTACTGTACATTACTGTGACGAACTCATGTTCTTCTTCCTGATGTTTACTTATAATTATGTCCTTGCTTGTCAACCATGGTTGGAATTTGATAAGTGTGCTAACTTGATTGGGACCCTTTTTCTATTTCCTTCAAGCATGAACGTGGGCACTCATTGTATTTTTTTTTTTTTTTTTGGGTGGTACTTCTTAATAAATGTTAGTTGTTGTGTCTGATATTATGATACTAATCTTGTAGGCTATTTCTGTTGCCGAAAGAGTTTCTGATGAACGTTGTGAGCCTTCCCCGGGTACAAATGGCTCTTTGGTTGGTTATCATGTTCGTCTAGATAGTGCAAGGTGTCAATATGCTTTCATAAACTTGTGCATTCTTTGAGGTTACATTGTTTTCTACTTTATCTAAGCCCTTAATGTAGTTATAGCATTTCATACAATCCCTTAATGTGGTTATCAGGTTATGGCATTTCATACACAATGAATAATTTCTTATGCCTTCATATATAGTCGTATCACAATTGACATCATCTTTTGTTGAAATTCATTGATAGATTATCTTTGGGCTATTGTCTTAAGAAGGAGAAAAAAAAGAAAAAAGAACAAAAATATATACTTTAAAAATAACGAGTCAAAATAAAAATAAAAAAATAGTGAAGAAAAACTACGAGAGGAATATTATTAAGGCGCAATTAAGCGAGAAACTGTTAGGACGGTGCAATTAAGGCGCGTGCCTCCCATGAAGCGTGTTGTGCCTTGAAAATTAATAATAAAATAATATCCTTTAACCCTAAACTCAAGGGTACCTGCGATTAGGGTTATTTTTTTAATTTTTTTAAGTAAGTGTTAAAGGCCAAACAAACGGATCTTTTCCTTCTTTTTTAGCTCTTCGTAGCCTTCGAATTTTCTCCTTCTTAGTACTACTTTGCTACCAACTCCAGTAAGCTCCCTTTTTCTGGAGGTTTTCTTTCTTCAATCCTTTCTCTTCCGCCAACTCTCTCTTTCTGTGTCTCTGTCTATCTTTCTATCTCTCTCCCGACTGATGCTTTTCTCTCTCAATTTCATTCCTCACTTGGTTTCCATCTCTTCATTAGACAATTAAATCGATCAATTAGATTGGTAATTGGTTACCTACCTAACATATAATTGGTTATGCCTAAGCCCCAGACACATTGGGCTTTAAAAAACATTGGTTCATCCCATCCCCCACCACGATCTGAATAAAGAGCAAAAAGAAACTACCTTGGAAATAGCTTTCCACAAGTGCTTGGTAGTACCTTTAAAATCCTGGCTCGAAATCTAGTCTAAAAGGTGTTGATGATCGTATTTACTTGCAATAACTTTGTGCCAAATGGTGTTATGTTTCCAAGGAAACGCCACAACCACTTAGCCTAAGAGTACCAATGCCTAGCCCTCCAAGCTCCACTAGCTTCATCACTACGCTCCAATTCAAAACGCGAGACCTTTTTCTCCAGAGATTTATTGATTGACACGGGAATCCTAAATTAGGAGAGAGGATACGTTAAGATTTCACTCAGAATTGATTGAATTAGGATTAGACTTCCTCCTTTCGTAAATTTTTTCTTCCATGAAGAAAGGGAGTTTTGATTTTTTTTCACTATAGGATCCCAAAATGACCTACTTCTAAGTTTGTGGCCATGAGGAAGACCCATGTAAATGATGTTCAGCTGGGATCAGACCGTGATGAAATTATTTGGAACCTTGAAGGGTCAGGTTGCTACTTCACAAGCTCTCTGTTTCGTAGAAATGTTGGGACCTCTTCCAAGCTTAATTTATCCACTGCTGCTTTGATTTGGAAGCATAAATGTCCAAAGAAAGTAAAAGTCTTTCTCTGGTCAGTGGCTTACCGCAGCCTAAACACGGACAACCTGTTGCAAAGAAAATTTAATAGCTGGACCCTATCTCCTTCGGGCTGTAGAATGTGTTTAAAGGATAGCGAGGACATTGATCACATTTTCATCCATTGTGATTTTGCTAGAAAAGCTTGGGCGTTCGTTGCCAAGCTGCTGGGTATCTCCTTTTGTATGCCTAAGAATATAGAGGATTGGCTTGCTGAGGGCTTGAACGCTTGGAATTTGAAGAAGAAGGCTAGAGTGATTGCGGGGTGTGCTTTTAGAGCTAACTTATGGCGTTTGTGGAAGGAGAGGAATGCGAGAACTTTTGAAGACAAATCCATTTCGCTTGATAACTTTTGTAATCTTGTACAAAATACGGCCTCTTGGTGGGTCTCTTTGCACAGAAAGTTTTTTTGTAACTACAGTCTGCTCATGATTATTAGCGATTGGCAGGCGCTTTTGAGATAGTTTTGGGAGGGGCTTTCTCATCCCTGGCCTTAGGCTGTTCCTTTTTTGTGGCAATATATTCCTGTTATCGTTTCTTATAAAAAAAAAGAGGAAGACCCATGTAAGAGAAGGGAAATGTCCCTACCGCACAACCCAACCCCCCACCTAGTTAGTTGAGAAGGATCGCAATTAATCCCAACAATAAACATTTTTCCCTATTGATCTTTAACCCCAAAATGGTTTTAGAAAAGGACAGGAAACAATTTAGATTAATAAAGGACTTCTCCTTCTTTGAACAGAAAAAGATAGTATCATTTGCAGATTGAAAGTGAGACAAGACCAACTTGTCTCTAGCCACTTGGAATCCTCTAGGATGTTGCCCTCTACCCCACGAGAGATGATTCTACTTAGAATGTCCATCACAAGCAAAATCAGAAAAGGAGAAAGAGGAGAAAGAGGATTATCTTGTCAGACCTCTAGAGGCATAAAATCTACCCCTAGGCTTGCCATTAACAAGGATTGAATATCTCACGAGTGATCCACTATCTCCTTTTCTCTTTATTTTGGTGTTTGATTGTTTAAGCGGATTATTGACTTATAGTGCTCAGTTGGGTAAGATAGCAACACATCATATTGGTACCTCTTCTTTTAACTTAACCCATTTGCAATTTGCAGATGATACGTTTTGTTATTCTCTACCATTGATTCTTCTGCTGTAGGCAATCTATTTGATATTATTAAAGTCTTTAAATTAGCATTTGTTTTGGTCCTGATATGTTAAAAGGTTTTTCTTTGGTTGGGCATGCATAAGTCCATTCCCTCAGTTTTAATGGAGGTTCTATGGCATATCCTTTACAATCAAAACCAAGTTTAATAAAAGCCTACCCTCTGTGTTATTCTAGAAGAAAAGTGTTTTTCTCCATCGTTAATTATTCATAATCTAATTTAGATTTTGTAGAGGAATCTTGTGTTCGTCTTTGGACTCAATCCACAAATCTGTTAGAGTCTCCCACTAAAGGTTCTAAGATGCAAGAGACTTTAGTCAACATGAGCTTTAGTCCATCACAAGTTTCTCTTCCTGGTTCAAACATACTATTCACCAAAGATGTAACAAGTCTCTCTTCACTTAAGAAGAACCTTTATTGTTTTGGTTCTGATGGAGAATCAGATGTTAGTATGAATAGGGTGGAGTCAATTTTTCATATTTTGGAATTAGAGTTGGTTGATCAGTTTGAAGACGATTCATTTGCAGATGCTTTTGAAAATCTATTTGAAGACAATGAACAAGGTGTCAGTAATTTCGAGGGAGTAGTTTCTCGGTGGTTTCTCCTCAAATCCTAGCCAATTTTTCTTCTCTTATTGAGATATGTGGCTTACAGCTGCGACCAATTCCCAATTTGTCTCCCGCAGTTAAGGCTCTTTAGTGTTTTTCTCGTTAGCTCAATTTTTGAATTTCTCTTAGGGTTTAGTTTTTTTCAAGTTGGGCACTCGTCATATTTCTTTGGTGTAGTTTTCAATAATGGCTGGTTTTTTTGGAAATCCTTCATTTCCTTGCTTCCTATTCAGTTGGTCTTTTCAGCCGTTTGGTTGTTCTGATCTATTCTCCGATTTTGATCGATTTGTTATTTGTATTTTTGTTGGTTTTTCAGTTGTAGTTGCCCATTTTTAGTCTTTTTTTCCTAGTTCTCTGGTGGTTTTATCTAGTTTTTCTTTTTCTTTGGTCTGTTTCTTCTTCTATCCTTTGTGGTATTTGTATTTTTGAGCATTAGTCTCTTTTCATCCCATCGATGAAAAACTTTGTTTCTTGTTTAACAAAAACTTATGGCAAGAGTCTGTTTAAAAAATAAACGTTGATGAAGTGGAATTGGAAAGTACTGGCTTCAAAATTTGGCTGTAAACTTGGAGATTAGCCAACAACTTATCTTGGCCTTCCCTTAGAAGGTAATCCTAAGTTATCATTGTTTTGGCAACCAGTGATGGAGAGGATTCAACGGAAGCTTCATAATTAGAAGTATACGTACATTTCAAGAGGGGTAGGTATAATGCTACTCTATCAAGTATGCCCATGTATTATCTCTCTTTATTTAAACTACCACCAAAGGTAGCTAAAACATTGGAGAAGTTCATCAAGGACTTCTTTTGGGAAGATTTGACGGGTGATGGTGGTTCACATAACATTAATTGGCAGAAGACCCAACTCCCTCATATTATGGGAGCCCTTGGTATTGGAACTTCCAACTTCAAAATTCTGCACCGTTGGCTAAATGGATATGGAGAATGGAGATCTCTTTATGAACCTGAAAGTTTTTGCCAACCATTTTCGCAATCTCCCTCCAAGGACTATTCTGATTCTTCCATTTCTTAGCCTTAGACGGATCCCTCGTAAAAGACTCACCATATTTACTCTTCACCACGGTGTGTCACATAGCAGTATCTTCTTTGCCAAATCTTCACAGCCATTTAACAAGAAGAGCAAGGTTTTTCGCCCTTAGATTATCGATACCCAGCCCTCCCAATTTCCTTGGGGTAGTAAATTTAGCCCAATTCACCCAGTGACTGCCTTTCTTCATCTTGGCGCCCTTCCAGAGAAAATTTCTAAACAAGGCCTCTATCTTCTTACAAACTTCCACTGGGGCTCTAAAAATGGAGAAGAAGTATGCTGACATGCTCGAGAGGACTGCTTTGATCAACGTAACTCTTCCTCCTTTAGAGATAGGGAAATTTCAAATTCATGATCTCCACTTATATGCAAATCTACCTCAGGGGTACCATTCTCATTATAGTTCTACCGTTTTACTGTTCTGGTGGCTAGGATATATACTTGGTCAGGCCTATTCGGTACTTAGAATTTTAGTTACCTACCGATGGGACATTGAGTAACTTGCAGATCCTCCAGATGGGACATTGTTTTTCTAAAGATGAAAAGACTTGAAAATTTTATCTAATTTCCTCTCACATCGGTTAGTTGTTATTGTTGTTATTATTATTATATTATTTATCTTCTTTCCTATTGCAGGAATGAAAATACAAAACTTCTATTCTGTACAACAGGCATTCTTCTGAGACAAATTGTGGTCAGTCATCTTATTTTTGAGTCACGTATACTATTTGAAACTAAATGGTAAAATAGGAAAACAAATTAAATATTTGTTTATTTCTTCTAAAATGTTCACCTTCTTTCAACTCCAAGGATATGAGATCTTTTGAATTAAAAATATTAAAATAAAAGTAAAGACGACTAAATTTGGTGTGTTTGGGAGCTTGAGATTGATAGGAGTTGAGAATGAGTGGAGTTGTGGGACAAATTTAATATGTTGGACCAATATGCCGAGTTTAGGGACCTATTAGAAAGTTTGAGTTCATAAGAGTTAAAATGAAGTTAATGATAACCTATTAGTCAGAAAATTGAAAGTTTAATGACCTAGGTCTTACTAGACATAATCTTAAAAATTTAGGGACTAACTTTATTGGGTAACCAAAAATATAAGATATTTCAGCATCATTGTAATTTGTAATAATTATTATCTATTCTTTCAAGTTTTCTTGAGGCCAAATATAATTAATAATTTTTTGAGTTCTAGGGAGATGAAACTTTAACTGGTATCACTCATATCATCGTTGATGAAGTACATGAACGGTCTCTGCTGGTGAGTTGTTATTAACTCTAGTCTTATTTATCTTTATTGACTTGTTTGATGACAAAGACATAATTGGTTTGGACCGTGATTTCATGATGTTCATGCAGGAATGTCTCCTTTTCGATGAAGTGATATGTTATTTCCTGATCTATGTTTTGTTCCATTCATTTATTCTATAAGTAACTTTATTGTTTATATCTGGATAGTTCTTATTGATCATGATCATGAATGAGCTGCTTAAATCATAAAGTTCAGATTTCGTTGGAAGAAGATAATAGTAACCAAAACAATGACCAGTTTGTTTTTACATTCCCTTGGATCTTGTTTTACTCTTCTCCCCTTCTAGATATCTCTTCCTATATTAATCTTTTCTCTTTTTTGTTTATAAGGGACATTGTAGAATGCTCTTAATTTTATGTTATCTTACTTTTAATTGTTTACATCCAAATAATGTAACTACAAAAATAAACTTATCAAGAATCCTAGTGGGTAAACCTGTCCCAACTAAGGGTTAGAATGTTGATGTCGACGAAAATGTCAAGGTTTCAATTTTATGTAATTGTAGATGGAAATGTCGATAAAATGTCGATGTTAATGCATATTTCTGGAAACACACACACATAAATAAATAAATAGATAAATAATTTTTATTTTTAAAATAATTTAAAATACTTATTATTACTTTTTTTAAAAGAAATAAGACGTTTATTATGCACAAGGCTATAGAAAAGACCGCATAAAGGGCAAGGGGGAAGATCAAACCCCCCAATCCCAAACAAAAGGACAAAGAGAGAGCTTTCCAATTTGATTGAATCAGGTACAAGTTGTAATTACAAAAGATTTTTTTGTTCTCAAGCACCACCAAGAGGCTAAGAATTGAGTATTGCCACAAAAAAAAAAAAAAAAAATCAAAAGGAATAGACTTATAAAAAAAACAATGATTTCTCTCGAGCCAGAGGGTCCAAATCAATGCCCTAACAACCATATCTCCACATTAGTTACATTTTGTTGCTATTTTGTCTATATTTTATCAATTTATTTATGGTATAATGGAAATGTTGATTCATCCCTCATGTCAATGTCAAATCCATGGACATGTGGAAATGTCAATGGAAGTGTTACTTAAAATTTTTTTAAAACAAGAAACAAAACTTTTCAATATCAATGAAAAGAGACTAATGCTTGAAAGATACAAACTCCAGAAGGAAGTGATAAAAACAAAGAAAACTTAAATATAAAGATAAAGATTATTCACAAGAAATAAAAGCATTCCAATTACGATAAATGTTCTGAATAGAATAATTATCAAAAAGCTTAGAGAGAGAACACCATGAAGACATCTTTAAACGAGTTGAATAGAGTTGATCGAATAAGAAGATATGAGAATTCTGAAAAATTTTTGGTTTCTTTCCATCCACAATTTTGATAGTGGAGCTTTGACAGCATTGTACCATACACTTTTCATTGAAATGTCAATGGAAATGTCGATAGAAATTTTATACATTGGTCCCAACTCATATAGATATTTTTTAGGGGAATAGGGAGCAGACAAATTAGAAGAAAACACCAATGAGAGGCTTTGAAAATAGTGAAATTAGATATTCCCATTCAAAATTTAAACTTGTCTTAAAAGATCCTTTTGTTCCTCTTAAACCAAAGCTCTTAAATTAAAGCTTAGACAGCATTAACCCAAAGAAGGTGGCAACGTGAACATAAAATAGCCCATATAATAGTTGTAGGACATTCCAACTTGCATCGTTATCAAACACCCACTGATTCTTAAAGATCTTGAAAAGAAAAAAAAATAAAGAGCACCAAAAGACCAAGAGAAAATTGCAGACACATAACAAATACACTGAAGGTTGAATGAAGCAGAATCCATATAGCCAAAAACAGTGCTTTATTGAGAGGAGAGGAGGATGACAAATGCTCAGATAAAGAATCAACTGAAAATTTGCCCGACGAGCCTAAAATCCAGCCTTCAGCATCCTCCTTGGCTGATAAAGAAACCAATGGCAAGCTAGTAAATAGAAGACCAAATTCTTCAGGTTCATTTTCCTTCAAATTGCTTCTAGTAACAATTTTCCAGCTTTGAAGAGAATTATCCGAAAGATTCATGCCATCAAAGCTCTCTCTTTTTTTTTTTTTTTCTTTAAGAAATCTTGACTTTTCATGGTTGCATCTTAGCATGAAATAACCAGCAATTTTCTGGGTGTGAAACCTAGCCTACAAGATATTCAAGAAAATCTCTATTCAATATCAAACAAAAGCGAAGAAACCCATTGATGGAAATTGTCAGCCAACCAACAAATTGTATTAACTCATTAACAAAGCTGTAGACTACTCAGCAAAGAACCAACAAAAACTAAAATTTTTAAAATCAGACTACTCAAGTTACCAAAATGCAAAGATCAACTTCACTCAATCTATTCTTCCTTCTTACAAATAACTTATCCTTGAGTTCAAGAAGCAATGCATAACCTCTAGAACAGAAAAATCAGTTGGGCCAACTATGAAATGACGTTGGAGCAACCTCTCTTTGTATGAATAAACACAAGATTAAATTTCCTTTTTCTCCCCGTCAAAGTATGTATACATCATAGAAAATTTCCCATTTGCTACAAAGCAGTAAACCAGTCCTTGAACTTTGGATTATGTGTCTTCTTATTCGAAAAACGCTAAGTTAAAGTTTAGGATACTTCCTTTGAGAAGAACTCGTGCGATAAGCTGGGTAAGGTAGACAAATTCTCTTTTCAGGAAGATGGGTGGTTGGATCATCAGCCACTCAGCCGTCTTTTTTCCCACAATACACAGAATTGCAGGGGCAAAGAGAGGATTGGTGCAAGAGATGTGGAATAGCAACAGCAATGCTTGGAATCATAAATTAAGAAGAAACCTCTTTGACTGGGAAATGAATGAATCGGCTAGGCTTATCATGATGCTAGAAGGTATTAGGACGGGGCTGAACAGTGATAATGTTTTATGAAATTTAGATAGTTTCAGTTTTTTCTCGGTTAAATCAGTGATGCTCAGTCCCCATACAAAAAACAAGGCCCATGATTCTATGGTTTGCATCTTGATATGGAAGGGAAAGTTCACTAAAGAAGTTAAATTCTTCTTATTCTTCATTGTGGACTGCGGCCTTTGATAGAATTAATACCCTACATAAGGAGTAAAAGAGAAATCCGCATTCTAATTTATCACCCCATTTGTATATTATGTGTGCCAAAAGATGTGGAGTCAATTTCTCGTCTCTTTATCTACTGTAGTTTTGCCTCTAGAGTTTGGAAGTTCAATTTATAATCAGTCTGGGATGGTTTGGAATCTCGCTCTTTTGACTGAAAAGGTCTCCTTGAGATTCTGTCTGGTCAGTGTTTCAAAGAGAGGAAGAATTTTGTGGTAGCATGCTATCAAAACTCCCTATTGGTTTCTTTGGAAGGAGAGAAACAATAGGCTTCAAAGATAAGTTTAACTCTTGATTCTTTTTGTGATCTTGTACAGTTATCTACCGCAAATTGGAGTTCCCTTCATAAGTTCTTTTGTAATTACTCTACAAATACCATCAAGTATGATTAAAGGGCTCTTGTTTGACCCTCCCTATAGCTACTGTGGACGAGGGACTCCTTGTCCCTTAGTCCTTAGTCCTTTTGGTTGTTAGCTGGGGCTTTGGCCTGTTTTTGCAAGAACTCTTTGTTTCTTATAAGGAAAAAAGGGACTTGAAACATTCAAAAGAGTGTTCCTAGGATAAGAGACTCAAATGGAGTTTTTCTGAGAACTTGTTAAATTTTTTTGCTTCAACTTGGTCTAATTCTTCTAAAATGTTTTTGTAATTATAGTGTAGCGCGAATCTTCATCAGCTGGGAGTCCCTTTTGTAATCCCATGGTGTTTGAGGATTTCTCTCACATGATTTTTCTGAAATCAAGATTCCTAATCCTACACCCTGAACACAGCTTATCCTAGACCTAGATTTCCTAAACCCTCTTTTCCAACCTCAGGTTTAACATTTTTGGGCTTCATGCTGACCCCATTCTCCAAATGCCTCTTGGGAGTTTTGTGAAGAGAGAAACACAAGGATGTTTTAGAAAAACCCAAGGATCTTATGAAATTAGATGGTTGATGTCTTATTTTCCGCTTCCCTTTTCTTTCATTTCGGTCCTTATACCGAATGAAAGTTCTCTCTCTTGTCTAGAATGAATGGATTTCTAGTGTTAAGTCTTGAAAGATGACACTATAGTTGACATGAAACTTCATTTTCTACAGGGTGATTTTCTCTTAGTTGTTTTGAAGAATCTGATTGAGAAACGTTCTGCTGAAAGTTCATCTCCCCTGAAGGTTATTCTTATGTATGTTTGGACATTCTATCTAGTCTTCTAATTAGTTATGAATACAAAATATAAAATTGTAATATTTAGAGCTTTGGCATCATTCTTCAATTTTAATCCTTTTGATTCTCAGGTCTGCAACAGTTGATTCAAACCTTTTCTCAGGATACTTTGGTAACTGCCC
This sequence comes from Luffa aegyptiaca, assembly GCA_017139565.1. NCBI lineage: Eukaryota > Viridiplantae > Streptophyta > Magnoliopsida > Cucurbitales > Cucurbitaceae > Luffa > Luffa aegyptiaca. The sequence continues at coordinate 5,609,050 of CM029405.1, read as the reverse complement.
TGTAATCACTGCAGAGGGTAGGATGCATCCTGTGACTACTTGCTTTCTTGAAGATATTTATGAAAGTACTGGATATCACCTTGCTTCAGACTCCCCTGCTGCCATAAGATATGAAGTATCAAGCGGCAAAAAGGTATCTGGAAACATGGTTCCTATTCTATTAGGGCAGTACCGCAGTTCTTCTTTGCAACATCAGTCTCTGCAAACCTTGTATCGGGAATTACTATTGAGTGCTTAGGAAATAATTCTTTTCCTTTTCAGTCTAAAATATACTTTTTCTTTGGTAAACTTTCTTACATGGAATAATTCCTCTCCAAGTTTACAAATCAGAGCAAGCATTATTTCACGGAATTTTGATTAGGTAGCTTTATTTTCTAAAATATTTGTGGTTATGTATTTTAATAAAATAATTACGATTGAGTTCTTTTTTTTTAAATGATAGCAATGATGGGATTTTTTTTAATAAAAAAACCTTACTAATCATCGTTTAACTTTAATACTGGTAATTTGTATGTTTTATTTTACAGGGTAGACATTGATATTCCTTAATCGATGATTATCCTAGAGATTGATTAACTATAATAATCAATGATTAACTTATGTTTTAATTAACTGTAATCATGGTATTCATTGACTAACACGTGTTGGTGTAGTGTAGCCAAAGTGACAAAGGAGATAATTTTCCAAGAAATCTAACCCAAAGGATCTTATTATGAGTCAAGTAAGTAATACAAGAGACTAACCCTTTATTTGTGGAGGTTTTAACAACAAACTAGTATTTAAAAAACTAAAAGAACTTAACCAAAACTGTTAAGCTAACTCACTACATCACGTGTTCTTATTTTTGTTATATTAGCAATTCTATTTTAATTGCTATTTTTATAACATTGTATCTAAATTATGCTATTTTTGCTGCAACTATCCACCCCTGTTCTTTGTGAAAGTGATGTATAACTACATGTTTTATTAAGTAGACACATATTCCATATTATCTGCTGCAGATTGCTAATTATCCATATCATAAGCACTTATATCTGTTGCGTCTTCAATGGAATCTATTATCATAGTTACCCTCCACACCTTGACATCAATCTCTTGTTTATTTTAGGGGATGTAAAACTCTTGATTCAGATCAGACTTTTACTACATTGTGGCATGTAAATCCCCCATTTCTGATATTACTTCCCAGTAGTTGTCTATTATAAACTATCTTGATTGCTGTTATATCAATTTCCAACTCTTGTATCATGAAAATCTTCAGAGTGCTCCCGTCAATTATCGAAGAGGAAAGAAAAACCTTATATTATCTGGATGGGGTGATGATGCTTTACTTTCTGAAGCCTGTACGAATCCCTACTACATTTCAGATTGTTATGAATCATACAGTGAGCAGACACAGAAAAATCTGGTAATTTCCTTTAACGTGAGATACTCATAGCATATTTGTTTCCTCTTTTGAAGTCAAACCATAAGATAGCTATAGTTCTGCTGATAAAAAGATCTAATTATTTTATTGTGCAGGAACGATTAAACGAACATGTTATTGATTATGATCTTCTTGAAGATTTAGTGATTCATGTGGACAAAACTTTCGATGAGGGAGCTATACTTGTTTTCTTGCCAGTAAGTAATTATTGTTAACTGTGTATTTTCTTAACTTAAATAATTATTTACCTCACTATTGCGCATAAACAGGGAGTGTCAGAAATTCACCTGTTGTATGATAGATTAGCAGCTTCATACCAATTTGGTGGACAGGCTTCTGATTGGATTCTTCCTTTGCATTCATCCATCGCATCTACTGATCAGAAAAAAGTGTTTCTACGGCCTCCTTATGGCATCCGTAAGGCAAGTTTCGTAACATGCAAGGGCTACTTCTATTTATTTTGTTCGACTATGATGTAGGCATTCTATCAAGTGAAGGATAGTGTTAAGACTCTAATCAGAACGTTGTATTCACAATCAAAAGTAGTACAAGCCAACACCGATTCGAGATGGTGAGTCTCCTTATAATCCCTTCTAGAGTTGAAAGGAAAATACAAAAGTTTAACAAAAGCATGCCCTAGATTAACCCAAAATACACATATATAATCCCACCCTAACCGACTCGCACACACCGACTAACTTTCCACTAATCGACCGCCTAAACCATCCATTCGCGACCGCGGCGATGGTGAATTCCCCTGCCTGCCCCTACGAGCATAGGTGTGAATAATTGGTGGCCTGACAGATAGACACATTATCATTAAGTTTTTCACCTAGAGAGAGAGAGAGAGTCGATGGACTTATATATGCAGCTTCTCACCAGTAATTAAGTGCTGATATCTTCTCTGAAAGTCTAAATGAAAAACATCCATTCACCAGCTTGATCATACTTGGGTTTTTGGCTTCCGTTCAGTTTTGACCCAAATTGAAATTTTGGCTTCAAGTTCAGTCATTATTTTTCAATCAACTGATAGATGAGAGAGGCTAATGGGGGGGGGGGGGGGGGGGGCATTGAATGTGTGAGGGAGGGTTGATATTGAGAGGAGTTGCATTCATCTGCTGTCTGAACCATTTCTGTGAGAGTTGTGCTTGAGAGGGAGGTAACCATTTTTATGAAAGTTGTGCTTGAGAGAGAGGTAGCCATTTTTGTGAGAGTTGTGCTTGAAAGAGAGGCAAGTGATGGCTGAGAAGTGAGGGAGCGTGTGTGACCAGCTGAGAAGTAGGGGGGGGGGGGGGGGGGGGGAGGGTGATGACTGATGAGTGAAGGGAAGGAGGTGTCGGGCATGTTGTGTGAATAAATGAAAAAATGAGGGGAGGGAGCTGTTTGTCAATAAGACAGTTGATTAAATTATTATTGTTATTATTATATTATGGAAAACCAAACTTTCACTAAGAGAAAAATGAAAGAATACAAAAGCATACAAAAATGAAGCCCACAAAAGGGAGCCAAAATACAAGAAGAGCTCCAATATAGTAAAATAAGACCTAAAGGATAATTACAAAAAGACCTCGTCACTAAAGCGTAGAGAGAAACATAGCAAGGGACCAAACATCTCTGGATCTCTCCTGCCCTAAAGATTCTATTATTCCTCTTGCCCTAAAGGTCCCACAAAATAGCACATACTCTAGGCTGCCACAAAAACGTCCCTTACTCACAACCCTAAGAGCTGACAAAGCAAAAATTGAATGCTTCAAATAAACAACTCCAACAACTCGAAACAACACCTGTAAAATGACATCTTCACTTTCAGAGTTGATTACATTATTAATTAGACTATACAAAACATGTATGTAATTGGCTTCACTTTCAGAGTTGAGTAAATTATTAATTAGACTATACAAAACATGTATGTTATTGGACCAATTTGGCTCTTTCTTGTCGCTCTGACCAACATGTGGGTTGAAACCAACTACCATACGTCGGTTTGATTGTTTTTTCAAAATTCTATAAGAACCGATATCAAAAAGAATTCTATAAGAACCCCTAGTTTTTGTTATACCTACATGTATTCACACTAAAGTCCTATATATTTTAGACTTCCTGTAGGACTGTGGTCCTCAACATACTGATTAGTATGACGCTTTTTGGCTGTATTTTTAAACAAGAGCTCTGATTTATTAATACAATTTTGTATTCGTTAGTGTGAGGGAAGAAAATTTTTATTAGCAGTAAAATGTCCACAGAGGCTGAATGCTATTTTTTCAGTTTTTCCTATTCTTGTACTTCTGAACTTGGTTTGACTCAGCTTTCCTTTTGCTTTTTAATGCTTTGCATGTATGGTGTTTATGTTGATGATTATGAAATATTTTGGAATTCAGGTTATAATAGCCACGAATATTGCAGAGACCAGTATTACAATTGATGATGTGGTTTATGTGATAGACTGTGGAAGGCATAAAGAGAACCGTTACAATCCTCAGAAGGTCATACTCTTTCTGTTTAACCATAACCATTTTTGCAATTGGGTGGTGGTCGCATTCCCCCTATATATATTTATTCACAAATTTTTGTCTACAGTTGTCATTTTCAGAAATCATGATTTCATCTAATCGCTATTTCTCTATTCAGTAAGAGGTGAATGACAATCTAAAGAACAAAATAAATGACAACCTTTGCACAGTATTGTTTAGTTAGTGAGCAACGGAAACTAAGACAGGAAATTTTGAAGTGGAATAGAATTTTTTTTTATTTTCTATAAAAATAAAAAATAAAAAGTTTTAGGAACACGTTGAAGACAACTTCTGTTGTTCTAGCCATTGAGCTGGTGCCTAGTGGCAACAAAGCAAACCCTTGACAGGCCTGGATTCCAAGAAGGTAACCTACCAGGATCATTATTAAAGAGAAAAATATGCAATATCCCTATCATACGAGCTTCTTATAAGGCATTCCAATGTATGTAATTTAACTACAACTACTTAGAGCAAATGTAATCTTCAAAGTTAGGAACATAATAACATGTTGAAATTATTAAACATGTAAACCAAATATACAGGACAGATGAAAGCCATTTCTGTTCGAATAAGATTAGAAAAATTAATTGGTTTTATGGGAAAAGTAGAACTATCAGTTCAAGATGGCTAATAATTCTTTTTTCCTATTAAAAGATTAAAAAAAAAAACGAAGCTGCATTTACCATGAAGTTATTTGATTTTTTCCTTATAATTCTAGTCTTTTGTTGATAATATTATCTTTGAATTGGTTGCATTAGAAATTATCAAGCATGGTTGAGGATTGGATTTCTCAAGCAAATGCTAGACAGCGGCGGGGAAGAGCTGGACGTGTGAGACCTGGTACTTGCTTTTGTTTATACACACGTCACAGATATGAAAAGCTCATGCGCCCTTTTCAGGTATTTGTCTGCGGTGAAGTTTTCTTTTAAAATTGTATCGCTGTTATGCAACTTATGCTCCTATGTATGTCGTATACTTCTGCTTGGCTATTTATTTGTGATTCCTTTAATGATCTTAGGTCCCTGAGATGCTTCGGATGCCGTTAGTGGAGTTATGTTTACAGATTAAATTACTTTCTCTGGGTTATATAAGGCCGTTTTTATCAAAGGTAAGTATTCTGGCATCTCTAACCCTTTTTTTCCTTTCTTTTTTTTTTGTTTAATAATAAGAAACCTCGAGAGAGAATATTTATTGTCTATAGGTTACAGTATGAACAGAATTTCTTTTTTTTGGGGGGGTGCATTTCCTGTATAGTCTTCGCGTGCATAAACCTTAAGAGAGAATATATATTATCTCTAACTCCCTTGATGATATTGTCTATAGGTTACAGTACCCAAATAATTGTTTTCTTTTTTCAGGCTTTGGAGCCTCCTAGAGAAGAGGCTATAGCATCAGCAATATCATTATTATATGAGGTACCAATTATCTTTACGGCCATTAGTTATTTCTCCTATCTAATGGATAAAGTTTATTTTTTTGGTGCATTTCTTGTATAGGTGTATATCTTTTGGCTGATGTATACCTATTTTCTATTGTGCATTGTTATTTAATTCACATTTTAGAATAAAAAGTAGGATTTCATGTTCCAAGATGGGCTGCCTTAAAGTTAAAAGCTAAGTGTCAAAGATACAACTCGAAAGCTAATATGTTTAAGGATCAAGTTCATTGATGAGATGAAATGTACATGAAGTGGAAGGGGATCAGAGGAACTTCCTAGTCCTAGAGTTACAAAATTTTCTCCAACTGGAAACAATATAAGAAGAGGATGAATGCGAAAGAAAGCCATTTCCAAGTTGTTAAAAGTATTCATGGGCAGAACTTTGATAATTGGCACACTGCTGGTAAGGTAGGACTGAGTCTTCGAAGTCCTTGGTTTAATATTTCTAAGGTATGGAAGCAAGTAGAGAGTTTGGCTATATTCAAACTTGGAAATGGCTTTCAAATAGTTTTCTGGCATGACTCTTGGGTTGGAGATCTTCCTTTATCTTTAAAATATCCAAGACTCTTTCGAATTGCTTCCTTCCAAATGCCTCTGTTAATGATCATTGGGATGGTGTGACTCTCTCGTGGAATATCTCCTTCCGTCAGCTTCTCAAAGAGGAAGAAATCTTTGATTTCCAGCATTTATTGGAGGGTTTAAATGGTACTAAAGTGTCTGAAATTTCAGACTCCCGCATTTGGTCACTTGAGAAATCGGGTTTGTTTTCAGTTAAATCTATTTTTAATCACTTGGCAGCTTTTTCACCTATGCATAAGGAAGTGTTTAAAGCTCTATGGAAGACTAAATGTCCTAAGCGAATTGATGTTCTTTGTTTTGTTGGGTCATGATTTTTGGTTCTTTAAATAACTCGAAGGTTCTTCGAAGGAGGCTTCCATCACATGTTTTATCTCCTTCTATATGCTCATTTTGCTTGAATGCCAGCAAGTCTTTACAACATTTATTCTTTGATTGCGATTATTCTTATCAGTGTTGGGGAAAGATTATGTCTATTTTCAAGCTTCAATGGGTTCTCGATCAGTCATTCAAAGGAAATGTGTTGCAATTATTAATTGGTCCAACCCTTAAGCCTGCCTGGTCTAATGTTGTAAAAACCGTATCATCGGAGATTTGGTTTGAAAGGAATTAGAGGGCTTTCCATGATATAACTCTCTCTTGGATGGATCGTTTCAACTCTGCTCGCCTCAAAGCTTCGTCATGGTGTTCATTGTCCAAGCTCTTTTGAGGCTATTCTATTCAAGATATTTGCCTTAATTGGGTTGCTTTGATTTTTCCATCCTAATTTCTGTCATTCACTTATATTTGTGCTTGCTTTTACCCTCTTAGTTCTTTATTTTTTTCTTTCATTCGTATCATTGTATTTTGAGCATCAATCTCTTTTCATTTTTTCAATGAAAAGTATGGTTTCCTTTTCAAAAAAAATTATTGATCTAAGCGAAACCTGCCACAAAACTGAAAGTTTTCATAGTGCACCTACTTGCCTCATAATATAAAATGACACTTCAATTTCTTTCTAACCAAGATTCTCAAAAGATAGCATTGCATTGCCTTAAGCCGCGGAATTCAGCCCCAATTTTGAGCGAAACCATATAGACGAGGATGATGTTTCCAGGGAATAGCACATAAAAGATAGTTCGTTCACTTTGTTGTGAACTTGTTTTAAATCACTTTATTCATTCATTACTGTGCACAAATATGATTTTCCCCCCTTATTGAGCATGATGTAATATATATGTGGAAAATAATGATATCTTGTGCTCTTAATCGTCAAATTTTTAGGTGGGGGCTCTTGAAGGCAATGAAGAATTGACTCCTCTTGGACAACATTTAGCAAAATTACCTGTTGACGTATTGATTGGGAAGGTATGCATTCAATAATTTGTCCTTTTGTAGTATATATGAATAATTTTATGAAAAGAAGAAAGAACTCTTTTTGTTTTTTACTATTATGAATACTTAGTAGAAACTGAACAAACCAAATAACTATCTACTGTCCAGTTTTTCTAGGAGTAAGGAATCTTGACTGAATTTTTGTGAAAAAATGGATTTGGGGCTTGTGTTGTTGGAGTTCTTGTCTTCTCTAAAGGACAATAAGTTCCAAATACTTAGTAGAAAATGAACAAACCAAATAGCTATTGAAGTCATATGAAAAGTGGATTTAGGGCTTGTGTTGTTGGAGTTCTTGTCTTCTCTAAGGGGTAATAAGTTGAAGATTCCTCCACCTCTGGCCCCTAGGTTGTTATCTTCCTTTTTTGTTGGAATATATTCCCTATGATGTTTCTTATAAAATAATAATAATAATAAGTTGAAGATCTGTAACAAGTGTTGAGTTTTTCAGACTAAGGAGCTCTTGAGCTAAAATATTTAGTGTCCTTGGTTGATTACAATGAAATGCCAGAGGTGTAGGGAGATGATAAGTGTTGTTAAATGAAGATCATCAAATGGAATGTTAGAGTTTTGTTGTTAGAGTTATTATATTAGTATAATAAGTGTAATTATATATAGAGTTGTCCTTTATTGTCTTTTTACATTCTCCTACTTAGGGTTAACCTTGTACACTTGTATATATATATCTTTTATGTGAATGGAATAGATAATTCTGATTCTCTCAAACCTTAGAGTTTACATGGTATCAGAGCGGGTCTAGGGCAATTAGGGTTTTGTCTCGTTGGAGATTTGTGAACGGTTAGGGTTTTGGTTTGGAACACCTTTTGAGAGTTTTGGGTTGCCCAAAACGTTTGCTGCTCGAAACCGCCGCCGCCGCCACCAGATTCCGCCGCCGCCGCCACCTGAAACCGCCGCCGCCGCAGCCGTTTTGGTCTGTCGCCGGAGGATTTTTTTGTCACCGCCCAGTCCAAAACGTAGCCCACTCGCCGATCTGTTGGTCCTCAAAATCCGAAGCCGAAACTCCCTGCGCGTGGCCCTCACGCGCCGCCTCCAGAATCTGCGTCAGTCTCACGCGCCGGCGCGTGTGAGCGCGTGCGCCGCCGTTTTTTTGCTCCTTTTTTTGTGGGTTGGCTCGGTTTGGTCTCCTCCTTCCAGTCGTGTGTTGCTTTGGGCCATACCGGGTTTGTTTGGTTATGTTTGAAAGCCATAGTTTGTTTGGAGGTTTAGGGTTTGTGTGATTCAGATTTCAGCTCTACTTTTTGGTCTGTTTTTTGTTGAGGTTATGGCTGACAAGAAGGCTTTAGTGTTGTCCGAGATGATTCCAATGGTATCCAAGATTACGGAACATAAGTTGAATGGTTCTAATTTTTATGCTTGGCGGTCGAATATTCATCATTATATTCGGAGTCTTGATATGGATGACCACCTGACTTTAGAATCACCGCCAAACGATGATACTAAGAAGAGTTGGCTACGGGACGAGTCTCGACTTATTCTACAAATCAAGAATTCTATTGAAAGTGCCATCATTGGGCTCGTTAATCACTGTAACTCAGTCAAAGAGCTCTTGGAATATTTAGATTTTCTTTACTCTGGGAAAGGAAACATCAGTCGGATATTTGATGTATGTAGAACTCTCTTTCAACCTGATCAAGGCGAGAAGTCTTTGTTGAGTTATTTTATGGAATGCAAAAGAGCATATTCAGAATTTAATGAAGTGTTGCCCATGAGTACTGATATAAAAGTTCAGAATGTCCAACGCGAACAACTGTTTATCATGAGTTTTCTAGTTGGTCTTGCTTCGAAATATGACACAGCTAAAGATCAAGTTCTCTCGAGTTCAGACATTTCATCGTTGGAAGATGCTTACACTCGGATACTACGTACAGAGCGGTCGCCAGTGATAGTGCCATCTGAATCTAACAGTGCTTTAGTTGGACAGACCACTGAATATAGAGGTAATCGAGGGGTAGGATCGAACATGTCCAGAGGAAATTCTACTGCTCCAAAAGCAAATTCAGGAGATATTGTTTGCCACTATTGTCATAAGCCAGGGCATATAAAACGTGATTGTCGGAAATTACTTTATAGAAACCAGAGGTTTCCATCTGCACATGTTGCCTCTACTCCTGATAATTCTGACAAGTCTGTTTCGATCTCAGCTGAGGAGTTTGCTAAATTCCGACTGTATCAAGAGTCATTGGCGGCTTCATCCTCCACTCCTGTTACTGCCATTGCCGACACAGGTAACACATCTACATGTCTTCTTTCCTCCTCTTCGAAATGGGTCATAGACTCTGGTGCTTCCGATCACATGACAGGTAATCCCCGTTTATTCTCTACCATTTATCCATCTACATCTTCCCCTAGTGTCACTATAGCTGATGGAACCACCTCTCCAGTCTTAGGGATCGGCAATGTTCGACTTACCAACTCACTTTCGTTGTCTTCCGTTTTGAGTTTACCACAGTTTTCCTTTAACTTGATTTCTGTTAGTAAACTCACTCGTGACCTTAATTGTTGTGTCTCATTTTTTCCTGGTTATTGCTTATTTCAGGATCTTACGACGAAGAGGACTATTGGTAAAGGGCGTGAATCTAGAGGTCTCTACATCTTTGAACCAGAAATATCAACAGCCGTTGCGTGTTCTAAAGTGTCATCTCCATTTGAAGATCATTGTCGTTTGGGTCATCCTTCTATTTCAGTATTGAAGAGTCTTCGTCCTCAGTTTCATTCTTTGTCTTCTTTAGCTTGTGAGTCATGTCAGTTTGCTAAGTTCCATCGTGTGAGTCTGTATCCCCGTGCAACTAACCGAGCTAATGCTCCATTTGAATTAGTTCATTCTGATGTTTGGGGTCCGTGTCCTATTGAGTCAAAGAGAGGGTTTAGATATTTTGTTACCTTTGTCGATGATTTTTCTCGTGTAACTTGGTTATATTTAATGAAAAATCGCTCTGAGTTGCTTTCTCATTTTCGTAACTTCCATGCTGAAATCCGAACTCAATTTAACGGTTCTCTTAAAGTTCTACGGAGTGATAATGCTAAAGAATACTTCTCTCACGCTCTTAATTCTTATTTAGATGAACATGGCATCCTCCATCAATCCTCATGTGTTGATACTCCATCTCAAAATGGGGTTGCAGAAAGAAAGAACCGTCATCTCCTCGAAACAGCCAGAGCCTTAATGTTCCAGATGAATGTTCCAAAGTATTTTTGGGCCGATGCTGTATCCACAGCTTGTTTCTTAATAAATCGCATGCCCTCCTCAGTTCTAAAGGGTGAGATACCTTATCGTATTTTATGTCCCACACAACCTTCATTCTCTCTTCCTCCCAAAATCTTTGGTTGTATTTGCTTTGTTCGGGATGTTCGTCCTCATCTCACCAAACTTGATCCCAAGTCCTTAAAATGTATCTTCCTTGGTTATTCTCGTGTTCAAAAAGGGTATCGGTGTTATTGTCCTAGTCTCGATCGTTATTTTGTCTCTCCTGATGTCACCTTCTTTGAGGATTCTTCTTTCTTTTCCTCACCTTCAAGTCAGCCTAAGGGGGAGCGTAATGAGGAAGATGATGATTTTCTTGTCTATACCATTCTCTCCTCTTGTGAGCCTTCTACTGATTCACCTCCATCTATACCTGTTTCTACTCGTCCACCTATTACTCAGGTTTATTCTCGACGACCACCCCCTTCAGTTACATGCCCTGAACCAGAGGCTTCTTCGTCATGGGATCCAGGAACGAGCGATGACCTTCCCATTGCTCTTCGTAAAGGTAAACGTCAATGCACTTATCCTATTTCCAATTTTGTTTCATATAATCATTTGTCATCTTCTACCTGTTCTTTTATTGCATCCTTACAATCGGTATCTGTTCCTAAGACTGTTCATGAAGCTTTGTCTCATCCTGGTTGGCGTGCTGCAATGGTTGAGGAGATGAATGCCTTAGATGACAATTGTACTTGGGATTTAGTTTCACTTCCTGCAGGAAAGAAGCCTATTGGTTGTAAGTGGGTATTTGCGATCAAGGTCAATCCAGATGGATCTGTGGCTCGCTTGAAAGCTCGCCTTGTTGCTAAGGGTTATGCACAAACCTATGGGGTTGACTATTCTGATACCTTTTCTCCCGTTGCTAAATTGGCTTCTGTTCGGCTGTTCATTTCGTTGGCATCCATTCATCATTGGCCCTTGCATCAGCTTGATATTAAAAATGCCTTTCTTCATGGTGATCTTGAAGAAGAGGTGTATATGGAGCAACCACCAGGGTTTGTTGCTCAGGGGGAGAATGGAAAGGTATGTCGTCTTCTTAAATCCTTGTATGGATTAAAACAGAGTCCACGAGCTTGGTTTGGAAAATTCAGTCAGGTGATTGTAAATTTTGGAATGAGGAAAAGTAAATCAGATCATTCTGTTTTTTATAAGCGATCTGAAAATGGTGTTATCTTGTTGGTTGTGTATGTTGATGATATTGTTATTACTGGCGATGACACATCAGGTATCCAAGCACTCAAAACCTTTCTCCATAGTCAATTCCATACAAAAGATTTGGGAACGTTGAAATACTTTCTAGGAATTGAGGTAATAAGGAGCAAGAAGGGAATCCTGTTATCACAGAGAAAATATGTAATTGACTTGTTGACTGAAACAGGGAAGTTAGGGGCTAAACCATGTAGTACCCCAATGATGCCAAACTTACAGCTTACGAAAGAGGGAGAGTTACTTAAAGATCCTGAAAGGTATAGAAGGTTAGTAGGAAAACTCAATTATCTTACAGTGACTCGGCCTGACATAGCCTATTCAGTGAGTATTGTGAGCCAGTTTATGTCTTCTCCTACAGTTGATCATTGGGCTGCATTGGAACACATTTTGTGTTATTTGAAGGCAGCTCCTGGACGTGGTTTATTATATAAGGATTATGGACACATGAACATTGAATGCTTCTCAGATGCTGACTGGGCAGGATCTAGAGAAGATAGAAGATCAACTTCAGGATATTGTGTATTTGTGGGTGGTAATTTGGTTTCTTGGAAAAGTAAGAAACAAAATGTGGTGTCACGTTCAAGTGCTGAATCAGAATATAGAGCAATGGCACAGTCTGTATGTGAATTAGTCTGGATACGTCAACTTCTTGTTGAATTGGGATTTGATATCACAACACCGACAAAATTGTGGTGTGATAATCAGGCAGCTCTTCATATTGCATCTAATCCGGTATTTCATGAACGGACTAAACACATTGAGGTTGACTGTCACTTTGTACGTGAAAAGATACAAGAAGGTTTGGTGTCAACAGGATATGTGAAGACTGGAGAGCAATTAGGAGATATCTTCACAAAGGCACTAAATGGAGCTCGAATAGATTATCTCTCTAACAAGTTGGGCATGACGAATATATATGCTCCAACTTGAGGGGGAGTGTTAGAGTTATTATATTAGTATAATAAGTGTAATTATATATAGAGTTGTCCTTTATTGTCTTTTTACATTCTCCTACTTAGGGTTAACCTTATACACTTGTATATATATATCTTTTATGTGAATGGAATAGATAATTCTGATTCTCTCAAACCTTAGAGTTTACAGTAAGAACCCGAGACTTGGGAGCAATCTAACCATTGAGGTATGACAAGAAAATGAACTGACAAGGCCAAATTTGACAAGCCAACGATGCCTTCACTGAACAAGGACAAATCTAGCAAGAAAATGAACAGCCTAATGGTGAAGGATAGATGCAGATGTACAAACAAATTTGAGAAGGAAAAAAGGCCTCCACCAAATGGAATGTTAGGGTTTTGTAAGAACCCGAGACTTGAGAGCAATCTAACCATTGAGGTATGACAAGAAAACGAACAGACAAGGCCAAATTTGACAAGCCAACGATGCCTTCACTGAACAAGGACAAATCTAGCAAGAAAATGAACAGCCTAATGGTGAAGGATAGATGCAGATGTACAAACAAACCTGAGAAGGAAAAACGGCCTCCACCAAAACTCAAATTGACACCAATGGATCTGGGTGGAAACTCAAACATAGTTGACAATACTTGATCGAAAATAGCATATGGTATTTTCACCAAAAAAATCACAATCTTGTCAGTGAAGCAAATAGACTAGGACCATTGATTTGTAGATAGCAGGTAGGAGTTGAGTCTTCTCTTACTTCATCTTTGATACCATGTAATTTGCGGTCAGTAATACAAGGTCTTCTGTCTTTCGATATATGAGAGGAACCAACTTCAATTAATGAATGGAAAACAAAAATAATGGTAATTTAGGGACGGTTTGGTATGCAACTTGGATTCTATTTTATGTTTTTATTCACTAAATTCAGTGGATATACATTTGACAAATTTGTTTTTTAGAACTGAATTTTGTAAACAATATGTTTTCAGTGCATCCAGACTTTGAATTTGAAAATTTTAAATGTCAAGTAATGTTAAAAAAGATGAAAACTTTAATAAATATAAACATAGTACTTGATGTTATAAACTCAATTCATTTTTGTTAAATTAAAATATGTATAGTATAATATTATAAATTATATGATGTTGTAAAATAATAATTGGAAAAAATTTATAACATAAAACATGTTCTCCTAAAAAAAACAAAAAAAGACATGTTCACCTAATTTTTAGTTGGTAACTACAACTAGTTTATGGTTTATGAATATATTGTTAAACACATTTTGCACAATTGTTTAAATTGGGATTCGATTTCAAAATTTGTTACCAAACATATGTCTGAAAACATAAAATACAACTTTGTTTTCATTGAATTTCTTGTTTCAAATCACCAACCAAACACACCCTTAATCATCTTAGCTAATATGGAAGTAAATGCAGACAATTTATATTTACAATTAATATTTATTTTGAACAAGAAACAACTTTTCCTTTGAGGGATGAAATGGTAAAATATACTTTTGGTTTTTGGAATTTGAATTTAGTTTCTATTGGGTCCTCAAAGTTTCAAAAGTGATATGTTTAGTCCTCGAGATTTAAACTTGATTTCTAATTCGTTTTTGAAGTTTGGAATCGATTTCTAATTAGTTCACGAGTAAAAAAAAAAATACAAATTCCAACTCATTAAAACTGCTTATTTTAATTGCCACGTCATCATTTCATTATATCAACTAATGGTCAACTCTACTTAAAGGTCACATTAAAAATCAAATTAAAACCTCGGGACGCATGTCACACTTGAAAACTTAAGGACCAAATAGAAACTACATTCAAATATCAAAGACCAAAAAGTGTTCATTTTGAAAACTTAGGGACTAATAGTGTATTCTGTCTTAGATGACAAGATTCAAAATGTTCGATGAAACAACCCCAAAAGGATGGAGGAAAACTAAAAACCAGTCTAGTAAAAGTGCGCCAAAACAACAACCCTCAAAGGAAATAAACCAAAGAGAACTTCTAACAAACTAGAAGGACCTAAAGGGGAACCAAATAACCCATACTTTTAGGTTCTCTTATTAAATAATGGAGATTAAGAGTCTTACTCTTTGGCATCGATTGGAGACTTCAATTTGGTGGATGGAAAGTTGGAATGTGAGTCTTTAAAATGCGGCTGCTTTTAGTGAAAATCCAAATTCCTCATTTTTCTGTTTCTAAGGGGCCTTTACTAGAGGATCTTCCTTTCCTTGCTTCAATGGTTTGATTCTTGCTCTAAATGAGATCGTTTTTAGGGCAAGCTTTAATTTCTACTTCAAATGGTTGTCTTCTCGGTGGTAACTTGTCCCTGGGGTTGGCACACTCTACTAGTGATAAAGAATTATAGTTCTTTTCTCTGGAAGTTGTTTCTTTTGGAGAAGATGAAGATGGCATCATCAGTATTAGCCATCTTGAATTTGATGAATGTGAAAATATAGCTGAGGATTCCAAGGTTGATTGTTTGGATGACAATCTTAAAGAAGGCTTGGGTTCTCTTTTAATTGAGGTTGAGGATCGTTTGCCTTTTCCTAATGAAGTCGGTGCTACGTAAGGGTTGTCTAAAGGAAGTCCAAAGGTCTTTTTTCCTTATCATCTTGATGAAATAGACTTGCGAGATTACTTCGCTCAAGTTGTTGGCATTTCTTGTGTATCAAGCCCAAAGACCAATTTGTAGATTCTTTAGTTTGTTGGTGGTTTTCTTTGGCCTTTGGTTTGTTTATTGCTGGATAGTTTGTTGTTTTGGATTTTTTGGTTAGTTTGTTGTTGGATAGTTTGCTGTATTGGTGTGTTTTTAGTTGGTTTTGGTGGCTGTTGTTGTCCTGCTTTTGGTTTGTTTTTTCCCCCTTTGGGAGGTTTTTTCTTACTTTTTGTATCTTTTCATACAAAAATAATGGAGATTTAGAGAGAGCCTTGATATCAGTGAACAGCTGGAAGTGTATAGGCTGGAATATGTTTAGGAGGTTGTACATGCAACTTGTAGGAAGTAACTTGTTAAAGCAAGCTTTTAATTTTTCCTTCCTGTTTTGTTCTTTCTTTCTCCATTAGACCTGTCTCTGTGTCTGCTGACGCATGTGCTTGTTGACTCATACATCCCCTGCAGGATGAAAGTTAGGCTCGGCTCACTCTTATTTATTCTGTATGACTGCAGATGATGCTATATGGCGGAATTTTTGGTTGCTTGTCTTCCATTCTCTCAATTTCAGCATTTCTAAGCTACAAATCTCCATTTATTTATCCAAAAGATGAGGTCCGTTTGTCTATGGTTACTGAATTCCTTGATGTTCTCCTAACTTCTCGGTTCAACTCTCAACATGAACAAAAAGTTCAAAAAATAAATATTGGTGTTCTAATAATTTTCAGAGGCAGAATGTTGAACGAGCTAAATTGGCTCTTTTGTCTGATGAGGGAAGTGGTTTGGATGATTCATGTGGTAACGACAAGCAATCTGACCACCTGATTATGGTGACTGCATACAAGAAATGGGAAAAAGTTTTGCATCAGGTTAGATATCATGTACTCTGCCCTTAGGTATTTAAACTATCATGTCAACTCCCTGCTTTTGACCTCTGCTTCAAAGTATATTGAGGAGAAGTTAAAATTTATGATAAAATTTTGTTTTCCTTTTTGCTTGGTTGGCGACTCAAAATGTATCAATTGCTACAAGAGATTGAAGTGATCCGTTGTTGATAACTTTTTTGTGTTCATTCTGAAAACTACAACCCTAATTTATAAGCTAAAGGGTAGATCCCTTAGCGGGTATATAGCCTATTATCTTCCCATTATCTGAGGCTCGGAGCAAAATACATATTTTCTGCTGTTCTTGGATTGGTATCTCCACATCGATTGATATTATCTCATGAGATTTTTATTTTTTCAGAAAGGAGCCAAGGCTTCACAGCAGTTCTGCAAATCATATTTCTTAAGCAGTTCGGTGATGTATATGATAAGGTACAATCTCTCACTTGTAATCTTTGACAACTACTTGAATCAGGTTTGGTTGAACTCCCAAAGTGTTAATAGAAATCTTCTAAGGAATCAAATAAAATGCATCTCCACATAAGAGATCTTTCTTCTTCTGATGTAAGATTTGTTGACATTGAGAGGTGTGCGTAAAGGTTACATTCAACCTTTAATAAGTTCAGTGAGGGCCAGATGCATTCGTGTGGAGCTTTTCCAAAGTGCCTTTTCTTTACTGTCATGGAAAGGCAATAATAGATAGGAGAAATTAATAGATTTTTGTTACAACAAACTGAATATGATTCAGAGGGAAAAAATTTGAACCTTTGTAGAGTTACAAAAAGGATCTCCAATTGTTAAACAAAATTCTAAGAGTAGTTTCAAAAGTATTTAGATTTGAGAGCCTAAAAAGACAAGAAAAAGTTATGCTATCTCATAGCCGATGCTCGATTTCTCCACATCATTGAAGACTTCCGTTTTTCTTTAGCCAAAATATCCACAAAAGTGTTGTACAGACTTCCTTAAGAGAGCTGAAATTCTGCCCATCTATGACTTGAAAAGCATGAAAAGCAGCTAAATTGCACGGAACCCAGGCCAGATCAAAGGCTTCCCGTAGAATATTTAAACATAAGAGATGTTTAAATGGAATAGCTTCTCGTTGGTATTCCTTATCTAAAGTTTTTGTTGGATACTCTCTTAAGGATACTTGTAATATTTAATGGGCGCTTAGGGGCAATCTTTAGTTTTCCCTCTTTCTTTTTCGCTTTTAATATTTTCCCGTCTACACTTTGTGGACTTAATTTTTCTACTCCTTTTTTGCTTTTCTATCATTAATGAAAAGTTTTGTTACTTGTTCAAAAAATGGAATATATTAATGCATGGCAATTATCATTTTGTACTTCCAAAAATGATATAAATTTGCATGCCAAAACCACCGCGTCTCTATTTGAATGATATGCAATAATGCATTAATCAGTATTTGCAGTCAAACATCCACCTAGTCGTTTGGTGATTTCTTTGTTAATTTCATCTTTTTCCTTCCCTTTTTCTCATGTTTGCACATTATTTTCAGGGACATGAGGATACAGTTTGGGACATTGTTAGCAGACATTGGGCTTGTTGATCTTCCTAAAAAATCTTGTGTAAGTTATTTAGGTGACCCCAATAATTGAAGATGTTTGCGAAGAAATCGTGTGCAACCTTTTAAATCAACCAAAAGAAAACGTCATATTGGACTTTCACGAAAACATGGTCATTGGCATATAATGCCAGACAGAAGTGTTTCCGAACTACAGTTCACATTCCACTTTTATTTTTTCCTACCTGCACTTATAATGGTCCTCGTTAATTTATAAGAATATTATATTTCTATTTTTTTTTTTTAATCTGGGAAATTGCTTTGCTTGGTATAAATTTTAATGGTAGAAAAAATGTATAAACAGTAAAATAATATGCATAATCGAATACCTATTACACCCTTATTTTAAATGTTTCTTTTTTATATATTATTTATACAATACCTGGTAGCTAAGCTAAACATTGTAGAAGAAATATGGTTCCTGGTCAAGGACTATTTCTATACTACTTGAAGCAGAGAATCTCACAGTACATAAAATAAAACCTATCAAAAGAAAAAAAAAAAAAAACAGGCAACATGCTATTCTTTTGCATCTTTAGCGAAAATCAACTCCTCTCTATTCAATCTATTTTGACCTTATGATCTTTGTCCTTAACTACATATTTCTCTTGAGAAAAGAATAGTCTCCTACTTGGTTATTTCAAATTCTCTCGTCATACTTTGTTTAAATTCTTCACAAGGGACTTGCAAGCTGTTTTTTTAGTGTAACCATCTTCTTTGTATTTAGTCATGCAAGCCTGTTTTAAGCCAACTATTTCCCCTGGAGTCAAGTCTTGAAACTCCCTTGTCTTTGTGTCTTTAATAGTATCAGTTTTTTTTCTTTTTTTTTTGAACAAGATACGAAACTTTTCATTGATGAAATGAAAAGAGACTATTGCTCAGGATACAAACTCCCAAAGGAGTGAAAAGAAAGCGAAACTAAAGAGAAAACTAACAATAACAACAAAAATTACAGGGGAAAAATAAAAGAATGCCAATTAAAACAAATATCCTGTGAAGAGAAAGCTACAAAAGATTTAGAAAGAGTGCACCAGGAAGAAGCCTTTAAGCAAGCTGATTCCAGACGAGCTAAAGAATGCCACGCTTTATCTTCAAAAACCCTCTGATTTCTTTCCAACCAAATTTCTGATATCAAAGCTTTAACACCATTAATCCATAATAATCTCGGTCTTGAAGAAAAAGAAGGACCAATAAGCAGTTGAAGCACATTCTCTTTTACGGAATTTGAAAAAACCCACTGCATATTGAAAATAGTAAAGAACTTTGACCAACAAAGTTGTGAATAAGCACACTCAAAGAACAAATGCAATGCGGAGTCTCCTGCCTTCAAACAAAGAGGACAAATCGAAGGAAATAAGCTGAAGAACGGCAATTTTCTTTGAAGAACATCATAAGTATTCAAACTACCATTCAAAATAATCCACATCAAAATATTTATTCGTTTAGGGCTTTTAGATTTCCAAATGGCCCAAAACAAATCCGATTGAATGGGGAAACTCGAACCAAGTTGATGAGCCAAAGAGCTAACGGTAAACTGTCCAAAATTTTCAAGAGACCAAACACGAGCATCATCAGATGAACCAACCACCAAAGAGTCCAAAACACCTAACAAAGATTGTAAATCCGCAATTTCTTCATCCTTTAGAAATCTCCGAGAAACAATATACCAAGAATTATGTTGACAATCCCAAAATTTCGAAACTGAACCATTAGGTGACGAGGAAATAGTAAACAGTCTTGGAAAACGAGACTTAAGAGAAACCACTCCACACCAAATGTCATGCCAGAAAAAAGTTCGCCGACCATTACCCAATTTGAAACTTGCAAAAGCTTCGAACTTTTTCCAAACTTTAGAAATATTCATCCAAGGGCTTCTAAGACTAGCAACATGCTTACCTGCCGTGTGCCATTCAAATGAAGAACTGCCATGAATACTGATGATTACTTTCCTCCAAAAAGCATGAGGCTCATTCATAAAACGCCATCCCCATTTAACAATCAATGCAAGGTTTCGATGCTTTAGAGCACCAATTCCTAAGCTACCATCTTTTTGAGACTTAGAAACCAAATTCCATCGGACTAAATGATTGATCTTTCCTCCTTCCTTTCCTTCCCAGAAAAAATTCCGCAACATACGTTCCAGCTCAATACTTACCTGAGAAGGCATTACAAAAAGGGAGAAATAATATAATGGAATGTTTGAAAGAACCGAGGAACATAACGTCAATCTTCCTCCTCGCGAAAGGTTAAAACGCTTCCATCTGTCTAGTTTTTTACCAATCTTGTCCAAGACTGGTTGCCAAAAAGAAATAGAATTCGGATGACCTCCCAAAGGAAGCCCAAGATACATAATCGGAAGATTTTCCATCTTGCAGTTGAACCTAGAAGAAACTTCCAGCACCTCTTGAGCATCAATATTAATTCCACAAATTGAGGATTTTGCCCAATTCACTTTAAGACCCGAACAAGCTTCAAATAGAGCAACTGATTGAATCAAAACATCAAACATAGCTTCATCATACTTACAAAACAGCAATGTATCATCTGCAAACTGAAGAATTGAAACATGGCATTTGTTTCTTCCCACTACAAAACCTTCAAACAACCCTTTCTCAAACATATTATCGATCAAGGCACTAAGGACTTCTGACACAAGTAAAAATAAGAAAGGAGAAAGGGGATCTCCTTGTCGGATTCCATGCAAAGCCAAAATACGTCCCCTCGACCTTCCATTAATAAAAACAGAAAATTTAGGATTACGAATACATCCCCTAATCCACTGAATCCACTTACTGTTGAATTTCTTCAATATCAAAACTTCTTCCAAAAAATCCCAATCAACATTATCAAAAGCTTTTTCAATATCCAATTTTAAAATCCAACCCTTCTTTTTCTTTAATCTATAATCTTCTACAACCTCATTTGCAATCAAGATTGGATCAAGAATTTATCTTCCTTCAATAAACGCACTTTGACAATGAGAGATGATAGAAGGCATAACTCTTTTTAATCTTTCGGATAATACCTTAGCAAGAATCTTGTATATTGAAGTAGTTAAACTAATTGGTCGAAAATCTTTGACAGTAACAACCACATCTTTCTTTTGAATGAGACATATAAAATTCTCCTTCAAAACTGAATTAACATGCCCATTGTGGTGGAATTCCCTAAAAAGTCGAAACAAATCTTCCTTTAAAATCTTCCAAAATTTAATAAAAAACTCGACTGTAAAACCATCCGGGCCCGGAGCCCTATTTTTCCCCAAAGACTTCATTGCTGACCATATCTCTTCTTCTGAAAAGGGAGAACACAAAGCTTCATTTTCTGATGGGGACACCACATTCCATTGGAGATTAGAAGGGAGAAATCTTTTACTTGGCAATTTAGTATATAAACCAGTAAAAAAATCTAAAATTTCTTCTTCAATACCCCTGTAGGTTAATAATGAATGTCTAGCAATTGATGTTAACTCAGAAATCAAGCACTTTCTTTTCCTAGCTGCCAAAAACCGATGGAAAAAACTAGTATTTTCATCTCCTTCCCGAAGCCACTGAAGTTTACATTTCTGAATCAAGTTTCTTTCTTCCATCATGTACAAATCCATTAATGCCCCTTTAATTGAAGCCCTCATACTCAATTCTTGCTCTGATAAAGGGACAGAATCAGATTTGGAGTCAAATTGCTCAATTTCTTTCAACATCTGATTTTCACTCCTCTTCTTTATTGATTCATATTTGTTATACCAAATTTTGATTGCTGATTTCAAATTTCGAAGCTTGGTAGATAACATAAAACCTGCCCATCCATACGCTCGATCTCCAGCAAGAGAATTCTCCATAATCTCAACACATTCACTCAGATTTAGCCAGGAATTCAAAAAACGAAAAGGAGAAGGCCCCCAAGAAAAGCCTCCAGCTTCTAAAAGAATAGGAAAATGATCTTAAATTGTACGCACCTGCCTTGAAGCTCTTGAGTTATCAAAAAGATCATCCCACTAAAAAGTTTTTTTTTCTTTATCCATTGCTTTAATCCATACTTTTTTTTTATATCTTCAAAATTCTTATGTTCACAAACAAACAAGGCAATGTCATATGAAGCACCATATCTTGTGAGAAACGCATTTTCTTTGTCGGATGCTGTAGTTTGAAGAAGAAATTTAAGAGAACGTGTCTTCTATGAGTGCTGAGTAAAAGCTGGAACAAAAAACAATATGCATGACCTGCCATGCCAATAATAGGGTTCTAGCACCTTCTGTGCATTCCTCGTCCTAGAAACTCCGAAAAAAATCCCCTTATAGAGCTCTTCGAATATTTACCTGGAAAGAAAACTGGTGGGATCTTCCTGAAACTGGATAAAATGATGCATCTTAAAGCCTAACATAAGTATTATAAATCTTGAGTATGTCAGAGACCTATTAGATACAAAATTAAAAGTTGGGAGATTTATTAGACATTTTGAAAGTTTAGGGACCAATTATACACAAAATTGAAAGTTTAAAAACCTATTGAACAGTTTTAAGAGTTTAGGGACCAAATAAACACAAATGTGAAAGTTTTGGGACTAATCTTGTAATTTACCTTATTTTTTTTAACTGATGCTATTAACTGACTCATGTCCAACATTTCTGTATCTCTTACTGTCTTGACACTTCAAAGCATTTGAATATAAGTTCAGAAAAAGTGACCCTCTTTTTGGGTGCTAAAATACTACCGAAGTGTTTCGTTGAACAGAATAGAAAAATGTAGGTTAGCTTCTTTTTTGTTGTGGTTGGATCATAGATGTTAGAGTGGCATATTGTAAACTGCAAAAGTTAGATATTCAATCATCAAGAATGTGTGTCAACATTTCATTCTTTAATAGTTTGAGTTTCTCTTCACAAGATAAAATATTCATCTTGTCTCAGTTTGATAGAATAAGGAAGGAGGATCTTGATGGCTGGTTTTCAGATTCATCCCAACCATTCAATGTAAATTCGGATCACCCATCCATTGTAAAGGTAACTACATGTCTTTTGGTTGGATTTCTCTTTCAAAAAGATTAGAAATTCCTTCTTCACTGAACTTTTAGGGATTGGTCATAGGTCATCTCTATGCTTCTTATTGGTGAGCTTTGTATGTTCTGCTAAAAAAATATTTATGATTTGTATAATTCAATCAGAGAGAGTATTAGAAGTATTACAATTTTTTTATATGGAAATGGTGCCTTTTCTGCAAGTTTATATTTGCCCGTGTTCCTAAAGCTTAATCTTGCTTTTTTGGCATTTTTAACTCTGCCCAGAAGAAAATCAAATGTCATCTTAAGGATTATTGAACAAAGTGTCGCTTATTCAATGGATTTTCTTTTCTGAACCATCTAGTTTTGTGTGAACTTCCTAGAAGCTACTGTCCCTTGTAACAATGGACACTTCTTTTTTGTTGATTATTTAACGCTGTGTTGTAAATATATCATGTTCAGCCTTGAGAACAAAGAACCTTAGATTAAAAAAAAATAATGTCAAACAGAAGTTTTTAGGATTTTTTTTCTAGGCAAATAATCTAAATACTCTTGCAGGCAGTGTTATGTGCAGGACTATATCCCAACATAGCTGCTGGTGAGGAAGGAATTAATGAAGCAGCTCTTAGTAGCCTTGGGCGATCTTCTGGTCCTGCAACTACAGCTCGTCCAGTGTTGTATGATGGTAGAAGAGAAGTATATATACACCCTTCTTCTATCAACAGTAATATAAAAGCATTTCAGTACCCCTTCCATGCATTCCTAGAAAAGGTTTGTGACTCCTGTTTAATTTATTCCTCCTACATCCCAGCATTAACATTTTGTCTTTTTACATACGTAGATATAAATGGAATACAGCTCTATGTACGCCATACTTCAAAATGTTGGCTAAGGCTAATATAACTTAAAAACTTTCATGAGCCATATCCATCTCCGTATCTAACAATAGGAAAATGTTGAGCAGTACAAAAAGTTGACTAAACTGTACGTGAGATGAGAGGGGTGGATGAATTGTGGAAGGAGTTTGCAGTAAAATCAAAGCTTGTTTAGTTTCTCAGTATGTTCAATGTTTAGAAATAATTGGTTGGTTAAGTGACCAAATTGTGCTCCTGTTTTTCTCTTCTTTCTGTTTTTTCTTTCTTCATTAAAAAAATTAAAATTTTTAAAAAAATGAACTTCCCCATGATTGATTGAATAATAGTTGTTTCTTTTATTAACCATGACTGTTACCTCGATGAACAAATTTGCAGGTAGAAACCAATAAAGTCTTTATCCGAGATACTACCGTTGTGTCTCCATACTCCATCTTATTATTTGGCGGGTCCATTAATATTCAGCATCAGGTATCGTTTCCTTTTTATCTTTTTCTTTGTTCTTGCAGTAGTAAAGATTTATTGTAAACTGATGTAGTGGGGGAAATACAAAAGTACGGTGTTGACTAAGTTGCATGCAACTTAATCATGTACTTTGGTTTGCTTAGACTTGGTAAATTTTACAGCATACTCATTTTCCAATGTCCGAGTATTTAAGGAAAGATATTTCCTGGTTCTGCCACCGCGATGCCACATATTCCATGATCTCATGACCCAGGAATTCAAAATATTACTTTGATTGGAACCAAAAATTGAAATGGAAATTAACAGAAAATAATATTATTTTAAAGAAGTCAATTACAATATCTCAAGCCGAGAGGTATGGACATGGACTCTCCCACAAACTGTTCCTGGAAGGTCATAATTCAAGGCAAAAGTTGTCCAACGATGAGCCTTTAAGATGCTATTGAATAATTATAAAGTTTCTAGTTTAACTAGCCACTGTCTCCCTCAGGCAATATGTGACATCAAATTTATTTCATATTAGTTCCATGCTTCCAAATCTACCTTATTATCAGTCAAGTCCTATGGAATACTTTGATTCTCCATGATCAATTCCAAGTGTTATTGACTAAAGGTGACTTTTGGTCAAGCCTTAGTAATGTAGCTGTCCTGACCCTCAACCCCAAAAAGAAACGGTCTTCAGCATTCGTGGTGATCGCATGCAATCAATAATATCACAGCCCTAATCCTTCTGACTAATTCTGCAAAGCTCAAGTATTTCCAAAAGTGATCCCAAAGTGTCTACCATCATATTAGAATATGTTCTAGGGATGAGGGGAGGTCAAATGTAAAAGGACACCAACGTGTGAAGGTTCATTAGAATGTTAAGCAATACCTTTTATTTTGTCTGATGCATAAAGTACTTGTGCTATTAATGAATTACGTCGTAAAGCATTCCTTTCATCCTTTTGTTGCAGTTAATTTTGATAGCATCTTTAATGTATGGTAGATTAGCACAGATATATACTTTTCTCATTTATGACAAAGCGTTTACTGTGTTACGAGATTAACCTTGAGTATCATCCAAAAATTGAAATACCCTTTAACTCTTGTTCTTGTGGTTTCATGCTTTTTGTTGCTACAGAGTGGAATCGTCATTATAGACGGATGGTTGAAATTGACTGCACCGGCCCAAATTGCTGTACTCTTTAAAGAACTTAGATTGACCCTCCATTCTATTCTGAAGGAACTGATTAGAAGACCAGAGGTACCTTCATTCCACCTTTGCGCTTTTATCTTCATATGAATTGATTTCTTCATGAGTCTGGTTCTCCCCCTTAAAAAATTCCATGCTCGTGTACGTTTATTCGATAGTGAGGCTTTCTGGATTTCTCTTCTTATAATTCATTCAGAAAGCAAAATAAAAATTGCCATGCATAGGCTGTCGGTCGCACTCAGGAGACCAAAAAAATGAGAAATTTAGGACATGTGCGATTCGATCACTTATTAATGAATATATGTTTAACAGATGTTTAACAGATTTGTATATGAAAACTATTTCTTGATTACGTGATCCAGTAAAAATGTTTTCATTATATCCAAATTTTCAAATGCTAGATTGCCTTGAAAAAAATTTAAAAAAAGTTTGATAAATATACAATTTCATGTTCTAAACTTATTTTATTTTTGTTAAGATTTAATAGGTACAACAACATATAATATCATAAATCATATAAGGTTGTAAAATAGTAATTATACAAAATTTATAACGTATAAAACATGTTCATAATTTTGTCAATAGTGGTTAAACCAAATATTTAGGTGGTAACTACGGTTATTTTTATTGTTTATAAATATATTATCAAGTGCATCTTGAACAATTTTTTAAATAAAGATTCAGTTTCTAAATTTGCTATCAAACACCTATTCGATAGTGCTAAAAACATGTAACGCAACCCTGATACATATTCAAAAACACTAAAAACATGAAATGCAACCCCATTATTCTTTGAATCCCTTATTTTAAAATTTTTGTTTTCAGATCACTAACCAAACGCACTTTAGTTAATACATTATTCAATTGTAGATGATCTAAAAGATCTAGACGAGGTGAACTTTACGAACTGCACATGGCCGCAGATAACTGCGCAAAATGGAAACATTCAAGAAGTCGAAAAAGTGTTCAATATGACTAGTGTGGCTTGTGTTTTAGTTTGAATGTTCTGAAAATCTCACAGCAGTCACCTTAGCAATCAACACATTATTTTCTCATGGTGTGTTTTGCCTACTAATTGAACTCTTTTTTCTCTTTTTCTGGTAGAAATATTATCCTTTGTTGACATGGTTCAGATGCATTACTCCTTCCTTTTTCCTCTTTTTCTCTCCCTGCAGACTTCTATTATTGTCAATAACGAGGTTCTGAAGTCTATAGTTCGTTTGCTGTTAGAAGAAGACAAACCCCTTACATAGCTTAGTAACAGTAAAGTAACACTGACGATTATAGCTGAACCAAGATGAGTGGTTCCATGCTGAAGTGGGCCTTCCCCCCATCAAATTTTGCTGTTGAAATCTGATGGATGACTTGATGAAGAAGATGAGAAACCAGACATAATTATAGGGTTGGTGGTCATCACTTGCTTTCAATTGGGTCTACTTTTTATATATGAAGTTGTTGGAACTAAATTTAGGGGGAAATAAAAGAGAGAGAGATCCCCATACCCACCCTATCCCAACAATGACTCCAAAATTTTCTAACTATTATTATGTATTCACATCTCAAACTCTGACTTTCATTTTTTTTAAAATATTTGATGTCCATATTCCGAGATCGATCTCGGATCTTTTTAATTATTGTTGAACACTTTAAATATATTTTCCATGTTTCTGTCTCAAATTATATGGTTTACATGATTTTGTTCGTTGCGTTGACTATAAAATTCTTTTAATATTGTTAGAATGATAAAAACTATATAATGAGGATTGAAATTTTTGCTTCTAATGAGAAGCAAGTAGGACAAGCAAGAGTTCTACTAGATGCTGTTGTAGGATGTAGTGCAAAAGAAAGGGTAAAAGAATAGAACATTTTCTCATGTGTGAATAAGTATTATATGCGATAATTCTAGTTTATTGTATCGATCATGGCTTGGATTTTAAAAAATTATAGATATTTTTTTTCTTTTAGTTCCATCTATGGCCTCATAATTTATATTTTTATAGCAGGTTTCCTCTAGTTGTGAATCTATTTAAGAGCTAAAACTAGAGAACCTAAACCTTAATGGTAAACCCACTTCAAAGAGTGGGCTTCAACACATCTTTGAATATTGATCTTATGATGATAAGTACTTGACAATGTTTTTTCAAAAAAAAAAAATACTTGACAATGTGATGAAAAAAAATATATACTTGACAATATGATGAAAAAAAAAAGTAGAGAATCATATCTTAGTGGATTAAACTAATGTTTTCTTTTAGTTAAATTACAATTTGTCTTCCAACTCTCATATTTTTATTGGTAAAGTATCTTATCCTATTCAAGTAATGGGGCAATTATGAATATATTCACTAATATTTAACTTCATGATTCTTTCTCGTATTTGTATGATATTTATTTGAGAACCTGAATATTTCTTTTACAATCAAGTCTAAGCAGTAAGTAACATATGAGACCAAAAAAAAATGTGGTCGTAACGATCTCTCTAAGAAATTACAAAAGAAAAGCATGTTAAGCAGTATTAAGTTTTTAAATCTTGATTTAGAGTCTTAAATGTAAATTATAAAGATAAATCATCTTACCTATCATTTATGGTTTGAACAAATGAACTTTTCTCAATCAGTTCTACAAATTGGCCAAGCAATTCAACCATTTTTCCCATTTCCACATGTGATGAAGCATCAACAAACATAGTTCCTTTGGCATAAGAAGTTAATTAATTTCCTATCTTTTTTCATTCTGCCAACCATTCACCATAAATAAATGCATATAACTTTAATTCAATCTCCATTATTGACTCCTCATCAAGTAGTTGTATGTTGTTGTGGAGAATTAGTGAATGTTATTTACGTTTGTTTATTGCTTTTCTATGTTATACTCTCATTTCTATGCATTTATTGAAACTATCTTGTCTTAGCTTATAAGTAAAAGACTTAATTAACATGGACTTGATAACCATCTTTAGTTTCATTTTTCTTTTCCTAAGCAAATGCAGCTTGTTGATGGTATGTGAAGTTATATTATGCTTCAAAGGAAAATCTCAATATACCTCAAAATTTTTGGTTCACTCAACTTGCTCGATCTAAAATAATCGCAACATTCATTCTTAAATTGAAGCACATTTCTAAGTGAGAATGAAGAAAACTCTTTATCTAAAGAAACCCAACAAGAGAATTGCTTTTGTGCGAGACAGTCATGGATTCATGAGAAGACGCTCTTTCTCCAACAAGGAGAAGGTCTTGGAAATAGAGATTTTTTTTTCTTTTTAATATTTTTCCTTCTCGTCGTAAATATTGTTATAAAAATAGTGACTTTTTGTTAAGTTATGTTAGGGATAATTATAAAATTTTGAAACTTAGAGTACCAGGTCAAAGGAATTGTTTTTAAAATCTTAGCGGTTGTATGAATCCAGGAGAAAGAGATAGAAATAAAGCTGGACATGGATAAGAGTTAAAAGATCTCTTTGTTTGGAACACGGTTTGCAAGTTTAGGCATGAGAATAATTGAATAAGTTATTAACATGCATCCTTTTATTCCTACTACTAGTTAGCACTTACGTGTCTACGTGTGTTCTTTAAAGTTTAAAAATAATTATTGACCACGATGTTATAAAATTATCTAATTGTATATATACATATATATAAACATGGTTTCTCTATTGATTAACTTTCAAAATAATTTATATTCAAATTATTAATTGAGGTTGTTTTTTTTTTCAATTAAAAAATAAAATAAAATGAGGAATACAGATTTTTTATTAAAAAAATTGTAAAATCTAAATTATTAATATTGTTTCAAAAATTAAAATTGATTTCTCCAAATAAATCATATCACAACTACAAATGATTCACAACATTGTACTATAAAGGAGAAAAAAATACTCAGAGTTATATAAAAATTTTTGGATTATATATATATATATACACACACAAAAGAAGTTTTGGCAGGCGATCTTTTTTCCATGCCTAATCATTCTGTTTGATATTTTGAACCTTTTTTTGCAACAATTTCTTATCGGTAAGTATTGAACTTTTGAATCATTCCAAAAACGAAGTATCTTTTTATGGAAACTATATGAACTACACAAGCATCAAATAACATACAATCTAGATTCATGATAAAACTAATGAGTTTCTCAAACCTTTACCTTCAATTTAGACTCATGGTATGGAGAAATTTTTAGGTGCTCTCGTACAATCAGGCATATGGTTTTGCATCGTTAGAGAAATTGTTCAAAATTTTTCCATGGTATGACTAATGAGCTTCACAAACAATAATAATGACGTAATTTTTGTTCAAAAAGGCTTTTTTTAAAAAAAAATATTGAAAAAGACATCTAATAAATAAATAAAATGAAAGGGAATAATGGGTAGAGAAATTTTCTTACCTATAGCCACGAAGACATGGTATAGTGTATAGATGTGAAGGGTATTTTACACCCTTTAAAAAATGTAAGTTTTCTTTATGCCTTTTTTTTTAATGTATTGCTTTTTTTTTATTTGTTTATATATTTATTTTATTTTATTAATAAATTAATTGAAATTTGTTATGTTTTGTAATCAATAAAATTATATTAAAATTAATGCCTTAATGGATAATAATTCATTAAGTTACTATAATAATTCCTAGTTATAATAAATTAAATTCCCATTTGCTTTTTGCTATTATTACCTATAGTATTATTCTGACTAAAGGGAATTTTGGATGAGCTATCTTAAAATTCAAAATCATTTTTAAAACATTCTTTAAAAAACAAAAAAAAAAATCATTTTTAAAGCATTCTTATTGCCAAATAGATTAAAAAAAAAAAAAAAAAAAAAAAAAAAAAAAAAAAAAAAAAAAAAAAAAACTACCATATTTTCTTAAACAGACAAGTTATTCACTAATCACCACTTCAACAAAATTACCATATTTTACTATATACATTTACAAACCACACTATATTTTCATTATAAAGGATGGCCACACTTTTTTTTTTTTTTAATTCTTTATTGAAGGTGGCTATTCAAACCTATTTAAGAGAAAGTATCACTATCTTAGGTTTCATTTTTTTTTTCTTTTTAAAGAAAGTTTATAAACACTATTTCCATCTACCCACATTTTTCCCTGGAGAAATAAGAAGTGTTATGAACGATTTTCTAAATTCTTTCCCCTATGGAATGAGTCAAAAATCCTACAACAAGTCTCCATTTTTACAAAACGTATTGAGTACTTGTCTTTCTTTCGGTTTCATTGATAGAGGACAAAATTGTCCAAACCCTTATTTCAAACTTTTTTTATATTCATTTTAGATAATCTATCTCTAGGTTCTTTTTTTTATCATCTACTTTTTACTAATGTGTTTCAAAACTCAAGTCAAATTATGAAAAGTAAAAAATATATATAGTTTTTGCATTCTTTTTAAAATTTGACTAATAATTCAATTGTTCTTAGAGAAAAATGAAAATTATTGGGAAAAAAATGTGAGAAAAAGAAAATAAATATAACTTTTGAAAACCAAAATAAAAAATCAAATGATTATCAAACAAAATCTCCCGTTCCAAAGTTTTTAAAAGAAAGTAAGAGAGAAGGAAAAAAAAACCCATCAAGCTTGCTATATAATGAACAAAAAGTGGATTTTGTTCCATTTTTTATTTGTAATAATTGGTATTGTTTGGAAATAAATAATAAAAGAAAGAAAGGTAGAATTTTCAAAAAAAAAAAAACAAAAAAAAAAAAAAAGTAGATAGGCAGCGTGGAAGTGATCAACCATAGTCGGAGAGTAGTCTTTATTCTGTAAAACCAAATCAAGATTTTTAGATCTCTCTTCTCTCTCTCTCTCTCTCTCTCTTCCGATCCAAGCAATCTCCTCGCTCTGTTCAACGCCAGTCTCGAGCGCCGACAATTTTCTCCGAGACAATCCCGATCTGAGTTTCTCTCGCCTCAAGATCCGACATTAATTCCTTTACCGGACTCCTCGCTTCCACTTCCAACTCACTCACTGCCACCCTTCTGAAGAATTCTGCTTTTCATTGATGTTTTGTTATGATATGCTTTCCAAACTTCCAAGCTAGGGTTTCTCTTCGCCATGGCAACCTCTCAAACTCCCAGCTGGCGGGAGGGCATGTCCTCTGATAACATCAAGGGCTTGGTTCTTGCTCTTTCCTCTAGTTTCTTCATTGGTGCTAGCTTCATTGTTAAGAAAAAGGGCTTGAAGAAAGCCGGCGCTTCAGGAGTCAGAGCAGGTATCTCACTCTCCCTTGTTGTCTTCTGCTTTAATTTACCAAAATAGGGGTTAATGTAGTTCCTGGGTTAACTTTGTTTTTGACTCGTCGAGTTTCTAGAAATGTTTGTAGTTGGGTATGAAGTATTTCATGCCTTCACTCGTCCGTAATTAGAGGTGGGTCACACTATTAATGAGGTTCTCGGCGGTTTTGCTTGGTTTGAATTGAGAAATTGAATCTATCATATCCATTTGTTAATCAATTAAAAGAATTTGCTTATTTGGAGGACTATTGCCGAAAAAAGGTTTATTTAACTCCTTTTAAGTATCGGACTGCATAACGAGAATTCTATACATTGTAAAACAGATAGATGACTAACCCCAAAAGTCTGATATCTTTCACGGGCCTTGAACTGAGTTAGTTGTGGTGAACTTAATTCAGTATTGTTTTAATTTTTTTTTTTTTTTTTTGAAATACAGTATTGTTTTAATTTTATCAACATTAAATTAATGAATACCGATGTTTAACCTTAAAGGTGTTTGTCTAGTGACTGATCGTCTCTTCTGATTAAGAAGAGCTTTTGGGTTGGAATCAGCCTGGGCAGCAGCCTCTCATAGTAATATGGAGACTACGCATGCTGAACGAGAGTTTTGAGATTATGATTTGATGCAAATCTATGCCAATTGGGAGTTCTTTTTGTATGCCCCTTGGCTTCATTTGGATATCTCATCTCCCTTCTCTGTCTATCTTCTTTTCTTAATAAAGTTTTGTTTTCTGTAAAAAAAGAACAATAACAATAAAATCTATTATGCTTCATGATGGCCTCCTGCCTTTGACGTTGGTGATTGGTGCTTGCTTATCTTTTTCCTGCTTTATGTGCACGGTAACTGTTATCTGGCAGAGTTTACTGTAACTAATGTGATGATTTCTGTCAGGAGTTGGAGGTTATTCTTACTTATACGAGCCTCTT
Source organism: Luffa aegyptiaca (assembly GCA_017139565.1). Taxonomy (NCBI): domain Eukaryota; kingdom Viridiplantae; phylum Streptophyta; class Magnoliopsida; order Cucurbitales; family Cucurbitaceae; genus Luffa; species Luffa aegyptiaca. Next base: position 5,576,514 of record CM029405.1, on the reverse strand, counting down.
TGGTGGGTGGGCATGATTACAAGTAAGTCCTTTTGGCTTTTAATGATGTAGCTTATTAAGGCCTTCACAACCAGGCTTGACTTATTTCTCTGTTCAGTTTTTTAGATACTAGACGAAACTTTAGGATCCATTAGCTCTTTCTGAACTCTATATATAATCAATTAACATTGTTATCTTATACAGTGTGCCACCTTTTCTAAAAACATGTAACCACTGAATAGACATCACTGAATTTATTTGTAAGATTTTTTATCAGCCCTTGAGACTTTGACCATTTCTTTCAATAGATGTTCCTCTATTAAGCAGATATTTTCTGTGAACTAGTGATTTGGTATTTGGCTTCTTCCTCTATTCAGTGCATTCAGTTTCAATAAATTTACAGCAAAGGAGCAAACTGTTGTCATTTTTCTCAAATCCTAATGGAAAAAAAGTACATGAGGCCCTGGGCTTTCCTTTCTCCCGTAAAAATGGAATTAGAGATCAATGTATACTCTGTAAAATTAGTATTGCTGGGTGACTCTTTATTATTGCAAAAACATATAATCCTATTGAATTGGCAGATGAATAATGAAAGGAAAATTTACACACACACACAGATATATATATATATATATATAGTTTCTTGTTAAAAAAAACAATGAAAGGATTTTTTTAAAAAAAAAAACTGGAACAAAAAAGGGAAATCCTAACCTATCAATTGTTATTTCTACAGTGATTGTCGGAGAAATTGCTAATTTTGCGGCTTATGCATTCGCTCCAGCAATACTGGTGACCCCACTTGGTGCTCTCAGCATAATTATCAGGTATGGTCTGAAGTTGCATAGATTAAGTTAGAGTTTATGGTTGTTTATACTCATATTATCACGATGTCTTGCAGTGCAGTGCTTGCACATATTATATTGCGGGAGAGGTTGCATATTTTTGGAATTCTTGGCTGCGTTCTTTGTGTAGTGGGTTCTACAACCATTGTGCTCCATGCTCCACAAGAACGTGAAATTGAATCTGTAACTGAAGTGTGGCAAATGGCCATGGAGCCAGGTAAGTTTTTGTTATTGTGAAATGCTGTCTCTCTCTTTCAAATATCATTGATTCTGCATAATAGTAATTTTGGCTATTATTATTATTTCTTTCTTTCTTTTCTTTTCTTTCTTTCTTTTTTTCCATAGACAAGGAGCAGTTTCATCATATTTTGTTTTCTATTTTTAAGTTTTTCATTTTAGATGGATTTACAAAGATAAGTATGAAGAATTTAGATTCTACCATCAATAAGGATGCTAATGAAGAGAGACATAATGGTGAGAGAGCTCTAAATGTTGATTGTTTAACTTCTAATAATTTTCCTTTTGGAGAAGCTGCAAGAGGATAAACTATCCAGCAACGAGATCCACTCAATAGTTTGCTTTAGATTCCTCTAGGAGCGATCACCTAAGAGAGAATGAGAACCCAATAGGGTACTACCCACGTATCTTTGTTTTGGCGCAACTCAAGTAATCAAGGATGAGTAAGATTAAAAGTAGGTCGTGGTTGCCTTCTCAAAGGTCATTCCAAAACCTCATGGAGCAACCATTTCCAATCATGAGTCTAGGTTCTCACGGATGATGCTCTTCGGAAATTGTTTTCAACAAAATATTATTTCCACATTTTTAGAGAGCCTACCCTCTCAAAGATGTTGAATGAAGCAATGGAGGTCCTAAATCCTTATGAAGGTCAATTTATTTTTGCTTGGAATTGGGCTCTCGGAAGTATTAATACAACAGAAGTAGTTCATAAGCAAAACCCATGTCTACCTGCACTCTAGCATATGCAGTCTAAGTGAAGAAGCAAAGGGAAACTGTTGGCAACTCTTTTCTTACACACATGTAGCTAAAAGCCATGGAACTTATTATTATTTTTTTTTGACAAGAAACATCAAGGATATATATTAATCACAAAAAGAGGCAAACAACCTAGGGGCCAAGGGCGGTGGGAGCCCTTGCCCAGAATCTAATTTAGCAAGTCTTTCCAATCACTAACTATCATTAACATGCTGTAATTACAAAAAGAATTCCTGTGTAAGGATATCCACCAAGATGCTATATGTTGTACATTTTCACAAAAAGAATCAAGGCTACCAACTCTGTTTTCAAATGTTCTAGCGTTTCTTTCGCACCACAAAAGCCATATGGTAGCCCTAAACACACAACTAGCCATAATCCTAGCTTTCCTTTTGAAATTCCACGCCATCAGTCCTTCATAGAGCCAATCATCAATCCTTTTAGGTAAGCAAATCGAGAGCCCCATCAAATTAGCAACAAAACTCCAGGCCTTTCCAGCGAACCGACAATGCAGAAAAGGTGATCAAGGGTTTCTGCTGCATCCATACACAAACTCCAGGCCTTTTTATTAAACAAATATAGTCTTTCTTGGTGTCTCCACAATAAAATAAAAGACTTTACTTTATCTTTTCAGCATCCCTGCTTAAATGTGAAAGCTCACAATATATGAGTGACATGAGTCAAGACCGAACCTTTTGGTTTTTGCCTTGGGTTTCTCTTTGTCATTCCTTTTTCCATTCTATTCTTTGCCCTTTTCTCCTGCCTCGCCTGTGCTTTAAAAAAAAGAAAGAAACCTTTTGGAGCTTGTATCTTGAACATTTTATCCTTTTCATTAATCAATGGAAAGTTTTTTCTCGTTTAAAAAAAGCCATGATTCATAATCTGTTATTTTTGTATTCTATATATGATTATTAGGTTTTAAGCAGCCGTTTATTTTATTTAAATAACATGTTGTAGTAACTTTACCTTTTATTTGGCAGCCTTTCTATTGTATGCAGCATTGGTTATGACAGCTGTGTTTATACTTATATTCCACTTTATACCACAATATGGCCAGACTCATATTATGGTTTACATTGGTGTTTGTTCCCTTGTAGGATCTCTGTCGGTATGTAGCCTTCTTGCATCCCTGTTATGTTCGTAGTTTTTAAATGTTATCTGCTCCAATTTTTTATTTAATTTTTTTTTCCTCTCTTCTTCAAGTGATTTTGTGATGGGATATCTAATAACAGGTCATGAGTGTCAAAGCAATAGGAATTGCCTTGAAGCTAACATTATCAGGAATGAACCAGCTAATATATCCTCAAACGTGGATATTTACTTTAGTTGTGATTACATGTGTGCTTACCCAAATGAATTATTTAAACAAGGTAAGTTGTGCTCATTTATGTTTTTTTTTTTTTTTTTTTTGAAACAATTTTAGTATTTTTCCCTGTATCCTTATATGATATGATATTTATGGTCCATAGAGTTAATAATTTAACCTCCGGCATTTTTTTAAAATAATTTGGAATAAAAAACTATTCAACTATAAGTATTTAGGATGAGTTGGTTTGAAGTTTGGCCTTTTCTTTTCTGAACAGTGTCAGATTATTATGTATTTCATGCAAGTTGGACCTTACCAAGGAATCTCGCCATGTTAGCTCTTTTTCTTTATTATTATTATAGGCAATATAAAAAGTAGGCGAAGCAACCCAAGAGTTAGCTGTGAAGCAAAAGAACCAAAACAAGACAATTACTAAGCTATGATGAGATTAAACACTTGGACGTGTTTTGGGCAGTGGCCGTAACTTTTAATTAAGTTATGCCGTGAGCCTATAAATTAAAACGACTTCAAATAAGACAATTACTTGATCTCAATTGTCAGTGATCAAGAAAAATGGATCTTAAGTGATTCATGAATGCCATAACCAAATCCCTCCATTAGAAGGGTGTGAATCTTAAAGTGATTTATGAGAGTTTTTAACCAAATCTCTTTGGTAGCTATCATAAAACATGATTGTTTTTCCTGAAGAAATCACTAAGATTATTTGAAACAGAACACTTTAGCGGTGAACCTTAATACTTGGAGGGATCAAAACTAAGGAGACTACTGTGGTAGTGGTGAGTGTTGTGCTGTCAAAATGAAGAAAATTAGGGTCATTTCTTCTTTCATCCTAAGTTTAGTTCTTCCGGCTTTTTTTTCTATTTATGAGTTTGGAATGATGCTGGTTGTTCACAGTTATATGAAGGAATTGGTGCAGTGCTGGTGTGTCTGTTGTTTCACGACTTCTGTCTCTTTTGATCCCTCATAATTGTTAAGTGCATTTACACTTTCCCCACCCACCTTTTTTTCATTTTTTGCCTTTTGTTTGTTCTTACCTTTCGTTTCTTGTGGTATTCGGTTTTTGTGCATACTTTCATCTCAATGGAAGAGGGGTTCCAATAATTGGAAAAGACTTGTGGAAAGAGATTTGGAACAGAGAGTGCCCAAAAAGAATTAACTTCTTCATTTGATCTATATGCTGGGAAGGAGGAATCCACACCAAGAGTGCAGAACTGTCATCCAAACATCTTAATTTCTCCTAGCTGGTGCATCCTTTGCAAAAGTGGGAGAACTTTAGATCACTCATTCTCTAAATGTGGTGCAAATTTCTGGTTGACTATCCTAAATATCTTTGGAATTCAACAGTGCTTCCCAAGAATTTTTAGGGAGATTCTTATTCAGACTTTGTGAAGGAATCCTTTCGAAGGAAAGATGAAAGTTCATTGAAAGAAATAAAACTTTTCAAGATAGTTACATTACCGATGTCCTTATTTTGAAAAAGGTTGATTGGACTAGCTTTGAAATGGAGCTCTTTTTGTATATCTTTTTATATTACTCTTTTTTAGACACTGGTGCCAATGGGAGAGGAGAATCTATGTAAGCCTCCCATGCTAAAGGATACCTTATCAAATGAAAGGTGTTCTTTCTCCAAAAAAGAAATACCGTAAATGTGAAGGAAATCTTTATGCAACTCCCTTGTGGTCACTAATTTAGAAAGCAAGCCAGTAAAGATTTGCTCTTGGAATTATAGCCAGAGTTAGAGCTTAGAGCAAAGCGATAGAATTTTTTCTTTCAAATTAGACTTGTGCCAAAAGCTCATACTCATACTTTCTTGTCCATTGCTGCATATTCAAATTATGATATATGGTAAAGGGACATCAACATTGACAAAGTCGTTTTATTGCTTGTAACTGTGACTATATAAACATTGAATGAAGTTAATAAACTATCGATTTCTTTTATTTCATTTATAGTGCAAATTTCTTTTCTTTTTTTTTTTTTGAGAAGATTATAGTGCAAATTTCTTGAGAAATATTAGTCTTCCAGATCCAATATTAACGTCTGGTGGAGTATGTAGTTAATGTACCAGAGACGACTTTACTTAAATAGGATTTGTTCTATAGGTTGAACCTAGTTTTAAGGAGACATACAAGAGAATTTAGCCCAAGTATTTTAATAGTTTAAAGTATGTGGAAACGGTTTGGTCCATTGGGTTCCTTATCTTACTAACAAGTGTTATTTGTTAAAATGGTGGAATCTAGATTGTCCATATAATATAGTATCATGGAAGTGGAGGTGTTGTATTTTATCAAAATTGTATGACGCAATACATTTCTTTTTTTTATATAAATATAGCTCTGGCCTTTCTTCTCTTATAGCCCAATGGAAGAGTTTTTTTGTAATTTCCTTTGGATAGGGTCTCTTCTCCACCTTTTGTAATTTCATTTTTTCTTTTTTTTTTTATATATGTGAGTGTTCGGGTCAGCTTGCACGCACTTCGTAGATTGAACCCATTCCCTTAAGCCCATTATTTTTTCCATGCCCCTTTCATAAATCATATCATCAATGAAATTTTTTTCTATTAGAAAACAATCGTAGTAAATATATCATAGGATGACCATGTGTCTACTTGTAAGGGCGTAAGATAGAATCCACTCTTTTTCATGAGTGTGGTTTCCTTTTTAAGTATGTTGGTTCAAAACTTGAACTATGAGATTTCGTCATTTTATTGGTTTGAGAGGCCATTAATTTATGATTGGATCATATGCCGTTGTCATTAAAGGATCAATGATACTGAGTAAAATATAATTGCATGGATAAAATAGATATTTTACCTAGATGTAATTATGAATCACTCTAGAATGGTCAACTTCTATGTAATCATTTTACTTGTGACACAGATAATGTATAGTGCAGATAGTGTTATCTCGAGTTTTTGTAACTCTGAGATTAATAAACTCAATTATTTTTTAATTAATTAATTTAATGTTATTGGAGTTTTTAAGTGGTTGGTCAATGAGTACAAATTTGCATTTTCAGAAGACAAAGACTAATTGATTTGAAGAGTTCAAATTCATTTAAATTAAATAAAATTTATCTAGTTCGGCTAACAATATGAATGCGATTCTTTTTTCATGAGAGAGAGAGAGATTGAAATTATAAAAGTAGAAGCCAATGGAGTTTGCTTAAATATTCTCCAATTGGCAGGTAGAAAAGTTAAAGGAGTTGTATACATACTTTACCATTTCTATATTTCAGATTCTTTAAGATTGGATGTATTGGTACCAGTTAATATATTTTGTTGTTCTTGATAGGACTTCTTATCCTATTTTGATAGTACGTTTTTATTATACAAGTATATTCTCAATTCTTATCAGAATATATAACTTTTTTGTATGATCTCATATGGCCAATGTATTTCTGCTCTCTTTGTTTGCAGGCACTAGACACCTTTAACACAGCTGTTGTATCACCAATATACTACGTTATGTTCACATCATTTACCATCTTGGCCAGTGTGATAATGTTTAAGGTATGTCCGACTGCTGATTGTGGTTCCTTTACATGTACAATATGATCAAATGTATCGTGATATGTTTAAAAAAATTTCATAGCACAATATGGATCATATGGATGAGAAATGTTTGGAGTTTTGCATGCTTGAATATCCTTTCTTGATGTTGTCTGGTTCTGTGAGTCATGGTGTATTCTGTTCTGGTTTATAGATGGATGTAGAAGCCACCGTGTATTATTACGTTCTACCTAGGAGTGTCAGACCATACTTCATATTTAAATAGATCTCTCTCTTTGGGATCACATATTGCTTTCATTAAGGGTAACGAAAGCATACTACTCTAGGATATAAAAACACAGACGAAGGCTAGCAAGAAGGGACTCCAACAGGAAATTACAAGGAGCTCGAACTAAGAATCAAAAACAAAGGAGCATTGCACAATGATATGGTGCTTCAGGCATTCCTGTTCATACATTAGTGACAACTTCGAACATTAGAACTCATATCCTTTGACCATTGCTTAGATTGTTGCCTCCGCATATTTAAATGGAGGTAGATTTCAACATCTTTTGAATTACTTCTTTCAGGACTGGGACAGGCAGAGCCCAACGCAGGTTGTGACGGAGATGTGTGGATTTGTGACCATTCTTTCAGGAACTTTTCTTCTTCACAAAACGAAGGACATGGCCGATGGTATGCCTCCCTATCTATTTCTTAGGGTAACATTTTTCATCAATATTTATTTTTTTAGCAATAGAGTGAACATGTTATAAAATTATGCTGTCATTATCAATTATTAAGTTTTCCGCCTGACACTTAAACCCAAAACTTTGGTGTGTATCTTTAAACGTCTAGAACCCATACCACAAGGCACCCCTTGGGATTCCCTTATTCCTTTTATTCGTCAATACCATGTTTCATGTAAATAAAAACAAACTGCCATTATCAGTACATTGAACTTTGTTGCATGTGTTTTTTCACAAAAGTTGAGTCTAGTCCATAACTTTGCATACTGATACAGGTTCAGCGGCAAACTTATCATTACGGCTCTCTAAGCATGCCGAAGAGGATGGTTTTAGTGGTGCGGAAGGTATTCCTCTCAGACGGCAAGAATCCTCGAGGTTGCCTTGATGCCTTGAAAGTATGGTTTTGTTCGGGTTTCATGCCGACATCAACTTGTATTCTATCACAAATTTCTACCCCCTTGATGTTCCTTTTTGGATAAAGTAGATAGAAAGGTGAGAATTTTCTATCACTTTCCATTCTATCTCCCGAAACTTGACAATGGGGGTAATGCCTATTGCCTTTGTACACAAGTTCTTGCGACCCCACCAAATCCATATGGAAGATGCAAGCCAATAGAATTCTTTGTCATCGATTAGTAATACGTATTGCCTCTCCCCTCCACATATCAAAACCGGCTTGGTCTCTCTCTAAAATGCACGTATAAAGCTATTCTTAGTCCGTTTATTCAACCATTTCATTCTCGATGTTGCAAAAATCACCCAGGTTTCCTTCATTCACGTTTTAAAATATGGGTTCATGATGTTATATCAGAAGCAGGTAGCACTTTTGAGGAGAGGGGTCTGACAAGTTTAACCTAATTTGAAGACCTCAAGGTGACTGATATTTCCCTTTTATTTCTTGGTACTTCTAAGACATGAGTTTTCTTTCCCTTTCTTTCCGAAGGCGTACCATACAATTACAAATGCCAAATGACATGTTTGGCAGTGATTTTTAAGGGGTTAAAATCACTCCAAAACATGGATTTAAGTATTTGAAATGATTTTATATTTTTAAATGTGATTTACTTGTCATCAAAACCAATTTTAAATGATTAAAGACATGTTTTTGAGTGATTTTGAACCTACCAAAAAGTAATTTTAACTATTTCAAGAAGCTTATGTCAGAATTCTTTAACGACAATTGAGATTCATGAACCTCCAATCAAGTTTAACCAATCCTTTCATGTAATTGCTGTGTCGAAATTAGGAAGGTACAAATTGAAACGGAACCAAAATTAAGCAACTTGTATCATGGTTGAACATATAAATAAATATTTGATTAGAAAATAGAGAATTAACATAAAGCTTGATTGCAAGTTGATGGCTTTGTGAAGAAATGGGAACTTCATTAGCTCCTGATTCATCTATCAAAGATCTTTGGTCCCTTGGTCTCATCTCTTCTCCATTATTTTGCAAAAATTGGTTTCAATTCAGCTTTCCTGCATTGGCGTGCCATCTCATAATATGTTGGCTCGAGATAGAAGTGAACACCTAATGCGATGTGTTACTTCTAGATTGAATTACATCTGACTTGGCTTGAATCAAGATTTCTGGCCTTTGGGCTTTGGCATTTGCTTTAAGAGGTCAGAAACAGAAGCACAATGTGTTGACTTGTAGTCGCAGTTCTCACAGCAATACTGCAATAGTTGAATAACCCTGACGCACCTACAACCATGTCAAATGCACACACTGATCAGAAGCATATCAATTAATATACAACATGCAAAACCTTTCCCCCATAACACAAACAAAGGGAGAGACCTGTCATCAATATCTAAGAGTTGATATTTGTTCGCCCAAATTTAGGAAAATGTGGACACTGGGGGCACCGGCACAATGCAGATAAGTCATGGTGACAACAGGCCGTTTCCATAATTAAACTGGCCTAAAATGCTGATCCACAGCAAGGGAAGAAAATAAATAAAATAAGAAAAACTCCCAAATCTCTTCCTCTAATGGACGGAGTAGGTTGCTTCAAGCAGCAAACATCCGTCTCGACATGAATAGCAATAGTATAGCTTCATAGCTTGGTAGTTAAGAGTTAAGACATCATAACTTCTTCTAAAGACTTATAAACATGCATTGTAATGGTTTAAAAAAATATCTCATAATCATGCCCACATGTATAATTGTAATTATCACATCATACCGAAGATTAATTTTATCTTGAGACCCTCAATTGAGAATCAATTTTCAACCCCATTACAAACCACGTAATGTAGTAGGAAGGTGATAAAAAGTAGCCAAAGTCGTGGAGAGCTTACGTAAACCAACACGTTCATCCATTTTTCTCCAACTGGAGGATGGGACAAACTTAGCTTTAGGAAGATGGATGAAGAGCATCAACCTAGCTTCTAGGTTCCCCAAGTTGCAGCAGCTGTGACCAAGCAGAATACCTTAGCCTCCACTATTCTAAAATCAAAGTGACGTATTCAGTGAATAAACGTTTAAGAGAGGTGGCTGAATGGGGCAACATTGAAACTTCAAGGGGACTTGAGGCCAAGCCATGGGAAGTTGGAGTCTGAGGTTTGAAAGCGGGATCCTTCGAGTTTCTTTATTTGCATATCCTTTATAGGGTTTAAGCAGCACCATCACTGATCTGGAAATTGAAAAGAATGCCAAGAATATCAACTTCTTTACCTGGTCCTCTTTTTGCTCTCAGAAGGTTCAAAAAGTCTTATCCCAGTATCTACATAAATACTTGAGGATGTGCGTTCTGCAAAGTAAAATTGTACTGATCTCCTATATCCACGGCATTTTTGCTAGGAGAACTTCTGATGAAGATGTTTTTGTTAGGGGAAAGCTTTGTGCTAGGTCCGATCATACCCCTTGGGATGAAGAATTTCTCATGAAGATGTTTACAGTCCCTGGTTGAATCCCAAAGCCAGAGGTTTTTTTTGGTCTACTTCATTATTAACTACTTCTAGGAAGATTAGAAAATAATGAATCCATGCTACTGCTTCTTCTATCTTTACCTGTTCAGCTTTTTTGGAGATGGGGATGGATTACTAATTCTCTACCCCCTAAGGGTACGTTCTCTTGCTCTCTTGCGTGGAATTATTTTGTTGATCAGCATTTCTTCTGAATTATTTTTGAAGTTTAAAACAGCATTTCTCATGAATCGGGTCAGCAAGCAAGTATTCCAAGAATCACACCATTTGGAATATACTGAAACAAAATCCGACTTCTTACTGATCAGAAGATAATGGTAGAACTACAACAGACACCTTATGTATACAGTATACAGTAAACAGTACACCAAAAAATCAATATCCACTCGACATAAAACCTGTCAAACTCAAATGTATGATTAATTCCAGTAAACTCAAAATTTTGAACTAAACTATAATTGTCACAAAAAATTCTGTTAATTGAATTTCCACATTTTTAACAACCTTCCAGCAGAAATTGTCAAATTCATACTTCTATTCAGAACACACCAACCATGATAACCATGAAAAGAAATCAAATAAGAGAAAGGGAGGAAGAAAGGAGAAAGTTAGAAATTGGAAACTGTATGTGTACTCTACTAATGGTTATGCTTTACTTTCTCTGCTACAAAGGGGACTCAAAAACCTAATAATCATGTCTGTGCTTTCACAAACAGAGATTGATTGTGACCTCACAGCAACCAAATCAGACTTCATTTAAACATATGATTCTCAGTAAATTCCCAGATCCCTGACAGGAAATAATAGAGGAAAATCAAACAAACAAATCGCTCTGGTACCCAAATAAACAAGAAGAACTAGGAAATGTGGAAGTTTGGTGATCTTCAAGAACTAATTAAAGGGGCTGAAATTCAGAGTAGAATATATACCGGCTGGATGAGAAGTAAATAGTCCATAAGCAACCATAACGTTATTGAAAAGCTTCCTTCGATTTTTACCTCTTTGTGAAAATGAATAGACGTCAGATTCATGTTCAATTCAATTGCATTTAGGAACTACTGACACACAAATATATAAATATATATATTTGAAGAAGAATGGCATGATTTATAATCATGAAGACATCGATCGGGACTGAGCAACCTATTGAATTTGAGGGAAAAAAGAAGATGGAGAATATGAAGATTGATCTTCAGAAAGCGGGAAATACGCTTTACCTTTAAATACCAGATTAGTAGTACATGAAAACACAAATTTCATACGCACGGATACAGAACTCCGTAAGCTATCCGAAAATTCCCAAATCAAGGATCATAATACTTGGTCTAAGTACCTCAGTCAATGAACCAGACACGAAGAGAAGAAAGCGGAACAAACATAGAGAAAAATAGAAACCCAAATGCTTTCCACAGAGGAATCGAACCGAAAAGCTTTTCTGTTTTATTGTTTAATTTATTTTTTGCTTGATCCCACTGCGAAGGGAGATTATAGATAATTCAAAGGAAAGAAAAAACACAAAGCACAAAACAGAAAGAATATATAGCAGTCTAGAGTTTCGTTAAGAGATACAGGTAAACAAAGAAAGGAAAAAAATCACATTCAATCCTTCTATCCTCCGATTCACGCAAATGACTGAAACGAACGACATCCAACATCGATGAACAGCCCAAAAACTTCAGATTGTTTCGTCGCAGATTCGTAACACAAAAGAAAATCTGAACTTACTTGTGAGGAAGAAAGTTATTTTTGGAGAGACAAGCTTGAATGTCGCACGCCTCCTTCTTGCAGGGTTCTTTGCTCGGCTGAGGCATCTCTCTCTCTCTCTCTCTCTCTCTCTCCACGCGATGTCCAACTCGAATCTCTATGATCAACAAGTCATATATATAGTATAGCAAATAGCAATCCACGTGTACATCTTAACTTTTACTTAAAAAAAAAAATCTTAACTTTTCTCCCCCAAATTTCAGTTTTTAAAAGATTTCGATAATTTTCATTTGTTTAGCCTATAGTAAAAGATGTACGGAGATTAGGCAAGTGACGGAATAAAGTAGTCAAAGTGATTATAGCTCAACAGTAATTGACATGTATTATTCTTAATATGTCAAAAATTTAAACCTCTCATTCTAAAATGTTGTTGAGAAAAAAAAAAAAAAAAAAGAACAGACTAAAGTAATAATTTAATTTATATTTTTGTTATATAGTAAAATTACTATACGAACAATCAAAAGAGGTCATACAAGTATCATTTAACCTAGATCCAACCAGACAAGAAGAAAACATTACGCGTGTCGTAATCCAACCAAATGAAATCCAGGTCATAAGAATTGAGAATCACTAAGTGAGTCGTAGCTCATCAAGTGAGATGAAGAAATCATCCTAAGAATTATAGCTCAACTAAATGATACCATAAGCTACAACTAAGAGACCAAAATGAAGCTCGAGTAGAATAGTTGGTGGATTAGATGGTTAGGTGACCAAGTGAGACTAGATGCCCTTTAACTCATTTTGGTAAGAGCAAAAGCAATCAACCTTATGTACATCATTGGACGATCAAGCGAGTATAACTAGAACACATTCAAAACAAAGCATGAACCTTGAAGTTACGTTATAATTCTATTATCAGACAAGCTAACAAGTTGTGTGTCTTGTCATTGTATATTCTATCCCTACCATGTCAATTTATTCTCAATGATAACAATGAGCACTTCAATCATTCACAATGCACACAAGTCACAACTCATGGTACAGACAAGGCGAGTTGTGTTGGTATGAATGTCTAACCTAACACTAAGGATAACATGTAATTGTAGCGTACTTCATCTCTTATATACATGAGAATGAAGAAGTGGTTTGGTGTGATTCTTTTATGTTCCAAATATGTTTGTTTAGTTTTTTTTTTCTTATTGATTTGTTTCAAATCATTTTCAATAAATATATATATATATATATATATTATTTTTACTTGTTTGTAGGCATTTTAGTTTTAAATTATTTTGATCCAACTATAAACTGTACCATATATTTCAATTGGTTCGGTTCTAGATAGGTGAAAAGACCATCGTGGTCCAATTTGATTTCATTACTATTATTTTTTTCCCTTATCACAAGATCAATATTTCAAACAAAATTCTATTAAAAAAATAGAAGCTTTCTATCACTGATAGAAAGTCTTTCTATCAGATAGAAAGTCTTTCTATCAGATAGAAAGTCTTTTTATCAATGTGTTCTTTTTTATAAGGTGTTTGGTAGATGTTTGGTTGGTGTTGTTTCGTTTATCATATTTTCTATCAGTGATAGAAAGAGATTCTATCTGATAGAAAGATTTTCTATCTGATAGAAATAGAAGCTTTCTATAACTAATAAAGATAGATTCTATCTTATAGAAAGTTTTTCTATCAGATAGAATCTCTTTCTATTAGTGATAGAAAGTCTTTCTATCACTAATAGAGATAAATTCTATCATTCTATCCTATTTCTATCAGTGTTTGGTCGTTATATCCTATTTTTATCACAGATAGAAAAACTTTCTATCACAAATAGAAAGTCTTTCTATCACCGATAAAAAGCTTCTATCAGTAATGTTTCCGTTTTGCGCGCGCCTCTCGTTTGATTCTGAATTGATTTCTCGTTTTCGTGGTAGAAAAATTTTATCAGTGGTAGAAAAATTTCTATAACTGATAGATTCTATCAGTGGTAGAAAAATTTTCTATCGGTCAGAATTTCTTCGAATATGTCCTTGAAAGTTTCTATCACTTTTCTATCACTTATAGATTCTATCAGTGATAGAAAAATTTTCTATCACTGATAGATTCTATCAGTGGTAGAAAAAATTTCTATCAGTGATAGAGAGTTTCTATCAGTGATAGAAGATTTCTATCACTGATAGAAACTTTTTCTATCACAGATAGAATCTATCAGTGATAGAAAAACTGATTGACGCGCATCTTCTTCTTCCTCGTCAATTTTTTTTTTATATATATGTATATATTGATAAAAATCTTCCATGATAGAAAGTTTTTCTATCACTGATAGATTCTATCAATTGCAGAAAAATTTTCTATCAGTGATAGAAACTTTCTATCACTGATAGAATAAAGTTTCTATCACTGATAGATTCTATCAATTGTAGAAAAATTTTCTATAAGTGATAGAGACTTTCTATCACTGATAGAATAAAGTTTCTATCACTGATAGAAAGTTTTTCTATCACTGATAGATTCTATCAGTGGTAGAAAAATTTTCTATCAGTGATAGAAAGTTTCTATCACTGATAGAATAAAGTTTCTATCACTGATATTTCTATCACTGATAGAATCTATCAGTGATAGAAAAAGTTTCTATCGATTTCTATCACCGATAGAAAAACTTTCTATCACCGATAAAATTCTTTCTATCACTAAGAGATTCTATCAGTGATAGAAAAGCTTTCTATCACTGATAGAAAACTTCCTATCATTGATAGAAAAGTTTTCTATCACATCACTGATAGAAAACTTTTAGAAAGTTTCTATAAATGTTGTTTTGAATTTACTAGTGTTTTTCTATAAATCTGAATTACATTTTGACTCTCATTCATACCAAAATTCAGTAATATTGAAAATTGTACGGAAGTAATATTGAAAGTTTCTATCACTGATAGAAATTTTTTCTACCACTGATAGAATCTATCAGTGATAGAAAGACTTTCTATCAGTGATAGAAAACTTCTATAAATGTTGTTGTTTTCGATTTACTGGTGTTTTTCTATGGTTGTTGTTTGGTTTTTGTTTTGTATTTGTCGCTTTCTATCGCTAAAGGAGATGAATTGGCGCATACCCTGATGAAGATTCGGAGTTTGGGCTTGTGGGGGAGCCGAAAAAACAGCGCGCAATGAGAGCTCTTGTGGTTGACGCTGCCGCGAGGCAGAGTAGTGCAGGGGGGGTTTGGCCACTGTCGAGGCTGTTGAAGCTGAAGCGAGCAAGGAAGCCATTGGGGATTAGCTGGAAAGAAGTGAATCTGGTTGGAGTGTGAGAAATGGAGAGAAAGAGAGAGAGGGTGAAACAAAATCGAGAGAAGAAAGAGAGAAAGAGAGAGCTTAGAAGAGTCCGTCAAGGGGAGAATGAAGGAAAGAGAAGTTGCAGGTGGCGAGTGGAAGGAGATGGGATGGGAGAGAGAAGCAATTGAGGGACAAAACGGGAATATAAAAAACTAATTCAAAAATTTTGCCATATTTGCAAATATTTTTAAAACATGCTATATTTGCTATTATTTAGGCTGATATTGCCACCCATTACAAATATCCTTATTTATTCTTAATGTAATTTTTAAAAAAAGAAGCAATTATTTCAACAGGAAAATAAAGAAAAGCCATGAAATAAATAATGAGTAAAAAACAGAGTTGTAAATAACAAAATATTTTTTTATTAAAAAAAAACAAGAAGAAGAAGAAAAAGGGAAGAAAGCAAAACGGTAGGCAGATAGCATGGATCACTGACCGTGTGAGCTTTGAATCAGTGCAAATTTCACTGCAAACAGACGCATTCTATGCCTTCAACATCCAATTTAGGCATTTTCATTAATCTCAATTAATTTTCTCATCTGTTTCTAACACTCCCAGCGCAGAGAGAGAAAGAAAAACCGCAACAAAATGCACACATTCACTCCTTCATTCATTCATTCCCATGCCATGCATTCAGTCCCCATTTTGCATTTTGCCTTTTCCTTTCCATTCCCCTTTTCTGTCACAAACATTTCACATTCAAAGCCCAAAATCCCCAGTCGCCCCTCCGCAGCTGAGATTTCCCATACAGAGATTTTCTTGAAAATCCGCCTCTGGCCCTATTTGGGGTTTTGAATATCTTGTTTTGGGTATGGAGAACCAGTTCTTTGCTGTTTTCCAAAGAAACCCATGTTCGTTTCTGGATCAAAGACCAAATGTTGTGCTCTTTCTTTTGATCTTCTTCTCTCTCACCTGCTCCTTCTCACCCTCCGGTAAGTATATTCCTCTTCTCTGTATGTAATGTTTGTGTTCTGTTTCATCTGAAAAAGGGGTTCTCTTGTGAGGGAATAGAAGAAATTTAATACAATGCTTAGATTGAAATGCAGATGGATATGACTCGTTGGACCCTTATGCCAACGTTACAATCACATGGGATTTCTTGGTAGAGAATGGGGATACTTATGATGTAAGTATTACTGTTCTACTCCTGATTTTTCTGGTTCATTTTTAGTTTGTCCCTGTTATCACTTGTGATATTGAATTAACTCAACACTATTTCTTAAAGATTTTTGTGTTAGAATACTTTATTTTGGTGTTGAAGTGTGAATCACATTTTAATATTTTTGGTCTGTTTCACTTTATAATGATCCATGATTGAGTGGGTCCATGAATTTTTATTTAGTATAGACTACACATCAATAACTGCTAACTCTTATCGAGCTTTATCGAGTTTGTGAAATAATCTATGTAATGGATATTAGATACAAGTCTTCAATATACTATCGTACTTTAGTCTCCTATTTTGTATTTTCTAGATCTAATGTATCTAGCTGTGGATTGTCTTTCTTGTAAACAATGCGCTACTCCTTTTGTTATAAAATAAATGTCATTCAAAATTAGATTTTTTTTCTTTGTGTTTTATATTCTTACAATTTCATATTTTAGAGTCAACCTGAGTATAACTTAGTGGTTAAGGCACCTCTAGCTCTCTTAAAAGAACCAGAGGCTCAAAACCCACCCCGCATTTGACGATGATTTTCTAACATCTTGTACTTTTCAAAGTAAGGAGGAATATCTTAATGAGTGAGAGCGTTTGCCCATTTTGGCTTAAAAGAATTCCTTTTCGTTTTTCATGGACTCTTCTAATTATTTTTGTCCTTATTTCTCCATGTCTCTGTTCTCTGTACGAAATGCAGCAGCTTGTTCAGTGCATTCTCTTATGAGTTTTGCTATATAGGAACATGGTGTCATAACAGTTCTATTTTATCCCAGCGACAAACTCATTGAACTATCAAATCTTATGGGAGCTCATCTGACTATCCATACAGGAAGACGATAACACTAACAACTTGTGCACCTCCCATTTTTGTTCAGACTCAATTCATTATGTTAAACTTTACAGGTGAGGGTTTCATTATACAATTTCCAACTGTTTCGCCATGTGGAGCTCCCCGGTTGGAAACTTGGTTGGTCATGGAAAGGTGATGAGGTTATATGGGGCATGTGGGGGGCAGAGGCTACTCAGCAAGGAAATTGCTCTAAATACATAGGCAGAGAGCTTCCTCATTGTTGTGAGAAGAAGCCTGTGATTGTTGATCTTATGCCTGGAGCTCCTTATAAGTTACAGGTGGCCAATTGTTGTAAAGGTGGTGTGCTATCTTCCATGAGACAAGACCCTGCCAACTATGGAGCTGCCTTCCAAATGAATGTTGGGAAGTCTGCTGGAAAGGATGTAGATAGCAAAATGCCTGCAAATTTCACTCTGGGGCTTCCTGGATATACTTGTAGTGACCCTTTTCAAGTCTCTCCAACCAAGTTCAGTAAGGATGGCGGTCGCCGGTGGACACAAGTTCTAGGTAATTACTTGAGATAGCCACAAGAAAATTTGTTCTTCTATGCCCTGTTTGATAAAAAATTAGAACATCTTTTTGTTCAAAAAACTTGTTTGGGATTTTAACAATGGGAAACCAAACTGACCCTTTATCTTGTTGGTGTGGCTTTCTGAGCTAAACAGGTATGAACATAAGAAAATATGAGAGAATGGAGATTTCTTTTTTCAAGGTCACTTTTAATACCAACATTAGATTGAGTTGTGTAAATTTCTGCTGCTTCTGTTGAAATCATGGTTGGGACTGGTCTTTTTGTGCTAGCTTTATGAGATGCCTTTTGACATTTAGAAAGCAGCTGCCATATTGTAGGTTAACTGAACTCCCTCTCTGAGATATGTGCATTGTTTCTGATTGTAGAAACATGGAATGTGACCTGCGTTTACTCACAATTTCGATCATCACCGTCACCGAGGTGCTGTGTTTCTTTGTCGTCCTTCTACAACAGCACCATTGTTCCTTGCCCTCAGTGCAGCTGTGGTTGCCAAGGGCTAGAGGGAACAAAATGTGTCAAGTAATCTTCCACACTTTGCCTCCCTGCCATTTTTAGGCTAGCAATATAGTTATTTCTCTGTGCAAAAAGTAAAATCTTCTGCTGTCCTAAAATATTTACAGGTCGGGTGAAACTCCTTCAGTTTTGCAACTGCCACATGAACATTACACTGCTGAAGTAGAACCATTGGTGAGGTGTTCACCACACATGTGCCCAATAAGGGTGCATTGGCATGTGAAACAGAGTTATACACAGTATTGGAGGGTAAAGATAACAATCACAAATCTAAATTTTGCTAAGAATTACTCTCAATGGAACTTAGTAGCGATGCATCCCAACTTGAGGAATATTACTCAAGTTTTCAGCTTCAACTATAGCCCCCTCAATCAGTATGGTAACATTAGTAAGTTCCACCACTGTCCATTTGATCTTATCTCTCACATTTTCTTTTATCAAACTTCATAGCATATTTGGAAGTACTTTTGAATTCTTTAAAGACAATTATCTTATTGAAGGTGCCTACTAAATTTTGGAAATTTTTACAAAAAGCCCTTTTATATACTTGAAGGAAGCAACAAGCATTTCTCCCAGTCGCCAGATGTATTTGAGCTACTTAAGTATTTTTTACTAATTAAACTGGCATTTCTCTCCGAAGTAATGATAAAAGTTGTGCTTCAAATGCTATCTAAAAAGCATGTCTTTAAGGCCTCATTATTTATAAAAGAGATCTTTTTCTGGAAAAGAAGCTGAGTAAATTCTTCTTTTGCTTTCTCAAGATGACACAGGGATGTTTTGGGGGATACACTTCTACAATGACTTGTTACTCACATCAGGAGAGAGAGGAAATGTTCAAACAGAGATGCTTCTCCGAAAAGATTCAGAAATTTTCACTTTCAGAGAAGGATGGGCATTCCCAAGAAGAATTTTGTTCAATGGGGATGAATGTGTAATGCCACCTCCAGACCAATATCCAAGGCTCCCAAATAAAGCTCACAGGGCCATGGCAGCCTCATACATAGTTTTCTTCTTCTTGTTTCTCTCTGTATTATTATAACAGAGGAGAATTCAGTAGATGGCAGTGCAATTGGAAGTTACAAGCAGTAAGTACAGCACAGTTTTGAGTTTTATTTGCATATGTTTCTGACGAGAATATTAGTTGAGATTGAGTCTTTTTCATAACCTTATATTATCATTGGTTTTAGACATGATTCTTCAAATTTTTAAAGGAGACCAAATGTCAAATGAAGAAGTGCTGAATTCTTGTACATTAATGGTAGTTATGTGGATGTGAGATTTAACCATTACCAGTGACTAACAAAGACAGTAAGACACTAGCCATCCATCCAATCCAATTGTTAGTATATACAAATGGGTCAAATATGTTGGTGACACTTCAAGATGTTGATCAACAAAATGGGCCGGAAAGATCTGGCTTGTATTAAGTTGAGGCCAGATGCTGCAATATGTGCACATTTTCTCATGCACAAGAGTCTTCTTGCAATCTTGCTATTAACCCACCACGTATGTGATATTATAATTACACTAGATATCTTTCTATCCTTGTTACGTTCAATGACATATTAGTCATGTCATTTTCATAGACCCTCGAGTACGATGAAGCGAGGCTTGTGAAGCAATGTACTGCTGAAAATAACTTCTTTACCACACCATTCGATGACCCAACTGGAACGACTCAGCCATAAAAAGTGTTAACAAGTCCGAGTACATGGAGGAAGAGAGAGAGAGAGAGAGTAGGCAAGCATTTCATCTGTAAATCAGGGATTTCATTGGAAATCATACAAGTTATTTCTCACCAGGATGCATTACAGGTACTGAATGTCCAAACAGCACAGAAGATGTTCACACTGTGGGAGCGGAACTTTTTGGATGAAACTAAAAAAAATGGTGCTTACAACTTGGTGTAAATTATAATTGATTAGACATACAGTACATACAGATACCACCTCCGGTAGGCCACACACCTCATGTAGAACAAACAAATACAACGGCAATGACCACCAGGTGCATGCATATGAAGATGTTAACTCCAGAAAAGGCAGGAAACAGCGGCAAAGAATTAAAAGGCAGAGAGGAGAGAGGCAGACAGGTACAAAGACTGGAAGAGATCAGCTTGTCTTGCACAAAGGGACGATCGTTTTCATTCACCAATTTGGCAAAAATCACCCAGGCACAACACATTTGAAGCCAAACCAGAAACCTAACTGCGCACTGGACCTGTTACCGGGTCACGACTCGAACCAGAATCCTTTTGCTTCAAAGAAAGGTTAGCAAATTGATTGTCAAGGTCTTTGCTTGAAGTGCGCCGATGACTAGAAGAAGGCCGAAGTTGTTGCGGTTGCTGCTGCTGATGATGTTGCTGCTGATGCACAGCTCTTAACCTTCCGATCTCCCTCTCCAGTACTTCCTGCTCCACTGGATATAGTTTCATCTCTTAGCTTTCTTGTAGAAATAAAAGTAAAGTGGGAATATCGTACAGCTCATAACACGGCAGGTAAGAGTTCTTTCAAAACACTGAATTGTCTACAAAGTAGCAACTCTCCGATAATGTTAATACTTTGCACACAGTTCTTCTGACTAGCTAAAGATAACCTTAGCATAATCATTATACCAATCCAAAAGTATTAATAAAGGTTTCCATAAAATATATATACACACAATAAAGTTCAGAACAGTTAAACAAAACCTAAGAGAAAGGTCGGTTACAAATTCATCTGCAAAATAAAAGTTATAATGCTGGAGGAAGCCACCATAAAGAAGGGAAAACAACACTAGGACCCCTAGAACCAAAAGAGTCAACAACACGATGGTCTTCTCAATATATGAGTAACCACAAACTCCATTTATAAAAGCAAACATAGGCATTTACTCCAAGGCTAAATGTCAATGTAAAAGTGATGTGATCATGAGTGGAAGGGAGGGTAGTCACTATAAAAGGAACCCACCGTAATTGACACCAACAAAAGTTTCAAACTAAAGTGACCAAATGAATAGAAGCTGCCGATTCATCCTCAAAAATATAACACTGAAGGGATAGCAAAACAACCTTTAACAAATCTTTTGTTAAGTACAGAGAATCCACCGCAGCAATGACTAGCCACAGTTCAACGCCCCAAAAAATAATCAGCAATTCTTAAACTACAGAAATTATGTTTTCTTTTTCTTATAGGAACTACAGAAATTATGTTTTCTAACGGGTTTCAAGAAACTCTTAGTGGCAGTCTGTAGTTGCTAGTCATTGGAAATAAGGTTGGTTGTTTGATCTGTAGCCATCAGAATTCAAAGCTGCAAAGCCATTGGAAGCTTGTACGTCATCACAAAAGCTTTGGGAGGAAGTCTGTGTATCAAAACCAGGCAATGGTATACACACAAATTTTTGGCACCATACCTATGCTGCAGACCATCCTCCTTTAAAGATCATATTTCCTACACTTTTCAGCTATCATGGCAACAAAAATGCCTCAATTTTTTTTTTTAATATTGTTGGGACCACTCCAACACTGGTTGGAAGATTTCATTTTGCACACTGCTCTTTGATAGGACTAGGGAGCTAAAACTCAGGAAGATAAACATATCTGAATATTAGATAGTAGTGGCTCCTATAACATAGGTTCCTTATTGAGTCAACTCGCAAACAGAACTAGCCTCTCAAACAAAAAGTTCACCATGGAGATCGAGTGTAAAGTCATCCTTAAAAGAATTAGGTTCCTCTGGAATTTGGTTTTGAGGGCATATTAACACAGCAAATGTTACTGAAAAAAAGGAAACACGTGATTGACAAATCTACCTCACTGCTGCCGTCTATATCTTGAAAACTCAGAATCTCAAGATTCTCTTGCTTTAATGTACTTTCACCCAAAGGTTGTGGAAGTCAGTACTGGACACTTAAAAGCCTATTGATAACTTGGAGGGAAATAAATCAAATCCTCTTGCACAACTCTTCTAATAAGGACAAAGATGTTTGAGATCAAGTTCTTTCCAAAACATACCAGAGATTTGAGATCAAGTTCTTTTCAAAACATCTCGATAGAGTTCTTTACCACTTTATTTCATTTAGTCTCTGTACTTTGATAATATCTCATGATTAGTCTCTATTGTTAGTTAGAAATATACATAGGACACAATACTAAAGTGGCACTACGTGGTTGCTGACATGGTACCACACAGATGCTGACATCAGCCATCACATAAAAATACTATGTGTAATCCTATTGAAAGTATAGAGACCAAATTGAAACATTTAAAAGTGCAAGACTAAAATGGTATAGCAACAAAAGTACATATGTTCAATCTATACTTTACTAATGCTAATACATTGTTATGTTTTTAAAAAATCATAAGTTTATGAAAATTAATTTTCAAGTATTCATGAACATGTAATTTACGTTTTCCCGAAAAAAAACAAGAAGAAAAGAACATGTAATTTACTCACTATTCCCTTATAAAAAAAACAATTACTCACTATTTCAGAATCAATGATTTCTTTCACCAATGATTTCATACTCCATGTGAGCAACTTTATAACAATTCATTTACCATTTTATTACTATCAGTTTTTGACACGTGCTTATTAGATCGATTAGTGATTTTCTAATTAATCTTCATCAAAATATATTTTTATTTTTATATTTTTAGATATAACATTATTTTTTTATGATTCTAAATTTATTTTTGGGTCATATCAGCACCCTCAATATTAGACACTGGATTTGGATACCCATTTTTTTTTCCTAAATTCGTTTCTAGAGCATATAGAAAACTATTTCTAAATTTTGTAAATATCTCAAAACAAATAATATGATTAGTATTGAGAGTGATGTGTGATCTAAAAATGAAATTTAGAAACATTGAAAATAAGTTACATGTAAAAATAAATAAATAGATAGATAATGTCGGTAAAGATTATTAAGAAAAACCCATCAGCCAATCTAGTAAACATATATTAATCAACAATATCAATGGTCTATATACCATTTTAGTACCATTGTAGTACCATTTTAGTCCCTACAACTTCATATGTTTCAACTTGGTCTATATACCCCGAACAAAATTTACCAATGGTCCTGGCATATCCATCTCTTGCTGATGTCAGGATCCACGTAGCACCATATCAGCTAACTAATGATGTCAAATCATTCCAGTACAATAACTAAAATGAAATAATTTAAATTTAAAATATGAGGATCAAATGGGGACTAAATATCTAATTTAGCCTTTTTAATTATAAATATTTTTAAGGAAGCCCATTAGAGGAGTTTTTCTTTATTATTTTTAGATTATGTGGGTTTGGGTTGATTTCTAATAACCCTTCCTTTATTTATCTATCTATATCAAGACAGAGAGAGCTACAACAATCATTCTACAGGAAAGAATACCCTTCCTTGATCTATTTCTAACCCATCATAATTTCGTCAAAAAGCTCTTGGAAATAAAAACATTAAGTTCTTTTGCAGATAAATATAATAGTTAATGATTCAAGTAAAATTTGCCCAAATAAATCATAAGTTGATACTTACCTATCTACCTATGTCGCTATCAATATACAGAGAAAAAGAGATATATAGTGAATAAGGGCTTACAGTATTTAATTAGCTGCTCTTGAGCTAAACTCTCTAACCGCTGCTTGAGGGCTTTGTTTTCCATGCTAAGAATAAGATTTTGCTGGTTGAGAAATTCAAGCTCAGCTGAGACTTCAGAGCCCTCTGCCTATGGAATAACAAATGTTGAGGTGATATTTGAGCTTTTACATCAACTATATGGACCCACTATTTCATAATTTCAACATACAATACTGACCTGCAAAGCTTGTACTTTCCTTTCAAGCTCAGCTATATATTGAAGTTTTCGAACCCTCGAACGCTGAGCAAATTGCCTGTATCATTCAATTACAAAATTAAACCAAATGCAAGTCATAAATGCACTTAACAGGATCAACGTTATCCACGCATAAGCAAAGGAACAAAATTATCAAGTATCAATAAGACTATCTCAATGTCATGCTATGTCAGATTAATGAAAAAAACATAAAAATAAAAATAAAAATATAAATATAAAAAAAAAAAAAGTCATAATAAATAACACCCAATGAAACAATATAATAATGTCCAATAAGACATGGGTTTTATGAAACACTTCATGAAATAGATAAAAATCTTCAATAAATTACAAATACCTAAAAGAATTTAAAATACAGTTATAAGTGGTAAGCAGAAAAAATGGGAAGAGAAAAAGTTAAAGCTGGACATATTCAATTAAAACGAGCACTCTAGGTCTAGAGGTTAGCCAATTTTCAGTCCAGAGTATATATAAAAATACTAAAATAAAGTAAAACATCGTATACATACTGTTTGGCACGTTTATTTTCTGTATCAGACACAGATGACTTTCCATGAGAAACGTCTTTCCTTTCAGAAGAGTTTTTTGGATCATGCGAACCAGACTCAATTGGATCCTGTTTTTCACTTGCTGTAGAAGGCAAACCATCTGCTTCCTGCGGAGTGCTTAATGGTCCTGAGGAATGAATGACAATGTTCTCCCTGGGAGAATGAAGAGCCATGGGATTATTCATGGTAGATAAAGATGATTCCCACACCCTATTCTTCTGTTTTGTCACATTTGCTTCAGTATAAAATGAAGCATGCCTTGCATCTCTCTGATGATCAAATTCTTGAGATAACCAAGAGTGTCCAGGAATCGCATTTGTATATTTGAATTCTTCTTGCATGATACTATCAAAATTAACATTAGCAGCATCTGTATATGCAAATGAGTCACTGGAGGAACGTCGATGACCAACTCTGCGAACAGGGGTCTCGGGCTCATTGAGAAGATCATCAAGCCAAGAAGGCTGCTCCTCTATTAGAATGCTTTCGGAAGAAGTTCTTTGATGGTAGCTGTTACCATCTCTTGGTCTCTGAACAGCTTTTGCTCCGATTGCCGTATTAGGTACGTATTCAGTATATGATGGAGAAACACTGGGAAAGGGACTTTTAGGAGGGAGTAGTGCATGTTTTCCAGAACTCATAAAATTTCTGACGTTGGATGACCCTTTTGAATTTGACATAGTATGAAATACAAGAAATTCTTTTTCCTGTAACCATGATAAGAATTATGTCAGAAATAGATAAACATGGTCGACAGGTTAAGGTTAAGAAGCAATAAAAGGGAAGTCCAAGAAAAATCTGCATATATAATTAAAACTCTTTGCTGATATGCTAAAATTGCGTATTATTTTTATAATTTATCAACATTTTTCCATGTGCATGTTTATGTTGCTCGCTTAAAAGCAAAGCAGTTCTCTGAAACCATGAACTATGCCACGAAGTGGCACTGAAAAACAGAGGACATTCGATTGCAGATCAGCCAAAAAAACATCAAATAGTCAAAGAGCTGTATACCAAAACTTTACAGACTATGAAAATTTGGGAGTAGCTAGTGTAGAAAGAAGACGAAGAGAACCCCAACCCAAACAAAAAGGATCCAATAAAAATCGAAATCTTACACAATCACACCTGCCTGTAGGTCAAAAAAAACCCCATATACCCTTACCCATTAGTTAACTAAAAACTAGGCAGAGAAGATTGATACCGACCATTATCTCCTCATCTAAATAGTTACATCTGGTCATTCTGGAGAATAAGATTTTAAGGCTTCAGGTCACCAACTGACAAAAAGAGAAAGATGTAAAAGCCTCCCCTCCAATTCCCTCCCACATTTTCTCAGCGACCATGGTAAAACCCGAAGGATGCATTAAAAATTCAGACGAATTGGAAAAACAATTTCAGAGATGAGAACAAATCAAGAAGACAAACAAACAAACAAACAAAAACCGAGATTTGAAGGATTGACGAGAAAACTGGCGAATAAAGGGCATAAAATCAGAACAAATTCAATAAAATGCAAGCGGGAAAATGGGAAACAATTCCTCTGTTTTGTAGAAACAGAAGGAAAACAGAAAAGAGAGAGAAACAAACCTTTGTGGCGACGTAAAAACGAAGATCTTCGAAGCGTAACGCGAAAAGGGAATGAAATCAAAGCGAAAATGATTTCAAAATTTTACCTTCTCTCTAGGGTTTGTATTTCCACCCCCACCTCTCAAGATGCTGAGCTCTCTCTCTCTCTCTCTTTCTCTCTCTCTCTCTCCTCTCTTCCCTAAGTCTTGAGACTGAAATTAAGTGGGTGCAGGTGCAGGAGGGTTAGATTGAAAAATTAAATTAGAGTAATTACTAAAAAGAAATATAGAAGATTTATACATTTTCATCTCCTTCTAGTTTAGCTTTTGTTACCGAACATAGCTCAACTAGCATAAAGTTTATATGTATGTGGTTCGAATCCTCTCACTCTATATTTTGTCAACAAAAAAAGTTTTAGTTTTTGTTGTAAAGTTTGTAGGTACTGATGAATCCTCTCACCCTACATGTTGTTAAAAAAAAAAAGTAGTTTAGCTTTTGTTGTCTCTATGCTTAACTGGCTAACTCGATTTAATCCATATATTTGTTTTTTTAATTCAACAATGACTTTTGTTGTCTCTATGCCTAACTGGCTAACTCAATTTAATCCATATATTTGTATTTTTATAGTTTAGAGATATTTGTTGTGGAGAATTCCAATCTTTGATTTCTTCGATCAAAGGCATATGTTTTAACTAGTTACTTAACTATATATTCATATATTGTTATAATTGTTATTGCTATTTTTATTAAAGGATTAGGATAAGTTTGGCTCCGACAATCATTTTGTTCTTGGTCATTTGTTTTTATAAATCATGTTTACTTTCTTTATCTCTTTCACCTTTTGTTAGAAGACCTTTGAATCATTCGCCATTTTTTTTTTTTTAAAAAAAAAGTTTGTAAATACTATTCTCTTTTTTTTTTTTTTTGTTAGATTTAGATTTTGGAAACCTTGTTTATATTTTTTTTATTTTTTTAAAAAAAAGCACATAAACCCAAAACCAAATTACAAAGAATTACTTACAAATTAACCAAACTACAAAATTCAACTAACAAAACACTAAAAAATAACCATGACAATACACAAGCCAAAGCGAGCTTAGCTCATCGGTAATTGGTACTCTTGACCAAGAGGTCAGAGGTTCGAATCTCCCAACTTCAAATGTTGATCTACTTAAAAAAAAAACCATAATAATACACAAACTCTAGTAATATGCATATAAAAACAAGCAAAAACTCAACACAAGAAAATACTCGAATCTAGACATAACTAAAATCATTAATCCATAAAAATGGTCTCATCCAATTATGAGAAATGCTCTTGATTAGTTACATATTTATATTTATGCAAGGTATTACTTTCTTCATTGAGATCTTCATCTAATTCGATGAAAATTAAAGTGACAAATGAACTATTAGCTTAGTAACTATCTAATTGCTATGCATGTAATCTAAAATTTGCCCTTTGTCTGTTTAATTGTATTTTGATTTGAAAACTTTTGTGATTATTCTACTCAAATTCATAAACTTGTTTGAATTATTATCAATATCTTTTTAAAAAAATCATTTAATTAAAAAGAAAAAAATAATTTAGCATATCTTTTGTTTATTGTGTCTTCTTTTTTTCGACTGTTCAAGTCAAATGTAAAATGTAATGAATTGAATATTAAATTCTAAAACATGAACAAAATTTTCATTAACATAAAATAAACGACGATGACTCAACTCATTTTTCTGTAAATTTGACAAAAAAATAGACCTTTGAAAATTTAAGAACTAAAATATAATATACATTATACAAAAGTTTGTTAAAATATAAAATAGTTTTTATATTTTGTACATTGGGATTATTTAGTTATCAAAATCTATAAAAAGATTATTCAATTTAAACACAAAATTATGAAGATTCAATTCACATCATTAATACTAGTTTATTTTCTATATACATGTCATTAGTTCTATCAATAGAACGTTAAAATAACATGTCTATGAGATCAATTTTGATTGAATTCGTATGATTTATCAAATAATTTGACAAACTAACAAGCATGAAAGTAACTCACCCTAATTTCAAACCCTTTATTTAGATATACAAAAGGGGGAAATTTTGATACTCAACAAATTTATGTCTTAAAGAAATTAAAAGCTACAAACAAATTATTTCATAGTAAAATATTGGTTCAATTACAAGTTTAGTCCATATATTTTCAGGATTGTATCAATTTGCTTTGAACTTTAAAAAGTATCAAATAACTCTTCAAACTTTCATAATTGTGTCTAATAGGCCCCTAAACTTTAAAAAAAATATCTAGTAAATCCCTCATCTTTCACTTTGTGTTCAATAAGTCCTCCAACTTTCAATTTTGTGTCTAATAAATTATTGCGATATTTAACATTTTTTAAAATTCACAAGCCTACTAGATACAAAATTTGAAGTTTAGTGTCCCCAATAGGCATAAAATTCCATTTTATATCTAATAGTTTGGTTAATTTTAAAAAATCTCGAATATATCATGAATCTATTAGACATTTTTGAAGTTTATAGACCGAATTGACACAATACTAAAAGTTTGAAGGCTAAAATGGTAATTTACCCTAAAATATTTAAATCCCAATTTTTTTTAAAAAAAAGAAAGGAAAAATAAATAGAAATAGAAATGAACAAAAGAAGAAAAAAATAGGCACAATGTTTAGAGCCTATAGCTACCAAAATTAGTAACCCTAATCCAAGACTTACTCATTGTGCAATGGCATGCTTTATTGCCATTTGGCAAAGCAATGCCTTCTAAAACAAGGACTAATAAACATGTAAAGCATCAAATAAATAATTCTCTTGTTTTACTACCTCAAAAGGAGTTTAAGAATTTTTATAATCTTTGATCACAACTTTATTGGTGTAGTTTCCATGTGAATTCAAAATCAAAACATTTTTAAAATTCTCTTCAATTTATTCGCTTGAGATCTTTATTTGTATAAAAATAATTCGATCTATTTTTCTATTACAACCTTTTAACTTCGAGAGGTTTAAGATCTGTTTAGAATAATTATTTTTTTTTTTAACTTAAAAACAATTTCTAAACACTTAGAAAGTTGTTTCAAACAAGTCCTTAATCTTTTTTCTTTTTCTTTTTCTTTTTCTTTTTTTTTTTTTTTTTTGAAAAAACAAGCTCTTAATCTATTATATTTTGATAATTAATACAAATTAATTTGAAGTTTTCAAATTACAATGTGTTTGATTCATGTCACTGCACAAAGTCTATTTGTGCATAATTAATATAGTTAGTAATAAATCTTAGATCCAAGTTTTTATTCTATTATTTGTAAGGTAATATTCTAAAAAATCAATACAAAAATGAAAAAAGAATTTTGTATTGTATCTTCATGGTAGACATGTTTGCAAACATAATTTCCCATAAAAGTAATTACAATCATAACATTTTTCTTAAATATATCTTGTACCCGTGATCGATCTACATAATTTGATTATTAACTTATATATCAATCAACTATAGTCATGCCTATTCAAAAAAATCATAACCCCCACTAAATTATCTGTAAATATAGTATAATAATCACTCATTCAACATCTGATTCGATTGGTTGCTACGTTCTCAATTTGTTTTTAGTTGCTATTTTCTAATCATTCGTTTAAATTATACTATATCGTCCTAAAATCGTCGATAAAAAATTAAAAGAAAGAGATGATGAATATATTCCCTCCTCACCACAATTTCTTGTTCTCCAATGGGGCATTTTTATTTTCTTTTCCAAATTCCCATGTGCTTTCAAAAAGAAAATATTTTTAAAATAAAAGAATATTTCTGTACGTGCAATGCAATTCCAAAAGAAAAAGTATAAAAAAAATGTGTG
Source organism: Luffa aegyptiaca (assembly GCA_017139565.1). Classification (NCBI taxonomy): domain Eukaryota; kingdom Viridiplantae; phylum Streptophyta; class Magnoliopsida; order Cucurbitales; family Cucurbitaceae; genus Luffa; species Luffa aegyptiaca. The sequence goes on along the minus strand of CM029405.1, from coordinate 5,546,290 downwards.
CAATTGTTTGTTGGAAATATAAGAATAAGATATAGATATTTAATATAAGTAGGAGTTGATACATTAGGGACATCCACAGAAGAAAAAAGAAAGATATGGAGATTCCATTTGCCAAGTTGAAGGAAACAACTAAATAAAAAGTTGGATCTCATGGTATCTATAAAACCACATTTTTTTTTAGAGTTTGGTTCTTGTGGAAATATGTCTAATAAGACCCCTATTTAAGCTTGTGACTTTTTGAATTTGATAACGAGTGTTCGAGTTCGACTAACTTATACATGTCAAAGTAATCTCGCGAGATCACCACGTGATCGTACAATGTTTAGCTGTCAAGAAACATCTTAAGATGCCCGAGTATCCTATATTAGTGCAAAACAGAAAAAGTAATTCAAATATTTATTTCATGAAAATCTTGGATTCCCATCAAACAAATGTACCCACCGAGTTTTACTTTTTGCACAAGATTCAATATAACTAGACTTTCCACGATGTGCAAGCTTTGATCAAAATTTTTTTATCTCTATCTCTTCCTATTATGACTTTTAATTTATGTTGTTTTTGGTTAAAATATTTGATAGGCTTGTTATGAGGTTACTATTACTTTTACATCTACATCTATTGGAAATATAGGTAAAGAGTGGATACCATACTAAATATGTGTCCTTTAATATGGAGGAAAAAAGGAAACATCTTGGATGAGTTTCATTTAGTAGTTTCAATCAGTCTTATACAATACCACATTAAGTTATATCAAAATACAATACAAACATTGAAGATGAATGTTAGTGAAAGTATAAAAAAAAGTTAAGACCCTATTTTTTTTAGACAAGAGATATATTAATCACAAAAAGGGAAAACAACCTAAGGACCAAGGACAGAGGAAGTCGTTGCCCAGAAACTATTTTAACAATGTCTTCCAATCGCTAATAATCATTAGCAAGCTAATTACAAAAAAAAAAATCTTGTATAAGGATATGCACCAAGACGCTATGTTTTGTACATTGTCACAAGAAGAATCGAAACTATCGTACTTATCTACAAAAGTGAGCATTCCCTTCTTTCCACAAAAGTCAAAGACAAGCCCTAAACGCACAACTAGCCATGATCTTCGCTTTTCTCTTAAAATTCCATGCAACCAGCCATTCAAATAACCATTTGTCAATCTTCTTCAGCAAACAAAACAAGATTCCCAATAGATTTGCAACAAAATTCCAGGCTTTCCCCGCAAAATCGAAGTGTAAAAAAAGATGATCTAAATCTTCAACTGCCTTATGACACAACCTACAAACAGAGGGGGATAAGGTCCGCTAGTTAAATTTCTTTGGGTAAAATACCCTTTTGGTCCCTACTGTTTCGAGTCCGTTTCTAACAGGTCCCTAGGTTTCAAAATTGAACAATCAAGTCCCTACTGTTTTAGAAATAGTTCTATTAAGTCCCTCAACCGTTAATTTTTTTAACGGTGCTGACGTGGCACGTTAATAATATTAAAATATTAAATTTTAAATTAAAATAATAAATAATAAAATTAAAAAATAAATAAATTAAAAATTAAAAAATTAAAAAATCCTTTCTCTCCCTCCCGGATTCCCTTCCCCCTTTTCCTTCTTCTCTCTCCCCCTCCTCTTCTCTCCCTCTCCTCGCCGGCGCCGCCCTCCAAAACGCCAACCACCGCCACCTTCAATTCTAACAAACCCACTCTCTGTTTCTTGGCCAATCAATGCTCCAGTCATGGCTCCAAGCAAAGTCCCCACTGTCAAAAGCAACAAAGAACAATTTCATTTCCTTCAAACCAAAAATTTTCAGAAACCCTGTTTTCTTTTCTTCTCCTTTGGGGAAAATCCAATCCTCAAAGTTGTTTCCATTCAAATGATCGTCATGAAATCAAGGGGATGAAGAAGAATTGCAGAAAGGGGAAAACACACAGACACACACAAACACATAAATGATCCCAAGAATTGCAGAAAATCAATGAGAGAAACAAACCTAGGGCGAAGAAGAAAGTGAAGATCGCGGACAAGATGTTTGCCAAGAATCGCAGAAACCACATAGTAGCAAATTTCTCTAACTCTCTCAAAGAGATTCCCAAACGAAGGCGACGAGGAGGAAGAAAACCGAAATGGGTTGGCTATGAAATCCATGGAAATCAAAAGGGTTGGTCCAAAATGAAGAATCCAAAATGGGTTTCAACGAAACGAGATTGGGGATTTCAACGAAAAAACAGAAAAAGGAAATTTGAAGGAGAGGGAGGGAAGATGAAGGTGGCGGCAGGCGACGGCGACGGCAACGGCAAGGGCGGCGGCTGCAAGAGGCGACAACGACGGCTAGGTTCTCAAAATCGCTGCAAGAGGCGACGGCTAGGTTTCAAGAAGAGAGAAAGGGTTTTTCGGGGGTGGGGGAGAAAGAGGAGAGAGAGTAGGGATTTTTTTTTAATTATTAATTATATTTAATTTTAATTTATTATTATTTTAATTTAAAATTTATTATTTTATTACTTTTAACTGCCACGTCAGCACCGTTAAAAAAATTAACGGTGGAGGGACTTAATAGAAGCATTTTCGAAATAGTAGGGACTTAATTGTTCGATTTTGAAACCTAGGGACCTATTGGAAACGAACCTGAAACATGAGGGACCAAAAATGTATTTTACCCAATTTCTTTTGAAGCTTCTCATCAGTATTTAGGCTTTTATAGGCAAGAGACCACAGAAAAACGTTAACCTTTTTAGGGCTCTTGTGCTTCCAAATCAGACTGCTTGTGGACTGGTTTATTTTGGGAGAGGCTGTGGTTAATGATTGAAACATTGACTTTGTCGAATAATTGCTTGTCCTTTCCAGCTTCCAGCTTATCAGGTTTTGGTCATTAACCAATTTCACATCCCTTATTTTGCCCACCAAGGCCAACCAGCTAATGATTTCTCTATCAAAAAGGTCCCTTCTAAAAGCAAAATCCCAAGCCTAGGATTCATTTTGTTCCAGCAATCTACTATGGTTGCCTCCTTTTTATTAGATGAAGAGGTATGAGAAAGGGATTTAAGGGGTTGTTCATCACACCAACAATCCTTCCAGAACTTGATGCAACCTCTGCTTTTGAACTTAGCAAACTCCTCAAAAATAGGATAGTTTGCAGCTATATCTACCCAAATTTTGTTCCCTTTTTTTCCCTTTTAGCTGACTAGATTTCCAACCACAGGGAATTCAATCACCTTTCTCCATAGCAAGTTCTTCTCCTAGGTGAACCTCCATAGCCATTTGGATATGATATGATGACAAAATTTCTTTGCATAAGAGAACCTACTCCCAGGCCACCCTGATAAATCGACAAAGAAGACCAGTCCCATTTAACAAGATCTGCACCTGGTTTGAATAGCTCACCACTCCAAATAAAGTCTCTAATAATTTTTTTCCATGACCTTGATTATGGATTTGGGGGCTTTGAGTAAAGAGAAAAGGCTAAGACCCTATTTGATAACCAATTTTTGAAAATTGTGTTTGTTCTCTCATATCTTCTGTACGATGGTTTTCATATTTGTCAATGTAATATTTAAATTTTTAGTCAAATTTTTAAAAAAAAAATAATAAAAAAAAAATTCAAAAACTACTTTTTTTAGTTTTCAAAACTAGACTTTAATTTTGAAAACATTAGTAAAAAGTAGAGAGCAAAGCAAAGAAGTGCATGTTTGGGAGTGATTTTGAAATGTTTAAAATCACTTTTGTCATGTTCGAAATCACTCCGAAACATACATTCAATTATTCAAAATCAATTTTATGTTTGAGTTTACACTTTAAGATGTGATTTTCATACCATCAAAATTAATTTTGAATTATTAAAGACATGTTTCGAAATGATTTTGAATATGACAAAAGTGATTTTGACCATTTTAAAATCACTCCCAAACATGCACGAAGCCTATAGGTAGAAGTGGTGTTTATAAGCTTAATTTTCAAAAAATCAAATAGTTACAAACGGGACCAAGGGACCAAAATTTACGCACAAGTATATAATACAGAAGTAGCTATGGATAGAAACCAAATGGTGTAATATTTCCCATATCATTGCAGTATGTTTGTATACACAAACTTATACCTGAAGGGCTAATCAGCCTGGACTTGAAAATATCAGCTTCTGGCTTTCTATAATACTGATGCATAAACATACAAGCATTTATTTTCTTCATATAAAACAAGAGCTCAAACATGCTGAACAAGGTGAAATCATGAACCAAGAAGCTTCTTCCATCTTGCATACCCGAAAATAAGCAGGAAAATCAACAAACAACCTGCTGAAGTACCTCCGACAAAGTACCCGAATATCCCATCCGTCTCGTACAATGTACAAGGGATGTTCATACCAAACAAACTCGCGATTAAGGTTTCAACAGCTATGGCAAATGAAGCAATGGTCAGTGTCAACTGAAACTGAATGAGTTCATTTCTTTGGTTGTCAAGTTGTATATTGACGTAATCCTCGGTGTCATCAATGTATTCCCTAACCTGGACACATAAAATGAGATTTATATAAGCCTTAAACTCAACCACGATATGTCTAAGAGGACTTTTTGTTTTTAATACAACAATATTTGGAGATGAAGAAATTCAAATTTCCGACCTCTTAGTCGAGGGTATATGTCAATTACCAGTGAGCTAGGCTCACTTTGGCTGTCTAAGAGGACTTGAGTGATTTTAGCAAAAGTATTGTAGTATTAACATATTACTTTGATGTTTGATTTTTCACTCTAAAAATTGTTTTTGAACTATTCCAATATCAACCCTATGACCAAAAGTACTCTATTGGTGCACTTTTACAAGGCACTTTAATAAATGCTTTTGATTTTTCTAGAAGCATCTTTATATTATTCTCAAACATGATAATTTTGAGTGGTCCCGAATATATAGCCTAGAAACATAGCCTAGAGGCTGAAACTAGTTACTTCCTTGACCCTTAGCGTTCATCTTTAGCCACGAGGCCCACAACTACAACTATTGTAAAATGGAAAAAAGAAATGTTGTTCGACACCAATCATTAGCTTCTATAAAGGGGCAAATTAATTACCAAGGCTCCCTGGAGCTCTATATTGACTCAAATGGGGCTCTTGATAGGGATTGTCATATCATTCTAGGGATTTACACATCAGATTATGACACAACTATAAAGATAAAGAATGGGTAGCTAGTGATTTATGTTCTTATCACGAGAGCCTACCCCACCCCGGAACAAAATAAAATCAAAGAGATAAAGAAATTGTTCCCGTTGATGCCTGATTATGGAATTTTAATCATGATATGATGAAGAAACTTATCTCTCACCGATAATATCCTGTTACGAGTCCCATCCAACTGCATAAAATATGCCTCAAGCAACATCTCCAGATCCTCTACGTCATTATCATCCAAAAGATAGCTGGTCACCACACTTCCGCTCCTGGTGGAACTAAGTCGACGAAGATGGGGAACAATGGCAGTGGAGCTGTAGGAAGCCACGCCTCCCAGCAGAGCATCGGACTGTTGAATCTGCATCCATTTCCTTGTCAAATATAGTTGTGCCATATCTTCATTATCATCTAATAGATGTTCTATCTCGTCCCGCACCTGCCATCATAAAAGCTATGAGTCTTTCTTTCTTCTTTTTTTCTTCTGTTGATTTTCTTTTTGGATAAGATTCAAACTGCATTTCATTAAATCAATGAAATATACAAAAGAGGGGGAAGATGATATTTTGATGATACAAACTGGGATCCTTTTTTGCAAATCTCATTGGCCTTTTAGGGGATTTCTCATATTGCAATGTCCTCTTTGCTTGATTGATGCAAGTTCCATTTTCAATGAAAAAGTAATAATAATACGAATGAGGAAAAGATAAGCCTAATGCTAGCTAGGTTAAAAGAAGTTATGGAAGATCCTCCCAATAAGCACATATATCAAATTGTACAAGTAGAATAAGAATTGCCCATTTTGGACCCAAAGGAAACTACAAGAAAGAATACCACAAAAGATGAGAGCTGTTCCTTTTCTAGATCCAAAAAAACACGTAGGTTCCTTTCATTTCAAGTGATCAACGTTTATGTTCAGTTTAGATGCTTTCAACGATAACTTCCTAACTAAAAACTTTTGAGTTCTCCAGGAATTTGTCTTTCCAAACACCTTTGCAAGCGTCAAAATCTACCAAGGCAAAGCAGAAAGATCAAAATGTAATATGGTCATTAAAAACAGAACAGCAACAAAAGGTTCCACAAAGTAGATGATCCACCAAGGAGAGGGGTGGGCGTGTGGGTGCTCTATACCAAGGCCTATTCTTTTGGGACAGAAAACTGAGGTTTCCTTGAGAAGAAATGAAAGAATAGAAAATGGCATACAAAAGAACAACCTAACAAAAGGTATACCAAGACCTTCTCATGTGTTGTGAAAGAATACAAAATGTGCACTCTAAGGTGATTAGTATATTACTTATCCGCAAAGCTATATAAAAGGCATTGCCTAAGGAACAAACTAAGGACTAGAGTTGAAGAGAATTAGAGTGGGGCTGATGAATTCAGCCAGAGAGACAAAAACAATATTCTCCAACCTTTCCAGAGGCCTGTAACTCTCCCAACTCGAGTTCACTCCAGAACAAAGATACAAAATCATGCTCTCACAAGCAAACCCTTGCCCCTCTACACTAATTCCAATGCAACTTAACATAACATAACCACAAGAAAAGGACCAAAAGACCCTATATCCACGTTATTTACATTTACAGTACACAAACCTGCTCGCTTTCAAGCCTGCCCCACTAGCTATCTTTCACCTAGCGCAAGTAATGTGGATAGGTAGCCTCAAATTCCTATCATCTTTTTTTTTTTTTTTTTTTTTTTTTAGGAAACAAGAACATGGCTGCATCCCAAGAACAAAGAAGATAACAGCCTAAAGGCCGGCAAATTGTACCAACAAAATCACAACTGCCTTTTTGGAGCCTCTCCTTTGAGGTTTTTGGCTTTCAGTCCGTTAGGCATTGAGCAGGGAGATGATCGAGAAGTTCCTTCTCCATCCGCCTTTTTCAGGACTCAGGAGAAAGGAAGGTTTTTGTGGCTCGTTGGGATTTATGTTTTTTTGGGGGTTTGTGAAGGGTGAGGAATAATAGAATCTTTAGAGGGACTGAGAGATTGTCTTGTGATGTTTGGTCCAATGTTAGGTTCTATGTTTTGCTTTGGGCTTTGGTGTCTAAGGTTTTTTTTGTAATTACCCCTTGTGCTTCATCATGCTTGATTGGAATCCCTTTTTGCAATTGGATTCTCTTTTGGCTTGGTTTTTTTGGATGACCTTGTAGTCTTTCATTTTTTCTCCATGAAAGCTTGGTTTTTGTATATATATAGATATAATGTGTGTCCACCTTTGCAGTTTCTCACAAGAAAAACATCTCAAATACAACTCTAATCCATGATGCACCACAAGGTAGGTGGTAGGGTGCACTGCATTTTAAGTCAGTGCTCTGAAGCATGAATACCTCCCTCTGAAAGTGACTCATGCTTTCATCTCTTTAACAAAATGGATTTTGGCATGCCGTGACATCTAATGTTCATGTTAGGTAACCAAACTCAAAAGACACCAAATAATAATATATTGCAATATCAAAAGGAAATTACAATATAACAATAGCTTTTTGAGAGAGCTATCTCTCTCCCAAAGTCCCACACAGAGACAATACCCAAAATTATCCCCCCGAGGCTCCTAACTCCCCTATTTATAATCAAGACCTCCCTAACAAGTTATCAAGACACTCCTACCTAATTACCAATATGTCCTTACTACTATTCTACTACTCTTTCCCATATACCTCTATTAGTACTCTCACATTTTGGGTATTGTCTCAATGTGGAACTTTGGGAGAGATAACCCTCTCGAAAGGCTATTGTTATATTGTAGTTTCTTTTTTATATTGCAATATAGTAGTATCTTGTGTTTTATGAGTTTGGATATCTAACAAATTACGAAGACACCCCTATCTAATTACCATTATGTCTTTACTACTATCCCCATATACCTCTATTAGTACGCTCACAGTTTCATAGGAGAACAATGAAGCTAAGATTGTCGTCAATGCATGCTAATTGAAAGGAAATGAGCATCCTTCGTTAGACAATCCACCATTACTAACACACATCGTTTTTTTTTTTAATATAAGAAACAAAGATGTATTAACCCAACAAAAGGAGAAACAACAGCTTGAAGCCCCATAACATCACAAGAAGAGGAAGAGGCTGTAACACCCTAGTAGGTGACATTGCCTGATATTTATACTCTTGGAAGAGAATAGAGATGAGAGGGGACCCCTTGGGCAGAAGCCCCATGAGCCGAGACTCATCTTTAACTGAGAGGTGGGAAAGGGAGTTCTGCTTTCCTTGATAGTCTGCTTAAGTTGTGCTCCATCCATAGTGGTGGTCTACATCCCCCGTTTTACTTGTTAACGTTAAAAAAGGTCTTCTTAAAAAAATATAAAATAGAAGATAAGTTTACCTCCCATGGGTAACATAAAAGACCACCTGCTGCCTTATTACCTTATTTTTCAAGCCTGGTCAACATCAGATCTCAAGTCATACCTCAAAAGGTTGGCTAGCCAACATGTTCCACACTCACAAGTCTTTACTTTTTTTCCTTTTTTTTTAATAGTAAACATAAACATTTTATCGATGAATCTTACCAGGGTCTGCTTCTATGAAATCCTCAGCTCTCAGATATTCTTAGAAACAAGCCAGGACAACATATCTTGAATCTTACCAGGGTCTGCTTCTCCCTGGTCAAGAAATTGTGTGGCCTAGGTATTCCAACTTCAACAACCTAGAGCTACATTTTTAGACCTCCAACATATTTAAGTTGCAATGTTTTAGGGCATCACTTGGAAACCATAGTGTGTAGGACAATCTTGGGTACATCCTCAAGACAATCTTGTGCACATCCTCAAGGCAGATCCAAATTTGATGATAACACAACTTGAGATCCAGCTTACAAAGTATGTTGCCCCAAAGCTCATTCAATAGCTCATCTATCACTAGAATTGGGAACTTATCTGTTAGGGACCAAGGCAGTATGGAATGCCTTTGTCCCACATTGGAAAGATATGGACTCCTAATGGGGTATATAAGTGGTTGATTCTCCTTCCCCAATCGCCTGGCTTTTGGGGTGTGGCTCTCCAACTACTTAGATACCTAACAATTGGTATCAGAGCCGGCGGTCGACGGCTTCGGAGAGGAGTGGCGGCGGAGGGGCTGACCGGAACCAGCCGAGTGAAGCGTCGCCGTGCACAACCGCCGAGACGTCGGCTTTCCAAGGAGGGGCAATTGTTAGGGACCAAGGCAGTATAAGATGCCTTTGTCCCACATTGGAAAGATATGGGCTTCTAATGGGGAATATAAGTGGTTGGTTCTCCCTCCCCAATCGTCTGGCTTTTGGGGTGTGGCTCTCCAACTACTTAGATACCTAACATCTAAGAAGCACGGATACGACACGGACACGGTGACACGTCATTTTTTTAAAAAACTAGGACACGAACACGGCACGGACACGTTTAGAAAAATATACAATTTTTAAAATATATATCATTTTTATACAAGAAAGAAATTCAAAATCAATAAGTTTATGCATTTGTATGCTTGAAAAAAATGAATTTAATGTATTTTACTCTTAAAAATTATTATTTTTGTCATTTAAGCATTCCGTCCATTTAGTATACTTAACAAGAGTTTGAAATGAACCTACAACTAATGTTTGCCACATATCAATTGTGCTAACAAGTGCCTGATACGTGTCCAACAAGTGTCCAAGTGTCCGACACGTGTCGGACACGGATACACTAGCCAAACTAAAGTGTCCTTGCTTCTAAGCCCAACATTATCTGAGATGGTTTCTTCATTTAAAGCTTATGTTCTACACATACGTATTAGAATTTTACATTTAGAAATGGAATGCAACAAAGACACAACAGTGACATTCTTTTAATTTCACCAGACATTGAAATGCTAATATAGATGGGATCTTGATTTAAAGCTTGATTGTAAGCAACATGTTTTACCATTTGCATATAAATTGGCAAGCACAAATCCTCAAACATTTGCACACATGAACGTTTCACAGAGTCTAATTGCATTTGCATTTAGGATGCTACTATAAGTTTGTGCCAACAAGCATACAAGGGGTGATTAAAAAAAACGATCAGTCATTAGGCCTGCATCATGTTTCTTAACATGGCTAGATAACATCCCCCCCCCCCCAAACAACAAACAAAAACTACCACCAAGTGAATATAATTAAAAAGAGTATGTAGAAATAATAGCAATTGGACACACCTTCTGAACACGTGCAAGAATACGGGTAAGATTACTTTTCAAGCTCCTCACACGTTCTAGATTCTTGGTGCTGACATTCCTAGCCAGTTCATCCAGGACTGGATAAGCATCTCTCTCAAGGTCTGCCACACTGGAATCTAAGTACATACACACAACTTCCAACGCATTTTCTAGAACCTGAAACTCAAACGGGAGCTCATACTGCACACCTTCAACAGCTTCACCTTCAACAGCTTCCGAAACTGGCAACCACTTTCCTCCCCGTGAAACATTCACATCATTTTCACGTTCATCCACAGTTCCATCCCCATGGCCCTGAGATGGACTCTTCTTAACAAGTAGCTTCCTTAACTGATCCACAAATGGAATAACCTCTTGGCGAAGAGGGTCAAGTAGCAGGACTTCTTCAGCAGTAACTATCGCTTTTATGAACTCTAAATTAACAACCATGGCCTTTTCCCTGGCTGCAAGAATACCAAAGAGAACTCAGAACAGAATTCTAGATTTCAACTGTGATAAACATTCATGAATTGTTAAATACAACCCTGACTTCATGGTTTTCAAAATTCAGCTTCCTACAACTCTCCCACCCTACAAGTAGTGGCTATAATTTCCAAAATCGGTTAAAAGAGACAAAGATAGGCAGCAAACAGCACTTCTACAGAGTAAAACTATGGTTCCTAAAACTGGTTGCAGCGTAAAATCATAATTTACCGAGTATGTTAGAGGAGTGGGAGAAAACAGGACCAAGAATTCTCAAATCCCTAGCCGGAATTGCAGCACGTCGGATTATTGCGCCCTTGTCCCACTCTGCAAGCTCCGACTGCCCCCACCTGTCCAGACGCATCCACAGCCTCGCTCCTCCAGCCTTCTTCTTCACCTTTCCCACAGCACCACCACCACCACCGCCAACCAAGCCGCTGCTATTATTGTTAATAGGAGGAGAACTGACACCAATCGGTGGAGGTGGCTGAGGCGGCGACGACGGTGATGACTGAGCCGCCTTCTTAGGGCGGCGACGACTACTGCTCCGGCGAAAAGAAAATGGTCCTTTGCCCATTTTCTCTCGCTCACCACCCCGTTCCTCTTCTCCGTTCCAAACACCCTAAGAATTCCAAATGTTTCAGTTTCCTCTCTCCCAAACTTTGAAGGGATTACATCGAAGATGTCGCGAAAGTTGTCAACTCTGTGACCTCAAAGTCTTATTGCGGCCCCCTTTTTCTCCTCAGCCTACCGCAGTGGCCTCCACTGCTTCCACCAATTGTCAAATTCCACCTCTCTGTCAGTTCCTCCTACTTTCAAAATACGGTTTCCACTTCGTTAAACCATTACACCTGTAATTCATTACATTGGGCAAAAAAATGAGAGCGATATCAAATACGAAAAAGACAGAGAAACCCCAAACAAATAGGGAAATCTGACGCAGACGGGCATACGAAATTTGAAACGGACGATCGATTTCAGAGACGATAATAAATCAGAAAACAACAACACAAAAAGGGGATTTCGAGAATATACGAACAATTGGAAGAAGACTAAAGCATAATTGGCCAAAAAGAAATCATATCAGATTCAATTAAACACAATATGAACGCAGTAATTGATCCTTACGAGATGCAAAGAAATAGAAATAGGCAAACAAACCTTAACAGAAGAATTAAAAACACCAACAGAGAGAGAGGCCTTGGGGGTGAATGAAGAAACAGATTTTTGAAGCGTAAAGAATGAAATCAAAACGGAAACTTTTCGATAGTTACAGCCCACCTTTCCCGATGCTGAGTTCCCCTCTCTCTTCCAACTTCTAACTCTGAGACTCAAATTAAGCTCGCTCTTTTTTAAAAAAATAAAATAAAAAATAAATAAACTCAAATTAATCTTGGTGGAGATGATTATTATTATTATTAGTAGGGAAAATTTCAATTTTGACCCCTGAACTTAGAAGGTTGTATCAATTTTAATTCTAAACTTTCAATTTCATCAAATTGAACTCTAAACTTAATAAATTGTATCAATTTGAACCTCAAATTTGCATAAATGTTGCAATGTAGATCTTATGTCAACTTTTCATTTGAATTGCTATCAAAACATGTAATTGACAATTTCCTTTTTATTTTTTTTAACTCACATTGCATTTGAGTTAGTGTTTTGTAAGAAATTGAAAAATCCAACAAATAGGAGAGATAAAAAACTCAAAATTTCTTTATTTTTGTTTCCTCTGTACATCTTTCTAATTAGCAAGAAAAAAAACATAGTAAAAGAAGAAAAAAAAAACTCACAAAGTTCTTAGCAACAATAAAAAATCAGCAAATATTTGAAGATAAAAAACCTCCAAAGTTTCTTTGTTTTCGTAATCTTAAATATTAGCCGCGAAAAAACTCTCACAATTAAAGTTTTTCAACAACAAGAAAAAATTATCTAAAATAAAGTTTCTCCAATATTTTATTTATAATAACTCAATTCAAGTGCAATGTGAATTAAGAAAAAAAAAAGGAACAAATAATCAATGGTTCAAATGGAATGTTAACCAAAGGTAAACATTGTAACGACTTCGATTCAAAAAAAAAAAAATTGTAACGACTTACGCAAGTTTAGGATTAAAATCGATACGATTTGATAAGTTTGAGGTTCAACTTGATGAAATTGAAAGTTCAAGGTTAAAATTGATACAACTTGTTAAGTTTAGGGTTCAATTTGATGAAATTGAAAGTTCCCAAAGTTTAGAGTTAAAAATGATTTTTTCCCTTATTATTATTATTTTTTTTTTAAATTGGTGGAAATCCTTTTTTTTTTTTTTAGAAAATTTTGGTGGGCATGATTTGACAGAAAGACAGATTAAAGTTTTATAGTACATTGTTTTTGTGTTTTGTTTTTCTCAAATTAATTATCATTCATTATGTTTTTTAGTACAATAATAAATTTTAAAAAAATTTAACCACTAAATTATTGGTTCAAAACACAAATTTTATCCTTTTATGTCGAAATATATTTTATGCCAATTAAATCATGTTTAGTTTGATTTATTATTGAAAAATATTTCTATTTACTTTTACTTGCCAAATTAAATACTGTTTAGTGATAGTTGGCATCTAACTTCGATCAAGAGATTTGAAGTTTGAATCTCCTACTTCAAACATGGTTGAAATAAAAACAAAAATAAAACTTTATCTTTAAAAAAAATATATATCACATTAATATTCTTATTCTTTTTCCTTAATTTCATTGGGATTTTTTATAACCTTCGAAGTATTTGTAATTACTATGTTATGTATTATCAAATATGGTAAACAAATTTAAAATTTTACCAAAATAGCATAATTCAAGAAAAAAAGAAACAGTTAGGCTATATATGGAAAAAATAAAATAAAACATTGCACTACCTTTTAAAGTACATATTAAATAATTTGATTTTTAAAAAGTACATATTAAATAATCTGTAAATTTTTTCAATTTTCCATTTTATGATACAATACATTTAGCGTAAATATACAAAACATTTTTTTTTTTTTTTTTAATTTCATATGCAAAGCTCATCATTAAGTTGCATAAAAGTCCTGTTACCTTTAACTATTTGAATTCAAAAAATCAACTAACTACTTTAAATAAAACTTATAAAAACTATATTTTAATTTAAAAAGTTTTTTTTTTCTTTGAATTCAATCATAGGAATTTATTGACCGAGGAAACATATCAAACCGTTTAACTAGCTTACTTTGACATTTTAATTTAATTTAATTTAAAAAGTTTGTGGTCTTAAATGCAAGCTTCTTTCATTAAACGAGAGAAAAAAAAAAAAAACAAATAAAGAGTGAGTGATATAGACATTAGATAATTTTGAAAATAAAATTGGTTTAAACACACCCTAAATATTTTATATGTAACTTATTTCACTTTTAATTATTCAACTTAAATTAAATAGTTCAAAGTTCAACTAAATATTTTCGGTTTTCTAAAAAAAGTATATATATAATTTTTAGAAAATAACAGATTAATTGTAACGTTTTTATTTTTTTAAAACCGGTTTAACTGTAATTACTTTGATGGCCCATGGGTGATTAATATATTTAGAATTGAGGATAATATTTTGTGTACTATGCTCTCTCAAGATCCTTACTCTAATCAAAAGACTAAAAGGCGAGCATTGAAATGAGAAAGGTTTGTAGACTCGTGAGGCTGAATGACATATTCAAAAACTAAAATGCACACTTGAAAGTGCTTCGAAAGGTGTCAGTTGGTGCGTGGAGGGCCAGAGCCCGTCATGTTCGCGTCGTTGGGTCGAGTGTTTGCGCACTTCAAAGTCTCACCTTTAGATAACAAAAAAAGGTGTCTGCTCTTTAGGTTGCCAAACTACGTCGACAGTATCACTTTTCGATCACGTCAAATCGTGTACGACAATCAGACCAGGCCGAGTCAGAAAGGCTTTGATGACTCAATGTTCATATTAGGGAAAGGAGAGTGGGGAGAAAAGACCGTCTTCGACCCGATCATCCTATTCACTCCAATTGACATAAAGTAAATATGTTTGAAATTTTGATTTTCCAATTCCCACTTATTAAACTAAAAAAAAAATGTAATGATTTGACAAGCTTTGAGTATTCAATGAAAATATTCCAACCCAATCACAAAACTAATGCTCGAACTTAGCAACAAAAAGTTAAAATTCAAATAATTGAAATCGTACCACATAATTTGAAGACCGATAATTAATTGCACCACTCATTCAAGCGGATGTTTAAACTACAACACTTATTTACGTAAAGGATTTAAATTAAAAAAAAAATCAAAATTAAAACTGATTTGTATAGTATAAAAACTGAGGTGATGATTCAAATATATAATATTTATATCATTTGTATATTGTATTAATTCAATAACAGTTAAAATTTGTGATACCTACTTAATGAAAATAAAACTTTTCCCAATTTTCTTTTATTATTAACAGGGAAAAAGCCAATAGAATTTTAAAATAACAACAATAATAAAAATTGTTGGTAGAAATATAAATAAAAAAAAATTGTTTTTTTTTGTGAAGAGGCAGTATTTTAGGAAAAAAGAACAGCTAAGAGGACTACTTTTCAGAATATGATTGATAAGAGTTACTTTTCCAAAGATAAATGGGAGCGGGACTGGAGGTCGTCTACGAGATTTAGCGCCCTATAAATACCTGAAAACCTCAGGGCTGCAGTTTTAGGCTGAAAAAATCGGAGCTTAGCGGACGGACAGGGGCTTACCGGAAGTTTATTTCAGCTGCCGGAGTGTCCTCGGAAATCTCTTCATCTTCCGGTGAATCTCTATTTTCGTGTTTCTTGTTTCAGTTTTTTGTTTGGGTTCCTTCAAAATTTCTCTTTCTTTTTCGTGTTTTTTCTCTCTTTTTGTTTGTTTGTCCGTTGTGATTACTTCATCTTCTTCGTCGTAGTCGAATTCGATCCTGTAGTTTTTTAAAACAGCATGTTTGATTGGGAAGAACAGCGAGGAAAGATCGTATTGTAATACGAAAGTGATGAAACGTAGATTTGTTTGTTTGTTTATTATACGTGTAATTTTGAGAAGAGTAAATCTAGTTTCGTCTTGTATTTTTGGTTTTCCATCTTTTTTATGTATCGAAAGAAGGGATTTTTAATCAATCTATTGTGGCCGTCGTCATTGTTGCACGTTACGAGATGATGTCGAGCGGATTAGGGTTTCCGGTGATACTTGATTTAGTAGCGAACATATGGATGATATTGTCTCTTAGTGGATTGAACTAGGGAAGCCGTTGAGTGGTTGTATTGGAACGATTTTGATCTGCATCTTGCCTATATCCTAAAACTGCATTCTTGTAGAGTTTATAGTATATTCCATGAATCCAACCCTAGCACTGTTTGTGGCCTTTTGTATCTTCCTTCTGGATTTTTTTTTTCGTTAGAGTTTCTTTTTGATGTTTTCTTGCTTCTGCAGTTTGGAGATACAAAGTTCCGATATTATACATTGTATCAGAGGAAAAATTCCAGAAAATATCATCCTGGTCCAGTGAATTCTTTTGATGCCATGACTGTCCAGGCCAATTTACTTCTTCTAACCTATTCACAAGAGATTGTAGATGGACAACCAATTTATGTTTCCTCGAATTGTCTTCCAATTAAGGCTTTAAAGTATGAACCTGCTGGCCATGCTTTCCATTATGCTGCCCTCAAACTCCTTGGTTGCGAGGATGATGAAGTGAGTGATGACAATGAGCAGACGACCGATGATGCAGAACAGAAATATGCTCCTTCATTTGATTCATACAGCAGCAAAGGCAAAAAGAAATCTGGTGGAAGCACGCAACAAGATCACTATGCATTGTTGGGTTTGAGTCATTTAAGATACTTAGCCACTGAGGAACAGATAAGAAAAAGCTATCGAGAGACTGCTTTGAAGTATCATCCTGACAAACAAGCTGCACTTCTTCTTGCTGAGGAAACTGAAGCTGCAAAACAAGCAAAGAAGGATGAAATAGAAAGTCATTTTAAATCTATTCAAGAAGCGTATGAAGTGTTAATTGATCCTGTCAAAAGAAGAATTTATGACTCAACAGATGAGTTTGATGATGAAATTCCAACTGATTGTGCTCCACAAGATTTCTTTAAGGTGTTTGGTCCAGCTTTTATGAGGAATGGGCGTTGGTCTGTTAACCAATCTGTTCCATCATTAGGTGATGATAAAACTCCATTGAAAGAAGTCGATGATTTCTATAACTTCTGGTATAGCTTTAAAAGCTGGAGAGAGTTCCCACATGCTGATGAATTCGATCTTGAGCAAGCAGAGTCTCGGGACCACAAGAGGTGGATGGAGAGACAGAATGCTAAACTTTCAGAAAAGGCTAGAAAGGAAGAATATGCTAGGATTCGTAATCTTGTAGATAATGCTTACAAAAGAGACCCTAGAATACAAAGAAGAAAGGAGGAAGAAAAAGCTGAAAAGCAGAGGAAGAAGGAAGCAAAACTTCTGGCAAAGAAGTTACAGGAAGAGGAAGCTATTAGGCTTGCTGAGGAAGAGAAACGAAGAAAGGAGGAGGAGGAGAGACGAGCTGCAGAAGTAGCTCAACAGCAGAAAAAGGTGAAAGAGAGAGAAAAGAAACTCCTACGTAAAGAACGGACTCGCCTTAGGACGCTTTCTGGACCTGCCATATCTCAGTCTTTGCTTGATCTTTCTGAGGAGGATGTGGAAAATCTCTGTTCATCTCTTGACATCGAGCAGCTGAGAACTATTTGTGATAAAATGGAAGGCAAAACAGGAGTGGAGCTTGCAAAGGTTCTCAAAGACGCACAACAATGCAGTAAATCAGAGAAAAAGCAACCAGAAAGCAAGAAGACAGGACAGCAGAATGGTTCCACAACTACTAATGTCAGTGTCCCACCAAGCAGCCTTCAGAAAAAGGAGAGGCCTTGGAGCAAGGATGAAATTGAGCTCTTAAGGAAAGGAATGCAGAAATATCCTAAAGGAACTTCTCGTAGGTGGGAAGTTATCTCAGAATACATTGGTACAGAAAGGTCAGTGGAAGAAATTTTGAAGGCAACCAAAACGATCCTCTTACAGAAGCCTGACTCTGCCAAAGCTTTTGACTCATTTCTTGAGAAAAGGAAACCAGCGCAGTCCATTGCATCTCCACTCTCAACTAGAGAAGATTTAGAAGGTGTATCCTCTCAAAAATCTGAAGACAATGCAGCAACTAATGGTAATCCAGACGAGTCCTCAGGGCGAAACGTAAACAACCAAACTCCTAATGATTCATCTGCAAATGGAGTATCCTCTAGTTCGGAGCAGGATGATTGGTCGGCTGTACAAGAAAGAGCACTAGTCCAAGCTCTAAAAACATTCCCAAAGGAAACTAGCCAGCGATGGGAGCGAGTTGCAGCCGCCGTTCCTGGGAAGACGGTGAACCAGTGCAAGAAAAAATTCACATCAATGAAGGAGAACTTTAGAAACAGAAAGAATGCTGCTTAGTCACTGAGGCCTTTTCTTTTGGTGGCAAATATGGTCTTTAAGCAGAAAATTGATTTCGCATTTATTCATCATATCATATCAAAAGGGTTTTCTGGATATCCAACCGATTCTTCACAAGGTCAGCCTATTATATACCTTTACATAGGTTTTCTTTTTAATCATTTATCATGGCCTACAGCTTCTAGTTAGTAACTTAAAAATTCCCTGAAGAGGTAGAGTTATCGCGTATGCGGAAGAGTTTTGTATTTCCCTTTATTATGTTGTTTGAAACGATTCATGTAGATCCATGTCGAATTATTTATAGCACGTTGCTTCATTTAGAATGATTCTGAGTGTGTTCAGTTTTGGACGATCTGTGGTTCAAGGGGACACACTGGATACCTTTTTTTTTCTTTGTCAAATTTAGTAAATGAAATTGTTGGAGATGTGATGAATTAATATTATTATTTCTCTTGTAGTTGGCCATGCATGTTGCTTTTGCTCATGAAATTGAATTACTACTCTGGCTCTTAATAAGTTTGTGCGTCCATTGCGTCAATAATCTTACGTGTATGTCACTTTTGACATATACTTTTTCCCCCCTTTGGGTTCAACAATTCCTACGAGGAAATTGTAAAATGTAAATATCATCCTTAAAATGCTATCGAAATAATAAAAGAGCAGTTCAAATTGGAATGGTCACTTACCCAAGAAGTTAGGATTTATCGATTTAGTATTGAATTACCTTAACAACTAAATGTAATAGGGTCAGGTGCTTGCTCACTTTCAATTTGGACTCAAAACCTCTCCGAAGTTGTAATTTTTTAATCACAAATCTATAGACAAATGCAGAAATACTTCTCTTTTTTTTTTCGGTTTATTTTTTTGGGAAAGAGGAGGAGAAATGCTTTGTTGTTTTTTGGTGTTTCCCATCTTCATTCTAAGATTTTTATTTTCATATTAAAACTGAGAGTTTTCATTATTTTTAGCCCAAAATGTACTTATTATATATTTGCAATAATTTGTTATATTTTTATTTTAAAATAATTGAATTTTGTTAAGAAGGGACTAGGTAATCCCCGCAAAAGGAGAATGGCCTAATCTCCCACTTAGCCAGTGTCCCAATCTGAGTTTAACCCCTAAACCCATACTTCAATAACCTATTAATGACAGAGGCATAAAAATGATAATCCGAATTCTTATAATGATGCAAATGAACAAACCCCAAAGGAACAGCTCGTGGGTAGAAGACAGTCTCTAAGTTAAATCTACTTAGGAGCATTAAGGTAGTGTGTTCAAACTTTAAATTAAACCATCAAATAAATTTAATAAGAAAAACTCTTGACATCTCTCGTATTTGAACGAAACTTATGTATGTGCCAACAATTTAGTAGTAAAACAATACGATTGAACTAAAAGAAGTCTGACGACAATAAATATTTTTGTACAAAATATACCATACTTAAATTAAGGCAATAATTCATTAACTTTCAATGCATATATGTACCTCTTGAAAATTTTCGCTAATTATTCAAGTTAAATTATAAATCTATTTCCGTTTGAAACAATTAAAATTTAGACAGTATGATTTTAAATTTAGAATTTCGTCCAATTTGATAAAACATCATGAGATAAGGACACGTACTTAATTAGAAATAGAATTAATGATTTCTAATGATATAAACTATTTAAACAAAATTCAAATTCTAAAATCATCGAGACTTTGAGACCAAATTTATAATTTAATCGATTATTTATTCTTTCCCCCAAGCTACTCCCTTCCATTTTCAGCCGTACGTAATTTTGCATTAAGATTCCAGACTAAAATACACCAGGTGGGATCCTAAGAATACAAAAAGTAGACGCGATGCCCAAATTTACTCAGGTAACATGCAAATAGCAATTAACAATAATCAAAAGGTCAAAAAAAGGATACAATATCTCCTTCAGAAATATTAAGTAGAGCTCAGTTCAAAAATAGACAAAAGCTAAATTGAAAGTTCCTGGTAAAGTTCTCAAGGGAGTTCCCCCACACATCTCAGCTTTTTCTTTAAGCACAGCAGTAAACACCCTGAATGTTTCTTTAAGCATGAACCCCTTTGTTGAGACTGACCATGCGAGCTGAAGCATCCATCTGGGATCCTCGGACAGAACCAGACTGATAAGCAGTCCTCCCCGATCCATACGCGGCATCTTGATAACGGGTGCTTTGGTATCCTGCATTGCCTCCTCGCGACTGACCCGCCCGGTCTCTAGAATATCCACCACCCCCACCTTGGCCTCGTCCTCCACTGCTATATCCTGCACGCGAACCACCACCACCTTGCCTTCCTTGATTATAAGACATGTTGTCTGGCCACCTACTACCCCCACCACCTACAGCTCCAGCAGCATATTCCTGGTTGTCTCTTCGCCTCATTGGTAAATCTAGTCCTCCTCCTATTCTTGCCTCCACTGCCCTCTCATTAGTTTCAGCAAGGATTGACAGCTTATCTGCCAACTGGAATGCCAGGCCCTGTAACCGGGTGTGTGTAACATCATGGAAGATCACACACGCACTTGGCTGATCCCAACTTGCATGGAGCTCCTCATTGATCATCATCTTGCTGACAATACTGTGTGTTTGACCATCTGCGAGGTCGAACATTCGGGTGAGTTGTTCTGAACTCAGAGAATCATAAGACGAAGAGTATGTGAGAAGGTAAGTCCTCAGAGCTTCCTCCTTAATCTTTCCTTTAACCATTTCCAGCACTCCATCACGATTCCTAAGTAGCTTCCATACATCTAGAGATGCAATGACATCAAACGCCTTCTGGAAATCTCCCTTGCGAAGGGCTCTGGTAGCAGCCATTACATGATCTCTGACATTCTCAGGAGGACCCGTGAACGTTTGTCTCTCACTCACCTCAAGTAACCTTCTAAAGTTCTTACTAATAACCTTGCGCTTTGCATCATGAACATTGCCTGCCATGTTGGGAACTTCCAGCAGCATAGCACATATTAAATGCACAGCCTCCAGGAGCTCAAGATTTATATGCATGTGATATGGCATCTGCCTCCTTCTTTCAAGCCTTTCCTGAAATTGATCAAGGAAAACAAAGAAATAAACAATTTTGTAAGAGACAAATGCTAAAATATAATATTAGTGAAGCATAAAGCTACTTCTAAATTCATTTAAAATTTAAAAATAGATCAATCTACCAATCTAGCTAAGCACAATTCAATGAACAATAGGAACAGGCATAAGCAGATCAATGCTTTAACTAAAAGCTTAATTGAAGTTTGTTTCCAAACGATTATTTTACATATAAATACCATAATTAAACAAGAAGAAAAGAGTCGAAATTAGGAAAATTATTCTGCAAAAAGGAGGAGCACGATAAACTTGATGGCTAGATCTCAAGATTCATACGTCACGTTCGACACCTGATAGGATATGACTAACTCACAACTATTGGGAGCAAACACTATGCCATTTGACCAAAAAATGAGCCTCTAAATTATAAACTATCAAACTCTCCATTCATTTTCGTTCACTAAAAAGAGCACATTTTATCCAGCCACATGCACATCAGCTCACTTGTTTCACATTTCAAGTTAAATCTTGTGCATAGAAGGCGTCCAGTCCAATATAAACCTATGAACTACGAGTAAGGGAAAAATTATATTTTACCCAATTGCAAATTTTCGCACGTTTAACCTAAAACTTAAGCAGCAGAAAGGCCACAACTAATCCATAAGGCATTTTGGTGTCAGATGTTATCCCACAAATCAAATCAACATGGGTACACAAATACATTAGATCCACACATCTCACGTTTATAATGCGGGTAAAAGAATAATACAAGCATTTTTTTTTTTTAATACAAGCATTTACCAAGTGGAATACATCAGTAGATACTATCTTTTTAACAAATATATTTTCTTTAAGAAATAACATGTTCTACTTGAGAGACAAGCATTTGGACAGCATCTACACTACAGAAGCATCAATGCATTAGTTTAAGACGAAATCAAGGAAATGTTCTGCACGCAGGAATACCTGTTCTGGAGTCTTTTCATGATATCGGCTTTGTGAGACACCTTGTGCAAGCAATTCCTTCACCCTTCCACCAGAATATAATTCTGAAAGGCAGCCATGCCCTTCATTAATCAGGCCAACCCGAAATCCGCATAGACCAAGTTGAGCCATTGCCCTATTGAAAAGGATCTGTGTCGAAATGTCCAAGTGTTGAATACTATCCTGCAAGTGACTCATTAGCAACAAGTCACGAGAAATATAAAATTCATCCAAGAGAGCATGTTGGTAAATATCACAGAGCATAGCTCGTGCTTTAGTGCGCTCATCTCCATATTGGTATATGAGGGTCACCAGAATGTCCATAAAAGTTCTACTACTCTCTGGAAAGGTGGGTTTGCGAGGAACGAGCTCCGGTGTGACAATAAATGCAGCAGGGCCCCTGCTCTCTTCTACAACTTTAGCCTCTTCATTTGCATCTCCACTATCTCCATCTTCTGACAGTTCTGCAAGCTTTCTCATGGCATCATAAACCTCTTGTGGTTTGTAATAAATCAGTTCAACACGTCTTAAGGCGACTTTCGAAGCTGCTTTGTAATCTCCAGTTCGTTCCAAATATTCTTGGACATTCTGAGCAAGAACCATAAACATTGGCTCATCTCTGAGTCTTTCAACATACTCACGCGTATGTGGATCAATACACTGCAGACTCTTAAAAAACTCAGTGTCGATCCTCTCAACAAAAGCAACCAAGTTTCCCCAAACACGAATTGTGCCCTTATAATCAGCTGGCTTCTGGCTCTCATTCTCATCAGGTTCAACCATATCATCCACCACAATGTTAGAATTCTGCACAAGAATGTCAATTATAGAAAGCATATTATGCACACACTTCTTCCACACACTGATAGGCATGTGTCCACTGAGACCTGGATTAACATCAAATTGAGCAGATATAACACTGAACAAAATCTCAAGCTTCTGTGCAGGGGTCTTAGCAACTTTTGTTAAGAATGTAAGCTGCTCAACCTGCTCAAATCTTCCGGTTCCCTTCCTACCCCGGGCAGCCACAACCTCCTTAAATTTCTTGTTAACAGTGTCCCATGTGATCTCACTAGGATCCTTCATAAATTGCTTATCCATGAGCTTATCTCTTTTGCTCAGCTGTATCACCCAGTTACCACCGGGCCCAGGCCCATCCTCTTGGGCTTCTTCCTCATCCTCATCTTCTGATCCTGACATGATTTTAGAAGGATCCTCCTCAATCTCAGAATCGTCATCATCCTCCTCCTCCGACTCCAACTCTTCATCCTTTTCTTCCTCAACCTCAGGATTCTCCCTACACTTGGTAATTAACTCTTCATATTGCTTATTGTTCTTTTTTAGCTTCTGTTTCATTGAATTCAAGGCCTTAGCATTGCTAGTACTCATTTTCTTCTTAGCTTCCTTATTAGCCATGGCTTGATTCAGGAAGTCCTCTAGCATCACAAGTGCTTTAATATAAAGAGTTGGCACCTTCTCAGACTCAGTAACACGCATGACTTTCTCAAGCTGTTTATTTATCTTATCAAAACTCTCCTGCAGGCTTACCCAGTCATTGATCTTCATTGCATTTTTCATCTGATCCACAGTAGCAGACATCTCCTCAAAACGCTTATCTTTAGCCGACCTGACAGTACGTTTATCTTTATCAGAATCGTCACTGTCACTGGCATTCCCTTGCAGATATCTGCTTCTATTCGGTTGGGAGCTAGGATCAGTCGGTAGGTCGTCAATCTCTTCATCATAGTCACTCTCCTCCGCTTCAGAATCACTACCACTCCCACCACCCTGTTTAAAAATTCATAAACAAATAAAAATAATGAATTACAAAACCATATTATGTCAGTGCGATTAACCAATAAAATTGCCTCCCTAGTTCCCCTAAAATCAGAACCCACATACTAATAACATGAAAGTTTAGACTGAACGAAATACCTGGGTCCAGAAACGAGAAGCCATTCTCTCTTTCAAATTCGATCGCAGAACACGGATCTCAAAAAACTGAATTGTAAAACAGGGAAGAAAAAAAAAAACGTTAATGCAGCAAGGCAATACGCGATTCAAAACCCAAATTCCTAAAGGGGAAAGAAGAGTCACCAACGCTGAAATCAATGGAACACACCCAACAAAAAAAAACCTACGGAGAAAAACCGTATGGATTTTAAAGGGAAAACTGAAGAAGAAACGAAGTAGAATATGAAGAAAAGGCGTAAACATACCTCTGAAACTCCTTGGCGAGCTTCGAATTAGAGTAACCAAAGAAAAGGAGTGGCGGTAGACGCGAGCGGCGGGAAGAGAAAGCCGAAATGTGGGGAATGGTTCTGTAAAGTCGCAGAGGGAGAGAAGTTGATATGCCAATTAGGGTTTTCTTATTTTTATTTTTATTTTTTACTTTTTAAAACAGAAGTTCTATCACTCGTTATTTTCGAAAAGGCCACTTTACTTGGGCTGGGCTGGGCCACTATAACAATTGCAACTTACAAGCCCATTTTTTTTTAAATATATATAGCAACGGTAATTGTCATCTATTCATTTTCTTTGAGTCTCAGGTTCAAATACCCAGATCCTATATTTGTTGTATTAGAAAAAGATGATATTTTTTTCATTTATTAAATATATTTTAAAATTTGAATGATAATGAATTAAACGTTTGTCCAAGTTTAAAATGGGAACTAAATTCTTAAAAAAAAAAAGGGGAACTAAATTTGAAATAGTGTATAAAACATGGAAGAAAATAAACAAATAGGCAATGACACCAAATAGAATGAGAAAATGGATAATAATAGAATGAGCATGGACTAGATCTACCCCCACATTTTTTTTTTTTTTTATAACTACTTCACATCTTGTTTATACGTAAACTATATAATCGATAACTCTAATCCACTCCATTATCTATAGAATTATCACTTGAAGATCGAGTCCAACATATCAAAATTCCAATCTTTAATAAATCAATCAATAAGGATGATTCTCAGTTTGCCAATAAAAGCATAGCTCAACGGATATAAAACTTTACTAAAAATCAAGAGGTATGTGGTTCAAATCTTACAATCCTCACATATTGTCAAAAACCAAAAAAGACTATTCTCAGTTTTAGTGTTAAAAATCTTTTAATATTTTGTGATATAGTTATTATACATGTAGACTACTGATATTTAATTTACAATTTATTATAAGATAATTAATTAAAAATTTATATGATTTAAATTGCATCTAATCATCTTTAATTAATCTAAATCATTTGGAACAAAAATAATTGTTATAAAAATCGAATATTCAATAAAAATTTTATTGATACAAGAGAGAATAATATATACAAAAGCATAAATTTGAGATTCCTAAACAATTAGAGAAAGTTACAAGTTTTTAGAAAAAAACCAAATCTAAAAGCTGTACGCAAACACAATCCCAAATGGAGATAGGGATTTGAACCATGACCAACCATTTTTCTTTTAAATACAGAACCCAACACCCTAGGTGGTAAACGCTCCAACAGTCCGGTGTGACGGCGGAGGTGAGCCGCAAATGGTCGATGGTGACGCTGCAGGCAGCGACGGTTGTTGGTGAAGTACAGAAACAACAAAAAGGCTTTTCACGTAGGTAGAATTTTATACGCTTGGTCATAAGTACATACTTTATTGGCATAAAAGTTGCATGCTCATTAAACCTTTTAATAGGATAAATAACTGGCTCCCATTAACACTTGACTTTCTTTACCATCACTACCTTAAAATCTTTATGTAATTTTGCTTCATGAAGTTGGACGTTTGCACTCTGCGGCTAGTGGATTATTTCCTTACTCTGCAAACCAAAAATGCTGCGTCCATATGTGGAAGAAACCATTTGAAGCAGAAGAGGAAACTGTAAAGTTGCAAACAAGATAATAGGAATGGAGGCAAATACTATGACTGGAACCGACACGAGTTTCACTCGATGAACGAGAACCAAGTAGAGTGATGCACTGAAGGCTGCCACCATGGAAGATATTGAGACGAACAACAACACGAGACCGATGATCAATCTCGTCGGCAACACTTTGAGAAAATCGTCTTCTGCATATCGTGAAGTGAGTATTCCTAAGAACATCATAACTGAAGCGGATGAAGTGATCAGTGCCAATGCATCTGTTGCTGCGAAAACCATGAAGATTTTGTGATGTATGAGAATTGGGATGCCTTGATCATTGCTGCTGCCGCCAGGTACAGTGAAAATTGTGGTGAAAGCAACTGTGGCAATGAGTGCTGCAACAACTGTGCAGGATGAAGCAGTGATCTTCATCCATTTCTCACCTCGACGAACTAGGCTTTCATGCCTTTCAGTGAATATCATTCTAGGTGTTTTGTTGTCTTTGTTTTTCATGCTTCTGTAGGAGGGTTGGACTAATCTTTCAACTTCCTGCAAACAAAAGTCCAAGGATGAAAGCATGATTATGACGACTATAGTTGAGTTTTGTACGTTTGGTACCATTTGGTTTTTTGTTTTTGAAAATTAAAGTTATAAACAATAATTCCATCTATAAATTTATTTGTTCTTCTATCTACCTTTTTCCATGTTTTCAAAAACTAAAACAATTTTTTAAAACTAAAAAAAAAAAAAAATTAAAATTTGTTATTGTTTTTGGAATTGGACTATGAATTCAAATGCCTTTAACAAAGATGAAAATCATGGTAAGGAGTGTGGGAGAAAACAAACATAATTTGTTTATAAGCTTAATTCTAAAAAACGAAAAACCAAATGGTTACCAAACGAGGCCTAAATAGTTCAAACGGGGACCTAAAAGATTGAGATGCATATTGATTACCTTAAACCATTGCAGTTCTCGTTGCAATTGCAGAGCAGCACCAGAGATTCTATCAGATGGTGCTAGCTCCCCTGCCAAATGTAGAATGTTGTTATTATCCACGTCTAAGAATGCTATTGCAAAATGCTTATGCGAAGTCATTTGATATATAAGATTGTAAATCTTTTCTTGACGATGAAGAACGGCTAGCTGAAAAATGTTGCATTTACGGTCGTCCCGAAACCAAATGGCATAGGGATAAACCCTAAGAATCTCAGTTGCAACTTCAAGGGTGCCCATTCTTGCAGCTGAAAGTATTGAAGTTGAAAATAAGCTCGCACATTCGTTTCCTCCTATTTTTAAGGCTTCCTCACATAAGCGCCTAACCAGATTACATGCCTCCACATGCATATGCTTCGTGTCATGAACATTATTCTTGATGAAGGGTGCTGCCACTACATTCACAATGGATAAGTAAAGGAAGAAAAATCACCCATTTGATAACCTTTTTTTTAAATTCTGGTTTTATATGTTTTAACAATCGTGATCATATACAAAAGAAATTTCTTTGTTTCTTAAAATCCAAACTAAAATTTAACAACAAAAATAAATAAATAAATAAAACCAAGGAACTTTTCATTGTTTTGGCAAATATTTCAAAACCACTCTAAAAAGAATTAAAAATATATATTTTATTATTTTTATTAATTTTTATTTTAAAAAATGAAAAAAAAATAATTTTTTTAATAAAAAAATAAGTGTCACGTCGGAAAAATTGATGAAGGGACTAAAATAAAACGAAATTCAAACCTCAGGGACTAAATTGTCGAGTTTGAAAACTCACGGACCAAAATGAAATCTAATGGGACAAAAAGTGTATTTTTCCAAAAAATAAAATAAAATAAAATAAAATAAAAGCTCGAAAGTTATTTTTCCTTTTTTTCCACTAAAATTTTATCAATTACGTATCATTCGTTTTTATCATTCATTGAAAGCACAACATATAACTTTTTCAATGATATTTGAAGTGAAATTTTGGTTAAAATTGCATCATTTATCTATATTTGGGATGTAATTTGACAAAATTCAAAGTTAATAGATATAAAATTTGAATTTTTTTTTCTTGGGGAAACCATGAAGTTAAAAACAGAAATGAGAAATGTGTACACCAACCTCGATGAAGTAAGCGTTGCCAAAATCCCAGCTGAATTCCGCGCTCAAACACATCTGATTTCTCTGCCAACATTTGTAGAGCAGAGACCTTGTATTGATCTTGTTCAACGGCCAAGTTCGGCTGCCGATTCAATATATCAAGAGCTATATCTGTTCATTCAACTCAAAAACCAAAAATGAAAACAATAAAGACGGATTCCAATCGTTTCCTCCCAAAGCAAATTAAAGCAACATGGTTTGGTTTTGATGTTTCAGAAAAGTAAAGTTCAGAAACCACAAATTAATTAAAGAAAGTTACCAACCATAGAAATCAAATGTAATGAGAAGATTGAGAAGCCTAGCACCAGCTCTATCAATAACCACTCCTTGATCCTTGGTGACTGATAGAAGATACAAAATCATGTCCCTGTGCCCATATTTTGCAGCGAGAAGAAGAGGAGAGTAATTGATCTTATTCTTAACCAAGGGCATCTCCTCATCTTTCCCAACCAAGATCCGTGCAGCCTCAACATTCCCAACAATGGCGGCAACAGAAAGTGCAGTGTTTCCGTTTGAATCTTTTCTAGAAAGCGCTTGTGGCGATCGGTTCCACATAAGGTTCACGAGGTTTTCCACAAAACCGAAATTGTGGCCTGCGCCGACCGCTACATGGAGAGCAGTCTCGTCCAAGAGGGTAATCTCAGACGTGATTGCCGCAGAATCTCGGTTGAAAATGGCTTCTGCAACCTTCCATTCGCCCATTAGGGCTGCTCTGTACAGCGGCACATGACGGATCACCCACTTGTCCCAAATCTTAGTGGTCATCCTATCTGTAAAATTTGGGCGTTTACATAACTTTTAGATGATCGAAATTGGGTTTAGGGTTAGAGTAGCTCGTACCTTCGACACTTTCAACAATTCCTTCGCGAATAAATCCTTCGCCAGGCAAGGATATTTCAGTATCGCGGAAATGAAGTCCCGCCTCGGAGTAATTTTCTGAGAAAATCTTGATGCTGCCTCCGTTAGGAACCCTCACCTCAGCGTCACCAATCGGTTTCGCCATGTTTGAACCGAAGGATTTTGCCGACTCCGTCAAAGTTTCCCTCGAATTTTGCAATGCTTAGGTTCCGATTCTGAATGCGATCGTCTTCTTCAGCATCATATATCGAAACAAGTGTGAGGATAGGTAATCAGGCGGCTTCAAAATCATCGTATTTGCAACTTGCACCAGTGCTATGATCGAAGGAGGGTACTGAATTTCTCTAAAATTGACGTACGATTTGACGGCATTCGTCACTTTCTCAGGAAATTTCCACAAATTTTCCATTCCGCAGATTTTCGCCTTCTGAGAGAAGAAGAATATCGAAACAACTGGCCCAGTTTTTGGAATTGCCCCTGTTCTTCACCTTTTCAGGAAATTTCCACAAATTTTCTGCTTAGAAGAGAAGAAAATGAAAAAAGAAAGAAAGAAAACGAAAGGAAATTTCTGCCCATTTCTCATTGAGTTTTTTTTAAATACTGTAATTTTTAAAACTCTTAATTAAAATATATTATGTTTCAAATTTATTATTATAATATTATAATTTTAATTCGTGATCTATATGCCCGGTTGCATGTTGTCTCTCGAGGAGATTACATTTTTTTTAGTACATGAATAATTTGGGGGTGAGGGATTCGAACCTCTAACCTTTTGGTCGAGAGTACATTCAATTACCACTAAGCTAAACTCGCTTTGAGGAGGCGATTACATTGCTTGCTAGCATTTTACATATTTAATGTTGTCTCTTCATGTCAAGTTTTTTTTTTTTTTTAAAACCATATAGACTTATGATAGATAAGCTCGAATGAAAGAGTGATTGACTGCCTACATTGGCAACCATTAGTCCATCCTCAACTTTATTCTTTTTTTTGTATGAAAAGGAAATTCAATCTCGATCTTCCAAAGTGTTTTCCTTCCCCTCCCTTCGAGGAGCCTTTCCTTAATGGTTGGGGGAAGCATTTCCTTACCCGAACTTGGCGGATAATCTTTCTAACATTGTTAAAATCGGGGGATGAGGGAGTTGGGCTCAAACATGATTTGAAAGTCCTAGCTACACCGCGTGTTTTATACAAAACCTGAAAAGCTACACAAATGGAGACATCCCACTGTGGGTCGATATAGCATGTGGCATAGGGTCACCACTCCCTATGGTCCACGGTGTAGGTTTGAGCTTGAACTTTTTGCAAAAATTGTGTGTGTGTGTTTTTTTTTCTTTACTTTTTTTAACCTTTTTTTCATTTGAAATCTAAATGTTTTCTATTTTTTTAATATTTTCTCTTTTTGCAACTCTCCCAATTTCTTTTAGAAAATTGAAACTTAAAAAAGTATCAATTATTTTAATATTTTTCTTTCAAATTTAAATGAGTATGGATTAAAGTGCCCTTTTTGTTTACATTTTTATTATTGTAAATTATTAAATTTTTATAATCACATGATACCTCATTTTTTTCCTATAGTCAGCTAACCATCACAATAATTTTAGGGATAACTACATAAATGGACCAATAGTAGCTCATTTATTTCAAAAGTGTCTATTTTGTTATAATTTTACATTTTTTGTCAGCTCACAACCGGATATTAGAGGAGTTTAAGAAGTCCATTTACGTATTTGTCCTTACCAATTGACAGGAAAAAATATAATAGTAAGATAAATTAATAAAATAAGAGTTACCAAATTAAATAAGGGCATTTATGAAAGAATAAAAATTGAATTAATGCATGAAATATTACCATTGATAAAATTTAGAAGATTTAGACAAATTTGAAATTAATGGGTTAAAGAAGCTCATCCACCATAATTTATGATAATTTTAGAACTATTTTTTGCCATCAACATGCATGCAAAAGTAACCACACATATATTTGAGACGATACAAGGTAGGTCGTAAAAGATGTAAACATTATTTCAATCCCAATGTATATGCATTTTCTCATTATAAGGAAGGTTGGAGCGAAAAGTCGGGAAGAAGGTTGGATGATCCCACCACCAACTAACCAATTGGAAGTTGAACACCGATGCATCCTAGAACGAAACGACTAATAGTGATAGGTTTAGGTTGGATTGTACGAAATTATGAAGAAAGTACCATCTATGTGGGTCACAAATATGTGTCCAAGAAAGATGGTATGTTAAAAGTTTGGAGGCCATGACAATTAATATAAGCGGTTTGAAACAGGGGGAGAGGAAGAAAGGCCCCTAATAATTGAATTGTTCTTAGCTTATTAATGCAGAGGACATCTCACTAAACTTGCAATGGGTGACCCTTGTAACTTATAAATTGTGAGGTCTCCACTAATCTTTTCAATGTGGGAAACTCAACACTGAGGACCAAATTTGTATTTGACACGCCTTTTAAAGTACTTATCATAAAAGGATAATATTAATAATATTTTATAGTGGTCATTGAAATTTTAGTGGATGCTTTGAGCATAGGAAAAAAAAAAAAATAGAAAATAGTGATTTTAACAACAATGAACTTTTTTTTTCTTTTTTTTTTTTGTAACTTTTTATAACAAAAAATGGTTTGAAAATCTAAAAATAGATTTAAAAAGTATTGAAGTGCATTGGAAAGAAACATTTAACTAATTTATATAAGATATATTAAAAAACAATAATATCTGAATAAACCATATCTATGACTGTGTTATCCGTTTGGTTTTTCTTGAGTTACAATTATACCATTTTTTATCATCTTACATTTTCTGTTATTCTTTTTTCTTTTCTGATTTTTTTTTTGAAAGTATTTTTTTTCTTTTGTGAATTACAAATATATCATCTTCATTTCAACATCTTCCCTCTTTTATTTTATTATTATTTTTCTTTTTTGGGTTCAATATAGGATACATGTGAATTATCTCATTTTGACATCTCTACTCTTTCATTCTTAATCATTTATATTAATTTTAAATATACAACTCCACTCCAATAAATATATATATATATATATTTTGAAAAAAAGAAACTCCATTATCAATTTTAGTTTTAATAGAGCCTTAAAATTAATTGTTCAGTGTAAAATACTTGAATAAATCAAATAAATTAATTTTTTTTTAATAAATGTAACCTTTATATTATTTCTTTTGAGATAATATCTTTTATTGCCTTAAAACGATGTTGACTCATTTCATTTTCAAAATTTTAAAATTTAAAACTTTGTTGGATAACCATTTTTTTATTTTTTATTTTTATTCGTAATTCTTGAAAATTATATTTGTTTTCTCACAATTTCCTTATAATAGTTTTCATTTATGTTAAGAAAACAAATATTGGATAGTTTATGAATTTCTTTTAAGAGGTTGGGGGTGAGAGATTCGAACCTCTGACCTCTTGGTCAATAATACATGTCAATTGCCGCTGAGCCATGCTCAGTTTAGCTACAGTCAATGAAAGTTGTGATATAAAAAAACCACTTTTGTAAAAAAAAAAAAAACACAAGTCTTTTTGGAAATATTCTTTTAGTAATATCGTACGCCCTTTGTTCATACTATAATTTTGCATTCATAAATACATCTTTAAAGTTGGTGGACTTCCCATCATTTTTCAACTGATGATGATGTGACAGATAATAAATGAAATGAGTATCCATACTAATGGAAAATTTTTCTAGTACTACTATAATACTATACTCCATTTGTTCACACTACAACTTTACATTCATAATTATATATTGAATGCTGGTGGACCCTATATCTTTTTTCAAATGACGATGACGTGGCAAACAATAAGTGGAAGAAATATCCTTACTCCGATAGCACTGGAAATTTTCTAAAATCATTTTAATGAAAAGAGTTGAGAAAAAATATTTAACAAATATTATTTAAACTAGCAAGGACATCAAACTAGAGTTTTTGCATCTCAAATTCCCATATTCTCATCCATACTTGTTGGGCTAAAAAAGATTAATTTTAACTTTTTTTTAGTTCAACCATGTTAGATTTTAATTTCTGACATTTTTATTGTGGATGTGTGTCAATGTTTAACTTGTCACTTTTGACTTAAGGAAATGCTTGGATATGTAAAAATCTTCGTACATACTACCATTTGACAATTAGGATAAATTTTATTTTTGTTCTCATTTTCTACATTTATGTTTCTTAGAAAAAAATCTGAAAAAAGGAAAAAGAAATAAAAAAAACAAAAATTACCGTTGAATTTTCAAAATTTTAAGATTTTTTTTTTTTTGAAAAACAAAAATTTTAAGAATTATTGACAAATCACAACTCAGACTCGAGGTCTTCAACCTCCACTGTTCACAGACTCCACCACCATGTGCGCGCCATCGAGCTCGCTGGATCGAATAAAAAATGGCAGCAATGTCGATGCATTGCAGCAGCAACACACACCCACAGCTGACTTTATTATTTACGAATCTACGAGCCGCAAGCGCAGATCGAAATCAGAGAAGAAAAAAAAGGGAAGAAAGCAAAAGGCAAAATCTATAATATTATAGTATTGAACAGTTCCATGGCACATGTTGAAGAAGCAAACAACATGGAAGATCCTGGGATATTTCCATTAAAAATGCTCTCCTCTTTCTACTTGCCCTCCACCGCCAAGTTTCCTGGATCTTTCGTCTTCACTGGCCCTCCATTTTCCCGAGAAAACTCTCTCGTTTCGCCATATAAGGTATTCGGTTTGTTTTTCGCTGAGCTTTCTTCCAGGTGAGTGATAATGGACATCCAAGAAGGAAGGTCACTGGCCGAGACGCCGACCTACTCGGTTGCTTCTGTGGTTACCGTCATGGTCTTCGTCTGCTTTGTGGTGGAGCGGGCAATCTATAGATTTGGAAAGGTATGGCGAAATGATGCTCTGTTTTGGTGCTTTGTTTGGTTGCTGAGGAAATGAGAATGTCTAGGCGCTTTTGAAATGCTTTTCTTTCTGGTTTTGATTAAGGAAGACTAGTTGACTGATTTTTCTTTTCTTGCTAATGTGGGAAGGGATGGTGGAATGAAAGCATTGCCTTCATCATGCCTTGGTTATTTGTTTTGTGGCTGAGGGACTAGCAAGGATTTAAATATGGAACTTCTCTAATTTTGTGGGAATGTTAATGTTGGTATCTGCAAAGTATCAATGCCAACGAGTATTCTAAGAAAATGTTGAAAATGAGGAAATTCATGATAGGTATTTGAATGGGTAAACATGCATTTTCACAATAAGTTCAAGATCCTTCTAGTGATGTTTTGTTGATATTTTTTATGTTCTCTATACTTCTACAATACAATGGAAATATCGATTAACCCAAACCACTACAATCTTATATGGGAGCTGTGTGTGTGTGTGTGTGTTCAGTTGACATGATTTATGGAGAAATAAGATTAGTATACTGGAGCAAGCTTGGGTGAGCAAGAGAATATTGGGGAAGAACAGAAGTGAAAATAGTTGGATCTTTTTTTAATAAAATAGATGTATGAAATTAAGGAAAATGACTGTCAGTGAAACAAAACGAAGACTATAGATTTTTTTCTTGATGGAGGTATTTTCTGTGCAGTGGTTGAAGAAGACCAAGAGAAAGGCTCTATTTGCTTCTTTGGAGAAGATCAAGGAAGGTAGCTTAAAATACATTGCTGCCTTTTCCAGCGATTATGTAACTAAAGCACCATAAAAAATTTTAAACATGCTTTTAATAGACAAATAATTTTTCTCTATACCAAAAGTCATAATGAACACACTATAAGCACCTCTCATTATAGATTTGAATCCACTGAGTTTATAGTTTTGCATCTTTCCACTTTGAACTTTGTTTCCCATCTTGGTAGAGCTGATGCTGCTTGGACTAATATCTTTGATGCTGGCACAATGTGCAAGGTGGATCTCTGAAATTTGTGTGAACTCATCCCTTTTCACCAGCAGATTCTACATTTGTTCAGAAGAAGATTATGCCACCGATGAACATGTTATGCTTGAAGGTTCTTTTTTATCTCCTAATGAAACTGGCATTCCTCCCAGAGGATTTAGTGCTCTACCACATCAATGTGGCGAGGTAAATAAGCGTCTAGTTCCATCTTTTGCTTTCATGCTTGGGAAAAAAACAAAGAAAAAAAGGCTCAAGAAATTCTAGCTGTTGATTTCAGGGTCGTGAGCCTTTTGTTTCATATGAGGGACTCGAACAACTTCATCGCTTCTTATTCGTTCTTGGGATCACTCATGTTCTTTATAGTTGTCTGGCAGTTGGTCTGGCAATGAGTAAGGTACAAATGTTATACTAATTTTAAGTTCTGATTCACAAGAATACTAGAGATTTAAAATGTCGAACACAAATATGAGGGGAATCTAATCTTGTATTTTCACAGCAAAGGATTTAACAATGATATGATCTCGACATAACGACAAATGAAGATCCGAACGTGACCTAATAGTTCAAAATGTGTTAAATCACTGCTAAGTTCAAAACTTTAAGTTAATATGTAAGATTATATTTAATCTTTTATATATATTCTTTACATTTCTTCTCAATTGTGGGTTCAAAAACTAATGCAACAACCAGTAGGTGACTATCAGTATCAATTAAGAAAGAAAATCATATTACAAGGTCTTGAATACATGACTTTTTACAATGATATTATGTTAAATCACTGTCAAACCCAAAAGTTTTAAAGTATGTTAGGGTATATTTACTTTGTTATCTATATCGTAAACAAAATAATGTCACTTGGATGCATTCATGCAGATTCTCTTAGTGTAATTAACTTGGGAACAGAATGTTGTAGAATTGTAGACAATTGTTTTGTGTAAAAGATTATTCCTATTGCAAGCCTTACTAAATATCTATGCACCTCTTTGTAGATTTACAGTTGGAGGAAATGGGAAAATCAAGTTAAATTAGCTGCTGAAGAAAATTTGCCAGGTATGCCAATTTAGGACAAAAGGGGTGAATACTTTCCCCTTGGTTTTGTATCATACTTGCCTCTTCTGTTATCTTTTAGTTAAGCCCCATTAAGTTAATATTTTTTCTCTTAAGAATATTTTCATTTCTCACCTATTGTAGCATTCCTTTGGTTCTAGCTAAAAGAAATAAGGTGATGAGGCGGCAAACGACATTTGTATTCCATCACACATCTCATCCATGGAGCAGGAGTCGTATTCTCATTTGGATGGTATTTTCTTCTCTCTTTTAAGTAATGCTCATTTTTTGCATGTCTCTACGGCTGTGCTGTCTCCTAGATTAGGATAATTTCGCGCATTTAGGATTTCACTGACTGTAACTCAAATTTTATACGAGAATGATGGGTTGGTTTTACCTTGATAATCTTAGAAGAAGAAATCAAATACTGTGTATGTGCTTTTTTACCACTAAGTATTGAAGGATTAATTAGTATTCTCTAGTTTTATACTCGTAAACTGAGAGGTTGGAAAACTTTTTGTAACTAAGAAAAAAATTGACGTTTTTTTAAAGATAACACACTTTTTGAATAATATCAAGAAAATCAAAACCTTAGAAGATTCAAACTGAACCGATGATACAATGGAAAATTCCCCCAATATCAAATCTAAATCGATTGATAATTTCAGCAACTTGCGGCCTAAAATCTCTTAACTAGTTGGATGACTTTCTTATTTATGCTAACAATGAATCAACTAAGGATGGTTTTCAATGCAGCTTTGTTTTCTACGTCAGTTCAAGAGTTCGATAAAGAAATCAGACTATTTGGCCCTCCGTTTGGGATTCATTACGGTGAGTACTCTGTCTGGGATCCATTCCTTTTTCCATCTGCCAGTAGGAGTGCCTGCCAGTATAGACATTTCTGTAGCTTACACAAGTGTGTGGAAGAATGAAAACTGCATGTTTTTTTTTTTTTTTTTTTTTTTGATAATGAACCAACCTTTCATTGAGAAAAAATGAAAGATGAAAACTGCATGTGGAACAGTTCTGACAAGTTTTCTAGAGCTAACCCAAGTACATTGAGCAACTGCAGCTTTGTTGTTCATGCAATGCAAAACCAAGAGCATATGGCGTCAAGTTGTAGTAAAGTGATAAGAAAAGAATGGCTCCTTTTAAAGATAAGGATCTAGATGTCTTAAGTACCATAATTGAGCACTCTGATTGTATTTAGACAATCAAATTAAAAATAAATTTAAAAGGTTAAGTACGTAGAAGTTTCAAATCTTATTTTGAGCCACATGTAACACTATCAAGTTTGCTATAAAATATGAGAATAGGAAATTTAAGGGCAACGCAATTTATAAAATTAAGTACCTGCTCCGACATGTGTCATTTTTTCTATTCAGAAGCACAAACTACCAATTTCTTATGATTTCCACAAGTACATGGTTCGGAGCATGGAAGACGAGTTCCATGGAATCCTTGGAATTAGGTATGCAGTTTTTATGAATTAAATCAGTTTCATGGGTAGGAACTAAGCTGGCTGAATTTAATTATGTATCGTGCAGCTGCCCACTATGGGGCTACGCCATTCTTTGCATCTTTGTCAACATTCACGGTAACTTTTGATGACAGAATGCTGTTATAACTCCATATATGTCTTATTTCTTCCTCTCTCTTTTTTTTTTTTTTTTTTCTTTTTGCCTTTTCTTTTTCCGGCTGTTTAAGGTTGTCTCTGTTCAACAGGTTTAAATATCTACTTTTGGCTTTCTTTCATACCGGCGGCTGTAAGTATCTGTGTTCAAGTTTTTTAACTAAACATATAAATTGTTCTAAAACTGACAATTTGTTTGATTGTTTTGGCACAAAGCTTGTCATGCTGGTTGGGACAAAACTTCAACATGTAGTCTCTTCTTTGGCACTTGAAGTTCTGGAACAAACAGGTCCAGCAGCAATTGGGACTCAAATAAAACCAAGAGATGATCTGTTTTGGTTTGGAAAGCCTGAGATATTACTACGGTTAATACAGTTCATCATATTTCAGGTTCAGGACACATCAGATTTTCATACAACTAGATCACCACTTGTTCTCGATAAATGATTGATGTTGTTTCTTTGTTTATGACTCGTACTGGCAGAATGCATTTGAGATGGCAACATTTATCTGGTCCTTGGTAAGAACATGTCCAAACTCAACCATTTACATGTGTCTTTGCTCAGTGCTCACATATTTGCCACAATAGAAGTGTTTTGGTTGGTTCCTTTCGTATCATGGGAAATTAATTAGAGTTCGACACATTTCTTTACTTCAGTGGGGATTTAAGGAGAGATCTTGCTTCATGAAGAACAACTATATGATAATCACAAGGTTGACTTCCGGGTAAGTTTTTCCTCCAAGATGTTATTATATAAAAAAGTTTATGTTGTTTATACTACTACTGTTTCCTTTCCTGGGTTATTTAGATATGGTTTTGGGATGTTTGGTAGTTTGTTTTGCGGAATTGTTTTATAGAGTTTTGATGATTGATATTATTAGTTAATTGAAATCATAATTTTTCCAGAATTATTCTTTAACTTCAGTTGTTCTGAAAACATGTCTCCCATAAAATTAAAAACAAATTTGAAAAACGATTATCCAAACATGTATTCATTAGTTTTTTTTTAACTATTATATATTCTCAGCTATCCCCTTGGCTTCTAATTTCATTATCTATTTAGTCTTGTAATCTGTTTATTCATCAATTTGTTTCATCCCTTTTCTTTGCAGTGTTCTTGTTCAGTTTTGGTGCAGCTATAGCACAGTGCCACTTAATGTAATTGTTACACAGGTTTGTCCAACTTTTCTACTATAAAATATCGTAGATTCAAATGGATTTTATAGACTTAAAAAGTTGAACTTTCTAGAATTTTCCATAATTTTCCGAAAACCTTCAGATGGGATCCAAGTGTAAGAAGGCATTGGTGGCTGAGAGTGTGAGAGAGTCACTGCATAGTTGGTGCAAGAGAGTAAAGGAGAGGTCCAAACGTGACTCTGCACAGTCTGTCACTACAAGATCAATATGTTCACTTGAATCAATGGTTGACGAGCGAGATGAAATAACCGTTGCATCGGGTACATTGTCACGGTGCACGTCTTTCGACACTTTGAATCAGGTGACGATACAATCTTCTACCCAACTGGAGGCCATTATTGAGTCTTCAAGCTTACCGAAGCATGAACTTCCCCCCACTATGGCAAATTATCTATCACAATCTGCAAGTGTTTCTGCTGCTCCTGCTAACAGCCAAGAAAACAATGCAGAAAGTGGAGAAGATAGCAGAGTCGAGTCTCTTTTCGACTTGTTCCAAAGGACATGAACACATTTACACACTCTTGTAAGGCTCAAATGATCCGGTAAGACAACATTAACGATCTCAGCCAATATTTTATAGCACATGAAAAGGAATTTGAGTTTCATTTGTAAATCAAGTTAGGAAGAGATCAATAGTGACATGATGGTGATCATCGAGTTCAATCCATATAAAAATGATCAATAATTATTGATGCTCTGATGCCCTCCTATGGATTTTCATTTCTTTTTTCCTCTCTCAAATGCTATGATGAGTTCTGAATTGTGGTTAAGCTGAAAATGGAGGACAGGAAGATAAATATTTGAACATTTTCACCAAGGCAAAAAACACTTTTGGTATTGAAACCCAACATACACTTAGAAAGAGTGATTTATCAATCTACCTGAATCATTAGTGTAACAACAGCATCATTGGCTTACTTTCACTTTTTAGATGCTAAAAAGAGATGTAAATGTGCCCAAATGACTGATGAACAAGAACAAGATGATTTGAAACCCAACACACAAACACTTAAGAGAGAAAGAGAAAGTTTTAATGATCCATTTCAATCATTAAGTTAAAGATAGCATAATTGGCTTTATTCTCATATCATAGATGCTAAAAAGAAGTGAAAATGACTGATGAACAAGATGGAATTCCTTCTTTTTGTTCACTCACTCACTCACTCTCTCTGTTTCTCAACTTTTCATTAACTCATCCTCCATGTTGGTCTGAATGACAACATCAGAGAGGGGAAGAGCCACACAAGTAAGAACCCAGCCATCTGCAATCTGATCATCATCAAGGAAGCTACCAGCTGACTGATCCACCTTCCCTGATTTTAGTTTCCCTACACAAGTAGAACATGCTCCTGCTCTACATGAGTATGGAAGGTCTATCCCTACCATTTCAGCTTCATCTAGAATGTAATCATCATCCGGACAGTTGAACACTTCCTGTCCACTTGGTGTTATTAGCTTGACCTTGTACTTCTTTGCCATCGCCGTCACTCGCCCGCCCCGGCTGCCGCCCTTCTGCAGCCCGAGCAGACGCTCGCCCACGTTCGACACCGGCCGGCGCGGGAGGAAGGAAGTGGTGGTGATGAGGCTGGAAAATGCAGTGGTGGTGCTTGCCATTTTTGGTACTGGGAATGGAATGGAGATATGGTGAAGGTGAGAGGTGGGCTTGATGGTTGTGTAGCTTTAATGTGGAGAGTGAAACAAAGAACATGTGCGTATGACTAACCTTATCTTCCATGGCAAATAATTGGAAACCGATAAATTGATTGGCAAGTATCACAAATAATTGAGGCCACGTTACAAATTTGGTCCCTATGATTTGGAGAAAGTTGGAATTTAGTTCAATTAATTTTAAAATTCGAATTCAACCTTCTGGTTTGATGATAGTCCACACCATTATAAGCCGGCAGGATATCTAACTGTTACGTACTCAATCCGTAAATGACTTCTAACCGTAGCGGCTATTTAATTAGGTTTTATGAAACTATATGGAAAAAATTCTAATTTTTAAACCACATTGACTACATTCTAATTTTCTACAAATCATAGGGACTAAATTCTAATTTTCTCCATACCATTGAGACCAAATTTATAACTTAACCAATAATTGGTGATAACACTTGTCTACACATGGAACAATTAGCGATCTTTTTTTATACAACAAATGTAGGATGCATAGATTTGAACCTCCGACCTCAAAAGAATCGGCCTTAGCAAATAAAGTGGAAAATGATAGATTTGTCACTTGTATGGATGATAGCGGCAAGTTCAAGCTCGACGATAGCGTTTTCGTGCTCGACGGCTTTAGATCTAACGCGTGCAAGCTCGACAACGGCATTTTCGAGCTCGACAGCTTCAAATCTGACGCATGCAGGCTCAACGGCGTCGCTTTCTTGTGGGTCTCTGTTTCAGAGGCGTCTTCTCGTCGGCGTTCGTCTCGCGTGGGTCTCTGTTTCAGCAGTTTGAATTTTGGTTTGAAGGCTGAAATGCAGCAGTTAATTGAAGTCTGAAACGTAGTGGTTTGGGTTTGTGTTCTTCCGGTAGCGTCATTCGCCCATTGTTGTTGTACTTTTCAGTGGGTATTTTATTTGAAGCTCAAATCAATAGGTAAACAAAATACAAACTTGACTAAATTGTCGAGTTTGAAAATACCAAAATGAAACTTAATTCAAACAAGTGTGTTGTCAA
This sequence comes from Luffa aegyptiaca, assembly GCA_017139565.1. Classification (NCBI taxonomy): domain Eukaryota; kingdom Viridiplantae; phylum Streptophyta; class Magnoliopsida; order Cucurbitales; family Cucurbitaceae; genus Luffa; species Luffa aegyptiaca. The sequence continues at coordinate 5,504,645 of CM029405.1, read as the reverse complement.
GATTTACTCGAGATAGAATGATTTTTTTTCACCTCACTTTACTAGTTCTTCATTGCCACATGAAGAAACCTTCCATGTTGGAAAAGAAAATGTTATAAATTAATCTTATTTGCATTCTTTTAAGTCCAAAGCTTTGTTTGGAATACCTTTTAGTTTAATTGTTTTCTAAGAATATATTTTAAAAATAAAATCTGTTTGGAATTTAGACACCCATATGTTTGGTTACATTTCCTCATAAGTGTTTTTATACACAGTTATTGGACCTGTTTGAAATACCTTTTAGTTTAAATGTTTTTCAAGAATGCATCTTCTTTTAGAAACAGTTGCTACCCATTTTGAGAGGCCAAAATGAAAAATGTCTTACCTTTTCAGAATAAGGATATATGTCATTTTGCTTACATCATCATCCTAGCAAAATTACCATTTTATTCTCTATATGAAAACACACATTTAAGGCATTTAAGAGCGACAGGTTGGAACGAGAGCAAGATTTAAGAGCGAGATTGGAGAGGGAGCAAGAGATTGGAGAGAGAAATTAGAGAGAGAGAGTAAGAGATTGAGGGGAGAAATTGGAGGAAGAGAGTGAGAGCGAGAAGCGAGAGTAAGAGATTGAGGGGAGAAATTGGAGGAAGAGAGTGAGAGCGAGAAGCGAGAGCAAGAGATTGGAGAGAGAAATTGGAGAGAGAGCGAGAGTAGCAAGAGTAACAAGAGAGAGCAAGATTAGAGTAGGGAGCAAAATGGTAATTTTATTAGAATGCTGATGCAAGCAAAATGACATATATCCTTGTTTTGAAAATGTGGAGCATTTATCATTTTCGCCTATTTTAGAGGGTCATCCCAGCAAAAATCCCTTTATTTTAAACATTTTATATAAAAATTGTTTAGAATTTAAACACTTATATGTTTGGTTACATTTCATCAAGTGTTTTTATACACAAGTTATTATTACTTAAAAACTCTTTTTTAAAAATTTGCTTTCAAAAGTTTCTCTCAAAATGGTTTATTTCTCAATCTTATTTTTTAATAAGTCATTTTTAGTGGTTGTCACACACTTAAATTTTCGTCAAAAAAAAAAAATCGTCAAAATGATTTTTTTTAAAAAAAAATTAAACACTTGAAAAGTTAAACCAAACATACTCATTATATACCTAAAAACTATTTTTTAAAAATTCGTTTTCTAGTGTTTCTCCCAAAATGATTTACTTCTTAGTGTAATTTTTTAATAAGTGATTTTTAAACAATGGAATTTTTTTCAAAATGATTATTTTTTAAAATTAGACGTATGAAGAGTTAAACCAAACATACCCTATGTTTTTAAAAGAAAATTTAATCAAAACAATAACGACCATATATATATTGCTGCCAAGAAACCCAAAATACAAACACAAAAATTTTGCAACCAAGAAAGTTTGTCATCTCCAAATTTGGTTTTTGAAAAAATGTTGTGATTAACTTGTAAGAAATCCATAGCTAGGAGTATTAACACATGAATATTACAACCAAGAAACTCAACGTACTACCACTCAAACCATTAAGCTAAAAATAGTATCATTTGCTTTACTTTCACATCTTAGATGCTAAACACAAATGAAAATGAACCTAAATGGACTCATAAACAAGAACAATATAAGTCAAAACCTAACATATAACGTTTGATAACCATTTTGTTTTCAGTTTTCTGTTTTCGAAATTTAAGGGTTCGTTTGATAACCATTTGATTTTTTGTTTGTTTTTTAAAACTAAACTTGTTTTCTCTCAATTTTCTTGTCATGGTTTTCATCTTATGCTAAGGGACATTTGAATTTCTAACCAAATTCCAAAAACAAAAACCACATTTATTTTTTTTTAGTTTTCAAAACTTTTGTTATGTGAAAAGATGGGAACAATGTATATAACAAAAACAAGAAACATTTTGGTGGAAGAAATAGTTCTTAAGTTTAACTTTCAAAACAAAAAACCAAATGTTTATCCGACAACGCTTAAGCTTATGACCACTTATCTTGCTTTATCACTCACTTTTTCAAAACATTTTCAAAAATCAAGCCAAACTGTGGAGGAAAATTGTGGAAAAAAAAACAAAACATCATTTTTAAGATCTTAAAAGAGAGAGTTTTATGAATCTACCTTAAATCTGTAAGCTAAAAACAGCATGATTTGCTTACTTTTCACATCTTAAGTGATAAAAAGAACTGAAAATGAACAACCCAACATATCTATCAAGCCAAAAGACAGCACCATCAATTCCTTAACTTCCAAATCTTATATGCCAAAAGGAAATGAAAATGAACAACTCAAACAACAGATGAACAACACCCAAGTCATGAAAATCCATTTAAACCACTGATGAACAAGGCATACAATCATTAAACAAAGAGATGATATCAAATCAGGCTAAAAAAAAAAACAACAGTATCCATTTTGCTTACTCTCATAACATCTTAATTGACTGATGAACAAGATGCAACAAAAAAGATCAGATATCAGCAAAGATCTCCTCCATGTTGGTCTGAATTACAATGTCAGATTTAGGGTATGCAACACAAGTCAAAACCCAGCCATCTGCTATTTGTTGATCATCAAGAAAGCTGTTATCAGACTGATCCACAGACCCAGATTTCAGTTTGCCTACGCAAGAAGAACAGGCCCCTGCTCTGCAGGAGTAGGGCAGATCAGCGCCGCTGTCCTCCGCCGCGTCTAAAATGTAAACGTCAGGACCACATGTGATTTCCTTCTCTCCATCTGGTGTTATCAGCTTCACCTTGTAGGCCATCGCCGTCGCACGTCCGCCGCGGCTGCCGCCGTGCTTCAGCCCGAACAGAGACTGACCCACGTTCGGAAATGCCCTCAGGCTCACCACCGCAGCAGGCTGCTGCTGCTGCCGCCGGAGGAAGGCGGTGGCCGGAATTGGGCCGGTGAGTGCGGTGGTGCTGCCCATTTTCTTTTGTGTTGGCTGGTGGTGGTGATGAGATGAAATGGGATTGAGAGGCTGTGGGAGGTTTTTTAAAGACGATTTGAGGCGTGTGGCCTTAATTGGAGGTTGTGGCTGTGGCTTGACGCCTTATCTTTTATCCAATGAATGGTGAGGGCGTGGATTCTTATCCTGCCAAGGATTTGATTTTTCAAAATGTTTGGAAGAAAAGTTTATTATAACGAGACGATACTTAACTGTTGCATATCGGTATGTAATGATCATTACATGCTACTGTCAAAACGTTAACAATCACAAGAGATAAAAACGAAGGTTCTCGTTTTCTACTTTTCTCTTTCTTAGTTATCAAGATTTGAATGGAACATGTAGGAAGATCTTTGCCAAGTATTGTTTCTACTAAATAGAGAGAATGAAACTTTTAAATTACAAATGAACTTTTAGGTCTATGTCTGATGAGTCTGTGAACTTTATTCATGTCGGTTTGGTTTTCGAAGTTTAGATAATTGTAAGTTTTCAATGTTGTGGTTGATAGGTTTTTAAATTTTCAACCGTGTGCAATAGGTTTTTGACTTATTTGACATTTTTTAAGATTTGTGGAGCTGATAAAATTGAAAATTTATGGTTTTACTGGACATAAAGTTCGATTTTATATATATCTGATAAAACGGTTGGTTTTAAAAATTTTGAATGTGTGAAGGATCTATTGGACATAAAATTGAAAGTTGAGAGACTTGTTAAACATTTTTTAGAATTTCATGAATCTTTTAGACACAAACTAGAAAGTTCAAAAATTAAACTTGTGATTTAACTAAAGAAAATACTTGTATAATGCACTAATGAGTATTGGTTTGGTAGTTGCAACTTGAGTATATAATATAGTAAGCCAAATATAATCGATTGGCTTCGGGTTGCGTAAGATCAAACCACTTGAATCCAAATCGATCGAGGGCATACAATGAGGAATGGAACAGTGACAATGTGATTGCATATTAAGAGCTACAGAGAGGGGAAAAAAAATCTTATACCGAAATGAAATGTTCATCTTAACATAAATTTGTGTATAAAATTAATGAGAATATAAAAGATAATACAGTAAATACCTCATTTAAATGTGCAAAGTTTAATGTAGGTTGTTAGGAACTTAGGAGACCCAATTTTTAATGTAGGGTGTCTGAGACGTTACCGAAAATGATCCTAATTGATGAGTTTTTTTTTCAAAAAGATAAATATCATTAACTGCCGTAAAAAGAAAGTACAACCACCTCGTTTTATATCCATTTCTTTACTATGATTTTTATATTTGTCGAGAACACATTTGAATTCTTAACCAAATTCCAAAAACAACAAATTTTTTGACTTCGTTTTTGGAAAAGAAAAAAAATGTGAAAAAGATATCACTCTTACATGTTTTGACAATCCGACTAGGTTGAACATTTAGGGGGTGTTTGGGACAAGGAGTTGTGAAGTAGAAATTGGGTGCCCAACTCCTTGTTTGGTCCAAGGATATACAACATTCAATTGTGGGATCCATAGATTTATTAACCAATTACAACATTCTATCGGCTCCACAAACTAATTAACTCTTATTCCAACACTTTATTGTGGGTTCCATGAACTTATTAACTTCTACTCCATTTCATAACTTCAACTCCTTATCCCAAACGCTCCCTTACTTGGGAGTGGATAGTAAACGAGACGAAGAGAGGAAAAAGGAAGACAAAATCCAATGACTCATCCAGCAAGCTATTCCTCCTTTTGAGTCTGAATGACAACATCAGAGTGAGGGTAAGCAACACAAGTTAGAACCCAACCTTCTGCAGCCTGGTCGTCGTCAAGGTAGCTGCCATCTGACTGATCCACCTCTGCTGATACTACTTTCCCTGCACAAGAAGAGCAAGACCCTGCCCTGCATGAGTAAGGAAGGTCAATTCCCAAATCATCTGCCTGATCTAGAATGTATACATCGTCAGGGCAGCTGAATTCCTTCTCTCCATCTGGTGTGATCAGCTTCACATTGTACTTGGCCATTGCTATCACTCCCGCCACGGTTACCGCCCTTCAGCCCGAACAGACCCTGGCCGAAGTTCGACACTGACTGTAGCCTCGATCCTGGCTGCTTGTGGAGGAAGGAGGTGCTCATTGTCACAATCGCAAACTTTCAAACTCGGGACGAGCGATTGTGCGGCACTTGTCCTAACCCGGCGGGCAAGTCAGCCGTACAAAAATCGCAAATCGCGGACAACTTCGGCGTAGGGTCTAGCCTCCACTCACGTTTTAGGAGAAAATTGGTTTTATAAAACGTGAGAGAGAAAAAGCATTGAAAACATCTTTAAAAGAGAGCATTGAATACAAGGATGCAAGAAAGCTTGATTGCAAGAAAGTATACAATGCTTGGTAGGGGGGTGGTTTGATGACTACTTGGTCCCCCCTATAGTACATTTTGAAGCATATTTGATCTGGCAGGTGTAAACATGAAAATCGCGAGGAGTCATACGCCTCCAAAACTAGTTACAATGAAAAGGAAATAACAAAACTAATTACATGGCATTAAAACATGATGGGTGAGGATGGTTTGGACATGCGGCCATAGGCACAGCTCGCCCTGGACAAGCATGCTCAAGACATTCTCCCCCACTTAAACTGTTGACGTCCCTGTCAACTGGCGTCGCTTGAAGTCTTCAATCTTCTGTGTCCAGGCTTCAAGGTCTTCAACTCGTTCCCAGCTTGTTTCCTCCGTAGGGAGGTCCTTCCATTTGACAAGGAATTCTTGGATCCTCCGTACGGGTCTTCCAGTCTTCCTGACGCGCTCGTCAAGGATTTCTTCAACTTCTTTGGCTTCTTTCTGTCTTAGATCAATACCAGGTCGAACAACGGCATTGCGACGATCATCATCTGGATCGGGGTAATAGGGTTTTAAGTTGCTCACATGAATTACTGGATGAATTTTCATCCATGCAGGCAACGCCACCCTATAAGACGTGGTCCCGATTTTCTTGAGGACTTCCACAGGTCCTTCATACTTTCGCACAAGTCTCTGGTCTTTTCGGCTGCGGAATCGAATCTGTTCGGGTCTCAGCTTTATGAGGACTTGGTCTCCAATTCGAAATTCAAGGGGGCGACGCTTCCTGTCCGCCCACTTCTTCATGCGCTTGGAGGCTTTCTCTAGGTAGGCTCGAGCAATGTCAGTGGTCTGTTTCCACTCCTTTGTAAAATTCTGGGCCTGAGGATTCTTCCCTGCATAAGGATGATCAATGATATGAGGTAGGGAAGGTTGTCTGCCGCTAACGATCTCAAAGGGGCTCTTTCCTGTAGACGAACTTGTTTGGCAATTGAAACAAAATTGAGCCACATCTAGCAACTGGACCCAGTTCTTCTGTCGGGCATTAACAAAGTGGCGTAGATACTCTTCAAGCATGCAGTTGAATCTTTCGGTTTGACCATCGGTCTGTGGGTGATAGCTTGAGGATATGTTCAGACTCGTCCCCAAGAATGTGAATAGTTCTGTCCAGAAGGTGCCGATAAAACGACCATCTCTATCACTCACAATACTCGATGGAATGCCCCATAACTTAACAACGTGCTTGAAGAATAGTTGGGCCGTCAACTCAGCTGAACATTGCTTAGGGGTTGCCACGAAGGTTGCATACTTCGAAAATCGGTCAATGATAACCAAGATTGCTTCGTGGTCCCCTACCTTCGGGAGGTGAGTGATGAAGTCCATGGAAACACTCTCCCAAGGCCTGGATGGAACTGGCAAAGGTTCGAGGAGCCCCGACACCTTTTCTTTCTCGACTTTATCTTGCTGGCATATCAGACAAGTCTTCGTGTACTGCATAATGTCGTCTCGCATATTTGGCCAGAAGTACCCTTTCTTCAGAAGGGCGTACGTGCGTTGCCATCCAGGATGACCGGCCCATAGAGTGTCGTGACACTCATACATCAGTTTCTTTCTCAGGTCTCCTGCTCGGGGAACATATAATCGATTTCTTTTTGTCATCAGTAAATCGTCCTCGACCCAAAACTGCCTGGTCTTTCCGGCTTTGGCTAAGGACACGACAGTTTGGGCTGAGGGGTCTTTCAACAACTGTTCTTTGATGATGTCGCGCATGGATCCGTCAACCTTACTGGAATGAATATGAGCGAGCATGCACAGGGCCGCATGCTCACCCTTTCGACTCAGGGCATCTGCTGCTTGATTGCTCTTTCCTTTCTTGTGTTCAAATCTAAAATCGAACTCAGCCAAGAATTCTTGCCACCGCGCTTGCTTTGCGGTCAACTTCGGCTGATCGAAGAAGTGACAAATGGCAATATTGTCGGTTCTAACCACGAAGCGTGATCCCAACAAATATTGCCTCCAGGCTCTTAGGCAATGTACAACTGCCAACATCTCTTTCTCGGAGACAGTGTATCTCCTTTCAGCATTATTTAACTTGCGGCTCTCGTAGGCGATAGGGTGACCTTCCTGAAGAAGTACACCTCCGAGAGCGAAGTCGGACGCATCGGTCTCAACTTCAAATGGCTTCGACACATCCACCAATCCGAGGACAGGACCCCTCGTCATGGTGGTCTTCAGCTCTTCAAAAGCCCTCTGACATTCATCTGACCAATGCCAGGTTACATCTTTCTTCAACAATTCTGTTAGTGGAGCAGCTCGTCGGGAAAATCCTTCGATGAACCGACGATAATAATTTGCCAAGCCCAAGAATGAACGAAGCTCGGTCACAGAAGTAGGAACTCTCCATTCTTGGATGGCCTTCACTTTGTCACTGTCCATACTGATTCGGCCATATTCAATCACATGGCCCAAGAAGTTTATGCGTTGCTGTGCGAAAGCACATTTTTCTCTTTTTACATATAGTTGATTCTGCCTGAGCTTGTCAAAGACGAGACGTAAGTGCACTCGGTGTTCTTCCAGCGTGGGGCTATATACGACTATGTCGTCCAGATAAACCACTACAAACTGATCGAGGTACTCGTGGAAGACCTGATTCATCAGCGTACAGAAAGTGGCTGGTGCGTTTGTCAAGCCAAAGGGCATCACCAGGAATTCAAAAGCCCCGTACCTCGTAACACATGTGGTCTTAGGCTCGTCACCTTCAGCAATGCGAACCTGATAGTATCCCGACCGGAGGTCTAACTTGGTGAAGTATCTAGCTCCGTGTAACTGGTCAAATAAGTCAGATATTAGTGGCACTGGATACTTGTTTCTCACTGTGACTTTGTTCAGGGCTCGGTAGTCGATACACAAACGCAGGGTCCCATCCTTCTTTTTCTGAAACAACACAGGAGCCCCATAGGGCGCTTTTGCAGGACGAATAAACCCTGCACTTAGGAGATCATCTAATTGTTTTCTCAACTCGGCCAATTCCGGTGGTGCCATTCGATATGCATTTTTCGCTGGAGGTTTAGTTCCTGGGAGGAGCTCAATCTCGTGATCAATTCCCCGCCGAGGGGGCAAGGCCTTTGGCAAGCTATCTGGCATTATATCAACATATTCTTGTAAGACATCGCAAACTTCTGGCGGTATTTCCTCCGCCATCGAGGTTTCTTCGACCATTGGGATGGCCATGAAGGTGGGTTCATCTCGACGAAGGCCTTTCTTTAACTGTAGGGCCGAAATCATTCTCATGCCGCTGGGTTGCTTGATACTTGCTGGGACTACGGTGGGATTATTGTCAGTGACGATCATACACTTGGCGAGTGGTAAAGGGATCACCTTATGCTCCAAAAGAAATTCCATTCCCAGTACCACATCGAAGTCATCCATGCGAACCACTACAAGGTCCACATTACCTGTCCACTCGCCCAATTTCAATGGAACTTTTCTGGAAGTGCCCACAATAGGTAACGCTTCGGAATTAACCGCTTTCATCTTGCCAGCATCTTTTTCAATCTTTAATTCCAACCTACGGGCTTCTTGTTCGGAAATGAAATTGTGGGTGGCGCCAGAATCAATCATGGTACCCTTAGCAAGCCCACCATTGATGATGGCATCCACAAACATCAGTCCCTTCTCGAGCGTGTCTTTCGACCCGGAGGCTTTTCTCTGTATGGCAGATAAGAACTTTAGGGCTCCCATCCTGGGTGTGTTCTCCTCTTCCTCTGATTTGTTGCCCTCAACTTCGGACTCAGGCAAGTTACCGGATTGTACTGCGGCTTGAAGTGCAGTGAGGGCAGCTCGGTTGGGGCAGTCATACAGCCTATGGGGACCCTTACATAGGAGGCAAGAAAGGGGCCATTGCTGGTTCTGCCTCGGTGGGTAAGGCCCTCGAGGAGGACCTGAGGAAGAGGTCTGAGGCTTCTTATCGGTCTCTCCAGGTTTCTGATTCATGGGCCTGAAAGGCCGATTTCCATTGTGCGGCGGTGGTACGTACTTCTTTTGAGGGACTGGATCACCACCTAAGTCAAAGAGTCTCTCGGCGGCAGCCAGGGCAGAGGCAAGGTCTTGGACTCTCTGTTCGTATAGCTTAGTCTTTGCCCATGGTTTTAACCCTTCAACAAAACAAAACACTTTGTCCTTCTCGGACATGTCACGGATATCAAGCATTACGGCAGAAAATTGCTTGACATATTCTCTTATCCCTCCAGTGTGCTTCAACTCACGAAGCTTGCGTCTCGCTATGAATTCGACATTTTCGGGGAAGAACTGAGCCCTCAACTCTTTCTTGAGGTCTTCCCAAGAGTTAACTGTGGCCAGGCCACTCTGAATGTCGTTCACTTTAGTGCGCCACCATAGTTTTGCATCGTTAGAGAGATGCATTGTGGCTAACGTGATTTTCATCTCTTCTGAAGTAGTTCCAGTGGCCTTGAAATACTGTTCGACGTCGAAGATGAAATTCTCAAGCTCTTTTGCGTCACGGTTCCCACTGAAGGCCTTGGGTTCCGGGACCTTAATCTTGTTGTGCACCCCGTGCCCTTGGTTCGGGGTCTGATTCTCAACTGCTCGCATGGTTAGATTCAAGCGAGTATTCATCTCAGCCATCTCACCTCTCAAGGTTTCGATGGTTGCTCGAAAGTCTTCTGTCATTTCGTTAAACAACCGCAGCATGGTTGTTTGGGAGGTATTCAACTCGTCGACACGCTCGCTCATCTTGTCGACGGAACTCGTGGAACTCTCTCCACGTTCAGTGCTACCAGGCTTTGTAGCTTTGCTTTCCAGGGTCTCTACCCTTATTGCCAACTCTTGTACAGGTAGCCCATCAATTCGGGCATTCACTGCATCTATCTCGCCCAACTTTTCAGAGATCTCATCAAGTCGACTTTCGACGTATCGTACCGAGTCAGGTACTTCCCTCAAATACAGCAACTGTTCCTCTATCTCAACGAGTCGCTCAACGTGGGTCTTGCCCATTTGTTTGGTCGCCGACATGCTTATAAATTCTCGAAAGCCAAGGAGCCAACTAGGCTCTGATACCACTTGTCACAATCGCAAACTTTCAAACTCGGGACGAGCGATTGTGCGGCACTTGTCCTAACCCGGCGGGCAAGTCAGCCGTACAAAAATCGCAAATCGCGGACAACTTCGGCGTAGGGTCTAGCCTCCACTCACGTTTTAGGAGAAAATTGGTTTTATAAAACGTGAGAGAGAAAAAGCATTGAAAACATCTTTAAAAGAGAGCATTGAATACAAGGATGCAAGAAAGCTTGATTGCAAGAAAGTATACAATGCTTGGTAGGGGGGTGGTTTGATGACTACTTGGTCCCCCCTATAGTACATTTTGAAGCATATTTGATCTGGCAGGTGTAAACATGAAAATCGCGAGGAGTCATACGCCTCCAAAACTAGTTACAATGAAAAGGAAATAACAAAACTAATTACATGGCATTAAAACATGATGGGTGAGGATGGTTTGGACATGCGGCCATAGGCACAGCTCGCCCTGGACAAGCATGCTCAAGACACTCATCATGGTGCTGGAAAGTGCTGTGGTGTTGGCCATTCTGCTGCTCTACCACTGCCACAAGTTGCAAAGGAGATAGGAGATTGAGGAGATGGAATGACCAGTGGAGAGGAGTTAGTTATTAAAGATTGGTTTCTAGACTTGTTTTTTAGTTTAATAATTGTGGGACAAGGATCAAATCATCGACCTTTGGAATGACTGTTCAAAATGACGTGGCTTTTGGACATTGTGTGGCTTAATAATGGGTCCTGAAATGAGAGGCTACAGCTAATGTTATCTTTTTAGCATCAGCCACTGCCTCTCGTTTATCCCCTTTCTCATTTCATAGTGAGAGGCCGTGGCTGCCACACGATCCTCTCTCACTGGATTTCCTACCTTCCAACAGAAATTATGGCCTCTATGTAATCTTCTAGATCATTCTAGGCTTCTCTCTTCTCCATTTCCTTTCTTATTGTCAAGAAAGAAAAAGAAAAGGTCTCACAAAATTTTCAGTATTTTGGTTTTCTATATTCTACTTTTCCTCACCATATGTTTGTGCTCTAAACGTTTAATAATTTATTGAACACCAGTCATCAGATATTTCAAACAGGATTGCAACGATTGTATGATAAAACCATAGACAATGGTCATTTCTCTCTGATGTATGAAGACAAAAATATCATAAAAATAACATGGGTCTAACAATTTTGTCAACTTTTCTACATTATGAAAAACAATCTCTCAAATTCTAAATCAAGATATTCAATTACAGCTGGGGGAAGACGCATCATCAATTACCAAAAAGAATATATCTCAGGGCTAAGAGCATGTCCCCATCTCAAAATCTTAATTTCTACAGGTATTACTGCGTTGCTAGGCCTCCCATGTGTCAAGAGCTTCTCGAAGTTATTGCCTCCACTATCAAAATGCTTCAAGGTAGCGTAGGTCTTTCGCTTCTAAAAAACCCCTAATCACATTTGATGTTTCTGTAGATCCTCCGTACAAACAAATTGGAACCCAGGTAACCAACAGCTCCTGTGAAAGTCGAAATGAATCAACAGAAATTTAAAAAAAAAAAATGAACAGACAGAGACAGACGAAACCGACGTCAAAAAGAATAGCAACAAATTAGGCTCTTAGATGAGCCTTCTTCATGTTCAAGTCTTGAAGATGCCACTTTTCAGGTAAGCACAAGAAAACGCTTTGTACAAACATGGAAGATGTCGGTAAAATTGTAAAACTCACCGCAAAGAATTCCCAACCCAAGGCAGAACATCAAAGTGTATCCAAAATAGAAGCTGGTTTGGAAAAAGCCGGACATCTTGGTCTTCACATAATAGTAGTATATCGAGTAGAAGTACACGTAGACAGCAGTTGAAGCAGCAGAGAAAAAAGAAGTCCATTGCCAGTGGTAGTTCTCGGCATTAAGCAAGAAATATGTTCCCACAATGGTCACGCAGACCGTAACAATAATGAGGATTAGGAAAACCAACAGCATGAATCCATATACATAATACACCTGAGGAAAAGAGGACAAAGATGTTGATTTTAAAACTTGAATCGGGCAAGGAATAGTTGGCATCACAGGCTCTCCTCCAACAAAGTGCTCTAATAAATAGAATTGTAAAATTACCTTGTAGTTCCAGAAGGATGTAAACACAAAATACATCTCTATGAAAATACTACCAAAAGGCAGCAATCCTCCCATCATGGAGACTACAGATGGTGTGAGGTACCATTTTTTCTCAGGAATAGGACGAGGAATAGTTTTCACACGACATGGATTGTTCGGGGCGCCACTCCAGTTTCGTCCAATAACCGTACCAAGAAGTGCCAAAGGAAAAGAAATGAAAGCCCAAATGACGAAGACCACAACCATCGTACCAAAGGGAATGGCTGCTAGAGACCCATAGAATATAGCAATAGTGTTCAAGATGAACCCTATTCCAAAGCACAAAAATGGGAATAGAGATGCTGTGAAGATCATTGATTTTATCCAGTTTTTACCTGTCATGATAACAATAAAGTTATGAAGGGTCAAAGAAATAAGCATGCAAGTTCCAAAGCTGCAGTAAGAGATATTAAAGGGGGAAAAAAGTTGTGGTATTACAACATCAAAAAAATATCCCTAAAGTGAACAAATAAGAAAAGGGAGTCCATTAAACTAATAAAAAATACTCACCCCCGTTGCGTGAGTACATCCCAGCACTAACATAACCAGAAATGGATGACGTAAGAGCATAGCATACAATGAAAGTGGTGACAATTGCTCCTCTCCTGTATAAATAGAAAGGAACAAAAAGGTAATATGAAATCTTTGTCTTTAGTAGTTAAACAATGAGCTCATAACCGGCCTGTGTTTATGTGGCATGAACCAACTGCCAAGAGTTGGAAGTCCTTCTTAGTGACACAATTTTCAAAACGATATGAAAATTTTACTTGAATTGGTCTGCTTATACGGCATCTTAATTTAAGATGACATAGACAACATTTCCATACGAAGATTTCCCTACTTACCCAACATACAACATTCCAACAATTGCCAATAGGATGACAAGGAGAACAAGCAATGCAAGCTGAGCACCTGTACCAACAACAGCTGAAAGAATGACTAAATTACGAGGAGGCCGAAAAACATCCCCATGCACAAGTTTCCAGCCAGACTCTTCACTAACATCTCGCTCCTGAAAAAGTAGAAAAAGGGAGAGAGAAATGTCACAACATAGAGAAAAATGAAGGTTGAAGCCTTTTCAACATAAAAATTAAAAATTAAAATAAAATAGAATATTAAATAGCATAACATATGATAGGGAAGAGAGTATGACCAGAGTTTCCAGATCATCGTCTTCACGCGCATATTTAGCATAGTCATTTCTAAGAGTCCGCATCAATATCATAGAGACCAAACCAGTGAGGAAAATAACCATCATGAATGAATTGAAAATGGAGAACCAATGAATCTGCCAGGTTGCCAAATACCAGACAATTATCTCAATATTGGATTATAATAGAACACAGGCATGGAATAAAGATACTACAAGAAGTTAAATGAATTTACTTATTTAGATGGAAGGAAGCATCTTTAGTCATAGAGCAAAGATATGAAAACACCACAAGAAGGGGCAGGAGGAAGCATCTATTACCTGATGCTCAAAGAATGGGTAGTCCAAATAAATATCAAATCGTCGAGCAAAAGTGACGTTAGTAGAGATCCACTTCACAGCATATGTCAAGTCCAATGTCTTTCCAACTTCCAATGGCCTTAGGTTTTCTTGAGTGAGATTCACGTGGATGATCTGTAAGAATCACAACTTGGTGGTTAAATCATATCTATACTGAATGCCCCAAAAAATAAATAAATAAAAATAATAGTAAAGAAGAAGAAGAAGAAAACCATGCAAATCATGAGGTGAGAAACAAAACCTGATCTTTATTATATTTGATGATGATATTCTTATGCGTGTAAAGGACATGCTTAACATTATTGCTATTCTTGTCAGGATGCAACTCACCAACAAAGCCTAAAATGAAAAGGGGGCGACAAGAATCACTTAGGACCACCAAATTTTTCACTATTCAAGATATCAAGCTAAAATATAATAAGATAAAGCACTTACCCCACAGAGGCAAGTCATCTGGAGTTTTATTCCCCATCCCGCATCATGAAATAAAACATCAGAAGAAGAAAGTATGGATGAGTAGGTCCTTCATTAATTATACAGATGACCAATAGACAAAAATAAAGCAAAAAATCGATAAAATCGAAAAATTAAGACCTTGTTTGATAACCATTTGATTATTGGTTTTTGGTTTTTAAAAATTATGTTTATTCTTACAATTTCCTTACCATGGTTTTTATCTGTGAATTCTTAGCTAAATTTCAAAAACAAAAACAACTAAACTTCAAAAAAAAAAGTTTTGAAAACTATTTTTTTTCTTAGTTTTTTGAAAACATGGGAGGAGAGTAGGTTTAGTTTTAAAAAACCATAAAATAGTTTTGATTTTTGGTTTTTTAAAATTAAGCCTATAAACACTACTTTCGCCTATAAGTTTCTTTGCTAGGTTATCTACCTTCTTCCTATGCATGTTTCCAAAAACAAACTCAAGTTTTGGAAACCAAAAAAAAAAAATAGTTTTTAAAAACTTGTTTTTGTTTTTTGAATTTGGCTAAGAATTCAAATGTGTCCTTAACAAAGATGAAAATCGTGGTAAGGAAATTGGGAGAAAACAAGTATAATTTTCAAAAACTTAAAACTAAATGGTTATCAAACAGGGCCTAAATGTAAAATTTCTGCTTTACACTTTGATCAAGAATTGTTATGCATGGCAGTAAGAGACAGAAAGTCAACAAACAGGAACATATATCGAATATAATTACAGATTTGATGCTGATAATGCAATTAACTCCCCTTGAGATTTAGAGGTCATAAGAGAAGAAAAAAGACAAACATATAAATTATGCAAATTCTTTTTTCTGATGAAGATTGAAGAGAAACATGAATATTAACCAAGTGAAAAATATGTATATAAAAACAGCTTGAGTGCCTCATGCATGGTCAGATTACTGCGGTCTTAAAATGTTAGCCTTAGTACGTAATCACGTCAAAGTTTGTATATTAACTTTATGAATTTATATTAAAACTTTATCTACAGCCATGATTTTAGAAAATCACATCAAAGCTTTAATACTATATAGACATTTAAATCTTTTGTTCTATCAACAATAAGTTTGCCCAATTCCAATTTTTGTTCCTAATTTCAAGTATTTTTTCATTTTTGGCACACTATATTTGAGCCCCCAATTCTATGTTCTTATACAAGAACACTGTGTGGAACATACCCATGAAGAACTCAAACCAGTAACCATTCTCAATTGCATCCTTAAACTGCTTGACCTTTGGTTCATCAAGCTCCAATTGACAAATAGTAGTCCTCTCCACATTTTCTGCAAAAAAGAAAGTTTCAGTAATGACAACAGTTTCACTGTGATCACTGCAAGACCTCAATGCAACCTTCAAATATGAAAAGATGTTTACATACTTTGGAACTTAATCTCAATTTGACTGTCAATAAGTTCGTTTCCTCCAAGGACCTCACCAAGACCACCCCATTTGTGAGCAGACTGGCCAGATGGATGACAAAACGGAAGGCTGTAATAATTGTATGTTTCTTGTGGATTGTTGTACGGACCAACTTTATTCACCCATAGAGTAACAGACTCGTCTGGTTGATACTACAAAGAAAAATAGAAGAAGGTGGAGCCATGGAGGGATAAGCTTGAATACAAAATAATATATAATTGAAAAGCGGAAGAAAAAAAATATATATAACATATAAATGCACAATGACAGTGTGACGACAACCAGAGTATACAAAGATAAAAATACAAAGGTTGGAAATTTGACCTAAATAAGTTATGACCAGCGAAAGGTTATTTCAGATTTAGCATGCACGTTTCTGTTTGATTCAGAACTACAATTACCTTGGGCTACGACTGCAAAGTAAAATGACCGTAGAATTAACACAAAATGGTAGATATCACAAAAGATATCCAAGCTGATAGAGAAATGAATCATTTCTGGAGGCAGACCATACAAATTCTCGTGAACGATACTGGGTTGACACTCCCTAAGACTGAATGAGTCGGATTGGTAGCTTTCAGTCCAGATTCAATTTCAATAGCTCGTATTTGATCGGCAATCAGCTAGAGAAGTTTGGTTTATATCGTGACATTCCTTGTAGTCTGATCATATAAGATTTCAAAGCTTGCACTAAGGCTCGACTTAATGATCCCATGGAATTAGGACAATTGAGAATCAGACAGCATCCCGGGTGATAACGAGCAGAAAATATAGCAATACGCCCCAGATCTCCCATAGTCCCCATTTCATTTCACTTCAGAGGTCTACTTCGGACACAAAAGACTGTCGAAATGAAAAGGAAAGTATACGTACAACCCCAGACGAGATTGAGATCTAATAACTCTCAGCGTCATCCACACTCCACTGAAACGAACACCCAACGAAATTCTTGAAGCTCTTGAGCTTATGAAAATAAATCATTCTTGAAGTTCTTGAGCTTAAGAAAATAAATCATCAAACATGGTATTCAAAATCCCCCTCCCCCATCCCATCCCCAAGCATCCAAAACCTAAAATGGCAATTTCTATATCCACGGAGCCGGAACCCCAGAGCTAAAAGAACGTGGAATTCCACAGATCTGAGTCAATTCAAAAGAACATGGCAAGATCTAACGATTGAAAGGCAAAAAAATCGTCACAAACCCAAAACGATGCCGCAGAGACTTTTTAACGTCGCCATTTTGACTTTCTTGCGAGTTGGAAGGGGAAGAAATGGAGAGATCAAAAAGAAGAAAAGCCGTACCTTATGATCATACTCGGAGGCGAAGACTGGCGAAAGTGAGCATATGAGGAGGGAAACGAAGAAGGTGAGGACGGAGGTAGATCGGAAGGTGGAGGACATGGCGATCACCGGCGAAGCTCGAACTGAATTGGGCGGTCGAGATGGCCTCCTTTTTCCACTGCCTGGATTTCGATTTTTCAAGACGATGCGTTTAAAAACTCCGATTCTCTGCGTTTTGGTCGACCATGGAGTACACAGTGGGCCATCTCGGCCCAATTAGGCCGACATTTACATTTAAATTGGGCCTGGATTTTCGGAATCGGCTCATGAAAAATACTTAAATTGTTCCTTTTTCTTCTTTTTTCAATAGCATATAAATATAAATATATTACCTCACCAGAAGAAAAAAAAAAAAAAAAAAAGCCATGTATATATTAGATTAAAAAAATATTTATATGTAGTAGGTAGATGATCTAGGAACTATAATTAATGAAAAAATTAATTTTTTTTAATTCGACATTTAAGATAAGAAAATTTGAATCTTTGACTTATTTATCAATGGTGCATGTCAGTTACCAATGAACTGTGCTTAAAAAAAACAGTGACATTAATAGAGTGGGATGGGACCGGAGATGCACTTTTCATTGTTGTCCTTGTGATAGTTTTTTTTTTTTTTTTACAACATGTAAGGGATTCGAACCACATACATTTTGATCATTAGTACAAGTTTTATATTGGTTGAGTTATACTCATGTTGACAAATTATTACATATGATATAACCTTAACATGTTGCGAGTTAATTCACATATGTATGACCATGTATTTTGACGTATATTAACGAATGAGAATCATGCGATGATAATGTACACTTGACATATGTACTATACATTTTTTCAAATTTTCGTGCATACACGCATGGATAAAAATCAATCTCGATGTTGATATCGAGGTTTTAATTTTACGGAAATATGAATATATGTATCGATAAAATATTGACATCGATGAATGTTTCTATAAATACAGATTTTTAAAATTATTTAAATTAATGATTATGTTGCTTTTAATTTCAAACCAAGTTATAGATATTGTTAATATTTATATTTATTTAGAGGTTAATAGATGTTTTTAAAATTTTTGTTTTATGGGTATTTGTAAAAATATTGGAGATATCGATTAATCTTCGATATCCATGTCAAACTCTTAAATTTACGGACATATTGACATATGATATTTTTATCGTCGAAGTGAGCATGCGTAATTGGCATATATCCCTGACCAAGAAATCAGATGTTCGAATCCTCCACCCCTAGTTGTTGTTGAACTAAAAAAAGACAAATATTTTCATCATTGTTTCCACATTATTTGTTAGTTATAAATGGAGTGTCATTGTCTCTTTGGTGCAACAAACAAATAGTATGACTCAATAACAATAAATAATCATTAACACACAATTACTTTATTTAATTATAATTATGGATCACGTACAAGTTTGGGCTAATGAATGTCCAATATTCAAAAAGTCAAAAACTAACTAAAAAAATAACACTTAAAAAAAGTCGTGAAGTGACTACTTGTAGAAGTAACACTTCCAAGCCACGACAATGTTTACCAAAAATATAATTGCCCAAAAAGTATAATTTTTTTTTAGAACGGCCAAAAAGTTTTTTTTTTTTTTTTTGACAATATATGAGTTGTGGGGTTCGAACCACAGACAACTTTGTGCCAGTTGAGTCATGCTCTTGTTGGCGGTCAAAAAATATAATTGACAATGAATAGAGTAATTTATGTATCTTATAAATGGTGAGTTATCTACTTATCTTCTCAACATGGGATCTTTAACACTAGCAAATGTATGGTTCTCTTTTCCACAATTATAACTCAACGATTAAGATATCTCATGTGAGGTTAGAGATTAAAATTTCCACTCGTAGATGATAATACAATCTTCATCAATGTAGTATAAAAAGAGTGATTTGGGTTTTTTAAAAAAAAAAAACAATTTAAAAATGAATGTAAGACAAAATATAGTTGGAAAAAAAAGGCGAACGTGTAGTGTTCTACCTCTTTTCAAATTAATTTTGAGCTACAAACTTATTAGTGTGAGAGTTAAGCAACAAGTGAGGTGAGATAATTTGAACTTCTGACTTATTGGTCTGGAACATGTCAATTACCATTGCACTATGCTGACTTTGCTACCACAACTTTAAAAAAGTGATATTATTGATCTCTATATGCAAAATTCATAACACGAATTCTACAAAAAAAAAAAAAAAAATCATTCAATACAGGTTTACGACTATATTGCAGTAAGTTGAGTGAGGGTAGCCGAAGTGAGGATAGATCAACAATAATTAGCATGTACTATCGACCAAGAGATTAGAGGTTTGAATCTCATGCTCAATGTTACTGAACTAAAAAAAAAAAACAAATACAAGTCTACAACTATATTACAGTAAGTTGACTGAGGGTATTGTGTTGTGTAGAACCTGTGTTAACGAAAAGGGTCGAGGAAAGAAAGAAGAAGAACCGAAGTTGTCACGTTAATGTACAAGCAACAAAGTTGGATGGTTAGCATTTAAAAAAAATGGAGGGTTAGTAACCAAATCTATTAAACTATGGGGAAAAAATGGTGGTTCTAAAAGCATTGGGATATGAGCCTTAGGGTGTGTTTGGTTTAACTTTTCAAGTGTTTAATTTTGAAAGAAAAAAAAACATTTTGAAAATTTTTATAGTGTTTGGCAACCACAAAAAATGACTTATTAGAAAATGAGATTGATAAATAATGGTGTGTTTGGTTTAACTTTTCAAGTGTTTAATTTTGAAAAAAAAAACATTTTGAAAAATTTTATAGTGTTTGGCAACCACAAAAAATGACTTATTAGAAAATGAGATTGATAAATAAGGGTGTGTTTGGTTTAACTTTTCAAGTGTTTGATTTTGAAAAAAAGTTATTTTGAACAAAATTCTAGTGTTTGGCAACCACTAAAAATGACTTATTAGAAAATGAGATTGAGAAATAAATCATTTTGAAAGAAACATTTGAAACCAACTTTTCTAAAAATGATTTTTAAATATTCAATAACTTGTATAAAAACACTTATAAAGAAATGTAACCAAACATACGAGTGTTTAAATTATAAACGATTTTTATACAAAATGTTTTTTAAAAAATGCATTATTAAAAACATTTAAATTAAAATGTATTCCAAACGGACCCTTACAATGTTCTCATGTATAATAGAAATATAAGGGTGATTGTTGTAAAGTATATATATATATATATACATATATATACACATAGATATAATGGTGATTTAGTGTGTAATATAGATTATTTTTCAAAAAAAAAAGTGTGTAATATAAATTATAAATTATGTTTTTTAATTTACTGAATTCTAATTGACTCGACGGTATGTACTTGACATATTTATTTTAAAAAATTATTTTTAGATGATGTGGTCCAAAGTAGTGGAAATAATGAAACCAACATTTTTCTTTCTTTGAGGAGTAAAAGACAACAAGAAACAAATACAAAACCAAGAAGAAGCTAAAAGGTTATTTGGAGCATCTATCGACGATGTTATGAACTCATGGAGGACATTCTTCTAACCGGACTTCAGAATGTCTAGTAGTGCGAGCACAAGTAACTAACATGTGAGCACTTTTGTTGCCTTATCCAGAGATGAGAGAGAAACCTCTAGTGTGCTTAGTTATGGAGAGATGTTTTGAAATTGCTTATCAGGGGAGTAATCTCATTAAAGCGATGATCTCGATCATTAAGTAAATTCCATACAATTTTAGAGTATGTCTCTGCCCAAACTGGTGAGATGCCCGATTCTAATGCTAGTTGAGCTATGTCGACTAGTGTATGAGTCTCTACCCATTCCACTGAGCAACATATTCTCCTAAAATTTTCTGCACCCACCATAATCTCTCCTTTAAAATTTCGTATGATCATGCTTTCACCTATCTCCTATTGGCCACGGTCACGTCCACATTCAGTTAGAAATGATTGTGGGGCGACGGTATCCATGCAGTAGGTTGAGCATCGTTTTCACCTCTTATGCTCCCTTGGGCTTCGTGTCGGATTGACTGTGCTTCTTTATATTCAAATGTAATAGTAGATGCTCGTACAATGGGATCCTCATCCATATGGACATGCTTTTTGGTCCCTTCCAAAGGGCCTATAAGGTTGGCAAGAGCATTTCCCATGCCCTACAAAAGAGATCAAGAGTATTAGTAAAGTGGTCATTAAGGAATGAATGCACTGGCTTATTTACCTTATTACAACCCCATAAAATATGTAGTGCAGTTTTATTTATTTTTTCCCCCACACACAACGGACATCGCGGGTCGTGCTGGACATGACGACTGACGAGATTTATCCTGGTGGGTAAAATTTCAAGACTTGCTCGCCACCCAAATATCTTATTTTTGGTCGGAATATGTAAGTTCTATGAGGCCTTCCACCATTTAGATCTATCAGAGTCAAAAGACGAAGCCTCATCTTGATGATCATCCATAACAAGTTTGTATATGCTTCGAACAATGTACCTTCCTCTTTTGTCACAATACCAAAATAAGTTGTCAAGGTAACTACCTCTTGTAATCTGAACATCTTGGATTTTTTTCACATCACCCTGCACAGAAAGATTAATTAGTAACGGAAAATTCCAAGTTTGCCTATAAGTGATGAGACTTTTAACTCTTACATATGTTGTTGGTCGTTGTAGTGAGAGTAATCTGAAGGTTTTCAGCTTAAGAATCCATTGATCTTCATAGATAATCGATTCCCCACTTTCAATTCTCCAGCGCCCCCCCTTCATTGTAATTCTTGGTCCCATAAAATCCCACTCCATACGTAAGATGGACGACCTCCTATCTTCGCCCTTAGGAATTCGTCCTTGGGGTAGTATATCGCCAGTAAGATTTGGCCCAGTAGGGATTGTGGGACGTGTACAAGTCTCCATGCGTGTTTTGCCATAATAGCTTGATTGAAAAGTTCAAGAGCAGGATTGTAGAGGCTAAGAGGAAACCAACAATTTTTATGTTTAAGTGTGTCCATCTTTTAAATTTGAAAATTTAAAATGCATAATTACATTTAAAAAGGTAAAAACTTTCATAAACATAACACTTTACGTCATTAAATAATTCCATTTTTTGTTAGATTAAAATGTGCACATTATAACATATTATAAATTATATAATATTGTAAAAAATAAGAATGGCGCAATTTTTTTTGTTTTGAATGAAACAATGGTGCAAAATTTTATTACATAAAACATGTTATATTAATAATACGTGAAATTCAACCTAATGTTTAGCTAGTAATTATAACTATTTTTATAGTTTATAAATATAACATCAAATACATCATGCTTGGATATGATTTTGAAATGGTTAAAATCACGTTTGTCATATTTAAAATCACTCTAAAACATGTCTTTAATAATTTAAAATCAAATTTAATAATATGAAATCACGTTTCAATGTGTAAAATCAAACGCGAAATTGATTTTGAATAATTAAATGTATGTTTCGAGGTGATTTTCAACGTCACAAAAAATGATTTTAGTCATTTTAAAATTACTATAAAACATGCACTAAATTTGATATCAAACACATATTTGAAAATACTGAAAACATGTTAATTTTCATCCTCCTCAAATAGAAAAGAAAATGATCGCCATCGAATACATTTTTTCAAATCTTTGTCTTTGGAACACCAACCAAATGCATCTTTGATTCCCGAATAACTCATAATATATTTTTTCCTAAGAAAACACAATATTTATAATTGTATTTAAATAATTTAGAAATAAACCTAGCCACCCAAATTTGAAAAAACAAAATTAGATTAAATTCTCATGTAATTTGTAGAAGGAGCACTTGGCCAAATACCCGTTCCATTCCAAATTCAATAGCCGTAGAGAAAATTTATCTCACTCAAATGAAAATTGAAATGGAATATTATCCCCCCACCGCAACCCGCCATTTTTCTCCCTCTGGATTTTTCACATCTCGTCAGCAACAGAGTCACATTCAACGTTCCGATCGTCGACGAACGCCCAATTTGATTTCGTCTTTGTTTCAGATTCTCGAGATCGCCATATCTGCACTGTTTTCCCGGTTATCTTCATCCCGGTGTCTGCTATTTGTTCGAAGAATCTGCTTTAGGGTTTCACCCATCTGCCCATTCTGTTACTCCAGCCTCTCGCGGACTATTCTGGACGTTATCGGTTACTGAATCATTGTTTTGTTTTCGTATTTGAATGCCGACGTTCGTGTCATTGATTTGAAGGCGAAGCTCTGCGTTACCGGGTTTGGACGTTCTCTCTGCTGTCAATGGGGTTTGACGACGCAGTTAGATGGTGGTTTTGTTCGTTGGTTTATGACTTCACTTATAGTTTAATGACCTGGAGTTGTAAAAGCTGCGAGTAGATGCTGTTTCGTGTTTGTACTGGTTATTCGAACTCAAGTAAGTTAATCGTTTGTGGGATTGCGCAATAATTGTATTTCTTGTAATGCTTAGCTCCACGCGTGACTATTAAGATGTTTAATCAGCATGTACACTATCCTTCCTTATTACTTCCAGTTGCGTATGGAAAATTTAAAATCGAAGTGTTGTTGTGTTTTAGGGCATTGATTGTTAGGCATCCGTGTCAATTCAAGTGTTGAGGAAGAAAACATGCGAGAAGAGTTGCGGCTTTCGCTCTTACTTATTACTTCTCCTTTACGTATTATCTTTAGTGGTTAACCGCATTTGGTTTATATGCAGTCAGGGAAATTCAGGTGATGATCTCAAATTTGGTGGTAAATGTCCTAAAATGAACTGGTTGGAACACTCGAAAGCACATAAAGATTTCACATGCCAAAAGAAGTTTCTGTGCTCAAATTTTCTCTTCTCTCTACCAGAACAAAAGCCTTCTACTAAAGGAGCAACAAATACTGGGTATTTATCCCATTAATTGGCTTAACTTTCATAAATCCTCATCGGAGTGCTTATACCCTTTGCCTTATTTTCAGAAAATAATGATAACTTACTGTCCTCTTTTCCCCCTTTTGTACCAAGTTTCACTGTTAATTTGATTTTAGCTGTTATTTGAAATTGCATATTTTTCCTCTTTAAATATATGACAAGGCATTGGCTGCTAGCTAGATGTGAACTTGAATTTTCTCATTTCTTACTTAACTTTAATTATTTTCTCAACCAATCTCTGATCTGTTAATTTCTAAGGCAAATTTTTTATGGGTTAATGCGGTTAAAGTTCAGTTATCAGATTTTTGGATGGTTTGTATTTGTAATCAATGGATTTTCCTAATCAAATCTCTTTCATGGTTCATTTAGTTTGGATAAGCTCATCTAAAGGTCTATTCTTGGTTGCTCTCTCAATACTTTTTGTTGTCTTTTCATCATTGGATTTTCGTTTGATTTGGAATTTTTTATTCATCATTTGTAATTTGTTTTATTTTGACCTTATGGTTTTTATTGTTTCTCTCTCATTTTCACTCCCTTGTGGAGTTTTTATCCTTAGAGCTTTAGTCTCTTTCCATTTAATCGATAAAAAGTTTCATATCTTGTTAAAAAAAAAGTGACAATCTAGTGCAAACTCATGGACTAAAAATGTAAGTTACTCAAAAAATTGCTACAAAAAAGAAGTTATTGAACCATCATGGGTTGGCCCTAATGGTCAATAAGGGCCATAGAAAAAATAAAGGGCTTAGAGGGAATGGGTTCAATCCATGGTGGCCACCTACCTAGGATATTTAATATCCTACGAGTTTCCTTGGCAACCAAATGTAGTAGGGTCAGGCGGTTGTCCTGTGAGATTAGTCGAGGTGCGCGTAAGCTGGCCCGAACACTCACAGATATCAAAAAAAAAAAAAAAAAAGAAGTTATTGCCAAAGTGGTTAAACTTGATGACTCGAGAGGAAAAAACATTTGATGGTACCAAGTAGCGATGATAGACGAGGTTGATCTTATTTCTCTCTCATTAACCGTTATCCTTAGGAGACTTTGAACCTCGAGAGGGAAAAACATTTGACGGTACCAAATAGCGATGTTAGACGAGGTTGATCTTATTTCTCTCTCATTAACAGTCATCCTTAGGAGACTTTGAATTTGGTGGAGAATATATTAAGCTTGGAAGGCTCTTCCACCTGAAAACTATGTTTTCCTTGAGAGATCCTTTGCTAAAATAGCTTCCTTTCACTACCCTAAGAAGCCATCAAATGCTATTCAGAATCCATAAAATAAACCTTAGATGTTAACATTTTTTGGGATTTTCTTTTTGTTGTCCGTGGAAGATTTTCCCGTAGTATTTGGTTCAAAATACTCCCGACCTTCCAAGAACTGGTCAACCTTCTCTGTTCTAGTAACCTTCTCCATGTGATGAAGTTATGTTTTGACATGAAGATCCTGGCCATCCTAGACTCTTCTGAGTTCAAGGCGAATGGTGAATTGTGCAAAATTTTCTTTTGGAAATTGAAACAGTGGATGTTTTGAAACACTTGAGGGGTTTTGTCACTCCCTCTCTTGAAGGTTGGATCTAGGTTAGAAATGTCCCTCTAAACTGGTTGGATTTGTATTCTTTCACTACGATAGGTAATGCTTGGGGTGGTTTTCTAGGTTGTGTTGTCAAAGCTGTAAAATTGGATATCATCACAATCCTTATAAAGGTTAAAAAGAGCTTAGTTGGTTTCATGCCCTCTAATGCTAGTTGGTTCAATCCATGGTGGCCTTCTACCTAGGATATTTAATATCCTACGAGTTTCCTTGGCAACCAAATGTAGTAGGTCAGGCGGTTGCCCCGTGAGATTAGTCAAGGTGCGCGTAAGTTGGCCCGGACACTCACGGATATCAAAAAAAAAAAATGCTAGTTTTACCTCATCTTTTGGGCATAGTGCTATCATTCAAATGGTTCCTTTTGATAACTCAAATTTCTTAATTGGAAAATTGGTTGGAGTTCATACCTTCATGGTTCCATTTTTTGTGAAGCAACCGTTTTGAAAATTTTGAGACCAACAATCTTTGGTCCATTTGATAAAATTGGTTTCGAGCTTTTTCCTTTGGTCTTTATGGTTAGAAAGGAATAGACCATTTTTGGGAGGAAAAATAAACCCTTTTGAGATCTTATGGGAAAACTTGCTTTTGTGGATTCTTCTTTGTGCAAATACATTTCAGTAATTACATAGATATATCCCTTTGCACCAATTGCTGGTCTTTTTTCAACTTACTGTCACTGAACATGGTTCTTGTTTATATTTCATTTTAACAATAAAATTAGTTCTTATTACACAAAAAATAATTATAAATTTTAGGGAAAATTTGCGTTGAAGATTGAATAGAGAGCTTGTAATTTCAAAGTGATGGAAAATTGGATTTCTCCACTCTTGGTATTGGTTTGATTATCTCCATAATTTATCAGTATTTTTTTCTTGTGTTTAGTAATTTGGCCTGTCAGATGCAGAATGCTCAAAGAATACAGAGGTCGCAGATTGAAAAGGTAAAATCACTAGAAAGATTGTATCCAAGAATAATTTGGTTAATCTTATCTATTTCTCCATTTTATTTTTATTTTTATATGAAAAAAATGATTTACTTAATAATGTATACCTGATGTGGGAAGGTGAGCCAAAATAGTTATTTTATCAATTATGAAAGAATTTTTTACAAGCAGGTAGCCTCGTCTTTATATGTAAGGCGCAGATTGCATTAACCATTAGTCTTAACAATTAACAAACATTAAGAATATACATATTTCAAATGATGGAGAACTAACTTTCAATGATGAATGAAAGAATATAGAAAAGCCCAAGAAAAGAGGAGCAATCGGTGGGGAGTGTAATCACCTTCTGGTGTTTGGAGCCCTTAAAGCTCCTTATTTTTCATTTATCAATGAAATTGTTTCTCTTCTAAAAAAATCCAAAAGTGGGGAGTACAAAACCATACAAAAAAGGTCCCAAACTTTTGATTATAATGAATAAAGGAGAATCACCAAACTAATTGATGTACTCAAATGTCTAAGAAAATACCTCAAGATTTTATTCTATCTCAAAGAAACAAACCAGCAGAATATATAGGCTGGAAGTTACCTAGATCCAAAACAGAAACTACCTAACTGAAAAAGATTACAAAAACTGTTTTACCAAGGGTAAAATCTGGTAACAGATTAAAAGAAAATAAATAACCATAATCGGTTAAGATTATAACAAAAGATCCAAGATCCCTACACCACTAATAAAACATGCCAACTAGTCCCAACTTCTAACTATATCAAGATTAAAACAATTAACAAAATTATAGATAACTACAGATATGTCTTCTATATTCGTTCACATTTTCTCTGTTTCTTTAAATAACTTGTCCTCTAGTTAGTGCTTACTGTTCGTCAAGAGGATAGCAAAGCAGTCAGGTCAAGATGTTGAGATTAGACGGTAGTTCAGTCATGCAACTGTAGGTTCAACTCGTTTTAATATTATGCAAGGTTCAATCATTTTCTTCTTTAAAATATTAGTAAAGGAACAAAAGTACAAAAAAAGGTAATAAGGAATCAATGCTCAAACTAAGGGGATCACAAAAACTTCCTCCAATTGGCAATGGGAAAAAAAAAAAAAAACAAGCATAGTCACAAAATGACTTGGCTGAAGAATTCCACAAGGAAGCTTTATAATTAATCATTCCAGGCCTCCTTCTCATCTCTAGCCTTGTTAAGGAAAATTCCAAGGCTTCTTTCAAAAAAAACTCTCAAATAATAGCTTTGGTTGTGTTCTAAAAAAATTGCCTTTCATGTTAAGAAAAGCAGCCAATAGCAGTTGATGTAGAAATTAGTGGATGACATGGTAAGGGAGAAGAACCAGATACCATAACATGCCAGCTATGGAGCATGACTGAACAATTCATTTCGGGCAACGTGGGTGTACTTCATGTTTCTGACACACTGTCATTTGTTGAACACATGCTGAGGAATAATTTGTCTATTTTGAATTCTCGTTAAGCATATACAAAAAGGGGGGAGAAGTCTCGTTTGATATCTCCAGCCATGAGCCCCCTTTTTGTATATGTCATACATCCATGACATAGTGATATCTGTTTCCTCAAAAAAAAAAAAAAAAAAAAATCTGGTTATGCATGCTTGGGGTTTTCACTTGTTTAGTTTAAATAATTTTATGCAAAGTCAAGTTCTTATCATGTTATTGCAGCTATCTTTTGTTTTCTCGGTAGCACTTATCTTATACCATTAACCTTGCTAAAATAAAAACAAATGGCAATTCCATTTCCTTTTCATCCTTAGCTAATTGTATCCTCTTCCTTGTATGAGATTGGGAGTTGTAACTCATGAACTCATTTTCCAAATAATTGTATTTCTGGTGTTTCTTGGCAGGCCTGGCATGTTCTTTCAAATCTCCAGATTTCTTGTAGACACTATGCCAAGCTTGGAAAAACTAGACAAGTTAAAGATGTACTTGCAGACTGTCCTGATACTGGAAGAATTACATCAAATAGTTTGTCTGAGGCCAACGCTGGTTCTCAGTATATGAAAATACATAAAAATTTTAGTGAATTCAGTGTTGATACTACTAAACCTTCCAGTTTCATATCAAATCTTTCTGCATCATCAAGTAATACTAAAGCTATGGAAAGCCAAAATGGTGTAGATGGGAATAATATGGCCAGACCGTTGATGGTCAATCATTCTCATTCTCAGAGGTTGGATGGTTCAGTCAATTTTGCTACTAACCAGAGAAATATCTGTTCCTCATTTTTGGAGGATGAGGATGATGTTGACGACATAATAGAGGTAATCTTAGTCAATATTTGTTTATTTATATATAGCAAATTTAGACATACTTGTCTTTGTTTTCTGACATTAGTTATAGCTCTGTTCCTCTAGGAAAATTTACCACATTTATCTGTAATTGGAATTGGAAATGACCTTTTATTTCTGAAATCGGCTCAATTGTAATCTCTATTATATAGGAAATAACAAATCATTGGTATATGGATGAATTAATCTATATATATATATATAGTTGTGCCCAGTAGATCCCAATTTTTGTTCTAGTAAAACTAGCTGGCTACTGCACCACCATTGGACCTTCCTTGCATTTGAAATTTCATGAACCAAGTACTTTTGGTCACAGAATATTGACGTGGACCAAATTGTTGAACAATATCAATCACAATCAGCCTGCACTCCTCAACCTTCGGTTTCTAAACTTCCACCAATTACTCCAATAATTGAGAAAGATAATGTTGCCAGACAAGAAGAATCTAACTTTCCAGATGAATTATGCAAGAATTGCAGTCATGGTTTCAAGGTATAGAAAATTGTATGATATCTTTATCCATAACATTTCATCTGCTACTATATTTTATCCAGTGATTCTTGGTTACCCTACAGATAGTACTATGCCCAGAAGCTTCAGGCCATTTGCAGGAGTTGAAAGATAGGCTAATTTCTATATCAAATGATCTGCTTGATAATATTAATAATCTGAGCCCAGTGCAGATTGATAAGCTTCGGCAAGAAAGGTTTGCTATCCAGTTTCCAATACATTTTAGTAATATAATTATGTAAAAGTAAAATTTGTTTGTGTAATTTTATGTATATATAACCATGTACTAAAAGAAAATAATAGAATGAATTTTGGTTGCATCTAATTATGTACAAGTAGAATTAATTTATCTGCCTTCTACATAGTAGGTCGTTGGTTTGTTGCTTATCTGTATGCAAAATACATAAGAAATGGGGAAGCTAAATTATTATTTCCATTCATTTTCAGAGTACATCTAAATAAACAAATTCAGCTGCTCGAAAGACATCTTTCTCTCAATGTAGTGAATGAGGAAAGGCAAACGTCTCATCTTTTGGCTACAACAGTAACTCCGAAGGCTTTTCATTTTGAAACACCTCAAGGAGTTGAATTCAGGACTGATTCAAAACTAAATACTTCTCAAGTTCACCTACATGGTGAGCCTAGAAGAATTGAGCCATGGAATTCAATGGTTTCATCCTATTCAGTTGACAGGTTTGGAATGTCATCTGGTCCAGTGGAGAGAGAACCATACATTCCAAAGGTGATTGATGTCAACTATATTGAAGGTTCTAATGACAAAAAGTGGAGCGGTCTGAATTTTCCCTGGACAAAAAAGTTGGAGGTGATACTCTTAGGCTATTAAGCTTCTGACTTTTTTATGCCCATTGTCTTTAATCTGATATTTGTTTCATTATGCTTTAAGGCTAACAACAAAAAAGTGTTCGGTAATCACTCATTCCGTCCAAATCAAAGAGAGGTCATCAATGCTACAATGAGTGGGTATGACGTCTTTGTTTTAATGCCAACTGGAGGGGGTAAGAGCCTAACATACCAGGTAAAGGAACATATCTCAAAACCTCAAGCACTTACACAGGTTTCTGTTTTGACACTTGAGCAGTTCCACCATTTATATCTGTATTCACCTTCAATTTGATATGCACCTGCTATTAATATTTTCTTGTTGATTGGTAGGAATTTGGTGTTTTTGTTGCATG
This sequence comes from Luffa aegyptiaca, assembly GCA_017139565.1. NCBI lineage: Eukaryota > Viridiplantae > Streptophyta > Magnoliopsida > Cucurbitales > Cucurbitaceae > Luffa > Luffa aegyptiaca. Next base: position 5,473,938 of record CM029405.1, on the reverse strand, counting down.
ATTGGAATTTTTACTTATTATTCAGTTTTTCCGCAGCTCCCTGCTTTGATTTGTCCCGGTGTAACATTGGTGATATCTCCACTTGTGTCACTTATTCAAGATCAGATCATGCATCTATTGCAGGCAAGTTTAACTTATGAAGATTTTCTTAATCTGGTTTTTTCCTTCTAAAACCAATTATATCACACCATAGGCAAACATACCTGCTGCTTACCTAAGTGCCAATATGGAGTGGAGTGAACAACAAGAGATTCTTAGAGAACTGAGTTCTGATTGCTCCAAATTCAAGCTGCTGTATGTCACGCCAGAAAAAGTTGCTAAGTATGTATTACCTGTTGTGTCTTAGCGTAATAACTCGATTCATTATCTTTTCCTTTTATTCCATCATCATTGCTAGTGAATTACTTTGGAAATTGACGAGATCAAGTTGATGCTCCCAAGTCCTTAAATTCTTAAATAATAAATAGGGCTAATAATGTCTATCACTAGCATATTTTTTTAATAAGAGACATAAATGTATTAATCACAACACAGGGCACAGTTTAAAGGCAGAGGGGTCCCCCCCCCCCCCCCCCCCCCAAGCTACAGAAGCACAGCCTCCCAATTTTGGAGGATTTGAGAAAGGCTATAATTACAAAAAAGAAAAGAAAAAAAAAAAAGAAAAAAACTGTGTCCAAGACTCCATAAAGAAAGGCTAGCACTAGCATTGATCCCTTTGATTTCTTTTTGCATGTTTATCACTGGCATTATGATACACAAACTCGAAGATGGGAATCTCTAATTTCTCAAGTACATGTCAATCACTGACAATGGTCCCTCTGGTTTCTTTGCATTGTTGCGTAGTTCCACTGCTTTCTCCTTCACTTTGACCACCCACCCTTGTGAGAACCACCCCTGCCAACATTTTCCCACAATCATTTCTCTATTGCAACCAATTCTTCCTCTGCATGCCAAATACTCTCCCACTTCTTTTACAATTTCCCATCAGAACTTCTTTTACAACTGAGTCCATCTTGTGTTTCAATGATCTGTGGTATTCTTCATGAATTCTATTCCAGCACCTTGTCTGTTTTACATTCTGTATTCCAACAATCTTCTGTTCCACAGTGTCAAGCCTTGATTCCATTTTTTATTTGCTACCATTCCAGAATTGCAACTGTTCTGATTTCACTTTTTATAGTGTTCGCTAGATTCAGAAGAGTTTTAGCGAAGTACAATCTAAGGAAAATTTTGAGATTTACCTCTCTCCCTACGTCAGACTAACACAACCAAAACATTTCTTTTTCCTACATAAAAGTTTCCAATAAAATCTCTAGAAGTGTCCCCTTTCCGTCACTAAGTCACAAGGAGCCCTGCAGTATATATCACATAACTTGGTGAGTTAGTTCCCCCATATATGTTTTCTCCTGTATGCATTAATAATTGCTTATGAAAAATTCCAAAGAAAAAGAATGAGATTTAATGATTCACATCTTTTACCAATAGTCTTCCTTGTCAAAAGATCTTGAAACAAGCCTTAATAATTAAGAAAGAATAAGACCTCCCAACCATTAAAATCACACATGGTTTATTAATTGAAGCTGAATTAAAGAAAATTGGGATAGCCAGTCATATGGTATATAGCGAACTTAGAGTGCTAGAAAGTTTAGAGAGATTTTCTTTCGGTGAGATGTCTTTATAATAGTTGGTCAAGGGCCAAAGGAAAAATTATATCAGTGGCTCACAACTGAAAGAGCAACATTAATTTTCTAATTGATGCCCAACCGAACTATTGTTGCCGACGTAAAGCTACTGGCATTTCAACTAATTGCTAAAGCAATTGGCAATGTACTACTGAAACAAAAACTTAATGAGCTTCATGCATTTTCCCCCCAAAAAATGTATATGAAAAACCCAGCACCATGTTAATCACTGAGCAGCAGACAGAAATTAAATATGCCTCAGAGACATACTTTTTTAGGTGTGTAATTCATATGCAGTAAGCGGATGCCTTCTCTTTTTCCTGTAATCATTCTTATTAATAATAAATTATAGTTCAATATCAAATTTAAAAGACCCAAGTCAAATTCCTTTAAGAAATGAAGTGGTGGTAGTGGTATGTAGTCATCATCAATCGTGGTATCTTGGAAATTATAATAACTAGTCTTTAAAGTAATAATGACAAGTATCAAATTGTCAGGTTCTGTTTTGGTGTTGGTGTTCTTGCCTGAGGGGTATAGTGAGAGTTTGGAGAGGGGTGGTATTTGATGTAGCTGGTAGTCAGGCTTCTTTTCTGGTCAAAGCTTTCATAATTATGATTGAGTGTAGTAAAGAAACTGAAACTGATCTTTTAGCTAAAGAAGTAAATCCTTTTTCTTGTTTTGGTTGCTTATTTAGTTATTTGTGTCGGTATGGGGTTTATTCCTTTGGTAGGTGCTTAATTGTTTTTTTTGGTAGGTGCTTAATTGTTTTTTTTTGTTTGTTTTGCTCTCTGTTCTCTCCCTTTTAGAGGTTGTATTCTTGAACCTTTTTCTTCCTTTTTATCTATCAATAAAAAGTTTGCTTGCTTTGAACAGAGTTTTCTTCTGGTTTTTATGGGGCGAACGAAATTCACTAATTTTCATTGATTCTTTCTCTTCCTTTGATAAATTTATGGATCTAATTCTCTTTCATGCTTTGTATTGGTGTAAATGTAAACACCCTTTCTCTGATTATAGTTTATCCTTTTTGATTTCCAATTGGAAAGCTTTTATGTAATTCACCCTTGGGTGACCGGAGTTTTTCTCCTCATTTCATTCATCAATGAAATTCGTTTCACTTCTCAAAAAAAATAAAAAGTTTGATTTTTGTTAAAAAAAAATGTGTGTTCCTCAACTATATTCCTCCCCAATTAGTAAAATCCTGTTTACCTTTTTTCTTTGAAATATTTGAAGTTGATTATTTTTTAATGGTATAATTTATATAATTAATATCCAGATTGATTCTTTTCCTTTTTTAATTAATTGTTTTGTACAGAAGCGATGTTCTTTTGAGACATTTGGAGAGTCTGAATGCTCGTGACTTGCTTGCCAGAATTGTTATTGATGAAGCGCATTGCGTTAGTCAGTGGGGGCATGATTTTAGGCCAGATTATCAGGTTTATCTTCAAAAGCTTTCAACTTGTTTTTCCCACTATCTAAATCAGGCACAAAAATCTGAGTGAGGGTGAAGCTTTGATCTCACCCTCAACCATTTAGGCGGGAGGTGTGATTTGATATGACCAAGTTCCAATTGCTGGTATTTCTTTCTTTTGAATTTTGATAAGCAGTTTCTTTACATCTACAGGGCCTTGGTATCTTGAAACAGAAATTTCCGAAAATTCCAGTATTAGCTCTAACCGCTACTGCAACAGCGAGTGTAAAGGAGGATGTTGTGCAAGCTCTTGGACTTGTTAACTGCATCATTTTCCGTCAAAGTTTCAATCGGCCAAATTTATGGTAAGTGATGAATGAATGTATGCTTATGTTTGGCTTCTGTGATCTTTGATTAATTTATCACAACTTTTCTGCAGTTTTCTTCTATCAATAGCATTGGAAATGAAAATAAAAAAATATTTCTTGAATGACTTATAAAGTACCTGAAGATCAGTCCATTAAATAGAAAATGAAGTATTTGACGAAAGGATTTCTTTTCAATAGTCACCAATCTTGTCTATGGGTGCACCTGATTTTAGTCCTCTTGATGTTTCTTATCGAAAAAAAAAGGATAAAATAGAAAGCAAGAGAATATGCTTAAACTTTCATGCAACTAAAATCCATGATGACTGAGGCTATAAAATGAATTCAGTGGAATAGTTGAAGTTATTAAAACGACCTTGAAATACTCTATTTTTTTGTAACCAATTTCAACCCAACTTTGAGAAAATTACAATAACATGACTGCATTTTCTGTAGGAGCCAATACACGGATATTTCATGCTATTTACTCTGATCACTGCTCTTGCAGGTACTCTGTGATTCCGAAGACTAAGAAATGCGTGGATGATATCGATAAGTTCATCAAAGAAAACCACTTTGATGAATGTGGGATTGTTTACTGTCTTTCAAGAATGGACTGTGAAAAGGTTGCTGAAAGTTTACAGGTTGGTTTCCTCAGTCTTCTTGTATACCTGGAATATCTACAATTGGATGGTAGCAATGACAACGTGCAAAAGGGGATTTTTTGAGAAGGCAATTGCTGTCTGGTACTTTGTTAAGGATAAAAATCCAAAAGTCAACATGAATACTTTGATTGAAAAAAAAACCAAGAGTCAAATACCTAGAACCAAAGCTCCTGGCTCCCCAATTCCAAACTTTATTTTTCCTAATGGAAACATAATTTTTCATTGATAAAATTATAAATTACAGAGATAAATACAACCATTCACAAAAGAGAAACATCCCACAATGAAGGTGAACTGTAAAGAATAGTTACATTACAAAACGAATTTGATTTAAGAAGCCCAAAGGAAAGTGTTATAATGCACCGAATCTCAAACATCTTCCTGAAAACATTTTCCTACTCCCTTTCAGCCAAATAAACCATAAAACTTCAATGAACCCTTCTCCAACATCACATAAATACTTGACTTCGACACAGGCTTAATTGAAACCTTGTCAAGGACACCTCTACACTCTGGTGGTAAAAGGACATAGCCACAAAAATGATCTAAATTCTCAGCTTCGCTTCTACAAAGAGCATTGTTGTTATGTGCATTTGAAGTTGACAATAGTGATTACATTGTATGTCCAAATTCAATAAATTACTTTTCAGGAATGTGGACATAAAGCAGCCTTTTATCATGGTAGCATGGATCCTGCCCAACGCTCCTTCATTCAGAAGCAATGGAGCAAAGATGAAATTAATATTATCTGCGCTACAGTGGCTTTTGGAATGGGTATAGCTGATTATTGCTTGTCAATTTATTGATTTATTAAGAACTATGCACTTATTTAGATATTTCAGGTATCAACAAGCCAGATGTTCGTTTTGTCATTCACCATTCTCTTCCAAAGTCGATTGAAGGCTACCATCAGGTAATTAATTGAATATTGCTTCATTGGGCTGGTTATTGTCTAAGTTAATACTCTTGATTCAAAAAGTTTGTTGGAATTTCTATATCAACTTGAGAACATAAAAATCACAATTGGCCTTTGTTGGATCCCCCTCCCCCCTGTTCTTTTTGATTAAAAAAGTAGTGCTGTTCAATTATTGAAAGTCTTGTTTCCTATAAAATAGAATGTTGTTGGCTTACCTGTGTGTATCTATTGTTTAGGAGTGTGGGCGTGCAGGCAGAGATGGTCTGCGTTCATCTTGTGTGTTATATTATAGTTACAGTGATTATGTAAGTTGTGATTTTGAACTGATGTTTTACTTTATCTTGCTGTAAAGGCTGCATATTACATTTAATAGGTTCTTGAAAAGTGAGTTGGATCCTAGTATCGGTTGATTATTGCATACCTGTATTTGCCAATACTTCTTGAACATGTATGCAGATACGAGTCAAGCATATGATTAGCCAAGGAGCCATTGAACAAAGTCCCCTTGTATCTGGATATAATCGTACCAATCTGGGCAGCTCCGGAAGGATACTAGAGACTAACACTGAAAATCTTTTGCGCATGGTACATAAAATTTTTTGCCATTCTTTTATTCTTTTTGTTTTTATGGCATTGTTACAATAATCATATCATAATCAATTTGTTCTTTATTTGACTATTGTAGGTCAGTTACTGTGAGAATGATGTTGATTGCCGGCGTTTGCTACAACTTGTCCATTTTGGGGAGAAGTTTGATCCTGGAAACTGCAAGAAAACATGTGATAATTGTTTGAAGTCCACAAATCTTATAGAGAAGGATGTTACTGAAATTGCTAAGCAATTGGTCTGGTGCAAAACTTCTTGTAGTGTTTTAAAATTTTCTATTAAATCTGCTTTATTATGCGTCATTATGTGAAAGTGAATAATGATTTGTATGGTTAAATTTTGTATATTGTGCAAAGGTTGACTTGGTGAAGTCAATGGGGCAGCAATTTTCGTCCGCTCACATACTTGAAGTGTACAGGGGTTCCTTGAGCCAGTTTGTGCGTCATGATATAAACTTTTGTTTTTTCTGCTAGCTTTCCAAGTTAGGTATTTATTCTAATTGCCTTTTAATGACAAAATTAGGTAAAAAAGCATAGACATGAAAAATTGAGTCTGCATGGTGCTGGAAAACATCTCTTGAAAAGTGAAGCTTCCCGCATATTGCATCATCTTGTTATTGAGGATATTCTTGTGGAAGAAGTGAGGAAAAATGATATTTATGGATCTGTCTCATCCTTACTGAAGGTACTAAACTAATTGTTTCATTCTGTATACTAAATGGAAAAAAGACTAGTTTCTAAGATTATTATCTTCTTCTTCCTTTTTTTTTCTTATTTTTTGCATAATATTCTCTTTGCTTTTGCTTTTCTAGTTGTCTATATTAAAATGTACATGATGTTTCAATTTGTCATCAGGTGAACGAATCCAAGGCTCACAGTCTCTTTAATGGAGGGCAGCGAATTACATTAAGGTTAAATATTTTCTTCCTCCTAATAGTTATTGTTGGCGTGCAATTTCTATGACAACATACAAGTCATAAGTGAACGCAATATTCATATCTGTATGGTATAAGTATTGACATTGACGTGTCAAGTGTCATCTACCTATCATACCTTTGTTTACCTTTTTTTACCTTTTTTTTTTCCTTTTCTTTTCTTTTCTTTTAATGAAACATTTCCTTAAAAGGAATTGTGAAAGGAGAGGATGACAAGGTGTCCTGACTCCTGATCCACTTGACAAACCACAGGAGACCAGGAAAAGGTTTTCTCAAATAGTTTTTCACTTGTAAAAGAAAAAAATTAGTTCTTAGTGAGAGTACTTATGACCTATGTTTCACTGAACTTAGGAAAACAATTGAAGTTTATACAATATACAGATGCTGACTAGCATAATGCCAGGATCTATAAGTGATCAAATCACAACCTTTTGATACTGTACTGAACCTATGTAAATATATTGAATTTGGGAATATACACGACTCTTTATTATTCTAGTAAATTTGTCAAGCCGTGCTCTTGGAGATTGCTGGAAACTTTAGAAGATTTTTTTGAGTTTACAAACTTTCACCCTACTGTCATATGTTTCAATTCCAGTAGGTTCCTCCGTGTAGACTTATTCCTCTAGATCTCTGTTCAAGAATGCACTTTCTATGTTAAGTTTGTGGAGAGACTAGTCTTCATTGAATAAGAAAGTAAATTATAGTTTGGCAAGAGCAAGCTATTTCTGGGAATAATTGGTTTGAGAAATAAAGGATAATTTTTAAGGGTTCAAGGGGTCTAAGTTTGTAACTTTGCTTTTCTTTATTTTCATTATGAAAACTGAAATCTCTCTCTGTTTTTTTACCCTGATATGATCCTCTTGTTTAGTTTGAATGTTATTCACTTTTGTACTTCTGTTCCTCTTAATAAAAGTTCATTAATTGATTCTTTGATATAATCTTGCATCATTTCCTGATTTATAGAGTTTTACTGTAGCCATGCATGCCATTGGTTTCAGCCTTGCAGTCCGGACAATTGGGTGATGCTCGCTATATTAGAAAAATTTGACACCAAAACCACTCGATTGAACTAGAAGCATATAGTTTTTCTTGTATTGTCAGAATTTGATTTTTTTTCCCCTGTTGTTTCATATAATTGATTTATTATATCATTAGGAACAAGTTTACATTTTTCTTGTCAGTCATTAGCAATTTCTATTGCTGTAAATAAGTGTTTGATACAAAATGAAAAGATACCGTGTTTGTGAGAACACACCATAATATATTTGGCAAGCCATGGGGAATGATCCCTATCCAATAGGTTCGCTGCTGTGTTTGAAGCCATATTATTGGTGGGGCAGTTGAGAACTGTGCTCTGAACTAATTCCAAAAGTAAAAATGGAAAGGCTTGCCCTGCTGCAGCTCTTTTCTGTTTCCCCCATTAATCGTTTTTTAATTTATGTTATCTATAGCTGTAATGTCCATGCCCTACATCTTTGGTTATCACTTGAATGCTAATTTGATTTCTCTGGCACATGACACACTTTGCTAGGTTTCCATCAAGTGCAAAAACAACTAAACTGAGCAAATCTGAAATGACTCCAGCTAAAGGTTCTCTTGTATCTGGAAAAATATATCCCAATATCGATACTCCTGTGCAGCCTCAATCTGAAATTGACGTGGTAATTTATGAAAATTATGCGTAGCATTAAGCAACACTTTGATTATTTCTTGATGTTTTTGCTGTGCAATTCGTTACTTGGACTGTTCCAGATCAGGAAAATAATTTTGTTTTCTTACTGCAGCAACTCTCAGCAAAATTGTATTCTTCTTTGCGATTGCTTCGAACTAATCTCGTTAAAGAGGCTGCAGATGGTGTTATGGCATACCATATATTTGGGTGGGTTCTACTATTTTTCACTTTGCTATTTACTGTAAAGACGTTTCTCTCTCTTCCTTTTTTTTCTTTATTTCTTTTAAAGGAAACTTTAGTGACTATTGTCTAGATGTAATTACAAGAGAAAGTTGGACAATATTTCCAATCCTGATTGATTAGCATATTGGAGACTACATAAAGGTTCTTCAATTTGTTATGTTTAAGGATAGAACGAAAGAGCTCTTTTGGGATTGGCGTCCAAAATAAGCCACAAAATATATTTGACTTCATAAACTTGAACTCTTATCTTATAGGATTCTTCTATTTCTCTTCCTAATTCTCCCAAACATTTTTATTACTCACAAGTGAATGGTTAAAGAGGTTCCTCCTAAGGCCGAAGGTGACTTGTGTCTTTCTTTGCCACCTTGCACAAATGATATCGCGTTTCTTTTCTTTTCTTTTTTTTTGGGTGCACCATGACTGTTGTTTGGTGCATCCAGAAGTAGCAACAAAATTTTCAGGAGAAAGTGCAAGAAAATACTTGTGCGACTACTTAAGGTTTGTACTTTGGAAGATGTAACCAACTCATATCGTGAGTTAGTCAGTCCGTATCATTGCTTGTATGGTTAATTGGGTAGCAGTTGCAGGGAAGGAGAATTAGAAGATAAGAGTAGGTAAGGACGAGTGTATAGAGAATGACAATGTAGTAGGAAACAGGAAAGTAGTCAAGTCTCAAATGTCCTGGAGTATTTTAATCTGTTGGATTAATAAATATACGTCTAAGAGTTGGTCATCTTGTGATGTATATTAATACTTTTGATTTATGAAATTGGATGATGTTACATATGGCACCTTTTACAATTGCTGTCCTATACTTTTAAAATTCTTTTTGATCTGATGTAAATTTTCTTCCGTTTCAAAATATAATTAGGCCTCATCAGGGTTTCGTTAAGATTTTTATTTTTTATTTTTTAATATTTCTGTTTATGTCCAAATTTTTTCATGATATGTGCTGATTAGTTGATTACATTTCTTCCCCTCGACCTAGAAATGCCACATTGCAGCAGATAAGCCGAAGAGTTCCCAGATCGAAAGAAGAATTACTTGACATCAACGGCATTGGCAAGTAAGTTCTCAGTCTTGTTGTCTACAGAACGTTACCCTATGGTACAGAACATTTGACAAAATATTCTCCTTGATTTAGGGCTAAGGTGAGCAAGTATGGGGACCGTATTTTGGAAACCATAGAATCTACCATCAAAGAATTCTATGGGACGGAAAAAAATGGAAGCAACAGTAATGACAGTAACGATTCTGTAAAGAGAAGACGAGATGGAAATAAAGATGCAGATGAATATTTTGAGGACAATGATGCCACCAAAAGCTTTGATAGATCAAAGAAGAGGGCAACAAAAATTCAGAACAAAGTTCCCAAGATTAATAATTCTTTGGAGCCAGAATATTTGGATCAATTTGTTGACAGTGAGCTGTATTTTGATGACAGTTTTTATGAAGCTTGTGACTTGGAGGTAAAGAATAACCAGGATCATCGTAATGATGGAAGAGTGCTGCCTTCATGGTCATAACAGAAATTCTGGTTGGTACCTATATGCTTTTGAGATGAAAAATATCTCATTGCTCTGTCTTTGGATGTTTTGAATTGTATATAACTGAAGGAGGGGCCACCCTTGGGCGAGGCGAAGAGGGCTCCGATTTATACAAATGATACTTCAAACTTGAAATGAGCCTCTTGAGCTATTTTGCTGGATTGGTCGTTCAAGACTTTTGGTCTCTTTGGTTATGCTCTCGCTACAAAATGTATATCTAGACGTGTATGGAGCTTCAACTGCAAGGTTGCAACTTGGGTTTCAATTGGCAAAATATTCACTTCTTGCAGTTGAAGAGTCTAAGACTTGAAGTCCTCTGAAGACCAGCTGGTAAAAGTTCAACAGAGCCTCAACAAATGCCCCTGAGATTGTGCAATCACTTTTTAGGTAATTGATGCTAATGAAGATGTTTTAGAATTAATGCATGTTTGGGAGTGATTTTAAAATGGTCAAAATCACTTTTGTCATATTCAAAATCACTCTAAAACACGTCTTTAATAATCCAAAATTAATTTTGATGGTATGAAAATCACGTCTTAAAGTGTAACATCAAACATAAAATTGATTTTGAATAATTAAAAGTATGTTTCGGAGTGATTTCGAACATGACAAAAGTGATTTCAAATATTTCAAAATCACTCCCAAACATGCGCTTAGTATGGCCCAGATGCAAATGGTAAATATTAATTTAAGGATTAAGGTATAATTGATATTTTGTATATTTGATCAATAGATGAAGACTTGACTCTTAAAACAAGTCTTTTTAAAAAGTCCACATTTGACATTCTACAAAAGGAATTTTGGGGGCATCTTTACAGGACAGACAGCTTTACATTTGTAAAACCTCATCTTTGATGTACTTCTGTCCCATAAGTATAGTTACATAGAATCGGTGCATTATTTGTTTAATTTGTTTAATTTTAGTTTACGGGGTGAAGAATATTATGTCTTAACCAATTAAGTTAGGCTTAAGGTAGCCATTATATCTTATATTTTATAATATAGTTTTTTCTTTAAATGAAATAGGTTTTGATATTATTATTGTTTCTAAGTTGCATATAATATATATTCAATGTGTATGGCTTTGTTTTGGGATGGATATGGTGTGGTGAGATGTACTTCACATGAATTGACATAGAACTAAAAAGAAGATATATTTTTTTTAAAAAAAGAAGTTATATTTTGTTTTGAGAAATTTCACTCTAGGGCATAAATTTAATATTGTATTTTTTTAAAAAAATCACAACCTTTCCATTTTGTTTTTTAAATATAATTTTTTTAATAATGTATTTAACATTTGAGCTGAAGTTTAATTTGAATTATGTAATTATAAAATTTAAGCTCAATATCATATATGAAAAAAATATATTTAAAATTTTAACTTTTGATTGATGATACAAATTTTATGTTAGTTATGTTATGACTAGTGTACAACTATCTTAATGTTGTCAAAGTGAACATTGTTCAACGTAATTGACATGTATCCTCGACAAGGAGGTCAGATGTTTAAATCTCTGACCTCAAATATCATTAAACTAAAAAAAAACTATCTCATTAATAATTAAAATATAATGTCAAAAAGTTTAGAAAAATCAAATTCAAATAAGTACAAATGTTATAGAAAAGAATAATAATTAAACCACATTGAACACAACACACAATACTAGAGTTTATTATTATTATTATTATTTAGAGTTTATTAGTAATTTCCTTTTGAAAATAGATAAAATAAAAAAAATTGTGAGTGTGTCCAGGTGCGTCCCTTCATCGCCGAATTAAGAATCAACCTGTCATCGTCCATCGTATGCTCGCCTTCTTCTCCTCCTCTTCTTCTTCCTCCTCTCCCTCTCTACCTCCATTTCTAGAGAGAGCTGTCACAGTTTCGCGAATCTTGTTGTTTCTGCGCTTTCCATGGAAGTTTCATCCAGTTCAATGCCTCCAACATTGAAGCTCGGCCCTTTTACCCACTTCAATCGCCTCTGCCGCTGTTCTTCTTGCTGTTGCTGTTGTTCCTGATCGGGAGCTTCTGTTGGGGTTTGGTTTCGTTCAATTTTTCTGTCTCTGATTGTGTTTCTTTACGGGGGGTGTAACTTTTTGCGGGATTGGAATTCGTTTGCTAGGGTTAAAGACTTTGATACTTCGCTCGCTTTGTTCGTAGTTCATGGATTTGTCTAATTCCCATTCCAATCTTTCTCTTGGATTCTCGTCGCATGCTTCGCCGCCCCACCGCGCTCAGATTGCCGATGACTCCATCCTGCTTCATCTCGATTCTTCTCGACGGGAATCCTCGTATTCGTCTCCCCCGGTCCCTCTTCAGTTGATGGAACCGCAGACGGAGAGTCACCGAGATGAGGATGGAGATGCGGCGAGAGATGATGATTACGACGACAGGGAGGTGGAAGAGTTTCGGATTCTGGGTCATTCTATGTGCTTGAAGCGCCGAAGAGATGGCGAATCTTCGTCGGGCTCTACAAAGAGAATTTCGTGTGACTTTGATATAGAGACACGAAGGAGTGCTGTACGGTCGTGGGGTAACCAGACCCTTCGAGTTGCGGACCCTAACCTATTTGGGATTATGGAGAAGGAGAAACAGAGGCAGTTCAAGGGCATTGAATTGATTGCTTCAGAAAATTATGTGTGTCGGGCTGTAATGGAAGCACTTGGAAGCCATTTGACTAATAAGTACTCGGAAGGTATGCCCGGTGCGAGGTATTACGGTGGAAATCAATATATAGATGAGATTGAAACCCTATGTCGTGAGCGCGCATTGGCGGCGTTTGGTCTTGATTCTGATAGTTGGGGAGTTAACGTGCAACCTTATTCATGCACGTCCGCGAACTTCGCTGTCTACACTGGTCTGTTACTGCCTGGCGATCGAATCATGGGATTGGATACTCCCTCTGGTGGCAATACAAGCCATGGCTACTGTACCCCAAATGGAAGAAAAGTTTCTGGGGCCTCAATTTTCTTTGAGAGTTTGCCGTATAAGGTGAATCCGCAAACTGGGTATATCGATTATGATAAGCTCGAGGAAAGAGCGCTTGACTTTCGCCCAAAAATACTTATTTGTGGTGGGAGCTCGTATCCTCGTGAATTGGATTATGCAAGGTTTAGGCAGATCGCAGATAAGTGTGGAGCAGTTCTGATGTGTGATATGGCTCAAATTAGTGGCCTCGTTGCTGCTAAGGTGTGAATTTTTCTCCATCTTTAGCAATGATATGGCCCTTGAATGCCTGTGTATGTTTACTTTGGTTTATCGGCTCAAAGTTTTTGGTTTTCTTATCATATGTTCTAATTACTATCCCGGTCGGAACGTAGTTGGTCAATGTTATAATCAAGATATTTGAAAAAAAATTTACCCGACACTCAGAAAATGCTTCAAAGGTGGTTGTGTGGGAAAGTCATTGTAGTTTTTGGTATTTAGTATATATATATGGCTATGAAACTTAGTGATAGGAAAATGTATTTGATCAAGGGATTTTGGTAGACATTGATTTTAGGTCTTAACCCTGTTTTAGAAGTGTGTTGGGCCAAGACGTCTTGGTACTTATCCTTTCATTATGGATATGTATTTATCAGGAAAACTGAAAGCTTGACCAGCATTGTATTGTTTGTTTTCAGGAGTAAGACAATTTACTGTTTACCTTCAAGATTTGATTGTTTTTAATTCTCTTTATTGGTGTAAATGTAAACACCCTTTCTCCAAATATAGCCTTTCGTCTTTTAATTGCAAATTCGAAAACATTTATGCAATTCATCTCTAGGTGTTTGGAGTGTGAACTCCTCCTATTTCATTCAATCAATAAAATTGTTTCCAAAAAAAAAAAAAAAAAGAAGCTCTATTATCCCAATGAAAGATTGTTTTTCTTTCTACTTGCTTCTATTTTACAATTTCGTTTAACTGTGTATTATTATGCATTTTTCAGTTTACAGGGGTGGGAGGAGAGTGATTTTAACTTTTGGTCTTCATGACATAACAGTATGCATAGCCTTTAAAATTTTTTCTTGATAACCTAGTATGGGGGCCTCAACCCCATTAATCTGGTGTGGCAACTGCACCCACCTTGAGGCTCAGACCTGGATCCCTTTTTAATTTGTAGAACCTTTTTGTAACTTCTTTATGGTGGAGTGCATGTTATTTTTTCTTGAAAAAACGAGTATGTTGCTTTTACATCTGTAATTGTTTTTCACCTATATTTTGGTCCATCAGTACTTCATATGTGTAATCTTGTAGTTTTAGACGGGAATTATCCCTACTTTTCTGTTCATATTTGATTTTGATTTGAATTTCTTACAGGAATGTGTCAGCCCTTTTGGTTATTGTGATGTTGTGACTTCAACTACTCATAAGAGCCTTCGAGGTCCAAGGGGAGGTATAATTTTTTATAGGAAGGGTAGTAAGCCAAGGAAGAGAGCAATGCTTCTGTATCAGGGAAATGAAACTGATCATTATGACTTTGAGGAGAAGATAAACTTTGCTGTTTTTCCATCCTTACAAGGTGGACCACACAATAACCATATTGCTGCTCTTGCTGTGGCCCTAAAACAAGTGGCTACTCCAGAGTACAAGGCATATATGCAGCAGGTGAAAAAAAATGCTCAAGCCTTAGCTTCTGCTTTACTTCGAAAGAAGTACAGGCTTGTAACTGGTGGCACAGATAACCACATGTTACTTTGGGATCTAAGGTCCTTGGGATTGACAGGTAATAATTTTGATTCAAATATTGCAAATTAATATGAACATGAAATATTTGAGGCGCACAACTAGGTTTTTGTTTGTCTAGAGGCAAGAAGCGCAATAAAAGCATTGCTCAAGCAAAGTGAGGGTAGATTGCATTGTGGGTTGTGATTAATTTGGAATAGATACGTTTTTTATATCAACTGTATAACCATTCAAGAAAAGATATTTTAGTTAAATACGCTTAAAAGATACTTCCTAAGGCACAAATATGTTTTTCATTTAGCAATCTCTGATACTTTTTTTATTTTTCTTTTTAGAGATTATGAATGCATCATGTTTTCTTTTCCAATACACAATTAATAAAGCTGAATACATTTTTTTTTTAATTAGTAAGGTGTTAGAAGTGATGAACGACCTTACATGAGCAAGATTTGTTCTATAGGTTGTACAACTGTGTCCTCTAAGGTGTTAGGAGTGATGAAAAGGTGAACAAGGCATGTGACTGTCAGGCACGGAAAGTCTTAACATATTCTTTAAAGCACACCAAAATAATGGAAAAGTACGGAAAGGGTGATGAGAAATCAACCCAGAAAGCCAAGAGGATTTGGAAAAGTTTCTCCAATTGGCAATGACAAGTAATGACTGCAGTTAAAAAAAGAAGTCTGTTAAAAGAACTCCAAGAAGAAGCCTTGTATTCAATGAAGATGAACTCCCAAACTTCTTCTCTTCTAGCGAAGTTGTGAAACAATCTATGATTTCATTCTAGTTGAACTTCCACGGGTGCAGATTCTTTGCTTTGTATTTAAAGGGATGCCACACAGGCAAACAGTCCAGACTTTGCAGAAAATAAAAAGGTAAGCATTAAGGAAAATTAAACTTATTTAGAAGAGTTCCTCAAAGATTTTGTAGAAGGAGCAGTGTAAGGAGCAAAATATCTGTATTTCGGCTTTTGAACCATCTTTGTCAGAAGCAACAACAGCTAGAAGAGATTAGACTGAGGATTTCTTCTTTGTATAATATTAGACGTATTGATCCCCTTATAACTGGGTTTTATAAAATATCTTGTCTTTTTAGGGTTTCCTTTCTGCCAAACAGCTCCAGAAGCCTCTGAGATGGTGCATCTCTTTGTGTTTGTGAGTTAGACGAAGAGGGGCAAAGTTGCCCCTATCTTCCTACTGAAAAACAATGGATTTGATTTTCAGTTTGGTGTTAGTTCATGATCCGTCTCTAGGACTGCATCTTTTATAGATATGGGTTGCATAGTCTATCGAGCAAGATTTGGTTTGTAGTGAAATAAATTTATTATATAGTTATTAGTTCTGCACTTCTGCTTGCATCAAGTTGTCTTTCAAAGGTGGTCTCCCCTACGTCCTGTTGTATTGAGCTGATACTGGATCATAAGTTTATTTTTGAAGTTTTGATATAGCTTTTCTCCAAATGAACTCTGTAAGATTTTTCAACTGGATACAGGACATTGATTCATTGATAAAAAGAATCCTACTAGTACACTGTATAGTGGACTGCAAGAAGATCCCTTTCTCTGGCTTCTTTGTTTATATTATACAATGTAAAAAAATGAAGATAGTTTCAGAATGGTTCCATTACAACTCACAACTTGTTTTTTGTATTCCATATTTGTATATATCTGTTTCTTCTTTTCTTTTGATAAGAAATGATATGATATTAAACCACCATGGGTTAGCCTCGTAGTAAAAAAGGGTCATCTAAATAGTAAAAGGCTTAGAGGGAATAGAGTTCAAGCCATGGTGGACACGTACCTAGGATTTAAGAGAAAATTACATGTATTCTTCTAAGTTCTAGTTTTGATGGTACCTGTGGCTGCTTAATCTATTATTCTCCATTTATAATATATTGTGTAATCTTTCTGATGGCATGGTAATTTTAGGTAAAAACTATGAGAAGGTTTGTGAGATATGCCACATTACTCTCAACAAAATTACAATATTTGGTGATAATGGAATTATTATTCCTGGTGGAGTACGGATTGGTGAGTAATACCCTCTTATATTTCATATTTTGGGGGTATCCTAAGATTGGAGAGCTCGGTATGCGTTGATTATGCGTTATAAGTTAGCTGTCTGTTATTCCTGCAGGCACCCCAGCTATGACATCAAGAGGCTGTCTGGAATCTGATTTTGAGACAATTGCTGACTTCCTTCATACAGCTGCTCAGATTGCAATTTCAGTACAGCGAGAGCATGGGAAGCTACCAAAGTCTTATCTCAAGGGCCTTCAAAGTAATAATGAAGTTGTTGAGCTCAGAAACCGTGTTGAAAGTTTCTCAGCTCAATTTGCAATGCCAGGCTTCGAAACTTGAATGGTGTTGCAATTGCATTTTGAAATGGAAAGACCATCCGTAGCCCTAAAAAAAATCATATTTGCTACTCATCATGCCTTCCATATTTACAATCTACGAAGCTTCTCTCTCTCTTGGGGTTGCTGTCTTCAAAAGTCTTTGGTTGCTGTTTATTCAGTTGCCAGCATCTTATCATCTTATAGTTGGGAGGGCCCTTGCGATCATCAGAAGAGCATTTGGTATTACCGAGCTTTTCTTCTTTAAGGCAGAAGGTATACAATGGATAGAGGCGTCATGGGCAGTTTTTTGGTGGTGTCATTTTTGGGATAAAATCAATCAAAGAAATTGGTTGTTACGGGGGATTAATTAATACTCTAGTACTCTAAATTATCAGAGATCTGGAAGAATGTTTTGGATCTGATTGTTTATGGCCGCGGCTCGGGAATCATTTTGCCAGCTTGATGTGTGATGATGTGGTATGAAGTAGTCACAATGCTGGTCAATTTCCTTTGATCAGTTTCCATTGTGTAAGTTCTTGCTGCATTTTCTTCATCATAAATTATGTCAAGTTCGTTCATTATAATGTTATATAAGTGTCTATTCATCAACATAGTTCATTTGTTCGAAGTTTTAGTCAATTTATTTGTCCGTGATTGTTAATAGAAAATGCAGCTATTTTTCTTGCACCTTTACGTTTTCTTTTTCATCATTATTGCCTTGTAATAAATGTTTGATAGCATGATCATCTTTTCAACACTGCAGAAGCTGATGCAGTTGTGATAGATAAATTGATAAGATGAGATATTTTCACTTGAGTTGTTTCATTAGTGTTTGTTGAATTCCTAACCAACTGTGGTCATCTTGAGGCACGATTGACTCATCCGATTTTCGGTATTGTTATTTTCTCGTATTATATGTGAATGGATAACTGTGAGGATACTAGTATGGTATATATGGGGAATAGTATTAGATTAAGAGTAAGGGCATATTAGTAATTGGATATAAATAGATAAGGTAGGAGGTCTTAGAAGGTGTAGAGAATTTAGTAGCAGTCTCCATTGTGGGGTTCTTGGGAGAGAATTAGTCCTTTGGAAAGACTATTAGTATATTGTAGTTTCTCTTGATATTGCAATATATATCTAAGTGTGTTTCCAGTGTTGGGTTCCTAACAATAACATGGGGACTACAGTTATAGGTTTTTTTTTTGAAAAACAGTTTAGCCGTTCTCATTTTTTTCTGTGATATGAAAGCTTTGTGCTGCTGCTTTTGCTTTTACATGTTCAGAAGGAAACATAACTGGGGTTGCTTTTCCCATGTTGATTCTAAAGTTTTGTTATAGACTGTCCTGATGTCATAGGGAAAAAAAACTTACAGAAAAGGAGATGTGACATGAAAACATAAGAATCATCTGAACAATAGGCAATACATTATTTTAGCTTAAGTTGCAAAACTGTTGAATAATAGTTGCTTGGAAATAGACTTGGAAATTACCTCCACTAAGAAAAAGCTAAAGCTGAATGTTGGAGAACCTTGTATGTGCTTTTTTACTTTTGACTTTCAGTTGCACACATTCCTTTTTCAAATACAGGCACAGGGGCCATGGCTCTGCTTCCACTGCTTCTTCATGTCTTTGGAAACTAAATTGAAATAATGCTTTCATCTCAATGATTTGACTGGGGGAATTCATGTGTATGCATGTACATGTATCTATTCTGTGCACAGTGTCACAGGTATATTAGTTTTTGGACAATGGACATTTTTTTAAAAACTTCACTAGGGAGTGGTAGGATGTCAAGGGCATATACCTTAACCGGTTGAACTCTGTTTAGGTTGGCTAAAAGTTATTAAGAAAGGAGAACTCACTATCTTGTACTATAATTTATCTAGAGCGCCAAAGCGAGCTTAGCTCAGCGGTAATTGGCATGTACCTTTGACCAAGAGGTTAGAGGTTCGAATCCCCTCACCCCCAAATGTTGATGTACTCAAAAAAATTTTATCTAGAGCCGAATGTCCTTGGGATCTTTTTCTTTAGATTTATTAAACATTACTTTTTCTATCTTTTGCTAGCCTCTTCCCTAGGTTGAGCTTGACAAAAAGAGAAAATTGAAACTAGGGAGAGAGTAGATGCTAAACCAAAAGTTTTAGAGCATAGGCCTACAGGTTTTCTGATCTTTATTCACTTTGTAATTGTTTAGTTTCCAATGAAAATGACAAACTCTTTTCACCACAACCTCTAAAATTCTGTTCTCCCTTTACAATTTTCTATCATTATACAACCATACTTAATGGAGCAAGAATCATGACCAAAGTTCTCTTGATAGAAGGGAATATTTTATGAAAATTATTTTAAGAAGGGAAAAAGGTTAAATTCATGGCCTTTATCTCTGCCTAGGAGTCTTATCAGATTGTCCACTTTCCCCATCATTAATTCACGATGGCAATGATTAGTCATTTACTATCACAACTACAAAGAAAAAGAATCTCTACCAAAATTCATTATTTAAACAAAAATGATAAACATAAAAACAGAAGAAATCTTTGCACAATCTAAAGGTACAAACATCATATATTTTTTGGTTTGCCCACTCAATTGCTTTGCCCTCTTCTTCTTAAGGACTTTTGGTTTTTTTGAAGGAAAAAAGTGGTGTACTTAGTCATCCCTACCCCAACTTTGTACCCTATTTTCCCCTTCTCTTGTCATCAATTTATTGGGTTCCAAATTTTTAATGTTTGTGTGTGTGTGTGTGTGTGTTTTTTTTTTTTTTTTAACAAATGTTTATGTGACTTTCTGTTTCTTTAGACAATTGTATATTTCCACATTGAATAGATCTTTTGTGTTAATATTGATGTGTGGCGTGAGGGATCCGAACATTTGATCTCTTGGTTAAGAATATATATCTTATCTAGTTGAGTTGTGGTTAGATTGGGAGGGTCTCAAAATCGATAATTTGTCAGCATTAGTGACAAAAATAAGCTCACTTCAATGTTATGTTGATTTTTTTTTTTTTTTTTGTAAATTTATATATTCATATGAAAAATATACTTAAAATCGACTTTCTTTAGAGAGAAGAAAATTGAAAGGTGTCATAATATGATGCCTTTCTTCATGGGAGGAGGAGAGATTGAGAGGGCCATGAAAAGGAACCCTAAATGTTTTTTTAAGTGACAAATGTCATTGTCTTTACCTATTTTCCATTTCAATGAGCCTTGTGGGTAGGGAGTACCATCATCATCATCATCATTTTTTTTTTTTTTTTTTTTTTTGCATTCTTATGCTATTTGAGTTAAAACATAATTGATTTAACCATTCCTTAAAAAGTTACTTTTTGTAGTTTATTCAATAATTCTTAAACTTTCTCAATCCTTGGTGGTTACCATGATCATGAATATTATTAAAGATCTCTTTCAAAAGTCAAATAAAGAGAGAATGGAAAAGGAGTAAGAATTCTCTAACATTTTTTGGGAATATTTTTTTAAACAAAAAAAAAAGTAGTTTATATTCATTAAAATGATCTACTTACAAAAAAAATGTATTTTTTCAAAAGAAAAGAAACAAAAAAAAAACATTAAGAATACATTTCAAATCAGACTTGAGTAATTCATTTTTAGTTTCTTTTTCATATTTAAAATTTGTTTACGCGATCGAGTTGGTTTATTAGAATGATTGAAATTGTTCATAGTTTCAAAATTATAGTTTGTGAACAGTAAGTGGACAATGATCTTTATACTTTACTAGTCATCGGTTTCTTGTAAAGCAAAAAAACAAATTTTATTAACAATTGTCCGACAACCTTTAAATAACTACTCTTTTTTTGAATGATGATTAGGAGTGAGATTGGTTGGTTCTTCCAACAAATATCTTTAAGGGATTTTTGTCAAGGTTTTTGAAAAAGAAATTATAAAAAGAAAAAATGTAGAGAGAAAAAGAGTAGCATATATGAGAGAAACTTTTCGAGTGATTTATTTACTTTGTTCCTAGAACATGAAATTAAGCTTGATATAGTGAATATTTTAGACACTATATAGGAATGGTTTGTCTTAATCTTCCACTAATTAGAAGTATTAATTCTACCTTACCTGGGTTTATGATAAAATCCTTTATTCATACTAGATCTCGTAAAGAAAAATACACACGTACAAGTAAAACGATGTTTTCATGAAGTACGAAAGATCACACCGTTTTTGAATTACAAAACTTCTCTAATTGTGCATTTCTAACCATGAAAATTTCAAATCAAACCTGAAAATGTTTGAACACTAGAAGAAACAAAAAAAAGGTTTCAAATCACACTGCTATTTATCAGAGTACAAAATTGTTTATTTGCAAGTATAATTGACATTGGATTTGTTTGGAATAATATTAGTGTGGAGTGTATATAAAATGTCACCTTTTCTCTTTCTCCTTCCACAATCCACAGCCAAAGAATCTTTCTTTTTTTGAGTGGGAAAATCTGCCTCTCTCTCTCTCTCTCTCTCTCTCTTCTTTCTTCTTCTTCCTCTCTCTCTCTCTCTCTCTCTCTTTCCTTTTTTTTCTTCTGGATTTTGCTCTGTTGGCTGCTTTTCTTCAAAGCAATTGAAGAATCAATTCCTCTCTCTCTCTCTCTCTCTCCCTTCTGAGCTCTCATAAGCTGCAAGATAATCACATTCCATAAACAATGTGACTTCAAAAAAACAAAACAGAAACAAAAAACTAAATGAAAAGTAACAATTCTTCTTGAATTACTCTCTCATCTTCCAAAATTTTCACTACATTCTTGTCAAAGTTTGCATCTTGAACATACCCAGATGCTCTTTTTTCTCTCTCTCTCTCTCTCTCTCTATCTGTTATGAGTGCACATGTCCAAAAGCTTCTTTCTTCCCTCAACAATCTCATCAAAGAAATCATCAAGCTGTCCAATAATGGCGTCGACCCCACTTCTCAACGACCCAAACCAACTCTTCAACCTCTCTACTTTCTCTTCAATTTCAACTTCTTCTTCTTCTTCTTCCTCCAATCCTCTTTCGAGCTCCGCTTTCAGGCCGTCCATGGCTGCCTTTGCTTCTCTGAACTCATACAGCAAGATCCCCACTGGCTGCCCATCTACTCTGTCTATCTCATTTGCCACTCTCTGTCTCAATCTCGCCATTGACGCGACGAATCCTGAGCTGAATATGGTTCTCTGATGGTGGTCGTCTTCGTTTTCGATCCCACTACTCCCATGGAAGATGGATTCTGGCCAACAATACACCAGAGAACAGAGTAGAATCATTAGAAGCAACGAGCTGATGCTTTTGACTGCGTGAAGAACGCCTCTGAATCCATTGAAAGCATTTGACTTTGATGTCGATCCCATTCCTGTCGATGCGCCGTTGCCGTTGAAACAGAGAAGTGACAATGGCTGGATTCTTGTGTTCATCAAGCTTCTGTTCTCCTCCTCCAACCCAAAAGCATTCCTCTCGAAATCAGATATTGCACGAAGAATCTGAAAAAACAAAAAAAACACTCAGAACAGAGGAAAGCAGAGCAGAACAGAGGAAAACAGAGTAAAACAGAAAAAAAAAACAGAGAAAAACAGAGCAGAACAGAGCAATATGCAAGAAAAAGAACAAAACTTTCTAGGCAAACTGAAACCAAACCAAATCAAATCAAATCGAAACCAAAACGGACCCTTCGGGAAGCCCGAGGATTGAAACGAAGAAAGTGAGGATCCTGCAAAGAAGCAGCTATGGCAGAAGCTTCAGCATGGAGAAGCTCCATCCTAGAGATTCCAGATTTGAGGACTTGGCAGGCTTCCCAAAGGCGGGAGCTTTCGTCCATGTACTCGTCGAGCCACTTACCGCCGACGGGGAGGTGCAGGCGCTGGCCGAGTTGGATGAGTTGAGAGTGGAGAGTTCTGAGAAGAGAGAGGACTTTCTGGAGGAAGTGAAGGGACATGAAGTCGGACGAGAGGAACGCGTCGTCGAGGTCGTCGAGCTGGTGGGAGAGGAACTGGTAGAAGCCATGGAGGGAGGAGGTACCCATTTGAGAGCAGTGGCTGTGCGTGTGAGTTTGGTCAGTGTGGGGAAGAAGAAGGGAAAAGAAAAGGGGGGAAAAGTGGAGAGTTTTATATATGTGATGGAAGAGAGGAAGATAAATAGATGTTTGTTTGTGTTGTTTGTTTTGGAATAGAGAGGGAAGAATAATATGAAAGAGTGTTGAGTTGAGAGCATTGTTTGTTGGGTGCAATCATGTGTGTTTCCTATTCAGTGGAGGAGATGATTGGACTCTCTGCTGTTAAAACATTGCATTACAGAGAGAGACTCATGAATTTGTATTGACAAATTATGATGGATCGCCAACATCGGTTGCCGCGTTTGCAAACTTGTCACACGAAAAAAATAATCCCTAAATACGACCATTTCCTTTTCTCGTAAATCACTAATATCACTAATAATACAAGTTCTTACATTTGTGGTCAAGCCAAACACCACTCTGAGTAGATAAGACACCAATTACCATCCTAAAGGTTGACAGTTCAATTCCTCATCTATAGAATTGTTCAACCAACACAGAATCTGGTGACAAAATATCATATGTTATTATTTGAATCGTAAAATATAAGAAGGCCTCTAAGTTAAAAGGGTAGGGTTTTGGAATTTAGGGATCAAACAAAATCCTAATGAAAATGTAATAGACCAAGAGTATATTGTTTGGAAGATAAGTTTGAATTTGGTTTGAATTTAATATATTTTTTTTAAAAAAAAAAAGTTGGAGGAACCAAAAAAGAAGACTGTTGAAGGATTCCCTTCAAAGTAATGTAAACTTGAAATCCAAATGGATTGATATAATTTGCAGAGACCCTATAATTAGAATCATTGCCTGAAACTGAAAGGGAAGGGTTTGGTCAGAATTTGCAAAAGCACTTAACAAATTTTCATTTTCTTTCAAGCACTTTTTTCTATTTTTTTAAATTTTAATTTATATTATATGTTGGATTATGTTTTCTGAGCTGTAAAAGTTTGACCACTTTGACTCAGATGCTTTCTCATTTTTCTATATTGATTTGGCTATGGCAATGGCAGCTTTTTTCTTTTTTCTTTAAGAAAAAAAACTTTTTGTTTTGAGATTTTGTTTGAAAAAAAAGAGATGGAAATTAGATTTGGTTGGAGCTTGAGGTTAAAATTCGATTAAATTACAAATTTATTTCATTAACTTTGATGTTTGTGTTTATTTGGTCAATGAACTTTTTAAAATCTACGGATCAACCAGACATAAAATTGAAATTTTAGAGTTTTTTTTTTAGAGTTCAATAACATTCGGGGTGAGGGGATTCGAACCTTAGACCTCTTGGTCAAGAGTACATGCTAATTACCGGTGACCTATGCTCACTTTGCAAAATTTTAGAGTTACATTAGACATAAATTCAAATTTATATCTAATAGATCAATTAATTTTTATAAATTTCGAATTTGTGAGAGACCTAATAAACACAAAATTGGAAGTCTAGAAACCTATTAGACACTTTTAAAAGTTCATAGACCAAGTAAACATAAACTTCAAAGTTTAGAGAATAAACTTATAATTTAATCTTAAAATTTGAAAATTAATTATTAAAAAGAAATTAGGGTTTTCTTGTTTAGGCCCAACATTATGTGTTTAGGGTTTGAAATTGAGATTCTTTGTTTTGTTTAAAAAGGAAGAATCATATCATGAGGCCCATGTCTATGTCTATGCAATGCACAACATATATAGCCTTTTTCTTTTTCCCTCTCTACCTAAACCATTTATGGACTTGGACCACTCTCTCTCTCTCTCTCTTTTACCATTTATATATATATATGCTTTTTCATTCTCTCTTTATATTATATATTTATTTTTTCATTTTTTTTCTCCCTTTATAAACACATGCATGTATGTCGTCGATTCTCGATTTGGTCTTTAATCTTTTAAAATTATTGATTTTATCTGTATTGTATTAAAAATCCCCAATTAAGTACTTCTTTAGATTTTTTAAATAAAATGTTGACATATCATTACATTGTTGCTTTATTAACATATTTAGACATGTAGATAAGTGTTTTAGAGTCAATGTGAGCATCTAGTTGGTTAAGGTATTCTTTAACTAGAAGATCAAAACTTCAAATCATCACCCACCATATGACGTCGAATTCAAAAAATAAAATAAAGCGTCACTCAAATTGGAGTGTCAATTGATACACCTTGATATTTTTCCTAACTCTCCAATTTAATCTTATACTTTCAAATCTTTCTCAACTACAAAACAAAATACAAAAGGTTTTAATTATTTTATTTTTTAAAGAAAAGGTTTTAATTAATTTTTGTTTTCCAAATCATTGTTATTATTTCAAATTGAGAGTAAAAAGTAAAAACACCAATTATCATTCTAAAAGTCTATATAACTCAATCTCCCATCTCTCCCTTCGTTGAACTCAAAAAAAAGTTGGATAATAATTTTGCAACTACTCATGCTTTATCTTAAATCCGATTTAGTTTGTATTTTTTAAAACACTTTAAAATTTTTACTCAAACATAAAAAAAAAAAAAAAACTTAATAAACTCTTTTAGTTCTTAAAATTTAATTTCGATTTCAAAATTAGACCGCATAACAAAGAACAAAAGTTCATAAATTAGCAACCAACATGAGCATTATAAAACATGTACTTTCGACTATGAGGCCAGATGTTAAAATCTCCCTCCCCACACATTGTTTCCGACCTAAAAAGAAAACAAGTAAATTGAGTGAAGCAGATGGATGTACATATATTTTTCCTTTCTTCCTTTAAACTATTTTCATTTAAAAAAAAAAAAAAAAGTACAAAAAGATGATTGGTTAGGCCTTCCCTTTTTCACTTTTTTTGGGAAAATTCTCCTTTGGCTATCTAATACCTATTTATTTTCATATCCTCAGATTACAGAGATTTATCATCTGCAACTGTGAAAAAAAGCTTATCATTATCCCTTATCACATCAATGGAATCAATTTCAGAGCCTTCTTCATTTGTCAAAACAGCATTTCTTGCATCAAATCCAAACTTTTCACCTGTTCAGATTACAAAAACTGGAGTCAGGAAGGAATCCATCTGATTTGGAACAATGACGATACGATGAGTTTCAAATGACTTTTAGAACGATGAAAATCATTTTAGCCAATTCAAAGCACCTTTCAAAATTTTCACGTCAAAAGTGATTATAGAAGTGCTTATAGAAAAATTGTTTAGTCATTAGAATCCAGTCAAACGATGAAGTTTGCATTAGAGTGTTACCTGCAACTTTTTTGAGCTCCTCCATTGAATGTGGCAATCTGATCAGCTTTCCAGGATCATCACAAGAAGCCTGTTTTCTGGCTACTGGATGGCCTTTGTATATGTTAACTCTAGCAAAATCTAATTCAATGGAGTGTTTCCAGTTGAAACTTTGATCCTTTTCTTCGATCAACACCGGCACCTCTTTTTCGGGCGAACCTTCTATGGTGATTTTGTGGCTGAGCTCCCTTTCCTGCAACAGTTTATAAAAGGATTTAATGACGAATTATTCTTGAGCAACAACTTCGAGTTGTTGATTTGTTTTTGGAAATTCTTTCTAGGGGTAGTGTTCATTCTTCTTTCCTTTCTCGTGTTCCGTTTTCGGGGGAATTTTACTCGGAAATCCAGTTCTAATGAGAAAGTGAGATGAAATTATATACGAACCTGAAGGAAGTTCTTGACAATGGCCATACTATCTTCTTGCCTGATATGCATGGCTTCTTGTAGTACGCTTGTTTTTAGCCTCAAGAGCTGTGAAAGAGTTTTGGTTCTGTAGGTAAAATTTTGGTTTTTGCAACAAAGTGCTCCTACTTCCCCAAACATACTGCCACAATGTAACGTCCCAACAATCCGCTCCACCTCCCTCTCACAGTCAATAATTTCGATCTCCCCGGACACAATGATATAAACTTCATCGGGGCTTTCGTTGTGTATTATCACGTCCTCCTTAGGAGGAATATACTCGGCTTTCATCTTTGCAACCTGTCCGATTTTGAGGCATAGTTAGTTAAAGTCATAGGGTCAGTTAGTTCTAACTATTTTTCCAAGCCAGAAGAATTGTTATGCTTACCAACAGCACAAGTGTTTCCTTTGAGACACCCTTGAAGAGGTAGACTTTCTCCACGGTTGGCAAAAACAATTGCTGACAGATGTTTTTGCAAATCGACTTTGGAAGCTGTTCAATCAGATGTTGTTGGTTTAGGCTCTCGGCCTTGAATCTCAAACACATATATGCCAATATATGCTCCTTCAACCTTGAAGGCAGGCGGTTCCGGTTAACAAAATTCGATGCCATTTCGATGCTGTTTCTCTACAAAACAAAAACAATCAAACCAACCAAACATGTCAATGTCAATTCATGTAATGGTTGAAGTTAAAGCAATGGGAATCATATTTAGGAACCAATATACAGAGGAAGAGATGTGAATGCTTACAAATTCCATCGTGCGACGAGTTCCTTCAACAACTAAGTTTGTCATGTTACCGATCAAGTAAGCAGTTAAGCCGAGATTGAAGAGCATGTAGAAAATGATGAAGATCATCTCTATGGTGTTCACAGCATGAAGATCACCATAACCAACAGTGGTCATTGTGGTGACAGACCAATACAAAGCTGAAATATATCTCACTCCAAGGCTGATCTCTTTAAAATTTGGAATCGCGGATCCGATCCAGGTCTGTCCTTCATGTGGATATCGGTCAGCCAACAAGTAGTAGAGGCATCCCGCACAATGGACATAAAACAAAGTAACCTACAACAAGAAAAAACGCACCCCACCTTCACCAACTTGTAACCAAACTTTCAAGAAGTTTCAGTCAGTGTGAACAGATTCTTTATTTTACTTACAGATAGAAGCCTAGCACATCGAACCCAAAAGTAGCTGAATCTAATGTCCTTCTCAAGCCTGCAAAACGAAAGCAAATGTTAATGGCATTCGAGCTTTTGGCATAAGTGATCAATAAGATAACACAACCTGAAAACAAACCTAGTGAAAAATTGCTTGATGCGTCGCAGTCGCCAAAATCTAAGCAATCCCAGGAGGACATAAGTAAGACTATCATCATATTTGCCTGTGAACAGGTAGGCCAGTGTCTCAAATGGGATTGTTGATGCCACATCCATCAAGAACCATGTTGACAAGTACCTGTTGAAAATCATTTACATAAGTTCTAGAGATTTAGCCTAAAATCCCATCACAAATATGAGACAACCCTTGACATTTTGACAATATTGTAGACAGTAAGTGGTGTTCCTCTGTCCACATCATGGGTAAGGTGTAAAGCACTAAGAGATAATAGTAATTTCCATAATACATTCATCACATCATCTGACAAATGAAAGCATTGTTTAAAACTGTCACTGGATGAACTTCTTAGAGTAAAACTTCATGTTAAAGAGCATAACAAGATTGGCAGATCTTTCAAATAAGATTTTCAATTGAAAACAAGTTAATATTAACAAGTTCAGCCACAACCACAATGTAATTACCATTTAAGAATGCTCTTCCAAGTAGATTCTAATTGATTATTATCTGCTTCAAGAAGATCGACAAATACTCTTTCAAACACATTTTGTTTTCAGCACAAGAACTCCAAAATTCACCACAACAGAAAACTAAAACACATATTCTCAGCCCAAAACACACAACAACTTCCAAAAATCCAACCAATGGACATCTAATCTGAAAGCAAATTCATCATAATCTGCTGTCTTCATCTCATAAACCATTCCAATTCCCAGAACCATATTTCAGCCAATATCTCAGAAGATGGATTTGTTCAAAACCCAGATTTCAAAATGCCATCATGAAAAAGAAAAAGGGAAATGGGAGTATGGGGAATGGAGAATTGTAACCTGATAGCTATCTTCTTAGAATCACGAACGAGAAGCTGAGTCCGATGATCAATGTAAGCAACGAAGAAGGTGAAGAAGATGTCAATGGCGAAGAAGAAATCGACGACAGTGTCTGCAATTAATAATTGCCGCTTGGGAATTGCGTCCACAAACGCCACTTCCAATGGATAAACCCACGCCGAGTAAGCAACCAAAACCACCATGAACGACTGCCACCACCTGCAAATTCGCCTCCCATTTTTTCAGAATTGACTTGTTCAGGTTTAGAATACATTTTAATTTAAATGTTTTCCAATATTACATTTTTTAAAAAATGTTTGGTTAAATTTGTTGCAAGTGTTTTTATACACAATTTAACTTCTATACTTCAAAACTCTTTTCAAAAAAATTGGTTTCAATTGTTTCTTTCAAAATGGTTTATTTTTCAATCTTATTTTCTAATAAGTCATTTTTAGTGGTTGTCAAACACTAACAAATTTTTCAAAATGATTTTTTTTCAAAATTAAACACTTTGAAAAGTTAAACCAAACAAACTCAAAAGATCATCAATTTAAGTGTTTTATAAATTATAACTCAATTAAAAAAAAAATCATTGGAAAAAATTATATGTATTTTTAGTCAAATTTCAAAATAAACTAAGTTTTCAAAAACTATTTTTTTAGTTTTCAAAACTAGACTTCATTTTTTAAACACACTAGTAAAAAGTAGAAAACAACCTAAAGAAACTCATCAGTGGAAGTAATGCTTATAAGTTTAAATTTCAAAAGTCAACGACAAAAAACCAAATGATTATCAAACAAAGTCTTTTTTTTTTTTTTTTTTTTTTTGAGAAACTTTATCAAACAAAGTCGAGACTTTTGTTTAGTAACGCTATCTTCACGTTAAAAAATAATATTCCCTGCATTTGGTATAAAAACAAAATTTCAATATACACATATTTTACATCTTACAACATGTGCCTAGTTCTACTGTTACATGTCATTGATCAAGAGATTAAATATTCAAATATTCTCACTCTTACGTCAACATGAAAATAGCTTGTCTAACTCATGAACTTTGAGCCAATAGGGTAGATGTTCGAATCTCCAACCCCACATATTGTTTTAAAAAAAAAAAATACTATACACACATCTACTTCCTTTAAAGTAGGAGGTTAATTCAAATTCCTACCCCAATTTATAAATGATAATAATAATTTAATTAGGCTCCGTTAGTAACCATTTGGTTTTGAAAATTATGCTTGTTTTCTCCCAATTTTCTTACCATGGTTTTCATCTTTGTCAATGGCACATTTGAATTCCTAGCCAAATTCAAAAAAAAAAAAAAAAAATTTTTGAAAACTATTTTTTTTAGTTTTCAAATTTTGGCTTGGTTTTTTAAAACATGAAAAGGATGTATTAGGAAACCAAATAAATCTGTAGGTGGAAGTAGTGTTTATAGGCTTAATTTTCAAAAACTAAAAATCAAATGGTTATCAATCGAGGTCTTAGTTATCAGGTCAGATAATTTTTAAGATGCGTTCTTTTTCTAACATTCTCGAGACAAATAAAAGATTTGTTTTTTTAAAAAACAAAATAAAATATTTGAATTTAAATTTTCTATTTGTCTGAAATGGATAGATAAGAACTTACTCTCTTGAATAACAAAAGAGAATCACTTTTCAAAGTGGTGGACTCAATTTGGTATATTAATATTGAAATTAAAAAATTATGAAATTAAAAAAAAAATGATACTTTCTACTTTTAAAAAGACAATATTTTTTATCCATTATTCAAGTTATTATTTTATGAAGAATCATTCCCATCCATCTTTTTCTTTTTCTTTTTTTTTTTTTCTTCCTTTTTTACAGATAAGGATTATCTTAAATTTCCTATTCCCTTGTCTCAATATAAATCTTACCCTATTTTTACATATCTTCATTTTATTTTTTACATCTTTATATTAGATCCCATGTGCTAGACCAAATCTACTTCTTTTTTTTTTTTTTTAATAAAAAATTTACTTTTACATCAATAATAATCTTTCTATTTCGGTTTCAATTTTAAAACAATTTCCAAAAACAAACATTATTATTATAATAATTTCATTCTTCTTATAGGACGTTTTTCTATTTTACGATTCATTTTCTCCCACTTTCTTTCACATTGAATAAATGAGATCTAAATCAAGATTTGGTGGGTCTAAAATTAAAGAAAATGGTTGCAAAAATTATTGACTTTATTTATTTTGTAGGACTCTTCCTCCATAAATTTGCATTGAATGAGACAATTATTTATTTATTTTTTATTTTTTTATGGAATATATAGAAAATTAATTATCAAATAATGGGAGAAAAACCTTCTCTATATGGAAAAGAATCTTTTTGGTACCACCGAAAGCCTACTGTTGTGTCGGTAGTTGTCAAATAGTATATTGGTTTTTTAAAAATGTAAAAATAAAATAAAATAAAATAATAATAATAAAAAAAAATCTATTGATTAGTTCTATCAAATTAATTTGCAATAAAGAAAATCAAAATGATTTTTCCAAAAACAAACCAAAATGCATGATTTAAAACATGCTTGAAATGTTAGTTGAAATTCAATGAAATCGTGACCATTAGATATAGTTATAGTTTTATGACTTTTCAAATCAAGAAAACTTTACTTCTATATTATCGTCTTATTCGTTTTTTTTTTTTTCTAATATTGTTTAGTTTCTTTTTTCATTATTCCAAATATTCTAATGCATGCGTACATTTAACTCAAAGATTATATAGAACATGCGTATGAGATCTTAGGAGTACAAATTTATAAATTGAGAAATTAAGACTTAACATTAAACGTATTAAGAATTAAAAAAAAAAACATTAAAAGCATTAAAAAGAATACCAAAATCTTCCCACTAAAGTTTAAAGATGAAAATAAATTATTCATAATATAAAGATTAAACTAAACTAAAATTAAAATTATTATATTCTATATTTCGTCATTGCTTGGAAAATTTATCACATAAAATAAAATTTGAAGAAAAAGCCATTTAAATTGGTATCATAAGAGAGAGAAAGAAGGGTTTGTAGTACTTAACCTAGCTAGAACATTATTGGAGAAATGTTATTGTATTCAACAAAAAAAATTTAAACCACTCATTTTAAAACTAGGATTCACCTAATCATTCAAACCACAAGTCAAAGGGTAATGTCTCAAATAATTTTTTCGTTTAAATACTCTGCAAAAAAAAATTAACAAAATTTAATTATTGATCAGTGTGGATAAGACGTTTGGACCTTCTAAAAAGTTGTAAATTTTTTTTTTCTAGTTGAACGGACGAGGTCGGAAATTGAATCTTTAACATTTAGGAAAGACGATAAGCAACTTATTGACTGAATTGTGTGCTCAAATTGACAAAAGGTCGTAAGGTTCAAATCCTCACTCAGTAGTACACATATGCGGTAATATTCTGAAAAAAGTTTGACGCTAACTCAAAATTATAGAAAAAATAAATAAAAATATGAGGTTGAAAATGGGTTTTTTTTATGCACTAAAATAAATGGAAAAAAACTAATGGATTTGTGCAGCCATTATTTTGGAAAACTTAACCCCATGAAGGAAAAAAAAAATGGTTTGAATTGCTTTAGTTTAGAGAGAGAGAGAAGATAAGCTTGGTAAGTGGTACTTGTGTTGTGTGTGTGTGTACCTGTATCTTGAGCTCATGGGAGAGATGATCCATCTATTGCCCTTCACTTTACTGCCATCAGACCAGCTTGAAGAAACTCCCAAAGGAGGAAGTATAACCTTTGAGAGCTCTCTAAGGCTCAACGTCGACGGCATGTCGCTATCGTCGTCGTCCTCCTCTCCGCTCCCGTGCTTCTCCTCCTTCTTCTTCTCACTGCCATCTTTCTCGGGCGTCTCGGGACGGTGGGCGGAATCCATCTCCATGAGGTTCACAAAGCTCGAGTTGTGAAAATGAGAAGATTTTTGAAGGAATGAAAATGGTGGTGGCTATGAGGATAGAGAAGGGTGAAATTTTGTGGTATTATTGTGGAGGATGGGAAGAAAATTGGGTTGGTGGTCCTTTCAAGATGTTTTGGGGGTTTTTTTTTTTTTTTTTTTGGGTGTGATTTGGGTTATTGAAATGGTATTTATATATATAGAGGGGATTTAATTAAATTAAAATTTGTCATTATTTTTGATATGGAATTAGGGGAAGCTTCTTTGGTATTGGTGGGTTTGAAAATTGATTTGGAATTGAATGATTTTGACCATGTTTCCGACGAAATATCAAGGCTGAAAAGACAATTGAATTGTTGTGTGGTGGGATGGCGTGGAGGCTTCCAATCAATCAGTCTCTCTCTCTCTCTCTCTAGATAATTTAGTGCTCTCTCAACTTTAGTCCTTTTTTTTTTTCTTCTTCTTTTTAAATATGTCTCGGTTTAGGGTTAAGTTTGTGAATTTGTTTTCGATTTTACCAAAAGTATCTCGTACTAGTGATGCTAGCTAGGTTGTTGTTTTCTATGTACGACGATGGAATTTATCATGTTCTTTTTTAGTCAATATGAGACGTTTTTCGTATTAATAACAAATTTTCTCTTAAATAAAGGACCACTGAACCTCCTATCAAATAGTTATTCACTTGTCTATTTCAACCGCATTAATTATATTTTTTCGGAGCATTGACCTCATCGAGACTTTGCTTTTTAATCATTGGGATTTCATTGTGAGATAATTCTTTATATATCTCTCACCAATTTTTTCCTATTATGTATCTAAAGATTTCGATGATATGGTTAGGTTTAGGACATAATTTTGATAATATTTATTAAGATGTAAGTGATCTTGCCATGTTTTCATAATTGTATGATATTATCCACTTTGAGTCTAAAATTCTTGATTTCATCTAAAGTATGTTTCATATCAATGGAGATGTTGTCTTTGTCTTTATTTATATATTCTTCCTCTTATCCTTAACTTGAGGTGAGATTTGTTTGCATTCGGAACTCTCGATAGTTTCATCTCTCAATGTTTAAAAAGTTTTATATTAGTTTTTCTCTCTCTCTTTTTTAATAGATATATTATTTTAGTTTCTCAAGTTGTTTTAATCAAGTTTTAACTCTAGCATTTTGTGTTAAATTTTGAGCATATAGAAATAGTGAAAAGTGTCATATCAGTTATTAGTTCGTGACTCTTAAACTCAAGGAAAGATATAGTTCATGACTAGTTTTATTTTTATATTAGTTTCTAACTTTTTTTTAAATTAAGTTTTAAATTCAGCATTATTTTTTAAAGTAAAAAAATGAAAAAGATCATATCTATGTATAGCCAAATAGTTCATGACTCTTGAACTCAAGAAAAAATAGTTTTCTTAAAGGTGATCACAATATCACCCTTTTGTATATTACTTTGCTAAAATAAGAAAAGGAAAAATAGAGTTGAAAAATGTTTAGTAGTAATTAAGAGAATATGAAAATTGTCATAATTTTTTTTTAAAAAATATATTTGGAGTCACAAAAGATAATTGAACCTGACCCAATTCATAAGGATTGAATTGACCATTTTCATGTTTTTTGAACGGCCCCACGTAGGCAAATTAGGCATATAATTCAAGGGTTCCAGATGGGAGTTCTTAGCTTTTCTTCCTATGTATCTTTGACAATTTTTAGATTTTTCCGATCTTAATTCAATGTTTGATTATGTATGTACATATATACACATTAAAATATGTTACACTTTTTGAAAATTATTTTAATATGTATTTGAAAAGAAAAATTAAGAATATAAAAAAGCAAAAGAATTTACTTAAAAAATTCCCACCACCAAAGACTTGTTATTTACCTACCTTAGCTTAGCCATCCACTCATGCTTTCCATTCTACATTGGATTTTTGAATAGAGACTATTGGTACTAGTCCTTATTGTAGTGTTATCCTACATGTTTTAAACATGCACTCTCTTTTATTTATTTATTTATTTTCAATCAACTTAATATAGAGAAAAAAAATTATATTTTGTAAGAATATATAATTAGCTACTATTTCGCTGAATCTTCCCTTTAGACCGACATCCGATCTTCTTAGAAGGCGACTATCCTAACTACCTCATGGTACAATTTTGATGGGTATGAGGAAACAAAATTTGAATAGAAAAGTAGAAATCTTAAATCAGCAAGACTTTAATTTTATTATACTCATGTTTTGTCATGTTATAGTTTGTAATTTTGTTATATTTCAATTGAAATAGTTCTCCTTCAAGAATTTTATTAGCTAG
This sequence comes from Luffa aegyptiaca, assembly GCA_017139565.1. Lineage (NCBI taxonomy): Eukaryota > Viridiplantae > Streptophyta > Magnoliopsida > Cucurbitales > Cucurbitaceae > Luffa > Luffa aegyptiaca. The sequence continues at coordinate 5,438,801 of CM029405.1, read as the reverse complement.
ATCTTGATTTTTTTTAATAGGGAGTAAAACATATAATATATTTGTAACGCCCCAGGCCCAGGATTCAGAATCCGGATTTGGCACCTAAGGCCCTGACATTCCCCTGCGACCTGGCCACATTACCATACTCGTCTTAAACTGCTTCCAAGAGTGAAGACTATCCCCACAAACCAACACGTGGTCCTTTTAGCATGTTTTGTAATTCCTAGGAGGTCACCCAACATAGAACTTCTCCAAGCCAAGCACGCTTAACTTCAAAGTTCCTATGATTGAGCCACCGAAAAGGAAGGTGCACCTTGTTGGTATAGGTAGTATCTATCAATTTTTTTAAGCTTATCTTGACCATGCTTTCATGTCCTCAAGATCCCTCTCATTCAGATGTGGCCTCGGTTCATTCATGTACCCCTCCTAACTCGAGTGTTACAATATTAAACATCAATATTTTGTTAGAAATAGGGAGAGGGAGTAGGAGGCTCCTCCCCCCTTTCCGGCATTGGCGACGGGAGGAGGCTCCTCCTCCCTCTCCCTCTTCTTTATTTAAAAAAAAAAAGTGAAGAAATGGAAGAGGAGAGAGAAGAAAAGAGAGAGAGAAAGAAAGAAAGAGGAAAAAAAAAAACTCACCGACGGCTACCGACCGGCGAACGACACCGAAGTTGAAGAAGAAGAAGTTGGAGAAGAAAGTGAGGAAAAGGAAAAATAAGAGAGAGAGATAAAGAATTAAAAAAAGGATAAAATAATAATATTTTATTATTTTGTATTTAAAAAAAATAAAAATAATTTTTTATTAAAATAATAGTGTCACGTCAGCAGCGGTTGGATTTAACAGAAAAATGGATGGCAGGGACCAAAGTGCTCCTTATCTCAAACCTTAGAGATATTTTTGTTGAGTTTGAAAACTCAGGGACCAAAGTGTAACTTAACCCAAACCTCAGGAACCAAAAGTGTATTTTTCCCTAAAAAAAAAAGTAAAAAAAAGAAAAAAAGTAAGACAACAAAATTGACACTAAATAATTTGTTTTTTAATTTAAAAAAAAAAACTAGTTACTTAGTTATGAGCCAACAAAATAAATATAAAATAATCAGATCAATATTAATATTTTATTTAATAGTTACAACACTACTATAGTTCAATTGGATACTCATTCTTTTAAGAATCTAGATTCTTATTATTCTTCCAAGAAAGAAATATAGATTCTTATATTATTTTGATGTTATTATTCTTAAAATTTTTCAAATGCATTGTCATACTTTTTTACATTTGGTCTTTAAATTTCAAATAAAATAAAAGTAAGTGGACAGTCAATTTTAATTGGGGTAGGCGGACAAAATACATGTTCACACTAAAAAGACTTTGTCTACTAAACATCAATTCATATATGGTTTCAACCTTTTCAACTCCACTCGAACAACCTCATATCAGTAAAGATTTTATACTTATATATTAAATATTTTTTTCTCATTTATAATCGATATAAAACTATGTTCGAATTTCTGGATGCGACACTATAAAATACAAACGACATTAGTAAAAACGGACATCTAGAGTTCTTACCATGAACAAACTCGTTTTATATTTATTTATTTAACCTACTATGTGGTTGCTTTTGGCAAAGGTACCTATGACATCTCCTTGTGTTGGTCAAATTGGGTGGGCAATAGGTTCTACAAATTCCTCCTCCATTAATCAAGTTCTGTTGATTAATTAAAACAAATCATTCACTTTTTCTATGTCACAATCTACTTTTCTTTGTAAATCCGAGAACATAGAGTTTAGTGGATAAAGATATCAATTATCAATTATCATTTTAAAATATTGATGATTCGATGCCAACAAGAGCATAACTCAATTGACATAAAGATGTACTGATAACCACGAGGTCTGTGATTCAAATCCCCCACCCCCATATTGTCAAAAAAAAAAAAATCGATGATTTGATCCTAACCTCCACAATTACTTTTGACACATGATATGTGTCTTAACTAGTTAAGTTATTGAAATTGAAATTTAATACTTTAATTTCATTGAATTGGACTTTAATGTAAATGATAAGACTAATTTCTCAATCTCATTTTTCTAATAAGTAATTTTTTGTTGTCAAACACTAGAAATTTTTTCAAAATGATTTTTTTTCAAAGTTAAACACTTGAAAAGTTAAACCAAACACACCCTCATTATTTCTCAATCTCATTTTTAATTAATAAATCATTTTTAGTGGTTGTCAAACACTAGATTTTTTTTTCAAAATTAAACACTTGAAAATTAAAACAAATACACCTTAAAACAGCTACATCAACTTTCAAATCTAACTCAAAGTTTTGCCAATAAGCCCAGCTCAACTAATTAGACATTTACTCTTTCTTTCTTTCTTTTTTTTTTTTTTTTTTTTTTTTTTTTTGTCACAATTTGAATTCTCATATTTTATTTATAAGGCGACATTTCTGAAAAAGGAATCTTTTAATCTAAATTGACTAAGAATAGTTTAAAGAGGAAGAGATGAAAAAAAAAAAAGAAAAAAAGAAAAAGAAAGAAATAAAGATAAGTATCCAATGTGTCCTATCTTCTTATTTTTTTCCTCCGTTTTGATTAGATGATTCCAAAAAGAGAAATTGTTACTAATGATTTCTATTTTTCTTTTGAAGAGAACTAATGATTTCTAGTTGTGATAGAAAAGTTTCAAAATTAAATTCTAAATAAGCTTTAGATAAATCTAAAGCCATCTCGGTCTCCGACTCTCCAAGATGAGAAAAACTGAGATCTCGTTTGATAATCATTTGATTTTTATAAATTAAGTCAGTAAACATAACTACCACCCATAAATTTACTTGTTTTGTCATCTAGTTTTCAAAATGGACCTTTTTAGTCCATGAGTTTCAAGAAACAGGTTTAAAAAGTCCCTAAGTTCTCAAAATAGACATTTTTAGTCCATGAGTTTTGAGAAATATGTTTAAAAAGTCCCTCATATTATTTTTTCAATTCTTTTAAATTAATATTTTTTAATTTAAAAATTCATTCAATAATAAAAAATATTAATTTAAAAATTTTGAAAAAAATAATATGATGGACCTTTTAAACCTACTTCTCAAAACTCAAGACTAAAAAGGTTCATTTTGAAAACTTAGAGACCTTTTAAACTTATTTCTCAAAACTTAGTGACTAAAAAGGTCTATTTTGAAAACTCAGGACCAAATGCATTTACTCCTCAAAACTTAGGGACCAAAAAGGTATTCTTCCCTTTTTAAAATTGAAAAAAAATAGACCCGTTTGATAACGTTCTCGTTTCTTGTTTCCGTTTCTTAATTTTTAATAAAGAAAAATAGAATTTCATGACCCTAACACCTATACATTCAATAATAATAAACCTATATTCTTATGTATGTTTGGAAAAAATTGGAAACAATAACAAAAAAAGAGAAACTAGTTTTAGTTGTTCCCAAAAGTTCTATACAAATTTTGGGAGTGTTTCTAAAAAATGAGAAACAAGAAACATACATAGTTATTAAATGCTTAGATTTCTTAATAAAATTGAAAACTATAAACAAGAAACGAGAACGTTACCAAACGGGCCCTAAGATGCTAATCTAGTTCAAAATTTAAAAAATAAAATATTTAATTTTTTTAACGTGTTGTTTGTGGATTTGAATTGTTGACATTTTTTCATTGAGAATATAATATCTTAACCAATTGAGTTATACTTAGATTTCTGGTTTGACAATTATAACAGAGTAGTTAATTTACTTAATCTTGTCCACTTAAACAAAGTTGATGGTTTAAATATTTCATGTTCTAAGTTTTGAACCTGTCTCACTTATTCTTTTTATGTTAGAAAGTTGATTAATACATTTATTATATTTTTTAAAGAAGATTTCAAAACTATAATTTTTTTTATACACATCATGTGAGGTGAAAATTCAAATCTACAATTGTTCTAGCTGTTAATGTTTATGTTTAGTTTATGTTTTGCTTCTGTGTTGTTTTGTTTGTCTAAAAAAAATCGAATCTACTATTTATTAGAAAATTTTACTACCAAGGTTTATGTGAAGTAAAAACGATTTCAGAACTAAATCATGTTTTGATTGAGACGTTTATTGCAATTATTAATCAATCTATCATTGTATATATTAGAAGATACTTTTTTTTTTTGGTATCTTTCTTTAAAAAAATGTTCTTTTCATGATTTATTCTCATCTTTCAAAAATAAGAATAAAAGTTAAGTGGTATCTTTCTTAAAGAAAAATGATTTTTTCATTATTTATTCCCATCTTCCAAAAATTAAAATCAAAATAAATAATTGATGTTGACTCTCTCTCTCTCATAGTCACCCTCTCTTTCTCTTTCTGCTTGGGAGTCTCTCTCACTTGAGAGATTATTTAAATTGTATATTAAAAAAAAATGACATATGTAAATAGTTTTACCGGGTCGTTCGGTAGGAGGTAATTTTCTCTTTCTCTAGATTCCCATGAATGTGGCATATATATTTTCTTTAACAAAAAATAATAAATGCACTTTTTTTTTTTTTTTTTTTGAGAATTGCACTTGTTTGTTTGGTGGGGTAAGAATGAACTTTAAATTATAAATTTAATACTTTATTTTGAATCTTGATCATGGTATATTTAGTCTTCATATACTACAAAGAGAATTCAATTATGTTTATAGGTTTAAATTATGCTTCTTCTTAGTTTCCCACGTACATTAATACTATTAATTACATTGTGTGATACACCAATTTAATATGTTTGGTGAAAAATAAATATAATGACACCTGTTAAGAAATAATGATGATGATGGAAAGTATAATGTCATTGGATATCAATGAATCAACCAATCATCCCCACGTGTCGAACTGAAATCAAAAAACCAAATTTTAGATGTCGAGATAAACTACTCCACAAAAGCTTGTGTGGCTCACATCCTCTCAAAGAATCTTTACTTATTCTTTTTTTTTTTCTTTTAATATAATGTTGTTGGGTAAAAAAATGTTTATAGAATCTAATAGAAAATGACCACATAAGATGAGTAAGCATACCAACTATGTTGAAATAAGAATATCAAAATAGAAATTTTTCATTTTATTTTCTATTGGTTATTTTGGAGGCTATTCCTTTTTTATTTGTTTTCATTTTCTAAATATACCATTTTTTTTTCTCTATAGTAATCTAAAAAACATTTGAGTCAATGTTAAATTTTAAAAATGATTAATGGTTATATATAAAATTTTGATGCCAACATGAGTCTAGTTCAATTATTGGCGTAAAGTTGTACTAATGATCAATGCAAGAAAACAATAAAATACAAAAAAAAAAAAAAAAAAAAAAAGTATCTCACCAAACAAATAGTTTATACGTGAATAAATTATTTTTCACCCTAACTTTTAAATCCACCAAAAAAAAAAAAAATTGATAAGTTTTTTGTTTTCAACATACTTGGTCCTCAAAACTAAAAACATGTTTTTTGATTTTTCCAAAAAGAAAACAAAAACATGTGGCCCTAATTGAATGTGCTACAAATAAATGTATGGACCAATTAGCAATTCATTTGGCATTTAATAGTGATGGGGGCAACCAATAATTCTTACCCTTTCAAAGAGGAAATTAAAAGAAGAAAACAATAATGCTTACCCCCACAAGAGTCATTTTTTTTAAATATCTTTTTCAAGATTGTTCAAAAGGCATCTTTTGTGATTTTTTTTTTTTTAATTTTGAAATTGAGTCCCTCTAAAATTATTTTTTTTTTTAAATATATATATATAATTACGAGCTTTCGTTTTCTATCATTATGATTCTTTTCCATTTGAGATTTGCTTTCGTAATTAGTGAAATATATATATGTTTTTTTTTTTTAAGAATTATTATGGGTTTCAAAAGAATCAATTATGTGTTTTTGTCCATGATATAGTTCAGTTGTGTGAATAAACGGTGATAAATATGGTGGTTAAAAATAATGTTGTTTTCCCTTTAATAAATAGTCGACTTTAAAAATCATGAACTATATATGAATGGAAATTATGGAATATATATATATATATATATATTACAAAGATTAAGTAGCTTATTGTAATCTCCAAAATACATGAAAGAAGTGTAATATGATAAATTGATTAAGCTTAACAAATTTATGCCTACTTCATTTAAACTTTTCAAGGAAACATGAAGTTTAGATAAAATAATTGAGTGTGAAATAATTATTCAATCATTTTTTTTCAGAACTCAAATGAAGGTGAGATCTTATTTAATTTGATTATTTATTTGGTAATATAAAAGACTTTGAGACGAATAACTTGATTGACTTGATATAATTTTAAGAGAAAAGAACGAGCATAAATTATTTAACGAAACAATATTTTTACATGGTAGGAATCTCGTTGTGAAGTTAATGACAAATCATCGGTTGATACTTCATTATCCTATTTGTCTTATATGTATTCCAAACAGTTAACTAATCAGTAGCACGCTTTGTTGTTGAGACGTTCAATAATAAATCGTATTAATCATATTGAATATCCTTGAGAGGTAAGATGTTGGATTCCTTTTATGGTAATTAATGGTTAATTTGTTAGAAGTATTTTTTTTAATTATTTTTTGTATGTTTATGCAGATATATCTCTATGCTTTGTCTCACTTCTCTCCTTTCTCCTTACACCCTCTTTGTTAATCTTTTTTTAAATAATTTTCTTAAAAAATATTTTCCTAGTTTGTCCTTGTAATTTAATCAGAAATTGAATGAAATGAAATGACTATACTTACATTTTTAATTTGACAAATGGCCAAAACCTTTTGATATAAAAGTAATGACTATTATGAATCTTTCACCATCCCATTCTATAGACACCTTTCCCCATTTTGGATTTCATTGAAAATTTGAAAACAAAACAAAAATCTAACACACATTTTGAAGAAAATGTCTATCATTTTGCCATTGATTGAAAAATTGAAACAATAATCCAACCAACATTTTCAAGAAAAATGTTTATAAGTTTGCCTTTGATTGAAAAATTCTACAAAAGAAAAAAATATATATCATTTTGAATATCGATACACACATTTTTAATACAAACTTCTATTTATGGCTACATGCCCACACTCCTACTTAAATATTTTCACTAGGAGTTTATTAGGGGTATTATTGAGATATTAAAAACATATATTTTAATTCATGAAAATTTTATAATGTGACGCTATTGGAAATGCAAGACGCTATCATAGATGAATTCTATAATGCGGCATTATTGGATATGCTGACAATTGAGGAGCGTATGAAATCGATTACTAAGATGGCTCCTTCGTCGTTAATTATAAAATCTGATTGCTTAGATGACATTAATTGGGACGATGGGAATCTCACGGTCATCAAGTCCATCACAGACGTAGTTACTCGCTTGACATCTTTATTGGAGGTGTATGGTATCTTTCACATTAGATGAACACAAAATGACCTTGCTTAATGGGCACTAAAGGAAATGTGCTCGGAACAGTGGTAGAATGTTTCGCTATGTGGTTGAACCAACTTGTCAACAAGGACAAGCTTTCTAGTTTATCTTTTAGTTGGTAGCTTGTTTGTTGGGCTAAAAACAAATTCATGAAATTGTTTTACTAATTCCCGATAAATTTATGTCCACACGCCTATACTCCTACTCAAAGTTTAGGACTAAATTTATAAATTAACAAAAAAAAAAAAAACATTGTGGGCCGAGCGATGAAATGTAGAGAATTTGCAATGGGTGGCAAATTGAACCAAATTAATAGCAAATATAGCACAATGTAAAAAAATTTGCAAATATAGCAAAATCTATCAGAGTATGTTACTGATAGACACTGATAGACTCTGGTTAATTAGAATCTATCTGATAAACTTCGATTATCAGAGTTTATCAGCGATAGACTCTGATTAATCAGAATCTATCAGTCTACTGATAGACTCCAATTATTCAGAGTCTATCAGTGTCTATCGCTGATAAACTCTGGTTAATCAAAATCTATCAGTGACTATTATTGATAGACTTTGATTTAGTGATAGTCACCGATAGATTTTGATTAATCGAAGTCTATCAACGATAGACACTGATATATTTTGAATAATCAGAGTCTATCAGTGATAGACATGGATAAAATTTGACAACAACTTTTTTGTCTTGTACAATTAATTTTGCTATATTTGCAATTAGTTTGCAACTGTGCTATATTTGCTATTAATTTTGTCCAATTGGTCATCTATGCAACTGCCCCATGAATGTAAGGATTGATGGGCCTGAATTTTCGGCTGATAACCTATTGGGCTTCTTTGGATGGTGTGGGCCGAAACCGATCCGTTTTACAATCAAATTTCGGTTAATTTTCTTGGTCGAAAATTATCCAATAACCGAGAGCCACGTTGGCAGTCTGACGCGGCCTTATGAAATGACAAAAGTACCCTCACGTAATCTAAAAAATGACGATAATGCCTTTGACCAACCATGTGGTTTTTCCTTCCACTGCGGAGTCTTCTCCATCGTCGCCGAGCTTGAGAGGCTCACTTTCGAAACTTCGTACTCTCGGCAACCTTCAGTCTCTGATTTATCACCCATCTCGTTTCGAGCCCATCAATGGTGGAGTCTCTGTATTTCAACAATTGAAGTGAAGATCGTGATTGGTTTTGCTCTGCTAATGGGGACGAGCTGTTTTAGATCTGGGCGTCGAGCTCTGATCGTTGTATTGTTGCTGGCAATCTATGGAGGTAGTGGAGTTTTTGCTCAGATTCGAAAACCGAAGAACGTGCAGGTTGCGGTTCAAGCCAAGTGGTCCGGCACTTCAGTTCTTCTAGAAGCTGGGTACGTTTGCTTTCATTCTCCCATTTCTGTTTTTGTGATTGTTGATTTGAAGCTACTGTAATGGAGTTTTAATGAGAGATTCGAGTTGAGGAAAATTGAGTTTTGTAGATGAAGTCCTGCACCATTTAGTTTTTAATGTTTTGATGACATTAGGAGAGGTGGTTTATGATTTGGTAGCTACAACTAATAACCATTTCGGGCTTTTTGTTTAGTGAGATCCAATTTTCTCATTCAGTGTGGTGAAAATAATGGTCATTGAGTGCAGTGCTTGTGTTTAAGCAATACTTTTCATTTGGGTGGTGGCATTTGTATGTTTTTGAAGTGGACACGTTCATAGTTTTATTGTGTTCATACCTGAAAGATGGCTTATTCTTCTTAATTTTAAGGCCAAGTGAATAGTAAATGTCCAAAAATTTAAGTGCTAAATTGCAATGAGCGAATTTTTATCAGCCAATACTCACAATATTCGTCGTATTCACTGTGAATGAAGTTTTTGGTTTTACACAATGCAGTGACTTCTATTCTATGTTGAGTACAGTGAATTACTTGCTAAAGAACGGAAAGACCTTTACTGGGACTTTATTGAGGTCTGGCTTCGTGAGGAAGGAAATGATGCTGATGCTTCTACGGCCAAAGCTTGTTTGAAGAAAATTTTGAAGCATGGACGTTCTCTTTTAAGTGAACCTCTGGCCTCATTATTTGAATTTTCTCTCATTCTAAGATCAGCGTCCCCTAGATTGGTTCTCTACCAACAGTTAGCCGATGAATCACTTTCCTCTTTTCCTCTGCCTGAAGAAAATAACTCCAACATTGTTGGTGAAGGAAATGAAAGCATTGAAAGAAAAAAGTCCGATACTTCAGTTGTTGGACTTAACCCAAAAACTCCTGGCGGCATATGTTGTTGGGTGGATACTGGTGGATCCCTATTTTTTGATGTTCCAGAATTGCTAACGTGGCTTTCAAATCCTGCTGAAAGGTTAGTCCTTTTGACCAACCCAACCCATGGTGGAGGAGATGTTGTAGATATTTCACCAGAATTGTTTTGCTAGAATTAAACCCATTATTGAAATTCAACTGGGACAAACCATTTCTAGGACATATTAGCCAACTCAACCTGACCCATAAATTAAGCGGGTGAGTTTCATTTGATTCGAATTCATTTGTAAGAAATATATTTGTTTGATTGATTTGAATAAAACTAATATTACCATTTGAGAAAATAAATTAGTACTGAATGCATACATCCAATACTTCACAACAGGTTTTCTAATTTGGAACATTGTAAGACAAGTAATGGATTCTATGGTTGTGGCTTTGTGCTCTATTATATGAAAAAGAGCAAGCTGAAACATCCCATTGTTATCAACTTATCATTACGACTGTTTTGATTAAAAAAATCCCACCAAAAAATTTGGAAGTACGTTGGAAAAATTTTCTCCTAGGCAAATTGTGTAACTGGAAAGGTCAGTTTCTTATAATGATTTTCATGGAGAAATTAGTTTGATTGGACTGTTTTGGTGGATGAAGCAGGTAAATTGGATTTTGGATTCGTAATCTGGATAATTATTTCATTTTCATTTGTTGCCCCCTTCTCGCAGTAAATATATTTAAATTACTTTTTTCTACATTATCTTTTTCTTAGTTTTTTTTATAAGTTCATTTTCTGGTGTCAGTGTTGGGGATTCTATACAGCCGCCCGACTTGTATGACTTTGACCACATTCACTTTGGTTCATCTTCTGGAAGTAGAGTAGCCATCCTTTACGGAGCCCTTGGAACTGATTGCTTTAAGCAATTCCATGTCACCCTTGTTGAAGCTGCCAAAGAGGTTCATCCCGTTTCCAATCGTCTATTTTAATATTATGCTCATTATTCTTTTTCCGTTTTTTGATGAGGAACATGGATTATTCATTTCATAGAAAGTATGAAATTACTAAAAAGGGTATCCCCTGTGCCAAAGGAATTACAAGTGTGAAATTACAAACATGGATTCTTCATTTCATAGAAAGTATTATGCTCATTATTCTCACTGTGTGTTTATTTGCAACCTAGTCTATCATGTCAAATGTTGTTAACTCTATTGATGATTTGAATTTGTAACAGCGCTACTTGTTACATTTTCCCCCCCTAATATTTGTATACTCTATGCTGTTTGATTAAATTTTCAGGGAAAAGTTAAGTATGTTGTTCGACCTGTAGTACCTTCTGGCTGTGAAGTAAAAATTAATTCCTGTGGAGCTGTTGGTACAAGAGGTTCCTTGAATTTGGGTGGTTATGGGGTAGAGCTGGCTCTGAAGAACATGGAATATAAGGCTATGGATGATAGTGCGATAAAGAAAGGTCAGTTCAGTTTCCCAGTTTATTCTGAAGTAATTTAACATACTGAGACAGCCTTGTGCAGAAGTTTATTCCGGCTTGATTGAAGCTGGCAAATGCTGTCTTTGAACTGGCTCTGAATGGGAGCATTTGTTGTACGAATATATGATGAATGCCTCCTCCAGCATTCCACTTTATTCCATCATTGGTTAATTTTTTGTTAAGATTTTTCTGGTTTAAGATGCCTTGAAATTGTGTTATGGATTGTAGGTGTCACTTTGGAAGATCCTCGGACAGAAGATCTCAGCCAAGAAGTTAGAGGCTTCATATTTTCCAAGATTTTGGTGTGTTTTTCTTCAAGTTACTTAGTCCTATTTATTTATTTTTTAAATTTATGATTATTATTTTTTAAAGATTGCTGTATTATATATATATTTTTTGAAGAATAACCAAGCTTTCATTGAGAAAAAAGGAAAGAATACAAGGGCGAACAAAAAAAAAAAAACTAGCCCACAAAAAGAGAGACCCCATTAGATAAGGGGGCTCCAATCCAAAATAATGAGACCTATGGAATAATTACAAAATAAATGCGTCATCGACGTCCAAAGAGAAACGTTATATCTAATAAGGGACCAAACCTCAGTTGAATCCCTCTCCAACCCTCTGAAAGTCTTATTGTTTCTCTCACCCCAAAGCCTCCAAATAATAGCGCAGATCCCAGCTTGCCACAAAAACTTTTCCTGATCCCAAAAAGGAAGATTGCAGTATTATATTATACCAAGAAATGATTTGGATGGTCTACAATTTACTTCAATAGCCATTAAACTGATATTTACTTATGTTATATTTTCTTTCATTATTTAATGAGCACATTTTCTCCAATCATTCAGCTCATTTTCAAAATTGAAGTGGCGTTTCACTTTTGGTGTTCTTATTGTAATTTTTATGAATGCTCACCAATTGGATTGCCCTTTGAGCTATTAAGCATGTAGCTCTATTTTTCGAACAAGAAATAAAACTTTTCATTGAAGAAGTGAGGAGATTAATGCTCGAGAGATATGAACTCCACAAGGGAGTGAAAACAGAAGAGAACACAAAGGAAATATGGAAGCATCCCAAAAACTTGGAAAAATCAGCAAAGAGTTTGGAGGGAGAACACCATGATAAAACTTGAAATCTTGAACAAAGGGAGAAACATTATGGATATACTCACTTGACTTCTTATGGATACCATAGTTTAAAGGATTTTAGCTTCCTTTCAAACTGAAATATTGAATGCACCGGGGGCCACTTTCTTTTGGTAGTTTTTGTAACAGTGTATAGCTTACCTCTGCTTGGTGGCGTTACAATCATAGGAATTTATTTTGTAATTACAACTTCTCCAAAAGCTCTTCTTCCCGAGCTTTGGGAGGTGGTCATCTCTTCCCCGCCCCTAGGTTTCCCCAATCTTTTTGTGAAGTAATATATCAGGTTTCTTATTAAAAAAAGAAAAAAAAGAAACGTACCAGTGTACTTCGTTGAAAGAAAAACTTATGCTCCCCATGATACCTCCTGGAATGTGTTTTCACGGGGACTATTTGGTCTGTTCTTTGGCTGCAGGTGTCACAGTAGCTGCAGTTTGTTTTGTAGTTTTTTGTTCTTCTCTCATAATGAAAGCGTGTTTATTGTTGCTTAAATATTATGTTGCTTGTCCAGAAAAAGCAAAAATAGAAAGGAAAAAAAAAATAGTACCTGTTATATTTTAATCTGTACATTGTTAATCTGTTAGTGTTGCTAGAATGCTCGTGGTTCATTTTAGCCAGGTAGACCTTATGGCTTGTGCAACTGAGGTTGAAAAGATTTATTTGTTCAACGTAGGATCGGAAACCAGAGCTAACATCTGAGATCATGGCATTTAGGGATTATCTATTGTCATCAACTGTCTCAGACACGCTTAATGTGTGGGAACTGAAGGGTAATTGGACTTTGAAGTTTATTGTATGATATCCTCTTGGGTGTCCGTGTTACAAAGCCTAATTAATTGTTTTCTTCTTGGCAGACTTGGGACATCAAACTGCACAGAGAATAGTACAGGCCTCTGATCCTTTGCAGTCAATGCAGGAAATAAATCAAAATTTTCCTAGCATAGTTTCTTCCTTATCTCGCATGAAGGTAAATGCTCTATAAGGCACCCTTTTGTGAAGTAACCTTATGGCGTCAACCATCTTTGCCATAAATATTATTGGTTTTTCTGCTGATTGGTTTGCAGCTCAATGATTCAGTTAAAGATGAAATCACTGCTAATCAACGGATGATTCCACCTGGCAAGTCCTTAATGGCTCTCAATGGTGCTTTAATCAATATTGAAGATGTTGACCTCTATCTGTAATGCTTATGCTCCCCTTAATATTTCTCTTTCTTTCATTTTTAGTTTACCTGCAGTTCCAAATTCTTAATTTTTGCATAGGTTAATGATCTTTAGCTCTTTATTCTAAATTTAGTGGATCATGCGTAAGCATTTGTCTGTTTAGTAGGGAATATTATTTACATTTTACACAGAGGTATTGTCATCCTGTCCTGTTGTTATCATAAGTTAGGTTCCATCCATTGTCCACCAATATCTTTTTGTTCTTAGTGTAAAACGATGGGATCTTTTAACTCTGCTGCCAATCTTTTGTAGGTTGATTGATACGATCCATCATGACCTATTGCTGGCTGATCAATTTACAAAACTGAAGGTAAAGAATTCAGTTCTGTTTGCAGTTATATGGAATGATATTTCTGCACTTATACAATGGAAAGTTTCTTGTTCTTTATATATTTTGTTGGAGAATGGATATATAATTTAGAAACAAAAAGAATTACAAAGCAAGTTCAAAGAATAAGACATGCTCGGAAAGACAGGGGCAGAAGGAAGAAAAAGAATTGCCCCTAAATACTCTTAGGTTAGAAAAATATATATATACATATAAAGAAAATCTAGATTTTAAAGTTTTTGCTTTAATTTCTCCCTCTTAATTTTTAAAATTGAAAAATTATGAATATATAAGTTAGAAACTAAAATTTTGTTACTCATGAAAATCTAGACACTAAAATTTTGTTCCTTATGAAAATTTCTGACTCTGCCTCTATTGATAGACATTTTTATTTGATCATCAAAAGTATCCTTTGGCTGAGTGCTCTTGTTGATCCTTTTTCTCTTTTATGTGGTCTGCGCTCTCCTATTTCTCTATTTTCCTTGCTTTGAAGGTTCAGAGAAGGTCAAAAAAAAATTGTTGGAAGTGGTTAATACTATTCACCTCATGCAAAGTCTTCTTCTTTTATGTGATTCCTCACTGCTTTGATGATTAGTTGGACACTCTTTTTGTAATTCCACAATTTTTTTTAACAAGAAACAAAACTTTTCGTTGATGTAATGAAGAGAGACGGGAACTTCACACTTGTGTTGTGCAATTTTCATCCTTTATTCCATATGATCTTTTATTGATAAATGATAAGAATTAGTTCAATATTTTTTTCTGACAAGAAAAAATCCTTTTCTAATAAAAGATATAGGTAATGCATTATCCAAATATCAACGAAGTCATAATTTTTAAATTTCCTGATTGAAGAGGGATTATTTATAAGGATGTTTCTGTTACTCAAGTTTCAAGCGTTGAAACCCCTAAGGTTAAAAGTGTTTTGACATAGTTGAAGTCCCATTTTGTATGTTAACGAACTGATGTTGCCAACAATCAGATTCCTCATCATACTATTCAAAAACTTCTGTCAAGTCTGCCTCCAGCTGATTCCGACTTGCTCCGTGTGGACTTTCGTTCTTCTCATGTGCATTTCCTCAACAACTTGGAAGAAGATGCTATGTATAAGCGATGGAGGAGCAACATCAATGAGGTAATTAAATAACGCATCACATTCTCATTTTCAATGCTTTGATGGATGGTTAGTTTTGTTTCATTTTTCAATCTCTAAGTGTATAATTTAATTCCTGTAGATTTTGATGCCAGTCTTTCCTGGACAACTTCGTTACATCCGCAAAAACCTATTTCATGCCGTTTATGTTCTTGATCCAGCAACAGTTTGTGGTCTACAGGTCCTTGTTTTTCCTGCATACAATTTCCTTGTTTAGCAAGATGTTGCTGCTAATCATTAACTTCTATTTAATTATAAAATCCAAACATGCAGACAATTGACACGATCCTGTCATTTTATGAGAACAATTTTCCTATTAGATTTGGAGTTTTACTGTACTCTTCCAAATTTGTCAAGCAAACTGAAAGTGGTGATGGTGGATTAACTAAATCCGAGGCAGATACATCCAGTTTGGTAACTTATTTTTATTTTATTTTATCTTTTAGTGGTTTCAGCATGCAATTTGTTATCTACTGTCCATGGTTAAAATTGAAGTACTTTGTTGGTTTGAAGAACTAGAAATGATGCTGCTTCTTATGATGATTGTCTGTTTTGCAGATGATACAGCTGTTCATATATTTTAAGGAGAACCACGGAATTCAAACAGCCTTTCAGTTTTTGAGCAATGTATGTTCTGAAGTTCTGTTCACATTGTTTCATCTTGTTGGTTAGCATCTTCTCAGTCAGCCTTTCAGTTTTCTTTTTTTTTTTTCTTTTTGGTTCATTCCAATTGGAGAGCTTCTGTAATTGCCCTTGGTTGTTGATTGAGACATATTTATATCTTTTCAGTTACCTCATCAAGGGGACTCAAAAGGACCTCATTAGAAACTATCGAAACTCTATATTCCCAAGAAATATAAATTCTTTTTAGTGTCCCTTTGTCTTGGAGGCTTAAGCATTAATGACAAAAATCAAAGAAGAAATTCTAGTTCCTTCCTCTATCCCAATAGGTATTGTCCTTTGCAAGATTGCCTACCATCTTTTCTTATTTTGTTCCTTCATGGCCTTGTTATGGGATATCTTTAGTTTCTTCCAACTCAATTTGTCTTGCTCTCACTTGGTTAATCGAATGGTGGTTGATTTTTTTTGTGGCTAGAGTTTTCAGGTCAAAAAGAAATGTTGTGGCATTATTCACTGGTATTTTTCTTTAGAAGATTTGGTTGGAGCAAAATTGAAGAATTTTAACCATGAAGAGAAAACTACTACCCTTATCTGGGATACTATTTCTATATTCAAGTCCAAACTTATTTCAATATTATAGAAACTCCATTGGTGCCTTTATATTTTATACTTTTTTCCCTTGTAATTTCAACTCCGAATAATAAAACTCTCTTACTTTTTTTTTTTTGGACAACACGTGGGGTGAGGGGATTCGAACCACAGACCTTTTGGTCATTAATAAAATTATCTCTTACTTAAAAAAAGGTTAGATAACTTCAGCAAGAACAAATACGAAAAGTACTCATTTGTAGTAACTAGTAATGCTATTAACAGTATGCCAAACTTATTCTTAGATGTCTTCAATCCATATGTTTCTAAGTTTTCTTGCTAACAAGTGCGGGAGACTTAGTTATCATAGCCCGACTTCCAATGTTTTGGTATATTTTTGATGGATTGGATTTCATATTGCTCCGGAAGGCTTTATACATGAGTTTATTTTGCTGAACTTATTGAATTGAATTAGGTAAACAAATTACGGCTTGAAGCAGATGGTTTAGCTGATGATGTTCCTGAAATGCATCATGTTGAAGGAGCTTTTGTGGAAACACTTCTGTAAGTTCATTGAATAGGATTTGTTATGTTGAATTCCATTAAATGGATGTTAACGCCAATATCACATATTGTATATTTTCTTATGGTTACTAGTGTCAAAATCTGTTTACTACCAATAACCTAGAGTAATTGACCTTCTGTTTTCATAGACCTAAGTCAAAATCTCCTCCTCAAGATGTGCTACTAAAGCTGGAGAAGGAGCAAACTTATAAAGATCTGGCTGAGGAAAGCTCCATGTTTATTTTTTCTCTTGGCTTATCTAAATTGGAGTGTTCCCTCTTGATGAATGGGCTTGTATTTGATTCTAGTGAGGTAATTGTTTAAACGTTAAATCTATTTACCTTTGGAGATCAAATATTTTGACCGTACAAAGTTGGTACCCTTTCATTTGGAATTTGCTTTTTTTTTTTTTACTCCAGTTCTTTTATTCTTTGATGAACATTTTATGATCACTCATTGTACTGCATGCTGATTGGTACATAGTTTAACTTTATTTGCTTCTAAATGGAATAATTTCATTAAGCGAATACTGTTTGGCTTGATTTGTCAACTCTTACCTTTCTCCTCTGTACATAATGTTTTGGTATCTATGTTTATCAGGAGTCTCTAATAAATGCCATGAACGAAGAGCTTCCTCGGATACAAGAACAAGTTTATTACGGGCATATATCTTCTCGCACTGATGTGCTTGAAAAATTCTTATCAGAGAGTGGCCTTAGTCGCTATAATCCACAGGTGAACTATTGACAAAATGCTGTATGATTTTAGGATCTTGTTTTTTGTGCTGATTGATTGAGAAGCTTTTATGTGTTTAATCTATCTCGTTGATCTTATTGCATCATTATGTCCATGTTTATGTAGATTATTGCTGAAGGAAAACCACGTATTGTTTCTATGTTTGCATCCACTCATGGAGGGGATTCTTTATTGAATGACTTCAACTATTTGCATTCTCCTGGAAGTAAGAATTATATCCTCTTTTTTCTATTTAACAATATTTGTTTCTTATAAATGAAGCATAATCCAATTATTAGATTTTTAGCTTAGGATCGGATCCAAAGGTTCTCCTCCTTCGTGTTGCGGCCGTAGTGGTGTGTCCTCTATAAGAGTCAGGAGGAGGACCTAGATCATTTGCTTTGGGATTGTCCGTTTGTCTATTCTATTTGGAGTTAGTTTTTCAGGGTGTTTGGGGTTGCTTCGGATCGTAACATTGATTGCTCCTCTATGTTTGAGGAAATCCTTTAGCATCCCCCTTTTCGTGACAAAGGGAGAGTTCTTTGGCAAGCATGCTTCTTTGCTATTTTGTGGGGAATATGGCTTGAGAGGAATAGTAGAGAACTTTTAGAGGGGTGGAGAAATCCACAAATGAGCTTTGGAAGACGATTGGATTTAACTCGTCTTTGTGGGCGTCTGTTTGTAAGCTTTTTTGTAATTATCAGCGTGGTCTTATTAATTTGGACTAGGACCCGTTCCTGTAGTCTAGGCAGGTGTTTTTGGCGGTTTTTTTTTTGTATGCCCTCTTGTAGTCTTCCATTTTTTCTCAATGAAAGCATGGTTTCTTATATTAAAAAAAAAATTTTATATTAAAAAAAAAAAATTTAGCTTTGAGAGTACCAAAACATGAGATTCCATTTTTATTTACCAGCGATGGACGATTTGAAGCCTGTGACCCATCTCTTGGTCATTGATGCTGCTTCAAAGAAAGGAATAAAGTTGCTGAAAGAAGGCTTACACTATCTGGTAATTGCATTTTGGCAAAAATCTAATTTGTTACCTGCGCAATGAATTATTTTAAACTTTAGTTTATTATCACAAAATTTATCAATTGAAAATGTATTATTTATTAAAATTTTAGTATTGTGATGTAGATGAGAGGATCTAAAAGCGCTCGTGTTGGGTTCCTTTTCACTGCTAGCAACCATATCAGTGAATCCAGTTTACTTTTAGCGAAGGTTTTTGAGATTAGTGCATCATCGCATAGGTTTGTTCGTTTTTCTATTGTGGGGGCTTTTTTTCCTATTTTTTGGAGGGGTGGCTGGGGCTATATAGTGCATATGCTTGTGTTAGCTTCCTAACACTTATTATGTTTCTTTTTGCATACTCTTGCAGCCACAAAAAGAAGGTATTAGATTTTCTAGATCAGTTGTGCTCAATATATAGTCAAAAGTTCATGCCTGAATCGTCAGTAGCAGTTCATAACCCTCAAGAATTTATTGAGAAAGCCTGTGAACTTGCTGAAGCGAATGAGTTACCACCTAAAGCATACAGAATAGCTTTCTCTGATTCTTTTGTTGATGAACTGAGAAAGTATTTGAGCCAGGTATACCACTTCTTGCTCAATTGTGGCTAGTTCCTGAATCCAAGTTTCTTCTTAAAAAAATGTTCCTGAATCAAATTGGGAAAGTATTTGAGCCAGGTAGACCACTTTTCGTTAAGTTGTGTGGTTAGTTCCTGAATCAAAGTCCCTTCTTGAAAAAAAAAAAACTCTTGCAGTTGGATCTTCTTTATAAGATAAACTACTTTCGAGAAAATTGCTCTGTTCTGTTTTTCTCTGTCACTTGTGGGTTTTATCTATGTATATCCTATCAATTTACTTGCTTGATCTAAAATTTTTCACTTTGTTCCTTCTATAGTAGAAAATGTTATATTTTGCATGCCTAATGGTGTTCTCAGGTGGAGCGTCTTTTGTTGAGGCAGCTTGGCCTTGAATCTATTGTTAATGCAGTTATTACCAATGGAAGAGTGAGTCCTTTTCACTGTTCTCACTTGGGTTTTGGGTTCTGTAAATTTGACTATGAATTTTCCATAAATATATGGCTGCATTTGCTGAACATTTTTAATCATACATTTCATTCACGCATAGGTTACACTTCTTACTGATCAGAGCTCATTCTTGAGCCACGACTTAGACCTACTGGAAGCAGTAGAGTTTAAGCGGAGAATAAAACATATTGTGGAAATCGTTGAAGAAGTGAAGTGGGATGATTTTGATCCTGACAAATTAACAAGGTTTACTTCCCCCTTCTCCCCCCAGTGCTCACCCTTTATTTATTTATTTATAGTAAAAAAAGAAAAATTGATGCAATGAAGACACGTGCCTTTGTATTTTAAAGTAGAGGTGCAAGTACTTTTTTGGTTTTCATTGTTTCATCAGTACTACAAAGTATGGATCATAACATGCTATGCACAGCAATATTAGGGTGGTGGGCATCTTATTTCTCTTTGATTGAATAGGGAGTTCATGGTTATTTACCGTATAATCATGAGTCAAACTATAATGTTTTCGTTTCCTCAAACCTCAATGGGCATCTACCTTGATATTTCTGTGATACAATCAACTCAAGTTAACCTCCTTGCTTGCTTTACTATGATAATATCTGGGATGATGGAGATAGATTAACTTGGGAATGCTAGCATTGGTCCTAATTTCCCACCTTTCTTAAAGGATGGCATGTGGTAGGAAAATAATAGTTGTACTATCTAATTTGTGCCTTCCTTGATTTCCCCCTTAACTATTAGTCTATTATACAACGTAATAGTTTTTATTGTCTTGATTTTCAATCATTGCAACCTCAATTAGGAATATATCTATAGTATATATTTTTTTTAACAAGAAACAAAAATTTTCATTGAATAAATGAAAAGAGACTAACGCTCAAGGAATACAACCACTACAAGGGAAAAAAAATAGACTGAACGATGAGAATGAATACAAACCAAAAGAGCAGAAAACTCCAAGAAAAGCCTATATCTATAGTATTTTTTTCTTTTGTATACATGTTTTCCCCAAGTACTTCATAGCACGGTTTTCCCCTGAAAGAGAGAAAAAAAGAGAAGGAAAATTTTCTATAGCAGTTTTAGATGTCTTTGCTGGTTTGGATTCAAAATTTTTCCTCATTTATTTTGCCCGGCTCAAAGCTTCGTCTTGGTGTTCTTTGTCCAAGCTCTTCTCAGGGTTCTCTATTCAAGTTATTTGCCTCAATTGGGAAGCTTTCATTTTTCCATCTTAGTGATGTTTGCTTTTGCTTTTATGGTTGTTCCTTTTATATTCTTCGCTCTTTTTGTATCTTTTTATCATTGTACTTTGAGCGTTAGTCTCTTTTCAAAAAAAAAAAAAAAGAGAAGGAAAAGGTAAAAAAGGTAATGAAACTTTTGTTCATGAATAGAACAATTACGAGGTATTAAGTGTGGATATAGCAACGTTGAAAGTTTAAACTAGTGCCAGAAATATCATCTAAAATCTATGAAGCAAAGGAAAAGATTATAAATAACTGTTAGGATCAAAAGTAAGTACAATATTTAACTATCCCCTGAGTGATTTGGACATAGTTATCTCCATTTTGATCCTTGTTTCTTTTGTACTTTTACACATTTAATTATTTAGGATTTCATATTAACACGTGTAATTCACAGGTCTCATTTCTTTTAGTACTTGTAATATTTAGTGTTCACCCTTTTGATTTTTATTAACTGTTCATGATAATCCACACTACTGCAGCAACTTCCTCAGTGATGTTATTATGTCTGTTTCATCCTCAATGGCTCGGCGGGAGCGAAGTTCTGAAAGTGCACGCTTTGAGGTTTTGAATGCAGAATATAGGTAAGGATTTCAATCTTAACATATGAATTATCCTTTTCCTTTGAATTTAATCAGTAGTAAGACAGACTAGTAATCCTTGTAATGATATATGAACTTATTATGAAAAATCTCAGCATTGTAATTAATTTTCAATGTCAGTGGCTATGCTGTACAGTTCAAGATTCCAATTCTTTGGCCTCCCTCGTCCTTACTTTTCTTTATTTTCACTTTGCACAGTGCCATTATAGTAGGTAATGAAAATTCTAGCATCCATATTGATGCTGTTATTGATCCACTGAGTCCATCTGGCCAGAAGCTCTCATCAATTCTTCGTGTTTTGTCAAAATACATTCAACCTAGCATGAGGATTATATTAAATCCGATGGTGAGCTGTTCTAAACCTCGTACAGTTATATCCAGAGAGCATTAAGCATGTCTATTATATCAAATCTGAATAATTCTTTGATAGATATTATTTCTTGAGGAATTAACGTTGTCTTCTCTATGTCAGAGTTCGCTTGTTGATTTACCTCTGAAGAATTACTACCGCTATGTTCTGCCATCAATGGTAATTATTAATTAAGATCTTTGGTTTATATTAAAAAACTAAAAAAGGTTTCCCCATTATTGGTGTCTGAGTTGTTCATGAAAATTTCAGGATGATTTCAGCAGTACAGATGTAAATGTAAATGGCCCTAAAGCATTCTTTGCAAATATGCCATTGTCCAAGACATTAACGATGAATCTTGATGTTCCAGAGCCATGGCTTGTTGAGCCTGTTATTGCTGTGTATGTTTATCCATTATCCGTATATTCTCATTTTATAACCATATAAGTTTGAATTGTTTATTTCATTTGAACAAATACCTATTCCTTTTGATTTCAACTTCTTGTGTTGTTTCTTGCATCACGTTGCAAATTTCAGTCATGACCTGGATAATATTTTACTTGAGAATATTGGGGACACAAGGACGTTGCAAGCAGTGTTTGAACTTGAAGCTCTTGTTCTTACTGGTAAGCAGTGTATCAAATTTACATATGAGGTGAAACATACACGTAACTAAATCTGAAATAATAAGGTTTAGCGATTGTATTAACCATAAGTATCAACCTTTTTATTTTCAGGCCATTGTTCAGAGAAAAATCAAGAACCTCCCCGAGGTCTCCAGTTGATTCTTGGTACAAAGAGCACACCACATTTGGTTGATACTCTTGTAATGGCAAATTTGGGCTATTGGCAAATGAAAGTTTCTCCTGGAGTTTGGCACCTGCAACTTGCTCCCGGTAGAAGTTCTGAACTTTATCTTCTGAAGCAAGGTGGTGGTAGAAGTCAGGATAAAACATTGTCAAAACGTATTATTATTGATGATTTGCGGGGTAAAGTTGTTCACATGGAAGTAGAGAAGAAAAAAGGAAAAGAGCATGAAAAGTTGTTGGTTCCTGATGGTGGCGACAACTTGCTGGAGAAGAAAGTGGGTGATCATTGTTAGGAATTAGTCTTGTTTTTTATTGGTAAAATTACAACTTTAGCCCCTAAACTTTTAGATTAGTCTATTTGGTCTCCAAACTTTAAAAAGTATTTAATAGGTCCTTAAACTTTTAATTTTGTATCCAATAGGTCCCTGAACTTTAAACAGTATTTAATAAGTTTTTAAACTTAAACTTTTGTTTCTAACATGTCTTTGAATTTTCAATTTTATGTCTAATATGTCCTTGACTTATTCGACGTTTTTTAAAATTCATGGACCTACCAGACACAAAATTTAGATATAAAGACATAAATTTTAATGTTATATCTAATAGATCAGTTAATTTTAAAAATGTGAATATGTCATAGACCTATTAGATAGAAAATTGAAAGTTTGGGAACCTATTGGATATTTTTAAAGCTCAAGGACCTATAGACACTTTTTGAAATTTCAGGTTACCTTTTAGACACAAACTTGAAAGTTCAGGGACTAAATTTGTAACTTAGCCTTTTTTTATTTCATGTCGGTGAAGAACTTTTCTTGTGCATTATAAATTCGATGCTTGAATTGTGGTTTTCTTTTTTTAATTTCTGCAGGACGGCCATAATAATTGGAATTCTAATTTTTTTAAATGGGCTTCTGGTTTGATTGGAAGCAATGATCAATCGAAAAAGACTAAAAGCACGTCTGTGGTGAGTTCTCAACTTATTTCTTCACCATCTTCTTGTGCTGGTGTAAATTATCATTCAGACTTCATTTTAACTTTCGGCTGTTGACGTAAAGTTTTAGATGAGACTTTGTCTTCAGGTCTCTTTTTTTTTTTTTTAGTGCGAATCGGAATGTTTTTCTTTTCTTTCTTGGGAGGAATGTCTAATCTTCCCCTTATAGGCTTTTTAAATATTATAATTATAATTATAATTATTGATAATCCGGAGGATCTGTTCATATAGTCCTCACATTTCTGGACGGACCTTCCTTCTTCTCTTCTACTTCTTATTTTTAATAAGAGACAAAAGATGTATGTTACTATCACAAAATTGATTGGACCAATTCTTGTAATGCTGTTTTAGCACTGTTGCAACCTTTTCCTTACGGTTATCCACTTCACTCAAAATTTTGTTTTCATATGAAAAATTGTTCTCTTCTCATCATTCCCTTCCTGGATTCTACACTTATATTTTAGCTCATTATAGTGAACATTAAATTTATAACTTCTGTAGTCTCTGGAGTTCTAGAGCATCTGGCATTCTTGTTATGAAAATTTTGTTCTTTAAACATATTTTAGCTCATTCTTGTTATGAGCATCTGGCATTCAAAAAGAAATTATCATTACGAAATACTTTTGAAAGATCCCACCAATGATGTCAAAAAATCCAGTTAGCTTTGAACATCTTCCAAGTCTTCTAGCCTTAATTTAAAAAATCCAATGTTTTTTTTTTCTTGGAAGATCTTTTTCCTGTTTTTTTTTTTTCTCCTTGGAAGATCTTCTTTTTCCTCCTCCGCAAATGGCCTTAAGAGGAAATCCTCCACTCTAAAGCAATCAGAGATCTAGAAGAGTAAAGATTTGGAATAAGGTCTGAAATTTCCAAAACCCATCTTTTAGAATACCGTTTTCACTAGAATAAGGTCTGAACTTTCCAAAGGACGTGGACAGCTATTGACAGTGTGAAACATATGGTGTATTCCAACATATCGATAAAGGTGGGCGATGAAAAAAATACCTCTTTCTGGAAATATTCATGGATGCGGGACACAAACCTCCAATTTATCTATCCCCGACTTTATCATTTATCGACCAAGAAAGATGCCCCCATTGCTGATTTTTGGTGTCCTCAAACCCATACATGGATGCTTCATTCTAGAAGAAACCTTACTGATTTGGAGATAGATGATTGGATCTCGCTTTAAAAGTTAGAACAACACAACACCATGTGGGGAAGTTTTTGTTTATCCTCCTTGTTGAGGATCCCACATTGAAAAGATAGGTGGAGATCTCACAATTTATAAGATAGATGGGTTACTCCACTCATTGCCAATTGGTTTTGAGATGGAATCTCATGCCATTTAATATGGTATCAGAGCCCATAAAACCCAAACGAATATTTGGTCCAAGAAAAAAAATGGGATCTGATCCAAGAATGGTGAACCCAAAGAGGCACCATCTTGAAGAGACATGTTGAGGATCCCACATTGAAAAGATAGGTGGAGACCTCACAACTTATAAGATAGATGGGTTACTCAGCTCATTGCCAATTGGTTTTGAGATGGAACCCCATGTTATTTAATACTCCTATGGATAATGGGCAAACTTATATCTTTTGAAATACTTTACATTTTCTTTACTTCTAATTTGGACTCATTCCCTTTAGGAGCGAGGAAAAGGAGGACGCCTTGGAAAGACAATAAATATTTTCTCCATTGCTTCTGGACACCTGTAAGTATAACATTACTGGAGATACAATCAGTTTCTTTTTGGTGGTGCATGTTATATTTGGGTCTGTAGTGGCCTCTACCTTATTCTTTATCGCATTGAGACTTCTTATACCATTGGCATCAATAGAAAATATAGTTCAATCAATAAAAGAAATCAATAAAAGATATAGTTATAACTTATAACATAGAACTGCAGGTATTATTTCCTTCTTTTCGGTTTTAGGCATTTCTAAAATGTGTAAATTGGCTCATGTGAGCTAACTGTGAATGTCACTCGAAGGAATTATCTCAGAATTACACGATTTGCTTCTTGAAAGGGCCTGTTCTTGATCAGGAGTCACTTAAGATTCAATATGAAGACAAAAAGAAGCCTCGATAGATATATATATATATATAATGAGAAATTATAATAATATCGCACATAATAGTAAGAGATTTTTATGTGCATATCTTGTGGATATCTCCAACGTAGGTAAAGTACTCATGATTTTCGTCACCTGACCCCCTAGCCTGTCTCCATTCACATTGAATTCTAATATTTTCTTTCTAGTGCTGTGGGTTTGTGATTTTTTGAACAATACCACGGAACAATTCAACAATGGAAATTTGTAATAATCAAGCTGTGCGCACCACAATTTCTTATCACAGAGTGTCAGAGACACAAATTTACATTAACATGTAATTTGAATGCATAGATGCTTGTAATGTGCATGAATATATGAGGTGGCTATTATTATTATTATTTTTTAAAAAATAGTATTATTTCTTTTGGGCAGTGAAATTTTATCAATATTTATTACTTTATGCAGTCTATGAATTTTTGTAATATGGTCCACTTCCTGATGATATTTCTTGGCAGATACGAACGCTTTCTGAAAATCATGATATTGAGTGTC
Source organism: Luffa aegyptiaca (assembly GCA_017139565.1). NCBI lineage: Eukaryota > Viridiplantae > Streptophyta > Magnoliopsida > Cucurbitales > Cucurbitaceae > Luffa > Luffa aegyptiaca. The sequence goes on along the minus strand of CM029405.1, from coordinate 5,412,647 downwards.
CTAAAGAATACACGTCGGCCTGTGAAATTCTGGTTTATAAAGAACTATCTGTCTCCTCAGTTTAAGGTTAACATAACATTGCAACGCATGGCTCTGTTTTTTTCCTTTTTGTGGGAGAATATTCTGTTTAGACACCTAATGCCTGTGCCCTCTGGTGACATAATCAGGATGTAATTCCACACATGGCTGAAGAATATGGTTTTGATTATGAACTAATCACTTACAAGTGGCCGACTTGGTTGCATAAGCAGAAAGAAAAGCAGAGGATTATTTGGGCATATAAGATTCTATTTCTTGATGTTATCTTCCCTCTTTCGTTGGAGAAGGTACCATGTCATCATTATGCTCCAAACTACCATGATATCTTGTAACTTATTTTTAACAAGGAACGAACTTTGTATTATGAAAAGAATCAAAATTTAGTGTAATTCATAATTCAATCGTCTGGTGCATGCCTATTTACCCATCTAAGAGAAGTATTATTCGTTTGTAAAAACCTGCAGGTCATTTTTGTTGATGCGGATCAGATTGTCCGGACAGACATGGGGGAACTCTATGACATGGATATCAAGGGGAAACCACTAGCATATACGCCCTTTTGTGACAATAATAAGGATATGGATGGCTATCGGTTTTGGAGACAGGTACATATCAATCTGCTTTCCCGTTATCAATAACTATTTTTCAGTATCACCCTGTCCTCACTATTTCTTTTCATGGCAGGGATTCTGGAAAGAACATCTGCGTGGAAAATCATATCATATAAGGTAGAGACTGGTGTATTGTATTGAATTGACCATTAAACTATCTATTGCGATGCATGCACATTCATGAATTTCACTGATAATTCCAACTACGTAATGGGTCATAAAGTTCTCATTCCTCGGAAAACAAAAATGCCATCGAGAAATCTTAATCTTGTGTTTCTTACATTTCATTGGTTGTTCAGTAGTTGTTCAGTAGAACCAAATATAATTCCTTTCTTGTGTGAATTGAATATATAAAACGTTTGTGTGGCTGTAGTCTCTTATTATGTAAAAAGTATAATCTTCATCTGTATTTGAACATCACTTCTACTAATAGAGATTCAACTTTTTACATTTCTGGAATTTGCCAAATAGCTTGCAGTTACTAATAATTTGATACGTTACTATTTTACTTTCCGTTTCCTACAGTGCTTTATATGTCGTTGATTTAAAGAAATTCCGAGAAACAGCAGCAGGAGATAATCTGAGAGTTTTCTATGAATCTCTAAGCAAGGATCCGAATAGTTTATCCAATTTGGATCAGGCAAGTAAATTTTACATCGTTTGATGCCTTATTAGCATGCCATGTGATACTTCATCAGCATTGAGATAATGTTTGTCAAGTAAATTGTACATCACCTAATATCTTATTTTGTCCCCATTCTATGGTGCATTGCCATTTACCATATTGCCATATAGTACTCTATCAACATTGAGATAATGTTTATAGTACTTATTTCTAGTTAATCTTGGTGTGATTGGTTGTCCTATCTGAAATGTGAGAAGCCTTCAGTGTCATCGACAGTCAAGTGGCTGAGGAAGGTAGAAGGGAAACTAGTTGGGCAAGGATATTAAAAATGGTCAACATTATTACTCGATTATAACTTTGAGAACTAATATCAACCGGGAGCCAAAGACTGAGTTGTCACTGCGCTACCCCTCCTATGTTAGAAGGAGAGTTAGTTTATCAATAGTCCTCAACTGATGGATTTAGAGTACATTTGTGGTTGCTTTTGGATAGATCAAAAGTAATTATAGGAGAATCTTAACCGTTTTATGTGTTTGGTAAAACTGATTCTTCATTAATTTATCTTTAATTTATCTAAAATCACTTTTCAATTTCCTTTTACATGCAAAATCACCTACCTACCCACTTTTAAAAACAATTTTCCTAAAAATCTGTCATTTTCTCCCACTAAATCTTTAAGATTACAATTCTATCTTTCTATATATCGTCTTCTTTTTTTCACATTTATTCTATCATATATTAATAAGATTTTGATTTATTCAATTTTTTTTATAACAATTGTTTTTCTAAACTTTTATCAAACAATGTAGATTAAATAAAATAACTTACAATTTAAATCATATAAACTTTTAAACAATTGAACAATGAAAGTTCGGTTTCTTAAAAAAAAACTTTTAAACAATTGACTCATAAAATAGATGTTAAATATCAATATCAAAAGTCAAAACAATTGAAATAATATGCCTACTTTGATCATTATACCTAAATCACTACAATTTTGTATTATTTTACCAAACACTGTAATATGCTTTTTCAAGTTGAAAATTAAAATTTACCAAACACTAATTTACTTTATGTTACAAGTGATTTTTCTAAAAGCAAAGTTGATAGCAATTATTTTAAAAGCTACAACAATTCTAAACTAAGCCTTAGCACAGTTGGAAAAGAGAGAGATTGGAATGACGAGTGTCTTAGCAAAGTTAAGGAGGCATTGCAGCAAGATGTGAGTGCTTATGTTGGGTTCTCTTTGGAGCATTCTACTGTCATAAACTAGAAAGAGAAAACACCATTGGAAAGCTCTGAATTCGGCTTGATCATATCGCTCCAGCCAATTCTTCCTTTGTTTTGCATTTGCAGTGGTGTGTCCTTTGTTGTTAGCAGGAGGAGGATCTGGATCATCTTTGTGGGGTTGCCAGTTTGCTTATTCCCTTTGGAGTCTGTTTTTTAGGGTGTTTGGTGTGGCGGTAGTGTGTAATAGGAGCTGTTGCTCTTTGTTGGAGGAGGTACGGTTGAATTCTCCCTTTTGAGATAAAGGAAGAGTCTTGTAGCAAAGCTTGCTTTTGTGCTATTCCATGGGGATGTGGTTTGAGGAAACAATAGAACTTTTAGAGGGTTGGAGAAGTCTATGAAGGAGGTATGGGAGGTTGTGAGGTTTAATGCTTCTTTATGGACGTCTATTAATTGTACTTTTTGTAATTATCAACTCGGTGTTATTCTTTTGGATTGAATCCGTTCTTGTAGTTAGTTGAGGGCTTTTTTTGCAGGCTCATTTTTCTCAATGAAAGTCCAATTTCTTAAAAAAAAAAAAAAACCATATTACTTGTCTATTAAGTATAAAGAACGTTGACATAAAAATTCGAGAGTTGGAATATTAAAAACCCTTCTGAGATTTAAACTTTTCCCTTTAGTTTGATCATTGAATATACTATGTCCATAGTGCCGAGTTTTGAGGAAACTTAATATGTTATAATGGTTTGAATTTGCCGACATGAAACTTGGAATTTTGTGATTTAAATTTTGCTTGCTTTTCAGGATCTTCCTAACTACGCTCAGCACACTGTGCCCATTTTCTCTCTACCACAAGAATGGCTCTGGTGTGAGTCATGGTGTGGTAATGCCACAAAATCCAAGGCGAAAACCATTGATCTCTGTAACAACCCCATGACCAAAGAACCGAAGCTTCAGGTCTGATTGTTGTTTCTTCTATTCATTCTGTATCTTTAGAAGCAGAATCACTCTATATCTTTTTTTGTATGCTTTTTCATCTTCGTCATTCATTAAAATTAGTTGCAATTATCAGGGTGCCAGAAGAATTGTTCCTGAATGGCCAGACCTTGATTTGGAGGCCAGAACATTCACAGCTAAAATATTAGGTGATCCTCAAACACCTGACTTATCGATAGATCGAGTCGAAAATTCTGCAAGCAAGAAGTCTATTGATGAAGATGCGGAATCAAAGGCAGAGTTATAATGAGATCATTTAAGTTCTACCAAATACTGATGGCAGGATTCTGCTTTTCAATTCAACATCTCCTACTTCTACCACAAGTTAGCCTTCTTAGAATTAACTTGGAAGCCAGATGGACATATGCCTCTGTAGAAGATAATGCATTGGAGACATGCCTCTCCCACCAATTTTCTTGGAAGAGTTATTTTATCTATATTTCCCCCTTCTCTAGTATTTGAAATACTAACTTAATGGAAAAAGTTGGCAATTTTGATAAAGACATGTATAGTACTAGCTGGTTTTGTAGTTTAGTAATGACTTCATACTGCATTGGAGTTTTCAAGAATTTTCTTTCGGTAATTTCCATTAGGAAACCTATTGTTATGATGCTAGAAATTTGCATCTTGCCTCCATATTTCATGTAACCAAAATCTAATTGAAATTATGGAAATTCTTCATTATGTTATAATTCCTTGAATAGTACCTTTTCTGAATCATTGTGATTGGGGTGGGGGATTGACGAATTATTCTGCACATCAGGATATTGGTAAAGACAATATGAATCTCTTAGCTATTCCAAGTCAACACAAGCCATATTTCAAAGCCAAGTCAAACACCTATTATTATTCCAAAACTCTTCAATTTAGCTTTATGGCTGAGATTGTGGTTTTTGTTATTGTTAGCTTTTCATTTGTTTATGCCTTTTCATTTTCTAGGCTTTTAATTAACTTAGGCTTTTCATTTTATGTGAGTTATGTGTCTATTCTTATGCTTGAGGCTTCACATGGATGGTTTAGATGGCTATATATAGTATAGCCTTGAATTATGGATTAATGAAAAGTTTTGGATTCTTTTGAAAGCTTTAAGCCAGAATGCTTCTACTTTGCAATTCTATGTATTTTAAGTTATTTGGTAAGAATCCTTAAGCTTGACTTGATCTATTGAGGAATGATTTGGATCTCAAGCAAGGGACAAGTTTTCCTTACCTCAATATGTTATATCAACATGGTAATAAGATTCTTACTTTGTTTTAAGTTTTCCAGGATCGTTATTGAGGTTTTCGAGTTTGGATATAAAGGTCTTGTTCATTAACAAGGTTTTAGATCCAATTCTCGAGTTTCTAAAACTGGAGAACTATTCAATAGTTCTGCTCAAAATTCTCTTTTGAAAAAATGGGTGTATTTTAACCGATCAATTGATATTGCATATGATCAAAAGTCATAAAATGCTTTTGTTTGAAACTTTGCTTGATGGTGGGGCATCATTTTTTGCTGGCGCACCATATAATGCTTTATTGATAGCAATTCATACGAAATGCAAAGGACAGAGAACAGCTCATTCAAAAGTGAAGTCTGCCCATGCCACCAAAAAATTGAAAAAGAAGACAAAAAGAATCATTGATGAGATATGTCGAATCAAGTGGTTACAAAAAAGGATCTTCAATTGGACGATTAAAATAAAATTTGAAAGTTAGTCTTTCAAGTCCACCTCTAAGCGATCCAAAATAATTGAATAAAAAGCATTCGACAATGACCTTATTGTTGTTTTAAAACTTTTAAGCAGTCCACCTTTGAATAGACAGATTTTAGAGAGGGAAGAAACTATCCAAGAAAATACCTGACACTAGGGATGCAAGTGAAAACAGTTCAAACCGTGTAAACCAATGGAAACCGCCAGTGGTTCGGTTGCAGTTCGATCCAGAAATCAAGCCGAACCGACCAGCTTACACCCCTACTTGACATATCAGATGGATATTCAGTTCCCTGTTTAGAGTTGCAGAAACTACAACAAGCTTGCTTTTTTAACACAGTTTCGTTGAAAAAACCTGCACACTTCCCATTCAGATGGTGGGTGGTAATTTATTTATCATGATGAAGACCTCAGACTTCGAAATTTCCTTTACCATTGCAAAAGAATGGCAAAGTTTGTTTCCCTTACCACTAATTTATTTGTAACATTTCAACTACCAATGATAAATTAGTTTCTTGTTCAACAAAAAGGATGGAAAAGTTTCTGTACAAGAAACAGGAGACTGACAGGAAAAGTGTGCATCTTTGCACTTTCTATGAATCAACAAGATACAAGAACTAAAAATATACCTAATGATATCTTCTTTACAAACTCAAGTAGAATTTACACAGGAGAAAATTTGAAAATCCAAAGCGTCTGCTTTTCCTAACTAATTCCAGCTATCAATGATCAAATATTTGGTTCTCTTGATTATGGAGATTGGAGTTTTTGGTCTCACCTGTTTCAATTTCTCAGATTCTTCAGTTACAACTCCCTCCAAGACTTCCCATTCTGATGTAGATATCATTTCATTGCAGGCTCAGAAAACATTGACCGACTGCATTGGATTATCAATAATAATATAATCTAACTCAGAGCGTTTTTGCCTAATCAAAAAATCAAGATATCTTTCATGTTTGATACTGAATGCGATTGGTCTTGTTGTCATCTGAGCATGTCGCCGCTATGCAATTGAGGCCCGCTCAATCTCGGTGATATACTGAAGTTGCTGCCATCGCCAACAAATGAAGGATGCCCATAAGGCACTGGCCGATCAGAAATCTGGGGGACTTCAATATCACCTTCCAACATTTTCAGAGCGTCCATAATGGTAGGCCTTAAAGCCACCATCACATGAGAACATAAAATTCCAACCGCAACGAACCTCTCCATTATGGCTTTTGGATTTGAATTAGATGAATCTCCATCTTTCAGCAGAGAAGGGTCTAGAGTCTCCCCTATTTTCCCAGCTTTCACCAAGGACCAAGCCCAATCTGTGATCAGGAACGCACGCGGTGAAGACGACAGAGAGAAATCAAGAGCTTTTCTCCCACACATTATCTCTAAAACAACTACTCCGAAGCTATAAACATCACTCTTCTCAGTTAGTTGTCCATAAAGCGCATATTCAGGGGCTAGATACCCATGAGTTCCTGCAACTCGAGTTGTTAGATGAGACTGTCCTTCCCTGCTCTGTTTAGCGAGCCCAAAATCTGCCACTCTTGCTCTCATATCTGCATCTAGCAATATGTTCGTCGCCTTGATATCTCTGTGATATATGGCAGGTTTCACTCCATAGTGCAGATAAGCTAAGCCTTTTGCCACATCCAAGATAATATTCTTCCTTTGAGGCCATGTTAATGATTTCTTTACAGTTCCAACTTGATCAAATGGTGTAAGAAACAAATGATCATCAAGATTTCCATTCGGCATGTAATCATAAACAAGATATCTCTCACTTTCTCTCTCATAATAACCATCATCCCCATCAATCACACAACAACCTCTAAGGGGAACAAGATTCCTGTGCTTCAAATTACTGATAATTTCAACTTCATTGCAAAACTCTGCATTGCCCTGAAAATCTGATTCAATTACTTTCTTGACTGCCACCATACTTCCATCAGGTAATGTCCCTTTGTAAACTAAACCAAACCCACCTCTCCCAATGAAGTTTTTTGAAGAAAAGCTATCAGTTGCCTTCTCAAGCTCCTGAATCTTGAACCAAATTGATCCAGTATTTGGCCTGGCATGTGGCCTAGACCCTTGTTCATCCAGCTCCACATCAAACTCTAAACTAGACTTCTTAACCATTTTTTTCCATTTGTAATACCAAAAGCCAATCCCCAACAGAACAAAAACGATCAAAACTCCAACAGCAGCAGCAGTAAGACCATAAACTAGAGCAGCATGCTTACTTTTCGAATCCTTGTCAGTACTCAATTGCAGATTAAAAATGCAACCTAACGCACTGTCGCCCTCAGGGCCAAACTCATTCACGATGCCGGCAGCATAAAGAACAGCAAAGTAAAAGCAATCCATAGAATGAGATTTATTACCATCAATTCCAGTCAAAATCGATTGAACTTTGAAACCAGCGGCGAGACAAGCATCACAACTAGGACCAACAAGTTCCGACCGACACCCAGAATCAAGCGGCGAGTTCTGGCCAAGTTTCGAAACCCAATCTCGAGTAGTTTGAATACCAGCACAGACATTATCAGAGATCACGAATTGCAAAGGATCAAAGCAATGCGAAACAAGTTCGCCGGGAAGGGAGAGCGACGAGAGCTTCGATTGGTAATCACGAAGGCAAGAATTGGAGGTCGCAAGGTCAGGGAGGTTGAAAAGAGAGGTTTCTTTGAGGTGTTGGGCCAGAGCAATTCCATACAATGACAAGAGGGTTTGACAACAAGGGATTTTGGAGGTATCGTTCATGGCGGCTTTGGCAGTGGTTTGGAAGAAGGGGTTTCGGCAATCAGTCGCATTCCAAGGGATTCTGAGGACATAATTGAGGTCCATTGGGCAGGTGGGGTTGGTGATTGGAGTGGCTGCTGAAGTTACAGAGAGTAAACAGAGAAGAAAGCTGATGAAAATCTTCATCATTCCCACTTTTTGCATCGAATTCTTTACTGGGTATTCTGAAATCAAGATGGGTTTCAAAGGAAAATCTGAAAAAAAGCATAAAATAAGAAGATGGAGATGAGGAGAGAGAGAGAATTCAGGTAGTTCTTTCGAAAGTCAAAAAGAAATTTCCACCATTTCTGTTTTTGTGTCTCTCTTATTGAGTTGGTGGTGGCTGGGAAGGTGGATTTTTTTTTCGTCGTCTTCCACAAAATTTCATGTTTCTTCGTGGAAAGTGAAAAAGGGGAAGTAGTTGGTGATGGATTTCTTTGATAAGATTGATAATTAGTGGAGAAATTGGATTTTCAAATTTAGGAACACAAAGAAATGATTGAACATTGACATGAATACTACTAAGATCAAGATGATGGATAAAGACTTACTTTTTGTCAACAAGAGTGTCGTTTTGAAGTTGTATTAGATGGACGTAGACTTTATTTATGATAAACTCAAGTTGCGTCAAATGAAGTCAAGTTATATTCAGTTGAAGTAAAGTTTTGTCGAGGAAACTTAGTATTAAATGAATTTGAGTGCACTCCGAACTTCATTTAATGTGACTTGAATTCCATCAATATGATTTCATTGACTTCATTTAGTATGTTTTGAGTTTGTTATTAATGAAGTTTTAGTGCATTAAAGAATTTCATCTTAAAGCTCCTTGAATTAAAAATGATGATAAATAATAAAATTTTTTAATCACATAAATTTCATACTTTAATTTTTGAAATAATTAAAATTTTACCTTTACAAGGTATATTGTTTTTTACCTTAAACTTTCAGCTTTATCAAACTAGACATCAAAGCTCAAACTTCGATAAATGTTGCAAAACTTGTATAATGTTGCAATTTTCACCTTAAACTTCAATAAGCATTGGAATTTACGTTTCAAAAAAAATAAATAAATAAGCATTGGAATTTACGTTTCAAAAAAAAAAAAAAAATAAGCATTGGAATTTTTACCTTTTGATAGACATTTGTTTGGAGAATCATGAAAAAAAAATGTTTGTATGTGTGTTTAATGAATTGTAAAACATATATTTAATATGAAATTGATAAATTTCAACACTAAAGCTCGATTCTTGTTAAAAAAAAATAGTCTAGAGATGTTTATTCAATTGTCGGTTTTATGTACTAATAACTTAATTTTGTGCAAGCCTTCATTTTCATTGAACTTAGTGGATTTAGGAACATTTTACATCGCTTTTTGCTAAAAAAAATAGTAGGCCAATTTTGTGAAATTTGAACCAAAGGTAAAAATTGTAGCATTTATCTTAATCTATAGTTTTATTTGATGATATTAAAAGTTTATAATCAAAATTCATACTCTTGATCAAGTTTAGGATAAAATTGATATTTTCCCTTTTAAGTTTTTATGAATATAATATTTAATAATTAATGAATCCTATTCCATAAAAATAGTTTCATTTATCGTAATGATTTTTTTTTTTTTTTGTAGTTTTTAAATTTTTATTGTTGTTTTGATAATGTTCTATTTTGTTGTCACTTATTGAAGAAGAGTAAAAGATTTTGGTGACAAATTTGTAACTACTAATTTAAAATAAGTCATATTTAAAAGGAGACTTATTTTAAAAGGTATTATGGATGACGGTTCAAAATAAATTAATTCTATCTACAGACATAAATATTATTTGATTGGCCAAAACATTACTCACATCCTTAAAAGATTAAAGCTTCAAATCTCTCCATCGTTGAATTTAAATTAATTCCCTTCGCATCTCAACTCATATGACTTATTAGGCTACCATATTTGATTAACGAAAGGTCAAGTCAATCACCTTATTATCATATTTCTAGATAACTAGTCACCTTAAATATCTAATCAACTTCTAGTCATGGTATTAGTAAAAGGAAGATAAGAATAAAGACCAACAACAAACCCTTTAAAAGTAAATAGGATAATCCTTTTTTTAAATAAAAATCTAAAGTTAAAGTATAGGACCAAATTGAATCTAAAATTAAAATATTAAAACTAAAACTACAACCTAACCCCATAACACGTATGACATCATATATCATATGAGAGATAAAATATACAAATTATTAGTTTAATAAAAAGCTTCCAAAGTTTGATGAACATTGACAACATCACATTTTTTGTTAACAAAGAATTAATAAATTTGATCACCTCGCCAATATGAACATAACTCAACTGGCATTAAAGTTGTACTAATAACCAAAAGATCTAAGATTGAACATAGCTCAATTGACATTAAACTTGTACTAATAACCAAAAGGTCTGTAGTTTGAATCTCTTCATCCCATATGATGTCAAAAAAGAGAAAAATGATCACCTCATCCCAATTACTAATCTAATCTTAAATAACATCTTTTTAGTTAGAAAAATCTTTTAATTTCTAGAAAATGAAGGACAAGATAGAAATTATGTAAAAAGTAAACGATGAAATAGAGACTTTTCTCCTTTAGAGAGAGAATAATAATGATACCAATGACATGCATTTTTTCAACAAAATATAAACTTGCTAGGAAAAGTTTTTCCTTCATTTTTACCATTTTCCAATATGTTATGGAGTACCAACACACATTTTTCTTCTTGCTATACACAGAAGAAACAGGATCCACCTCCCATCACAATGGCCTGAAGTAGATTTTTTTCATTGTTATAAACAAAAATAAAAGTTAAAGGTCAGCCTTGTAACACAGCAAATTACATTAAATATCATTCTACCTACCCTTTCTTCTTTTCTTCTCCTCCTTTGCTTACCCGTCCCCGTTCCCGTTCCCGTCCCCGCCCCCAAATCAATCATCAACTTACATACACTATTTGGGGAATATCAACACCTATAGATTAATTTTCAATCATGAAAATCCAACACTATTGAACATTCTGATTCCCATTGTTTTCCTCAGTAGGTGATTCTGTATAAACTTGTCCATTGTTTCTTCCATCTCGGAATATTGAACGTAATGAGTTGATACCTTCGGAAGTAGCCCCTCCTAAGATCCAAAACAGCAAAGAACTAAATGAATTTGCATTCCTTGGTTGCCCAAGTTCATGTTGTCCTGGAATTTGAATCCTGTCGCGAGCTCTGTCAATCCTATCATTTTCAGTTTGCTCTTGAGGATGGGGAGCTTCTCTGGTCACAACTCCAGGTCCAGTGGGCATGGATGCAGGTCTCGAATCAAGTCCGGAGTTTGGATCCGTATTTAGTGCGCCGGGATTCCGAGTATTTAACCTTGTGATATGCAATGTGGAGGCAAGAATAGTAGAAGAGGTGATATGGAAGTCTGGATGTTGATGTATTTGAGATCGTCTGTTTTGCATGAACCTCTGCAAAGCCGGTACCTGTATTGGATGTGACTGGTATAAGGAATTGATTGATTATAATTTCAAATGAGGAGTTAATGTGCAACAATACGCGATGAGTGACAAGACAACAAACTAAAGGCATGTTTGAAAGTGATTTTGGAATGGGCAAAAATCACTTCTAAACATGCATCTATGAGCCAAGTACATGCCTACATAAATATTTGATCCAACTTCACTAGGAGTTTGTAAATGGATTAACTCTTAATGTCATCCTCTCAAGTCAAGTCCCGAAAACCAGTAAATAACAGATCCAATTTCACAAACCAACAAAGGCTATCTCCTGCTTAATATCTGCCAGCAACTTAGTCTTAACCAACTTCACATGAGCATAGAAATGTGTGCAAGAGAAATATTATTACAGACCAGACTGACGGTGAGAACTTATCAGCTAAATAAAACACAAATTCATTTTTGAGCTCTTATAAAGACACTGATTCTATTACTATTTTTGAAAATTCTGTAAACGTACTTAATTAAATGAAGATGGAAAATAGTGCACCTCAAAGCGGTTCCAAAAATATAGAATCAAATGCTGCATAAAGGCTGCAGTAGTAGAAAGAGCCAAATATGAAAAACCTGAAAATTTTGTGAAAATGGAATTTAGGATCCGGTTAACCACAAGCTACAATATAAGCCCACAATTATTGGATAGATAAGTGACATACCATAAGAATACGAGAAGAAATAAATATGAAAAACCAGAAAATAGAGCAGAAAAAAGCGGGGGAAAAACTTCATTGATATTGGAGTCCGCACACTGCAGGAAATGCAAACAATGACATTAGATTACGTAAGAGCTACAGATATAAGTGCTATATGTAATGTGTACAGCTGAACGTATCCATGTTTCGACTATAAGCTCTAATGCATGGTAGATCTGATGATTGAATAAACTACAAGAAGGAAACTTATACATTAAATTATCAAAACTTCTTAGCATAATCATCAGAAATTTGGATATACACACCCTACAAATTGAATTATAGACCATCAAACTGCCATCTTATTTTAATTTGGACTAAGTACTCCTAAAATTATAAGAGCAAGATCCACAATGAGATTAATCTTCCACCACCACAGCCAGGTGACCAAATCAAATAGAGGAACGTCCACCTAATATTTATTTTAACTCTAAATCAGAGATCAAATCTAATTGTTAAGTTCTAACAAAAATTTTAGTAGACTACACACAAAATGTGGTCCAAATAATATTCTTCAATTTACTCCAAACAACACCATTATTAGTTTCTCCAAATTGTGTCATTCCACATGAGACAGATAATTGGGTTTCATCAGGTGTGTCATTCCACGGGAGATATTCAGTGTGTGTGTGTGAGAGAGAGAGAGATAGAGAGAGAGACCTAATTAGTGTAAATAATTCACTTAACCACACCAGGATTAAGACCATGAAAGCCAAGAGCTGATCATCATAAAACTCAAACAGGAAGAATAGTATACCGATCATAATCTGCAAACGAAGCAATAGGTTATTAGCAAGAAAATCCTCCATGTGGACCACCAAATGGTAAAAAGACTAGAAACATAAGCATGCGTACATATCAACAGCAATGCAATAATCTGGAGTGCTTACTGGAACAAAGACGAGTGACTCAATTACATGCACAAAGATCAACTGGAATGTTGGAAGTTGATGTCGAGCATGATGTTGAAGCTGCACTGCAGTAATTAAAAACAAGATGAACCCCATTATATTTCAAGATAATTAATGCAGCCTTCCCACTCTATATGTAAGAATAGGTTGACATATCCATTGACAGTGCAGACAGATCAGATATCTCAGAAGCCAGAGAGTGATTAAAATTCATGTCTTTTTTTTTTTTGACAAGAAACGATAAAATTCATGTCTAAAAGAAATATTAAAGATGAGATCCGTTGGATGCAAATTCCACTTGATAAACATTTTACTACAGGATATCAAAGAAAAATTTGATATAACCCAAGTTTTCAACCAAAAAACTTAACCCTGTTCCAGGAGTCCCAACATTTAATCTCTATTTCATAAATTAATTATATATATAATCAGCGGCTCTGCATATGGCACCATGAAATGAGAAAGTATACTGACTCCTTAATGCAAGTCTAGCACGCTAGGGTAACTACCATCATACTTGCAAAAGAAAACAGTATTAAAACATAAACATATTGAGGCTCATAAATGGGCAGCAGACAGGAGAAAGAGGCTATCTCCCTAAATAAAATGTAGGCGTCCATCAGAGCATGCTGCACATGAAGATATAATGCAGTACAAGGCCTCTGGTGGAAAAAGAATATCAAAGAACCTGTAAACTCTTTTTTTAAAAAAAAATAAAAAACCATTTTTCAAAAGAAAAAATAAATAAATAAAATGAAAAACCATTTATTTTCTTTTTAACAAAGAAACAAAACTTTCCATTGAATTTATGAAAACCTGTATTTTCTTTTTTTTTTCTTGAAAAGAGACCATCAGAAGGAATATATTCCAGACAAAAGGGGAAATAACAGCCTAAGGGCCAAGGGAGGAGATCGCCCCTGCCCGAGAGCTATCTCAAAAGGGCCTGCTATAATTACATGAGCATACTATAATTACAAAAGATTTTTTTGTGTAAGGAAATCTACCACGAGGTTGTATTTACGAAAACCTGTATTTTCATAAAGCAAATGCAAGAAATGAACCTGTAAACTTCAACATGCGAGTCTGTGTCTCCCTCAATGTAAATGACACCGACATAGTGGTAGTGAAGAAAACGAAGAGTGACATCATGAGCACACCACACTTGGTCACAAAGTAGTCTGAATGGAAACAAGATGTGAGAACAGATACTTGTCAAGGAAGATGTCATAATCCAAAAATCGGTATATCTTAAACACAGATTGCTAAGGAAATGACCAAATGGAAATACTGACATTAATGCGCGCATTTTAAATGGCTGGAAAAAATATCCTAGCAGCAGAATGGAATTTTTAAACTTTAAACTAATTAAGTTGAGAACGGACTTAACCGTTAATAGTAGATGGTCATCAGTTCTTAAAAGCAACCTCCTTTCAGACCTAAACTATACTTAATAAGTTCATAAAAACAACAAACACACAGAGAACGATAGAGAATAAGCATAATCCTTCATCAGTTAACATCATCACATGAATGGACCATATGGATGCAGTAAAAAAGGGATAAACTAACGAACCTCCAAATCTGGCAGGGCCCTCTGGCGGCTCAAATGCATAGCTAAGATTGTAAAACTCCTTCGTTTGGTAATTGTAAAGATAGCCTGAAACAAATTTAAAAAGTACAGAGACATCTAAATAGCAGAAAAGTTTAGAGGAGATGAATTTCAAGCAATTCCATTAACTGAAGATTTTGTTTTATGTAGATGAACTAGAATTATGCACGCCACTCATTAAATATTTCTTTTTTTTTCTTTATAGAATATAACACTACAAATGTAATATTTCTTTTTTTTTTTTTTTTCTTTATAGAATATAACACTACAAATGGGGGGGAATTCAAATTTTTGACCTATAAGAGAGAATATTAATACTCTGATCACCGAGCTATGCTTAGTTGGTTATTCATTTAGGTTACAAATAAAACAAAGTAACTTATAAATAAAATCATAATAAATTCCCTTGCCTTTGTGCATATTATTCCCGGATTTTTATTGCCTTTAGAGAAAAGGTTGCATTTGGTGGCTTTAGTTTTTTCTATCTCTGATCTCTTTTCTTCTATATCGTTAGGATTTTGCCACCCTTTATCTGGTAGGGACGTGATCGATGTGACCGGTCCTCGTTTTATCCTTCGAGATCAATCTATCATTCCTAGGAGGAGAGATGTTAGGGTGTGGTCTCCTTACCCTTCTAAGGGTTTCTCTTGTCATTCTTACCAATGTTCTTTGTCTCTTTTCTCTAGCCTAATCAGCGGCTCTTAAGGCTTTTCTTTTTTTGTCTCTCTCGAAGGTTAAAGTGCCTAAGAGTGTGAAGTTTTTGTGTGGCAAGTTTTACTTGGGAAGGATAACACTTTGTATCGCGTCCAATGACACTTCCTTAATTTTGTTCCGGCAATAGTGCATTCTTTGTAGGGAGGAGGGTTTGAATCATTTGTTGTAGGAGTGCCAGTTTGCTACTTACCTCGGGAGTTGTTGGAGGGGTATGTTCGATGTTAGCAGGGAGCGTAATAGAGATGGGCAACTGTTGATGGATGAGGTGCTCTTGCATCCCCTTTTGTTGTTGTGGCAAGCTAGCTTCTTTGTTGTTCTATAGGGCATTTGGCTTGAAAGGAACAATAAGATTTTTAGAGAGAAAGAGAAGATGGGTGAGGAAGTTTGGAAGGGTGTTAGGTTCAGTGCTTCGCTTTGGGTGTCGATCACTAAACCGTTTTGTAATTATGGTTTTGGTCTTCTAATTTTGGATTTGAGTCCCTCTTTGTAGTTAGAAGTGGACTCCTTTTTCTTTCGAGCTTTTTTTTTTTTTTTTGCACCTTTGTACTCTTTCATTTGTTCAATGAAACTTTGGTTTATTACCAAAAAGAATAATAATAATAAATAATCAATTCTTAAAAAAATCCCTTGGGATTAAACAAAGATGTTATAGATGAAAGATTAATTTTTGCACTATACCAATCATTCACGGTAATTCTAACAAGTCTTATAAAATGCCAATTAAAGTTGCAGAAGGGAAAGAAAACCAAGGGATTTCAGGTAAGTAAAACACATGCAAAGCACACTTGAGTAACATTTTCCACCATAACATTGTAACAACATACAGAAGAATAGTTATTACCTTGACCAGGAAACGTCAGTAAACTATTCATCAAGATGGTATCATACCCAACAAATCTGTTTATGAGAAGTTGCTGCCATCTGCCAAAAATAATAATAATTATCATTATTACAGCGATAACTGACAACAACAATGACATAATTATTTCTCTGCACAATTCTCATTTTAAAAAGTCACAGTAAACTGATAAGAACTTCAATTATTAGTTTGAGAATGAGACAAAAATGTTGCTAAGACAAACAAAAGTACAAGCAAAATATATGAACCTATAAATGAAAGATTACGACAGATTGAATTAAAAAAAGAAACCCAAATTTACCCGTCTTTCCTCAACAGTGTAATTACAAGATGCAAAAGGCCACAAACTTGTCAGTTTGCTTTCAAAACTGTTCAACATTAGTTGATGTCCCTCCTTAGTCCTTCCAGTGCCCAGGATGCTATTTTCCGACTGGGCATGTTGGCAAAGCCAAAAAATGACGGTTATTTGTTGAGACCTAAGATCCTTCCCTAAAGGCTATATGTTAACAACTATGGCTTGAAAATTACCAAAAAATTTCATTGGTGCTCAAGGGAGCGTTGAGAATTTTTTACCTTGGTTCTGAGCTTCCAGATAAGCTCTTCAGCTCATCAGTTTTTTAATTATTTTCTTTTATATATATATATATATCCATTGGGATCTTTTCATTTTGGTAACTTCTTAGTTTATAGAGTGGGAGGGTCCCTAATCATCCTCAAATCTAGTTGCCCTCTTTTTTACATCTGGGAAAATTTTATTGATCAAATTCACATTTGGAAATAATTGAACAAACAATTCTTTTAAATTATTTTTGAAAAGGGAAAAAAAATTAGAATGAGTATCAACATTTAACCGTTTGGGACCTATGCCTCTTTTCCCTCCTCACCTTTCCTATTTCCCTCTGATCAGGGAGGACAAAAGCCATATACATGGCTCATCTAGAAAGAGGGGTTATAGAGACTGAGGAAAAAGCTAAAAGAGGACCATAATGATAATCACCATAAGTACAAGAAACAAATAAAAAAATCTTACAATCGAAATTTTCTACAGTAATCAACAAACATAACGTTCCACATTCAAAAAGTAGATTCACCATATCAATAGATATACCTGTTTCCAAAGCAAGAATGTTGAGCTGGTATACTTATATTAACTGTTTGTATATTATGCCTAGACTTAGCTCCTTCTGGTAATAAAAAATATCCCTGCAGCATATGAAATATGAATCACCTTATTGCAAAAAATAGAATAAAAGCAACTTGAAAAGCATTTAGTGAAAAGTACTTAGAACCAAGATTAATTCAATATAAGTGAAAATAAAAGACTTTCATATCAGAAAATAGAAGCAATCTAGCAAACTTAATAAATAACAATAATAGATGAAAAATATAAATAAGTTACCTTTTCCCTAGTATACAAGTATGTTGGTTCAAAACTTTTACTTCTTCTCACGAGCCATTGCACTGAAGGGAAAAACACGAAGCAAAGACATCAAAACAGATCATCGGCAATAGCTACAATAACTCCAACACAAAGCAATAATAAAGAAGAAGAAAAAAAATCCTTCAAAGCCAAAATTTCAAAGAAGAGCATTAGGCCCCGTTTGGCATTAATTTAAAAGAGCTTTAAAGTGATTACAAAAGTGAATTTAAATGCTTTTAGTGTTGGGTAAAAGTGCTTGTACATTAATTTAAATAAAAACCACTTTTTCCATTACGTTAATTTTCAAAATCCAATTAACAAAATAATATTTTAAATTATGTCAAAAGTACAAGGCTGGTTTTCTATGCACTGCCTATATCAACATTAAAGAAAGCATTACAAGTCCTCACATCATCACAGAAAGCATGCACAGAAAGAAATTAGCTTATTTACCTGCAGCTGACTGGAGCCTGTCCAGATGAAGAATGCGCAACCACTTAGAGACATCAAGATTCAAATTTATTCCTGCAACATTCTGCACTTGCAATAAGGCAAACAACAAACGTGCTTGACAGTAGTTTTTTTTTTCTTTTATTAGAACGTTTTGCTAACAGCAAGGGAACCATACAAGTAGGAGGATAAGATAGAAAGCCGTAGTTGAAAAGAATATCACCTATTGAAAGCTCTAAGGTCAATAGTCTCTCCCCCCTTTTGTAATTATAGCTTATCTACTTTATTATCTCATTGGAGATGTTTTTTGTAATTATCTTTAATAGGGTCTTCATTTATATCTCCTTTTGTATCTATTTCATACATCAATGAAATGGCATATGTTTCCTATAAAAAAAAAAAAAAGAAAGCTCTAAGGTCAATAGTCTAAGGAATAAAGATTGCATCCTATTCACTACAGCGACAACCATCATCTGACATAAGACCACAAATTTGAAGGCCAAAAATCTATGGGCTATATCCTAATCACTTAAGCACCAAGCATCGACTGACTCAGTGTTCTAAAAGGCGTGCACACCTATGCACAAGGCACTCTTGAAAAGCCCCAAGGCATTGGACTTGGGCCTTAGGGCTTCTTTATTTATTAGAAATAAAAAAATAAATAAAAATTTACTCTAAACACAATAAACCTTAGGTTTAGGGTTTTTTCTTCTTTATTACTTTTTTTAAAAGAATAATAGTTACTAACCCTAAACGCAAAAACCTTTGCATTTAGGGTTTTTTTTATTATTATTAATTAAAAAAATATATATGACTAACCCTTAGGATTTTTTCTTCATATTCCTACTTCAACACTGTTTCCTCTTCTTTATGTATTTTTTTATATATAGTGTGTCTCACAAAAAAAGGCCCGCGCTTTTTTTTTGCACATTGAACCTAAGCCCCAAAAGGCTATTGCACTTTGAGCTTTTAAAATTCTGCAGCTCACTTGAGCCCAATGAACCAACCACACACCCGATCTCCAAACGATCTTCTTTAAGGTTTGTTTTTTGATAAAGATCTTCTTAAGGTTTATTTACTAGCATAGGTGGGAGGTTTTATTCATGCATTTTCTCTTGACCCTCTTGAAGGCTAAGACTCGTTGGGGATTGGATTATTAGTTGTAGAAGATTGCTTCAAGAAACTAGCTCATCTTTTTCCTTGTCTACATTTCTAAAAGGCTTTGACCACTATTGAAGATGGGCTTTTGAGGGTGCTCACTGGGTAGTGGTTAAAGAAAAGGCCAAAGTGCGAAAGGACTAAAAGATGGTTAAAAAAAAGGAAGAATGGTTCTAATTTTTGGTGAGTCGAGCACCTAACCCAAAATGGAGTAATCCAAGTACCACCTCCAAGAACTCCTCCCCCTTCCCGGTTTACCAATAAAATGGCTTTAGAAGTCTAGAACAAACAATGAGAAAGCAGAGGAGAACAGGAATAAACCCAATTATTATTATTAAAATAAATAAATAAATAAAACGAAAAGGAAAGATCTTCTATGAGTTTCTTCACAGAACATTACTGTAGTAGAATAGCTAACTCAACAAAATATTGAAACTAAAGTAAGTACTCAACCAATAAAGGAGCATGCTTGAACCTTGCAATTAAAGTAATGCCATCAATAATTTACTCACAAATAGCTTCCACAGGCTGGTCAGGATCTGCTTCGTATGTCTACAAATAAATAAAATTCGTCGGTTCCACCTTCTACCGAAATGAACAATTGCTGCCTTAAAAGTCTCCTTGACTGATACTAGGAAACTAATGTGGAGCTCCTCTTTGTCAAGTTTGACGACTGTGTCATCAACTGCTGCTTTTGAGCATTGATCCACACCAGTACTCTCTGCTTGATGTTCTAGAATCTCTGTATCTGATTTCCAGAGCTTGGGTGCCAACTTGCCCCTTCTAGGACCTGAACCAAACCAATTTAACCAAAATTTGGCAGCCAAAAATGTCAATTCATCTCCATCATTTGCAACTTCCAAACTCTCTCTTACAGTTTCCCCATCAGGGACATCTTCAATATGAAGTTCATAGTCATTTTGTGACCACAAGCCTGCAGTGGTTATCTATGGAAAATGACACAAATTTAGCTTTATCACTGAAGTAGTTGTAAGAAAGCACAAAAGCTAAAAGGCAAGAAACAAAAGTTTAAAACGCAGATTAATACAAATTTATAAACCAAACCAAAATAATCAATAGTATAAATCCAAGAACATAAACTACAGAAAGTAGAACACTAAAGTGTTTCCAATATTGACAATCATAGTGCAAAGTAAATCGGGTTTTTTCTACTGAGAAATAAAAATTTCATTAAATTCCAATGTCCAGTCTCTAAGAATATCTGCCTCTTCCTGTGAGTAAGGAGGGAGATAAAAGGAACAAACATGAAAATACACCATAATCAGGAAACAAGGACTAGTCTTGATGTTTATTTTTAAAACCCCATAATTAAATGGGATTAAAATAATTTTATTTCAATTTATATTTTTATTAACTGATCAAGGAGATGGTTAAAAGAACCGACAGAAGTTTGGAGCATCAAAAAATCAGAAGAAATTTCTTGGGCACAAAATAATAAATTAGTTTCAACAAAAGCAAACATTTTCTAAACAGGAAACTAAATCCTCATCGTCAAAGAGAGGAATACAGAAGAAGGAATGAGAAATTGCAAAGATAACCAATGGGACAAACAAAAGGATCCCGTTGGCAGAAATCAGAGAAGTATCACAGTAACAAAGAACTTAGGACATAGTATACAACTTAGAAATAATTAATCTACTATCAAAAAATAAATAAAATCTAAGTAGTAAAAGTATTTCAAGGAATTATATGAATCTTGGAAAAATCCTCTCATTTTTCTCAAACAAAAGCCTCCGAAGAAAAGCCATGATAAGATTGGTCCATAGAATTCTTGCTCTCTTGAAAAGCATTGATCATCAAAAGCAACAATCAGTTCAAGTTTTACTAGGGACAATATTTACCTTAATTTGAATAAGTTGGGCTTCTGTTGTCTCAACTCCAGAGAGCTCACTTGAACAACCAGGCTTGAATGCAGAAAGAACAAAGCTTAATTAAAACAACATAAAAACTAAAGAACTAAGCTATAGTCCATACATGACAAGAAATGCCCCAACACAGTAATTAACAGAACGATGGAGAAGCTACATATCTACCACATGCCTAAACCATGCCCTAAAAACAAAAGAGTTCAACTCAACCTAGTGTCTAATGTTTAACGCATGTTAGACAGAAACACACAACTCACAATAGAGTGTCTACTGTCTACATATCATTCTCTTTCAAAACTCATCAACTCAAAATAGAGCGTCCTAAAAACTAAAGAGTTCAACTCGTTACCCAAACCGTATTAAATTCAAACATTCCTGGAAACCCATCAAAACCAGATTATGACCTTCCAACTTCAACATCTTAATTCTAAAAGACTGCATCCTGAATCCATCAAGAGGATTCTAGAAAGAGAACTGAGAACACCCAATAATTGAACGCATTACACCACAGTTTTCAAGGTCCAACCCAGTCAAGAAAGATAAAAAAAAAAAACAAACCCATTTCCGTAAAACACATAGAGAAGGCTTTACGCAGGTGTTAGGGGCAAAAAAAAAAAAAAGGCAAGCAGTGTCACTCAATTCGAAATTAACCGAGACCTTCATAAATCCACCTAAACCAACCGGCGAACCCTAAACCCACGACTAAAAATCATCGCAAAATAAGAAAGTTGCCAAAATACAAACGCATATAAATCAAATAGCAAGAAGAGTCGTATTATTGCGAAGAACCTGCTGTACGTAGTTGGCGTGCATGACCACAAGAATGCAGAACAAGGTAATGGCAATACAGAGGTTCATATACTCCAGAGTGGCTCTGACTTTGGGAGTCAGCATCTGGGAAAACCGCTCTTGAACTCGAATAAACGTTTGTTCTGGATCCATCCCTTTGCCCTATAATCTACAAATCGAACATCAAAAGCTCTGCTATGGATTCTTCTTCTTCCCTTCTTCTGGGAAAGTGATGCAAGGTTTTTCCTCAAGCTCCGTCGCAACAGCAATCGTTGTTGTTCATGTTATCAATTCGATCGGAACGACTCGCGGAAGCAATTTGATCGTAATCCTGATCTTTCCACAATTTTTTTTTTGACGAGGATTATGCCCTCGTCCCCAAGAAATTAAAAATTAACCATGCATATGAAATCTGTACAAGATTGAATTTGACTTATCCTCCTTTCCAAATATTATTGTGATTTTAAAATCTTTAGGGTTTGTTTTTCTTTAGTTCCATGGGAGGTTGATTTTTTTTTTTTTTTTTTTTTTTGACAATATGTGGGGTGGGATGATTCGAAGTTTTCGAACCACAGACCTTGTGGTCATTAGTACAACTTTATGCCGGTTGAGCTATGTTGTTGTTGAATCTTGAACGTTGAGGAAGTAAATATTGGATTGGTTGAAATTTTAGGCCTATCATAAATAGATTAACGAAATTCTTATATAGTTGTTTGTCCCATCATATTAATTTAGTCTAAATTTATTTAATTAATGCATTCTGTTGGTGTTAATGATACTACCAAAATAGAAGTGTAATTTAAATTTATGATAAATATGGCATTTATATATATTAAATTTATAAATTCATCAAAAGAGACGTATTTCTCAAGAAAATGGAAGTTTGAATAATATATAACTTCATACTAGCTATCCAAATTGAAGTAGAGAAAGTTTAGGCGGTTGTGTTTTACTTAAATCGAACATTTGATCTTTACATAAAGAGTTGAACTATGTTCAGATTGACAAATTTCTTACCTTTTGTTTATTTTATAGACAATTAAGTATATTTCATTAAAATGTTTACAAATTTACAACGCTACGGTTGAATTACAATTATGAAAAAAATTTCGTAGGTCTAAGTATTCACCACAAGGTTATACTTTAAAAATTAGTTTTTATACCTTGTTTATTTTTAGAAAACTTAAATAATACTAACATGCCTATGCAATTTTGTCTTTACAAAGTATAAAAATTAGAGGTCTTTTTCGTTAGCATACTTAATTATACCATCATAATAACTTTAGTTTAAAATTTTCAATAGAGATTAGATTACAATAAAATCTTATTCATTGACTTAATCATCATTCGTTACTTTAGTGATCATTGGGACTAGAGAAAAAGCAATGAAACTTAAAGTGAATCGGTATAAACTTTAGTGGACACCTACTTAAGATTTAAAAGCCTGTCAATTTTATGCAATTTTCTTAGCAACCAAATGTTTGTGCATATTTTATGTATATTTCATTTACTTTATGATGATAACTTTGGCTTGATACCTCAATCCTTGAACACTCCCTTTGATTCAAATTGAGAGGATCAAACAATGAAGTTGCGTGAAAAGCCTTGATTATAACACCTAACCTTGCAAAAGTATTTGTGACAAAGAAAGACACCCATCTTCAACCATATTTAGCTAGTAGTGAATCTAATAATTGGAAATTACTCGATCAAAGGTTTACAATTGCTTCTTTTTTTTTTTTTCTTTACAACATGTGGAGTGGAAAGATTCAAACCATAGATCTCTTGATTATTAGTACAATGTTTATGTCAATTGAATTATACTGTGTTGGCAGTTTAAGATTGTTTGTGTAAACCACCTAATTCCACTTCAAATTTATTGTCACATGAATTCCTAGGGTAAGAATGACCCTATTAAGTGTAGCATCAAATACAACAATGTGACTCAACAGACTCAACAAAAGAAGCAATAGAAGTTGAAATATCTTGATTATGTTTCCTACTTTTTTTTATTATATTAACATTTTGAAGCCAATTATGGTTCCTATAAATATATTGAGTCAAGAACTATTAGAAATTTAGAAGACAAAGCTTAGGCACAAAGAATCAAAGTCCAAACAACCCAATACACAATACAAAATGCTATTCTCCCATTATTGACGTTATGTCTTCATTTTCACATGGAATATATTTGAATGTACAACGCCATCTTTTGCAAATGCAGCAAAGATTTTCATGAATGCTTACGTAATAACCTTTCAAAATCTAGAGGGCGGGGAGGGGGGTGGTAGCTATTGTCTCCGGGAGGAGAAAAGGAAAAATGGCACCCGAGCACCAACGAGCGACCTGTACGAATGAGCAATGATTTGAATGTTCAAGAAACAACATAAAAGCTACCAGAAAATCGAGCGAATGCAAGATGGAGATATCTCAACGTACCTGATAGGAGAACTTTTCGGCTTACAGAGTTCATTCCCAAAATGATAAGACTGTCTGGGAAAGAAAGCTTGTTGAACAAACAAGTTGAATGAGGAAGAGGAAAACGCAATCTCAAGTAATTGTTAGCTTTTTGGGGCATATGCAGCTAAGATGGGAGATTGCTCAAAAGTGGTTGCATTTGTTGGCCATAGAGTGAAAGTAGATGCGATAAAGCTCGGACATCTTGAGCTTTAACTTCTGACGTTTCGATGGGAGATGCCACAATATGAGCAAAGATATTGACCAACTCTGGAATCAAAGAAGGATCTGCAATTGGCGCACAAATTAGCAGAACTATAAGCATCCAGATTTCTATTTCCAATACTGAACGAACTCAGTTTTTCACTCTTATTTGATCACCCCTCCAATTAATATTTGTTCGCTCTTTTTCCTCACTTCCCTGTTTCATCTCTCCCTGACTTACTTGGTTAAACATTGTGTTAGGCATTAAGGTTTGATTCGGGCGATCGAGCTTCTTCCCATGTTGTAATGTTTTCTTTTCACTGTTCCAATACAAAACACAATTTGAGTCCTATCACATGGATCAAGTAAATTGTTCGTGAAGACTTCCCAGATGTTGGATTACTTGACTGGGAAACTGTGGGTAAGATCTTAACAAAAAGGAGTATTTTCCCACTAGTGTCACTATGCACTATAGAAGTCCTAAATTTTATATTCTATTTAATCAACAATTCAACGTGGTATGAATTTCGGTAACACTCACAGGATCAAATATTAATTTCCCAGTTTATCTTCACAATATAATTGGGCGGCTAACAAAAGGTTTATATTCCTGAATTATCTCCAAAAACAGAACCATGCCCTCCATAAATAAGCATTTTCATAACGGAAGAAAATTTAAAAAAGCAGGCTAAATACCAATAGAACAAATACCTGAGGATTAGATGTCAAAATAAGAGTAGACATACAACCATAGACGGACATGGACTCCTCATGATCTTCTTTTAATGGTAGAGCTTTCAGAAAGACTTGGAGGACCTAGGTAACAAATAAAAATAAAACAGTTAAACCATGACCTACAGATGTAGAAGGAACTAAACTGGGGGACCGAGGAGTAACCAACTAAGAAGCACGGACACTTTAGTTTGGCTAGCGTGTCCGTGTCCGACACGTGTTGGACACTTGGACACTCCGACACTTGTTGGACACGTATCAGACACTTGTTAGCACAATTGATATGTGACAAACACTAGTTGTAGGTTCATTTCGAACCCTTGTTAAGTATACCAAATAAACACAATGCTTAAATGACAAAAATAATAAATTTTAAGAGTAAAATACATTAAATTCATTTTGTCAAGCATACAAATGCATAAACTTATTGATTTTGAATTTCCTTCTTGTATAAAAAGGATATATATTTTAAAAAATGTATATTTTTCTAAACGTGTCCGTGCCGTGTCCGTGTCCTAGATTTTTAAAAAATGACGTGTCCCCGTGTCCGTGTCGTGTCGTATTCGTGTCTTGTGTCCGTATCCATGCTTCTTAGGTAACCAAAGATATATATAACCTGTTAATTTTCCATTAAATTACCCAAAAAACTTTACAACTTCCAAAAGAGTGAAGGTTGATCTCCTTAAAACTTACAGTGTCATGAGAAGTTTCCCTCAAGCATCTGTTTTCATCCTCTTTCTGAATCAATCACCAGTAATCTCCACAAGAACAAGAACCACCTTTAAAGTGATGGAACCGGTTCACATCTCTAACAACTATTTCCCGCCCATATATCTCTGATATGAACACCATTGCAGTGTGGCAGTCCCCACAGATTCTCAAGTTCTTCGTCACCCGGAGAACAGTTTCAGCTGAAGTGTTGAGAATCCCGAAAGCAACAGCAAGCTTCTCACTATGTGCAATGAGGTTGAATTCTTTCTCTTCCTCGCTGATATCGTGCAACACATAGCTGGTATCAGGAACATAGCCAGCTGCCTTCATCTTCTCTGGCAATGCCTCCAAGAACGTGTAGATATCCTTGGCTTGAGGGTGGGATGTATCACCGCCGAGAAACATATGTGCTTTGCCATTGACCTCAATCCAACTGCAACCCGGACTTTTCTTTGTTCCTTGAGATTTCAGAATTGCTCTCAGTTTGTTAACTTCCTGCCACCTTCCAGCTTCAGCATACATGTTTGAGAGCAGGACATAGTTGCCAGTGTTTTCTGGTTCTAGGACAAATAGCTTTCTTGCTGCAGTTTCTGCCATTTCCAGATTGCGATATTTTCGACAGGCAGCTAATAGCGAACCCCAAATGCTTGGTCCTGCTGGCATGGGCATTTCATCTACAATTTTACTTGCTTCAGCTAATCTCCCTGCTCGACCCAAGAGATCAACAACACAAGCATAATGCTCAGATCTGGGTTCAATCAAATAAGTGGTGTTCATGCATTTGAAATACTTTAAACCGACATCAACAAGACCCGAATGACTGCAACCCGATAACAATCCTGTAAATGTAATGTCGTCGGGCTGAATGCCTGCTTGGATCATCTCTTGAAAGGTTGACACTGCTTCAAGTCCATGTCCATAAGAAGCATAAGCAGTTATCATGGTATTCCAAGCAACCAATGTCTTTTCACTTCTATTAAGCCTGTCGAAACAGTTGCGAGCATCGACTAAGCTTCCACATTTCGCATACATTGCAGTAAGGGCTATCAGAACAGAAGCATTTGAATTCAATCCCATCTGAGAAGCCAACTCATGAATCCGCCTTCCACGTTCGAGTGCCGATGACTGCGCACAAGCTGGGAGGACACTCATTATAGTCACCCAGTTGGGTCTTACGCCTGAATCTTCTTTCAACATTTCGTCAAACAAACTCAATGCCTGCTGTGCCAGGCCGCTCTGTGAGTATCCAGATATCATAGTCGTCCAAGAGACAATATTCCTCCACGGCATTCTCTGGAAAATCGCCACAGCAACGTCAACACATCCACCCTTCATGTAACCAGCAAGTAAGGCATTCCAAGCCGAAACATCTCTAACAATCATATTATCAAACACATTACTCGCATCATTTATCTCCCCACATTTCCCATACATATCAATCAAAGAAGTAGCCACATACAAATCAAACTGCAACCCAACTCTCAAAACCAGTCCATGAACACATTTGCCCATCCAAACACTCAACAAATCCACAGAAGACTTAAGAACAAAAGGGAAAGTAAAGTAATCCCCCGTAAAGCCCCAAGAATGCATAGAAAAATAAGTGGCAACAGTCCTCTCCGCAAACCCATATCGCGCATAGGCCCGAATCATGGAATTAAACAAGAGAGAAGAAGGCTCACTAATCCGATTGAAGACCGAGACAGAGGAATCAATATCACCAGAACTCGCATAAAACGCAACCATCTTGGAGCCAACAAGCGCGGTGGGCTCGAGGCCACGGAGAATCATGTGGGCGTGAACTTGGTGGCCCAATTGCAACAGGTTTTGGCCGGTGAGAAACTGGAAAACGGGCGCATAAGAAAGAAGCGGAGGTGGGTTTGGCGCAGAGAGCGGTTGCAGGAGGTTGCAGAGAGAAAGGCGCGAGATTGAGCATTTGAATGGTGAAGGGGCAACGTCGATGTGAGGGGAACCAGAGTAAGAATGGAGGGTTCGGAAGAGAAGATGAATGGGGTTTGGGATGGAGATGGATAACCGGATGCCATTGTGCATTGACAGTGGAGAGGCTTTTTCCTGTGTGGCCTTCGGAGGGAAAAGAACCTAGCGCCTTGGACAGAAGAAGAAAACAAAGGGAAGCTATTTCATGGTAAGCAGACGGAAAAGATTACCTCAAGGCTGCAACTTTGACGCGGCTGCTGGTCTCATCCTGCTGCAAGCACTTTAAGGAGGGAGCTGAAGAAAATTGGGGAAACGAAGATACCAATCTTCATCAATGTTCACTAGTAGTTAGTCAAGAAGATGGAGATTACTAAATCAAAGGATGAAGATTGCTCTTTGTGTAGATCTTTGTAAATTTAGGTCACTGTTAAAAAAAAAAAAAAAATCAACTATCAACTGCTATTCAAACGTAACAATGCATCAAATACTTCTCAAAAAAAAAAAAAAAAAAAAACAATGCATCAAATATGCCAACAAACTTCTCAAAAAAAAAAAAAAAAATATGCCAACAAGAGCATAACTCAACTGACATATGCTCGAGAGGTCTGTGGTTCAAATCTTCTTACCCCATATATTGTCAAAAAAAAAAAAAAACAGTACATCAAATATAGTTAAGTGACTTAACAAAAGAAGCAATTAAAATTGAAATACCTCAATTACGACTTTGACTGATTCAAAATTTTATTGAATCGAGCTATTAAGAGACAAAGCTTAGGCCTTAAAAATGAAAGTTCAAACCAACTCAAAATTGTTGGAAAAATGACCAAAGTGCCACATTAATTAGATAAAGGGAAGATTATGGCCATAGAAATGGAAAGACAATCATCTCTATTGGTATGAGATCTTTTGGGTGAATCAAAAGCAAAACCACAAGAGTTTTTGTCCAAAGTGGACAATATTATTCATAGGTTGGATTATTTTTGCACCACATGCAATCTCCTTTGGTACATTTTTTTTGGTACATTCAAATTCTTTATTTTTATTTTTTTAACTCCTTTCAATATACATTTATATATTTGAGAATTTTCATTCGCATTATGATGGATTTTGGTATAGTTTGTGTAGAAAATATACTATGTCTCTTCATTTTCACTTGGAAGGTTGGTATTTGAATGTACAAAACTCATTGTATGTACCTACGACCAAGTTCAGAGGTTCGAATCTCCCACAACCCAAATGTTTTAAATTGAACAAAAAATGTCATTTGCAAATGCAACCAATATTTTATTCAACGTCAAAGTAAGTATAGCTCTACAGTAATTGACATGTACTCTTGACCAAGAGGTCAAAGGTTTGAATTCTCTCACCCACAAGTGTTGTTAATTTTTTTAAAAAGAAAAAAAATTGTCAATTTGACCTCTAAACATAAATTTTTCTAATAGAACCAATTTTGTGTCCAATAACATACAAATCTATTGGACAATTTTAAAAGTTCAGGACTAAACATATACAAACCTAAAAGTTACACTAAACTTGTAATTTAATCAAAATTTAATATTCAAATGTGTGTTACACGTGGTCAAAGTTCTTGGAATATTTGCTTTGACTTCTTTTTTTACATTAGAAAATGCACTTTATACTTTTTTCAAAAAAAAAAAAAAAAAAAAAAAAAAAAACACTTTATAGTTCATATTTTAGATATCTATTTAGAAATGTATTTTCTTGAGACATCTATTTGAAATCTATGCAATGCCAACCCAAAAATCTCAACAAAGTCACCCCTATGTTTTATTTTGCTTCTTGTAGTTCTCTAATATATATATATATAAGAATAATAAAATTTAAAAGTTAATGATACCATCTTTTCACTAGAAAAATCATTGGCTTTAATAGTATCAATATTATCCATCGACATGATCATAACTTAAAAGAAACTCAATATTATAAATGTGATAGACAAATGTTTGACATTAGATATCATACCATAAAAATTTTGAAATTTCTTTTAATTCATAGTTCAATATTATTACAAACGTTCTAATTTGACAACCCAAAAAAAAAAAAAAAAAAAAAAAAAAAAACCAATTTTTTAACATTGGTACCTTTTTTTTTGGTTGACCTGGTTACTAAAATTCGACTTTACCACAGATATTCCTTCTGTTGTGACTTTTGGAATAGATAAAAAAAAAATCATAAAATTAGAAAATAAATGAGTAGAATCCACGTATTTAATTCAATATAATACAAAAAGATCAACATGAATGAAATAATATTCTTCAGTAAATGCTGGCTTGAAGATTCAATGTAGAATACAAAATCAAGGAAAACAAAATAAAATATACAAGAAGCAAAAGCACAACCATATATTTTCTTTAATAACTCAATGTAAACTTAAACATTGCTTAAGCACAAAGGGGGGAAAAAGAATAAAATCAAGAAATAAACCAGACCAACCTTTTACTATGACTGTGGATGCATTGCAAAATTCACATCCACAAAAAGCAAAACTAAAACCTCTTCTCTAAACCACTTCACACCCAATAAACAGGGAAGAACACACCAAATTATTGCAACTGAGGGGGGAAAATATAATAGAACGTATTGTAAAAACAAATGAATCTAAACAAAAATTGGTTGTCTCTGGGAGGAGGTAAAGAAAAATGGCACCCCGAGTGCCAACGAGCAACCTGTACGAACGAGCGATGATTTTAATGTTCGAGAAACAACATAGAAGCTACCAGAAAATTGAGGAGATAGAGAGATATTTCAACGTACCTGATAGGGGAACTTTTCATCTTACAGAGTTCATTCCCAAAATGATAAGACTCTGTCTGGAAATGAAAGCTTTTGAACAAACCAAGTTGAATGAGGAAGAGCTGTTAGCTTTTTGGGGCATATGCAGCTAAGGCATTTGCATGTGCAGGTGGGAGATTGCTCAAAAGTGGCTGCATTTGTTGACCATAGAGTGAAAGTAAATGCGAGAAAGCTCTGCCAACTTGAGCTTTAACTTCTGACGTTTCGATGGGAGATGCCACAACATGAGCAAAGATATTAACCAACTCCGGAACCAAAGAAAGGATCTGCAATTGGCGCACAAATTAGCAGAGAACGATAAGCATCCAGATTTCTATTTCCAATACTGAACGAATCCAGTTTTTCACTCTTATTTGATCAACCCTCCTATTTTAAGATTTGTTAACTCTTTTTCCTCACTCTCCCTAACTTACTTGGTTAATGTTAGGCATTAAGGTTTAATTAGGCCAATCGCTTCTTCCCATGTTGTAATGTTTTCATTGTTCCAATACAATATAATTTGGGTCCTATGACATGGATCAAGTAAATTGTTTATGAAGACTTCCCAAATGTTGGATTACTTGGAGTGGGAAACTGTCGGTAAAATAACAAAAAGGAGTATTTTCCCACCAGTGTCATTATGCACTATGGGAGTCCTAAATTATCCTGCATGGGGATATATTTTATTTAATGAACAATTCAACGAGGTATGAATTCCGGTAACACTCACAGGATCAAATGTTAATTTCCCAGTTTATCTTCACAATGTAATTGGGAGGCTAACATAAGGTTTACATTCCTGAATTATCTCCAAAAACAGAATTATGTCCTCCATAAATAAGAATTTTCTTAACAGAAGAAAATTTTAAAATGCATGCTAAATACCAATAGAACAAATACCTGAGGATTAGATGACAAAACAAGAGTAGACACACAACCATAGACAGACATGGACTCCTCATGATCTTCTTTTAACGGTAGAGCTTTCAGAAAAACTTGGAGGACCTAGGTATCAAATCAAAATAAAACAGTTAAGCTAGGACCTAAAGATGTAGAAGGAACTAAACTGGAGGGAGGGAGGAGTAACCAAAGAAATACTGACCTGATTCAATGGAACAGCTTCAGGATGCACCATTATCATTCTTGCGACTGCACCAGCTGCGTTATCCCTAACAGCATTGTCCGACTCAGATTCCCCAAATAATGGGTAGAGTCCACGAAATATATCATTATAATATCTGATATTGATTAAGAAAAATGGTGCTGATGATTACAAAAAAAAAAAAAAAATCAAAGCGAAAAGCTGACTGAAAAATAATATATAAATATATGATTCAGTACAATATTAGATTTCCTAGGTAGACAAGACAACAGCTCTAATAGCATTGAAATGATATCAAGAAGATATTAACGGAAATGAAATAAATGAACGAATATAATTCCATAGACAAGGATACTTCAAAGTAGACTCGCCCCCATTCTTGCAGAACTCTCCAACGCAAAATGCAGCATTCCTTCTATTAGTTGCCTCCGATGATGCCAATTCTTTGAGAACCAAAGGCATTACTCTCTGAAAGTTATGCATTGCATTAGTAAATAGCCAACCATTTACATATACTAAAGGTGTGTTTGACCTGCCTTTTGAAAAAAAAAAAAGTTTTTAGGTGAAGTTGGGAAGAAAAATTAGTTAAAATAATTTTCCATTCCTTAAGGTACTTTTAAGTTTTTTATTTTTATTTTTTTATTTTTTAAAAAAACTATTTCTAGAATTTAAGATAAAAAAGATTCGAAAAATTACTTTTTATTTGTCAAAAGCACTTTTTATCACTATTTAAAGTTTTAACCAAACACTACCATTTTTTTGTAAGAATCACTTAAAACGACACACCAAACACACCCTAAATATAATCAGTCCACAATATAAAGAAGTGAAAATAAACAGATCTGCAGTAATGAGTGGTTACATCGACATAGGCAGCAATTGGAGCACCCATGTCCTGAGCTACTTCGGCAAGACAGGCAACCACCATAGTTCGATCTTGAGGAGGTCGTGAGGCTCTCTGGATGAACACAAGGGATATAGAGACAGTTTGTAAGTTACTGTCTTGTAAATCTTGAAATACTACGAAGTCCAGTCACTCACCGAAAATTTCATTAATGGTTCAAATAGCTTTGCAAAAATGGGTGCAAAGTAAGAACCCATGGCTTTTGCAAATGCAGGAAGCAGATCAGATACCGCATCCATAAGTACTTCATCATGTTCAGTATCATCCTCATCTATTTCACCATCAGATTCCACTTGCTGACAAGCAGATTCCTCACGGAGCAGAACTAATGTTGCATCAATTAGCCGAGGCATATCTAATGTTTAGACCATAACAGCATACCATAAGAGTCGGGATAGAATGATTGGATAAAAATCTATTCCACAATAATCTGAAACTTATATATAGCTTACAAGGTTCTACTGCACCATAACCATAGTCCTTGATAATGTCAGCCATGCTTGTACAAGCTTGAGCAACTGTTTCTTTGTCATCATCTTCAACCATGGTCTTGATATAAA
The DNA here is from genome assembly GCA_017139565.1 of Luffa aegyptiaca. Lineage (NCBI taxonomy): Eukaryota > Viridiplantae > Streptophyta > Magnoliopsida > Cucurbitales > Cucurbitaceae > Luffa > Luffa aegyptiaca. Next base: position 5,379,263 of record CM029405.1, on the reverse strand, counting down.
TATTCATCACCGTATCTAGAACAAATGAAGTGCTCAATTTGCCACTGAAAAACAAAAATGAAATATGTACATATAGTACTGTAGCATGCTCTTACAGTCTTACCAAAGATTTCTTTTGCTTTTGTTGATGCTTCCTGAACAATGGGAGAAAGAGGGAAAAGAGTGAGAATGCAGATAGCATATCAGACAGTTAGGAATAAATTCTTTTCCTCTAAAAGTAGCCAATATCCTGTTGAGGGACGAGGGCCCATAAATGCATGCAAGTAGATGGACGTCAAAAACAAGAAGATATAAAATTAAAGAATTTACAATTCACCAATAATCATCCATTGAAAATTCAATTAAGAAAATAACAGGAAACATGGAACAATGAAGAAACTATCATGAGCAAAAAGAGGGGCATGTATCCCACTCCAAATGCAAGAAGTTTGTTGGTAAGTACTCACATTGTAACTTTGGGAGACTGCCTGAGCTGCCTTCAGAATATCTGCAGTTGCATTCAGTGAAAAATGAATAAAGATGCAGTTCCTTGCAACTTGGAATTAATGAGATTTCAATAATTCAGTTCCTTTTTAAGAAAGAAAATTAATTTTCTTCAAGTAATGGGATGCACAGAAAGGGGGAAGAATATCTACCAGAGGGGTCAAAGGAAGTTTACAGAAAACAGCATTAATAATTCAATCTCCTAAGACTACAATCTAAATAGCTCTAAACAATTATGAATATATTAGAATGAAAGTTAGCATAGTTCCAAAACAAAATTAACAAATGATAATAGAGGATATAAATCAAGAAACACGAGCCTACTGATTCCCCCACATTCTAATAAAATTAGTGGAAAACATACTCATTACATTGCTAATTCAAGTTGGGTGGCTTGCACAAAATATAATAGTAGTTCGTCTTTACGTATAAATGAAACCAATTCTGACTCTTGTACATTTAATAGCCAATTGTTGAGAAAAAGCAAATGTTATTAACTAGTACGAATTAAATAAAGCGCATGTAAAGAAGATCAATCCACAGTCCTCCCTTCTCTCACCAAAACAAATAGATTGACTTCTTTCTGCCCATACACAATATTTCCGAGATCTAAAATTAATGGTATCATTTTGATTAACGTGCAACTTAAGTTTTCGTACAAATATTTAGAGTAGTAATGCTCCCAGCTCCCTCAGAACATGTAGCAACCCAAATGCCCGATCAGAATTCAGAATTTATTGTTTATTATAAATGAGTTATGCAGAGAATAAAGTCTAAGAAAAGAAAAGGTAGATTTACCAACCATAAAGAATAACAACTTGTAAAAAACAAGAGCTATCCAGTGGCTAAAGACTAATAGCAAAGAAAGAAGATGCTAGTAACTCACGTTCCAAAGCAATGATTGCTTGAAGTCGGACATCTTCGTGAAAATATCCAGAATGTCGAACCAAAATCTTTAGTGTTTCCTCCAAATAGCTTAGTAAAGTCAAAGAACCGAAAATAGTAATTGGTGACAGTAGGGTTCCAGGGGGAAACAAAAAAAAACTATTGCAAAGGATACGGTGCATAAGAGCTCTTTGTGTGCAGTGCAAACAAGCCAAGAGCTTGGGTTGCAGCTGCCTTTTCATCCAGCACCCCTGTCCTGATACTAATGTTTCGAACTCTGGGCTCATCATGAGCTTCATCATCAGATGAAACTCCTCCAAACCCATTTATATTTTCTTCATCTGATTCATCTATGTCGAAAGCAGAGCCATCATCGAGATTGCAAGAAGAGAATGCAAGGGGTACAACATGAGGAAGATACTGTTTACAAAACAAATTAACTTCAAAGATGCTGTAAATATGAGAAAATAATTGACAATGAAATCAGACAAAAATTATTACCTTTACAAAGCCATCATCCAAAATTTCTGCTACATTGCTGAAGAATCCATGAGTGTACTCTCGTAACTCACTGAACTCCAAGCCAAAACCCTAAGAGAAGAGAAGGGATGGATTAAGTCTTGGAAGGAAAAGTAAGAAATCTAGACCAGCCAAGACAAGAGCTTATGCATTACAGCAATTGCCGCCTCAATAAAAGGAGGTAGAATCTGTTCCATCCGGGCTCTCCCAACAGACATGGCAACTATTCCAACCAACTCAGTGGCTCTTGCTCGGGAACAAAGTTCCTCATCCTTGGTAAGAACCATAAATATTTTCATCAACTCCAACACTCTCTCAGCATAAGGCATGAAAGCCTGTTCTGCTGCAGCTGCTACTGAACCAATTGCAGACTGTAATTCATTCAACAATTTTCAAGTCATGGAAATATATTTGGCACATAAAAGATTAATAATTCATCTTAAAATCTTGATATAGCTAGGTGGAGGAAAAATTTTAAAAGAAAATATAAGCTGTACCATGCATGTTTCCTGCAGATTCCGGGGGCTTGTCTGAAGGGCAGACAGCAATTTAGCCATCAAAGGATCAAGATAATCAAGAATTTCCTCACCCATGTTCTCACAAAATGCAGCCAATGCATAATATGACTTTTCCTGCAAATGAAAAACCACGTTCACTAAAGCTAGTGCACAATCCATAATTTATTCATGACATAATTTCTCCTCCATGGATCCACCATACCTTCACTTCATCAGAATTATCTTCAAGGGCATTTAAAATGCAAGGAAGCACAATCTTATAGAGTGACACTATTTCTGGCTGTAAATGCTCAGCAAATTGACCCAGGGCAAAAGATGCAGCCCCTCTTACCATTTGTTCAGGGTCCCTTAATGCTCCAAGGACAATATGCAGAACTGGTTCTAACTTACTTTTTACATGGTCTGAGCAACCTTCTGATATGACCCCTAAAGATGTCACAGAAGCTTCACGGAACTTTGGATTTGCATTTTGACTACTAAGAGAAGCAAATTCAAACACAGGAGGGAAAACATGCTTCGATAGATTTAAGGCCATTGTATCAATAACCTCAGCAGCAGCTCGATCAGAAGCAAGATCGTCATCTCCATCTCCATCAGATGACTCTGCAAGTAATGGGCACATAACTTGCAGAACAGGGACAATCAATTTATGCTTTTTCAGGGAAGTGGGCTTGTACTTCGCCAGCCATGAGATTATCTGAATTGCCTGAGATTGAACAAGGAAAAAAAGCAAGGGCAGATTTAATACAAAAGAAAAAAAATAATTATTTCTTCAATAAGAAATTCCAGATATTTGTATTTAAAAAAAATATATATGCATTTACAGCCCTACCTGATGACGAGTGCTAGATTCCAAATTTTGGCTAGAACAAACTTCAAGTGAAAATTGAACAATTGATCTAACAGATTCCCCAAGAAGCGGAGCAGGAGATTCAATTAGTTCATCAAATATTTCAAAAGCTATTATTGCAACATCCTCCTCACCATTAGCAAGGCACTGCCTGGCAACATTTAAAATGCTGGGAATGAACTCCCGGAATTTGACCTGTGTTAATGGATATGAACATGAAAAATAAAAGGAGTGAATGATTTTTGCATAAGCTGGAACAGAATAAAATAGAAGAGCCCAGGAAACAATGGTATTAGACAGGACCACCTAGAGGAAATGATAAAACAACTAGAAACCGACACACAGAGCCAACCTAGTCAGCTCTAGTAACATATCTATACGCTATCAACAGGGAAAAAAATCCTTTCACACCAGAAGCTCAAGATAAAGCAGGGATGAATTCTAACATAGTCCAGTTCGGACTTACCACTTCTGCTCCATCATGAGTAAATTCCAGAAAAGATCCCACTGCCCTGGACACAAGAAGAAAGTATTCATGTGGATAACAAAGCTATTTCATGGTAAGCAGACAGAATAAGTAACAAACAAAAACATTACTTCAAGGCTGCAACTCTGACACGGCTGCTAATCTCATCCTGCAAGCACTTAAGGAGGAGAGCTTGCAAATCTGTAAAATGTGGTAGGAAAGTATTTCCAATCGTTTCTGTCAGGGAGCTAAAGAGAATCAAAGCCACCTACTAACACCAGGGGAATCATACATTTTAGTAAGCTGAAACAATTGGATTTAGTCCATACTAATTACAGCGTTTAATAAGACTTCAACACAGTAGAGAACATGAACCACCATTGAAAGTACAAGAAGAAGATACAAAAGATGCATGTTCTAAAATGTCATGTTGTGAATGTATCTGTGGTACAATTGTACAACTACATTCACACTGATTGATTGCACATTGGTTAAAATTTCTTGTAGGGTATGAACTTACTTCTCTATGATCTTCCTGGGAACTCTGACTACATTGGAACAGAAAAGGCAACAAGTCCGGCCATTCCCCTGCTGGCACAGCATATTTTGCAACAATACTTACGACATTTGCACTTGCTCTCCTCACGGGTGGACTGTAAAATCAACAGCACACATATTTGTTAATAATAGAACACTTTGAGAATCAATAACAATACATACGTAATAAACTCCACACCACACAGTCAACGAAGTTACAATTAATAAAATTTCAATCATGAAAGCTAATTAACGCTAGGAAGAAACCAATTTTCTTCAACACGTAATTCCATGAATTGGAACACACACAATTCCCTTTAAGGACACAATTTAGACATTACTCATCTCATTCCACACCATCAGAGAGAGAATTCAGAATTCACAAAATCCAACAGACCTATGCTCCATAGTGATGCTCTCAATCAAGGATTGCTTAACAAGCAGCTTGAGTTGAGGAGAAAGCTTAGCCCAATGACCGGTGATCTTCTTCCGGAGCAACACGGCAGCCAACTGGCGGACGTTGGGAGTCTTGGCGGTGCGGAGGTGCTGAATAAGAGCAGGCACCACCTGCGGATCCTTGGCCAAGCGCTTAATTTGCTCTTCCGCTTGCCGCCGGGCATCATTGTCGGGCATAAGGAATTGAATAAGCAAAAGCTCCAATGACTGCGACATGGTGATCGTAGAAGGGCGGTTCCGGTGACCGTCGCAGATATTCTCCGGCAAAAGGACGGCGGGAGAGTGGAGAAGAAGCGGGTTTTCTCCAATGGAGGCTCTACTTTCCGAGGGTTTTTGGGTTTTGCTTCATATCTAAGTTTTTATAGTATACGAAAGTTTCGGCGTTGAACTGTACTGTACTCAAGTATGCAATGTTCGGCCCACGCGCCCTTTCTCACGCGCTGTATTTTTTATTTTATTATTTTTTTTTGTGAAACAGGCACGCGCTGTAAAATGTGACTGACGACTTGACGTGAGTAATACTATAGAATCTTAGATCTAAATCTAATGACTTTTTTTTTTTTTTTACTTTTCTTTTTGAAAAAATCAATAAATTTCCTTTTGAATAACATCAATTTTATGCTAAACAAGAAGATTTCTTAGAGGCAGAGAGATTTACGAAACCAAATAATAATTGTTATAGGTAAAAATGGACTACTCCAAATGTCAATGAACAGACGGGGCCAACATAGCGTCCACCCGGAGCAAGAGTCGGGTCGACAGGGAGCAAGGAACCGAAGGGCCCAATCCCCGGCCTCGACCTCAACCCAAGGCTGAGGCCGAGGACCATGGTCTGCCTCGACCCAAGGTCGAGCCCGAGGACCATGGTCGGCCTCGGGCTTATGCCTGGGGCACGCTCGGTGCTCTTGGGTGGAGCCTCTGAAAAAGTTGTTGAAGAGTCCAATTGAATCGGATCGGATCCCGAATCGTCCCATAACGGAGGAAAAACCCCTACTAAGCTGACTCATGTATAAAGACACTTCTTCACGTCGAGAGAAGGGTTCGCCACCTTAATTCTTGTCACCACTAACTTCCTATTTGGCTAACTTAAGCATCGAAGTAGGTGTGGCAAGCACCACACCGGTGTGCAGTATTTGCTGGTTTTGCAGGTCACGTCTTCCCCAACTTCTACAGATTCACTGTTGGTGTCACGTGAAGGTTAGGTGAGTCTTTTGTCTGGATTTTGGCATCAACAATAAACAAGAGGTTGCAACAAGAGAAATTGATGATCATATAATAACTTGCTTGATATACAATGATTTAATGTTGTAAAAAAAATGGACCCATTAAAAATATTATAATTATTCACCACAACAAAAATATATCATATGATTGTTTGTTAACTGTAATTGAAAATATTAGGTATATAAATTATATATACCTAATATTAGAAAACCATCGGCAGAATTGACTTTTTCCAACCAAATTTCCGTGGTCGGTAGAAAATCCGTCGGCAAAACTCAAATTTCTTGTAGTGATTTTGTAGTCACGATTAACACATGAAAAGATTTAATCTTCTGAAAAATGGCTTGGATTGGTCAAACAATTTCACAATGTCCTACAACCAACCTACCATAAGTGAAAAGCTCGTCACATAAATCTACATTATGCGAGGGGCTAACTCCCATTTTTTGGTTCATAAACAGCTTGTTAAGTGTTAACCATAAGGCATACTCTACACACCTTGCTTATCATAATGCCAAAACCATAAAATTCGGTAAAGACAATGCTTTCGAGAGGGATTCAAACCATAATTTGCATGGTTAATAGAACAAAAATATTTCTCAAACCGGCCCATGATTTGAAATGATGAAATCACTGAGTGTTTTTAGCTAGCCAAAATCTATCCATTTTTACTGCATAGAACCTCTTTACTTCTCAAAAATACTGACTCCTTCCACCTTTTGGATAGCTTTTCTAATTCGTTTTTGGATACGTTAAATTTTAACTTGTCACCATGATTGCAACAATTTTAATGATTTAATAACTACTAGAATTCACTGAACTAAAAAAATTCTGTTAATTTTATTGGTGGTTTGTGTATTTTTCAAGAGAGAACGAACATTTATGAGTTGAAATCATTTTATTTTGTTTTTTTTAAAGGATGATATTTACCCAAATTAAAAATTTAAAACCTTATTCTTAAAATAAGAGTGACTTTTCTTGTAGCCAAAATTCAAATGAGGAAGTCCACAATTACATGAATAAGTTCATTCACTTCACACCTAACAATGCCTACATCTCTTTTCATTCAAAGTTAAGTTTATAGGTGATGTTCAATCACTCTATTAAAAGAATTCTAAATAATTTAGAATCATCAATAATTTTTTTTTTACTTCATTAAAGAAAGAAAGGAAGAAGAAGAGAAGAAGAAATCTTTCCAACCAAATTGGTGGATGAACAGTCCAAATAGGTGTCTAAGGCCCAATGCCCAATGTCCAAATAACTTCATGTTCTTCCCACACATGCTCAACACCTAACATTGAAGTCTTCTTTCTCCTAATTTCCTCAAAATAGATTCCAAGTAGACCAAATCGCTCTTCTAATTTTCACTATTCATTGCCTTCACCAATACAAGAGGATCTTAAAATTAATTCACGAGTCATAGACTTCACCAATTCATGACTTTCGACAATCCAAACATTGCTTAGTGGATAAAGCCATTGGTCTCCACTTTTAGAATTGTTGAACTTACAAGGAAGAGAAAAAAAACATATGCAGTAAAAATTTATTTTGGCTCTAGTTAAAAACACTTATTAAATTTTCCAATAGCTAAAAATAGTTTGAGAAATTTTAAAATAGATAAAAAAAAAAAAAAAAATTCTCCAAACTTTTGCTCCAAGGAAATAAAAAACAGAAGGTACATTTTTTTTTTAACAACATAGAGTGGAAGAATTCGAACCATAAATCTCTTGATCATTAGTACAAATTTTACATCAATCGAGCTGAAAAAAAAATGGTATTTAAAGGTGTGTTTGGTTAGTGATCGGAAAACATAAATTTGAAAACAATGAATTCGATGAAAACACAGTTGTATTTCACGTTTTCAAATATACGTTTGATAGTTGATTTAGAAATTGGATTTCAATTTAAACAATTGTTTAAAATGTGTTTGATAATATATTTATCTACCATAAACTAGTTGTAGTTATCAACCAAATATTAAGTTGGCCAAAATAAGCATAACTCAGCGGTAATTGACATGTACCCTCGACCAAGAGATCAGAGGTTCGAATTCTTCCACCCCAATGTTGTTGAACTAAAAAAAAAAAACAAAATATTAAATTGAATATAATCTATTATTAATTAATTAATTATAAACATGTTATATGTTATAAATACACATTTTGTATAATTATTATTTTAGAATATCATATAATTTATCGTACATTATATTATACATATTTTAATTTATCTAAAATGAGTTGAGTTTATATACCGTTAAAGTTTTTATCTTTTTAAATTTTCAAATTTAAAATGTGGATACACGAAAAACATAAAAAAGTTGTTTAACCCATATTTACCGAATGAAAACACAAAACATGATTCAGATTGAGCCTTAAAAAATAAAAATTGAGCCTACAAAACGAGTCCCAAGAAACACGTCTAGGGCCCGTTTGGTAACGTTCTCGTTTCTTGTTTCTTGTTTCTAATTTTATTAAAAAATCTAAGCATTTAATAACTATGTATGTTTCTTGTTTCTCATTTTTTAGAAACACTCCCAAAATTTGTATAGAACTTTTGAGAACAACTAAAACTAGTTTCTCCTTTTTTGTTCTTGTTTCCAATTTTTTCCAAATAAATAAGAATATAGGTTTATTATTATTGAATGTATAGGTGTTAGGGTCATGAAATTCTATTTTTCTTTATTAAAAATGAAGAAACGGAAACAAGAAATGAGAATATTATCAAACGGACCCAATCATTGAGAAGAAGACAAACAAGTTACAAAATGACTAAAAAGTACCCACACAAATCTTCAAATTACAAAACACAATCATTATCATATTTATTATTTTTTGGTAAGGATCATGTTGCATAATTGACTTCACTCCAAGAATTATTTAAAAAAGAAAGTTGCATAATTGACCAAAATTCAATACCAAAAATACTCAAACATGAAAAACAACAACAATATTATATTTTTTTTAATCAACAACTACAATTTAGAGAAAAAAAAAGAAAAAAAAAAACTTAGTTGCACATTGGTATACCGCTATTAAAATGTTGACAACTAGAAGAGATAATTTTTTTTTCTTCTCATTTTCTCATTTATGCTTGTCAAGATTTTAATGGAATATATAGGGTCCCTACATATCGATATGTTTGTTCATAATTTAGTCTTCAATCTGAAGGTCGAGTCACCGGTGAAGCTTTTGTGATTTTCGATCTAAGAAGCTTCTCGAACTCCGCCGTGACGTTGAACGAAACTTGAAAAACCTCCGGCGACAATGCCTCGAAAACTGACGTCTTTCCGGCCAATTCCTCCACTAGAGGACTGTCAAAGTTAAAATTTTAAAATTAAAAAAAAAAAAGGTTTAGAAATGTATTATTAGATAATTTAATCTAAAACTAAACAAAAGCTCAAAAAAAGAAAAAGAAAAAGAAAAATGTTGAAGCTTTTTACTGTGTAGCTGTGATAATTGAGATGCACTCCAAGCCTTCTTCTCCGGCGATCTTTCCGGCGGCGAAGTATTTCGGGACCAAAATCAGCTGACCCATTTTCACCTCTGCGTCAATTTTACCAGAAAATCCGACGATCTGAATTTTCCCAGATCCTTGAGCCACATAGATCAGTTGATCGGACGGCTCCGCGACGTACACCGGCGATCGGACGGCGTTGGGGTCGAGCTTTTCGAGAACTGCAGTCAACCCAGATCGGCCAATGAACGGAAATTTGGATTCCGTCACCGTGGTGACGCCGCCGCCGCCGGTCTTGGCTCTGGTGTCCGGCGCGGCGGCGTCAATGTTGTAAACTAGTTTGCTGTGTTTGTGGGGTTTGGGGAGGGATTGGTCCTGTTGAATGGTGTAGATCAGGCCGTTGGATTGGCTTTTGAGAAGTGTGGTTGCTTCTTCTTCGTTTAGAGAGTAGGTTTTTCCGACGTACTCCGGCGAGAAGCCTTGCAGGAGGCCGAGGGGGCCGGAGAGAATAAAGTAAGAGATGTCACCGGGAACATGAGCGCTTTTGGTTTCACCCAGAAAGACTATTTCGAAGTCGGAGTCTCCATCGTTGAACCACCACGACGTGACTCCTTGTGGTACCGGAATTAGATCTCCTTTCTTTAGTTTCACTACCTCTTCATCCGACTTGTTCGGAAACACTAGTCCTGCAACTCCATTATCACCTGTAAACAGTTGAAACGGTTAGGATCTGTTTGAAATGACTTTCTAAATGCTTAAGTAGTGGGGATCGAGAGTTACCTCGTAGAACATAACCGACTTTAGAGCAATCGGAGTAGTGAGGAACGACGAAGCTGCGAGGACGGAGGAGAAGGCGGCCGGCGGCGACCTTGGTCTGAGCAAGCAAGGGATAATCAGAAGGCAGCCATTTGTGGTAAGATCCAGCATCTCCCTCGGTGAAGGGCTTGGGATTCATCGGTTCCATTATTGAATGATTGAAGAAATGGACCAAAGTTCCTAGGATCTCTTATTTTTTTTGTCTTCAACTTGGGTATTTAAAGCCATTTTTGCCATTCAAGTGGGACATTGTTATAAATATATTTTTTAAAAAAATTGCAAAATTGATACCTTTGCAATAATAGAGATTTGTTTGCAACCATAACATTATTTTTCTATAATACTTGATTGTATACCGGTAGGTAGGACATTTTCCTACGTACCACTATTAAAATCTTGACAATTAGGAGATATAAAAAAATTTCTCATTTTCTCATTTTCTATTTCTTAATTGTCAAGATTTTAATAGAGCATGTAGGGATGGCATAACGTTGCTATTTTTTTTTAAAACTCTATCAACAATTACTCTGGTAGAAATTAATACCAAATTGTCTCAATTACAGTCAACCATTGGGTGTTCTTTGAAGATATAATTTCATAGTTTTGTTGTTGGTTTGAGACTGAGAGTTTTAAGGTTTAATTAGTTGAAATAATTTTATTAATTTATGGGTGTAACTCTTTTTTTTTTTTTTATTTTGATGAGATGGTGTGATTAATAACAACTTGGTTTTTGCATTTGTTCTCTAATAATTTTAGAGTCAAGTTTCAAACTCACTATCCCACGACCGAGTAGCTAAAACAATTATATATTTGTCCCTTTATTTTTATAATCTTGTAATCTAAAAAGTTTTTTTTTTTAATAAAAAGATCAATATTAGATAAAGAAGACAGAAAATGACTAACAAATTGAGTATAGTTTAACCGTAATTAACATTATCATCAACTAAGACGTGTTAAAAAAAATCCAAACTTATATGTTATAGTTTATAAATTACTCAGAAAATTAGTAAATTCATAATTTGAAATAAGTAAAAATCCACGTTAAAAAAAACCACAACTTTATTCTTGTCTTCATTCTCCACATATGGCTTCTTATCAAAACCGTCGTGAATCTTCTAACTAATAAGTGCATGTTTGGGAGTGATTTTGAAATGGCTAAAATCACTTTTGTCACGTTCGAAATCATCTCTAAACATACCTTTAATTATTCAAAATCAATTTTATATTTAATTTTACACTTTTAAAGGTAATTTTCATATCATCAAAATTGATTTTGAATTATTAAAAGCATATTTCGTGGTGATTTTGAATTTGACAAAAGTGATTTTAATCATTTCAAAATCACTCCCAAACATGCACTAAATACTAGGTTAAAAATCACTTTTTGTCTCTAAACTTTTCATTAACAATTTGATTATCCTTTTCCAACACTTAATCGTCAACATTTTACTGAAGTTTGTGGAGATCCATGCGAATGTATTATATTATTTAGAATTCAACCCATCATATACTCTAAAAATTCTTGTGAAACGAAAAAAAGGACATATTTTTTTATTCATAACAAGTAAAACGAGCTACACAATGACATAAAAAAAAAACACACAAAGCTTCAAATTACAAAACACAATAACTCAAAAAAAAAAAAAAAAACATAACACAATTTATATATATTATTACTTTTTTTAGCATGGAACTAGGATCATGTTACATCATATATCGACCAAACCAATACATAAGAAGACAAACCAGAGGCGAATCTTTCGTTACGCCTTTGACCTGAAAAGCTTCTCGAACTCCGCCGTCACGTTGAACGAAACTTGGAAAACTTCCGGCGACAATGCCTCCAAAACCGACTTCTTTCCGGCCAATTCTTCCACTAGAGGACTGTTCAAATCAAGATCAGAAATGTTAATTTTTAAGATTTAAAAAAGAAACCCAAAGAAAAAAAAAAGAGATTTTTTTTGAAGATTTCTACTGTGTAGCTGTGATAATTGAGATGCACTCCAAGCCTTCTTCTCCGGCGATCTTTCCGACGGCGAAGTATTTGGGGACCAAAATCAGCTGACCCATTTTCACTTCTGCATCAATGTTACTCGAAAATCCGACGATCTGAATCTTCCCGGATCCTTTAGCCACGTAGATCAGTTGATCAGACGGCTCAGCGACGTACACCGGCGATCGGATGGCGTTGGCGTCGAGCTTTTCTAGAATTGCCGTCAACCCAGATTGGCCAATGAACGGAAATTTGGATTCTGTCACCGTCGTCACGGCGGCGGTGCCAAGTTTGGCTCTGGTGTCCGGTGCGGCGGCGTCGATGTTGTAAACTAGTTTGCTGTGTTGGTGGGGTTTGGGGAGGGATTGAGCTTGTTGAACGGTGAAGATTAGAATGTTGGGTTGGCTTTTGAGGAGTGTGGTTGTTTCTTCTTCGTTTAGAGAGTAGGTTTTTCCGACGTACTCCGGCGAGAAGCCTTGCAGGAGACTGCCGGCGCCGGAGAGCAAGAAGTAAGTGATGTCTCCGGGGACGTGGGCGTTTTTAGATGATTTCCAGATCGGAATCTCCGTCGTTGAACCACCACGACGTGACTCCGTTCTGCACCGGAATCAAATCTCCTTTCTTTAGTTTCACCACTACTTCGTTCGACTTGTTTGGAAACACGAATCCAGCAACTCCATTGTCACCTGTAAATTACACAATGGAATTTATCGAGGTCGAAAGAGAGGGAAATTTTCAAAGTGTGGAAAAATTATTCGAAGATGTACAACAGTGTGACTGACAGTTCTATATCGGATAGTTATTAGGAAAAAACGTAGTAATTTAGACTTGCACCCAACAATTATTTAAGAGTAAAACTATACCATGATAGCTTCATTGAATAATTTCAACTTTAATAAGAGAATTTCAACTTCACTCCCAAGATCGATATCAACTTAAAAATAGAGATAAAAGAGAGGTTACCTCGAAGAACGTAGCCCACTTTAGAGGAATCAGCATAATGGGGAAGAGCAAAGCCGCGAGGGCGGAGGAGAAGGCGGCCGGCGGCGACGTTGGTCTGAGCAAGCAAGGGATAGTCAGAAGGCAGCCATTTGTGATAGGATCCACCATCTCCCTCAAAGAAGGGCTTGGGACTCATTGGCTCCATTGAAATGGTTGAAGAAAACGTTTTTCTAGAGCTGAATTTAATAGCCAACGAGGATTTTTGTGTAATGATTTATAAGTTAAGGGTATTTAAAACAATTTTTTGTCATCCACGAGGGGCTTAGTTGTGAATATAAAATTTAAAAAGATTGCAAAACCACCCTAATTATAAAATAAATTAAAATGATGGTTGGCACAACACCAGACCCAAAAAAAAATTTAGGAGGTGTTTGGGGAGAGGGAATGCATAATCTGGATTATGGGGAATCCTATATTGTAATCTGGATTACTGGAAATCTTGATGTCTGTGTTTGGTGCGCTGTATTTGGACAATTAAATTAATAAGTGGTTGGATTTAATTAGACTAAGTACATAAGTTTGAATTTATAGTTTATTTTTACAAGGGATTTAGAATTTAAAGTTTGGGGTTTATCTAAAACCGATGTGTTTGTACTATCCAATAATCTAGCCTAGCTTAGTGGGATAAGACAAAATTACCATTGTAAAAGTTGATAGTTTCGATCCTCTACTCCTGCAATTGTTGAACTATATTGAGTGTGAGAGTAAATACAATCTTGCACACTTTTATAAGTGTGGATTATTATCATACATCTCTCTAGAACAAATTGATTGTTAGAAACAATCGTCAAGGACAATAGGATTCTCATCGTCTCTAGCCATGATGGGAACAAGAAGAAAGAATGCAAGAGTACTCTACAAAATTTTAGAGGATAATAGCTAGAGACTGATACCATATTGAGTTTGAGAGTAAATACAATCTAACACGCTTTATTAATAGAAAACAAGAGAAAATAAATAGAAAATGACTCACAACAGAGTGTTTTAATTTCGAAAAAGACTCACAACAGAGTGTTAGGCGAGTTAGGTTGCTTACCTAACCTTATTTATATACCTAAAGTTTCTTTTCTCATTTTTAATCCAAAGTCACTTTGTTTATTTGTATCTCAAACACAAGTCCACTTATTGTTGTTTATGTATTACTTTTTGTTTATATATATATAATAACTTTATTGCGAAGTATATAGTTCTATGGATTAAAATATATTTGTTAAAGTTTATAAATTTTAGCATGAGGTTGGCCTATCACTTCTATTTTCAAATCAAATTTGTATATACACCACATGTTTGCTTGTTGATCAATATCTTAAAGATAATAATTTGAAACTTTCAGATCAAATTTATATATATATATATAATAATTTTATTGTGAAGTATATAGTTCTATTGATAAAATAAATATTTGTTAAAGTTTATAAATTTTAGCACGAGGTTGGCCTAGCTATCACTTTAATTTTCAAATCAAATTTGTATACACCAGATGTTTGTTTGTTGATCAATATCTTAAGATAATAATTTGAAATTTTCATATCAAATTTGCATACACACCACACGTTTGTTTGTTGATCAATATCTCAAGATAATAATTTGAAAATTTCAAATCAAATTCATATACACACCACACGTTTGTTTGTTGATCAGTATCTCAAGATAATAATTTGAAAATTTCAAATCAAATTCATATACACACCACACGTTTGTTTGTTGATCAATATCTCAAGATAATAATTTGAAAGGACATTATAAAAAAATTATAACAAAACCCAAGAAAGGAGATACAAATAATTTATAATTTAAAAAAACATAGGTAATAATTTGAAAAGACGTTAGAAAAAAAGTAAAATAACACGACACAAATCAAGAAAGGAGATCAACATAATAATAACAGTCAGAAAAAAAAGAAAAAGATTATACATAATAATAATAACGAAAAAGAAAAAAAAAATTCAGATTCGACATATTTTGGTCCTAATTTCATAAATTTGCGTTGTTGGAAAAATAAAATAAACTTTTTTCTAATTCAACAACATTTAAAGGTTGGATTTCAAACTTCTGACATTTTGATCGAAGATACATGCTAATTATATTAGCACTGATTTAGGGGTCATTTTAACCCCAAGACGACGAAAAAAAACATCAATATTTTAAACCCTCCATAACAATAAGCCATTAAATGATTGGCGAAGGCTTGAGATTTAAGGGACTTTTGCAATAAAAGGCCTCTAAAGATTCAAATATTTGTCCATTTTCATATATATAGAAATATAAGGTATGAATAGATAAAGTTTGTGTAATGTTAGTGAATAGAATGAGATGCTAAGATCTTCTCAAAAAAAAAAAAAAAAAAAAAAAGAATGAGATGCTAAGAAAATATCATTAATGTGAATATGATATTAGTAATAAGAATTATATTTTAACTTATTTTCGAGATGGAAAATGTTCATTTAGTTAGGCCCCGTTTGATAACCATTTGGTTTTTGGTTTTTGGTTTTTGAAAATTATGCTTGTTTTCTTTAAATTTTCTCACCATGGTTTTCATTTTTGTTAAAGACACACTTGAATTCCTAACCAAATTCTAAAACCAAAAACAAGTTTTTGAAAACTACGGCCCCGTTTGATAACCATTTGGTTTTTGGTTTTTGGTTTTTGAAAATTATGCATGTTTTCTCCCAAATTTCCTACAATGGTTTTCATCTTTGTTAAGCAACCATTTGAAATCCTTGCCAAATTTCAAAAACAAAAACAAGTTTTTGGAAACTACTTTTTTTTTTTGTTTTCAAAATTTGACTTGGTTTTTGAAAACATGTTTTTGAAAACAAGGAAGAAGGTAGATACTAAAACAAAGAAACTCATAGGTATGAATAGGTATGTATAAGCTTAATTTTCAAAAACAAAAAACTAAAAACCAAATGGTTATCAAACGGGATCTACTTTTTTTAGTTTTCAAAAATTGGCTTGGTTTTTTTTAGTAATTTAAATATTATTTTTATAAATTTCTTAATTTCAATAAATTTTATAAAACAATCATCTAGATTTTATTTGATATTTATATTTTCATGAAGTTGAAACTTTCATAATTTTTTGAACATCGGATTCTAATATTTTGTTTAGTCCTATATATATGTCGTATCAAATAAATTAAGATTTGTCCATTTCATCCATAATTGCAATAAACATTTTTTTTAGCAAAAAAAAGACACATCATGTCCTTTTCTATCTTTAATTTTCTTTTTGAGAAAGAGTGATATACTACTCTACCCATCTAGTCATCTATCTATATTTAGATTGATTTTATAATTTTCAAAATATCTTTGGTTAAAATTCTCCCACTTGAATTTAATTTTTTTTATATAGAAAAGAAATGACATTATTAATTGAGTCCAATCAAAAGCGAGTATACTCTTGTCTATAAGTGAAAAAGGAGACTCATTTTTTATGGCTAACATTTCAACGTCATGTCATGATTTCAAGCTCGCATCGAAGACTTTTATGTAGCCCTTCATTATATATTTTCCTTCAAATTTCAAATAGTGCTCGTAATTATTATTATTTTAAGTTCAACAATCTATGGAATAGAGGATTCAAACCTCAAATCTTTTGATTGGAGATACATGCTTTATGCTAGGTAAACTACGTTCACGCTGGTTTCTTTATTTTCTTTAATTTAATTGGTGTCTAATGTTTACTTGTATGCTTTTTATTGGCCACTCCCAATATGAGCATGGTCAAATGTGAATCTCTTTAAAATATAGAAAAGCCTTGAATTTTGTGCCACATTACTTCCAATGCCTTGATTCTTTGTTAATTTATCATTTTCTTTCCAATATTTAATTCTCTACTAGCACCACACTTTTATATTGTTTAATATGTATGAAAGAGAAGTTGTGAAATACATTGTCAATTATCTATATGGATGATCACAACTATATATTGTGGTGAACAACATTGAATAATTTATTTAAAATGGTACATGTCGAGTTTATATAGTAGAAAGAATATATAAAAGATCAAGTGTTCGAGTTCAATAAAAAACAAGGGTCCGTTAAATTAAATTGGTTTAAAGGATGTGTGTTTTAAATTATAAAAATCAATCTGTTTTAAAATCTTTTGCTCAAACTTTGTAGCTTATTTCCTTTTACATTATAGGCAAATGATCAATATCATTATATAGCAAGATCTAATTGTATAATACAGTAGTATATATGATAGTTTTTATGTTAAAATATCATTTTGCTCATTGTATTTTGTGACTTGTTCCATTTAAGTCTCCGTACTTTCAAATGCTTAAATTCGATCTTTGTATTTTCAATATATCTTAAAATTTACTCTTTATTGTTAGTTTGAAGGTAATTTTTATCTACTCAAAAAACGAATAATAGTAATTTTCATTCAAGAATATGTGGAATGTGAATATGTTTTTCAAATTTTTAGGCAAAAGGCTACCAATGTGGACACACCTAAAATTGCCTCGCTAGTCACAGTTGTTGGAAGCCGCCTGATGGTTCACAATGGAAGATGTAAGAAGATCATCAGAAAAGCAGAGATCAAAATGTTAGAAACCTTGGCGATAATCGAAGGTCTTCAACAAATTATCGTTAAGCGTTTAGCTTACTCGGAGATTATCGGCCACAATTTGGTGGTTGAATCGGACGCCGCCATGATTATCAAGCTGATTAACCGAGAATCAGAAGACATTTCAGAAATTTCTTGTATGATCGACGAGGTTCGTGACCTGGCGAGGCAGGCGAATGTGGTTAATTTCGCCTTCTGTACCGAACTTTGCTCTTCCGTTTTGAATATATGTCTTTTTTTTTTTAAAAAAAAAAAAACTAACATTTGAAACTATCATATTTTGAATGGGATTATAATATTTTAGGCATCGCTTGATAACTATTTGGTTTTTAGTTTTTGGTTTTTCAAAACTATACTTGTTTTCTCTCAATTTCTTTGTCACATGGTTTTCATCTTTGTTAAAGAGACATTAGAGTTCTTATTCAAATTAAAAAAAAAAAAAAAAATTGAAAACTACATTTTTTTTTTCCAAAATTTGACTTGGTTTTTGAAAACATTGAGAAGGATGTAAGTTAGCAAACCAAAGAAATGTATACGTGGAAGAAGTGTTTATAAGCTTAATTTTCAACAACAAAAAACAAAAAATGAAATAGTTATCAAATAGGGCCTTAATTATCATCAATTGAGCCTCAAATTGACAAGTACATTCTTTATATGAAATATGAACAAAGTGATCAATAAATTCGAAGACAGACCTCCAATAGTTTAAAATCAAAGATTTTTTAATTATTTGTTCTATATGTCTAAATTACAATAAGATCATTTTTATTTTTACATATGGAGACTAAATTGTAAAATAAATATACAAAGGTTACACTCTTGGGGAGGCTAAACTTTGCTTTAAACTAGTTTTTAGATTGAAAACTTTGGATCCGTTTGGAATACATTTTAATTTAAATGTTTTTCACGAATGAATTCTTTAAAAAACATTTGGTATAAAAATCGTTTAGAATTTAAACACTCATGATAAGTGTTTTTATACACAAGTTATGGTATACTTAAAAACTCTTTTAAAAAAAGTTGGTTTCAAGTGTTTCTCTCAAAATGATTTATTTCTCAATCTCATTTTCTAATAAGTCATTTTTAGTCGTTTTCAAACATTATAAATTTTTCAATAATTTTTTTTTTTAAATTAAACACTTGAAAAGTTAAACCAAATACCCCTTTATCATGTAATGAACGATATTGTTTGTTTAATCAAAACGTCAAAATGGCAACAACTATACGAAGGGGGAATTTCAATATTTTTTTTCCTACATATATTATTTGATGACATTTTCAAAGATAACGCACAAATCCAATCATATAATAAATTGGATACACAATAATAATTAAAACAACGACCCTTATGAGTGATTCTTTTTAATGATTTTATTTTTATAGTATATTTTGGGGCATGGATTTTCATTTCCCTAATAGGGACCACTAATCGGATAAGAAATCTCTGTGTCCCACGTTCGCTTCATAGGAAATTAATCATTTAAATAGAGATTTTCGGTGGAAAAACTAATTATCTAGCTGGAAATTTATCAAATGAATTATTTAATTCAATTGAGATAAAAACATTAAATAATGATTGATTTTCTACCGAAAATCTGATTACAAAAAATTATTGACAAAAATTTGATGGTCGGGATGTGGACGTGGACAAGAGAAGTCCATTCTCGTGCCCATCCTGTCCCATGAACATCTCTAAAAATATGTATTATTATAAAATGAAAGTTGTATAAAAATTTAAATTAAAAAAAAACAGTAATATTATAAATTTAGATAAAGTGAATCTATTATTAGTAATGCACTTAATGAATTAGTTATTTTTGTCGAGTATGACTCAACTGGTATAAAATTTGCAGACCAATAGGTCAGAAGTTTGATCCCCTACCTTACATTGTCAAAAACAGTTACTTTTATATATATATATATATATATAAATCTAATCTGATAAACTATTTGTGACTAAATTTTAATAAGCATTATAAGACCCATTATTAAAACACACTATACTAATAAATTCATATAAATAGGGTTAACTTTAACTCCTATTCAATTTTTTAAGGGCAAATTGCAAAAACCACTCCTGAAGTATGGTGATTGTAACAATTGCACCCCTAAACTTTCAAATGTAAAAATCAAACCCTCCAACTTTCAAAAGTGTAAAAATTGGACCTCTAAACTTTCAAGTGCATGTATAAATTAAACCCTTAAACTATCATTAATGTAAAAATCAAACCCTCAAACTATCATAATATTGTAAAATTGAATCTATTTTACTCCATTTCTCTCTCATGATTTTAGCTTTGTCATTGTTGTAATCTTGAAACAACAACCTTCTTGTTTTTCCATGGACTGAAATATAATGATGCTGAAAATAGAAGTAGGGATTTAATGTAAGAAATGAGAAGGGGAAAAGAGTTCCAGTGGGATGAAGAATTTGGCCTAAGTGGTGTGTTGAAAATTTTGAATTGATGATTTGGATAACAAAATGTAAGAAATAGCAGAGCATTGTACGATAGTTTGAGGGTTTGATTTTTACATTTATGATAGTTTAAGGGTTTAATTTATACATGCACTTGAAAGTTTAGAGGTCCAATTTTTACACTTTTGAAAGTTGGAGGGTTTGATTTTTACATTTAAAAGTTTAGGGGGTGCAATTGTTACAATCACCATACTTTAGGGGTGGTTTTTGCAATTTGCCCATTTTTTAATTAAAGAAATAATGTTTTATAAAATCAAACTTCAACTTGTCAAATTTCCATTTATCACATGTATCACATCTCATGTTAGGTTAGTTAACTAATGGAAAAAATCACTAATAAAAATTAAAGTATAAGAATGACATTAATTTTTTTTTTTAAAAAAAGATAACCAAATTGAAATTTAGTATTTTTTTTAGTTAACAACATTTGAGAGTGAGAGATTTAATTAAACATACCTTTTGGTCGATGATACATGTCAATTATCATTGAACTATACTCATTTTGACAATTGAAACTCAACCCTTACTAAATAAACGAGTAGATATCACGTATTTAAAGAAAAAAAAAACATAAATATGTTCACATCTTCGACAGATAAAAAAAAAAGCTTAGAAAAGCACACACAATCTTTTTTATTTTTTAGTTTTGAAAGCAACATGATCATGAAGAACACAAACTCTTAATATATAGTCCAAAACGACATGTCGAACATTATCATGGGAATAACGAATTCAATTAATCTGAAGGAGGAACCAAGGGTGAAGCCTTTGTTATCTTTGATCTGAGAAGTTTCTCAAACTTAGCTGTGACATTGAATGAAGCTTGAAAAACTTCTGGTGATAATGTCCCAAAGATTGATGTTTTTCCTGCCAACTCTTCTAGTAGAGGCCTGTGTTATAATCATTAACAACACAGAAAGAGTTAGCTAAACCGGTTAAGACATTATATAACTTCAAAGGGTCTGAAGTTCGAAAAAAGAAAAAAGTTAAAAAACAATGAGAATTCTTATCGGGTCGCGTCGTTTAAAGTGATTAGAGATAATAATGATATGGTTTTGTAGAAATGCTTCATTTAAAATCAAGTTTTTCAAAATGCATCCCACCCAAGAAAAAAAGAAAATAACAATCAAGTTTACATTTAGGATATATAATCAAGTATTGTTAAAAGAATGACAAATTATTAGGTATTCTTGGTGTAATAATGAGACTCTCTTTTTAAAATTGTCGGGTGTAAATCTTTAAATTTGACTGTCCTAATAACTGTTGGATACAAAATCGAGATACTTTTACTATTTCTCTCTCTTATATCAAACGATGCAAAACTATCTGCTTCATTGAACTAGGAGTAACTAGAAATTTCCCCAAAAGAACATCCCTAATAAACCTGAATATTAGGAGTTTTGACTTCTTTTTAGATCCCATAAAATCTAAGGTGGTGTGATTTTTATATATATATATTTTTTTTAGTTCAGTTGGTGTAAAAGCTTTATCATTTTCTCATTAAAATGTTGACAACGGGGAGATAAAAAGATTTTCTCATTTTTCTCCTTCCTCTTTCTTAGTTGGAGGGAGTTATACAGTCAAGTTTTGTTCTAAACTTAACAAAAAAAAAAAGAAAAATTAACAAATCCATTTAACTTTAAGTTAAGATTTTATCAAAAAAAAAAAAAAAAAAACTTTAAGTTAAGATTAAGAGAAAAAAACAAAAAGACCAAAAAAGGAAAAAAAGACAAAATATAGAAAAAAAGACAAAACACAGTAATGCAAAATTGTATCTTACTGTGTGGCAGTGATAATAGTGAAGCACTCCAAGCCTTCTTCTCCGGCGACTTTTCCGACGGCGAAGTACTTCGGAACCAAAACCAACTGACCGGCTTTCACCTCCGCATCAATCTTCCCCAAAAACCCAACAATCTGAACCCGGCCCGACCCGCCGGCGATATATATCAGCTGCACCGACGGGTCGGCGACGTACACCGGCGACCGGACGGCGTTTGCCTCAAGCTTCTCGAGAACCGCCGTCAACCCAGATTTTCCGATGAAGGGAAACTCCTTTTCCGTCACCGTCGTCACCGACCCGCCGCCGTCCACTCCGGCGTCGGGAACGGCATTGTAAATGTTGAAAACGAGGTCGTTGTGCTGGCCGGGCTCCGGCAGGGTCTGGCCCGGTGGGAGCTTGAAGATTAGGCCGTTGGTTTGGCTTTTGAGGAGTATGTCCTTTTCTTCTTCGTTTAGATTGTAGACTTTTTGGACGTAGTCCTGCAAGAAGCCCTGCAGGATTCCGAGAGGTCCGGCGAAGACGACGTAGGTGATGTCGCCGGGGATGAGGGCGTTTCGAGTGTCGCCGACGAGGAGGACTTGGAAATCGGAGTCGTCGTCGTTGAACCACCAGGAGGTGACGCCCTCCGGCACCGGAATTAGGTCTCCTTTCTTAAGTCTCACTATTGCTTCGTCGGACTTGCCCGGAAATAGAAGTCCGGCCACTCCGCTACCTTCATGATTTTCAGTAAATTCAAAAAAAAAAAAAAAAAAAAAAACTAAAGTCTAAATTATAAAAAATACCCGTTTGTTTAAAAAATGCTCCTAATTTTTTTAAAATGTTTCAAAAATATACTTGTCGTTTATTTTTTAATAGAAACCGTTAAAGTTTTAATTTTTTTTTTTTAAATATGTGGGGAGAGAGATTCGAACTACAGACCTTGTAGTTATTCGGACAACTTTATATAAGTTGAGTTAAGCTCTTGTTGACTTTAAAGTTTTAGCTCAGGAATACTTTTGAACTGCAAAACTTCTATAATTTTTTATCACTTGTGTTTATTTAATTATTCATAATTAATTTGCTATGCTAACTAAATTTGTTTACTATTTATTGTCAAAATTGCCATGTAAAACTTTCTATATTTAACTAATACTTTATAAAGTTAAAATATATTTTAAATGATATTATTTTAAAAAGTATTGACTTCTAGACAAATTAACCAAAATAGTTTAATTAATTAATTTTATAAATACCATGTCTTTAATTGTTAAAAAATATATCTAGTGCATACGGCGAAATAATAAATTGACAGAGTTAACATCATGAACCTATTAGATGTCATATATATTTTTTTTTTTAATATTTTCAAAAGAAAAGGTGCAAAATTATATGAATTTAGAGAAATGGACATATTTTTTTTTTTTTGAAAATAAGAAATGGACATATTAAATCTAGGTTTATATAACGTGCTGTGGCCTGGGATTTATAATAAAATATTTTTTTATTATAATTTACCTTAATAAAATATTAAAATATAACAATATTTTTCTTATAAACTAGTAACTATTAGTTTATAAATGCATAATTTATTTTTAAGACAATCGTTAATCTAAAATATTTTTTAATAATTATTTTGCAAACCAAAATATTTAGCTAGTTTTATAATTAATTATTTCTAATGTTTATCAATGTGTGAAAAAAAAAAATCCTCAAAAATGTATCACTAGCTCTAAACATGAATTTTATAACATGTACCTGCGAATAGTTTTTGGGTTGAGTTGATCTGGTCAAAGTCAAATAGATTTGTTTATGAATTAATTATTATTATTTGCAATTTTAACTAAATTCGTTTACTTATTTATTATAAAATCATCGTTATTTCTTTTTTTTTTAATTAACTAGTATATTTTATTAAAAATTGAATGCGTATTAGAATAGAAACTAAACACAAAATATATAACCGCAGTAAACCAAGGGAGTAAGAATCAGATACTCTAACAAACTTGGTGAGTATAAGTAAAGCACAATAGCAAACTCGGGGAGTAGAATAAGAAGTACGACATCAAATTTAGTTTTACAAAACTGCCAATTAAGGATCGGTTTGGAATACATTTTAATTTAAATGTTTTTCAAGAATGTAATTTTTAAAAAACATTTTGTATAAAAATTGTTTAGAATTTAAACACTCATATGTTTGATTGCATTTCCTCATAGGTGTTTTTATACACAAGTTATTGTATACTCTTAAAAAAAAGTTGGTTTCAAATGTTTCTCCCAAAATGGTTTATTTATCAATCTCATATTCTAATAAGTAATTTTTAGTGGTTGTCAAACACTAGAATTTTTTTCAAAATTAAAGACTTGAAAAGTCAAACCAAACACATCCTGAATGAGATTTTGACTAAACTAATCTATACGATCCCGACTTTCAAAATAGTGAACCAAACATTTCCGAAAAAGCTCGGTTCCCAACAAATAATAGTCCTATCCAACCCAAAATCTCAACTAATTAAAAGAAAATCAATAAAATAGAAAGAAAACCTAATTAAACATGAAAAAACAAGAGAGGGCTTAAAAAAGGAAAATGAAAGCTTGTTACCTTGAAGAACATAGCCAACTTTTGAGGAGTCGGAGTTATGGGGAACGGCGAAGCCGCGGGGGCGGAGGAGGAGTCTGCCGGCGCCGACTTTGGTCTGAGCGATCATCGGAAACTCCGAAGGGAACCATTTATGAAACGATCCATCCTCTCCCTCAAAGAAGGCTTTTGGATTCATTGGCTCCAAATTCAACTCCATTATTGTAATCTAATTTAAACTCTTCAAAATGCTTTGATTTTTCTTCCTTCTTTTGGTTGAGTTCTATGGCCAAAAGGGATTCTTTTTATACCCATAAATTTGGGGCATGGGCAATCAATAATCATGGGTCACTTTAAAAAAAAAAAAAAACTTTTCTTTGTTAGAGGGAATGATTATTTGATTCATGATTCACGTGTTCGGAACTAAAAGAAGTGGTAACTGGAACCTGAATATAACTCGACTGTTAGACAAAGTATCGGTAATTTTTTTATGATCAAATGTTTGAATAATCTATTCCTCTATTGTTTGAATTATTGTACTACTCTAAAAAAAATTAGACAAAGGTGAGTACGTTGCTTATTAAGAAAAACAATAAAAATATGTGAGAATTAATAATTATTGCAACAGTTGTAGTTCATCGTTACTTTTTTTTAGTTTGATATTAATGTGAGGTACGGGATTTAAATTTCTAATCTACTCTTCAACTAGTCGAGTCGTGCCTTAGATTGCCTATAGCTAGTACATAAATAATTGATTATATTGATTACTATTAAAATCAATCATTGATATTTTTTGGAAAAAAAAAATAAAGAGTCCATATTTATAATTACTTTTATTATTAAAAAAGAAACACATATTTATAGAATATATTAAAAGATGTTAACATGAGCATAGCTCAAGTGACATAAAACTTGTAATAATGATCAAAAAGTTTGTGGTTTGAATCGTCTCATCCCACGTGTTGAAAAAAATATATATTTTGAAAGATGTAGTGAACCATTCAAAATTTTCAATACATTTTTTTCAAGATCAAGCTCTTCAACTCCACAGATCCAAAATTCTCAAACTCTGGGTTATGAACTATCAGTTTTCTAAAAAAAAAAAAAAAAAAAATCAGTTTTGTATCTAGTGGTTATTAAGGGTATGAAGATTTTTGAATCTATATTCAACGATTATTAAGAAACCGCTACATTGAGACGATTTCATTGAATAATTTGTTCTAAAAGAGTTTAGACATGTAAAAGAGAATGATATCTCAATCCATATCTTGTGGTTCATGAATGTTTCCCAAACTTTGAAGATAAAAGACCAGGGGTACTATTTCTATTCACATTCTTCTGGAAGAAATCATTTTTTTTTTTTGAAAAGAAAATGCCATAAATGAATTAAAGGAGGTTACAACTACCCTCGTTAAAAAGGGGAAAAGCATACTCGTTGAGCTACACAGTGGGCTATTGCGTTAGACTCCCTCCGACAGTGACGAAATTCAATCGATTCGAAGGATGAAGAGATCAACCAAATGGCTTCCGACAGATATTTCATCTCCGTGAAATCCTCTACGTTTTCATTGATTGTGTCGTCGATGACCTCCATGGAATCAAATTCAACCTCAAGGGAGATTATATTTGATCTCAATTACAGGTACTTGACACACTTTTGAGACATTCCCATATTGCTTTCGCTTCTAGCGATTTGATATTCCATATCTTCTTGATTTTTTGCATGTCGAAGCAAATCAAGGATCCGCCTGAGTCACGCATCACCCAAACTAATTCCTCCACAACTCAATTTTTCGTTCCAAGAAGCAGCGATGTTCATTTTCCAATGATTTACTTGAGGCTTTTCCTAAGATGCTTGACTCGTGTGGCTCCTCACTAGAAGAAATCATGTGTTGCAACATGCGGCCAATAATATCATTTTCGAATGTAAATGTTAATTAATTTGTGTATGCGAAATTAAACTAGTCATAGCGTATATATGAGATATATATCATGCCAATATAAGCATAGTTTCAACTAGCATAAAGTTGTTATAAAAAAAAAAAAGTTTATACTTTTGATCGAGAGGTTTGTGGTTTGAATCTCTTCAAGCCACATGTTGTCGGAAAAAAATATGAGATATATTATGTGCATTTATTTATTGGAATAATACGAGCTTGTTAATTTACTTAATTATATATAATTAAGTCAAAGCTTTTCAAAATTCACTTTCAAATCTTGAAACATATCTGGTGAAGAAGATTGCACATTTCATTTCATCGCTGTCTCACCTTGTCCTGTTGCATTTTGTTTGACAAATATCGAAAAATGATTTTTTTTTTAAAAAAAATAGTTTAATAAATGTCTCTTTTTTAAAAAAAAAAAAAAAAAAAAAAACTAAATGTCTTTTCTATATATGATACTTGATAGTAATAATAATTAATCGATTACAATTAATTATAAAATTGAAATGAGAGGGCCCACAAATAACTAAGCTCATTAGGGTTTAGTTTAAAAAAAAAGAAAAAAAAAATGAGGTGTTCAATTAAGGAAGAAATTGTTCGATGAGGGCAACAATAAAACGGATAATCATGCATCGTTAGATATATGAAAGAGAAATTATAAAAGTATAGATTTTGTATCTAACCTCTTTTAACAACACATGAATTGTAAGATTACATCCAACAGTTTTAAAGAAATAACTATTGTGAAGGTTTCATCGAATAATTTGTTAAGTTTATGACATCAAAAAGAAGATGGGAAGAAAAATGGCAGTGCTAAGGCAAGGATGAAAAACAAGAGATTTTGACTTTGCTTTGATTAATTAATGAG
Organism: Luffa aegyptiaca; assembly: GCA_017139565.1. Taxonomy (NCBI): domain Eukaryota; kingdom Viridiplantae; phylum Streptophyta; class Magnoliopsida; order Cucurbitales; family Cucurbitaceae; genus Luffa; species Luffa aegyptiaca. The sequence goes on along the minus strand of CM029405.1, from coordinate 5,351,865 downwards.
TTCTTTCTCTTTTGATATCTTCATATTTTATTTTATTATTTATTTATTTTGAAATCTCTTCTTGCTTTACTGAGAGTTTCAACTATAGTTAGGTGAGAGTATTTTTATTAGGGGTGTATATGGGTTGGGTTGGGTTGGGTTGAGGGGACTTTTTGGACCAACCCGAAAATTCGGGTTGGTCGGGTTGACGACCCGAAAGAGCCGAATAAACTTGGCAACCTGGGTCACCGGGTTGTTTAATTTTTTTTAATTAAATTAAATTCAAATCTCAATTCCAATTTAAAAATACACCAAATTTAATCTTTACCTCTAATCTTAATACAAAATACATATTTCTATCTAAATCCCAATACAAAATTCAAATCATAGAAACCTTATTCCAGAAATAGAATATTGATTTTAAAAAAATTAAAACAAGCAGCAATAAGAACAAATCAGAACAAATCAGAACAAATCTAAATATTTTGTAAAAAAAAAAAAAATCTAAATAAATTTGTGAAAAAATAAAGTTAGAATAATTATTCTTTTAAGAAAAACAAGTTGCAAAAAAGTTGCAAAAAAAAAAACACACACACACATATATATATTAAAAAAATAAGGAATTCGGTTCGGTTTGGGTTGAACCCAACCCAGGAAAACCCAACCCGAGAACCGACCCAAATTTTCAGTTTTGAAAAAAAAACAACCCAACCCAAACCGAAAAAATTTCTAACCCAACTCAACCCTTATGATTTGGGTTGGGTTGTCCGGGTTGTTCGGGTCACCGGGTTACTTGTACACCCCTAATTTTTATAATTGTTATTGTCTCCTGATGTAGTTGCTATTGGAGAGAAAGTATTATACTATTATTTGATTTGATAATGAAAGTTTTTCAGAGTTGTCCCATGGTTTTTTTAATCTCATATTGAGTATTTTCCCCCTAAATCTTGGTGTCTATATTTTTTTTTCGTGCTTGCTTGTGTTATTATCTATTAGTCGCTTCATATCTAACCTATTGACCACATGTTAAAATTCCAACACTTACTATAAAAAAAGAAAAGGTGGAGTTACAAGTTTAGTTTCACTACTACAAAATAACTCTATTAATGATGGTCAGAAAAAAAGTGCATGGAAATAATGACGGACGAAATAAAATGTACGATTTTTTTTTTTTTTTTTTTAAAAAAAAAGAGGTTACGGTGACACACAAAACGATGTTAGAAGTATGCCTTTAATGCTAGGCATTGACCGCCATTAAATCTCATATTTGTACTAGTATTATTTATGAGCTTTGATCTTTGTGTCTAATATGTCATTAAACTTTAAAAAATATATAATATCTAATAAGTTTATGAAGATTCAATTTTGTATACAATCAGCCCCTAAATTTTAAAAATGTCATATAAGTCCCCCGAACTTTCAATTTTATGTCTAAGGTCATTGACATATGAGAATTAATAATTATTGCAACAATTGAAGTTCATCGGTATTTTTATTTTTATGGTTTGATATTAATATGTGAGGTGGAGATTTAAATTTTTGATCCCTTCAACTAGTCGAGTCGTTCCCTAGATTGCCCAGCCAGTACATATATAAATAATTGATCCATTCAATTTTGTATATAACATTCTTTGCTTCCGAGTGGTTTTCTTTTTCTTAAAAAAAAGTGTATGAAGCAAATTAGGGTTTTCTGAAATTGGGTCTAGAGTTTTTCCACTAAATCTTAATAACGATCTTCACAACAAAAACTAAATTGTTATAAATTTTAAAGTTCAAATACTAAGTTGTTATATGTTAAAGTTCAGAGATTAAAATTTGTTACCAAATTAAAAATACGAAGAATAGTGTTTTTATTTTATTTTATTTATTTATTTTTACAAAGACTAGTTAGAGTTTGTTTAACTTTTATTTAATAATCTACCAAGAGGAAAGAAAAGAAAAAACTATTTTTTTTAGTACAACAATATTTGGGGATTGAGAATTCGAACCTCTGACTTTTTAGTTGAGGATATATGTCAATTATCGCTGAGTTATGCTCGCTTTGACAAAGAAAAAACTATTGGATGGATGCAATCATTACTCAAATGATTATTCATTCATGCTCATAGCCATGTCGGGCAACTCTTTCATTAATGAGTCTGCAGTGGCACGTGCCTCTAGACCCAACTATTATCCAAAATAATTGTGGTGTCAGATATTAACGAGATAATGTTTGATTTTGAGAATTTTCTACGGTCACAATAATAAATAAGTTTAAATAAAAAAAAAAAAGTTATTTTCATTGAGGCTAGAAAGATCTTTTTGTTTTTTTGTACTTGAATTTTTTTAATATAATAATAAGATATTATTTGATTTGATGTGTTATTATAATAGTTTATAATATTAAAAGATTATCTTATGAGATCATTTAGAAAATTAAAAAAAAGGCCCTATGATTTGTTTGTCTTAAAAGGAAAGTCAAGATGCGATAGTAATAATTTAAAGGGAATTTTATATTGATGATATTTGTAGAGATCTAAAAAAAATAATGCTTACGTCATTGGTTTTTTTTTTTTTTTTTTCACGTAAATAGATATTTTAGATAAGAAAATATTTGGTAATACGTGGGGCAAACATCTTTCTACACACCACTATTAAAACATAGATAATTAGAAGAGATGAAAAAAATTTATCATTTTAATAGTAGTGCATAGAAATATCTCTACATAATGGTATGCGACCAAGTATTATTCAGATATATAAAGACGTTTCATTTTATATTTTTTCTTCCTTTGTTTTTTTTTTTTTTTTAGAAAATATGTTTATTTGGTAACCAATTCAAAACATTTTTAAAATAAAAAAAATATAAGTCAATTTAAAAAATTGGTAAAAACATAAAAGTTTAAAAAACAAGCTTCATCTGTGTTCTTCTGGATAAATTATTAGGTTCTTCCGATGCAATGCTCTGGATAGTTTTATATCGTTGGATGTAAGAGAGAGAAATTGTATTTGTAGAAGTACCTTGATTTTATATCCAACGGTTAACTAGAGGTAGAAAAGTTTGAAGATATATATCAAACGGTGTAAAACTACTCGAAACATTATTGCACCGATAACACCTAATAATTTTTCGTTCTTAGAGCCTCTAGAATTTATTTATTCATTTTTTTATAAAAAAAATTAATGCTCTCCGATTTTTATGTGATTTTCTTGTTCTTTGTGTTTGTGGGGAGAGATTCTCTCGATTTTTTTTTTAAAAATATTCAAACAAGTTTTTTTTTTTTTTTTTTTTTTTTTTTTTTTTTTTTTTTTAATTTAAAGATAGCATTTAATTAAGAAAATTAAAGAGGTACCAACCACCCATGACACCTCTTTACAAGCGGGAGAGGATAGCTACAAGAAAATTATTTTCAGTATTACGAAAGTATCATACCTCCCTTTCATTTATGGTCTGTCACGTCAACATCTTTCAAAAGACGATTTGAGATCCACTAATGTTAAAAAGTTATCTAAAAGACAAAACTACAATGTGAACAAGGTACTCGACCATAAATTTTCCTAGGGAACCTCTTGGAGAATGGTTGTCGCTCATGGTTATTTTGGAAATTTTCTCCCAAACCACTCACATGAAGTGTTGGAGTCGAGCTCCTACCCAAGTTGAAAAGATTGTTAGTGTGATAAAATAATAGTATGCTATACGCTCCAAAATCGAGAAGATTAGAAAAATGTCAAGATATATATATGTACTCTCTGTCATGTGAGAACTTGTATAACACAAATTAAACTTGACTCTACCTAAAGGCGATAAACTTTTCATGAAAACTCTTACCATCCCATCTTAATAGTGTTTAACTGCAACAATTTTACATATAAATTTTAAAAAAACAACCCTCCAAAATACAATTAGAAGATGCAAGAGGCAAATTTTGTAATTTTCTCTTTTATCATTATAGTTAATCTTGGTAAAAAAAAAAAAAGAAAAAAAAAAGAAATATGTTGGGCATATATTCATTAAAGTATTGGATTCATCAATAAAATATATAAAAGGAAAGAACACAACATAGTGATTTTGTCTCTTTATATTATTAAGCACATAAATATAAAGATAAGTTATTAGGTAAAATCCATGAGAGCTTCTTCAATTAGCTGCTTTTGAAATGAACATCTTTTCAAAATCAGCAGATACATTAAAAGACACTTGTAAAACTTCCTCAGATAATGCCTCCCACACTGATGCCTTCCCAGCCAACTCCTCTATCACAGGCCTGTAATATTAACAAATCCAATCAAATAATATCATTTCTTTTCATACATACCATTTTTAACCCTTATGCTTTATTTATTTATTTATTTATTTTCATACATTGCCATTGATTTTTTTTTTCATAACTACTTAATTGGATGATTAATGTCGAAGTGAAGTACATGAACCAAAATAAAATAAATGAATGACGAAAAATAACAATAAAATTGTTGTATGTTACTGTTTTGTTTTTTTAATTTTTAGCATTTCGTTTTTTTTTTTTTTTGAAAAGGAAGTTGCTTTTATGAAAATAATCTTTGTTTTCTAAATCGAGACACATCGGTTTATGAGTATTTAGAAGTAAGAAGCTATAAACTATGATAATCGAGAATAAGTTGCTTTCCTTAATCTAAGTTTGAAATTAAAATAGAGAACTCACACTAAATTTTTTTATCAAATTAGATCTAAAAGATAGGTCCTGTTTGATAACTATTTGTCTTTTGGTTTTTGATTTTTGAAAATTAAGTTTGTTTTCTCCCAATTTTCTTACTATGGTTTTCATGTTTGTTAAACACACATTTAAATTCTTAAGTTAGCTAAATTCCAAAAACAAAAACAAGTTTTTGAAAAGTATTTTTTTAGTTTATAAAATTTGATTATTGTTTTTTGAAAACATGGGAAGATATATAGTAGATGACTAAAAAAAAAAAAAAATTATGGGTAGTAGTAGTGTTTATAGGCTTAATTTTCAAAAATAAAAATCCAAAAACAAAAATCAGATGGTTATCAAATAAGATCTCAGTAAAATCAGAAGATTTTTTTGTTCAATTTTATATTTTTTTTTCAATTTGGTCTTTGAACTTTCAATTTTTTATTTATTTATTTTAGTTCATAAACTTGAAAAAATAGTTTTTTTTTTCTCTCCATATTTTCCATTAATCATCATTGGATAGATATTTAAATTTTTTAGAAGAATGTAAGATGTTAAAATAGTTAGGCCATCTTAACATAGATCAATTGATTAACACGTTGAAAGTAAGATGTTAGAAGAAACCTAACACTCGAGAGTCGACTCAATACATGTGGTTTTAAATGTTTAATTTCTCAATAAAGGATATATCTACTAATTAAAAGATAAAAAAGAAACATACATAATATATTTCTCTAGTAACTAATTCAAAATAATAATAATAATACTAATAAATTATAACAAGGGTAAAGTTTAGTTACTTTTTCTTTACAACTAAAGTTTAGTTACTTAAAATAGAGTGTTTGCGAGAGTTTTAGACTCTGTTTGATAACAATTTTGGAGCTGTGTGACGATAATCATTTGGTTTTATGTTTTATGTTTTTATTTTTCAATTTTATTTGATAACAATTTTTGGTTTTTTAAAAATGTTTAAAATCATATTTTTGTTTTTCAAAAACTCATTTTTCTTTCGAGGTCATTTCCCCCTTCTTTTACACATCTTTTCCCAACAATTTTTTTTCTATTTTTTCTCTCTTTAAAACGTTTTTCTCTCAAAATTCTTTCTACAAAATTTCTCTCTATAATATTTTATCTCAATGTTTATCTTTGTTTAACTTTCATTTATATTTCTCTTTTAACTTATCTCTCTAAAAATCAAATATTTTTCTTTTCCCTATATTTTTCTCTATAACTTATCTATATCTAAAAACTTCTCCATAACTTTTTTCTCCCTTATAAACATATCGACAACTTTTATTTTGAAAAAAAAATCCCTAAAATTTTCTCTCGCTACAACTTTTCTTTATTTTTCTAATTTATCGTTATTTCTTTAGTATATCGTTTACTATTAACCTTACTATCTCTCTAAAAATTCTCTTTTTTATTTAATTTTTTTTCTTAAAATTGATATCTTCTATCCTAACTTTTTTCTTTTTTCTCTGACTAATATTTTTTTTATCGAGTCTAACTAATATTCCCCTCTAAAATATTTTCTTTCATTTCTCTAAATTAATTCCAATGTTGATTTTTTCTCTCGAAAACATTTATATTCATGTCTCTAAATTTTTGTTTCAATTTCTCCACACATTTTTCTCTCTCTAAAACAACTTTATAGAAACCATGCCTATTGATATCACTATTCTATTTGTTTAGGTCCCATTTGATAGCATTTGATTTTTAGTTTTTGGTTTTTGAAAATTGAGCTTGTTTTCTTCCCATTTTCTTACAATGGATTTCATCTAATTACACATTTGATTTCCTAACCAAATTCCAAAACAAAAACAAAATTTTAATTAAAACTATATATATTTTTTAGTTTTCAAAACTTGACAAGGTTTTTGAAAACATGGGAAGAAGTAGATAACAAAACAAAAAACCCAATAGGTGAAATAATTTTAAAAAACGTAAAAAAACAAAATGGTTATCAAACACAAACTAAGTTTTTCACTCTGATTTGAAATCCTATCCAATATTCTAAAAATTACATTTTTTCTTTTTATCTTTTAAAAGTTAGATTTGATTTCAAAATCCCCATAAAAAATAGATTAGAAAACAACGAGATGTGAAGCTTACTTGGTGGTGGTGACAATGGAGAAGCACTCCATTCCCTCTTCACCAGCTTCTTTGCCAACCACAAAGTACTTGGGAACCACCAGCAACTGACCAGCCTTCACTTCAGCAGCCATCTTCACGGCGTTGAACCCGACAATCTCGACCCGACCCGACCCGCTTACGACGTAGATCACTTGAACTGACGAATCAACAGTGTAAATGGGAGAACGAACTCCATTGGGACAGAGTTTCTCGAGCATTGCACTCAGCCCAGTTTGTCCAATGAATGGAAACTTGGATTCTTCCAAACTTGTAATCGACACACCAAATTCAGCCTTATGATGGTTGGGCTCTGCATTTGCCAAGTTGAACACCATCTTGTTGTGATGGCCTCGTGGCTTTGGTAAGGAGTTGTTTGGCTGCAGCTTGATGATCAAAATTCCTGTTTGGCTGTGGGTGAGCTTGTTTGTTTCTTGTTTGTTTAGGTTATAGGCCTTGGAGATGAATTCCGGCGAGAAAGTTGACAGGATTCCTTGGGCTCCGGCGAGAAGGAAGTAGGTGATTTCGCCATGGATGTGGGAATTTGAAGTCTCGCCGAGGAATGTGATTTCTAAGTCGGAATCTCCGTCGTTGTACCACCAGGAGACGACTCCGGTGGGAATCGGAATCGCATCTCCTTTACTGAGCTTCAGAACTTGCTCTTTCGACTCATTTGGAAACACTAGTCCTACGACTCCGTTGTGTCCTGCATGTTCGTGCTTACGTTTGGAATCATTTTCTAAATGTTTAAAAAAGTATTTTCAAAGGTAAAGAAATTAGAAAGTCATTTCAAACATAGTTGATTTTAGGGTTATTGGTAATGAACAAAGACATCTTCTCCATCTCCAAACTTAGCACCCGTTTGGAATACCTTTTAGTTTAAATGTTTTACAAGAATGCATTTTCTTTTAAACATTTTGTATAAAAATTGTTTAAAATTTAAACATGCATATATCTAATAACATTTTTTTATACACAAGTTATTATAGCCAACAAAAGCTTGGCTCAACTGACATTTAGCTTGTAACCTGACTATAAGGTCAGAGGTTTGATCTCCCACCCTACATGTGTCAAAAAAAAAAAAAAAAAAACACAAGTTATTATATATTTAAAAACTATTTTTAAAAATTTTTCTAAATGATTTATTTATTGATCTCATTTTTTATAGTTGCCAAACACTCAATTTTTTTTTTCAAAATTAAACATTTCAAAAGTTAAACCAAACATATCGTTTGTAGATTTTCTTCAAAATTTTCACCTTACCTTAGTTTCCAAATTCTAGAATGAGAGTTAGGATTGGAAAATCTTTATTCTAGTGATGTGATATCGATCCTCATTCAGAAAATTCTTCACATGCTACGTGTAGAAATTCAAATATATTAAATATATTTTATATTAAAATATATTAAATATATCAAAAGTACAAAAATTAAAATATATATTTTAATTTTGAAAAATAAAATAATATATTAAATATATTATTATTATTATTATTTTATGTTATCTTTTGTCTGATTTTTTTCCCTTTCTTTCTGTTTTCTTTCTTCTCTATCTTCTTATCCATAACTCTAATTTCAGCCTCCACCATGGTAGTCGCCCATCACCTACCATCAGAATTTTCTTTTTTAAGAAAATTCCTTTTTTTTTTTTTTTTTTTTCCTTTCTTTCTTTCTTCTTTTTCCTTTCGTTTTTCTTCTTTCTCCTTTCTCACCAAATTAAATACTCGACTCAATAAATAATAGAATCAATATAATCTATTAGTACTTTTTAAAAAAAATCATATAGTCGTTTAATCATTAAGATACAAGTTTGATTTGTTTGTAGTCCTTTAAATGTGGGATGAAAATTCAAATCTATTCTTAACGACTAAACATATTATATTTTAAAAAACGATTACAGAAGAAAAAACTGATCACCTTGTATAACATAGCCTACTTTCGGAGAATCCGCGTAATGAGGAAGAGCGAAGCCACGGGGACGGAGGACGAGTCTCCCGGCGGCGACATTGGCTTGGGAAAGCACTGGAAACTGAGAAGAAGGCCAATGGTAGTAGACTCCTCCGTCGCTCTCCGAGAAGATTTGGTCAGTCATTGGCTTCAAGTCGAACTCCATTGAAGTGCTTCTTCAAAAAGCTTAATGAGAAATAATGAAGGAAACGTTATTGGAAGAATAAGAGAGAGACTCAATTATTTTATTTTTTGAGTTTTGTGTGGAAAAACTTTAGGGAAGGAGATGGTATTTATAGTTGGAGGAAAAGAGAATTCAATTTCAAAAAGTTTCTTTTGTTGAAAATTTTATTATTAATTTTTATCTTTTAAAAGACCTCTCAAAATTTTCCACCACTCAGTTATATCCAATTACTAAAATAGCTATTTATCAAAAAAAAAGAAATTACTAAAATAGCTACATAAAACTTTCAAATCTAACCCCTTGGTCCAAATTGATGACTACTACAATTTCAAGTAGAATATTTGAACAATTAAAGATCCAAATTTTCAACACTTTCCATCATATTATATTATTACTTCTCTTGAACTTTGGTTTGGAAGAAAAATTGTTTAATGTAATTGTTTACAACATGGCTACACCAACTTCCCTAACTAAATAAGATGCCAAAGTTAAAATATACTTTTTTTTATATCTAAAATGATTTCGAATCATGTTTTTGAGTAAAATTTTTTTTCAACTAAAACGATCGGATTTTGCAGGATTTCACGGAAGTAAGAGTTAAATTACTTATTTATCATTAGCATATTTTAATTTTCTATTAGTAGTTCAAATTAAAAGCCTATATATTTAAATTCTTTTACTTTCTTTTCTTTTCCCGTTACCATCCAAACACAAAATTTTAAATCTTTCTCGTTCCAAACGAGACAAAGAATTTAACATCATTTCTTGAATTTCAAATCACAAGATTTAAAATCATTTCTTGAACTTTCCTGGTTTCAAACAGGGGTTAAAATAAATAACATATACATTGAAGTGAGTAAAATGGTATATTTTCAATGTGTTCCTACTTTAATTTGAGCATTTTTTTTAGTTCAATAATTTCAAAGAAAAAATTTGAATCTAACTTTCTAATAATCTTAACTGGTTTGTGAGTGAGGTTCAGATTGACTTTAATTTGAGTGTTTCCCACCATAAATTTACAATATCATTGCAATATTTTTTTTACAACATATAGGGGTGAGGGATCGAATGTCTAAGTTCTTGATCGAGATACAAGTTTTATGTCAGTTGAGTCATGTTCTTGTTAGCCATTGCAATTAAATTTTACTGTCATGACAACATGGCCCAAACTTGGGACGACACCATATCCTTAGCTACCTTATGAGTGTCCAATTTGAATATTTTCATTAGCTTTGAAACGTCTTCTCTAGCTCTTAATTGGAAAACTTTTTTATAATCCCTCTTGTATTTTTCTCACATATACGCAATAATATTGTATCTTTCTTCCAACAAAACGTAATTTTCAAAATTTATTATTTAAAAAAAATAGAGGGAAGAGCTGACAAAGTCTAGTAATTAGTGGGAGAAAAAGGAGGACATCTTGTGGTCGACATGAATGCTCCAGAAAAACATGTCTTTACACGTTGCAATAACCGTTAAGAGGTGGATGCGGATTATTCAAGATGACCGAACTTTTAAAATCGTCAAATGTAGATCTTACAATTTGTCTTCTCTTCTAATAACTATTAGATACAAAATTGAGATTCTTCTCTCATACATCAAATGGTGCAAAACTGTTAGTCTCATTGTAGCGGCTATATCGAATAATTTCTCCTATCTAAAGGAAGAGTAGACAATGTCTAGTAAATTAATGGTGAAAGAGGAAAAGAATTGTGTAGGGGGATGATCAGGAGAAATCATTTGAAGAGATTGTTACATTATTATTGTAGTTGACAATTTTATATCGTTGGATGTAGGAAAGAGCTGAAACTACCAAAAGTATTTCGATTTTGTATCTAGTGGTTATTAGGGGTATGAAGATTTTTGAATCTATTAAGAGACAACCACATTTAGACAATCTCATTGAATAATTTATTCTACAATGAGTGTAGACATGGAAAGGTTAAAGGATAAAAAATACCCTGAACTATGTGGTTGGTTTCAAAATTTGAATTTTGTTTCATAAAGCAACTCTTGAAGACATTTTTTCCTTAAATTTATGGACGGAAAATGACGTGTGCTTGCATATGTGAACATATATTTGAACATATACGTTGGAAAAACAATAAAAACACATGCAAATACATCATTCGTCCAATGATTGTTTTGAAATAAATTTAAAATTATGAAGGCTAAAATAAAACTTTTGAAACTTGTATAATTGAAACAAACCAACCCATAATTCAGAGGTATTTTTGATAATTTAACAAAAAAGAAATGATATCTCAAACCATATCTTATGGTCGGCGTGAATGTTCCAAAACTTTGAAGACAAAAGACAAGTGGTACTATTTCTATTCACATTCTTTCGAGAAGAAATCGCGTAATGCCAATAATATCATTTTCACATGTAATATTAATATATTAATATATGCATGTGAAGTTAAACTAGTCATATCATATATATATATATGAGATATATCATGCCAATATGAATATATCTCAACTAGCATAAAGTTTAATTTAGATTTTTGACCTAAGAAGTTTGTGGTTTGAATACAAAGTACTCCGGAAGTAGGAAGATTTTTAAATCTATATTCAACAATTATTAAGAGACAACCATATTGAAATGATCTCATTGAATAATTTGTTTTAAATGAGTGTAGACATTGAAAGGTTAAATGACAAAAAATACCCCTGAATTATGTGGTTGATTTTAATTATACCTTCTAACTTTCAAAAGTTTCATTTTAGCCCACAAAATTTGAATTCTGTTTCAAAGCAACACTTGAAGGCATTTTTCATTTGAATTTATAGATGAAAAATGACGTGTTTGCATATGTATTTTTGCTTATATGAACATATTTGAACATATAAATAAAATCCACATACACCACACATCATTTTTCATCCATATATTTAACAAACCTCAAACTTATTAAAGGATAAAATGAAAATTTTGAAAGTTCATGAGTATATAATTGAAACAAATCCCATAGTCCAGGGTGTTTTTGATAATTTAACCATGTGGAAAAAGAGAGATGATATCTCAAACCATATCTTGTGGTGGACATGGATGTTCCAAAACTTTAAAGACAAAAGACAAACGACAAGTGGTATTATTTCTATTCACATCCTGCCAGAAGAATTCCAAGTGCTGCAATAGGCCAATAATATCATTTTCATATATGTAAATATTAATTAATTTGTGTATAGGAAGTTAAACTACTAATAGCGTGTGTGTATATATATATACGGGAATATGAGTATAGTTCAACTAGCACAAAGTCTATATTTTTTATCAAGAGGTTTTGTGGTTTGAATCTCTCTACCCCATATTTTGTCGAAAAAATATATGAAATATATTATGTGCATTTATTTATTGGAACATTACGAGTTTGCAAATTTACTTAATTTACATATAAATAAGACAAAGCTTTTCAAATCAATATTTACTTTTATTTATTGTTGTTATAGGTAAAAAGTTCCCACTAGTCTAACGATTTGGAATACCTGGAAATAATAGGCCCAAATGCCAAAGAAGCGGCCCGTCACAGTCAGAGATTAGAAAGAAAGGCCCACACCTCCCTACACTCTCCTCCTCGGCCTCGGCCCATTACCGAGGCCGACCAAAAACACCCAAAAGATTCTAACAAAAAACTCTATTTTTTTGTAGTGACATTTGACATAATATGTAGAGCTTTTGTTCAGTTTTCCCTTCTTGACCTTCCTTAATTGAGTTCACCACTGTTTGTATGTGGGAATCAAAGACCAATTGTAGTTGCTTGGCCCTTGAGCATGTGATTGGTCCTGGAGGTAAAACAATGATGTCTTGGTTCATATCAAAAGGAGTGTGGTCAAGCCCGCCGTGCACCGACCCGTCGTCGTCTCCCAAAGTTCCGAGGTAAATCCTAGCGGGAAAAAAATGATAAATATGCATCAAGGTCACCTGAAAAGGGGATCGAAAAAGATAATACTGAATATTGTAGGTACATCTTCGGACTTTTGTGTTACAGTTGTCTCCTCTGGACCTAACTTAAGCATCGGAGTGTGTGTGACCTACACCACACCGGTGTGCAACGTTTGCTTGTCTTGCAGGTCACATCTTCCCCTCTCTAAATTCACTGTTGGTGCCATGTGAAAGTTAGACAATTCGCCTAGCCAAAATTTGACCATCAATCATTGTAATTAAATTTGTATGTAATATATACATCTATCCTAAAAGTCTTATTTTGCTAATTTCCAAAAAAAAAAAATACTTGAGAAGTAGAAATGTAATAATTGAGCGCTTACATATCCTTTTATATATATATATATTTGAGTTCATAATAGTAATAATAATTTATTTATTTTTTAGTTCAACAATATTTGGGGAGGGGGGATTCGAACCTCTGACCTCTTGGTCGAGGATACATGTCAATTACCGCTGAATTATGCTCGTTTTGACATAATAGTAATAATAATTGATCGATTACAATTAATTAAAAAAATTGAAATTAGAGGGCCCACAAATAACTAAGCTCATTAGGGTTTAGTTTAAAAAAAGAAATGTGTTCAATTTAGGGAGAAATTGTTCGATGAGGGCACCACAATAAGACGAATATAATTTTGCATTGTTGGATATATGAATGTAAAAGTATCTTGATTTTGTATATACATATGAGGTTTTGTATCTAACTACTTTTAGTAACATAGAAATTGTAATATCTACATATGAGGTTTTAAAGAAATAGTCATATATATATTGTGGTGGTTTCACTGAATAATTTGTTTAGTCCATAGAAAAAAAGATTGGGAAAAAAATGACAGTGCTAAGACAAGGATAAAAAAACAAGAGATTTTGACTTTGCTTTGATGAATGAGTTCTTTCTCTTTTGGTCTCTTCATATTTTATTTTATTATTTATTTATTTGTTTATTAAATCTCTTCTCTTGCTTTACTGAGAGTTTCATCTATAGTTAGGTGAGAGTATTTTTTTTTTAATTGTTATTTGTCACCTGATATAGTTGGGAGAAAGTGTTATACTATTATTTGATTTGATAATGAAAGTTTTTCAGAGTTGTCCCATGGTTTTTCATCTCATATTGAGTATTTTAATTTCCATGTAAATCTTGGTGTCTATATTTTTCCTACTTGCTTTTGTTATTATCTATTAGTTGCTTCATATCGAACCTATCAACCAACACATTAAAATTCCAACACTTACTATACAAAAGAGAAAAGGTCTAGTTATTCCAAGAGTTTAGTTTCACTACTACAAAATAACCCTATTAATGATGATTAGAGAAAAAAAAAAGTGCGTGGAAATAATGACGGATGGAATAAAATGCACGAAAATTAAAAATAAAAAAAAGAAATTGAGGTACGATGACACGGAAAACGACGATGTTGGACGTATCCCTTTCATGTTAGATATTGACCGTCATTAAAGCCCAAATTTGTACTAGTATTTTTGAGCTTATGTTTATATCTAATAGGTCCTTAAACTCTAAAATATATTTAATAAGTTCCTAAACTTTCAATTTTGTATCTAATCAGTCCCTAAATTTTAAAAATGTCAAATAAGGTCATTTGACATATTCAACATTTTTCAAAAATAATGAATATCTTAGACATAAAAATCCAATATTTTGTGTTTAATAGGACATTCTTTCAATTTTGTGTTCAATAGGTTCATGACATGAATTTTAAAAAATATCTAATAAGTCAACGATCTATTGGACGTAAAATGATCAAAAGCACAAAAACTTATTATAGATACATAAAAACCCAAAAGTTTAGGGCTCGTTTGATAACCATTTGGTTTTTGGTTTTTGGTTTTTGAAAATTAAGCTTATACACACATACTTCCACTTCTAAGTTTCTTGGTTTTAGATCAATATTCTACCTTGTTTTCAAAAACCAAGTCCAATTTTGGAAACAAAAAAAAGTAGTTTTCAAAAACTTGTTTTTGTTTTTAAAATTTGGCTAGGAATTCAAATGCAACCTTAACTAGGATGAAAGTCATGGCAGGGAATTTAGGAGAAAACAAGCATAATTTTCAAAAACCAAATGGTTATCAAATGGGGCCTTAGGAATTTACTAAACACTTTTTAAAGTTCAAGAATCTATTTGACACAATATTGAAAGTCCAAAAAGGCCTTATTAGATTGAAACATACACAAACTTGTATTTTGAATTCTAATATCCTAACTTTTTAATCTTTTCTATATATTCTTAATACCCCCAATCATCTAATCATCAACTAACAAAACTAAATGGATAGACAAGTATAAAACACACCCATCCACACTTATTTATTGCTTTTGCATAAAGGGTCAAGCATTACAACACAACTATTCCAAAACTCATTTGCTTAATTAGAGCTTGTGTGGATTTATATCACATATTCCCATAGTCTCTTTATCTAGGGTTCGTTCGAAATGACTTTCTAAAGAAAAATGTTTTTAAACACTTAAAAAAGTCATTCCAAACATACACTTATTTAAGGAAAGATTTGCCAGTTCTGAGATGGAGCATATGTGTTTTGCTCTAAGTTGACAAAGGGATGTGGGATGGCAAAAAGAAGCTGTGAGGACTTGGTGGGACACGACGTGAGTGATGATGCCATCAGGCCAGACCTTCCATTTCTTGGCTTCTTCGCTCGATTTTTCACAGTCCTTTACGGTCACAAAATTTCTCGGGCTCACACGGGGGTTCACAAAGGGCTCAAAAATCAAGCATAAGTTCCCCAAGGATCGAATGTAGCCCTCTGGAGACAAAATCCATAGCTGGTTCAATCTCTCATTCGTGCACGGGACTAGTTCGGCTGGAACGTCGTCGTCTTCGTGATTCGGGTTTGAGCCCTTCAGCAAAGGAGGGTTGAAATCCAAACACTGCTTATGTTTGGATTCTCCATTGGCAATGCGTACCGCTCGACACATCAGGACACTCTCGTCCACGGCCATGGCATTGGCCGCGAGCGAAACAAGGCTAACAATAATGCACACCACGAGTTTTGTCATCTTCGACGTTATGTTACTAGGGGATTTGAGTAGAGCTATTGACAAAGTTGGGCTATGATGATGCATATATATACACATATTCAATACAAATGTAAAATATCACACTAGCAATAGGAGCATGGCATTAGTGCAAACAACGATATAAAAATTGCATTGGGTGCAATGAATCACAACCCACATACATCCATGGATGTGGAGTGGTGCTGAGTAAAAAACTATTGTGGAGCGTGTCAGGATAAAGTATTCAACGTGGCAGATATAGATTCGAAAATCTTTATGTCCCTAATAGTTATTGGATACAAAATGTCGAGATATTTTGTCGTTACTCGCTCCTACATCCAACAGTGCAAAATTATCCGCCACCATGAAAGTTTTCAAGGATTAAAATGAAACTTCTCAAAGTTTTAGGAAATAATAGAAATCAACTCATTTCAAAAAAAAAAAAAAAAAAAAATCAACCTCATAATTCAATGGTATTTTTAATAATTTAATATATATATAAATAAGAGATACTTTTGAAGTAGCTCACCCTTTCTTTTTAAATAAAGATTTTTTTTTACAACTTTTTTTTTTGTTAAAAAAGAGATACTTTATTAAAGGTGCATGTGAGGAACATACAAGACACATTACAAAAAGGTTTTCCAATTAAGAGCAATAGAAGAAGCATCATAATTCATCAAATCTTTGGAGATTGAGGACCAAAAGAGCAACAAGGCGACATCAAATCTTCCCATAGCTGATCTAAATTGTGTGCAATCTCCTGAAAAACTCGGTTGTTTCGTTACCTCCACAAATTCCATTTTTTCCAACTTTTAAGGAATATCATTTAGAAAAGCTCACTATAGAATCATTTATTTATTAATTTTTTTTAGGAGAAGATACCACAAGAAACAAAGACAAAACTAAATATAGAAGAAGCTAAAGAGTTATGTGGCTGCATTTCTCGATTGATAATGTTATAAATATATGGAGGATCTTCTTCTAACCAGACTTCAGAATGTGTCTTGTAGTGCGAACATGAGTAGTTAACATGTGAGCATTTTTGTTGCCAAAACCGTCTGATACACTATTGAATCATTTAGCACTTAACAAAGTTGCATCAATGGTATTCAAGTGAACAAAGGTCACATTTATGAAGAGTCTTACTAGTTTTTAGAAGGGAGTGGAATATGACACAGATGCAGTATATGTGAAATTGTGGTAGTTTTAAGAAAATATATTAGAAATATGAGAAAAATACACTTTTGGTCCCTGAGGTTTGGGTTATGGGAAAAATACACTTTTGGTCTCTGAGGTTTAGGTTAAGTGACACTTTGGTCCCTGAGTTTTCAAACTCAACAAAAATACCCCTGAGGTTTGAGATAAGGAGCACTTTGGTCCCTGCCGTCATTTTTTCTGTTAACTTTTAACGGTTGCTGACGTGGCACTATTATTTTAATATAAAAAATTATTTATTTTATTTTTTAAATAAAAAATATTTAAAAAATATAAAATATTAATATTTTATTATTTTTTTTATTCTTTTCTCCCTTTCTCTCTCATCATCATCTTCTTCTTTTCCATCTTCCCCACCTTCTCCCTCCTCCTTCTTCTTCTTCCTATGTCCGGCGACCGGCAACCGGCGGCCACCGCTCGCCGCCGCCGCCGGCGACTGATTAAAATGTAGAGAAGAAGAAAGAAGAGAAAAAGAAGAAAGAAGAAAAAAAAAAAAATCAGTCGCCGGCGGCCGGCGGCGGCGAGCGGTGGTCGCCGGTTGCCGGTCGCCGGACATAGGAAGAAGAAGAAGGGGGAGGGAGAAGGTGGGGAAGATGGAAAAGAAGAAGAAGATGATGAGAGAGAAAGGGAGAAAGAATAAAAAAAATAATAAAATATTAATATTTTATATTTTTTTAAATATTTTATATTTAAAAAATAAAATAAATAATTTTTTATATTAAAATAATAGTGCCACGTCAGCAACCGTTAAAAGTTAACAGAAATATTGACGGCAGGGACCAAAGTGCTCCTTATCTCAAACCTCAGGGGTATTTTTGTTGAGTTTGAAAACTCAGGGACCAAAGTGTCACTTAACCCAAACCTCAGGAACCAAAAGTGTATTTTTCCAGATTAGTGTTATTTCATACATAAACAATAATCTTACAGGAAAACATGTGTTTTGTGGTTATTGGTTTGCAATTATTTTACAGTAACATTTTTAAAAGAGAGAATCTGTAATGGGTAGGTAAAATATTTGCCAATATTTGCAATTATATCATCGTCTTTTGAGATTTGCAATTGAAATATGAATTTGTCCCGTTTGAAAATCCAATTTTGTTTTTTGTTTTTTTTTTTTTGGGTTTTGAAAATTAAACCTAGAAACATTACTTCTACCCATAAGTTTCTTTGTAGGGTTATCTATCTTATTTCCATATTTTCAAAAACCAACTCAAATTTTGAAAACTAAAAATTAAAGATAGTTTTCAAAAACTTGTTTTTGTTTTTGGAATTTGGCTAACTTCAGATGTGTCCTTAATAAAGATAAAAACCATGGTAAGAAACTTGGAGGAAAACAAACATAATTTTCAAAAATCAAAAACAAAAAACGAAATGGTTATCAAACGAGGTAATTATTCAGATTTTACCCTTCTAGAATTTTAGATATATTTTCAGTTATCTCGATTTTACCCTTCAAAATGCTTATCAAAAAGAGCTTTAGTTTTGATTTTTTGAAAATCAAGCTGATAAGTTATAAACATTATTTCCACCTGTGGATTTCTTTGTTTTGTTTTCTATTTTTTACCAATATTTTCAAAATCCAAGTCAAATTTTAAAAACAAAAATAAGTATTTTCAAAAACTTTTTTTTTTTTTAAAAAAAAAAGGTTAAGAATTCAAATGTTTGCTAATAAAAAAATTATGTCAAAACAAACCCAATTTTCAAATGCCAAAATCCAACCAAATAGTTATTAGACACGACCTTAATTATGTAAACAAATGTCCATTATTGCTATGTAAGCAGTGTCATCTTAAAAAGAATAAGTCAATAAGATCAACATAGCTCAAATGACATAAAACTTGTACTATCGACCAAAAGGTATGAGTTCAAATCTCTTACCCTACATGTTGTCAAAAAAAAAAAAAAAAAAAAAAAAATCTTAAAGAATAATGACTTGTTGCCTAACCCTCCGTTTGGAATTAGGAAAGTTGAAGAAATGATTTAAAATTCTTTATCTCGTTTGAAACGAATAAGATTTAAAATGAATGTATTTAAAATTTTATGTTTGGATGGTAATGGAAAAAGAAAAGAAAGTAAGAAGTTTACTAATATAGGTTTTTAATATTGATTTATTAATAGAAAATTAAAATATGATGGGGTCAAATAAGTAATTTAATTTTAAATCCTATAAAATCTAGCATAATCTGATAATTTGAAATCTATTATGATTTAAAATCCCTCAAAATCATGAGGTTTTGAACCGAGCATGTTCATCACTAAATTGGAGTTGGTTTGGTGAATGGTTCCATCGTCTAAATCCACCATGAATTATTTCTCACTATTGAGTTTAATTTAATTTGCACTAGTTTCACAAAGTTTGGCTATGCCAATATGTGTCTAATGTATAACACACACGATGGATTAATGGACCACGCATTATCGTAATGGAATGAATCACTACCCATATATACTTTTTTTTAGATATATCAACATTTGGGGTGGGGGATTTGAACCTTTGACCTCTTGGTAGAAGGTACATGCCAATTATCGCTGTGCTATGCTCGTTTTGGGTCACTACCCATATATACATTCATCAACCAAATAGTTAGTAAAAAATTATAATGAGTAGCAAAATTGATTGTCATATTTATAAATTTATTTCGATAAAAGATAACTTGTAAATATGATATATTTTTTTACTCCTACATCTTTGATATACTTAATGTAAAGTAAATTATTGACGTATAAATTCTTACATTTGTGTCATTTTTACACAAAATATTTTATCGTAGGATAATTATACCAATTCATTGGTATGTGTGTGAGTTATGTCTAATTTTCTACTATAGTTACACATTTTATTGTGATTATGCTTAACTTTATGACTACTTCATTCGATCGAAAAATTATTTAATGCAGTTACCACAACCTCTAAATCAATTCATATGATTAAATCATAATTATTTTCATTTCTCTCTCATGCATTCAACCACAAAGTAAATGAACTCAAAAAAGAAACGACTACATTGTTTCAACTTCATTGAATAATTTCTCATTTCAATCTTTTAAAAATGAACTTTTTTTTTTCCAACTTAGCTTAATTGGTTCAGACAATATATCTTACATCTAAATATCAGAGGTTCGAATTTCCATCTTAGGTGGTGTTGAAAAAAAAAAAAAAAAACTTTTCTTTTCTATCTTTTCTCTCAATTTACCTCAAAAGACCTTTACAAAAATATCCTTTCATGCCTTTCTCTCAAAAATGTCCAAAGTTCCAAACTACTTCGTGGAATGTTGTAAGCTAAAGGAGAGAATATGACCTCGGGCCACAATGCAAGGGAAAAATAGTAATTAATGTAGCGCCCTTAATGACTTTAGTTGCCTAGCATCTTTGGAGGGTAGCTTGAAGTGTGTGGTTATTTACCATCTTTGGAAGAAGCGTAACCTTAGTGTAAGGATCTCTTTTTCGGTCTCCTTAGACTGTTGCTTCAAGTAGTGCGGTCAGAAATATTTTTTCGATGCTCCTCTTGGCCAAGTGCGCTTAATGTTAGTGTGGCTATAGTGTTCTCTCTCTCATGATACCTTTTCTGTTGAGTTCTTTTGTTGTTTTGGCTTCTATTTGTGTTTGCTTTGGTTTTGCTTTGTGTGTTGACCATGGACTGAACTCTTTTCGAACTATTTTCACTCCAAAAATTTCTCTATCCTCTTCTTTAATTTTTTTTTTCTTTTTAGATTTTGTTGTATTTTTCTCTCTAAACTTTTTATCCTTAAATTTTTTTGTTTTGTCCATCTACTCGAATGTTAGTCTCTAAAATATTTGTCATTCTTTTAACTTTTTTTTTCTCTCTTAAATTTTATCCTCATCTCTCAAAAATTACATTAAAGTAAGTTTTGTAGCAGTAGATTTGAGGTAATTTAAGAAAAATTGATTGGTCCACGAATCAAAATTTTTGTCTCAAAATTTTAGTCCATCTCTTTCTTTAACGTCTCTCCAAAATTTTTATACCCAATCTTTGATTATTTTTCCTCTTCCATCTATATTGTTTTTGCTAACTCTTTTTTTTGTTATTTTTTTAAAAAAACTTGATATTTAGAATTTAATGTTATTTTTGTTACCAATTTTTTCCTCTCCAAATTTTTTTATTTATTATCCTCTAATTTTCTTTCTCTCCAACTTTTTGGCTTCTCTTTAAAAGTTTGTAGCTCTTTAGTTTCACTAAAATAGTATAACACAACGGTAATTGACATGTATTTTATTAGTACTTACTTATATGTTCGTGATTTTCTTGCATATTTGGGCACATGGCCTCCTTTTGTTAGGCTTGAAGGATTAGTTCTGTTTTATGGGGTCCATAAATCTGTTGTCACTCCGATAGGGGTTGGGTTAGCTTGGGAGTCTAACTTGCTGCAGGTTAGTTTGTGGGTCTTGCCTTTGGGGAGTTGAGTGTCTTTGGAGGGTAAAAAAAAAAAAAAAAAAAAAAAAAAAGGAAAAAGGAAAATAAAAGGAGGAAAAGGAAAAGAGAGTGGAAAAAGAAAAGAAAGAGGAAGGTAATGATAGAGTTTGAAAAGAAATGGAAAGCTTGAATGAGTCTTGAGTATGGGGGCTTATTTGGGGGGGGGGGGGGTTCTGCACACCTTTGTGATCCCATTTTAGCTCTCCTGCTTCTAAGGGTTGAGCGGTGGGGGGTAAAAAGAGCTACCTGCAGTGTGTTCAGTTAGGCCAGCCATGGGCTCAGCTTGGGTTAGGGGTCCCTACT
The DNA here is from genome assembly GCA_017139565.1 of Luffa aegyptiaca. Classification (NCBI taxonomy): domain Eukaryota; kingdom Viridiplantae; phylum Streptophyta; class Magnoliopsida; order Cucurbitales; family Cucurbitaceae; genus Luffa; species Luffa aegyptiaca. Next base: position 5,330,040 of record CM029405.1, on the reverse strand, counting down.
CTGTAGTGTGAAAGCTAGTACCTCGCAATATCATCATTGGTGTGCTTAAGGATAAGGAAGAGGAAAATGAGTCCTTTTCTGGCTCTGGGCTAAAAGACATCATTCTAATGTTGCATCAGTTGGTTTCTTGATCGAAGCCTAGTTTCCAGTGTAGGGGGAAGATAGGTGGAGGATCCCATAAATCTGCTCCTGGTCCATTAGAGACTTTCCTCAGGCAGGCTAATCACACACTCACGCGAGAGAATCTTGGAATGATTTGTTTTGGTTCATATTTTGCTAGCTTGTGGTAATGTCTCCTAGGCTAAAGGATGAGTAGATGTAGTGCGGGTTTGTTTTGCATGATTAATTGCCTGTCTGAATCTCTGCTGTTGGTATCTCACTTATTTGTTCTGGGTTCATGAGGATTGATGGGTTTTAGTGTGGAGGTGATTGAGCAGTCCATTCCCCTGCTCGAGTTGTTTTCCATGTTGATGTTTTAAACTGCTATTTGTTTTGGGTGATCTTGTTGCAGGTAGCAAGGCTAAGTCACCAAGTCTGCTCGGGACGATCTAGCAACTGGACTTGAGTTATGGATGATGGAGGCTTGGAAATTGAACTAGTTTTCAGTTGAGCCCTCTGGTTGCCTGCTTAACTCTCAGTTCACACTTTTCCAGGAGGGGACAGTTTTCTTTCTGGCTAGAGTTGCTTGGTTATGAGGGAGGACGTCCCTTAGGGTGCTTAGATTTCGGTCTTTTGGTTTTCTGTCTGATGTAATGCTTGCTTTTGAGCTATTCGTCTTGAGTGCATGAGAGGTTGTTGTCATAAAAAAAAAAAAAAAAAAAAAAAAAAAAAAAAAAAAAATCCCTACAAATTTTCTTTTTTACCTATCACTTACTGCTCAAGTTCTATAAATTACTTATAAGTTAGATAAAATACACTTTTGGTATATGACGTTTTGAGTAAGTATCTTTTTAGTCCTTTAGATAGATTTTAAAAAGGACACTTCTAATTTTGAGGTCTCAGAAATGGTTCGTGAGCTTCTTTGCTTGTTTGGCTTATTAATGGTAAAATTATGTGACAGTTACTTTAATAATATTCTTTTTTTTTTTTTTTTTTTTTCCTGATTAGACTTTCTTTCTTATCCCAATTTTTCCTTCAATAAAGCTTGACATCGAATTTTACTAGTTATTGTAAGTACATCTTTTGTGAACAACTTTTAGGACAATATATTTAAAGTCTAAATAATACCAGTGAAGTCAACATGAGCATAGCTCAACTTGCATAAAATTTGTACTAATGACTAAGAGATATGTGATTCGAATCGGTCCACCGCTCCCACATGTTGCCAAAAAAAAAAAATAGTGAAGATCAACCTTGGAAAACTAGACAGATAGACACAAGTCGTAATACATGTCCACACTTATTTATTGGTGCTTTTAGATTGATGATTAGGCAAAGCTTGGTGACGCCATGGTGCCATATGCAGGATATAGATTAAATTACAAATTTGATCCAATAATTTGGACAAAGTTTTAATCTAGATCTTCATAGTTTTAAAAGTTTAAATTTTGGTTCTTATAATTTGGACCTGGTTTCAATTTGTTAATATAAAAATTGCAGTGGAATCACAAACCTATATATATATTAATAATGTATGTAGTTTAGTGAAAAAAAATTGAAAAAATTAAGGGATTGTCAATGACACCTTCAAACTCTTAGTTAAACTTTAAAATAAAAATTCAGATGCTGGTTGTGGGGTTCAAACCCATGTGCACTTATGTGAAAATGTGAAAAAGATCTTAAGTCTTCCCCTTAACCTCTCGAGCAAACTAACCAATATAATTTAATACTAAAAAATGAAATTTAGTAGCAATGACACCTTTGAACTTACACTAAACTTTAGGAGGTTGTGTTGCATAACTTTAAAATAAAATAAAAAAAAAAAAATTAAAATGTTGGTCGTGGGGTTCGAACCCACGCGCACTTATAAATCTTAAGTATTCCCCTTAACCTCTGGGGGCAAACCAACCAATTTACTACTAAAAAATAAAATTTAGTAACAATGACACCTTCAAACTTAAGTATACTAAACTTATGGGATTGTTGCATAATTTAAAATAAAAAATTAAAATGCTGGCTATGGGGTTCGAACCCACGCGCACTTGTGTGCAGAAGATCTTAAGTCTTCCCCCTTAACCTCTCGGGCAAACCAGCCAGTTTGCTATTAAATAGTAAAGTTTATCCAATCAGACCCTTGAATTATAGAATTATAAACAAATCCACTCAAATGTGAGTTAAGTCTCAGAATGAAAATATCAATGTCGATATCTTAGATTTACCGATATAGCGATGAATATTTGAAATATTGACGGATATATTGGGGAGAATCACGAAAACTTATAAATATATAGTATTTTTTTTTGTGAAACTTTAAAACAAGCTTATTTAAATTATGAAACACCATTTTAAGTGCATAAATAAATAATTAAAAGTCAAATATATGCATTAATACAATAATAGATAATATTGAAGACTGGAAAATAAATATGAAATTGAATAATTTATTAGTAGTCCCAACTTTCCATAGGTCTTTGGTTCAAGCTCCTAATGAGAATTGAGGTCCTTGGGCGGATGTCTTATCTCCAAGACTTACTTGATCCGTAAAAGAATTTTTTCAATAAGTACATAATTGATAATTCAATAATAAGATGATGTTTTTTGGGATATTACACCAACATTAATATACTTTTGAACATGAAAATATTGCTCTGATAACCTTCTATCTTAAAAAATAAATTAAAAATCATAATACTAAAAAAACATGTATTCTAAATATATTATAAAAAATAAAATCAAACTTTAAAACAAAAGGATAATTCAAATTTTATCAAGACATAAAAATTAAAAGTATCACATATATATGCTGCTAATTTTTCTAAAGATGAAGATAGTTCATTGTACTGTTTTAATAAATTAAGATTTATATTATAATATTAAAAAAGGGTATATTTTATATGTTAAACATTAAAAAAAATGTCTTTTATATATATGTTATATATACGTAACACAAAATATATGCTAAAATGAGCCTAGCTTAGTGGTAATTGACACGTACCCTCGTCAATATATTGATGGTATAAGGGTAAAAAAGACTTTACTCCTCGTACCCAATTTAAAAATATTTATAAATTTATATAAAAATTTTTAAATAGAGAGATCTAGACTCAATTTCTAAACATAACATCAACAATTAATTTTTTTTCTAGATGATATACCGAATTTAATTGAGATCTAGAATCATTTCTTCCAAATGGTTAGTTTTTAGAAGTCCACAGATTAAAATATAGACATTTAGGAATTTTAGAAATAATATACCAATAAAATTTTCTTCAAAGTTCAAAGACAAAAAATGAGATTTAACACCAAATTCTAAATTCAAACTAATTAATCACAAAAGTAACAAAAATGATTTTCCTAAAAGATATTTTGTAAGAATATTAAATATTAATAAATTATAAAACTAACAATATTAAAAGCGTCAAAGAAAAGGACATGCACATGTCCGTTTGGAATGGCCTTTTATTGCTATATAATTACGCATAAAGATAATGACTTGTATAAACTTGTCAAAGTGACTCAAACCTCAGATCTCTTGATTCAGAGTTCATTCTTTATGTCAATTGAGTTAGGCTTTTGTTGGCATCACCAAGCTGGAGTTAGGTGTTATGGTTGAGTTCTTCCATTGTCCAAGTCCAATGGAATTTAATTTAATTTGCAATAGTTTAACAAAATTGGGTGCCAATATGTGTCTCATGTAATATACACATACTATGTATTAATGGAGCACACATTATTATAATGGGATGAATCACAATCCATATGCATCCACTAGTCGAGATCGGAAAATTACAATGAGTAGCAAAATCGATTGCCATATTGATAAATTTATTTCAAGAAGAAATAACTTGTAAATATGAATTTTCCTTTATATGTTCTTAATATACTTAATGTTATAGGTAATTTTGGACCACACGGGCGCACAAGGAGCTGACGAGGACAATCGAAGAGAGGTAGGACCAAAAGACCGACCCATATGGTCGGCCTCGGCAAAAGGCCGAGGCCGACCATTTGGCCCGCTTGCGCGGGCCGAGCCCGGTGGCCTCTTTTCGGTCCCTGATGCCCCGAATCGCCCTGGTTCCGCCTGGTTCGCCCCGAAACCCCTCCGGATTCCTAAAAACCCTAGGAGGACAAACAGGTATAAAAACCCCTCTTCATCACGGAAGAAGGGTTCGAAAAACTCTACTCTTGACTGTACCCTTTACTATCTATAGCTTCTCCTCGGTTTTCTGACTTAGGCATCGGAGGCGGTGTGGCCTACACCACGTCGGTGTGCAGCGGTTTTTGCTGGTCTTGCAGGTCACGTCTTCCCCAGTTTCTACAAATTCACTGTTGGTGTCACGTGAAGGTCAGGTGAGACCTCTGTCCAGATTTTGGCATCAACAGTTGGCGCCGTCTGTGGGGAGGAGAGTGCTTGCCAGTCTAGACCGCGCATCGGTGGTGGTCTGCAGGATGGATCAAGTTCAGAAACCAAAAGGAAACCTCGGATATGAGCGGGAAACGACGAGCCCGACTGGGGCCGACCTCGGTAGGGAGAAGTCCGACCCTAACTTCAGAGATTGTAGAAAGGATCCGTGTGTCCACAATGCTGTCGGACCTGACCCAAGAGGACAGCCAGCGGAAGAACTGGAGTCTGTGCCACTAACGTCTGAGGAAAGAAGAGTGAACATCGGCACCAGACTGGGGGCTGAGCAGAGGGATAGACTGGTTGATTTCTTGAGGGCAAATGCAGATTTGTTTGCATGGTCACACGAAGATATGCCGGGAATTGACCCGGAAGTGATGGTTCACCGGTTAAACGTGGACAGGGATTTCAAGCCAATAAAGCAGAAACAAAGAGCATTTAATTCGGAGAGGAATGAGGTTGTTGCCAGTCAAGTGGATGAGTTGCTTAAGGCGGGGTTCATCCGAGAAGTTCATTATCCCTAGTGGTTGTCTAATGTGGTACTGGTAAAAAAGGCTAACGGGAAGTGGCGGATGTGCATCGACTTCACCGACCTAAATAAGGCATGTCCAAAGGACAGTTATCCTCTGCCCATGATCGACCAGTTGGTTGATGCCACAGCAGGGCACGAGATGCTGAGTTTTATGGATGCATACTCAGGATACAATCAGATTAGAATGCACGAGCCCGATCAGGAAAAGACTTCCTTTATCACCAGTCGAGGGTTGTATTGTTACAGGGTCATGCCGTTCGGTCTAAAGAACGCCGGAGCGACATACCAACGGATGGTGAACCACATGTTCGCTCCGCTGTTGGGAAAGAACATGGAGGTATACGTGGATGATATGCTGGTGAAGAGCTTGAAGTCTCAATGCCATGAGTCTGATCTTAATGAAGCTTTCCAGATACTCCGAAAGTATCGAATGAAGCTAAACCCGAGTAAATGCGCTTTCGGAGTAACGTCTGGAAAGTTCCTAGGGTTCATGGTACATCAGAGGGGGATAGAAGCAAACCCAGACAAGATCAGAGCAATCATGCAAATGTCTTCCCCGACCAATCTCAAGCAGCTTCAAAGCTTGAATGGGAGGATTGCCGCCTTGAACAGGTTTGTTAGTAGATCAACTGACAGGTGCTTACCCTTCTTTAAAATTTTGAGACAGGGATCACGTTTCGAGTGGACTGGAGAGTGCAAAAAGGCTTTTCGAGAGCTGAAGGACTACCTGAGCTCGGCCCCGCTCTTGGCCAAGCCGCTCCCTGGAGACGAGCTACTGCTCTACGTCGCGGCCTCGGATACGGCTGTAAGTTCTGCACTGATCAAAGAAGAAGGGAAACTCCAGCGACCCGTGTATTATACCAGTAGGTCAATGGTTGGAGCAGAAACTAGATACCCCCAAGTGGAGAAGCTCGCTCTGGCCCTAGTTACGTCGGCCAGAAGATTGCGTCCGTATTTCCAAGCCCATAAGGTAACAGTTTTGACCAATTTTCCGCTAAAACAGGTGTTGCAGAAGCCAGACGCCTCGGGTCGCCTCATGAAGTGGGCAGTCGAGCTGAGTGAGTATGACATCCACTACAAACCTCGAACTGCCATGAAAGGGCAAACTGTGGCAGATTTCCTGGCAGAATTAACAGCTGCCGAGGATGAGGTCGACCCTCAGAGGTCTGAGGCCGAGCAAAGCAAGTCAGGCACAGAGGTCAGTATGCTGAGTGTAAGGGAGGTAAAACAGACTTGGACACTCTTTGTGGACGGGTCTTGCAACACCAAGGGTTGTGGAGCAGGAATTTTGCTAGAATCCCCTAATGGAGGAAGATTTGAGTATGCTCTGAGATTTAACTTCAAGGCCTCGAATAATGAGGCTGAATACGAGGCACTCCTTGCAGGATTGAGATTGGCAAGGGAGATCGGAGTCTCAGACATCATGGTTCAAAGCGATTCACAACTAATCGTGAAGCAAGTGTTGACAGAATATCGGACTAGGGAACAGAGAATGAGTAAGTACTTATCCAAGGCTAGGGAACTGCTGTCCAAATTTGAAAAGTGGGAGATCAAGCAAATCCCGAGGTCTCAGAATGCCAACGCAGATTCACTGGCCCGCTTGGCGGCTGCCTATGATACAGAGTTGAGTAGGACTGTACCAGTTGAGGTTTTGTCTGAGCCTGCGGTGTGTACTAAGGAGGTTCTCGAGACAGATGGCCAAGCAGAGGCCGAGCCTGAGGATAAGTCCAAGGCCGAGGCCGAGCCTGAGGACAAGTCTGAGGCCGAGGCCGAAGGTCCGGGGCCTGAGGTCGAGGGTCCTACACACGGGGAGGGTGTCCCATCAATTGAAACTGAACCCTCCCCTGAAGCAAGAGAAGCTTCGTGGATGGATCCGATCCTTGCTTACTTAGGGAAAGGCGAGCTGCCAACAGAGAAGACGGAGGCTAAAAAGGTTCAGAGGCGAGCATCACATTTTGTGTTAAGGGAAGGGAAATTATATAAAAGAGGCTACTCGATGCCGTTGTTGAGGTGCCTTCCTCCTAGTGATGCTAACTACGTTATGAGAGAGATACATGAGGGGGTGTGTGGAAATCATTCAGGAGCAAGGTTGCTATGTCACAAGATAGTCAGGCAAGGTTACTACTGGCCAACCATGTTGCAAGACACTAGGCATTTCACGAGGTCTTGCGATCAATGCCAAAGGTTTGCACCCATTCCAAGGCAACCGCCTGAGCCTTTAACAAGCATTATCAGCCCGTGGCCATTCGCGCAATGGGGGATAGATCTGATCGGACCTCTCCCCCAAGGTAAAGGGCAGACCAAGTATGCAGTCGTGGCTGTGGATTATTTCACAAAATGGGCAGAGGCAGAACCGCTAGCAACCATAACCGAAAAGAAGGTTACTGACTTTATATGGAAGAATATTGTGTGCCGTTTTGGGATTCCTAACACCATTATATCAGATAACGGTAGGCAGTTTGACAATGCCACTTTCAGGAGGTTCTACTCAGATTTAGGCATAGCACATCGTTGTTCATCCCCAGCCCATCCGCAAGCTAATGGCCAGGTGGAGGCTGTGAATAAAATAATTAAACAGAATCTGAAAACGAAGCTTGAAGGGCTAAAAGGATTATGGGCCGAAGAGCTCCCACGTGTACTATGGGCGTATCGGACGACAGCACGAACCTCTACAGGGGAAACACCATTTTCCCTTTCGTTCGGGGCAGAGGCAGTAGTCCCAGTGGAGGTTGGCATCCCCTCCCCCAGGACAGAGCAGTTTAGTGTGCAGAGGAATGATGAAGCTATGAGGTTGAACTTGGACCTTCTAGACGAGCATCGTGAAATGGCACAACTCCGGGTTGCAGAGTATAAAAATAGGATTGCCAGGTATTACAACACAAAAGTGAAAAGGCGCACCTTCAAAGAAGGAGATCTTGTACTGAGGAAAGTAATGCAGAACACCAGAGATCCCAATGCAGGTGCATTGGGACCAGCATGGGAAGGACCCTACCAAGTTAGCAAAGTGGTCCGGCCCGGCACCTATGCATTGGTTGACGAAAACGGGAAACCAACTCCACACCCATGGAATGCAGAACACTTGAAGATTTACTATCAGTAGCCATGGCAGAAGCAAGTGGCAGGCAACGCCACCACTGCAAGAAGGCCGAGGCCGACCGTAGGAGGCTGAGGCCGACTAGGAACAATGGCTTTCTCAACTTATGTTTACTTTACATAGAGACTGTCTAACATTTATCTCACTATAAAACACGCGAACATTTGCAAATTCAATGAAAGCTATTATATTGTGTTTTGCATAAAGCAGGATGTGACGCGTACGGCCAGACGAGAATAATTCTTGCAGAGGCCAAACTTTCGCACTTTCCCAGACAAGAATGATTCTTGCATAGACTAAATTCCTGCAGAAAGGTTGACGCATGTCCTCAACCTCCCCAAGTTTTCCACGTCTGAGTGCATGCCCCCTTGGGATGGAAAACGAGCAAACGTACAACACAGAGGAGCTGGTCGGCCTCATGCCAAGGCCGAGGCCGACCATCCAGAGGCCCAGGCCGAGCTCCACCCTTAGAGGCCCAGGTACGAAGTTAATTTTTCCTTACTCAAAAAATGCATGTCCAAGATATTGAATGCACATTTTGAGTGGGGGGTTGGGGATACGGACAAGTCGAGTCCACCATAATTATGGTCATGTTGCAATGATTTGCGTTGTGTTTTGCATAAAGTGCTTTTTCCATAGGCTGTAGCGCGTGTGGCCAGACAGGGATGATCTTTGTAGAGGCCAGACTTCAGTACTTTCCCCAGAAGAGTGTACGCACCCCTGGGATGACCATACAGCTTGAAGAGAGGCCCGGGAACTTCCTAGGCCTCCCCAAGCCTTTTCCCCAGAAGAGTATACGCACCCCTGGGATGACCATGCAGCTTGAAGAGAGGCTCGAGAACTTCCTAGGCCTCCCCAAGCCTTTTCCCCAAAAGGGTGTACGCACTCTTGGGATGAACGCAACAGCTTGAAGAGAGGCTCGGGAACTTCCTAGGCCTCCCCAAGCCTGTTCCCCAAAAGGGTGTACGCACCCTTGGGATGAACGCAACAGCTTGAAGAGAGGCTCGGGAACTTCCTAGGCCTCCCCAAGCCTTTTCCCCAGAAGAGTGTACGCACGCCTGGGATGATTCCGAGACGCTTGAAGAGAGGCCTGGGAATTTCCTCAGCCTCCCCAAGCTTGCCCCAGAAGAGTGTACGCACCCCTGGGATGATTCCGAGACGCTTGAAGAGAGGCCTGGGAATTTCCTCAGCCTCCCCAAGCTTGCCCCAGAAGAGTGTACGCACCCCTGGGATGATTCCGAGACGCTTGAAGAGAGGCTCGGGAACTTCCTAGGCCTCCCCAAGCCTTTTCCCCAGAAGAGTGTACGCACCCCTGGGATGATTCCGAGACGCTTGAAGAGAGGCCTGGGAATTTCCTCAGCCTCCCCAAGCTTGCCCCAGAAGAGTGTACGCACCCCTGGGATGATTCCGAGACGCTTGAAGAGAGGCCTGGGAATTTCCTCAGCCTCCCCAAGCTTGCCCCAGAAGAGTGTACGCACCCCTGGGATGATTCCGAGGCGCTTGAAGAGAGGCTCAGGAATTTCCTTAGCCTCCCCAAGTTTCCCCCGACTGAGTGTACGCACCCTCGGGATGACTACAATACTTGAAGAGAGGCTCGGGTATTTCTCCGGCCTCCCCAAGTTTTCCCCGACTGAGTGTACGCACCATCGGGATTGATACAACAGAGCAAGTTTGAAGCAAAGCAGAAGAAATGCTCGGCCTCGTGCCAAGGCCGAGGCCGACCCTCAGGCACGCATTCAAAGCAGCAAGGAGATATCCAACCATGGAGCAAATTTACACGTAAGTACAACCATGAAGTGAACGAGCACGCGATGTAAGAACATGGATCCGCCTCATGTCAAGGCCGAGGCCGACCATCCACCTTCAAATGGCCAAGAGGGCTAAGTATTGAGCTAACAGGGGCCTAAGGCCGAGGCCGACCCTAGCCCCCTCCCACATTTTTCTTTTGCAGAAATTAATTTTCCAATGCAGGATTGTGAAGTCTTCTGTTTTTCCTGCTTTTCAATTATGGATAAGCCCTGGATCTGGTATAAAGCACTCCGAATGACCAAGTACGGTGGGGGTTCGGGGGCAACGCCCCCTAAGCTAAAATAGGAGGTGCTGTGCTCGGCCACCTCCCGAGGCCGAGGCCGACCAGAGAGGCCCTCCAGCCACTTTTGATAAAAAAGAAGTCATACAGAAATCAGCACGAGACAAGAGTTATACTCTTAAACTGGGCTTAAGGAGCTCGGCCTATAGCATTAAGTCGCACCTGAATCCCAATTCAAGAGTGGGGGCTTAATGTTATAGGTAATTTTGGACCACACGGGCGCACAAGGAGCTGACGAGGACAATCGAAGAGAGGTAGGACCAAAAGACCGACCCATATGGTCGGCCTCGGCAAAAGGCCGAGGCCGACCATTTGGCCCGCTTGCGCGGGCCGAGCCCGGTGGCCTCTTTTCGGTCCCTGATGCCCCGAATCGCCCCGGTTCCGCCTGGTTCGCCCCGAAACCCCTCTGGATTCCTAAAAACCCTAGGAGGACAAACAGGTATAAAAACCCCTCTTCATCACGGAAGAAGGGTTCGAAAAACTCTACTCTTGACTGTACCCTTTACTATTTATAGCTTCTCCTCGGTTTTCTGACTTAGGCATCAGAGGCGGTGTGGCCTACACCACGCCGGTGTGCAGCGGTTTTTGCTGGTCTTGCAGGTCACGTCTTCCCCAGTTTCTACAAATTCACTGTTGGTGTCACGTGAAGGTCAGGTGAGACCTCTGTCCAGATTTTGGCATCAACACTTAACATAAAGTATATCATTGATATACAAGTTCTTACATTCGTATCATTTTTACAAAATATTTTATCATATGACAAGTGTATCAAAATTCACCCATGTGTGTGAACTGTCTAATTGACTAATTTTCTACTATAGTTATGGATCTTACCGTGATTATGCTTAAATTTGTGATTGACTTCATTCTATGAAAAAAATTATTTGATGTGGCTGTGACAACCTCTAAACTCTTGAATGCATGATTAAATCCTATTAAAAATGTGTGATAAAATTATAAATTTTAATTTTTAACAATAACGTAAAATTGTCAGCCTCATTGTTTCCGCTTCTTGGAATAATTTCACCTTTTAATGACCCATGAAGAAACTTTCTTTTCTATTTTCCCTCTTAATTAAATTTACCTCAAGGAAACTTTACAAAATATCCATTCATGCCTTTCTCAAATGTGTATAAACTACTACGTGGAAAATTGTACCAAAAAATGTAAAAGGAAAACTTATCTTCCCTCTAATAATTGTTTGTTTAGTAATTTATTTTGGTTTTTAAATTTTCCAATATTTTAATGTGCAACTTAAATGGCATAATACACTCTCTTATAGGCTGCTCTTCTTTCTCTTTGTTATTCGAACCTCTTTATTATTTAATGTGCAACTTAAATGGCGTGCTCTATGTGTTTATAGTTTTGAAACATATAGGACTTATCTCTTCTTCTTTTTCTTGACTTTTTGTAACTTTGTTATGAAATTTAGAATGAAACTTTATTATTTTTCTCCATAATTTTTAGTTTCTTCTCTCATTTTTGTCACTCCCTCCCCCCTTTCAATCGAGAAATTGTTCAGTGAGGCTGATAGTTTTGTACTGTTGGATGTAAAGAAAGAGTTCAAATTGTAAAAACATCTCAATTTTGTAGCCAAACGATTATTAGAGGACAGACAAATTTGAAGATTTACATCTGACGATTTTAAAGAGGCAACCACATTGTGGGTCTTATTGAATGATTTGCCTTTTTCCTCCCCTCTCTAATGCAAATTTAAACAAGGACAACACATAATCTCAAATAGGAGAGATAAAACATAAGACATATATCATTAAATTTATTAGTGAAGCTAGCTTAGGCACATAATCCTAAAAACCATAGATTTATTATTAGATATAGATAGTAAACACTTTGATTTATTACTACTTAATTAGAACAATACCTGGTTGTATACCATGTATATAGGGATCTCTCTACACATTCCAATAAAATCTTGACAACTAAGAGTGAGAAAGGCAGAAAATGAGAAACTTAGTTTATCTCTCCTAATTGTCAATATTTTAATGGTAGTGTATGAGAGAGATCTCTACACACTGGTATGCAGCTAAGTATTTTCCACTTAATTGTAACCCTTCCCCTACCCCATATTCATTCAATAAACACCCATTGCTGGGTACTAGCCCCATTAGGTGCAAAGAGAGCAACAATATGATCCTCATCAATAATGACATCCATGACCAAAGTCGAGTTAGGGTGGTGAATGGTGAATTTGTCTGAGTCTATCTCCCACCGCTGCTCCGTCGTGCCATTGCATTCATCGACACCGATCGTATGATAAAAAGGCATTGAATGATGATGAGAAACCATGCATAACTTTCTTTCACCGTATGGACGAATCGTACCATCGTCATATAATGCCCACAATTGGTTGTACATATCACCCGTACATTTTCCCAGGAAGACGGTTCGAAATTCAAACCCTAAACACTTATAACTATGAAGCCCCATGATGTGGCCAAGGCGTGGGGCAGGATCTTGGTCTTGGTCCACGGCAGCGGCCCAGATATGTGATGGATCATTTCTATTGGCCTCGATGTTCACAAAGTTGGAGTTATTTCGCACTGTCAGGATCAAGCCTGAGTGGACGTGGACGAGGAAGCCATTCTTGTCGTCGAGTGCCCATGTCTTGTCTTCCTCTTGTAATTGGTTGCATTGGGCTGTTCTGACTGAGATGTATTGCTTGAGGACTTCCATGCCGTATGGAAACAGGCACCTGTCGTTGGTCCAACGGACTGTGCCGTCGTTGGGGAATGTCCAAAGTTGAGTGTCTTCGTTGGGTTTGCATGGCGCTAGTTTTGGGAAGTTGTAGCGGCTCGGCCCGCCGCTGTCCAAACACAGTCCATCTCGGCCGACGAGATGGATTTTGATTGGCTCCGCCGCCGTGCCGTGGTGGGCGGCGAGTGAAACCACGGCCACAACAATGAAGACTTTCGTAATTTCTTCTCTCATATTGTTCTTCATTTCCATTGAATTTAATTTGCAGTAGTTTGACGAAGTTGGGTTAAGAGATTATATATGTGTGTATGAAACACAATGAATATTAATGGAGCAAGCATTATTTTAGTGGGATGAATCATAATGCATGTTAAATTACATTATTACATCCATTAATGGTGCAAAGTGGATTATGTTGTAAATAATATTTGTATTAACGGTGTCAATATGAGCCTAGCTCAACTGACATAAAGCTTGTATTAATGACCTGTATGTCATAGTCCACATTTGGACTCGTCAATTTTAGATTTGATAAAATTAAAATTGAAAAAAAATCAATTTGGTTCAATTCTCTTGGAGAAAAAATTGAAAAAAACAAAATCAAACTAAAGTATATATATGTTTAATTTGTGTATATATCTCCCATTATAATCCTAGGCCACCCCTATTCTTTTTCGCCCATTTTGTGGAGATAATTTGTATTTCTTTTGATTTTTTTTTTTGAAACTAGTATTTCTTTTGATTTGATTGAGTTATTAATTCCTTCTAAAGTCATATATACTACCATGTTATAATTTGATTTTTTGGATTGTTTAGGCCTCGTTTGCTAACCATTTAGTCCCCGTTTGATAACCATTTGGTTTTTGGTTTTTTATTTTTGAAAATTATGCTTGTTTTCTCCTAAATTTCCTACCATGGCTTTCATCCTAGTTAGGGTTGCATTTGAATTCCTAGCCAAATTTTAAAAACAAAAACAAGTTTTTGAAAACTACTTTTTTTTTTATTTCCAAAATTGGACTTGGTTTTTGAAAACAATGTAGAAGATTGATACTAAGGGTGTGTTTGGTTTACCTTTTCAAGTGTTTAATTTTGAAAATAAATCATTTTGAAAAAATTTCTAGTGTTTGGCAACCACTAAAAATGACTTATTAGAAAATGAGATTGATAAATAAATCATTTTGAGAGAAACTCTTGAAACCAACTTTTTAAAAAAGACTTCTTAAGTAAACAATAACTTGTGTAGAAAAACATTTGTGAGGAAATACAACCAAACATATGAGTGTTTAAATTCTAAACAATTTTTATATAAAATGTTTTTTAAAAAATGCATTCTTGAAAAACATTTAAATTAAAATTTTTATATAAAACATTTTGAAAAAATGCATTCTTGGAATACATTTTAATTTAAATGTTTTTCATGAATGTATTTTTTAAAAAACATTTTGTATAGACATTGTTTAGAATTTAAACACTCATATGTTTGGTTACATTTCCTCACAAGTGTTTTTGTATACAAGTTATTGTTTCCTTAGAAACTCTTTTTAGAAAAGTTAGTTTAAGTATTTCTCTCAAAATGGTTTATTTCTCAATCTCATTTTCTAATAAGTCATTTTTAGTGGTTGCCAAACATTAGAAATTTTTTCAAAATGATTTTTTTGCAAAATTAAACACTTGAAAAGTTAAACCAAACACACCCTAAAACCAAGAAACTTATAGGTGGAAGTATGTGTGTACAGGGGCGTTATTTCACTATTATTACTGAATTATAACTATTAGTGAGCAATGCTTCACTATTATTAGTGAATTATAACTATTAGTGAGCATGGAATAATTCTCATATATTCTTAGAGATAGAGCACATAATTCTCATGGATAAGATAAGTGTCACACCACCTATTTTCTCTTCCACTTTCTAGCACTCCTGAACCCGACAGGGCAACAATATGTTCAAATTTAGCATCTCTCATGTTGGAGAAATTATTAGATGTACCTCGTGTAATAGGGCTCTTTCTTCATTTTGTGACATGTGGCAATCTAACCATAAGATTAACCAACGTGCTTTAGTGTGGATTTGAAAATTTACATGTCCCTGATTAACCACTAGATACAAATTTGGTTGGATTTTGGTGTAAATGTGTGGAAGAAAGTGTTGGTTAGTTTATCAAAGTTTCAAACGGTTGCTTAGATTATGAATTTAATGTCCCGAAATTAAATTCGTAAATTGTGTGAACATGAACAGTTTGTGCCTTTTTGTGTTCTACAATTGTTGTAATTTCTTATAATTACAGAGTAAACGAATGACCTGTTGTATTATGTATCTGTTGTAAAAATACATAAATACACTGTAATTAACGTAATTACATATTATTTATTGTTTGTCTTTTCATTTTTTTAGAGAGTTACTATTTGTACAACTCTAAATATGTGTCTAATGTAATACACACGATGGATTAATGGACCACACATTATTATAATGGAATGAATCACTATCCATATACATCTAACCCACATGTGGGAAAATAATATCACAAATTTTCTTGGATCGTTTGTAACCACAAAGTGCATGATCTATACTTTCCTTCTCACATCGACATATCCTACACACTGCAGACACATCCATCCCACACTTCCAAAGACAGAAATTCGTCGGTAAGCATTCATTATATGCCTTCCACATAAATAATTTAATCTTCGATGGTATTTTAGTTTTCCATAGGAACTGCCACCAGGGACTCTGAATACAATCACTCGAAGCCGCCTGACTGACTCTCGAATTCACTTCTAACTTGTATCCACTCTTAGTAGAATACTCTCCATGTCGTGTGTAGTGCCATATCCAGGTATCATCCTCATTTGGCCCACCAATAGGAATGGACTGGATCAACAGAGCATCCTCCTCCGTCACCACATTTCAGATTTTCTCCATATCCCACCTATTTGATGGGGTTATAAAGTCAGCAACCATCATCTCGTCCTGCACGACAGAATGGTGAAGTAACAACGACTTAAAAGAGACTTCCTTTGGAATCCATGGTCTTTGAAAAAACGGGTTGAAGTGCCATTCCCCAACCCGTTTCCGAATACCCATATGAATCAACTCACGAGCTCAAACAAAACCTTTCCAGAAAATCGAGCTGTTAGGCTTGGACGGGTCCTCCGTATACTTCTCAGTTGTTGGGATATACATCAATTTCATGTATATCTTAGACACATCATGATATGAAAACCCTAGCGAATTGGAATTAAGAACCCTTTAGGTATGTGAACCCTTAATTCACCAACGCTAAAACCCTCAATCTATTTGATTTCAATCCCAAGGGAAGGATTAGACAGAGATTACCTTGTTGATCAAAGACCAAGAGGTAAGGAGAACTAGTTCCCTACTCAAGGTTTGAACACTCCACAAGCAAGTTGATCAGACCTACCTGAATGTCCAAGCTTGCAACCCTGGTTTCAAGAATTGCAAAGAGAGTGATGTGGCTCCTTCATCAAGAAGACAGAAAATTCATTCCAAAAACTGTCCCCTGTACACAACGCCTAAATCATCTTTTAAACCTAGTCTGCTTAGCTATTTAGCTAAAAAGACCAATCTACCCTCGAGCCTACTTAATTAAAATTAAAAATTCTAAAATAACTCAAAATAACTAATAAACCCAAAAAAAAGTCATAATGTTGATCCAAACATAAACACCCAAAATATTCTAACAAAAAACTCTGTCTTCGTCTTGTAGCGACATTTGACATAATATATAGAGCTTTTGTTCAGTTTCCCCTCCTTGACCTTCCTTAATTGAGTTCACCACTGTTTGTATGTGGGAATCAAAGGCCAATTGTAGTTGTTTAGCCCTTGAGCGTGTGATTGGTCCTGGAGGTAAAGCAATGATGTCTTGGTTCATATCACATCAATTTCATGTATCGTCTATGAGGAACGTCAATTCCACGAACCTAAACTCAGATACATCAATTTCATGTCCCCAAGTCATGTGTAGGCATCTCTTAAAGTACATCAATTTCATGTACCCTTTCAAAATTCAAGAAAACTCAAAGGTCATTAAACTCATACATATTACGACATTTCGTGAAATTTTGAAAAATCAAACATGCGCTCCCAATTGAAAACTTCAAGCCACTTACCTGACTTATGAGTTAAAATAACAAAATTGCTTATTCCTCTTCCAACAGACTCTTTATCCAACCTACAAAATCCACTTGAAACGACTCAACAACTTGTTGGACAACACTTTGAATTAGCGAAAATATGTAATTATGAACTCGAAATTGGGTGGGTAACGCTGAAACGAGTCTAATAAAAAATGGGTTAACTTCGATTAACAAAATATTCTCAAATGGAACTCAAGCGAATACAAAAACTCACCCAATCTAGAGATTCTTTTTGCTGGACAGCAGACTAAAGAGTCGAATAATCGAGTTAAACACCGGGAATATAATGGGCGGGTGTGGTTGTAATCTAAAGTGCAACTGCTGTGGGTTAACATAAATCTCCATAAGTCTCACTTGAACTTAAACCGAGCTTGAAAAGTGATTGAAACGTATCCAAACTAGACCCAAAACGAGATTGGAAGTTGCTACAACTCCCACCTACGTGCAACAAACAGAGCAAACGACGGCGGCATGGGGTGCTCGAACGGCAGAGAGAGATACGGTTGAGGGAGGAAGAAAAATTGAAGAAGAAGAAGGACAAAGGGGGTTGCTGCTCGTGAAAAGAAGGTAGAGAAAGATATGAACCTAGGGTTTTTTTTTTCTTTAATAAAATTAATCATTTAACTATTTAGCCCCTTTTATTTTATTTTTTTTTTCGAACCTTCTTTCTCATATTTTCTTTTCCAATTACTTCCAAATTGCTTTCTAGAATTCTAAATTGAATTAGGAAAATCTTAAATCATGCACCCCAAATTCAATCAACAACATTTAATTAACCAAATTAGTTTCAATTAAATTTTCTAATTAAATTTCACCCCCCAAACTTGAACACTAAACTTCAATATCTCCCCTCAATTTACTCACTTCAAGAACTCATGAAATTTAATACCAAAATAATTCTACAAATCTTAATACAAATTATTTTCACTGGAAAGTTAACTCAAGATTGGGAATGAATTTTACCTGAAAATTCAGGACGTTACACTGACAAAATCTAATTAATTGAAATCTATCAATGATAGACATTGATAGATATTCGTTAATTGGAGTCTGATAGACCCTCATAGAATCTGAGTAATCAAAATCTATAAGTGATAGGATAGACACTGATATCTGAGTTTTTGAAATTTGCACATGTATGAAAATTTTGAAAATTAAACAAAAAGTATAAAAGTAACTTACATCATTCGCCAAGAATATCTTCTCGTTCATATTTTTCCATCCTCAGGATTTTGTGATTTCCAATGAACAAGTCTTGGGTCATTAACTTTAATCTGTTTGGCAAATTATGGAGTCTATCAATGATTGATTAATTGAAGTCTAATGACAATTAACAATTTTCTAAAAAAAGGATTACAACGTTTTGAATTGACTATAAAGCAAAGTTTTTTGAAGTCAACAATATATAAGTGACTATCACTGATAGATTCCAATAGTTGGAGCCTATCTCCGAAGAAGAAGAAGAAGAAGAAGAAGAAACATAAATCAACATAAATCAACATAACATAAATCAACATAAATCAACATAAATCTCAATAATTGGAGTCTATCTTCGATTAAAAAAAAATCCAATTATTGGAGTCTATCATATATTGAAAAAACATAAATCAATAGCGAAACGAGATGAGCTGATTAGAGCTGATTTTTTGAAAAAAAAATATATTGACGGATTTTCTCAATTGAAATGCAGAAAGTAGGGATTAGGGCTTGCAGGCTAAAAACAGTCAATTGATGGGCAAAAATATTCAGGTTGAATGAACTTTGATGGGCTTTTTGGTTTTTTACAACTAATTTTGCTATATATGCAATTAGTTTGCAAGTTTGCTATATTTGCTATTAATTTGGTCCAATTTGTCGTTCAAATTTTTGACCACCTCTACTCATTTTCTCTTTTTTATATCTCCAACGTTTTTTCTCACAAAACTTCTTGTTACCAATTTTTTCCTCTCCAAAAATTTTTATTTATTATTCCCTAATTTTTTCCCTCTCTAACTTTTTGTCTTTCTCTTTTAAAGTTTGTAGCTCTTTAGTTTGACTAAAGTAAATATAACTTAGTAATTGACATGTAATTTATTAGTGCTTAGTTACATGTTCAAGAATAACAATTCCCTACAAAATTTCTCTTTTACCTGTCACTTACTGGTCAAATTCTATAAATTACTTATAAGTTTGATAAAATACACTTTTGATCTATGACATTTGGAGTAGGTATCTTTTTGGTCCATTAGATTTTAAAAGAGACAATTTTAATTTTGAGGTTTCAGAAATGGTTCATGAGCTTCTTTGCTTGTTGGCTGATTAATGGTAAAATGATGTGACAGTTAAATGGTTGATTATACATGCTACTTTAGTTAAATATAATTACTTTAATAATATTTATTCTTTCTTTCTTTCTTTTTTTCTTTTCTGATTGGACTTTCTTATTCTCATCCCATTTTTTTCCTTCCTTTCTCCATCTTACTGAAAAGATTAGCTTGACATCGAATTTTACTACTTATTGTAAGTACATCTTTTGTGAACAACTTTTAGGACAATATATTAAAACCCTAATACAATGACACCTTCAAATTCTTAGTAAACTTTAAAAAAAAAAAAAAAAAAAAAATTAATTAAAATGCTGGTTGTGGGGTTCGATCCCACGCACACTTATGTGCAGAAGATCTTAAGTGTTCCCGCTTAACTTCTCGGGCAAACCAATCAATTTACTATTTATAAATAAAATCCATTAGCAATGGCACCTTCGAACTTAAGTATACTAAACTTAGGGGATTGTTGCATAATTTTAGAATAAAAAAATTAAAATGCTGGCTGTGGGGTTCGAACCCACGCGCACTTGTGTGCAGAAGATCTTAAGTCTTCCCCCTTAACCTCTCGGGCAAACCAGCCAATTTGCTACTAAATTGTAAAATTTATCCAATCAGACCCTTGAACTGTAGAATTACAAACAAATCCACTCAAATGTGAGTTAAGTCTAAGAATGAAAATATCGATGTCAATATCAATGTGATATCTTAGATTTACAGATATAGTGATGAATATTTGAAATATTGATGGGTATATTTGGGAGAATCACGAAAACTTATAAATATATAGTGATTTTCATGCTTATTTAAATTATGAAACACCATTTTAAGTACCTAAATCAATAATTAAAAGTAAAAAAATATGCTTTAATGCAATAATAGATAGTATTGAAGTCTGGAAAATAAATTATTTAAAAAAAAAGTCTGGAAAATAAATATGAACTTGAATAATTTATTGGTAGTCCCGACTTCCGTAGGTCCTTGGTTCAACTTCCTAATGAGAGAGTCGAGGTCCTTGGGCGGATGTCTCATCCCCAAGACTTACTTGATCCGTATAAGAATTTTGTCAATAAGAACATAATTGATAATTCAATAATAAGATGATGTTTTTGGGTATTACACCAACATTAATATATACTTGATTTGAACATGAAAATATTGCTATGATAACATTCTCTCTTAAAAAATAAATTAAAAATTATAATATTAAAAAAAAAACATGCATTCTAAATATAATAAAAAAAAAACAAAACCAAACTTTTGATTCAAATTTTATCAAGACATAAAACGTGTTTTTTTAAAAAAAAAAAAAAACGTAGCATCTAAATGAGAAAATATGAGCTCGAGTCACAACGTACCCCTTAATGAAAGGTTAGAGATGCAAATTCAAAATTTACTTAATAATTTTTTTTGTCTGATATTTTGATTTCATTTTTAAACTTTCAAAATTTTTACTTTATTTCTATAAAATTCATATAAATTTAGTTTAGTCATGTTCGCAATTAAATTTTTATAAAAAATTTTAAATAGAGAGATCTAGACTCAATTTCTAAACATAAATTGATAATAATGGACCCTTAAAGTTTTCTTTTCAGAAAATTGGGCCCATTATCTTAACCATTGTTTCTAAGGACCCCAAGGCAATTGAAAGGTCAATAATACCCTCACAAAACTTTCAAACGTTTCCCCCTTTATTTTTTTACCGTCTCTTCAGTTCCCTCACGATAGAAAACTCCCTCTCTTTCGTTTGGCTTCGTCTCTGGTAAAGAACTCGAGCAAAATTTTCCTGTCGTTTCGTTTCGTCTCTGGTAAAGAACTCAAGCAAAATCTCAACCAACAAGGTATGGTTTATTTCCGTTGTTTTTTAGGGTTTTTGAACATTAGATTTTGTCCAAGAGGCATTTTTATCTTCCTCTATTTTGATTAATCTATAGTGGGAAGGGGTGTTCTTTATCTTTTGTTTCTCCTCTGTGTGTGGGGGCTGCATTTTGAAACTTTTTGTCATCCTGTTTGGAGGAAAAATCGAAGGTTGCAAAGTGCAGACGATGAATCTCGGTCGAGATTCATAGGTAGGGAGAACTGGAGGGAGATCAGAACCGAAACCCTGGTTTTTTGTCGAGTTTTTAATCTAATTTTGTTGTTTTTTCAAACTCGATTTCTACCGAGATTTGAACCGAGTTTTACACCAGAATTGTGACCGTGTTTTGTTCACGCTGATTGCCTTTTTTGAACAACTTCATACTGATGCACATTGATCGTGAGCTTTAGGTCTCTCTTCCTTCGCTCTCTGCTTTTGATCATATGCTTTTCTCGGTTACTTCTGATTTCAGTATTTTCTTCTTTAGAAAAGGTTTTAGGATTCTTAATTCGCCTAACTTGATTAGAAAATTGGAAATTACTCTCTCCTTCACTTTTTTGTTTCATTTTCACCTCTACCTCTTCGTTTTTGGTTCAATTGTGTGGATGTTTTGTCAATTTGTTTTTGTTCAGTGTTTGTTCGTTCACGCTGTTCATAATTTGATACTCCTTGCTGTTGAAGAAGACTTGGAATTAGAGAGGGATAATTCTTATTCCTTTGAATCTTTGTTAGAGGAATAGGAAAAGCCATCAACTACTTGACTCCTCCAAGAATCTTATTAGCTCTGGTCACTACTTGGTTGCGACGAGGTCGGTGGTTTGACGAACAGGTAAGTTCAATTCCATCATGAAAAGTAGCAAACACAAATGCTTCAAAAGTTCAATAATTCATATTATTCAAAAATTCATCAAGAACCCAAATGAGCAATTATGGAGGGTTGTTATTCATCTAGTCTGTGATATATTGTAGGGGAAAGCTCTGTATGCAGCTGAGGCAGACAGAATCCGTAATTGGTCCGAAAATTGTACTCGTTTCGAGAAAGCGCATTACAAGCCAGACAACATTCAAAATTCATCGAGAAAGTGCCGTTAACGATGCAACATTGTTAGGTACTGATAGGGGAGAAAAGAAAGGAGAAAGGGACATTGTTAGTTCACCCTCCATTCTTGCACACTAAGAAAAACCACCCCCACTTCCCACTAGCAAATGTATTGATTGCCTAACTGTAAAGCCCTGAAGAGGGCCTCTCGAGGCCTATTTATTTATTTAGTTTGATAGACTGATCTGTATTGAAATGTACTGTGTAAAAAGTTTACAAGAATTTGAGTAAAGTTTGTGCCTTTTTTAACAGCACTCAGATTTCATCTCTCACTTGTCAACTCCCCACCCCTTCGTATTCCTTTTCACTCTCATTCCATATCCCACCAAAACAAACCCACACACGAGGCATGGTAGGAAAATCTTTTTTAAAGAGAATGGATTGAAATCTACGTGCATTGGCCAGGATCTCGACCAGGATCTAGACCATGTTCTCAACCAGGATCTAGACCAAGATCTCGACCAGGATCGATACCAAGATTTTGGCAGAACGTAGGAAATCATAATTTGGACCAAGTTTTATACATTTCAACCGAGTTTTATGCATTTAAACCAAGTTTTAGACCGAAAATAACCAGATAATTAAGCCCAGAAAACTAACAAAAAAACATGGATTAACTTAAACGCTTATGAATTCAACGAAATATTGAAGAATGTAAATGCATTTAAACACAAAAGTTCAACCATTTTGCCAACAAATCTATGTAATATATTTACAAAATCAAATGACATACTAAGTGTTCTTGGTTGGAAAGAAAAAACTTTGTGGGAAAGATGAAGAGAATGGAAATATTGTTGAGTTAATGAATGTTGGTGTAAAAATTCAAATTTTCAACTGGTTTTTAATGAAGGGGTATAATTGTAATTGCAACATCATGCTGACATCACTTTCATTAGCAAAGGGCCGTCAAAAACAATTTTCTACAAAAGGGTCCTATTTTCTAAAAGGAAAACTTTATGGGCCCATTATTGCCAATTTTCCATTAATTGAGATCTAGAATCATTTCTTCCAAATGGTTAGTTTTTAGAAGTCCAAGATACTAAAAATATAGACAGTTTAGAAATAATATATCACTATAAAATTTTCTTCAAAGTTCAAACACCAAAAATGAGATTTAACACACCCAATTTTAAAGTCAAACTAATTAATCACAAAAGCAAAAATGATTTTCTAAAAGATATTTTGTAAGAATATTAAATATTAATAAATTATGAATATTAAAGTCGTCAAAGAAAAGGACATATGTCCGTTTGGAATGACCTTTTATGGTTATAAAGATAATGACTTGTATAAACTTGTCAATGTAGTCTAAACTTGTCAATTCTAATCACGTCCATCACCAAAGTGACTCGAACCTCTGACCTCTTAGTTCAGAGTTCATACTTTATGTCAATTGAGTTATGTTGTTGTTTCGTATCATCAAAGTTGGATCAGTTAGATGTTGGTTGAGTTCTTCATTGTCCAAGTCCATTGGAATTTAATTTAATTTGCAATAGTTTCACAAAATTGGGCTATGCCAATATGTGTCTAATGTGTAATACACATACTACGTATTAATGGAGCACACATTATTATAATGGGATGTGTTATGGGTAATTTTGGTGTAATCAGAATTCTAGAAGAAAGCGGCTTTTGGGCCCATCCCAAGCCGGCCCACGAAGGAAGAGGAAGGCCAATTTCGAGAGGAATGGCCCAACACTCTCCTCGGCCTCGGCACTGGGCCGAGGCCGAGGAGGTGGTCGGTCTCGGCCCAATGTCGAGGCCGACCAGGCTTCAAAGTCTGATTGTTGCTCAATCCACGATGGAGGATCCCCCTAGGCCCGAGAAAGCTTGATCCATGAAGCAGGGGTCACCTAATCTAGGGGAAGGTATAAAGGTTCACCTTGGAACCCAGGTACAGGGGTTTGAAAAACAAATTCCTAACGCCATTATTTTACTATAGCTCTTATTGTTTTGTCGGTTTCCCTCCGATCACTGACTTAAGCATCGAAGTGTGTGTGGCAAGCACCATACCGGTGTGTAGTGTTTGCTCCGTATTTGCAGGTCACGTCTTCCCCGTATTCAACAAATTTACTGTTGGTGTCACGTGAAGGTCAGGTGAGTTGTTTGGTCGGATGTTGCCATCAACAGGATGAATCACAATCCATATGCATCCACTAGTCGAGATCGGAAAATTACAATGAGTAGCAAAATCGATTGCCATATTGATAAATTTATTTCAAGAAGAAATAATTTGTAAATATGAATTTTCCTTTACTTGTATGTTCTTAATATACTTAACATAAAAGTATATCATTGATCTACAAGGTCTTACATTCGTATCATTTTTACAAAATATTTTATCATATGACAATTGTATCAAAATTCACCTATATGTGTGAACTGTCTAATTGACTAATTTTCTACTATAGTTATGGATCTTACTGTCATTATGCTAAAATTTGTGATTGACTTTATTCTATCAAAAAAATTATTTGATATGGCTATGACACCATCCCAAACTCTTGAATGCATGATTAAATCCTATTAAAAACGTGTGATTAAATTATAAATTTTTATTATTAACAACAACATAGAATTGTCACCCTCATTATTCTTTCCCCTTCATTGGATAATTTCACCTTTCAATCACTCGTGAAAACTTTCTTTTCTATTTTTCATCTTAATTTATCCTTTCATGCCTTTCTCAAATGTGGGATTTTTTAAAAAAATAATGTAATTTAAAAAACAAAAAACAAATTTAGGGTAGTTTTGAAACTAATTCCAAATCTGGGGTAGCTAAATCGTGTACATCGGTCACGTTTTCTCTAAATCGTGATCCAGGTACACGATTCCGAGTGTAAATCGTGTACACGGTACACGATTTACATGCCACGTCTCCAACTGGTGCCACCGTGCAAAACTTGCGTACGGTGTACGAGAGTTCCACGTGGAACTCGTGTACCATGTACACGAGTTCGGTAAACATATGTAAATCTTCTCTCAACTCATACTTCAAAATATTCTATTGGTTCAGTGGCTTAAATTATTACTAAAGATTCTCTAGTTCCAAGGATCAAATCTAGTTATGTGCTTTTTTTTTTTGTCATTTGTTTTATATATTATTTAAAATTTGCAATACATATATATACACTATATGATCTATATGTTTATTTTAATGTTTTTTTTTAGAAGTATGTTTATTTGAATGTTACTAAGTGTTGAATACGATTTTCTCTTTATTTTTTTTTTAAAATTTTACACAGACAAATATATAAAATATAAATATACAAAAAAAAAAAACATATATTTTAGAAAAACTAATTGTATAAAAAAAAAATTGTCTAGCAAAATCATTGGAATTTTGACCATTGATTCATTTACTCTACCACTCTTAAATAGGAAGAGGACTAAGAAAGTGGTTATTTCCTTAATGGGCGAGAAAAGTTACAAAATTATACATAAATATATAACATATTATAGATATAAAAGGAAAAAAATATTTTTATTAAAAAAGGAATTTCCAAATATGGAAATCGTGTACATTGTACACGATTTCTTTGCAAACTCGTGTACAATGTACACGATTTTCACCACCTCACCGCCACGATTTTCACCACCTCACCGCCACGTAGACCACCCTAAATCGTGTACGTGGTACACGAGTTTGTTGCTGGCAAAGACTACTCTACATTTGTCAATACTTTTCTCTCTTACCTCAAATTTATAATTTGTTTTTTTATTTGCATTATTAAAATTCTTTTTTTCAAAACTACTCTAATTTTGTCATTTGTTTTTTTAACTACATTATTGGTGAACTTTGTCCTCAAATGTGTCTAAACTACTCCGTGGAAAATTGTACCCAAAAAATGTAAAGGAAAACTTATCTTCCCTCTAATAATTGTTTGTTTAGCCCAGTTTGATAACCATTTGGTTTTTGGTTTTCTATTTTTGAAAACTATGCTTGTTTTCCCCCAATTTTCCTACTATGGTTTTCATCTTTGTCAAGGACATTTGAATTTTTAGTCAAATTCCAAAAACAAAAACAAGTTTTTGAAAACTACTTTTTTTAGTTTTCAAAAATTGGCTTGGTTTTTTAAAATATGGAAATAATGTATTAGAAAAACAAAGAAACTTATAGGTAGAAGTAGTATTTATAAGCTTAATTTTCAAAAACCAAAAACCAAAAATCAAATGGTTATCAAACGGGGTCTAATAGTATTTTGTTTGTTTAATAATTTATTTTGGTTTTTAAATTTTCCAATATTTTGTTTTATAATAATAATAATAATAATAACAAAAGAGAGAATTGAACTAGACTCATTCAAAATATGAAATCACTAATTATAAATTTTTCTAGAAGATTAATTATGAAACATTAATTGAAATCTAGAATAAATCTTCAAGTGATTAATTATTTTTTTAAATTTAAAGATTAAAATAGACCTTTAGAAAGTTGAGAAATATTCCAATAAAAAAATCTTGAAACTTCTTGGTAATTAATAAAAATGATTTTCTAAAAAGGATTTTTATAAAATTAATAAAAATTAATCAACTATAAAACAAAAGGACATGGACTAACACACCCTCTTATTATTATTATTTTAATAAGCTCAATAATACATGTAAGATGAAGATTCGAACCTCTCACCTTTTATTCAATTTTTTTATTCGAACCTAAGACTAGGTATAATACACTCTTTTATAGGCTGCTCTTCTTCCTCTTTGTTATTCGAACCTCTTTATTATTTAATATGCAACTTAAATGGCGTGCTCTATATGTTTCTAGTTTTGAAACATATAAGACTTATTTCTTCTCCTTTTCCTTGACTTTTTGTAACTTTGTTATGAAATTTAGAATGAAACTTTATTATTTTTCTCCATAATTTTTAGTTTCGTCTCTCAGTTTTGTCACTCCCTCTCCCTTTCAATCGAGAGATTATTCGGCGAGGCTGGTAGTTTTGCACCGTTGGATGTAAGAAAAAGTTCAAATTGTAAAAATATCTCAATTTTATAGTCACTGATTATTAGAGGATAGACAAATTTGAAGATTTAGATTTGACGGTTTTAAAGAGACAATCACATTATGACGGCCTCATTATATAATTTGCCTTTTTCCTCCCCTCTCTAATGCAAATTAATCCAGGACAACACATAATCTCAAACAAAGAGAGATAAAACATAAGACACATATCGTTAAATTTATTAGTGAAGCTGGTTTAGGCACATAATCTTAAAAACCATATATTTTTTAGATTATACATAGTAAATACTTTGATTTATTACTACTTAATTAAAACAACACTTGGTTGTATACGGTGTATAGGGATCTCCCTACACATTCCATTAAATCTTGACAACTAAGAGTGAGAAAGGTGTAAAATGAGAAATTTTATTTCCTCTCTCCTAATTGTCAATGTTTTAATGGTAGTGTGTGGGGGAGATCCTTACACACCGGTACGCAGCCAAGTATTTTCCACTTAATTATAACCCTTCTCCCTACCCCATATTCATTCAACAAACGTCCATTGTTGTGTACTAGCCCCATTAGGTGTAAAGAGAGCAACAACATCGACATACCTATTCATCGACTCTTCCTTTTCGTATTTAATTACGTCCATAACCAAAGTCGAGTCGTTAGGGTGGTGAATGGTGAACTTGTCTAAGTCTATCTCCCACTGCTGCTCCGCCCTGCCATCACATTCAAGGACACCGATCATATGATGATAAGGCATTGACTGATGAGACGAAGTCATGCATTGCTTTCTGTTAGCGTTTACACGAATCGTACCATCGTCAAATAATGCCCACAATTGGCCGTTCATCTCAAGCGAACATCTTTCTGAGAAGAGTCTTTCACCTAACCTTACAGACCGTAAACACTCATAACTATGAAGCCCCATGATGTAGCCGACATGTGGGGCCGGATCTCGGTCTTGGTCCACGGCGGCGCCCCAGATCTGTGACGGATCATTTCTATTGGTCTCGACGGTCACAAAGTTGGAGTTAGTTCGCACTGTCAGGACCAGGCCCGAGTGGACGTGGACGAGGAAGCCATTCTTGTCGTCGAGTGCCCATGCCTTGTCTTCATGTTGTAATTCATTGCATTGGGCTGTTCTGACTGAGATGTATTGCTTGAGGACTTCCATGCCGTATGGAAACAGGCACCTGTCGTTGGTCCAACGGACTGTGCCGTCGTTGGGGAATGTCCAAAGTTGAGTGTCTTTGTTGGGTTTGCATGGCGCTAGTTTTGGGAAGTTGTAGCGGCTCGGCCCGCCGCTGTCCAAACACAGTCCATCTCGGCCGACAAGATGGGTTTTGATTGGCTCCGCCGCCGTGCCGTGGTGGGCGGCGAGTGAAACCACGGCCACAACAATGAAGACTGTCGTAATTTCTTCTCTCATATTGTTCTTGGTTTCCATTGAATTTGCAGTGGTTTGACGAAGTTGGGTTAAGAGATTATATATGTGTGTGTATGAACGCACAATGAATATTAATGGAGCAAGCATTATTTTAGTGGGATGAATCATAAATCATGTTAAATTACATTATTACATCCATTTAATGGTGCAATGTGGATTATGTTAGGTAAATAATATTTGTATTTACGGTGTCAATATGAGCATAATTCAACTGACATAAAACATGGTCCAAAATGGAAAAAACTTGCCACCATTAAAACGTTTACAACTAAGAGAGATAACAAATTCCGATCATTCATCCTTAAACTTAGGGAATTGAAGCTTGAAAAAAATACCAAGATTGCTGGTTGTGGGGTTCGAACCCACGCGCACTTATGTGCAGAAGATCTTAAGTCTTCCCCCTTAACCTCTCGGGCAAACCAGCCAATACATTCTTACTTTACAAAAGCTATCCAATCAAATCCTTGAACTATAAGATTACTATTAAACCAATTCACTCAAGTTTGAGTTAAGTCCAAAGATGAAAAAATTGATGTCGATATCAATATCGATAACTCAAATTTACAGATATTGACGAATATTTCGAGAATAATCACAAATATCACAAAAAATTATAAAAATATTGAGATTTTTTTTCTAACACTAAAACAAGCTTATTTAAGTTATAAAACACCATTTTAAGTACATAAGTTAATAATTAAAAGTCAAATATATGTGTTAATACAATAATAAAATTGAAGATGGAAAAATAAATATATCAATTGGAATAATTTATTGATAAAAAATTTTGGTCAACATATTTTCAAAAAAAAAAAAATTGGTCAACAAGTACATGATTGATAATTCAATAATAAGATGATATTTTCTAGATATTACACCAACATTAATATACTTGATTTTATAATGACATTATTGCTCTAAGTTTATTTTATTTTAAAAAATAATTAAAAGTGAAATACTAAAAAAAATGATTTTAAATATAGTGTAAAAAATCAAACTTTTAAAGAAAAGGAGAATTAAAATTTTATCAAGACATAAAAATAAAAAAAATGACATATATATGTTACTAATTTTTCTAAAAATGAAGATAATTTATTGTACTTTTATTATAATAGTAAAAAAAGTATATATTTTATATGTCAAACATGAAACACAAATTTAAAAAAAAAATAATGTATTTTATGTGTTAAATATGTAACCCAAAATATTTTTAAAAAAATGCAACTCAAAATAAAAGCCAAATATAAATTAAAAACAATGAGAGAATTTAATTAAATAAATAATAATAATAAAAAAAGAGTTAGTGAGGGAAAGATACAAAACCACCTAAGCCGGAATTATAATATGCGTTAATATTTAAAACAAATACAATAATATCGTGATGATAATTAAAAAAGAAATACATAATCTGATATATCATTAATATCATTGATTCAATGATATAGGGTGAAAAGAACTTTTACCCCTCGTATTCATATCGGTATATCTCCAAATATTTGATATGTGGATCGATATCACCGATATTTTCATCCTTGGTTAAGTCCAATTTCAACTATACTAACATAGTATGCTCAAACTTGTGCCTCACTTCTATTGAGACCATCTTAAAAGGAAGTTTTCTTCTTAATTTTTCCATCTTACTTTCTATTAATGTCTAAACTACTCCACACAATGCTTCAAAAAAAAAAAAAAAATCTTCATATTACAACAAGGTATCTAAATGAGAAAATTAAATATGCTGTCAAAATGAGCAAAACTTAGCGGTAATTGACATGTACCATCGACCAAGAGGTCAGATGTTTAAATCTCTCCCACCCCAAACGTTGTTGAACTTAAAAAAAAAATCATGCATCACACTTTTTTTTTTTTGACAAGTACCTTCATTGTATTAAAAGTTCTCAAATTAGGTCCTTACCTAAAAATATTGTCAAATTTTGCTTAAATTGGAATGGGAGATTCGTGACTCATTTTGACTTTGTTTATATAAAACTAATATGTCATTAAGTTTTGTTTTTTTTTTAAAAAAAAAAAAAATTTAACAACATTTGGAAACCCCTAACCTCTTAGTCGAGAGTACACGTCCATTATCGTTGAGCTATGCTCGCATTGACGTCATTAAGTTATTTATTTATTAACATATTTGGACACATGAACATGTCACATTCAAAGAATGAATTTTGTTATTTATTTATTTTTTTTTTTTTGGTTTAACAACATTTGGAGATAGAGAATTCAAGCATCTAACCTCTATACGTCAAGGGTACATGTCGGTTATCTTGAGCTATGCTTAGACGATTTTTTGCTAATTAGTAGGTTGGATTTTACTTATGAGTTGTGATTTATGTGTCAAATGAAATAGAGTAAAGTATTTACATGTTTATAGAATAATAATAATTTAAAATATTTACTATATTTTAGCATACTTGTTTTAGAATATTATCGTCACTCGTCAATTTTCGAGGACTCTAAAAACAAACCAAGAACTTTCTCAGACGAACTTGTGAAGAAAGGATCCATCGCTATGTTCGCTAATCATCTGTAAATTGCTTGATAATTCCTTATTCCGCCATGGAAACTCCTTACCCAATCCCCATCTCTCCCACAAAAACTCGCATCGGATGGATCGGCATAGGAGTCATGGGCGCCGCCATGGCCACTCGCCTCCTCTCCGCAGGATACTCCGTCGCAATCTACGCTCGTTCCCCTTCCAAGGCTCTTGATTTACAGTCCAAAGGTGCTCGTCTCGTCAATTCCGCTTCCGAATTAGCTCAGACAAGCGACATTGTTTTCACAATGGTGGGTCACCCATCAGATGTTCGACAAAATGTCTTAGAGAAGAATGGGCTCCTACAAGGCCTGAATCCTGGTGGGGTCATCGTCGACACCACCAGCAGCCACCCCGCTCTTGCCCGCGAGATATTTGCCGCTGCTCGTGCGAAAGGTCGCGTTAAATTACTAGAGTTTGACAACATGACAAACCATTGTTGAACAAACAAAAGCTTAAGCGGATAGGTTATGTTACATTTAATCATTTATTCGTGTTCTTCACAGGTTGTTGGGCTGTGGATGCACCGGTGTCGGGGGGCGACATCGGTGCTAGAGATGGGAAGTTAGCCATTTTTGGGGGTGGAGATGCAGGGGTAGTGAAGTGGTTGTCACCTCTGTTTGAAGTATTGGGGAAAGTCACATATGTGGGTGAAGCTGGGTGTGGGCAGAGTTGCAAGATAGCAAACCAGATAGCAATTGGGGGAAATCTGATGGGGCTGAGTGAAGGGCTGGTGTTTGCGGAGCGGGCGGGGTTGGACGTGGCGCGGTTTGTGGAAGCTGTGAGGGGAGGGGCTGCAGGGTCAATGGCAATGGAGTTGTTTGGTGAGAGAATGATAAAGAAGGACTTTAGGCCTGGTGGGTATGCTGAGTATATGGTGAAGGATTTGGGAATGGGTGTGGATGTTGTGGAAGAAGAGAGGATTGCAGTGTTGCCAGGGGCTGCATTGGCCAAGCAATTGTTCTCTGCAATGGTGGCAAATGGAGATGGAAAATTTGGCACTCAAGGGCTGATCTCTGTTGTTCAGAGGCTTAATGGCATTGGCAAGTAAGTGAAGCTATGAAAATCTTACTGTATTGCTTGTTTTGTGGACTTGTATGATGTTATGTTGCTCTTTTTTCTTGTGGTCAATAATTTTTTATCAGTAGTTTGATGTTGTTAATGTAATAAAAACAACTTAATTGTAACAGCCTTTTGAAATAAGAGATTTAAATCTCCATCCCACTCGTTGATTTTTCTTTTCTTTTTCTAAATTGTCACTTGTAAAAGCCAAGGAAAGTTGTGCTCATTTGGTTCTAATAATAGGCTTTCTTTGGTATGATTGGCCCAACCTCAATGCCTTGAACTAGACAAATTATTAGGATTGCACCGTTGGATGTAATGAAGCCGGTAGTTTTGCACCATTAAATGTAAAAGAGAGAAATGGTAAAAGTATCTCGATTTTGTATCAAACGGTTATCAGAGAGCAGACAAATTTGAAGATGTACATCTGATGGTTATAAAGAAGGAGCCTTATTCCACCGGGAGCACTTAATAATTTCTCTCCTTGAACTGCTTGGAATTATCTATTTCAATTTTCTTAGTTAATGTTATTGTCGAATTCTAATATTTTTATTCCTATAAAAGATTGATAGTGAGATTTAAAAAAATTGAAATTTGGGAAAAAAGAATCCCGAGGACTCGTTTGGTAATGTTTTCTTTTCTCACTTCTTGGTATTGTACATTTTATAAGTTAAGAATGATAAAATAATGCGTTTATTTTTTTATTTATGTTTTGAAGATACAAAAAAACTAGAAACCAGAAACAAGGAACTTAGGTTATATTTGATAACCATTTGGTTTTTTAAAATTAAATTTATAGACATTGTTTCCACCCCTACATTATAATAGTTTCTCTTCCCCCCCAAAAAAAAAGAAAGAAAAACAATGAAGAAAACCGGGTACAGCCAGGATATAACTGATAACGGGCTTCATTCATTAATTCGTCAAATAAGCTTGAACTTGAAGTCTCAGTCGCATGGACATTAGTGGGCATCGCACTCAATGTTTTCGTCGTCTAGATTCGCATCACCAATTGGAGTCTGTAGATCATATAGAAGATTCAACATTTTGTTTTCTTCGTTTCCAACACCAGGCACATCAGTACCTAAATCTTGATCACTTGGTATCGAATTATCTGTTCGAATCGCAAATCCTTCGGACAAGTTCACTGATTCTCCATGATGAATCCATCGACTATAAGAGGGAGATATTTTGTATGTGAATAGATGTCGCTCTACCCCCTCAAATGATTGTCACATTGCATTCATACAATTCTTGCATGGACCCTGGGTTTTTCCTAAACTGGTAACGTGAAACTTTGCTATTTCTAGGAATTGCCCTACCCCTTCTTTATACTCGGTTGAGAACTTGTCTCTAAGTTTAATCCACTTTCTACTCATCGTCGTTAGATATAAGAAACTGTTGGAGATGGTAAGAAGGTTATTTTCAAGGTTGTGCATTTTTCAACTATGCTTCCGAAGTTGTTCTGACACGAGGCCTAGGCGTAGGCTTCATTGTCGAATTGAAGATATAGATCTATAGATCTATAATTTGCCTTGAGACACGTGTTGACTTTAGGATTCATTGGTACAATTATTTGCCTGGTGTGAGTATGACAATTAGGGATAATAGTAATTATCCCTAATCATACATCACATTTGAAAATTTTTGTTTCAAGTAGGTGTTGTTTTTTGAGTATGACAATTAGGGATATTAATTATCCCTACTTTTATATACCTTTCAAATGCGTGATTAGTCCAATTTCCCTAAGTTTACAATCAACATACATGCAACGTGCTACCATAACTATAGGATAGCAAGAAACCAACCAATAGAAAAACTTCAAAAGAAAAGTGAATGAAAGCGAAGAAAGTACAAAGTGGTGAGTCAAGTAAGAGAAACAACTTATAAATGCATATTCAATACTCCACAAAAAATTATCCTAATTTTATCCTAATTTTGCGTTTTAATTGTCATCTTGTTTTCATAGTTATATAAACTCATTTTAAGTAATTTTAGATGGTATGAGAAATCAATACTCAATATTCTTCCATTTAGCCAAAGGAAAAAAAAAAAAGCATCCAAATATAATTTCAACCTTAATATGAGAAAGGCTGCTACAACTAGTCCTACTGCAAACGATGCTTCCAAATATTAGGACTTGAACCTCAATCTTCTTCCTCACCCTTGTTCTCAAGATACCTGGGATTCAAAAGAAAGAACAAAAAGCAAAGTATATTAGGAGTTTACAGGCTTATTCAGCTCCAACAAAATCAATCAGAACTGAAGTGTAACGATCACTTTTCTAGAGTCAGCTTCTAAAATCTATTTTTAATTCAAGATTCCAAGTGTCTAACTCGTATCGAACATGAATAGTCACTCAAATTAAAGTGGTCGTGCTAGGTAAGAGTGTCTTCTTCTTCCATCTTCTTTGCAGATGTTGTCGGAAGTGGTTAGAGCCTGCTAAGGTGACAATTTCTACCGAGGAAGCTGAGAGGATTATTATGTGTTTGGTTTAACTTTTCAAGTGTTTAATTTTAAAAAAAAAAAAAAATCATTTTGAAAAAATTTCTAGTGTTTGACAACCACTAAAAAATGACTTACTAAAAAATGAGATTGAAAAATAAACAATTTTGAGAGAAACACTTGAAACCAACTTTTTTAAAAAGAGTTTTAAGTATACAATAACTTGTGTATAAAAACACTTGTGAGAAAATGTAACCAAATATATGAGTGTTTAAATTCTAAACAATTTATATACAAAATGTTTTTTAAAAAATGCATTCTTGAAAAACATTTAAATTAAAATGTATTCCAAACGGACCCTAAATCTCTTTCAACAGCAAAAACACCTCTTAGAAAGTTAGAAGGAAGGATAAAGACCAAGCTAGGTTACTTTGCTTCTACAAGTGTTTAATTTGGTTGTTATCAATGATTGTGATCATGAATTTGAACTATGGAGTCAAAACTTTCATGGGAAGTTCCAGTCATTTTTCTTAAAATGATAGAAGATGTGCATGGAGATTATATTGAATGTGCCAAAGCCCAAAGAGTAACTATATAAATGGAGTAATTAGAAGCTTATATCAAGGCAAAGGAGAATTTTACAAGCTTTGTTCATGCAAAAGAGAGGAACTCCCTTGTGGTATGACATCCTATATTGTTACTTCCTTCTTCATCTAAAATTCCTACATATAAGGTGGCAAATGTCCATTCCATTAAGCATTTTTTTGGGTGGCAGCGTGCGAGACAACGGTGGGCGAGGCGGCCGCGAGCGACATGACGTCGGGCTAGACGAGCGGCGGCAACTTCGTTGGCAGAACAGAGAGCACGAAATGGGGGGTGGGGGCTGTGGAAATGGAAGGCACGAAAGGGGCGGCTAGGGCTTTTTTTTTGTCCAGATTTCTGCCAATGTCGTAACTAACGACGTCAACAAAATATGTACCTCTCTCGACGGTGTCTTAACGGCGTCGAGAGAGAGTAATTCTATTGTGTTTCTCTCGACGTCGGGAGAAATAGCTTCTCTCAACGCGTTCTTCTTGTGTCGAGAGAGAGTGCGTCGGGTGCAGATCTAAAATTTCTTGTAGTGATACAAGTTATTGCATTCGTATCATTTATACAAAATATTTTATCATATGACAAGTGTACCAAAATTCACTCATATGTGTGAACCGTCTAATTGACTAATTTTTTCTACTATAGTTATGGATCTTCCTGTGATTATGCTTAAATTTGTGATTGACTTCATTCTATCAAAGAAAAAAATATTTGATGTGGTTGTGACAACCTCTAAACTCTTGAATGCATGATTAAATCCTATTAAAAACGGGTGATTAAGGTTCTATTTGATAACCATTTGGTTTTCTGTTTTTGGTTTTTGAAAATTAAACTTGTTTTCTCCCAAATTTCTTACAATTGTTTTCATCCTTGTCAATGACACATTTGAATTCCTAGCCAAATTCCAAAAACAAGTTTTTGGAAACTATTTTTTTTTTAGTTTTCAAAACTTGAGTTGGTTTTTGAAAACATGGGAAGAGGGTAGAGAACAAAACAAAGAAACTTATTAATGGAAGTAGTGTTTATAGACTTAATTTTCAAAAACCAAAAACCAAAAACAAAATGGTTATCAAACGGAGCCTAAATCATAAATTTTAGTTTTTAACAATAACGTAGAATTGTCAACCTCATTGTTTCCGCTTCTTGGAATAATTTCACCTTTCAATCACCCAAGAAGAAACTTTCTTTTCTATTTTCCCTCTTAAATTTACCTCAAGGAAACTTTACAAAATATCCATTCATGCCTTTCTCAAATGTGTAAACTACTCCGTGGAAAATTGTACCCAAACAATGTAAAAGGAAAACTTATCTTCCCTCTAATAATTGTTTGTTTAATAATTTATTTCGGTTTTTAAATTTCCCAATATTTTATTTTATTCCCATAAAAAGTTTGAAATCACTAA
The DNA here is from genome assembly GCA_017139565.1 of Luffa aegyptiaca. Taxonomy (NCBI): domain Eukaryota; kingdom Viridiplantae; phylum Streptophyta; class Magnoliopsida; order Cucurbitales; family Cucurbitaceae; genus Luffa; species Luffa aegyptiaca. Next base: position 5,293,241 of record CM029405.1, on the reverse strand, counting down.
TAATAATAATAATAATAATAATAATAATAATAATAATAATAATAATAGAGAGAGAATTGACCTAGACTCATTCAAAATATGAAATCACTGATTAATTTTTTCTAGAAGATTAATTATGCAACATTAAATTGAAATCTAGAATAAATTTTCAAGTGATTAGTTTTTTAAATTTAAAGATTAAAATAGACATTTAGAAAGTTAAGAAATCATATTCCAATAAAAAAAGATCTTGAAACTTCAAAAAAAAAAAGAGAGATCTTTTTTTTTTTTTTTAATAAAAAAAATCTAATGCTATATTTTAAAATCTAATTAATTAATTATCAAAGTAATAAAAATGATTTTCTAAAAAGGATTTTTATAAAATTAATAAAAATTAATCAATTATAAAACTAACAAGATTAAGATCACCAAAGGAAAAAGACAAACACCCTCTCTTATCATTTTTTTTTAATGCACTCAATAATACATCTAGGATGGGGATTCGAACCTCTAACATTTTAATCAATTTTTTATTTGAACCTAAGACTTGGCATAATACACTCTCTTAGGGGCCGTTTGGCCCACTGTGTTGGTTATAATAGTGGGGGCTATTATAACCAACCCAGTGTTTGGGGCATCAACAAAAATAAGGGGTGGAGTTGGTTATTTTTTCCTTCCATGTTGCTACAGTAACCACTATTCAACTCACCCAATTATTCTATCCATTCTCTACAGTAACTCTTTTCTCTCTTCTTCCATGTGACTGATTGACTTTTCTACCGACGACTTTTCCGGCGACCACCGACAACTTTTCCGGCGACCGCCGTCGACTTTCCGGCCACTTTTCCGGCGATCACCGACGACTTTTTCCGGCAACTTTTTTTTTAAAAAAAAAAATCTTTCTTCTCATTTTCATTTCGAAAAATATAAAAAATGAAAATAAAGAAAGAAAAAAAAAAGAAAAGAGGTAGAAGAAAATGAAAGGAAAAAATAGGGGAAAAAATTTCAGTCGCCGAAAAATTTGTTGGTGGTTGTCGGAAAAATCGGAAAATTTCTAGAGAGTTAGATACTTGGTTGTCTTTGTACATATATAAATATGGAGTTTTATTACATAATTACTTTTGATAATGAAGTATATGAATGTTTACCTTCATCGTACCATATTTTTCATTTCAAATTATACTTATCGTATTTAAGTTTACTGTGATAATAATAATTTTTTTAAAAAATACTACTCAAGTTTTTATTTTATGTGATTTCTATTTTATTTGATTCTTTTGATAATGAAGGTAAAATGAGTTTTGAATAAGCATCACCATTTTTATGTTGGAAATACATAAATGAAACAAATATGGTTATGGTTTTTCTATATGAAATTATAAAATGACTTATTTTGTGAAAAAACCATGACTCTAAAACAGAGAAAATCAACCCTTACTTTAGGTTATTTTTATTTCCTTTTAAGTTAAACACATAATTTAACCCATGTACCCAAAACTTTATTTTTTTTACAACTAAACCCAATATATTTTTTTTTTATTAATATTTGAAGTACAAAGTTGTATGAGGAAAATAAACAAAAAAAAAAGTCAGGAAAAAAAATAGTCACCTTGAAACATAGACTATTTGAACCCAGACTAAAATAATCTGCACCCCAAACACAGACTATTTTATCCCAGATTATAATAATCTGCACCCCAAACACAGACTATTATAATCTCCAGACTATTATAATCCCCCAGCTATTATAACCAACTCAGTGCCCCAAACAGCCCCTTATAGACTACTCTTCTTAGCTTCCTCTTTGTTATTTCGAACCTCTTTATTATTTAATATGCAACTTTAAATGGCGTGCTCTATATGTTTCTAGTTTTGAAACATATAGGACTTAATTATTTCTTCTCCTTTTCCTTGACTTTTCATAACTTTGTTATGAAATTTAGAATGAAACTTTATTATTTTTTCTCCATAATTTTTAGTTTCTTCTCTCAGTCTTGTCACTCCCTCTCCCTTTCAATCGAGAAATTATTTGGTGAGGCTGGTAGTTTTGCACCGTTGGATGTAAGAAAAAGTTCAAATTGTAAAAATATCTCAATTTTATAGTCACTGATTATTAGACGATAGACAAATTTGAAGATTTAGATTTGACGGTTTTAAAGAGACAATCACATTATGGTGGCCTCATTATATAATTTGTCTTTTTCCTCCCCTCTCTAAAGCAAATTAAACAAAGACAACACATAATCTCAAACAAGAGAGATAAAACATAAGACACATATCGTTAAATTTATTAGTGAAGCTGGTTTAGGGCACATTATCTTAAAAACCATATATTTTTTAGATTATACATAGTAAATACTTTGATTTATTACTACTTAATTAAAATAACACTTGGTTGTATATGGTGTATGGGGATCTCCCTACACATTCCATTAAATCTTGACAACTAAGAGTGAGAAAAGTGGAAAATGAGAATTTTTATTTCCTCTCTCCTAATTGTCAATGTTTTAATGGTAGTGTGTGGGGGAGATCCCTACACATCGGTACGCAGCCAAGTATACCCCATATTCATTCAATAAACGTCCATTGTTGTGTACTAGCCCCATTATGTGTAAAGAGAGCAACAACATCGACATGCCTATTCATCGATTCTTCCTTTTCGTATTTAATTACGTCCATGACCAAAGTCGAGTCGTTAGGGTGGTGAATGGTGAACTTGTCTAAGTCCATCTCCCATTGCTGCTCTGCCTTGCCATCACATTCAAAGACACCGATCATATGATAATAAGGCATTGTCTGATGCATCGAAGTCATGCATTGCTTTCTGTAAGCGTTTACACGAATCGTACCATCGTCAAATAATGCCCACAATTGGACGTCCTTGTCAAGCGAACATTTTTCCGAGAAGAGTAGTTTATCGAACTTTCCCACCGTAAACACTCATAACTATGAAGCCCCATGATGAAGCCGACACGTGGGGCCGGATCTCGTTCTTGGTCCACGGCGGCGGCCCAGATCTGTGACGGATCATTTCTATTAGTCTCGACGCTCACAAAGTTGGAGTTAGTTCGTACTGTCAGGACCAGGCTTGAGTGGACGTGGACGAGGAAGCCATTCTTGTCGTCGAGTGCCCATGTCTTGTCTTCCTCTTGTAATTGGTTGCATTGGGCTGTTCTGACTGAGATGTATTGCTTGAGGACTTCCGTCATGGCGTATGGAAACAGGCACCTGTCGTTGGTCCAACGGACTGTGCCGTCGTTGGGGAATGTCCAAAGTTGAGTGTCTTCGTTGGGTTTGCATGGCGCTAGTTTTGGGAAGTTGTAGCGGCTCGGCCCGCCGCTGTCCAAACACAGTCCATCTCGGCCCACGAGATGGATTTTGATTGGCTCCGCCGCCGTGCCGTGGTGGGCGGCGAGTGAAACCACGACCACAACAATGAAGACTGTCGTAATTTCTTCTCTCATATTGTTCTTGATTTCCATTGAATTTAATTTGCAGTAGTTTGACGAAGTCGGGTTAAGAGATTATATTAATGGAGCAATCAAAACGGTTGCATGTGTGAAGTTTTTTTTTTTTTTTTTTTAAGATTTAACAAAAATAATTAATATCCTATAACAATAAAGTTCACACGTGTAAAATTGGTTCCTATAATGGATAATTTACTTAGGGTGGAAGTAAAGTAAAATACCTTATTCTCAAAAAAGAAAAAAAAAAAGTAAAATACCTTTTTCTTTTTCTTTTTCTAAGATTGTATGCGTCATTTGAAGCCATTTAGATTTTGACATTTTATTGTTTCCGCTACTTTCTCCATTTTCTCTTCTTTTTCTTTCATTATTAGTTGCTTTATTATTATTATTATTATTATTATTATTATTTGCTTTTCTTTGCTACTAAGCATGGAATGTCTTATTTCTTACTTTTTTTTCTCTATGTATGATGTATGATTGTTTTTTTTTTTGAATTGGATGTATGATTGCAAAATAAAGGAGAGTTAACAGTCAGTTGACAAATTATTAAATAATAATTTAATCAATAAACTTTGCAAATATAAAATTGGATTTTTTTTCTTAAAAAAAATAATAAATTAAATTTTATCATATTAAATAAATTAATTTATTGTAAATTTAGTTATGTGTTTAAACCTATTTTTTAATACTATATAATTTTTGTATGAAAATAGATTTGGGATATAATCAAACTTACTTTATGCATTATATATATATATATATAATGAAAATCAAATTGAAAAAAGATGCATAATACATAATCAAGGTTATGAAAGTTAATATAGTCCTTAATCTTTTTTATATGAAAATAATAAACAATATGATTAACATAAATGTATTTGTGTATTAATGAGTTGAATTATGGTTCATTTTTAAAAATGTTTCTATATTGTTCTACCATCGTCTCTCTCACTCTATTTAGTGATTCTTTTTTTAGGTTTAACAAACTCTATTTAGTAACGCCCCTTCTTTTCTTTCCCCTTTTTAGTATTACTAGATTTTTAGCACGTGTCTTGCACGTAGTATTTCAATTTTATTTTATCATACATTAAATTTAGATTTTTTTTAGAAAAAACGTTGAATACATATTAGATTTACGAGAAAATAAACTATTTAGGAAAAAAGTAACAATTTCATATATACTTATTTATGTTTGGTGTTGAAATAGAGATTTCCAACCATTTTAATACCTCTCTTAATTGTATCGCTATCGTTAATATAGAATTCGGTCTAGTTTTGTCATGGATGAGAATGGAAGAGTTATTGTCAAAAAAAATTAAAATAATTAAAATAAATAAATAAATAAAGAAGATGCAAGAGTTAGAAGAGATGTGTGATAATGAAATTTAATTCATTTTATGAAGAAATACCATTTATGCTACCCATTTTGAAATTAAGAAAAAAAAAAGAAAAAAAAAAGAAAAAAATGTGTTTATAATATAATACACATAGAAAAAGATGAATTGTCTTATAAAGATGCCAATAATGATCAAAAGAGTTTGTCTATTTATATACAAAGCTAGGAAGAAGATGAAAAATGTTATTCCATTTTCAAACAATTAAAGGAGGTGATGAAATTAGATTTACTTCAATTTTGATTTAAAGACTATTTATATGGCATTTTGTGTGGACATGTGAATAATTTTAATTGTTAACAAGAAAAAAGAAAAAAAAAACATGAAAGCATTTTATTTCTATATGGATGTGGATGAGATTTTTTTTAAAATAAATAAATATATTATTTATATTATTTTGTAGGAGAAGATGTGAGAGTTTAAATTTTAGGTTTTATTTGAAAGTGAATGGAGGAGTGTGTTTTGTTCTTAATTAAACACCTATTTATGACAATTGTGTGAGAATTTGTACGTGGGAGAGTGAGAATGAGAATTTGGTTCGTTTGGGGAGAGAATAAAAATGTAAGAAGTGGGAGAGAGAGTAGAAGGTAAATGATAACTTAAATAAAAAAAAACAATTAAAAATCAAGAAGTGAAGGATAGATTAGGTATTTTGTAAACAATGAAGGATAATAGTGTCCAAAAAAAAGTTTTTTCCCCATTCATACTTTTATATATAGTAGTATAGATGAATCATAATTCATGTTAAATTACATTATTACATCCATTAATGGTGCAATGTGGATTATGTTAGGTAAATAATATTTGTATTTTCGGTGTTAATATGAGCATAGCTCGACTTAGCTTGTATTTGACCCATATGTCGTTGTCCACATTTGAACTCATCAATTTTAGATTTGAGAAAATTAAAATTGAAAAAAAAAAAAAGCAATTTGGTTTGATTCTCTTGGGGGAAAATTTTGAAAAAAAACAAAACCGAACTAAAGTGTGTGTGTATATATATGCGCACGCGCGCACCAATTACCATTAAGCTATGCTCACTTTGGCAACTAAAGTATATATATGTTTCTTTTTCAAAAAAAAAAAAAAAGTATATATATGTTTGTATATATATAAAATCTAGAATATCTTCGTTTCTCTTCCATTGTAATCCTAGGCCACCCCTGTTCTTTTTTTTTTTTTTTTTTTTTTTGACAACATGTGGAGGTGGGGATTGAACCTTCGACCTCTTGGTATGAATACAAGCTTCATGCCAATTGAGCCATGCTCTTGTTGGCCCGTCCCCCGTGAAAATAATTTGTATTTCTTTTCATTTGATTGAGTTATTAATTCCTTCTAAAGTCATATATCTACCGTGTTATAATTTGATTTTTTGGATTGTTTAATCAATGGTATTAGTGGGTCCAAATTTCTTTTGGACTATGTACTACTTATTTCACTATTATTAGTGAATTATAACACTACTAATGAGTAATAAAGATGGAATAATTCTCATATATTCTTAGAGATAGAGCACATGATTCTCATGGATATAAGATAAGTGTCACACCACCTATATATTTTCTCTTCCATTTTCTTGCACTCTTGAACCCAACAGGGTAACAATGTTTAAATTTAGCATCTCTCATGTTGCCCTTTGAGACACTTCTCAATAAAAAAAAATAATAAAAAATAAATAAAATCATTTAGGTCGTCATAATGTGACTGCTTCTTTAATAACGGTTGGAAGTGGATTCGAAAAGTTACATGTCCCTAATTAACAACCACTAGAGATACAAATTCAAGATATTTTTACCGTTTCTCTCTCGTACAAATCCAACTGTTATAGGTAATTTTGGACCACTCCGACGTACAAGGAGCTGGCGAGGACAACCAGGCAGAAATAAGACTGGAAAGTGGACCCCGGAGGCGAAATCGGCCAAAAGGTCGGGCCAAGGTCGGAGGGATCGGGCCTTGGCCCGATCCATATGGCCGAGTCCTTCCGCCTCCGTTCGGTCCCTGCTGCCCCTGTCCGTCCCGTTTCCACCTGGTTCAGCCCGAAATGCCTCCAAATTCCTAAAAACCCTAGGGCAAAAATAGGTATTTAAACTCTTCTTCATCACTGAAGAAAGGATCCTGAACTCTATTCTTGACTCTCTCCTCTTGCTCTCTTGCTCTCTTCTTTCCGTTTTCTGACTTAAGCATCGGAGGCGGCGTGGCAAGCACCACACCGGTGTGCATGTTTACTATCTTGCAGGCCACGTCTTCCCCCTCTCACACAAATTTACCATTGGTGGCACGTGAAGGTCAGGTGAGTTCCTCCCGACCAAATTTGACCATCAACACCAACGATACAAAACTTCTAACGCTATGAATTCATCTTTCACTCCCAATTTATATGTTGTTGGAAAATTTGAAAGTCCCAATTTATACTGATTCATCAAGTGTGGTCTGGATCCAATTTCCAGCATAGATTCCAAATATGAATTTTTAGATAAAAATTCTACTTTGTATCTCATCTCCATATCATTAAAAGCAAGTGCATGGATATAGTAGAGAGTAGTTTCATTGAATTATTCTCCAAGATTCAAGTTATGAATAATTAAGTTCAAATCATTATTTGTATATTCTAGAAAATCATCTATAAAAATGGAAAAATAAATGTTTTTTCAGTTAAAATACATTCAAATTCACACAAAATTGTATGGAAATAAAATTAATAATTTGATATTTCTTTTCATATGTGCATCATTGTCAAAATATATATATATTCTATGTGCATCAATTTCATAATTGGAAAATTTTAAGGATTGCCACAAAAGTAATAAAAAGTAAATCAAAGAAAGTCCCTATAATAAAATTTAGAAAAGAAATTGCAAAAATTACCTTGATTTATAAGAGTTGTTACAATGACATATTTTAATTTTAACTTGATATGCCAAGAATGCTGGCTGTGGGGTTCGAAACCACGCGCACTTATGTGCAAAAGATCTTAAGTCTTCCCCCTTAACCTCTCGGGCAAACCAGCTAATATATTCATAATTTGAAAAAGTTATCCAATCAAACCTTTGAACTATAGGATTACAATTAAACCAATTCACTCAAGTGTGAGTTAAATCCAAGGATGAAAAAATTGATGTCAATATCAATATCGGTAACTCAAAATTTATGAATATATTGACAGATATTTCGGGAATAATCACGAATATCACAAAAATTTATAAAAATATTGAGATTTTTTTCTAACTCTAAAACAAGCTTATTTAAGTTATAAAACACCATTTTAAGTACACAAGTTAATGATTTAAATATATCAACTAGAATAATTTATTGATAACAAATTTTGATCAACAAGTACATGATTGATAATTCAATAATAAGATGATATTTTTTGGTTATTACACCAACATTAATATACTTAATTTGATAATGACAGTATTGCTCTAAGTTCATTTTATTTTAAAAAATAATTAAAAGTGAAATACTAAAACTAATCATTTTAAATATACTATAAAAAATAAAATCAAACTTTGGAAAAGGAGAATTAAAATTTTATCAAGACATAAAATATATATATATATATATATATATATATATATATATATATATGTTGCTAATTTTTTTCTAAAAATGAAGATAATTTATTGTACTTTTATTATAATAGTCAAAAAGTATATATTTTATTTGTCAAACATGAAACACAAATTAAAAAAAACATGTATTTTATGTCTTAAATATGTAACCCAAAATATTATTTCAAAATAATAATAATAATAAAAAATAAATAAATATGTAACCCAAAATATTTTTAAAAAATGCAACTCAAAATAAAAACCAAATATAAATTAAAAAAAAAAAAGAAAACACAACGAGAGAATTTAATTAAATAAAAAAAAAAAGTAGTAGAGGGAAAGATACAAAAGCACCTAAGCTGGATACACTTATATGTTTATATAATTATAATATGCGATAATATTTAAACAAATACAATAATATCGCGATGATAACTAAAACGACACATATAATCTGACATATCATTAATATCAGTGAATCGATGATACAGGGTGAAAAGAACTTTTACCCCTCGTATCCATATCGGTATATCTCCAGAGTCCAGATATTTGATATGTTGACCGATATCACCGATATTTTCATCCTTGATTAAGTCCAATTTCAATTATACTCACATATTCTATTATGAGTATGCTCAAACTCGTGCCTCACTTGATTGAGACCATCTAAAAGGAAGTTTTCTTCTTAATTTTTCCATCTTACTTTACCTCAAAGAACCTTTATAAAATATACTTTCATGCCTTCCTCCAATGTCTAAACGGACAATTTTTATTAATATTGTAATTTTTAAAACTTATTATTAAAATATAGTAGTTTTGAAACTTATTATTTAAATATTGTTCTTTTAAATTTGTAGGTGTAGACGACTATGACCCGCGTGTCGACATGCAGATGTGGCATAATTTAAAAAAAAAAATAGGGAAGCCTATTATTTAAGAGACGACATGCATTGAGGTTGGGCCAATCATACCCAAGAAAGTCTATTATTACCTTTTAAACCTATTTATCAAAACTCAGGGATTAAAAATGTTCATTTTAAAAATTCAGAGACCAAATACATCTATTCCTCAAAATCCAAGGACCAAAAAACTATTTTTCCCTAGAATTTAATACAAGGGGTTGGAAAGTATGTGAAATCCCTAAGTTAACATTAATCTCATGATCTCATGGTTATAATATCATAAATTTCAACCCTTAACAATTTCTTGTAAAAATATAATATATTAAAATAAGAGGTTGTTTGCAAAATATATATATATATATATATATGAACCAATCTATTACAATTTTATGTTTAACGAGACCTAAACTTTCAATTTTGTGTCCGGTAAGTTTATAATTTTTTTTTTAAATGTCAAATAGGTAAAAAATCTATTAGATATAAAATAAAAAATTCATGAAGCTATTGAACACAAAACTGAAAACTTTAGAGTATGTTAGACCCCTCTTATGATCTATTGGAAGCAAAACTGAAGTTTATGGAGACATATTAAACACTTTTTTAAAGTTCAAAGATCAAACATAGTTATTAAAAAAAAAAAAAAAAAAAAAGACGACAAAGAAGAGTTAAAAGGCACATTAAAGCTCATTAAAGTATCATTTTGGTCCATATAAGCCTTTTATCTACAAATTTGGATAACACATTCTTCAACTTAAGCATCTCTTCACCAGCCAAATTTGGATAGAAGAATGTCCTCTTTGGACTCAGAGCATTCTCCATCACGAGATGGTTTCTACGGACACTCCGATATTTTTGCCTTAAATCTTCGTATTTTGTTTTCTTTTTGTTTCTTGTTCTCCTCACAAAAAAAAAAAAAAAAAAAAAAAACATGGTGCTTTTTAAGTGAAAATTATTATTACTCTTTTGTGGGTTAGATAAAAAGAAACTAACTATAAACTAACCATTAACACTAACTTTAAGCTATATGGAAAGTATAGGATCTAAGAAGTTCAAAGATATTTTAACTTTTGACTAAACTCAAAAAATAATAATAATAATAATAATAATAATAAATCCAAACAGGCGGTAAAAAACGAAAACCAATTTTTGAAAACCATGTAATTTGGAGAAAATCGGTTTAATTAAATTTGGAAAGATTTCATTCCATAAATAAATAGGAAATATTTTAGCTAAAAAAAAATAATAAATAAATAGGAAATATTTCATTCCATAAATAAATAGGAAATATTTCATTCCGTAAATAAATACCAAATATTTTATCAAAAAAAGAAAATATAAAATAGAGACCAAAATAAAACACAGAAAGCTTGGAGACAAACCAATCTCTGCGTCCGCGATTTTCGAAATTTCTCTCTACAGTCAACACTCAGCGATGGCCAGAGACGCCGCCGGCACGCTTCCGGCGTCGGAATACCTTCAATTCCGCCGGAAACTCCTCGGAATGACCGATCCTGACCGCTTATCGGAGGTTTTATCGGATGGGTTTTGTGCTGAATGCCGTCTTCTTCTTCAACAACGCCTTCGCCTCCTCATTCCTACAGGTTGGTTAACTCCTCTTTCTCGTCTTTTGTTTTTCTATGAATCCTTCGATTCTTAAAACATCTAAGTTCTGTAATCTATTTCCTTGTCTTTCTCAAACCCAATTTTTGTCTTCCGCAGCGAAACCGCGGCACTGCCCCGGCGACTTCACCCCAGAAAGTCACGATCATGACTGCAATTCAGAAGTCTCCCGTCACGGTGACAACGACACACCGGACAGCTTCCACCCCCGCCATCGATCACCTGAACGAATTTCCAACACGAGGAGTAGGAAGAATGATGGTACTAGTGATTCTCCAACTGAGGAGGAGAGCAGGAAGAGGAAAAGGGGATTTTCTGAGTATTCTGATGTGGACTTGATATTGGATGATGGGATTGCTGGGGTTTTATCTAATCGTGATGATGATTTATCTGAAGAACGAAAGGAAAAGATGAGATTTCTGAAAGTGAGGAAGCAGGAGTTTGTTCATTTGGAAAGAATACATGGCAAATTGGAAAATGTTCTTCAAGGGCTGGAGCTTCACACTGGAGTTTTTAACAAGGAAGAGCAGGAGAACATTGTTGATTATGTTTACCATTTAAAAAACATGGGAAGAAGAGGCCTACTCAGAAGTATCAATTCTTTCCTATACTTTGCTTTCTAATTCACTTCAAGGAATATATGCTCATTACCATTCTTACAAGTTTTCAACAGAGCGTACATATTCTGAACCTAGAAAGTGGATGCGAGGCAAAGGAAGAGTTACCATTCAATTTGGATGTTGCTACAATTATGCTACGGTATCAGCTTTTTTAACTAGCCTGCATTTATGGTTCCTGTTCAATAGAAATTTGATACCCCTTTGTTTCCTTTATTGTCTTTTTCACTCTGTATTGTCCTTTTGTAGGATAAGAAAGGAACCCCACCTGGTATAGTAAGAGATGAAGAAGTTGATCCGTTGCCATCTTTGTTTAAGAAGATGATCAAGAGAATGGTGAAGTGGAACATTCTACCCAGTACATGTGTCCCCGATAGCTGCATCGTAAACATTTACGACGAAGGAGATTGCATTCCTCCACACATTGATCACCATGACTTTCTTAGACCCTTTTGCACTGTATCATTTCTGACAGAAAGCAACATTCTATTTGGCTCTCGACTGGAAATTCTTAGTCCTGGAGAGTTCTCTGGTCCTGGCTCTATTTCTTTGCCTAAAGGGTATGTACACTAGTATTGTGTAAAGAACATTTTCACCATCAAACAAACATTATATTCCCTTGATTTTTAATGTTTCATTTTGTTGATATTGCAGTTCTGTGTTCATTTTAAGCGGTAATGGAGCAGATCTTGCCAAGCATTGTGTACCTAGTGTATCAGCTAAAAGGTTGGCTAACTACTGCTTTTTTACAATCTTGATTATCACTGCAAAGAGAAAAAGGAAAAGTTATTTTTTCTTATCTCAACTATTTTCCCACCTGCTCTTTTATCTCTTTTGCCTGCACATTTTGTTAACTCCACCAAATACCAAAAATTTGCATGTACATCAATGTTTACAACAAGTTCTCTTTCTATTTCCTACATTGGTGGGAGGAGGAGAGTGAACGGAATAAAGAACAAATGGGGTTTCTAATATTCCGAACTTGTGGACAAATTGCAGGATTTCGATCACATTCCGAAAAATGGATGACAGAAAACTTCCATATAGGTTTTTGCCTGATCTTGAACTTCAAAGAATCAAGCCTGTGGATCTATCTCAATTGCAGGAGGAAGAGAAGATGAATGTTGAACTGGAGGAAGAGGACACAAAACAAAGGTATCATCGCCAGTATCATTCACCCAAGCCACTGGACTTATTATCTCGATGGAAAGAGCAGGAGGAGAAGAATGATCAAGTTAAAGAAGGGGAAAGAAAACAGAGACGCCATCACAAAGATGATCCGGTGGATTTATCTCAATTGCAGGAGGAAGAGAAGATGAATGTTGAAATGGAGGAAGAGAATACAAAACAAAGGTATCATCGCCAGTATCATTCACTCAAGCCACTGGACTTATTATCTCGATGGAAAGAGCAGGAGGAGAAGAATGATCAAGTTAAAGAAGGGGAAAGAAAACAGAGACGCCATCACAAAGATGATTCAGTGGATTTCTCTCAGTTGCAGAAGGAAGAGAAGAATGTTGAAGTGAAAGAATGGGAAAGGAAACAGAGAGGCCATCACCATTATCGCTCACCCAACCCATCCTCTCAACAAAGCAAACGTCTGAGGAGCCAAGTTTGTGTTTCGTGAAGAATCAGAAACAAGCCATAGCAAGAAATCTAGATCACCACAGTTCAATTTTGTATCTTCTGTATCAATAATTACACTGAAGTGGAAAATTGGCTAAATGAAGTATGATTCAGTAGTTAGGCATTTCTTTTTACAGTTTCAGAAATTGTTTGTTCTCTTTTTTTGTAAGCAGAGTATGAATTGAAGGCTTCTGAAAGTGTTATCACAATGCAATTTGTATCTATCTATAAGTACACATATGTAGGAACATTGACTAATTGAAGTATGAAATTATAGTTATTTATGCATTAATTTTACAGTTCTAGAGATTGTTCCTTCTCTTTCTGAAAGCAGAGTACAAGCAGAAGGCTTCTGAAAGTGGGGTTTGATCCAAATTTCCAGAGAGCCGACATTGAAAAGCTAAGTAGATCTCAATTCTCCAAGAAATGAAAAGCAAGTAACAATGATCAGAGAGATATACGGCAGCTTCAAGAGGGATGAACCTTATTGGACGAAATGGCCTTCCAGGCGGATCTCATGGAAGCGGTGGCCGAGTTCATCGCCGCCTCCATGTACCTCTTGGAAGCGACCGCCGCGGCCTTCTCCATCAAGCTGCCCATCTTGCGAGCCTTCTCGGACTTGTCGACGAGTTCTTGGAGCTCAGCCTCGGCCATCCGATCGAACTCCTCCTCGAACCTTCTGAACTCATCCATGGCGTCGTCCATGACGGAATCGAGATAATCCTCAGCCTGCTGCATCGCGATCTCAGCGTCATGAACCTCGTTGTGGTGTTGGAGCTCGACGGCGGCCCAGGACTTGTAGGCCTCGATCTCGAAGAGCTTCATGAGGTCTTCAATGGTGGAGGGGTCGAAATTCTTGTCGTGAAGAGCTTGATCGGAGAGGAAGGTGAACTGGGAGATGAGAGCTTCCATGGAGGAGGGATTTGGGGGAAATTTCGAGATCTGGGGAAGGAGAAAAGTGGGTATTGAGTGGTTAAGAATGGAGAATCAGAAAAAGGGGAAATTTTTGATGATGATGATGGGGCGGTGGGGAAGGAAGAACGTTGGAACAGTGGCAGCAGAGTGATGGAAGCAGAGTAGGTGGATTTAAAGCATCTCAAAAAGTGAAATTGAACGTTTGAGAAGGAATCTTTGGCTTGGACCAAATCCACTTTACAATTTAATCAACTTTAAATATGAACTCTCACCATTGAGATTAGAAATTTGAATCGTTTACTCCAAATGTCGGGATTCAATCAAAAAACTAAATGCAATAAATTAAGCATTATTGATTCGATGTAGAATTGGATCACTCGACTTGCGTTCGAAAGATTAGAAATTGAACCATTAGACTTGGTTAGGGGAAGCATTTCCTTATTTGAACTTGGCGGACCTCTCTTCTTCTCCAAGAGAACATTGATTGCCAACCCCACATCTGACTCTTTATCCACTGGAATGGAACGACGATTCACGAGCTCGGCGGCCTTTTGCTTTAGCTCTTCGGCCCGAGCCTCAAAAAGGTTCATTTGTCGTTCCACTCCCGATACTCCTTAGAAGACATTAGTCGACCTTTTTTTAATTTCGTTGCTATTGTTTTCTTGAGTTTGTTTATAACCAATGTGAGGGTAAAGATAGTCTGATGAAGTCTCATAAGATGATTGCATTAGACAAGAGCAAAATTAGAAATAAAAAAAGGTAAAGAAATTCTTGATTGCATCAGGAATCCCAATTTTTTTTTATTTTCTTTTCACTTTATTGATGGAAAAAATAAGTTCCTTATGAATTATAAGAGCTTTTGTAATTGTTACACGTACACTTAAGTAACTTTTAGTGACATTTATTTTTGTAGACACACTTCTAGTTCGACTAGTTTCTTTGTTATTTAGGGTCTACTTCTTTAAAGGTAAGTTTATTTCATCTAGGAGAAGTTGAACATGATTTTGATTACTTTGTCTTTTGATTTTAGTTTAATCTATAAAAGAAAGAGATAAAACAATCACATATGGTTAAAGTATAACTTAATTTTTATCTCTTTAAAAAAAAAAATTTAGGCTTTTTTTTTCTTAAATTATCTTTTAAGAAATTATAAATATCTAAATTTATGTGGTGTGGGAGATTTCTGACCTATCGATTTGGAGTTCATGCTTTATGTCAATTAAGTTATGTTCTTGTTGGCTGAAATATGAATTTCAAACAAAGTTCCAAATATCTAATGAAACAAATATTGTACTTTAGGTCATCAACATATCTTATGATGTGGCTTTTGATTCTTCATTAATTTCACATAGTGAAGGTGAACTGGTGGGAAGGAAATGTCACTCATACATAATTCTCAAAGTTTGTCAAATTGAGTGTAGCACATATAGTATATGCCTTCAATCAAGAGGTCAGACGTTTGAATCCACCCACCCTACTATTGTTAAACTAAAAATAAAAAATAAAAAAAATAAAAAAAAACTCAAAATCTTATAATGGAAATATTTCTATCCAAAGGTTTATAAAATTCTCCACACCTTCTATGCACTTTTCTTTTGCATTCAATCTTCCAAACCTAAGGTTGAGAAGCCTCTTGACTATCATGATAAATTACTAAACAAAATCAACTTAGGGCTGGTTTGGATTGATTTTCTAAATAATACTTTAAAAAAAATGATTTTTTTAAGTGTGAAAATGATTTTAAAACACATAGATAGTCATTCCAAACAAGGTTATTCTTCTACTTTTGTTGTGTGTATCAGTTTTGTTTAATTGAACAAAAATATTTTCTCAGTGTAGTTTAAGTTACAATTTTGAAATCATTATTAATAAAACAGACAAACATATGTAATAGACCTTTAAATTAAACAAAAATGTTAGATTGTTGAAATAATGTCACCCTACCCAAATGTCTCAACAAGAGAACTTTTATATCTCTTCCATTCCTCCTAAAATAGGTTTATGATACAAAGCTCAAAAAATCGTGTACACCAAATGATATATTTCGTAGTTCAAATAAAACTAACACATATATCTATCTTATTTTGGTGTCCAATCACACCATAAAAAAGTCGCCAGGTGCCTGCGACACGGAGCGGTCATATCTTTAGCCTTCTTGAATCATTAAGTCTTAACTTATTCAAATAAAATCAGAGATGCTTAAATTTACTTAGTTTAAATTTTTAAGTATTTTATTTTGATCACTTACCTTCTAAGTACTCTATTTTTTTTTTCTAAATATCACATCAATTTTTTTTTTAATTATTTTTTAAGATTTTTTTAGTTAAGCAACATTTAGAGTTAGGATTTGAACTTCTAACCCTTAGTCAATAATACATGTCAATTATCGTTAAGTTATATTCACTTTAAAGGTTGTATCCTCTATTTAGTTCATGAACTTTAATTGTTTTTTAATAAGTTTCTTAAAACTATAAAGAACACATCCATTGAATTATGGACTTCAAAAAGTTTCTAATAAAGGAATATTATCAATTATTTGTGTAAAAGAAACTTACCAAACCTTCTTTAACACTTACATGACACAATTACATTTTATTATTTATTTAAAAGTTAGGTAGTGGTTTTAATCTTTATTGTATTCCTTCGATAACATAATCAACATGTCACATAAACATTTTATTTTGTGGAGTTTAACAAAGGGGCGATGAATTTAAACCTCCATCTTATAAGAGAGTAATATATTGATCAATTGAGTTATACTCATAACAAAACATGTCTCGTAAGCATTCAACTAACAAAATTAATGAAAGATACTAATTAGTCACAAAATTGAACGTCGATGACTTATTAAAAAACAAATAAAGACAAAAACTAAATAGATACAACGAAAGTTTAAAATCCTATTAGAAAATTTAAAATATACATGCATGTCAAAGCATATACCCTCAACCGAGACATTAGAGATTCAAACTAGATTCTAATTTCTAATAGATAAATAATGTAACGTATTAACTTCTTTTTTTTTCTTTTTGAGTTCAATAACTGTGGGGTGGAGGATTAAACTATCGATTTCTAAAATGATAATCAAGACTTATTCACTAAACTATGCTTGGATTTTTTTTTTTTTTTTTTTAACTTCACAACAATTGAGCTATACTCATAAGTCATAACATAACATGTCTCATAAGCATTAAACTAACAAAATTAATGAAAGATACTTATCAGTCACAAAATTGAACGTCAATGATTTATTAAAAAATAAATAAATACAAAAACTAAATAGATACAACAAAAGTTTAAAATCCTATTAGAAAATTTAAAATCTACAGGTCAAAGCATATACCTCCAACCGAGACATTAGAGATTCAAACTAGATTCAAATTTCTAACAGATAAATAAATAATGTAGTGTATTAACTCTTTTTTTTTTTTTTTCTCTTTGAGTTCAATAACTGTGGGGTGGAGTATTAAACTATCAATTTTGTTGATGGTCAAATTTGGTCGGGAGGAACTCACCTGACCTTCACTTGCCACCAACGATAAATTTGTTTGTGAGGGGGGAAGACGTGGCCCGTAAGACAGAAAACCTGCACACGGTGTGGTGCTCGCCACACAGCCTCCGATGCTTAAGTCAGAGAACGAGAGCAAGAGAAGAGAGTACAGAATAGATTTTGGGATCCCTTCTTCAGTGACGGAGAGAGGTTTAAATACCTGCTCATGCTCCTAGGGTTTTTAGGAATTCGGAGGCGTTTCGGGACAAACCAGGCAGAACCGAAGCTGCCAGAGGCAGTAGGGACCAAACGGAGGCGATCGAGCTCGGACCGAGGCCGACCATATGGGTCGGGCCAACTTGGCTCGACCCTTTGGTCTGGTCGTCCTTTGGGTCGGTTTCCTAGTCCTATCTCAATTTCTTAAATGATAATCGAGACTTATTTACTGTATCAAAAAAAAAAAAACGAGACTTATTTACTAAACTATGCTCAGATTCACTTATATAAGGTATTAAATTGTTGAGTTATTTTTACATTAACATTTTAGAAACTAAACTAAAGTAAACAATAAATGATCCAAATCTAAATTTTTTTTTTTGAAATAGATCCAAATCTAATTTTGTGTAAGAGAATTTGGAGGTACAATTTCAAGGAAAAGGTCTCGAGAGAATTTCAGATTACCGGAGTCACGGGGTTCTTCTTCATCTTCTTCTTCCAATTTTAATCTCTGATCTCAGCCTCAAACTGGTTTCGATTCGATTCAATTTTTAAATTTCAGGTTTGGTGATCGGAGAAAATCATGCGCCGGGAAGTGGTATTGCCGTTGTTCGTGCTATGTTTCTTCGCCACAGATCTTGTTCGAACTGCCCATTCAATCTGGTTGAGCTTGCCTCCTTCTGGAACCAAGTGCGTCTCCGAGGAAATCCAGACCAACGTCGTGGTTCTTGCCGATTACGTCGTCGTCGCTGATCATACTATCGCCCCCACCATTTCTGTCAAGGTCTAATTCGAGATTAAACACTTTCTTTTCTTTGATTCTTCGTTCGCCGATACCTCTTTTTATTGGGCTGCTGCAAAATTGATAGGCTGAATGAATAAATAAACCTGATGGAGATTGGGTTATTTAATCCACTTCTAATGATTGGTTCTTTTCATGCTCTATTTATTTGTTGATTTTTCTTCTCTTGTTTGGTTTTAACCGACCAATTTCGAAATAGCT
The DNA here is from genome assembly GCA_017139565.1 of Luffa aegyptiaca. Classification (NCBI taxonomy): domain Eukaryota; kingdom Viridiplantae; phylum Streptophyta; class Magnoliopsida; order Cucurbitales; family Cucurbitaceae; genus Luffa; species Luffa aegyptiaca. The sequence continues at coordinate 5,274,461 of CM029405.1, read as the reverse complement.
AGAGCTTTGATCTATTTCTTGTGGGTCTTGTCCGTGTTTAATTTAATATTCTCATTGATGAATTAACGGGACCAAAGGATTTTTCCGGCTATGTTGATTTGTGGAAATTCAGTAAGCCAATGGAAGTGTACCTTTTTTCTCTGGCTTGTTGTGAACAAAAGTCTGATGTTCTGGCAACCCTTTAGGCATATCTTTGCAGTGAAATGAAAGAAAGAGATTAATTCTGTGAATAGCCTCTTTTCTTTAATATTATGGAGGCTTTTCATTCAATTATAGTTTGTTTGGCTTTTGATTTTGGCTGTGAAGATTGTTTCAAAAGGCTTATAGGAACATATGGAGAAAGACCAATCCCAGTTGTGGATTAATTTCAAGGGGAAGAGAAATACCTTGGAAATCTGCTGCAGACTGACCCACAAATCATTTGGTTTTTGCTAATTGTTTAAAAAGTCTTCTTTAGAAACCACATATATGATTTCTTGTGTGGTGAGTGTTTGAGAGGATGATTCATGAGGGTGATGAAAAACTTGAAACTGGAGCCTGGAGTGTCCGCTTGACTTGGCATAAACCATGCACCTTAATTTCCTGTCAACGGTTTAAATTGGACCGCTAGAATTTAGGATTTGGCTCTCTTTTACATGTCCTATCACATTTCTTGAAAATAACGTGCCATTTTATGATTTAGATTTTGAGATGGAACTTATTTGTTTTGGATTGTTTATTAGTACAAAAAATCCAAAAATAAATAAACAAAAGTCATGAAGATTTTTTATTTAGTCTAGTTATTAAAATTTAGGATTGGTCTTGATGTTATTGACAATGACAAAGCTTTGATTACAGTTCAACTTGAGTTTTAGATGAAATGTTTTGTCCATCTGTTTGGTGGATTCTGTTGAGGGGTTGTTTTCTAATCTCAATATCCTTGTTGGGCATCTTTGAGGGGTGATTTCTCTCGTATAATAAGCTTATCTACTTTGTTTGTGGTGCTAGCCCCATTTGGTCTTATGCTATTTCTTGGTTTTAACTACTTTCTACTTGGCTCAAATTCTCACGGTCTAAATCTTGGACAACTCTAATGGAAATTTAGATTTAGAAGTGCTTCTGACCATCTGATCTGTACTACTGAGATACTCACTGTTAATGGAGAGTTGTACACAACCAGGGGAACTGCGCTGTATATTTTAGGGTATATGGTGAGTCCATTGGTTATGCCTGCGTTTAAGCAATTGATATCTGTCATTCAGTGGTGAAATGATTCCACTATTCAATATTGTAAAACATGTAAAAAGAAAAAAGAAAAAAAGAAAAGCTGTGATACTGATTATGATACCATAGACTAGATTAATATCAACGTACAGTGTTGGTGCAGAACAATATTTTTGCTTCATTTGTGGCGTGGAAGGATTTTCTTTTCAAGTTTTTGAAGGCCGGCTTCCTCTAATATCTTGATTGTTTGTTATTGTTTTGCACTTTACTGATTGATGGCGGGCTCCTTCAGGTGACATCTCCATACGGGAACAATCTTCATCACGTGGAGAACACAACGCACGGTCAGTTTGCATTTACAACGAGCGAGGCAGGTAATTACCTAGCCTGTTTCTGGCTGAATGACCACAAGTATGAAGCTGGTATTGAGATAAGTGTCAACCTTGACTGGAGAACTGGGATTGGAGCCAAGGATTGGGAATCAGTTGCAAAAAAGGAGAAGATTGAAGTAACTACTTCCTGTTCACCTTTCCTTCCATATTACACTACAACTTGTTACATCCATTCTAATCCCAACCTCATTCTCATTTAGGGAGTTGAACTTGAGCTGAGGAAACTCGAGGGAGCAGTTGAAGCTATCCACGAAAATCTACTCTATCTCAAGGACAGGTAAACTAACTTTCCATAGTAGAACTGAATAATGCTTATCAAAATCTAGCCAATTTCCAAAACCCGCTCCAACTCTACTCTGATTTACATAATTTTGGATTCTTATAGAGAAGCGGATATGAGGACGGTCAGCGAGAAAACAAATGCACGAGTTGCGTGGTATAGTCTCATGTCCTTGGGTGTCTGCATTGTTGCTTCTACTTTACAGATATGGTACTTGAAGCGATTCTTTCAGAAGAAAAAGCTTATTTAGAGAACTCGTTAGTCTACTCTCCTTGCAGAAAGAGAATTTGTTTAACTTGTTTAGTTTTCTTTCCTCACAAAGTAGAAAAGTTTTGACACGAGAACTGCAAACCATGCAGGTTTGTTTATATTTTGTATTTCAGTTTTTGTTTCTCTGTTGCTTTGAAGCCTGATAGAATCTAGCGAGTTTTGATTCTTAAGATTCAATGTTCATTATCTTTTATGGGAATCTTAGAGAAACTGGAGATAAATCAATATGATTTGATCAAAATGTGACCACAAATAGTTAAAAAGAAAATGGTAGCTTAGCAGCTTTACCTTCTATTGCCCAAGTTTTAGACATGGTTAACAATGGTTAGGTTTGAAAAATGCTAAACTATTCTACCCACACCATGATATTGCTGCTGTGATCCCATCATATTCTAGGCACATATTAAATGATAGTACAAGCAAGAGGCCCCTCCCCTTTTTTCTTTATTTGAATTTGGGAAAAATACCTTTTTAGTCCATGAGTTTTGGAGAATAGGGGCATTTGGTCCTCGAGTTTTCAAAATAGACTTTTTTAGTCCCTAAGTTTTGAAAAATAGGTTTAAAAGGTCCCTAAGTTTTCAATATAGATCTTTTTAGTCCCTGAATTTTGAGAAATAGGTTTAAAAAGTCTCTAATATGATTTTTTTAAAATTTTAAATTAATACTTTTTAATTTTTTTTAATTTAAAAAACCATTCAATATTAAAAGATAATAAAAAAAATATTAATTTAAAAAATTTAAAAAAATAATATGAGGGACCTTTTAGACTTATTTCTCAAAACTCAAGGACTAAAAAGGTCAATTTTGAAAACTTAGAGACCTTTTAAACCTATTTCTCAAAACTTAGGGACTAAAAAGGTCTATTTTGAAAACTCAGGGGCCAAATGCACATATTCCTCAAAATTCAGGGACCAAAAAGGTATTTTTCCCTTTGAATTTTTAGTTTCAATGACTTGTTGTATCTCGATTTGTGTTGCAAAACGAGAGAGTTAGGAGAGGGTCATTTTATATTTGTATCGAGAATGAACGAAGTAACGATATCCACTAAAGACTAATCCAATCCATGATGATATATTGGAAAATACAATATTTTAGGTCCCGTTTTGTAACTATTTGGTTTTGTGTTTTTTGTTTTTGAAAATTATGTTTGTTTTCTCATGATTTTCATCTTTGTTAATGACACATTTAAATTCCTAATAAATTTTCAATTTTTGAAAACTACCTCTTTTTTTTTTTTTTTTTTTTTTCAAGTTTTCAAAACTTGGGTTGGTTTTGAAAACATGAGAAAATTGTAGATAAAAAAAAAAACAAAAAACAAAAAACAAACTTGTGGAAGTAGTGTTTATAAGCTTAATTTTAAAAAACAAAAAACCAAATGGCTATCAAACAAGATCTTAGTTTTCCAACTAGATTAATTTTTCTCATTATTGTTCAACTAGATCTTTTTGTTTTTTTGCACTCAAACTTAGCTAATAGAAGATGGTTATGAAATGATTATCTTTTTCTCCTTAATCTCAATAAAGAAATACCAAAATTGTCTTTTCTGCCATTTCTAAATCTGGCACAATGTATAATATGATATAAAGAACAAAAGACAATTTTAAGGCATTGATTAAATTTTGTTATATCATTTTCATTAATGTAATCAATCAATTATTCATTTATTTGACAATTCTTACACCTATATCATTTTCACCATCTTTAATACTATTGCATGCATTGGGACTATTATTTACAAATTCACAATTTTTAGTGAAATAACAACTTTTATTTTAGAAATTTGGTGGTCCATAAAATCACACTAATGGAGAACAAGAAAAAAACCAACTTGTGTAAACCATTTTACTAAGGTCCCGTTTGATTTTTGGTTTTTGGTTTTTGAAAATTATGTTTATACACACATACTTCCACCGGTAAGTTTCTTGGTATTAGTATCAATCATCTACATTGTTTTCAAAAACCAAGTCCAATTTTGGAAACAAAAAAAAAATAGTTTTCAAAAACTTGTTTTTGTTTTTAAAATTTGGCTAGGAATTCAAATGCAACCTTAACTAGAATTAAAGTCATGGTAGGGAATTTAGGAGAAAACAAGCATAATTTTCAAAAATCAAATGGTTATCAAACGGGGCCTAAAACATTTTATTTTAAACATTGTTCTAATTTAGAAAGTATCTTTAATAGTTAAAATGGTACCAAAGAATGATGCTAAAAAGGTCTTTTAGATTTTTTTAAACAAAAATTTGTTTTTAAAATAGAAGTCTTGGTTGAATAGTGAATTTCTAAAGTTGTTTTTGTTGGTTGAGAATAACCCAACAATATAGACCATAAAAGGTAGGAATAAGTGCAATTTTCTAAACTAATCCTAAAAGCATATTGAATATAAAAAACACTTAATATTTTACTACTTTATAGTAGTTAAAAAGAAAAAAATTAAGATAACATTTTATAATTTGGGGGTAGTGGAAGATGGGAAAAATATATGCTAACATGGGTTCAACTAATGATTTATTATTGAAAATAAATCAATGGCTTATCTCTTAAAATGTATCAATGATAAAATCATAGGGTATCTTGATTTTTTTTTTTTTTTGTTGATAAAAAAAGGTATCTTGATTTTAGTTGGAAGTTATTGATTGATTGATAAAATCACAAGGTATTTAGTATGATGGAAAAGACATTAAATGGTTTTATGAATATAAAGGGAAAATTATTCCTTTTTTTCTTTTTCTTCCAAACTATGTTACCAAATTTTTAGCACTAAATGATGATGATGGTATATAATTCCAAAAGAACTAAGAAAGAATTTGTTCTATACACTTGTTAAAAGAGGTTAAAATTTGTGGTGGGGGAAGGGATAAGTATTAGAAGATGGTTTTTTTTTTTTAAAAAAAAATGAAATTGATGAAAAAAAAAAAAAAAAAAAAAAAAAAAAACGAACTTGATAATTTTTCAAATGTGACGACTTTCTAACAATATAAGTAAAATCACTTAAGGACAAAAATTAGGCATACCGTTCTACACCTCGAACTTGTATAGTTTAACAATTAGATTATACGATTGATTCTGAATCTTTAAAGTGAAGAATTGATATGACTTTTTATTTCTTTAAAAATTTATTTAGACTTCTTATTAATATTAAAAAAAAAAAAAAAGAAAGAAAAGAAATATTACAATCTCAAATAAAATTATGGTAGGATTCCAATTGTCCATCTTGTGGGGAATATGGCAAATGATGCTTTGAAATTGAAGAAGCTTTTAAAACAAGATTTGACAAAAGTTGCCACCACTTGCAAGTTTTGTTAGTCCATTTCACAAAGCACTTTTTTTTTAAAAAAAAAAAAAAAAAAAAAAAAAAAAAAAAAAAAAAAAAAAACTATTCTCCAATGGTTTTGGATTATTCTTTTTTATTTTGTCCCAAAAGAATTTAGAAGAGATTTAAATTAGAGAATTTGTGGAGGGTGGCAAATAAGAATTATATAATTGCAAATATAGCACAATTTTTAAAAAATTGCAAATATAACAAAATCTATAAGAATATATTACTGATAGACACTAATAGGCTATGGTTAATTAGAATCTATCTGATAAACTTCGATTATCAGATAAACTCTGATTAATCAGAATCTATCAGTCTACTGATAGACTCCGATTATTCAGAGTCTATCAGTGTCTATCGTTGATAGACTTCGGTTAATCGAAATCTATCAGTAACTATCATTGATAGAATTTGATTGAATAATCGGAGTCTATCAGTAATAGACACAGATAGAATCTGACAACATTTTTTTGGTCTTGTACAATTAATTTTGCTATATATGCAATTAGTTTGCAACTGTGCTATATTTGTTATTAATTTGGTCCAATTTGCCATGTATGCAACTGTTCCTTTAAATTATTATTATTATAATAGTACAAATATAATCATAAAATTGTTACTCTCATAATTTGTCTTTTTTACAAGCTTTTTAAAAATTATTTTAAACTCTTTTGTTAACTTTTGAATTTGTAGACCACACTCTTCTTCTATTCATTGGTTTTAGTAAAATACATACACATGTACAAGTGAAGCACATACAATAATTAAATAATTTGTTATAGTAAATAGTCAAATTTAACATAATAGTGTAATTTTTAGATTTGAAAAAAAAAACCTTCAAAACTCCTCTTAGACTCCAAAAGAAATCCAAACTACACTACAATTTACCTACTTGGATAATTTGTACCTTATTTTTAAAATAGTTTTCAACATTTTTCTTGTATATTTGCTTATCCCTTTTGCTTATACATGTAACGTTTCATGTAGAATAAGTCACCTGTAATAATTATATCAAATTTAATATGATTTCTAAATTTTATAAACTAATATAAAGATGTTGACTACTATTTTCTAATTTCTAAATGCAAAGATATAATTTATAAAATAGAAAAATTACTCAAGATAATTTGTAATTGTTCCTTATTCTTAAAGTTGGTCACTTATCTCATGGTGCATCAACTTAATTAATTAAGTTATCAATTCATTGCTTAAGCATTACTTTAGTAATTTGCATGAACTAAACCCACTTCTAATATTATACTAATTATCATCTCATTCCTCAAGAAACAAATAGGAAAAAAAAAAGTTAGAAAAGGTTGTCTTAACTTCTTTCTCTTTAAAAGTACTTCATCCCATTTTTTTTTTTTAAAAAAAAAATCAATTTTATCATTTTTATGTATTGAATTTTTAAATGAAATCCTCACAACTAAGAAAGGTTTAAAAAAAGATTGTTGTTTAAATTTGGCGTTAACAAGAGAGAATAAAAGATATGTCAAATCAATATTCCATCGATTGGTAATAAGCATAATTTAAATTTAGGTATATTGATAGAGAAAAGGTATAAAATGAAACTAGATGAGATTAACTTACATCGATGGATGATCGTTTGTAAGTGTTATACTGCACCAAGTCCTTTGAAGAAAAGTTTGATCTCAACAAAATATTCGACTTTTTACGATAGAAGAATTGACATGCTTCCAAAAAGAGCATTCAATAGTAGAGGCTTTAGCATATCGAACACAAGTTGGTTAGTTGTGCAATAAGGTCGGAGAATCATACTGGACAGAGGAAGAAAAATTCTCGAGAAACTCTTTGTAAGGTCAATCAATGTCAAGGTCAATCTATAATTCATGTAGAAGTCCAATTATTTCGTCTACTACAAACCAATAAGCTCTTTCGGAGGAGCTAATATTAAATGAAAAATACATTTTCAATAAGATTGCTTTCAAAGTTATGATGCTCCCCCAAACCAATTACTATTGATTTCTTCCCATCCTAGAACTGCTATAGAGTACATTATACTAGGTATATTTTGTCATAAATGTTAAATAATTTATTTTAAACAATTACCACCAAACATTGAAACCATTTTTAACTCAAAAAAAAAAAAAAAAAAAACATTGAAACCATTTTTCATACAAAATTTTGATACTAATCTATTATTTTACAAGTTTAGAGATAGTAGCAAATAGCAATAACTAGAAAAAAGATTAAATTCTCAAAAAACAAAAAAAAAAACAAAAAGAAAAAAAAAACTAGAACAAGATACCTAAAAAAGAAAAGCTTTGGTAGTTAACAAAGTTTTGATTTTTTTATTTTTTTTGAAACTATAAAATTTTGAGTTTAAACAGCAAGTTTGTTTAGTATTTTATTCATTTCCATATGATGCAACTATGAATCTACATTGTAAAATGCTTTTAAAACTGTATTCAAATTTAAAAAACAAAAAGAACTAAGCTTCTTAAACTAAAAAATTAAAATAAAAAAAAAGGAAATAACAACTGAAAGATAAAATCTTATTTGATTTTCTATTTTTTTTTGTTTTAAAAAAATTAAACTTTTTTAATGCACCACCCTCCATTTCCATTTATTTATTTATTATTATTATTTACACTTTAAAGATGTTGTACTATAAAATTTCCTCCATAAAAAAAAAAAAAAAAAAAAAAAAAAAAAAAAAAAAACCTCAATTACATTCCTATAAAATATTTAGATCAACTCCCAAATACACATTAAATTTTGGTTAAATTATAAAAAATACTCCTGAACTATGAGGCTGGTTTCAATCATATCCCTAAACTTTAAAAGTTTCATTTTAACCTTTAAAGTTTGAAGTTTGTTTCAAAACGACATTTGAAATATTTTCCGTTAAATTTATGCACGAAAACTGATGTGTTTGCATCTATTTATATTGTTTTTCCTCATATATGTTATTTATGTTCACATAAACAACAATACATATGCAAATATGTCATTCTTCGTCCATAAATTTAACGAAAAAAATATATTCAAGGGTTGTTTTAAAACAAAATTCAAACTTGTGGATTAAAATAAAACTTTTGAAAGTTTAGAGATATAATTGAAACTAATCTCGGAAGTATTTTTGATAATTTAACCTTTAAATGTTTTTTTTTTTTTTTTTTTGAGAAAACCTTAAATGTTTATTAAAAAAAGAAAAGTACACGTTAAGGGGCCGTTTGGCCCACTGTGTTGGTTATAATAGCCCCCGCTATTATAACCAACCACAGTGTTTGGGGCACCAACAAAAATAAGGGGCGGAGTTGGTTATTTTTCCCCTCCGTGTTGCTACAGTAACCACTATTCAACTCACCCCAATTATTCTATCCATTCTCTACAGTAACTCTTTTCTCTCTTCTTCCATGTGACTCATTGACTTTTCTACCGACGACCGGCCGACGACTTTTCCGGCGACCACCGACAACTTTTCCGACGACCGCCGTCGACTTTTCGACCACTTTTCCGGTAATCACCGACGACTTTTCCGGCGACTTTTTTTTTTTTTTTTTTTAAAAAAAAAAATCTTCTTCTCATTTTCATTTCGAAAAATATAAAAAACGAAAATAAATAAAGAAAAAAGAGGTAGAAGAAAATGAAAGGAAAAAAGAGGGAAAAATTTTCGATCGCCGAAAAATTTGTTGGTGGTCGTCGGAAAAATCATAAAATTTCTAGGGAGAGTTAGATACTAGGTTGTCTTTGTACATATATATAAATATGAAGTTTTATTACATAATTACTTTTGATAATGAAGTATATGAATGTTTATCTTCATCGTACCATATTTTTCATTCCAAATTATAGTTATCGTATTTAAGTTTACCGTGATAATAATAATTTTTTAAAAAATACTACTCAAGTTTTTATTTTATGTGTTTTGAATAAACATTTACCAATTTTATGTTAAATGAAACAAATATGGTTTTTCTATATGAAATACTTATTTTTTGAAAAAACCATGACTCTAAAACAAAGAAAATCAACCTTTACTTTAGGTTATTTTTGTTTCTTTTTAAGCTAAACACATAATTTAACCCCTGTACCCAAAACTTTTATTTTTTTTACAACTAAACCTTTTTTTTTTTATTATTAGTATTTGAAGTACAAAGTTGTATGAGGAAAATAAACAAAAAAAAAAGTCAAGAAAAAAAAAACAGTCAACTTGAAACATAGATTATTTGAACCCAGACTAAAATAATTTGCATCCCAAAACACTGCACCCCAAACACAGACCAGACTATAATAATCTGCACCCCAAACACAGATTATTATGCTATTATAACCCCAGCTATTATAATCAACCCAGCGCCCCAAACAGCCCCTAAATCTTGCAGTCACAGTTACATTTCCAAAAGCATCTCTTCTTTTTCCCTTCTACTTGTAGACTGTAATCTCCAAATTGGAATTCTTAAATCAACCCATCGTCTTCCAAACACGTTATAATCCTTTACAAGATTGGTCTCTTCCCTTTGCTCAATTCATCACTCTCCGCCAAACCCAAAAATCAAAAACCAGTTTTTTGTCCATTTAATACCCATTTTCAATTCAATGGACAGTAAAAATGAAGAGTTGCAGAAGGCGAGTGGCCGAGTTCCACTGCATCTTCCATTTGTTGGTGGAGAAACTTTTCTTTAACCCTTTTCTCTTCTTGTTATTTTAAATCCATCAAGTGGGGTTTCTCTCTTTATTCTCATCTTCCCCTTTACCCTTCTTCTCTTTCACCTTTGCTTGTCTTCAACGTTCGGTTGCCCCAAAAAGACCATCTGTTCGAATTCAGTTTGGGAAATTTTGGCTGTTTGTAAAGAAACCCACAAGGGGATTTGTTCTTGAGTGTGTGTTTTCGAGTCCGATTTTGTTTTCAGAGAGTGATTGTTACAGATGCTCTGCAAATGGGGAAAGGGGAAGAGCAAAATCTGCCACTGCAGCAGCGTCGTGAGGTGGCTCAGAGTGGCGATTCTTCGATTGCTTTTTGTAGAGTTCGTAAGGAGTTGAATTTCAAGTGTTTGTTCGTTTTGATTTTGGGGTTTGTGGTGTTTGTCCCTGGATTCTTATGGCTTCTTCCTCTTCATGAAAGAAATTCAGGGTTTGAAGCGAAAGACGCCATTAAACTCAGTGGTATGTATGTTTCTCGATTCCTAATTCTTTTATCGTCTTCCTTCTTCAGTTTTGCCATTGGGGTTTTCTGATTTGATTCTTGATTGGTCTGAATTGTCTTGCAAGTTCTTGCTTCTCTGATGCTTTTGGATGATCTTTCTGTTGTGTAATCTGTTCTCTTTCTCTGTGTTTCTTGAAATTGGAAATTTGGAAGTGTTATGATGTTTTGAGAAGATGATTGTGCCTCAGTTCAACTCATCTACCATTTTTGTTCCCCATGAATTTCTGATAGTTACTTTTATGATCCTTTCAATATGAAGCTGAGAGGCCATTTCTCAAGGCTTAAATCCTGGTTTAAGATGGTTTTTTCCTTATATCTTGTTTAAGTTTCCCTTGCGGGGTTCATTTTGTTTGATCTGTTGATAGAAATGTTTGAAAACATGGTGCCTTAGTCCTAATTCTGCAGAGTTTATTATGTGAATTTTGTGTAAATTTCTGGTTTTCGTTCTTCCATGATGGAATCTAATGTTCCCAAAGGAAGAAAGTTGAACCAGAATTTATACTATTTAGAAAATAGTAAGAGCATCATGTTCCTTTCTTGCCATTTTGCTTAGGGAATCATATTCCCAGAAGAATCCGATTCAGGACAATCAGGTGGATCAAACGAGTTCCTCCTGGCATTAACTTTGAAACCCTTACTCCTTAGTTTATTGGATAGCAACAAAACAGACTTTGCTTTTGCTTCAACTTAGATTTTCTGTGAACTGTTTGGTTAGAATCGGATTCACGAGGATCGGGCTTGTGTTCTTCCTGACACTAACTAACTTTGAAACTCTTACTCCATAGTTTGTTGGACAGCAAGAATTTTAGAATTTGCTTTTGCTTCAACTTAGATTTTCTGTGAACTGTTTGGTTAGAATCAGATTCGTGAGGATTGGGCAGAGTGTTCTTCCCGATATTAACTGTGAAACTCTTACTCCATAGTTTGTTGGACAGCAAGAAATTAGACTTTGCTTTTGCTTTAACTTGAATTTTCTGTGAACTGTTTGGTCAGAATCAGATTTGTGAGGATCAGGCTTGTGTTCTTCCCGACATTAACTAACTTTGAAACTCTTACTCCATAGTTCGTTCGACAACAAGAAATTAGATTTTGCTTTTGCTTCAACTTAGATTTTCTGTGAATTGGTTACTTAGAAAGTTTTTCTTCTCTTTTCCAGCTACAGTTCAGGTGTATTTTGTTCTCGAAAAGCCTGTGAAGGAGCTTCTCCCTCACATCAAGAGATTAGAGTTTGATATCAATGGTGAACTAGACATTCCTAATGTGAAGGTTTTGTGCTCTGTTTTTCTGTTGGATTTGGTTTTTTGAGTAAGGTCCCTTAAGTTATGACTAAGGGTCGTCGTTTATGTTAACAGGTTTCCATTCTATCCATGCACGATGTAGGTGAGTCGAACAAGACATACGTGGTTTTTGGTCTTCTTTCTGAATATATAACTGCTCCAATAAATCCAGTCTCCTTAAGTCTACTGAGATCGTATTTATATGACCTTTTCCTTCGCGAATCCAACCTTACTTTGACGACATCGATTTTTGGGCAGCCATCTATGTTTGAAATTCTGAAGTTTCCTGGGGGAATCTCTATAATCCCGTTCCAACATGCTTCAATTTGGCAGTTTCCCCAGATCGTTTTTAACTTCACTCTTACCAACACCATTTCTGAAATACTTGACAATTTCGCGAAGTTCAGGAGCGAGCTGAAGTTTGGATTGCGTCTAAGGCCTTACGAGGTATTAAAACCTATTCAAGTTTTAACTTTTCTTTCCAGTTGTATATCGAATTTATCGAATGTTAGCTCTAGACCTTGAGATCATAAGTTGAGATGAAGTTTTAAGTTAATTGTTGTTAGTTTTATGTATGGAGTTGAGTAATGAATGTTGGATTCCACTCTTTCTTGTCTTACAGAATGTGTATTTTCAAATAACAAACAAGATTGGCTCGACGATGCAGCCACCCGTAATTGTTCAGGCTTCTATTTCATCGGAATGGGGGCGCGTAACGTCACAGAGATTGCAGCAGTTGGCTGCAATCATCAACGCCTCTCCCGAAAGAAATCTCGGCCTTGATTACTCTGTTTTCGGCAAAGTCAAAAGTGTAAGTTTGTCTTCTTTTCTGAAGGGAACCTCTAACGCCATGCCACCTAGTCTTTCTCCAGCTCCTGCCCCAGCACCCGGTGATCATGTAGAAGTACGGAGTGCCCCACACCCTTTGAGTTCATCATCCCGCGGTCTGGCACGACCACCTGAAAATCATTCCCCGCCTCGTACAAATTGCGAAACCCTGTCTCCAGCCCCTTCTATGGTCACTGCACATTCCCCTCATGGACATTCAATACATCCAATCTCCTATCCGAAGTCTACAAGAATGATCATCCCTCCAGCCAATCAACCTCAGGTTTCTTCTCCATATGCATCTCCAGTAGGGTTCCCACCGCCGTTGCCTCCTGATCTGTTACCTAAACGCAAGCCTTCTTTTCGCTCCAAACCAGGGGAGACGAAGGAAGATTCGCACAGAGTTTGGGAGCCGGTCGATTCACCTCATCCGGATCATGTAAGTTTCAATATACTTTGTTCTGCATCATCTGGTTGTTTTAGCACAAAATCACAATTCATTTATATATCTATCAGAGTTCCAACTCATTCCTTTGTCATCTATCTTTGTAGGATTGAAAATCTCAGGTCTGGGTCACTCTCCTTCATCTCGACATTCACATCTATCACTACATAACATCATAAACAGCCATCTGAAGAATTCAAATAACACAAAAGACATCGGGTTGGATCGGATTGGATCGGGTACTCATTTTTGGTTCTAGCAAGTAACAGAAGGCACCTCTGTAAACAAGTCTAACAACAAAGAGGTCTTTTTACCCCTCAAAAGACAAAGAAAAACAGAACAAATTCAGTATAGAGAATCTGAAGAAGAAGAAGGAGAAGGATGTTGTTTTCCAAAGGGAAGCAAGTGGGTGTAGGGTAGGAAAAATATATTATTATGAGATGAGATTGCAGACTCTCAAAAGGAACAACCCCATAGTGTGATTTTCTATAATAGTTTGAATGGTAAGATGTACAGTGTGGTGAAAGAGAAGGGGTTCCTTTTGACTGTCTGCAATTTGCTGCTGCTATAGAACAAATATTACAAGAAATTTAATAAGAAAGCAAAAAATGGGTTAATTTGCATAGTATTTGTATTTGGCAGAGGAATTTAAATATGAGATTTTGGAAGAAATGATAAGAATAGATAGTGATATACATACATATAAGAAAGGTGAGTGTGTCAATTAGCCAGCCAAGAATACATCCACGAACCTGCTGCCATCTCCACCCAGTGCGCATTAACAATCAAATAAATATATTTAGGATTTTTTTTTTTTTTGACAATATGTGGGAAGGGGGATCCGAACCACAGACCTTGTGGTTATCAGTATAATTTTATGCCAGTTGAACTAAGCTCTTGTTGGCCCCACTTACATATTGTTGAACTAACAAAAATTTAAACACTAAACACTATTTTAATTTCTGTCTACTTTTAATTTATATTAAAAATTATTTGAGCTCATTCAACTCTTTTTAGTTTTAGATCCACACTTGGGTGGCTGGTTAGTTTAGTTTGAATATATTCACTGCTCTAAATGCATGGTAAAACTTTGGAAATAAAATTGTCAACCACATTTTAATTTTCAGGGACCTCTTTTTGGTAATCAATTTAATTTGATTAAATTACAAATTTAGTCTCTAAACTTTCAGTGTTATATCAATTAGGTCCCAATTAGGTCCCTATACTTTAAAAGATGTCTAATAGGTCCTTAAACTTTCAATTTTGTGTCTAATAGATCTTTAGCACATTCCAAAATTTTTAAAATTAAATAATCTATTAGATATAAAATTGAATTCTATGTCTATAGGGACCCTAGACTTCCAATTTTACATCTAGTAAACCTCTAAATTTTAGAAAATGTCAAAGGTAAGGACAACACAAAATTGAAAGTTGAATGACCTGTTGAAAGATCCATTTGACACTTTTGTAAAGTTCAGGGACCAAATTGACACAACTCCATAAGTTGAGGACTGAACTTATAATTTACATTTTAATTTGAGGACTAAACTAATAATTTACATTTTTTTAAACTTTTATTATTGTTATTATTTTTTTCTTTTTTTCTTTTTTTTTTTTAATCTTTTTTTTAAATTATTATTTTTTTTCTCTTCTTAAGTTAGTTGTCCGTCAACCCAATAACCAAGACGATCAAAATTGCAAAGAAAATTCTAGCAACCGAAACCATAAATAAAATTTTAAAAATCTTACGTTCAACGACGAAGAAACTATCACCGGAATCAGCAAACCGGAGCCGGCGAGCCCAATCGCCGATCACCTGGAACGGCCACCAAGAGCAAACCCTATTCCACCAGCCATTCCCTCTTCCATCTTCTTCTTCCCCAAAATCCTCAAATCTCTCACCGTCGAAATCACCCCCACCACCGCCGCTGCCGGCGGCGATATTCTGTAGCGTATACCGGCAAACAGGGCAAGTATTATGAAGCCTCAACCAAGGAACAACACAATCCGAATGGTAAAAATGCTTACACGGCAATTCCCTCACTTCCCCTCCGATCTCAAATTCCTCTTTACAAATCGCACAATTCGATTCCTTCCTCAAATGGCACTCCGTAATCTTCACCCTCGGAATCGCCTCAATGCCGGAATCCGGCGGAGGTCTGGAGAATTGCAGAGTGATCCAAGACTCCGGAGATGGGCCATCGTCGGTCTCGAAGCCCCACCGAGGGATGATCCGGCGAGAATTCGCGTCGGTAATGTGATTTCCGGTTCCCGGATCGGGGAGTCGAGAGGAATCCTGAAGAATCACAGAAGGATGAGCGTCGAATCGAGCCCTAGCTACGTCCAATTCATGGCGGAGAGTTCTGGAGCAGAAGGGGCAAGTCATGGATATTTCTAGAGGGTTTCCGAGGCTAATCCTGATAATTCGTCGACAGATTCGGCACCAGTAGTAATGGACGGTTCTCGTCCGCGGCATGCCGCCATTGAAGACGATTCGAGGTCTAGGGTTTTGAGGCATCGACATAGGAATTCGAGGTACGTACGAATCTTGTTGATAATTTGAGAAAACAGAGAAGAAAACAGGGTGATTTTATACGGCGGAGATTGAGGAAGAGGAATTTGATGGAGAAAGAATCGCTTCGAAGGTGACTGTAAAGTTATTCCTTATCGGATTCGTGGAGGAGAAGAAAAATGATTTGGAGTTCTTCAGAGGTAATGTAAATGAAATGGGTTTTTCGATTTGTTGTTCAATTTTTGAAGCTCTGTTCGTGGTTGCAGAGAATGATGAACACTGTACTGAAAAATGAAAAAGAAAGCTTTGAGTTGATTGGTTGGCTCTGAAAATTTTGAAGTAATTTGGTTTTGAATGTGAGATTTTAGGGTGTAGAACCAGAGAGTTTTGGAGGGAAGAAGAGGAAGAAGAAGAAGATGTATTTAGCCGAATTTGTTTGAGGTTTAAATTTTAATAAATTAATATTTTGAGTTTTATTTATGAATTTATCACGTATGCATTAAAAAAAAAACTTGTTCAAGTAATGTTTTTTAAAAAAATTGTCATGTTAGTGTAATTAATATTTTGAAATTAATAGAAATGGCTAAATAAATTCAAATGGCCTCTAATCTTATTTTTGGTAATTTCTCAGTTTGGTTTTTCATTTTTAAAATTCTCAATTAGATTCTTTCATTAAAAATAAATAAAAATAAATAAAAAAATTGCTTTAGGCACTTGGGGAAAACATTTGATTCTTCTATCTTATTGCTCCAAGTGAAATGTCACGTAGACAAAAATGTCGAGGTCTTAATTGTATGGAAATTTCGATGGAAATATCGACAAAATATCGATGTCGATGGATATTTTTGGAAAAATATTTAAAATAAAAAATAAAAAAATATTTAAATCAACAAATAAATGTTTTATATTTTAAAAATAAGTTAAAATACTTATTATAAATATTATCTCTACATTACTTATGTTTTGCTATTGTTTTCTTTATATTTTATCAATTTCTTTATAATATAATGGAAATATCGAATCACATCGCATGTCGATGTCGAACCCATGAATATGTGGAAATGTCAACATATCGATGGAAATTTAATACATTGGTGCTATTAAACATGAAATGAATTTGGTTAATGGGAAGATTTTTTTTTTTTTTTTTTGAAAATAATGGGAACGTCAAATTTTGTTTGTTGGAACCTCGTCTTTTTGAACTATTAGTTGAGTGTGTCATATACATTGAGAGAAAAGGAAAGAGTAGTGTCTTTCCTCACACGTTGAGAGGTCAATCCCCCATCACATTTGGTGCAACATTGCCATCCTTTTCTTTAGTCTTTTCCTCGACTTTTAGAGTTAGAACTAGTTGATAGGCTACTTTTCTACATCTGATGCATTGAGATTTCATCTTGGATTTCGAATCTCAAGCCTTATCAAGCAAGGAATTATTGATTAGATTCATTCAAGTCATTGCAAATAAACAATTGGTGGAACTCATGCAATTTTGTGTCAAATAACATTTTTGTGACTAAATTGAGAATTACCTTATTTATAATCCATAGAAATTTAGCATAGCTAAATTAAATCTCTTTCTTATTAAAAAAAAAAAAAGTAGTAAAGGTGTAGGCTGGTTACTTATGCAACCCCTGACCTAAAAAAAAAGTAGTACATGTGTATAATCACTAAGTTATGATCTTGTTGGCTCGATCACTTTGAGTTGGTTTTGTCCAAACAAATGTCAAATCAACCTTTTAGTTTGTCGATGCCAAAATCGAAAAATTTAGGTGATAAAGATTTCGTTTTTAGTTTTCTGTTTTCAAAAAACTCTTGGGTTTGTTTTCTTTTTATAATCTATTTACTATGACTTTTATCTCTCTCAAGTGAACATTGACTTACTGTAACGCTCCAGGTTTTCCAACCTCTAACTTAGAGACGCTACTGCAACTCTAAACCCTTAACTACGGGTCTGAACCACTTTTAAACCGAATGTACCGAAAATTCACTAACAGAGAGAGCAAAAAGGAAATAATATATATACATAAATATGTTGTTTTCTCACACTTATCTTCTTTACGCTTTTTAAAAGAGAAAACTCGATTTTAAAGTATGTTTTTATCTGGTATTGTGTTGCACACAACCTTTATAAGCAAAGTTTTGCATTAATTTTCATGGAGAAAGAATTTACAGTGAGAGAGGAAAAAAGAATAAACATTTTTCAATAAAGGTATTTTTGAAATTTTTTTGAAAGTTCAAGGGTATTTTTGAAACTAAAACTTTAACGGTTTCCATCCAAAATTAACGACAATGGTATTTTTGAAACATTTTTTAAAGTTCAGGGGTATTTTTTAAACTTTTCAAAGTTTAGGGGCATTTTTTAAACAAATCCCACAGTTTAGGGGGTATTTTTTTTTTTTTTTTTTTTTTTTTTTTTTAAATTTAGCCTTATTTAAACTTATTATTGAAGACCTAGGTATATCAAATCCTAAAAAATAGAAACTTGAAGACTTTACCAAATCATATAAATTTTAAACTTGAAGATCAAATAGATTCTCTCGAGTAGTATTAAAAAAAAAAAATGTAAAAGCTTAAGATCCAAATATGTATATAAAGAGTTCTGTTTAAAATTTTGGATTATTGGCAAATTAACATATTTTTCTTAGGTATTGAGGCAATAATAATTCTAACACTTTGAAGCTTGTACACAAAATCGATGGAAAAACAACCTTAAACGCGAAGATAAAGAGGGAGAGAGCTTTACACTTAGCTACTACTTACAACTTGAAAAACATTGTACCCTTGGAGGAAGCAAAGGAGGTGACAATCTAACTTTAAAAATGCCTACAACAACCATATAAAGGATTAATTAGATTATTAACCCTTTTGTTGATGGTCAAATTTCGACTAGGCTAACTGCCTAGCCTCCACGTGACAACAACAGTAAATTTGTTGAAGAGAGGGGGAAGACGTGACCTACAAGACAAGCAAACGCTGCACACCGGTGTGGTGTAGGCCACACACACTCCGATGCTTAAGTTAGTTCTGGATGAGAGAAAACAATCTCTAACCGAAAGCCTTGAAGTTATACCTATGATTTTAGTATTATGTTTTTCGATCCCCTCTTTCGGTGGCCTCTGCCAGTATTTATTATTTTTCCCTTTAGGGTTATTTCTCGGAGCTTTGGGAGACGACAACGAATCAACGCACGACGGGCCTGGGCCACCACACCTGGTCGACCTTGGCATTAGGCCGAGGCCGAGCCCCTCCTCGGCCTTGGTAATGGGTCGAGGCCAAGGAGCAGCGTATGGTGGGTCGCGGACTCTTTTCTCTTTTCCTGGCTGTATTGGGCCGCTTCTTTGGCATTCGGGCCCATTAACTTCAGATCCTCTGAACCGTATTATCATTTGGCAATTTTTTACTTATAATAACTTTAATCCCATTGGGTTTAGGGACAGGAAATTGGAAGAAATAATGAGGCTTTACCAAATTAGGTGACTTAGGTATATTTGAAATAACTTTTGGGGTGAATACTTGAAGATATCCCTAAAAACATAAACAACTTTTTAGGTGTATATGGACAATGTTGTGAAACACTTTAAGTTCTTCGAGTATTATTTTTCGTAAAATAAAATATAACATTGAACTAGTGAAAAAATGTAAATAAATCTTGGGGATTACTATATATTTTCTTCATTGAAATTTATCACTAGAATAAGGAACTAGATTAAAAATTATAAAAGAATGGAATTAAGTTGGACACATAATCATGCACAACGAGAACTCACATTTGTAATCAAATGTTCAAATTCTCACTATTGCTTTTTTTTTTTTTTAGAAACTCACTATTGCATTGTTACCATAAAAGGGTAAGATATTCTTTGGTATATAAAATTATAAAGATAACATTTACTTCAAGGTGAAATCATACCAATTTAGACTGGTTACCATAAAAAGGTAAAAAAAACTATATATACATCACCATTACTCAATGGAATAAATTACTCTCACAACACTTATAATAGATGTTCATATTTTTTATTCCCATAAAGAATCATGGTTGAAGAGAAAGGGAAATGGATCTTCAATAATGGAGATCAGTTAGAGCATTTGATGGAGCAAGGTATCATTGGATCTTTATGGTGTGTGTAAGCAAGGAAGCTTTTTTCTCTTTCCCTTTTTTCTTTGTTTCAATTTGTCTCTCCATTTATATATTCACTCTCTTTCTTAGCACCTACTCTTCTTCCTTCAATAACTGATCTTATAAAAGCTTCACATGTCTTCTCTTTGCTTCCACTATGAGCTTCTTAGAAAGGCTTCATCCACATAATGGCTTTGCCTTGTGGTTTTCTCCCCATTTCCAAAACTTTCTTCTCCACCTTCCTCTTCTTTTTCTTAGGTAAAACCACACTCTTTTATGTTTTTGTTCGAAACTCAGGTTCAAAAGTTTAAGCTGATAAGTTACCGTATATTCAATCTTTTGTTCATGTTTTAACATGCAGTTAACTTTGTATTTTTCTGGCAGTTGTTAGGGTTTCAGAGAGTACGAGAACTTTCACCATTGTTAATTCATGCAAGGATACAATATGGCCTGCCATAACTCCTGGAGGAAACATTACCGGCGGTGGATTTTCCTTGAAGCCTGGCGAGTCTTCCGTCTACACCATTCCTGACTCATGGACCGGTCGGATATGGGCACGAACAGGCTGCGACTTTGACAAGAATGGTAATGGGAAGTGTCGCACAGGTGGTTGCGGAGAAGTGTTGAACTGCACTGGTCCTGGAAGCCGGCCTTCCAGCCTTGCAGACTTCACCCTTGGCTCTATAGATTACTATGATGTCAGCCTTGTCGATGGCTTCAATCTTCCTATAGCGATACAGCCGTCAGGGGGCAAAGGAAACTGTACCGCGGCAGGGTGTGATGGAGACTTGCGAGACAACTGCCCACCGGAGCTGGTGGTGAAGGAGGAGGGGAAGGTGGTGGCATGTCGGAGTGCTTGCGATGTGTTCCACACGGGCGAGTACTGTTGCACAGGACAGTTTGATAACCCATTAACATGTCTTCCGACAAACTATTCGAGGAGTTTTAAGCAAGTTTGCCCTGCTGCCTATAGTTTTGGGTACGATGATCCTACGAGCATCTTAACTTGTTCGTCAGCTGACTATGTTGTCGCCTTTTGTGCAACAAGGTACCCTCATTTCATCATATGCTTCTATATATTCATTTTCTGTCGAAGAAAAAAAAAAAGAAGTTTATCTTGACAATAGAAAACCAAACTTTTTTTTTTTCTAATAAAAATAATCTTAAACGAATTTGATTTCATAGTCTTTCGTTGTATTAATACTAATAATCGAATGATGGTATAATATTTTGATTGAACATGAAAGTTGATTAATTAGAAAATAGATAAAATAATAAAAGGAAAAGTGGGCAATTAGAAAAATAAATAAATAAAGTGGCACACATGCAACATAGTCATCTTTCTTAAGCAATGTAAAAAGAGGTTCCTTTTATACACTTTGTGCCACTCTAATTCTATTTATCTATTTACTTCCTTCTACCATTTATCTATTCCTCATCACTACTGAATTTTTTTTATCCCACATTTAGAAGTTTTTTTTTTTTTTTTTTTTTTTTTTTTTTTTTTTTTTTTTTTTTGGGTGAGATTGTATTCTAAATTCACATTTACAAAATCTAGTATCCATTGATAGAGAACCGACAATTTTACAAGCTTGAACATATCTCAATTAGTTAAGACATATGTCATCGATCAAGAAGTTAGAGGTTTCAATCTCCTATCTTCACACATTGTCGGACTAAAAAAATTTATTTAAAGCTATGAAAATTTTAATAAACTTTTTTTTTTTCTTTCTGAAATGTAGGAATCAAAAGGTGTGCTCTTATCATGACAAGCAGCTAACATGCAACCACAGCTCAAAGGCATCAACAATATTAGCAATCTCCCAAAGATGGCAAAACTTGATCCTCACTTTTCTCTTCATTTTGAAATTTGGAATTTTGTTCTAACATGTTCTGTACCAAATTAACTTTTGAATTTTCAATTCTAAATCTTTTTTTCTCTTTCTTTCAATTTCTTTTTTCAAATTTTTTAGTAGATTATTGTTGAAGATTAATTAATAAAATGAGATATTCTAAAATCGACAACATTTTATATATCTCAAAATTGTTTACAAGCAACCAAAATCTTCAACAATACAAAATTACAGATAATAAAAAGGAGACTATATGTTAATATGTTTTAACAAAAGTATCATAAACCTAATTCCATCGTATTAAATTATATGAATGTGGTTGAAAATGAACAACATAGATCTAATAGATAATGCTGCCAAAGTGAACCTAACTTAGCGGTAATTGACATGTACTTCTAACCAAGAGGTTAGAGATTCGAATATCCCACTGCAATTGTTATTAACTCAAGAAAAAAAAAATATATATATATAATAGGAAAAATTATGATTATCTTATAAGTCAAAGTGTTGTTGTTACCTTTTTGTTTATTACTTTTCATGTGTGTATGTCAAAGTCATATATGCATTTGGTCTCCACTTATGAAAGCATACAAAACTAAAACATGACACACATATAGATTTCAAAAGTGTCACAATCATTGTTAATTCGACCATGCCATAGTGGATAATGTTCCAATTACCATCTCAAAGGTCGATGGTTTGATTCCTTATCCTTGCAACTATTGAGCTAAAAAAAATCTAAATTATTTAATAGTCTCGTCATATAATTTTTTTTTTATAATAATTGAAGAGAGCCATCACAAAAGTCGTAGGCACAATCAAATTTAGGCACTTAAGGGCCCGTTTGGTATAACGTTCTCGTTTCTTGTTTCCGTTTCTTCATTTTTAATAAAGAAAAATAGAATTTCATGACCCTAACACCTATACATTCAATAATAATAAACCTATATTCTTATTTATGTTTGGAAAAAAATGGAAACGAGAACAAAAAAGGAGAAACTAGTTTTAGTTGTTCCCAAAAGTTCTATACAAATTTTGGAAGTGTTTCTAAAAAATGAGAGACAAGAAACATACATAGTTATTAAATGCTTAAATTTCTTAATAAAATTAGAAACAATAAATAAGAAACGAGAACGTTACCAAACGGACCCTAAATTGCCAACAATTTATTAGTCATTGAGTAGAACCAACATACTAACATTTTAAGACACTACACACGATCAAATCACAATTTATATTAAATCGAAAATTGAGCCACTTGCAACAATTCTCCTTAAAGATAGATCTTTCACAGTGGGTTCTATCATTAGTTTGGACTTAATGAAAATTTGTCTATCCAAGCAAACACTTAGTATAAATTTGGTTGTAGGCTTAGACAGCTGTGAAGATAACTACTCAAATTTGATACGAAATATGAAAGAAAGAAAAATAGTACTACTCTTTCTATCTTTTAGATCAAAATAATATTTTAAAAATCTAGCCTAAGTTTATACTTTTCAACAATTATGACTTGTTACATCCAACATTGTTCAAACAAAATGTCAAATCATGGAACTCGTTTATCACGTCCACAAATAACTTGTCATACTGAATTTTCTATACTTTTCAACATCAAGAAAAGTATGTCCTTAAGCTTGATTCTTCCAAAAGGAAAAAAAAAAGTGTAAGACTATGTAAAGTAAAATTATAATTTAACTTTAAATATTATAAATATATATTTATCATTATTCATGTAGACAAAATGGATATTAGCTTTTGTTTGCCTTTCTATCAAAGCCATCAAATCTTACCAATGTCATTAAATAATTAATAATTATAATATGAATTGACAATTAAACATAACATTTTCCCCCCAAAGATTGTTTATAAAAATTGATGGCATAATACTTCTCTCTAGCTAAAATGACAAACATAAGCTAACAAGAGCATAGTTCAATTGGCATAAAGTTGCACTAATGACTCTGAGGTCCTTTCGAGTTTTATAAAATATTATGTTTATTTTTACTAAAAAGAACGTTTATTTTTATTATAGACCAAGGGTTGAAATTTTGATGACAATGTCGAGGTCTCAATTTTATGGAAATGTCAGATGAATATTTCTGGCAAAATATTTAAAATAAAAAATGCAAAAATATATTTAAATTAACAAATAAATGTTTTACATTTTAAAAATGAATTAAAATATTTATTATGAATATTATCTCCACATTTGTTACATTTTTTTTATTTTATTTTGTTTATATTTTATCAATTTCTTTACATGTCGATGTTGAACTCATGGACATATGAAAATGGAGATGAAAATTTACATTTATAGACAAAATGTAACTTAGCTTTTATCAAAGGCATCAAAAGCTTACGTCATTAAATAATTAAACAAGTATTTTTTTCAAAAAAAAAAAATAATTAAACAAGTATAATTTGAATTGTATTAAAATAAAACCCATTGGTTAAACAAAAACCTCTGCCTGCAAATGAAATCAAGCTTCTCACTTTCTTCTTCTTTCTTCTTCTTCTTCAACAATGGCTCCTCCTCTCTTTTCCATTCCCCAATCCTTTTCTTCCCCAATTGCAAACCCTAATCTCAATTTCACTTACAGATACGCTCTTCCTCTACGCACCCAAACTCTTCGTTTCATTTCCAATTCATCGTCTTCACCATCGCCTCCTCCGCCGCCGCCTCCTCCTCCTCCGCCGGATCCCATTTCCGAGAAAAAGTCGCTCGCCGTAGCCACCGGGGAGCTCTTCTTGGGGCTTGCGGCGAGGCTGATTAAGCGCTCCTCCGACAAAAGCTCGGACGGGGTTGCCATGTTCGAGAATCGCAGTGGGTCGAAGAGTGTGTACGAGGAGAGAATTGGCGCGGTGGTTGAGGATGAGATTCAGCCTGGTGTGGTGTGGGAGCAGCGCGTTAAGGACGTTGAGGCCGAGCGGGAGCGGCGAGTCGTTACCAGCCCTGGCTTTAGTTTCTCCGCCGCTGGTTTGCTGTTTCCGTACCATCTCGGAGTTGCGAAATTTCTCATTGAGAATTGTTATATCAAGGTTCTTCTGATCCTTTGCCCTTTCTTCTTAACGTGTTTGAGATTTTGGGTTATTGTTCCCTTTGTGTCTCTGTTGAGGTGTTCTGTTGTAATTGATCTCTGAATCATGACGTGCTTGAATTGCAAGAAATTGGTCCACTGTAAGAATAGGCATTTGAAGAGTTCTTGTTTCCTTGTAGTGCATCTTTGTTTTTGAGGTATTTACTGTGGCAGGACACTTGAGATTTAACTATGAATTCTCTCCAGCTCTCTCTCTCTCTCTCAATATATAAGAAAACATTTAATAGCATGAAAATGTAGTTTAAAAAGCTGCATTACTTAAGTAATTCTGGATTCTTATGTTTAATAATTAATGGTATGAATCTTTTACATTTCAAGTTTATTGATTACAATTTAGAAGGATTGTTTCCATAATTACTTTTAAAGTATTCCCTTCAGATGTCTTTGGATTGTAATGGATTGTTGTTTTGATTTAAGCTTGAAGTTAGGAGAGAAAAGGTCTCAGGAGGGGTTGCTACTGTTTTGTGACTATCTTGTTCTTGCAATGGCTGATGACCCTCAAAAGTGTCTTTTTATTCTTTTTCCCCGCTTCATTTTTACATTGTCATCCTTATTTTAATTCTTGTCACTTGACTATCTAAATCCTTTTCTTATCTTGTTTGGTACTGAAGTGTTTGTAATGATTTAGGAAACGACTCCATTAGCTGGAGCCTCAGCTGGTGCCATTGTCTGTGCCGTTATTGCCTCTGGAGCCAGTATGCAGGAGGCTTTACAAGCTACTAAACTACTGGCTGAAGACTGCAGAAGTAGAGGGACTGCATTTCGCCTTGGGGTATTTCTCTGTTGATGTAGGCCATTTCATTCATTGTGTTTCTTTTAGTGTTCATCTTTAATTGTCAATGTCCAGAGTGTGGGATCTGAACTTTAGTAGTAAACTGTAATGCTGCCTACCATTCAACTGTTAATATGTTTTTCTTTCATATCATAGGTATCTGCTACATTTTCTGGTATAGTCATTCCTAAGTTCTCTCTTTAAATGGCTCTACTGATAGTTATAATTCATTGAGAGGTTATTTTCAGTAACAGTATCAACTAGCTTTGGTGGCTACATGGTTAAAATATCCTTCTTGATAGAAAAAGGTGACATTGGAACAATATGCCGTTATGAATCACAAGACATTGAGTGGAAAAACCTATCAGCTATCACTTGTATTTCATTTGAAAAAACTTCATTTCTTTTTATTTCTGTTGTTTGATGTAATCTTAAGATTTATGATGCACATAGGTTTGTTGGTATCCCTGGGATTTCAAAATACTAGATATTGGTATAGGTTGGTCAAGGGAGAAATATTGTAGGTCTCACTTGTCTTGACACTCAAGTTGCAGAATGTTCGGACTGTATCTTTTTGCAATTTATCCTCTTGTTTTAGGATTGTGAGAGGAAAATTTGCAGCTTTTTTTTTAACTCATCTACTGGTTCAACTTTTAATTTTTTTTCCCCATTTAAATCCACAGGCTGTACTCAGGGAAGTTCTTGAAAAGTTTCTGCCAGATGATGTACATATCAGGTGTAATGGAAGGGTTCGTGGTATGCATCCCTATGCGTTCTCTTTGTTCCGCAAACAAAATCACCTTAAGAAAGGGGAAATTGTTGTATTATTTTGTGACATTGATCATCCCGATTATTGCAATCTGAGTTCACTTTTGGTGGCTTTTACCTAATATATTTTTGTACAACATATCATGTCTTAAAATGAGATGATACATGCATAAGTTTTGCCGGAATAATAAATTTGCCTGTATTCCTTTTATAACAAAACAATGAAGAAATTAACTGCATGGTTAGTTTCATCTGCCCCTATATTTTTCTCAATGTTTTAAATGTCGACTTCAAATGGAAATATCGATAAAATGTTGATGTTGATTGTTGATAGATATTTTTGGAAAAATTTAAAAAATAAAATATTCAAAAGAGATAATAAATGCCTCACCATTTTAAAATAAGTTAAAATTTATCATGTTTATATTGGTGATACTTTTGTTGATTTTTCTACAATATAATGGAAATGTTGACTCACTCCTAATGTTGATGTCGAACCCATGGACGTATAGAAATGTCGATGAAAATGCCTAACATGTCAATGAAAATTTACTACTTTGGTTTTACTGTTCAAGCTCATTTCTAATTGGTGTACTATGTTGCAGTCGCTGTTACCCAAGTTTTTTGGAGGCCCAGAGGCTTGTTGGTGGATCAGTTTGATTCAAAAGAGGATCTCATCAATGCAGTTTTCACTTCTTCCTTTATTCCAGGGTGAGTGTTTTGATTTTGTATCCTCTTGAATGTTCAAAATTTTCTAGTCTGGTAAATGACCTTGGGCTGAAATTATGATTTAGTGTAGATACCTAGCCCCGAGACCCGCCACAGTCTTTCGGAATAGACTATGCATTGATGGTGGTCTAACATTGTTCATGCCCCCAACTTCTGCCTCTCAAACGGTATTACTTGATAAAATTCTCAATCATTTTCCTAGTAGTTTTATTAGCCTGATTCATTGAGACAAGTTCGAATACGAATTTTCCTTCGGACTGTGTTGCAGGTGCGTGTATGTGCTTTCCCGGCCAGCAGATTGGGATTCGAAGGGATTGGGATCAGTCCAGACTGCAACCCTGAAAACAGAGCTGGCCCCAAAGAGGTAAATGAGATCAACGTACCTCATCCAACGAGTCGACACATTGTCGTTTCCTTTTTGTTGTAATAGCAAACTGATCAAACTCTTGCTTGTGTTCTGCATCATTTCAGCTTTTCAACTGGGCTCTTGAGCCAGCAGAGGATTACATTCTAGACCGGCTCTTCGACCTCGGATATCAGGATGCAGCTATTTGGGCTGAGGATAATCCTGTTGAAAAGTTGGTAGAAGACGAAAAGCACGAATGAGGACGACGCTTGTAACTAGCTGAAACATAAAGTGAAGATGGTGAATCAATTTAAATGGAAGATGTAGCATGCCTGGTGGTAAGTACATGCCATTAACTCAAAACTCTCTGGATTATTCCTGCTGATAATAATGCTTCAAATTGTTAGATACACATATAGGAATCCCTTATAACAGAAAAAGAGAAAAGCTTCCATTCATGAATGACAGGTTAAAAGAAATTATGTAGGTAGATAACAAAAGTCTTGTGTTTGAGATGGCCAAGACTTTGGCATAAGTGTTCATATATATATATATATTCCCTCACCTCACCTCCACAGGACCTACATGGTGCCATTTTGCTGGTATTTTACAACATTCTCAGTACAAAATACAGCATTCTTGTATTTTGTCCTCTTCATATATGTATCTATTTTTTTTTTCTTTGAACATCTTTCCATCTGAATTGGAAATATATTGGTTGGATTAGCATTTTCTTTTATTTTCTTTTTTGTTGTCGCCATGTTGGTTGGCTTGTTTTTGTACTTCTTTCTCTAAACTTTCAATCGTCTCAATAAAAGCTGGTTTCTTCATTTAAGAGAAAAGGTATAGTGGTTCATTTTGATGAGTTTTCTGACCAAATTGTAAACAGAACTGGTCCATTTAGGCTTGATATGTGATAGCCAAGCATGATGAAGAAACAAAGGGCCCGTTTGATAACGTTCATGTTTCTCGTTTCTCGTTTCTCGTTTCCCGTTTTTTTAAAACTAGAAACGGAAAATTGATCAAAGAGTATTTTTGGGAATTTGAAAATGAAGTTTGCCCTTGTATCCCTTTAGACTTCAAATAGTTTGGTTTCCTTTTAAGCTAATAATTTCAAATTTAGGGTGTGTTTGGTTTAACTTTTCAAGTGTTTAATTTTGTAAAAAAACCATTTTGAAAAAATTTCTAGTGTTTGGCAATCACTAAAAACAACTTATTAAAAAATAAGATTGAAAAATAAACTATTTTGAGAGAAACACTTGAAACCAACTTTTTTAAAAAGAGATTTTAAGTATACAATAACTTGTGTATAAAAACACTTATGAGAAAATGTAACCAAACATATGAGTGTTTAAATTATAAACAATTTTTATACAAAATGTTTTTTAAAAAATGCATTCTTGAAAAACATTTAAATTAAAATGTATTTCAAACGGATCCTTAAATTCCTTTTGTCATTGAGTAAAACCTTTTTTTTTTTTTATTATTATTATTATTTTTTTTTTTTTGGGAGAATGCTATGACTTGTTTTCTTACCATTTGATATCTACAAATCTATAAAGTTAAGTTTAGATTTGGTTGCAAAAGGTAGGTTTCTATTTTGATCTCAAAGTTTAGACATTCAAGTTTGGAACTAATGTAAAAATTTGATATGGCCTATTTTATTGTCAATTAACCCCCCCTTTTTTTTTTCACGTTAGACATTCAAGTTTGGAACTAACGTAAAAATTTGGAACTAAGTTCATGATAGAGAGATGACAATACAGATACACATCCCATTGGTAATGGTTGAATTTTTTATTAAAAAAAAAATCAAGGATAATGGGAAACAACTTTACAAAATTTCTCCTTTCAAAAACTAAAAAGAAAAAAGAATTGAAAGAATAAAATAAAACTTACATGATTGCTGGGTTGTAAGAATCCATCTGATTAATAAAAAGAGATGTGCTAGAGCTCAATATTTTCCCTAAGGGGGTGTTTGGGGCATTGAATAGGTTATAATAACCCCCTTTATTATAACCTATTCAATGTTTGGGGCATCAATAAAAATAAATGGTGAGGTGGGTTATTTTTACCCCCGATTATTTTATCCATTCTCTACAGTATCCATCATTCAACCCACCCGATTATTCTATCCATTTTCTACAGTAACTCTCTCCTCTCTTCTTCCATGCGACTCCTTGACTTTTCCGACGACCGCCGTCGGCCGGCGAAGTTTCCGGCGACTTTTCTGACGGCCGCCGACGACTTTTCTGGCCACCAATTTTTTTTTTCCTTTTTTTCATATTTCTTCTCATTTTCATTTTGAAAAATATAAAAAATGAAAATAAAGAAAAGAAAAAAAAACATCGAAGGTTGCCGAAAAAGTCGTTGACAACATCGAAGGTTAACCAACTTAAAAAAAAAACAACATTCAAACGAAATTGTTTTACCACACTCAAGTTTATTTCAAATGATTTTATTGATTAAAAAAAAAACTAATATGATTTTTGAACTAAACATTTACAATTTTTATTTTGGCAACTAAAAGTTAACTAATATGATTTTTCTATACCAAATCCTAAACTTTTTTGTTTTGTAAAAAAAGAAATATAACCCTAAATCAAAGTGAATCGTATATCCTAAAAAAAAACTAGAAAAAGAAAACAATCAGTTTGAACCTTTGATTCAGAACCTCATGTTAAAACAGATCAGCACTCCAAACACAGATTATTTTATCCCAGACTATAATAATCTGCACCCCAAACACAGATTATTATAACCCCCAGACTATTATAATCCCCAGATTATTATAACCACCAGATATTATAACCAATTCAGCGCCCCAAACAGCCCCTAAGATTTCATTAAATCTTTCAAAGATTTCCCACATTCTTTTTTCTATTCTTCTCTTGTACAAACCCTAATTAACCACATATATTTCTCCAAATTTTATATGTTGTGTTGTCTCTATATTGTCATCTCTATATCACCAACAATAAAATAAGCCATGTCACTTTTTCACTAATCCCTAACTCAAGTTTAATATTAGGTGAAAAGAAACGAAAAGAAAAGAATAGAATATATGTATAACTTATTGAAAAGATAACAATATAGCAAAAACTATATGATCAGACGAAGTACACTTAGTTAACACAAAATTTGTTTAAGTTTTTTTTTAGTACAACGGTAAGGTTGCTAAATATTGTACTCAAAGTTTGATTACTCTCTAACATGAGCATAATTCAATTATTATGGTATCTCTACTTAAAGGAATGGTAATCTTCTAATACCTTATTTATAATTTAATACTTCGAGAGAGAAAAAAAATCAGAACTTGATATTCATTCTCTCTTCGAGAACAAGACACCCCAACAAAACAAAAACAAAGACACGCGTACTTAAATTTAGGCATGGCCTACACGTTCCAAAAGCTCATCAAACTCATTAAAACTCAAAAAAAAAAAAAAAAAAAAAATCCATTATTTAATACTCATGGTTTTACTTATTATTCATAATATATAGAAGCCACATTTCTCGCCGAGCACCAAGCCAAAATGCTGGTTCCCAAAACATCTTCTAATCTCCAAACTTAGAAAAAAAAAGATACGAAAATTAAAACAAACACACTTTCCAACATCAAAAAACACAAAGCATTTAATTAGAAACTAAAACATATATTAATAATTAAAATAAATTTATAAGTCTAAAGAGCTTTAATGGCGATCTTCATGCCAGCTTTGCAGTGGCCAGGGAAGCTGCAGATGAAAAAGTTGTAACCTTTGACAAGCTTGATTCTGTCCTTTCCTGTTTGGTAAACCTTTGAGCCTCTTGTCTTTAGGCACCAATTGTAAGCCACTTTGTTCTTCAACACCACCACGTTGTGTGCCATTGCTGGATAGTTGAATGCTGCAATTGTTTTGAAAATGTGTTAATTAAGGGTAGTGATTTTGAAAAAGTGCTTTTTTGGGGTTGAAATTTGTGTGGAAGAATAGATTTAGGAAAAATTAAGGTTACCCGTTATTTGTTACGGTGTGAAAACGGGTTTCGAATTACTAGGGTTTGACTGGTTAAGAGATATTGTGTGTCGTGAAATTTATGATCTAAAATCAATCATTTTTTTTAAGTGAAGTATTGGTGTCATTTTTAATTTATGATTCGAATAAGGTAAGTAATGCAATCCACGCTCTCCCAGCCACCTAGCCATTAGGATGGTCATGCAAATTGGAGTTGGGATTTGGAAAGGTAAAAAAGATTAAAACAAAACATGTAAAAATAATCAGAATGAGATTTAATTTGTTATCCGAGGAACGATTTGAAATTGTCAATTTGAGTACAACTCAACTAGTTAAGACATATATCCTCGACCAATGGATTTAAAGAGATTCAGACCCTTATTTCGTATATGTTGTTGAACTCAAAAAAGAAAAAAATGAAGAAAAAAAACCGACTTAAAATTGCATCAAAACCCCATTTGATAGCATTTTTTATGTATATATATATTTTTTTTCTAAAATAATGATGAGTTTACTCATAAATTTTTCCTCTCACTTTTAAAACATGGTTAAATTCTTGTTCTAGTTTTAAAAATCAAACATGAAAACTACTCCTTTTAATATGTTTAGAAGTGGAAAACTAAAAACAAAAAAGCTATCAAACAAACTATCGAACATACACAAATCTTGCTTAGATACACATATATAAAATAACGGTTACGTTACGTATTTGTGTGAACGGTAGACTTACCGAGTACGTCGCCAGCACGGAATCTCTTTCCCCTAGTCCAGCTAGTGACATTAAAGGTCCAACCTTTGGCATCTCCAACAGTGTAGATTCTAGCTTGAGCCATCTCAGATTGGATGAGGAAGAGGCAAAGCAACAAAGTGATTGCCATGGCACTGCCTTTTCCCTGACCCATTCTTTTCCAAACTTTGAGGAAACTTTGTGTGTTTTAATGCTAAGGGAATAAGTTTTTAGAATGAAAAAGAGGATGAGATGAAATTGGAAGGAGATTGGCCCTTTTTATAGTGAGATTTTGTTGGATGAATGTAGGGTTTATTGCATTTAATAATAGAAGAGAAACCCAAGTGAGGTGCCACTCAAACCCAAAAAATAATAATTAATCAAAATAAATAAATGAATATATATATATATATATATATATATATATATATATATATATATATTTTAATTATAAATTATTGAGAGGAATTATACTTTTCTTTTTTGGTAGCTCATACAAGTGTGAAGATTGACTTTCACACCAATCCCATGTGGGGCATTTATGAGAATTGAAAAAAAAAAATAAAAAAAGTATTTTTGGTTGATTTATGTTGGGTGTATGTTATTGATTTTAACAATATAGTTTTTTTTTTTTTAGTTGAAATGATATTTGGAGATGGAAAATTTCAAATTTGGATTGAAAATACATAGTAATTACTATCGAATTATGCTCACTGTGGCTTAACCACATAGAATTTATGTCTTTTTTTTTTTTTAATGTTATATCTTATTCTAGTCATAGAAGTTTAGGACGATACTTAATTATTATATTTAAGTTAAAATATAGTTTTGATCATAAAGTTATGTTTATCACATCCTCAATAAGTGGAGTTTAATTTATTTATTTATTTTTTTTTATAAGAAGAAGTGGAGTTTTAATTTTTTTTTATTTTTTATTTTAGTTTCTTTTAACTTTTAATAAGTTTTAAATTCGATCATTGCCATTTATCAAAAAAAGAAAAAGAAAAATCGATCATTGCCATTAAAGCCTCTCTGAAAACAATGTCATGACTCACATTTTCTTCATTTTTTAACCTCTACAACCTTTTTTTTTTTTTTTTTGGATAACCAATTACGAATTATGTTTTCAATTTTCTAACGTTTCTTTTAATCTTCTAATTATTTTTATTTTATTTATTTATTTTTTTTTTTTGATAACCAATTACGAATTATGTTTTCAATTTTCTAACGTTTCTTTTAAGCTTTTAAAATATTTCCCTATTCTCCCACTAATATTGAATACATTTTAACCCTTTTCAACATAAATAAATATACAATCAGAAATAGAAATAGAGATACACACGTAATTAACTCTATTTTAATTTTTTTTCGATTTTTAAGAAACTGATATAGTCAAAGTGAGTATAGCTTAGCAATCATTGACATGTACCATCGATGACTAAGAGTTCAAAGATTTAAATATTTCCATCCAAATGTTATTGAACTCAAGAAAACGATGTATGAACATATTTATATTGTAATCTACATGTCATAGATCATTCATTATAAATTTATACATGCATCGTCTTTGATCAATAAATAAACAAGAGTCATGTGTCTTTTCTTTTCTTTTCTTTTCTTTTTTTTTCATTTTCTAGTTGTGAAAGATTGAATTTAGAAGTTTTTCTAATATCCGTGAGTGTTCGAACTAAATTACACACACCTTGACTAATCTCATGGCACAACTGTCGGACCCCTACTACATTTGCTTGCCAGAAAATAGTAGGATATTAAATCGTAGGTAGGTGACTATCATGGACTGAACTCATTACTCCCTTTATTTTTTCCATGGCCCTTATTTTAAACTTAATAATTATCTAAAACTTAATAATATACTTCAAGGTTTAATATAGAAGTTTCTAATTTTAAAGGATCAAATCATAAATCGAGAGACAATTATCCATACATAATTTCGGCATCGAAGAAAAGAGAAACCCTAAACCAAAACATACATAGATGACAAATCTCTCTACTACCAATCATGCAAATCTCTTGTCAATAGATAAGATGTTCATTTTTTTATTTTTTAAGTTCAACAACATTAGGGGTGGAGGATTCGAACTTATGACCTTTTGGTTGAAGATACATGTCAATCACCGCTTAGCTATGCTCACTTGGACAATCTTCATTTTTTTTCTACTTAAAAAAGTTTCACCCACAAACCTAGAAATCGAATTGAAAATTTGTGTCACAAATCCAAAATAAAACATGTAAACTAATCAAGATATTATTGATAAAACTTCAACTTGCAATGTATTAGCATCAAATTCTGCATTGTGCTCAACCACATTAATTAAGGACACTTTTGATCCATTCAACCCCTTCCTTTCTAATCTTCAATTTTATTATTGTTTTTGTATTGGCTCCTCGTGATATGTTACATTCGTAATTATTATTATATATATAAAAAATGCTTTGCTACTTGGATCCATACATTAAGGAGTTTTAAACCATAGTTTCATATTTTATTAATTAGCAATTTCTTTAATCAATCCTTTGACGACTAATTCTTCTAAATTCTTCTATACATACAAGACAAAATTCTTATTAAAAAAAAATGTTGCTCAATTTGGATTAACCAACGGCGTAGCTTAAATTGTACATAAGCAATTTAATAGTTTTCCTTTTTCTTATTTACCGTTTAATGGAGGTAACTAGTAATAAAAAATTATTCATCTCCAAGTATATTGAAGAGATATTTTAATAATGGCTCTCCAATAAGATTAATAAATAGAAGAAATATTGAAGTTGAAACAACAGAACAAAATGCCAAAGTGAGCATAGCTTAGCCGTCATTGACATGTACCTTCGATCAAGAGATCTGAATTTCGAATCTTCACTCAAAATATTATTGAACTAAAAAAACAACAAAAATAAAATAAAATAAAATAGATAGGTAATTACTAAAGATTGGTGTAGATCTAAACATAATTCATTACTGTCGCGTGCTCTTTAAATTTTTATTTTAAAAGTTATTTTTCTAAAGTTTGGTTCTAATGTATCTTTTTTTTTTTCTTTTTAGTTAACAATTATTAAAAAAAATAATTTTATCTACTCAAAAAAATTTGTTTATGATTCTTTTTTTTTTTTTTTTTAATTCTAGTCAAATTTTAACCATTAAAAAAATTTTCCCTTTAGGAATTTAGCTAAAAATTCAAAAGCGTTGGAGAGGTGAAATTACAAAACAAGGAAGTTTGTGAGCCAACTAAGCTACAAAACAAAAATTGTTAACAAATAGAGCCATTTTAAGAACATATAGAAATTAAAGTAGGTTAAAAAAATTAGTAGAGGGAGCTTTTTTAAAAATAATAATAATAAATAATTATTGAACAGTTCAAAGTAATTTTTAATAATCAATCTTCTTTTTAAAAATTTATTCGACATATAACTTATAAGTGCTTTTAAAATGAATATTGAAAAAATGAATTATTAGTAAATAACTTTGTTCTTTTAAGAATATAATATTTAAAACAAACTCATTGTCAAAGAAAACATCTACCCATTTTGCCACCAAAGAGGTGATGAGTTCGAATTTTTTTTAATACAACAAAAAAAAAAAAAATAGAACGTCTACCCTGGGATGGGGGATTTGAACGTCTGACCTTTTGGTCAAGGGTACATATCAATTACCGCTGAGCTACATTCGCTTTGGCAGGTTCTCTCAGTTATTTTTTAAAAACATACGTTACATTAAAAATAAAAAGGATCGGATGAGGTTTATAACCTAGCATCTATAAAATAACATATACAAATGTTTAACCACTCAAGTTATGTTTAACATTATACTGTTCCTTAATTTTTTCGAGAAGAATAATTAATAAATCACATTTTTCAAAATGTCAAATACTCAAATAAAGTCAATGATTAAAATAGAAAATGGTTGGCTTAGGAATTTGCCCAATGACTTTAATACACCTTAGCACGTTGTGTCTAGGTTTTAATGGTCAATAATATTATATTTTTCAAAAAAAAAAAAATGGTCAATAATATTATTGGAAATGTGTAAAATAGTTGACTTAAAACCGTCCTAATAACATATATAACATGTTCCTTTTGTCAAATTATTACAATTATTTCCTCTCTTTTTTTTTTTTTTTTGAGTTCTACAATTATTGTATTCTTTAGGTATAATTCTTGTTTTTAGACAAAAATCAATGTACCTTACACCATTTCTAAAATATAATTTAAAAAGAAAAAGGGAATAAAAAAATTGTTCGTGGGGTTGAATTTAAAAGTTGCCTTTTTCTGTTTTTTTTTTTTTTTTTTTTTTTTAACAGTGAAAATACATTTAAATAAATTTTGTGCTTATAGATGTATTGGTTTTTAGAATAAATTAATGAAGAAGTTGTTTCTCCATGGACAATACAATCTGTGGTGAGTAAGATCCATAATAATTCTGTATATTTTAGAAGAAAATATAGAAGGAACCTGATCAATATTATTTAAAGTAGCTTTATTAAATAATTGGTAGAAGATGTTCGGACTTTTTTTTATTAATATTATAATTTTTTAAATTTATTAGAGTAATAAGATATTCTCTTGAAGAGACGACCTATCCACGTGTCAACTTTCGATTCATTTGTTTAAAAAAAAAATTTTTTTTGGTAGGTCGTCTCTTCAAGAGAATATCTTATTACTCTAATAAATTTAAAAAATTATAATATTAATAAAAAAAAAAAAGTCCGAAGATGTTCTATAAATTTGTTTTCCACACAACTTTCTTAAACAACAGAATGAGTAGGTAATATCAATTTAAACATTATTCAACGGGTTATCGAACAAAGTGTTAGAGGTACGAATCTTGACCTCCACGTGTGTTGAACACAAGAAAAAAAATGATGAGGGTGGCCATGGCTTTTTATTTCTGTGTTGCTGTGGGGTGGGAGATTATATTTGTTTAGGAAAAGAAGATATTTTTAGAAAGTGTTTTAGGGTGGAAATACCTTTTAGTTTAAATGTTTTTCAGGAATGTATTTTTTAAAAAACATTTTGTAGAAAAATTGTGTAGAATTTAAACACTCATATGTTTGGTGACATTTCCTCCCATAAGTGTTTTTATACATAATTAAAGTTATTATATAGGTAAAAACTTTTTTTAAAAAATTGCTTTAAAGTGTTTTTCTCAAAATGGTTTATTTCTCAATCTCATTTTTTAATAAGTGATTTGTAGTGGTTGTCAAACACTAGATTTTTTTTCAAAATGTTTTTTTTTTCAAAATTAAACACTTGAAAAGTTAGGTCCCGTTTGATTAACCATTTTGTTTTTTGTTTTTTGTTTTTGAATATTAAGCCTATAAACACTACTTCCACTAATAAGTTTCTTTGTTTCGTTCTCTACCATCTTCTCATGTTTTCAAAAACCAACTCAAGTTTTGAAAACTAAAAAAAGTAGTTTCCAAAAACTTGTTTTTGTTTTTGGAATTTGACTAGAAATTCAAATGTGTCAATGATGAAAACAATGGTAAGAAATTTGAGAGAAAACAAGCTTAATTTTCAAAAACCAAAAACCAATGGTCATCAAATGGGGCCTAAACAATCGTTAAAAAATTACTAGAAAAATATTTAAATCAACATTTCACTCTTTTTAAGTGATGTTATATTGATTTTTTTTAATACTTTATCGATGACAATATCAACTCATCAAAACTCATGGACATATAAAATGTTGCCAAAAATTTAATATCCTACTTATATATATCCTATTTAATTGTGAAGGGTTTTTTTTTAAAAAAAAAAAATTGATTGCATAAATCTAGGCAATAAGTAGAAGAAATGGTTATATTATATGAGGTATTTTTTCAGGTATTGGGACAAATAATGTGAATGATTGAAAACCATGCATTTCTATTTAAAATTGATCAAAAAAGGCCTTAACTCAAATATTTGGTGCGCACATGAATGGGAATGAGATGAAAGCTATAAATGGTGAGAATTCATTAATATTAATTAACCAATAGTTTTTTTTTTTTTTTCAATAATATTTAGAGGAAGTGATTTGAACTTTTGACATTTTGGTCGATATATACATACCAAATATTATTACTAAGTTATACTTACTTTCGCTTTAGCAAGTAGTTTTTCTATACCAACCATTAGTTTGGTGGTTATTGACATGTATTCTCAACCAAGAGATCAGAAATTCGAATACCTCACCCCCAAATGTTATCCAAATGTTGTTGAATTAAAAAAAAAAATAAACAAACAGTTTCTATACAATATTTATGGGAGAGAATTAACATAAACCTAACTCTTGACAAATTATTTACCTCTACAAATATAACTTTTTTAATCTCTCACCCTCATGTTATTGAACTAAAAAAAACAATAGACATAAAATTCAATTTAAATTTTTAAACATAGCGAATATGCGAGAGGTCTATTAGACACAAATTAATTGAAGGTTCAGGAACCTATTAGTCATTTTTAAAGCCTGAACTCATTAGACACAAAGTTAAAAGTCCAGGGACCTAATTAACACAACCAAAGTTCAAGTATTAAACTTGTAATTTTTCTTTTTTTTTTTTTAGTTCAACAGCATTTGAAGATGATGGGATTTGATACTCTCGATGGAAGATACATGTCAATTAGAGCTATGCTCACTTTCGCGTATATCTTATGATTATTTGATTCTATATGTTTGATCTTATGTGATCTATAGTGCCTATAATTATAAATAATTCCTCTTCTATTTTACTTTTAATAAATACAACATAATCTAATCATTGTCCTCTCTACTTAAAAGTTCTTTCATTTGACGTCAACTTAATTATAGCTAAATTAGTTAAAAATACAAAGGAATATATAATTGGGTAAATTCTATACTTATGGAGTTTTGTATAGAATATATCTATATCAAAACAAAAGTGAGTCAATTTCTACTATTATTATGATGTTCTAATTCGATTGGATACTACAAATAGATTCGACATTTGATCTGCAAAAACAATATAATTTTTTTTTTTTTTTTTTTTTTTTTGTATTTTTTTAACAACATGAAACTTTTTCATGGATTCCACTGTTAAAAAAAATCACATAGAAGAGAGAGATATTTTACATATATATGTTTGATTAAAAGGTTGAGGTTTGAATTTCTATCCATTCCTGGGCTAAAATAGGATTTTTTTTTTTCCTTTTTCTTTTTGTTTTTCATTATTTTTC
Source organism: Luffa aegyptiaca (assembly GCA_017139565.1). Taxonomy (NCBI): domain Eukaryota; kingdom Viridiplantae; phylum Streptophyta; class Magnoliopsida; order Cucurbitales; family Cucurbitaceae; genus Luffa; species Luffa aegyptiaca. The sequence goes on along the minus strand of CM029405.1, from coordinate 5,235,163 downwards.
TTTGTAGTTGAGATAAATAAATTAATACAAAATGACAAGTTATATAAACATTTGAAACAAATTGTTATTTGAGGAGGGACAAACCAAAGGAAAAAAAAAGATTTTATTTACTATATATAATAGTTCAGTATATATCATAAGAAAAGATACAACACACTATGTCTTAAACCCAACTTAATTATTCATATGTATTTGCTTCTTAATATATAAAAACAAGATTTTATTTATTATTATATATTTTTTTCAATCACATAGATACATCTCAACCTCATAATCACACGTCATTCCAAAATAACAATCTAAGGCTAACTGGTGTAAAAGAACATATAATTCAAATTCAACTATGGAAATGGTATTGTAACCAAGTCTAATTCAATTTATTACATGATAACTCTCTGCTAACCGAACAAGTGTCACACTCATAACAATATAACGATAAAGCAAAAGACATAAATTACAAAACAACACATGAAAAACAAGACACAAATCAAACCGTAATCGATGAAATTATTGAGATGATAATGTTAAAAGAAGGTTGAAAATTCAGATTAAATTTGAATTTGATCAAGTGAATGTGTTGAACAAGTCCCATGTAAAAATGGCACACATCAAATGATCAAATTAAAAGTTGAATCTGAAATGATATCTATCAAGTGGCAGTGATGGAAAGTTTCATGCCCATTTGGCAATGGCCTGGGAGGCTGCAGATTAAGTAGTTATTGCCTTTGAGAAGCTTGATTTGATCCTTTCCTGAATGATGAACAGTGGCTCCTATTGGATTAACCAAGCACCAATTGTAACCCACTTTGTCCACAACTACCACATTGTGTGCTGATGGGGTGTAGTTGAATGCTGCATACAACATACAAATTAATGGCTTTCATATTGCTTATATGATTTTTTTTAGGGTTTAAATTTGATTGTGATTTTTAAACTTTCGTTCTGATCTCATTTTGATCACTAAGACTCCATTTGATAACTATTTGATTTTTTGTTTTTGAAAATTATATTTGTTTTTTCTCGATTTTCTTATCATGGAATTCATCTTTGTTGAGGAAAGATTTGAATTGTTAGCCAAATTCCAAAAACAAAAACTGGTTTTTGAATTTATTTTTTTTAGTTTTGAAAACATGACTTGGTTTTTTAATACATGGAAAGAAGATAGATAACAAAACAGAAAAACTTTATAAGTGGAAGTAGTGTTTATAAGCATAATTTTCAAAAATGAAAAACCAATTCATCAAATAGGTCTAAATTATCAAACATTTATTTTAGTGTTTTAGATTTCCCAAGTTGAAAACAACTTGGGTTCTTGTCTTTAATTTTCTATGAATTATTTAACAGAAGTATGAAAAAAAAATTGGACAAATATTATTGGAAGTTATGAATATTTCAATTTTGAAACAAATTTTGGTTAAAACTTAACAAATAATTATTTTAAGAAGTACGTATCTCATGTGTCAACAATTTATTTGTAGTGTTAATGAATAAATCCTAATAATAGAAGCATAATCAAAATTAAGTATATACACATAATTAAAAATCTAAAAATTTAAAAATTTAAGATCTAGTTTCAACACCTTTTTTTTTTTCGTTTTCTATTTTGAAAATTGAGTCTATAAACACTATTTTCATCTATAGTTTTCTTTGTTTTATTACCTATTGTTTTAAAAGCCAAAATTGAAAATTAAAAAAGTAGTTTTTAATTTTATTTTTTTTATTTTTTTAGGATTCAAATAATGTCTTTAAAAGAAATTTAAAAGCTTGTCGAAACATTTATGAGAAAACAAGCATAATTCTCAAAATCAGAAAACCAAAAACAAAATACTTATCAAACGAGTCCAAAATGTTACTACCAAAACCCATAAAAATTCATGCAAGATTCAAGGAATTCATGAAGAAGAACTAACATTCCCATTAAAAAACAAAACCCCATATGAAATTTGACATTAAAAAAAAATGATGAAACTAGTTTAAAAAAGGCAAAATTTTACCAAGAACATCCCCAGCATGAAAGGTCTTTCCAGTAGGCCAAGAGGAGACATTAAAGGTCCATCCAAGATCATCTCCAACAGTGTAAATTGTTGCTGCACTAACCACTTCTAATTGTTGCAGCACCAACAAGCACAAAACCACTGTGCCAACAGCTGCAGCACTTCTTCCCTTAGCCATAGAATACAAAAACAAAGAGCAATATGAGTAAAAATTATGTTTTAGTTTTGTAAATTTTGTGTTATGGAATTTGATGGGTTTTTCAGAACAATAAGATTGTGTCTTTTTATAGTTCAAGAGTTGAAAGTTTTGGGTCATATGATTGTGAATGTTGGGGAAAAAATTTCAAGTTTGGTAAATTTACACTGAGTTTTGAAATTCCTTTCACATTTGATTCTTTTTACAGTCAATATAATTGTTTTTTTTTTTTTTTTGTACTCTTATAAAACAAATTAAGAGTAGGTGATTTTGACAATGAGATTCATTGATTTGAATTATATGGTTAGAGGAATGTTCTAAATGAAATTGACTCAACAACCCACCATTTTACATATATGCCAAATATTTCAATAACTAACAACAAAAAGTTTCTACCATCTGCCAAACCCACAATCTCCATAGTGTATTTTTTAAGAAATTGGAGATAAGAGTTACTCTTTTTTTTTTTTAATTTTATTTTAATTAGTGTTACAAGTAGGCTTTTTTTCAAAAGGTGATTGTAAAGCATTGTTTATGAATGAGCCTAAATCAATTTTAGATTATATATTACAAAATTACTAGCCATGGTGTTGATGCCAAAATCTGGACAGAGGTCTCACCTGACCTTCACGTGACACCAACAGTGAATTTGTAGAAACTGGGGAAGACGTGACCTGCAAGACCAGCAAAAACCGCTGCACACCGGCGTGGTGTAGGCCACACCGCCTCCGATGCCTAAGTCAGAAAACCGAGGAGAAGCTATAGATAGTAAAGGGTACAGTCAAGAGTAGAGTTTTTCGAACCCTTCTTCCGTGATGAAGAGGGGTTTTTATACCTGTTTGTCCTCCTAGGGTTTTCAGGAATCCGGAGGTGTTTCGGGGCGAACCAGGCGGAACCGGGGCGATTCGGGGCATCAGGGACCGAAAAGAGGCCACCGGGCTCGGCCCGCGCAAGCGGGCCAAATGGTCGGCCTCGGCAAAAGGCCGAGGCCGACCATATGGGTCGGGCCATGTCGGCCCGACCCTTTGGTTTGTTCTTCCTCTGGGTCGGTCTTTTGGTCCTACCTCTCTTCGATTGTCCTCGTCAGCTCCTTGTGCGCCCGTGTGGTCCAAAATTACCTATAACATTAAGCCCCCACTCTTGAATTGGGATTCAGGTGCGACTTAATGCTATAGGCCGAGCTCCTTAAGCCCAGTTTAAGAGTATAACTCTTGTCTCGTGCTGATTTCTGTATGACTTCTTTTTTATCAAAAGTGGCTGGAGGGCCTCTCTGGTCGGCCTTGGCCTCGGGAGGTGGCCGAGCACAGCACCTCCTATTTTAGCTTGGTCATTCGGAGTGCTTTATACCAGATCCAGGGCTTATCCATAAATTGAAAAACAGGAAAAACAGAAGACTTCACAATCCTGCATTGAAAAATTAATTTCTGCAAAAGAAAAATGAAGGAGGGGGCTAGGGTCGGCCTCGGCCTTAGGCCCCTGTTAGCTCAATACTTAGCCCCCTTGGCCATTGGAAGGTGGATGGTCGGCCTCGGCCTTGACATGAGGCGGATCCATGTTCTTACATCGCGTGCTCGTTCACTTCATGGTTGCACTTACGTGTAAATTTGCTCCATGGTTGGATATCTCCTTGCTGCTTTGAATGCGTGCCTGAGGGTCAGCCTCGGCCTTGGCACGAGGCCGAGCATTTCTTCTTCTTTGCTTCAAACTTGCTCTGTTGTATCAATCCTGATGGTGCGTACACTCAGTCGGGGAAAACTTGGGGAGGCCAGAGAAATACCCGAGCCTCTCTTCAAGTATTGTAGTCATCCCGAGGGTGCGTACACTCAGTCGGGGAAACTTGGGGAGGCTAAGGAAATTCCTGAGCCTCTCTTCAAGCGCCTCGGAATCATCCCAGGGGTGTGTACACTCTTCTGGGGCAAGCTTGGGGAGGCTGAGGAAATTCCCAGGCTTCTCTTCAAGCGTCTCGGAATCATCCCAGGGGTGCGTACACTCTTCTGGGGCAAGCTTGGGGAGGCTGAGGAAATTCCCAGGCCTCTCTTCAAGCGTCTCGGAATCATCCCAGGGGTGCGTACACTCTTCTGGGGCAAGCTTGGGGAGGCTGAGGAAATTCCCAGGCCTCTCTTCAAGCGTCTCGGAATCATCCCAGGGGTGCGTACACTCTTCTGGGGCAAGCTTGGGGAGGCTGAGGAAATTCCCAGGTTTCTCTTCAAGCGTCTCGGAATCATCCCAGGGGTGCGTACACTCTTCTGGGGCAAGCTTGGGGAGGCTGAGGAAATTCCCAGGCCTCTCTTCAAGCGTCTCGGAATCATCCCAGGGGTGCGTACACTCTTCTGGGGCAAGCTTGGGGAGGCTGAGGAAATTCCCAGGCCTCTCTTCAAGCGTCTCGGAATCATCCCAGGGGTGTGTACACTCTTCTGGGGCAAGCTTGGGGAGGCTGAGGAAATTCCCAGGCCTCTCTTCAAGCGTCTCGGAATCATCCCAGGGGTGCGTACACTCTTCTGGGGCAAGCTTGGGGAGGCTGAGGAAATTCCCAGGCCTCTCTTCAAGCGTCTCGGAATCATCCCAGGGGTGCGTACACTCTTCTGGGGCAAGCTTGGGGAGGCTGAGGAAATTCCCAGGCCTCTCTTCAAGCGTCTCGGAATCATCCCAGGGGTGCGTACACTCTTCTGGGGCAAGCTTGGGGAGGCTGAGGAAATTCCCAGGCCTCTCTTCAAGCGTCTCGGAATCATCCCAGGGGTGCGTACACTCTTCTGGGGCAAGCTTGGGGAGGCTGAGGAAATTCCCAGGCCTCTCTTCAAGCGTCTCGGAATCATCCCAGGGGTGCGTACACTCTTCTGGGGCAAGCTTGGGGAGGCTGAGGAAATTCCCAGGCCTCTCTTCAAGCGTCTTGGAATCATCCCAGGGGTGCGTACACTCTTCTGGGGAAAAGGCTTGGGGAGGCCTAGGAAGTTCCCGGGCCTCTCTTCAAGCTGTATGGTCATCCCTGGGGTGCGTACACTCTTCTGGGGAAAGTACTGAAGTCTGGCCTCTACAAAGATCATCCCTGTCTGGCCACACGCGCTACAGCCTATGGAAAAAGCACTTTATGCAAAACACAACGCGAATCATTGCAACATGACCATAATTATGGTGGACTTGACTTGTCCGCATCCCCAACCCCCCACTCAAAATGTGCCTTCAATATCTTGGATATGCGTTTTTTGAGTAAGGAAAAAATTAACTTCGTACCTGGGCCTCTAAGGGTGGAGCTCGGCCTCGGCCTCTGGATGGTCGGCCTCGGCCTTGGCATGAGGCCGACCAGCTCCTCTGTGTTGTACGTTTGCTCGTTTTCCATCCCAAGGGTGCATGCACTCAGACGTGGAAAACTTGGGGAGGTTGAGGACATGCGTCAACCTTTCTGCAGGAATTTAGTCTATGCAAGAATCATTCTTGTCTGGGAAAGTACGAAAGTTTGGCCTCTGCAAGAATTATTCTCGTCTGGCCGTACGCGTCACATCCTGCTTTATGCCAAATACAATATAATAGCTTTCATTGAATTTGCAAATGTTCGCGTGTTTTATAGTGAGATAAATGTTAGACAGTCTCTATGTAAAGTAAACATAAGTTGAGAAAGCCATTGTTCCTAGTCGGCCTCAGGCTCCTACGGTCGGCCTCGACCTTCTTGCAGTGGTGGCGTTGCCTGCCACTTGCTTCTGCCATGGCTACTGATAGTAAATCTTCAAGTGTTCTGCATTCCATGGGTGTGGAGTTGGTTTCCCGTTTTCGTCAACCAATGCATAGGTGCCGGGCCGGACCACTTTGCTGACTTGGTAGGGTCCTTCCCATGCTGGTCCCAATGCACCTGCATTAGGATCTCTGGTGTTCTGCATGACTTTCCTCAGTACAAGATCTCCTTCTTTGAAGGTGCGCCTTTTCACTTTTGTGTTGTAATACCTGGCAATCCTATTTTTATACTCTGCAACCCGGAGTTGTGCCATTTCACGATGCTCGTCTAGAAGGTCCAAGTTCAACCTCATAGCTTCAATATTCCTCTGCACACTAAACTGCTCTGTCCTGGGGGAGGGGATGCCAACCTCCACTGGGACTACTGCCTCTGCCCCGAACGAAAGGGAAAATGGTGTTTCCCCTGTTGAGGTTCGTGCTGTCGTCCGATACGCCCATAGTACACGTGGGAGCTCTTCGGCCCATGATCCTTTTAGCCCTTCAAGCTTCGTTTTCAGATTCTGTTTAATTATTTTATTCACAGCCTCCACCTGGCCATTAGCTTGCGGATGGGCTGGGGATGAACAACGATGTGCTATGCCTAAATCTGAGCAGAACCTCCTGAAAGCGGCATTGTCAAACTACCTACCGTTATCTGATATAATGGTGTTAGGAATCCCAAAACGGCACACAATATTCTTCCATATAAAGTCAGTAACCTTCTTTTCGGTTATGGTTGCTAGCGGTTCTGCCTCTGCCCATTTTGTGAAATAATCCACAGCCACGACTGCATACTTGGTCTGCCCTTTACCTTGGGGGAGAGGTCCGATCAGATCTATCCCCCATTGCGCGAATGGCCACGGGCTGATAATGCTTGTTAAAGGCTCAGGCGGTTGCCTTGGAATGGGTGCAAACCTTTGGCATTGATCGCAAGACCTCGTGAAATGCCTAGTGTCTTGCAACATGGTTGGCCAGTAGTAACCTTGCTTGACTATCTTGTGACATAGCGACCTTGCTCCTGAATGATTTCCACACACCCCCTCATGTATCTCTCTCATAACGTAGTTAGCATCACTAGGAGGAAGGCACCTCAACAACGGCATCGAGTAGCCTCTTTTATATAGTTTCCCTTCCCTTAACACAAAATGTGATGCTCGCCTCTGAACTTTTTTAGCCTCCGTCTTCTCTGTTGGCAGCTCGCCTTTCCCTAAGTAAGCAAGGATCGGATCCATCCACGAAGCTTCTCTTGCTTCAGGGGAGGGTTCAGTTTCGATTGATGGGACACCCTCCCCGTCTGTAGGACCCTCGACCTCAGGCCCCGGATCTTCGGCCTCGGCCTCAGACTTGTCCTCAGGCTCGGCCTCGTCCTTGGACTTATCCTCAGGCTCGACCTCGGCTTGGCCATCTGTCTCGAGAACCTCCTTAGTACACACCGCAGGCTCAGACAAAACCTCAATTGGTACAGTCCTACTCAACTCTGTATCATAGGCAGCCGCCAAGCGGGCCAGTGAATCTGCGTTGGCATTCTGAGACCTCGGGATTTGCTTGATCTCCCACTTTTCAAATTTGGACAGCAGTTCCCTGGCCTTGGATAAGTACTTACTCATTCTCTGTTCCCTAGTCTGATATTCTGTCAACACTTGCTTCACGATTAGTTGTGAATCGCTTTGAACCATGATGTCTGAGACTCCGATCTCCCTTGCCAATCTCAATCCTGCAAGGAGTGCCTCGTACTCAGCCTCATTATTCGAGGCCTTGAAGTTAAATCTCAGGGCATACTCAAATCTTCCTCCATCAGGGGATTCTAGCAAAATTCCTGCTCCACAACCCTTGGTGTTGGGGGACCCGTCCACAAAGAGTGTCCAAGTCTGTTTTACCTCCCTTACACTCAGCATACTGACCTCTGTGCCTGACTTGCTTTGCTCGGCCTCAGGCCTCTGAGGGTCGGTCTCATCCTCGGTAGCTGTTAATTCTGCCAGGAAATCTGCCACAGCTTGCCCTTTCATGGCAGTTCGAGGTTTGTAGTGGATGTCATACTCACTCAGCTCGACTGCCCACTTCATGAGGCGACCCGAGGCGTCTGGCTTCTGCAACACCTGTTTTAGCGGAAAATTGGTCAAAACTGTTACCTTATGGGCTTGGAAATACGGACGCAATCTTCTGGCCGACGTAACTAGGGCCAGAGCGAGCTTCTCCACTTGGGGGTATCTAGTTTCTGCTCCAACCATTGACCTACTGGTATAATACACGGGTCGCTGGAGTTTCCCTTCTTCTTTGATCAGTGCAGAACTTACAGCCGTATCCGAGGCCACGACGTAGAGCAGTAGCTCGTCTCCAGGGAGCGGCTTGGCCAAGAGCGGGGCCGAGCTCAGGTAGTCCTTCAGCTCTCGAAAAGCCTTTTCGCACTCTCCAGTCCACTCGAAACGTGATCCCTGTCTCAAAATTTTAAAGAAGGGTAAGCACCTGTCAGTTGATCTACTAACAAACCTGTTCAAGGCGGCAATCCTCCCATTCAAGCTTTGAAGCTGCTTGAGATTGGTCGGGGAAGACATTTGCATGATTGCTCTGATCTTGTCTGGGTTTGCTTCTATCCCCCTCTGATGTACCATGAACCCTAGGAACTTTCCAGACGTTACTCCGAAAGCGCATTTACTCGGGTTTAGCTTCATTCGATACTTTCGGAGTATCTGGAAAGCTTCATTAAGATCAGACTCATGGCATTGAGACTTCAAGCTCTTCACCAGCATATCATCCACGTATACCTCCATGTTCTTTCCCAACAGCGGAGCGAACATGTGGTTCACCATCCGTTGGTATGTCGCTCCGGCGTTCTTTAGACCGAACGGCATGACCCTGTAACAATACAACCCTCGACTGGTGATAAAGGAAGTCTTTTCCTGATCGGGCTCGTGCATTCTAATCTGATTGTATCCCGAGTATGCATCCATAAAACTCAGCATCTCGTGCCCTGCTGTGGCATCAACCAATTGGTCGATCATGGGCAGAGGATAACTGTCCTTTGGACATGCCTTATTTAGGTCGGTGAAGTCGATGCACATCCGCCACTTCCCGTTAGCCTTTTTTACCAGTACCACATTAGACAACCACTGGGGATAATGAACTTCTCGGATGAACCCCGCCTTAAGCAACTCATCCACTTGACTGGCAACAACCTCATTCCTCTCCGAATTAAATGCTCTTCGTTTCTGCTTTATTGGCTTGAAATCCATGTCCACGTTTAACCGGTGAACCATCACTTCCCGGTCAATTCCCGGCATATCTTCGTGTGACCATGCAAACAAATCTGCATTTGCCCTCAAGAAATCAACCAGTCTATCCCTCTGCTCAGCCCCCAGTCTGGTGCCGATGTTCACTCTTCTTTCCTCAGACGTTAGCGGCACAGACTCCAGTTCTTCCGCTGGCTGTCCTCTTGGGTCAGGTCCGACAGCATTGTGGACACACGGATCCTTTCTACAATCTCTGAAGTTAGGGTCGGACTTCTCCCTACCGAGGTCGACCCCAGTCGAGCTCGTCGTTTCCCGCTCATATCCGAGGCTTCCTTTTGGTTTCTGAACTTGATCCATCCTGCAGACCACCACCGATGCGCGGTCTAGACTGGCAAGCACTCTCTCCCCACAGACGGCGCCAACTGTTGATGCCAAAATCTGGACAGAGGTCTCACCTGACCTTCACGTGACACCAACAGTGAATTTGTAGAAACTGGGGAAGACGTGACCTGCAAGACCAGCAAAAACCGCTGCACACCGGCGTGGTGTAGGCCACACCGCCTCCGATGCCTAAGTCAGAAAACCGAGGAGAAGCTATAGATAGTAAAGGGTACAGTCAAGAGTAGAGTTTTTCGAACCCTTCTTCCGTGATGAAGAGGGGTTTTTATACCTGTTTGTCCTCCTAGGGTTTTCAGGAATCCGGAGGTGTTTCGGGGCGAACCAGGCGGAACCGGGGCGATTCGGGGCATCAGGGACCGAAAAGAGGCCACCGGGCTCGGCCCGCGCGAGCGGGCCAAATGGTCGGCCTCGGCCTTTTCCCGAGGCCGACCATTATGCTCGGCCTCGGCAAAAGGCCGAGGCCGACCATATGGGTCGGGCCATGTCGGCCCGACCCTTTGGTTTGTTCTTCCTCTGGGTCGGTCTTTTGGTCCTACCTCTCTTCGATTGTCCTCGTCAGCTCCTTGTGCGCCCGTGTGGTCCAAAATTACCTATAACACATGGTAAATCAAATGATGACATATGGTGTGAGGACAATATATAGATAGAAGGTAGTTGAAAAAATATTTCATTTATGGGATGAAAATAACAAGCTAAAAGAGTAAATAATGCTTGTAAAGTCTTATTAAATGATGCAAAGGCTTATAAATAGTCCAATGATACCAATATCAATTAGTTGAGTAAAACAACTAAATAAATAGAAAATAACTAACTCAACTAAAGAAGAAATTAATACAATTTCTATAACTCTTTAAAAGGTGAACTCAAAAAAAAATCTCTAAGAGGTGATTCAGAGAAATCATCTCTGATACCATAACAAGTTCAGAGAGTAAATAATACTTGCATAGTTTTATGGTATGATGCAAGGCTTATAAATAGTCAAATGATACAGATGTCACACTTAGTTGAGTAAAACAATTAAATAAAGGAAAAATAACCTTACTCAACTAATGAAGAAATTAACACAACTTCAATAACTAATATAAAATTTCAATTTTATTGTTGTGGATTTTTTTTTTTTTTTTTTTTTTTTTTTTTTTTGAAAAGGTCATTGTTGTGGCTATTGAAATGAAAAGATTTGAGATTAACATCCATTTAACTATTATGGGTATATTTTGCAAGCGCAAGCTTCTAAAAAGAAATAAGGAGTTCAAACGGTAACTTTTTTGGTCAAATTGCTGATAAAAAAAGGGTTAATATTGTAGACTTGTAGTTGAATTGATGGTAAAAGTTATGAACTAGTGATTTTATTAGTCTAGGGATAGAAAACATGGGCTAAAAAAAATCATTTTCGATTCCTCCCACGATCATGAAAAGCATAATATTCAAGATGGTGGACGATCAAAGGATGCATGTATGATTGAAAATCAAATTGAGAATGATATATCTGCCACAAAATTTGGGCTTGAGAATGCAAAAATATAAAGTTAAAGTCGAAGATGACAATAATATTAAACAAGAAAGAAAGAGCACAAATTAACCTACTTTGCTTGAGAAAAAATCATGATATATATCTTGATAGCGATACAAGCAATTATTGTTGGGAGAAAAAATGCGGAATACAAAAATAATAATATTATGACGACAATCAATAATATTATAACTATCTCCCCTTCCACAGGTTAAGCCAACACAAGCCAAAAATAATAGTCACGAAAAATAATAAAAGATAGGGAAAAGAAACGACACCGAAAAATATACTGGTTCGCCCCAAGCTCGGGACTACGTCCAGTCTTCTGCAATGGCAGGTTCTACTTGAATTTGGGAAATTACAGGAAGCCTTCAATAACGCTACAAACCAATCTCAATAGCCCAACAATAGCTATTGACTTTATCACAACCCGATAGCTTGGGATAAACAAATAAACAAAAACACCCTCAATCCCACTAGAGAATAAATCTTTTCTCTCAAGTTTCACTCACTGCCGCATAAGAGAGCTTCAGCCGAAAAACCACCCTCACGGTCACTGCTCTCAGCCACCACAATCCTGACAATTATACCTTTGTGAAAGAAGCTAGTTATTATAAACAAAACTTATGAGTTACAGAATTGGTTAGTGGTAACACATCATATTTGGTGATGGTACAACATTTTTAGTGAAAAGAAGATGTGAGATATATCTTGATTACTATAAGAATAAGAAGCATGAACTTATTTCTTAAACTTTTAATTTGGAACAATTCTTAAAGAAAATTTAGTTTATTACAATGTTTTAATTTAAAAAAAAAAAAAACAAAAAGAAAAAAGAAAAAAAGAAGTTGTTCCACAAGAGATCAACATGCAATATGATTGTGGAAAGTGTGAAGAATGACCAAGGAAATGGAATGTAATTTTTCTAAAATAATGTAAACTAAGGTTACAAAATATTTAAGGGTGTGTTTGGTTTAACTTTTCAAGTGTTTTAATTTTGAAAAAAAAAATTTGAAAAAATTTCTAGTGTTTGACAACTACTAAAAATGACTTATTATAAAATGAGGGTGTGTTTGGTTTAACTTTCCAAGTGTTTAATTTAGAAAAAAAAAAGAAAATCATTTTGAAAAAATTTCTAATTTGGCAACTACTAAACCTGACATATCAAAAAATAAGATTGAGAAATAAATTATTTTGAGAGAAACACTCGTGACCAACTTTTTCAATAAGAGTTTTTAAGTAACAATAACTTGTGTATAAAAACACTTTAAGGAAATGCAACTAGACATATGAGTGTTTAAATTTTAAACAATTTTTTTGCAAAGTGTTTAACTAGACACTCATATCCAAACCTCATAAACTACATCTCAAAAGCGATTTTTCTTTTTGTTTTTTTCTTTTAATTTTTTTAGTTCGGGGTTTTTGAACCTCACTCTAATGTTTTTGGTCAACGATATATATTCTTTCATTAACTATGCTACGTTTAGAATGACTTAAAAAAAAATTGATTTTTTTTTTTTTTTTTTTTTTTTTGTTTAATGAAATGGGTGCAAACATTTGTTTAACCATACTTCATATAAATATCAAAAACAGACAGAAGTCGACACAAAAGTTCATTAGCTCCACCAAACATTATTAAACAACAGGACATCTTCACACACGACGACGCTCACAACAAAGCATTTAAAAAGACAGTAAAAAACGAGGCTTAAATCATACTTAATTATTCTAAGATCAGAGTTCAAAAGATCATACATCAAATTTGAATAAGATTAAGCAGCAATTTCAAATTCACATTTGAAATTAATCAACTCAATCAACTGAAATTTGATCCAAGAGCTGCTAAGACTCTCTAGCTAGGTAGATAGTTATTTAAACTGCAGTAATGGCAATCTTCATTCCACCTTGGCAGTGGCCTGGGAGGCTGCAGATGAAGAAGTTTTGTCCCTTCACAAGCTTGATTTCATCTTGTCCTGTTTGAAAAACTTTCGAACCCCTCGGACTTATGCACCGATTGTACCCCACTCGGTTCACAGCCACAACATTGTGTGCCTCAGGGCTATAGTTGAACACTGTAACAAATTAAACCAAACAAATTTTTATCACCAAAGTTCTTCAATTTATTCCACTTTTTCGGTTCGAGAAATTTTGTGACAAAAAGTTTATGTTATGAAAATAAATTCGTTAAACTTAGCATGCATTTAACTCTGAAGCTGCCTATGTCGATATATGAGCATAGTTTAACGAGTCTAAACATGATTTATCTTCTTGATGAGGTTCGTGTGTGGACTTAATTATAGAGAATTTGCAGTGTGGCAAATAAGAATTATATAATTGCAAATATAGCACAATGTAAAAAAAAATTGTAAATATAGCAAAATCTATCAGAGTATATTACTGCAGATAGACACTGATAGACTCTGGTTAATTAGAATCTATCTGATAGACTTTTGATTATCAGAGTTTATCAGCGATAGACTCTGAATAATCGGAGTCTATCAGTCTACTGATAGACTTCGATTATTCAGAATCTAACATGATTAATCGGAGTCTATCAGCAATAGTCACCGATAGATTTTGATTAATCGGGGTCTATCAGCGATAGACACAGATAGACTTTGAATAATCGGAGTCTATCAGTGATAGACACGGATAGAATCTGACAACAGTTTTTTGGTTTTGTACAATTAATTTTACTATATATGCAATTAGTTTGCAATTGTGCTATATTTGCTATTCATTTGGTCCAATTTGTCATCTATGCAACTGCCCCTTAATTATAATATATGTATATAGTGGAATTCCCAATTTCTTTTTGTGAATTTTATACTTATATGTATAATAAGATGCATGTAAGGCAAGTGGCCTTAAATAATATGTTTGTAGTGTTTTTATGATGAATTATTGTTATTTTAATAATATGCCAACTTGGTTGAAAGGTAGTTTAGATTGATTGTGTTCTTTTAACCTCAAAATATATTATTTGAGTTTGGTCCCTCCAATAATATATGAACTACATGGATTTGCTTTACACCAACTCAAACAATAAGTTTATAGGTTATTGATCAAAATTTTAAATTAGAGAGGTAAAAAGTATTTTTGGCTCATTAAAAGTTTTTTTTTTAAATAATTTCAGTAACCAAAAGTGGTGGAGTAATTAAAAAAACACACACACACAAGAGTTAAAGAACCTTTAGAATAAGTATATTATTTAATTATTTTTCTTCCTAAAGTACTTCCATATATCAAGTGTTTCACTTCAAAATACCTTTTTTTAAAAGGGTGTTAAATACAAACTAAAAATCTTTTTTATTTTATACATATTTCTTTCAAATGTTTCATTTATATCATCCTTCTAAATCCTATTGTAGAAACTAGAGTTAAATGATAATTTTGATCCCTAAACTTTTTCAGTTGTGTCGATTTCTAAATTTAAAAAGTGCCGAACACAATTATATCTAAAAGATTCCTACATATTATTTAAAAATATATACATTTAATAAATCCATAAGCTTTTAATTTTGTCGCTAATATATCATCTAAACTACTCTCAGTTTTACATTTAATTATAATTTTTGATTTATGTGTGACATTGTTTAAAGTTCAAAAACCTACCAAACACAAAACTAATCGCGTTCATAAAACTTATTACATACTTTTTAAAGCTCCAACAACCTATCAGTCATACATAACACAATATTAAAAGTTTAGAGATTAATTAGATTCTTTAAAACCAAGAAAATCAAACTTATAATTCTAATACCACGAGAGAGTAGAGATATAATACTCCTTTCACTTATTGCTTGTCACATCAACATCATTTTAAATACGACGATGTTGAGTCCACCAGCATTCAAATATTACTTATAAAGACAAAAGCAGAAGACAAGTGAAAAGTATCTCGAGGTTTCGCCGTGGGAATTTCGCGAGAGTTTTCGCCGCTTTGAAACATTTTCAAAATCTTGCAAAAATGCAGCGTGGTTTTTCTCTAAAAACTCGGAAGGTTCCGCCAAAAATCGTTTAGGATTCAATCGTTTGGTCTTTTGAAGTTCCCTGATTGGTTTGAGAAGTTTTTATGATCTTGATTTCCATTTCAAATTGTTCTCTGGACTTTTTATCAATATGAGATGATCGTAACACAATATAGTTGACTCGTGATTCAACTCGAGTGTGAACAAAGAGAGTGCATATACTTCCGTGGTACTAGAAATTTTTTTCCGAGATCAAGAAAGAAAAGCGAAAAATGAAGTTACCAAGTGTGTCGCCAGCACGGAAGAGCTTTTGCTTGGGCCAGGAGTCGACGTTGAAGGTCCAGCCTTGATCATCTCCAACAGTGTAAACAGCTGCACGAACCATCTCAGAGTATTGAAGAACCAACAAGCAAGCCAACACTGCATTGCCCCTTCCCCAAGCCATTTCTTTCCCAAAACTTAGAGAAAAAAAGGAAGAAAGTAATTAAGAACAATTTTCAAGTGTGTGGAGTGAGTAGTAATGTGTGATTATGAGGAGAAGGCTGATGACTCTTTTATAAGTGGGATATTTTGTTGGGGATGATCTAATGGATCATTATTATTGGCACAAACTTTTGATTTATTATAAGATTATGGGTTGTAATTATGATCAAGATAGAATTTTGAATGTGGGTATGTTAGGTTTTCACGAGTGAACGCAGACTTCCATTAATCCTTATGACGCGTGGAAAACGATAAATTATTCAATGAGACCACCTAAAATTGTCGAAGATAGATCTTAATATTTGTCTGTCTTCTTATAACTGTTGGGTACTTTGTTGGATAGAAAGTCGAGGTGTTTTTACAATTTCTCTATCTTATATCTAACGGTGCAAAACCTACCAGCTTCATTGTGACGGTCTCACGGAATGATTTCACACATGAATTTTGTAAATCAAGTCTTCTTTAACACATCTTTATCTTATTATATTTGTGGGATTTGATGCTTCGTAGTGACTTGGACGGCTTTTTTGACCCTCCTTTTAAGGGAGTAAAATTAGGAGCAAAACCATGATATATGGTGTGATAGTAGATATAGCTCATATTTTCAAGATATATTTATTTGTATATATATAGCTCCATTATTGAAGGTAACGACTAGTATTTAATGCTAAAATAACTGTAGGTACAAATTAAGTATTTAAAGATTGAAGACCTCTATAAGATTAAAAAATTTTAAAAAAAAAATTAAGGTTAGAGAATTTGAATAGGTTGTAGATGTGTTTTTATGTTTAAACCTCATATCAAATAAATTTAAAATGTTCCATTTGTTTAATGTTTTTGCTTAGTTATATTGTTGATTTAATTTGGTTAAGGTTGATAAGCTTTTAGGTTGACTGGTGATTTAACATGGTACCTAAGCAGGAAGTCCTATGTTTGAACCCTTGTAATATCATTTTTTCCTTCCAAATTAAAGTCTTTTAGTCCACAAGTGAAGGAGGAGTGTTGAAGTGTTGATATAATTAAATTTAGAGTAATTGCAGTGGGTGGCAAATTAATTATATATAATAGCAAATTTAGCACAAGGTTAAAAGAATTGCAAATATGTCAAAAAAATTAGAATATTCCCATTTTACCCTTCTCTTTCTCTCCCTTTCCATTTACCCTTTCTTCCCTCATTTGTTGTGTATTTTGAAATCTGTTACGATTTTTTTTTTACGATTTCTTCTTTTTTTTTTTTTTTTTTTTGCATATTTTGAAATCTGTTACGATTTCTTTTTTTTTTTTTTTTCATTTTTGCATTTTTGCATTTTTGTGAATTTATGAGCTGTTACAATTTCTTGTTTTATTTTTTTTTTTTTTTATGATTGTTTCTTCTTCTTTATATATATATTTGATAATATGTGGGGAGGGGGATTCGAACCACAAACCTTGTGGTTATCAATACAATTTATGTCAATTGAGTTAAGCTCTTGTTGGCCTTCTTTTTAATTCAAGAATGCCAAGAATACAAAAATAGCAATTTTGGTGAGTGTTTGTATAGGTATATCAAAGTATATCACTGATATACTCCAGTTAATCGTAGTCTATCACTGACTATCACGGGTCGAAGTCTATCAGGGCTATAATTGATAGATAATGAAATACAAAGAATACAAGCATAGCAATTTTATGGTGGTGGTCGACCACCAACAAATATTAAACTCCTCGAACCATAATGAACTAAAACAATCAAAACAACTAAATTAATCTAACTTTACTAAGTAAACAAATAATAAACTCATCAAACTATAACAAAGTCAATAAATTTTCAACTTAATGAACATAATATGAAAACATAACCCAATTATCAAATTTTCAAAACTTAAGAACATAACAAAGAATTTCTCATTCACCTCTATACTCAAACAATCACTTATTATCAAACTCATGCTAAAACTAATTAATATAACATCATCACAACTAATTAACTAAGTTATCAAAATTTTAAAACATAACAACTAAATTTACTCATATCAAAACCTATAAATGTCACAATTAAACTAACTCCAATCATACAAACAAGCTTAAAATGAAACTTTAAACATATAATAGACTCAAAAATAAAATATAATAATCATGAAAATGAATAGACTCAAAATCACCTAAGCCTCCAAATTTGATTTACTCTTTTACTCATCATGAAAATGAATTCTTACTTTTCTACATCTCTTACCACACATCCTCCAAACAAAAACAATCTCAATATCATACAAGCATCAATTCAATCTCAAACTCCAAACTCCAACAAACAACTATAATCTCAACATTTATAAACCAAATTTATAAGTAAACACTAAAATAAAGAGAAGAAACAACTCACAAAGGCACTATGAGCTCGTCGATATGACATTTTATTGGATGGAAGATAACCTACAGAGAGGGAAATTCGCAAACATCAAGTAAGTTCATTTTTTTCAACTTTCTCACAACAACAAACTACAATACTTTAAAAACAAAATTCAAACAAACATACCTCAAAATTTTCTGCCGATGTACCTTTGTCGTCGAATAAAGAAGTCAATATCGCCAAACAAACACATGTTTTTTTTTCTTTAGTTCACTACTTCTCTCACACTCTATTAATTCTTCTCTACACACTTGCTTCAAACACATCAATATGACATCTATGAGCCCAATGAAAAAAATTTGTAAACATTCAAACTAAATGCAATAATAACGTATAAATCGAACTTCTCAAGTTTCATAAATTTATAAACATAACCGCTAAATTTATCGAAAATAATCAAGGTTACCAAGTAAACACATATACTAATCTTCCTTATTCACAAAAACAAAAACCATATTTACACTTAACATCAAAACCATTAACTTTAATCAACAAAAACCAAAAGCTCAAAATACACAAAAAAAAAAAAAAAACACCCATATTTATACTTTCTTTTCTCACCACTTTTCACCAAATGAACAAACATCAAACAAGCTTTTGTTGACTCACAATCCCTAATGCACATAGCACACAACCATAAATAACACAATCTAGAGAGAACAAAATAATGACAATATAGATGCAAAGAAATGAAAAACAAAAAAAAAAAACAGCCATCAAAGAAATGTAAAACAAAAAAAAAAAGAGAAACAAGGAAGGAAAAATTACTTACTAAATGAGAGGGAGATGACGACTCATACAACGGTGAAAGAAATGGTAGTGGTGGAATCAAGTGGTGAAAGTTGCGGAGAGGGAGAGAAACGGAGTTGGTGATGGAAAAAGAAGAAGAAAACGCAAAGGGGAGGGGTTAAAATGAGGAAGAAGACACGAAATGAGAGGAAAATTTGATTAGGGCTTTTAATGAGTTTCTGCCGACGCAGTTAAAATGGCGCCGGCAGAGGCTATACTTCTGCCGACGCCGTTTTAACTGCGTCGGCAGAAATCACTTCTGCCGACGCCATATGAAAACGGCGTCGGCAGAAATCCAAGTTTGGAGGGAAAATTTTTGGTTGTGAATTTTTAAATGACTCTCTGCCGACGTCATTTTAACTGCGTCGGCAGAAGTCCAAGTTTGGAGGGAAAAAAAATTTACGATCGAAATTTTAAATGACTCTCTGCCGACGCCATCTAGGCGCGTCGGCAAAGGTCACTTCTGCCGACGCCGATTACCATAACGTCGGCAGAAGTCTTGCTTCTCTCGACGCAAATATAAATGACGTCGAGAGAGAAGGCCTCTGCCGACGCGGTCTTAACGACGTAGGTAGAGATGGTTTGCGCGTCGGCAGAAGGTTCTTCTCCCGACGCAATTAACGGTGTCGAGAGAAAACGCGTCAGCAAAAACAATTTTTCTTGTAGTGGTCACGGAGCTTGTGTGCTACGCTTTAAAAATTATATTGTTGATTGAGAGTCGCTTGTTCGTAATGGTTATTTTTGGATTTTATGTTCTAATTACCACGAGAGACTTAAATTTTTTGTTCAATTTATGATTGTAGTATAATAATTTTGGATGAGTTTCTAATTACCGAGATGATTGCAATGCAAAGTACTTTATTGATAGATTTCAATTAAATTGATTTCTATCAGTAACAATCATTGGTAGACTTCAATTAATTGATAATTAACTGATTTCTATCCTAGATAGAAACTGATAGACTTCAATTAATTGAATTCTATCCTCGATAGAAAATGATAGATTTGAATTAAACTAATTTCCATCAATGATACAAGTCAATAGACTTTAATTAAATTGATTTCTGATAGAAACTGATAAACTTCAATTAAATTGGTTTCTATCAGTGATAGAAACTAATAGTCTTGAATTAAATTGATTTCTATTAGTGACAGAAACTGATAACCTTGAATTAAACGATTTTCTATTAGTGATTATCACTGATAGACTTAAATTAAACTGATGGATAGAAACTGGTAGCCTTGAATTAAACTGAACTAATAGCCTTGAATTAAATTGTTTTCTATCAGCGACTATCACTGATAAGCTTGAATTAAACACGATAAAAACTTATAGATTATGATCATCAAAGTCTATCAGTGATGATAGACTTCGTTTAATCAAAGTCTATCAGTGATACACACTGATAGACTTCGATTAATCAAAGTCTATCAGTGTCTATCACTAATAGACTCCGATTAATTGAAACTTATCATCAAAGTCTATCAGTATTTATTATTGATAGACTTCGATTAATCGAAGTCTATCAGTGACTATCAATAATAGGGATTGATAGACTATTGGAGATACTAAGGGTATTTTCGTAATTTAACGTATTTTTTGCTATTTCCGCAAATAATTTTATTTTTTTGCTATTTTTGCCATTCTTTTGCCGGTTTTTGCTATCTGTGCAAAGCCCCCTTAAATTTATCCATAATCTATCGGCTTAAAGTCTTTTAAGTCTAAAGGGGGCTTAAACTATGTTTTTCAAAAAAATGAAAAGACTACTACTATGATTTTCATTCATATCTCCTCTTTACTTGAAAATGGTGTGTGGGTTACGTTGGATTATTAGAAGTACCTTCTCTATTTAGAATCTGGTATGATTTTTCATTTTTCAAGAACAAAAAAGGAAGCTTCACAGAAGGACAAGGCTAAAGTGATAAACTTTGTCGATCGCAAGTTACTTTGTCGTAGCATATCAAGAAAACCATTGCTTCGTTTAAATATTACAATCATAAATAAGGGATGAGTATTCAAACTTACAACTTTTAAAGAGAGTTATAGATGCATCCATTTGACATTTAAAAAAAAAAAATGTGAAAATAGTTCCTTAAAAAGTATCGAGTCCTTAAACTTTAAATTTTTTGTGATTAATAGGTCTCTCAACTTTCAATTTTGTGTCTAATAAGTCCTTAATCTATTTGATATTTTTTTTTTTAAATTCACAAGGCTATTAAATACAAAATTGGAAGTTTAGGGTAGGGGTGTAAAATTTTCAGGTCGGGTCGATTGTACGAACAAACCGACCCGACTTGACCCGAACCGATCGGGTCGGGTCACTTTTTGCTTTGCTTTGGTCACAAAGCATTAGAGATTCTCAACCAAAAAAAAAAAAAAACCCCAAATCAGACCAACGTTGTTGAAGAATAACAAATCAACATTCAAATCCCAATTGAAGAAGAAATGGAAGAAAAAATCAAGTCCCATTTGAAAAATCACAAAAGTAGAAGAAGAATAACATTGCATTAGATTTCAGTTTGCGATCTCTACTGCGATTTACTATATGGGTTTGTTTCCATCTAAATCTAAGACCAACGCCGGCGAGGAGACCACGAGCATGAGCAATGGCGTCGGCGAGGAGAAATCAAGCCTTCCATGAGCACAAATGGCGCTTGCGACGAGACCACGAGAACGAACAATGGGTTTGTTTCCATGTAGATCTAAAACCGACGCCGGCGAGGAGACCACGAGCACGAACAATGGGTTTGATTCCATGTAAATCTAAAGCCAACGTCGGCAAGGAAAGCGCGAGCATGAGCAATGGCACCGTCGAGGAAACCACAAGCAACGACGCTAACACATCTCAGTTTAGAAAAAGGCGAACAGAAAGAGAGAGTAGAGGGAGAGAATGAGATATCATGTGAGACTGTCAGAGGGTTATTGAGAACGAGGGAAGGGAGACGGCGCTGGAAGTAAATTAGGGCAACAATGTTGGTTCAAAAAAAGGCGAACCGAAGAACCGAATCGAACCGATCGGTTCGATCAGTCTTGAGTGTAATAGTCTTTTAAACCGCAGGTTCGGTTCGGTTTCTTACATCCCTAGTTTAGGGTCCCAATATAAGCATAAAATTCAATTTCATAGATTGATTAATTTTTAAATCTCAAATATGTCAGGAATGTGGTAGACACAAAATTAAAAGTTCAAAGACTATTAGACCCGTGAGTTCAGAGACTAAATTGACACAACTTTGAAAGTTCAAGAACTTAAATTTGTAACTAAACCTTTTTCTTTTTTTCTATATTTTTGTCACCACGCTTCTAAAAATAATAAAATTACTACATCTCAAAAGGGTGCACATTTCTTTCACCATTCTTCATATATATATCAAAAAAGTACTTCTAGAAGTTGACATGTATTTAATTTTATTCCAGTACGGTACATTAAGCAAAACACATCCTCTCACACACTAAGAAAACTCATAACAAAAGCACTTAAAGTAGAGAAAAGACTCATATTAATTCTTAGAACAATTATTCTCTGAGAGTCTAAACCATGCATAATCAAACTTAATACGATCAAGCAACGATTTCAAATGCAAACATTTGAAATTAATTAACTTAATCTATTAAAATTTGATCCAAAACAAAGACTCTCTAGCTAGATATATATAATTAAGTATATTTTAAACTGCAGTAATGGCAATCTTCATTCCACCCTGGCAGTGGCCTGGGAGATTGCAGATGAAGAAATTTTGTCCCTTCACAAGCTTGATTTGATCCTTTCCTGTTTGAAAAACTTTGGAACCCCTTGGAGTTATGCAGCCGCTGTAGCCAGCTCTGTTCACAGCCACCACATTGTGAGCTGAAGGGCTGTAGTTGAATACTGCAAAATGAAAATTAATTCATATAAGATAAGTTATCGAGATCGAATGTAGCGTAAATGATTGGGTACGTATGTTTTGATTTATCGGTTTAAGCTTTTGGGTTTGGTGGTAATTCAATATCGTGTAGTGTCATTTTCTTTTCCCTTAATGAAAATCAGATACGAGATTTTTCAATAGTTTTAAACGAGAGTTTCGTTAGAGGGAGAGGTTTGTCATTATTTTAGCTTCACAATGAATGGAATGTTTTTAACTCCTTGAAATAAAATTTATTAACCACTTAGGATCCGTTTGGAATACTTTTTAGTTTAAGTGTTTTTAAGAATGCATTTCTTTTATAAACATTTGGAATAAAAATTGTTTAAAATTTAAACGCTCATATGACTTCTGTTTTTATACGCACAAGTTAATATATACTTAAAAACCATTTTTAAAAAATTGGTTGAAAGTGTTTCCCTCAAAATGGTTTATTTTTCAATCTCATTTCTTAATAAGTCATTTTTAGTAGTTGTCAAACACTACAATTTTTTTCAAAATTAAACACTTGAAAAGTTAAACCAAATAACACACCGTTGATCTCTTTAGAAATAGTGGAGTATGG
Source organism: Luffa aegyptiaca (assembly GCA_017139565.1). Classification (NCBI taxonomy): domain Eukaryota; kingdom Viridiplantae; phylum Streptophyta; class Magnoliopsida; order Cucurbitales; family Cucurbitaceae; genus Luffa; species Luffa aegyptiaca. The sequence continues at coordinate 5,212,041 of CM029405.1, read as the reverse complement.
TGCAAACATTCATTAAACATGAGCCCACAAGGGAGAAAAAGCATTTTTTAAGTGAACTTTTTGATTTAAAATGCTTTAAGTGAAATTATTTCTATAAACTTTTTTAGATAAAGTTCTAATTAAGTGATTCTCCTCAAAGTAACTTTAGTATTTTTGCAAGATTTTCAAAAATCACTTTTTATTAACTAACCAAACACCATGTAAATCTTGAAAAATTAAAGCACTTTATTTTTTACCCTTCTTAGAATCATTCCACACCCCGCTTAAGAAAACAAAAGAGAGTAATGAATAATATTTTACCATACACCAATACATAAATATCCTTATACACACCACAACAAAAACGTTGACGGTTGGGAGAGAAACATAGAAAATGAGAATATTTTCTCTCTCTTAGCTAGCAGCATTTTAATGGTGGTATATGTTTCGATATTTACACACCGATCTACTGTCAAGTATTATTCAAGAGAAACGACATTGATGACAAAAAGAAGCGAAGTTACCAAGTGTATCGCCCGCTCGGAAGCGCTTTCCCTTGGGCCAGGAGGCCACATTAAAGGTCCAGCCTTGAGCACCACCAACAGTATAGACAGCTGCACGAGCCATCTGAGAATATTGGAGCACCAACAAACAAGCCATCACTGCACCCACCACCGCACTGCCCCTTCCCTGAGCCATTTGAGAGAGAGCAAAAGAGAGAAGAAATCAAAGGGCTAAAGAGTAGTTCAAGTGTGGGAAGAAGTGTTGGTGATGGTGGGGAAATGGATGAGAATTTGTGACCCTTTTATAATTGGGGAATTAGGGTTTTGAAGAGATCATCAAAAGCTCAAAACTTTATGGCTACAAAATTATGGGTCTTTGTAATTATGATGAATATGGAAATTTTGAATGTGGGTTTGGTAGGTTTTCATGAGTGGACTCACCTTTGACTGATCCATATGGTGTACATGTGTAAAAAATTGGATATTGATTTGTAACTGATTAGGTCCCTCTTTGTAGAAGTCATTATTTCATTTTATATTATGGGGATGATTTCAAATTACCTATAATGACTTAGACATCTAATCCGTCGTCGTCTCTTTTTTTTTTTCTTTTGAGTTCTCGACAAATCTAGAATGGGAATTGAACATTTTATATTAATGAAGGTATGGATAATTTTAGCCAATTAGTTATGCTTAAATTGACATTTGACTATCTTTTAAAAGAGTAGGAATACGAGGCCAGGTAGCTACTTATTTTTTAAAAAAAAAAAAAATTATAGGGACAAATAAAGGATACTCAAATTTTGTGAAATTAAAAGGAAAAAAATTGTGTGTGAGATTATAACAATACAATAATGGTTACAAGGGAGAGTCTGAATTGTTTACTTATAAATAATTCACTTTTGAAGTGAACTAGATTCTACTAATTTAGCCGAACTAGTTAAGATATTTAATGTCTCTCTTTGAGATCGTGGATTTGAATATATACCTTTTATAATAAAATGGTGATAATTAAAAATATATATTTTTTGTATTTAACTTTAAAAAAAGACTATAATTCGAACCTACAACTCATACGAAGAGATATAAGTGTCTAACTATCTTGATCACTATGCTCTAAATTAGGTATTCTTTTTCCGTTCCATTGACTCTAATTCCAACGCTTTATCAATATATAATATTCCATTCAAATTGAATGGAGAATTAGACTTAAAGTGGACTCCAATAACCCACTTGGCCCCAATAGATAAATAATGTAAGTACTCCACCATACCATGAATAATGTGGCGAATTGGCCAAATGGATGGCAAGTGTTGGGTTGGCGAGATTGATATCTTTGAATCCATCAAGTGGGGTTGGATAAACTACATTGATTTGAATATCCAACATATGGCAATTTAAGTGTATTATTAGTTATGAAAATTCAAACATTGTATTTCTTTTTTAAAAAAGAAAAATCCTATCAATCATGAATTTTCAAGTAACTTGAAATTAACAAAAACAACTTTAAAAAAAAATTGAGAAGTTGTAATATGGGTATATTTTAAAATTTTGTTTCTAAAAATTATTTAGAAAGCTACGTTGGGTTTTCAAAAAAAAAAAATTATTGTTTTCAATTCTAAAAACGGTTTGCAAGAGCAATGGTTAAAATGTTGAGGTCTCAATTTTGTAGGAATCTAGTTGATCTATCGACAAAATGGAGATATTTCTGAAAAAAAAAATATATATATTTAAAACAAAAAATTCAAAAAAAATATTTGAATTAATAAATAAATGTTTTACATTTTTAAAATAAGTTAAAATGCTTATTATAAAGGGAAATTGTGCTAGATGGCTAGAAAAAAATAAGTCATTCAGTTTTTTGGCTAAAAAACTTTCGTATTCTCGGTTGTGGCTGTCGCAAATCAAGGAACGACCAGCCAGTTTTTTTCTTCCCATTTTACCCCTGGTATATACGTGTATATACAGACGCCGTTTACAACGTCGTTACATGCCCGATCCTTTTTTCCAAATTTCATGGGATCCTTGCCGTTTTGGTCTCCAACTGAATTCCATAGATTTCGTTTTCTTCGCCATTCTAACAATCAAAAAAGATTTTCTTTATATTCCCATTTTCTTCTCCTTCTCAAACCGTCAAAAAGGTTTTCTCTCTCTCAATTAGTGTTTAAACCTTGTTCAGATATATAGCTTAATCTGGGTCTTTTCATAACACGTTGGAAATAGTGTCTCTGTCATACTTTGATTGAAAACTTCCCCAATAACACAAAATGACGGTACAACAGATTATGATTATGCTCGATGGTGTTTGGAATGTCGCGAGACTCTATAGTGATTTCAAGTCTGGAACTGTGACGGTTCCTTGTGATTCTAACCTCTCTCAACTCAAGGTATGTGTTGCGAACCACCTAGATCTGTCTGACAGTAATAGTATCTGCCGGTTAACACTCTTCAGAAACTGATCAAGCAACCCGGTCAATATAGTCCTTTCAGAAGATAAGGATGTTTTTTGGATGGTCAGCGGGTTTCAGAATGGTACGTACAGGGATTGTTGTGTAGTTGTCGACGTGCAGGATGTAGATACTGGTATACACAACTGGGGCAGTCGCAAGCTCATCTCGGGGGGGGGGGACAAATTTTTAGTTTGTTAACTCAGAATGGTATGTACAGGGATTATTGTGTAGTTGTCGAAGTGCAGGATGTAGATACTGGTATACACAACCGGAGGCAATCGCAAGCTCATCCCGGGGTTTTACTCGATTTGACATGCCATCAATGCGTAGGGTAAGTTTTTAAATTCATTTTTTTTATACCCAGTTTGAACATTAACGTTTTGGTGGGGGGACTTTTCCATAGTCATGGTTTTAATTTGGAAGTTCAAAGGTTATACAATGTTTACACAACCATGGGTGTAATTCTTTGTAATTACGCTACTGAGTGATGTATTATGATTATTCTATTTGTCATTTGTGGCCATGTAGTTGAGTGTAGGGATTAATTCAGCAGCAAGGATCGTGAATTAAGGGAAGGGAAGAATGTTACCAGAATTTTGAAGTCACCCCCGACCGAGACCTAGATGGCAACCTAACCTAGTACGTCATAATTGAGAAAGGGAACACCCCCCTAGGAAAATCAAAATAACAAAACAAAGGCATAATGTATCGAGAGGCCCACTCTTTGCATTCGGCTGAAAATGGTCATAGTCTAGAGTTCTTACTCGGGCTCGGGTTGTTACCATCAGCACCAAACAAAGAAGCCTTATCCTACAGGGAGACTGCGAAGAGCTCCAGGTGGAAGGGAGTTTTCTTAGCTCCCGATACGCCGAATGCCTAATCGATTTTTTTTTATGCTAGAGTTTCCTGTAGGGTTCAAATTAGGTTGTTAGGATTCAAATTAGGTTGTTAGGTTGTTAGGTTGTTGCAAAAATATATTTCTCTCCCTTCCTAATAAATCTCCAGCTTTTTAGTTTGTATTTCTCTCTGCTAAACTCTAATATAAACGTTAGAGACTTTTTAGACGGGTTGTCAGGGGCAATTTGGTCTAGTTTAATTAGGAAGTTATTAATTAAAATCACGTTAGTCAGTTATTTAATTTCTAAACTTTTTTAGCCATTTTTCAAAACCCACCTATTAAATCTAGCTATTTTTCTCGTTGCCCCTATTATAAATATTATGTTCACATTAGTTACATTTTGTTGTTATTTTGTTTGTATTTTATCGATTTCGGTATGATGGAAATATCGATTCACTCCTCATATAAATGTCAAACTCATGAACATATGAAAAATGTTGAAATGTCGATATGTTGACGAAAATTTAATACATTGTGTAAGAATTTTTTCATTTATCTTTTCAAAAGTTTCTTTGATATTTGTTATGTTAAAGTTTTGTTACATTTAAAAATATGTTTAGAAAGACAATAGATGATTAGATTTGGAGAGTTAAATTAGAAAACACTAAACAAAAGGCTTGAAAAGAACGAAATATTATAATTTTTTTTTTATGTTTAGTTGTTTTTTTGTTTTAAAAACGTTAAATTTGAACTTTAGACCTTTTGATTGACATGCTCATTACTAAAACACTACTCAACAAAGCATATATAATACTTTTTTTTTTTTGTTGCTTTTCTTTTGATAATTATCCTATGAAACAAGTTTTCTATATTAAAAACTATTTCTTATCTTAAGAATAGAAAACTATTTTTACACACTACTTCTATAATACTCCCGACTTTTTTTATTTCTTAAATTTTAATGGAAGTTTTTTTTTTTTTTTTTTTTTTGGAAAAACTTAGATTTTAATGGAAGTTAAGAATATTTTTAAAATGTGGAGAGATTATTGCTGAGCAAAGATTTACAAAAACAAGGGAAAAAAGAAATATGGTTTTCAAACTTAGTGTATATTTTTTATTTTTTGAGATATGACTAAAATTTCAAAAATATATTTTCTTAACCAAAAAAAAAATGTTATAAGCCAACCTAAGAAATTTGTTAGAACAATTTCGAAATTTTTTAAATCTCAATGATATATTTACATTAACATAAAGACTTTTTTTTTTAATAAATCTTATTGATATTTTGACCATTTTTTTTTTCTTTTCATATATGAGAGAAGGAAATTTCAAATTAACCACTTAAACTATACTCAAGTCAATATATTAATATTTTAGGTTTCGTTTCATAACAATTGGTTTTTGGCGTTTTTGGTTTTTGAAAATTACTTTTGTTTTCGCTCAATTTCCTTATCATAGTTTTCATCTTTGCGAAGAAATACATTTGAATTCCTAGCCAAGTTCTAAAAACAAAAACAAACTTTTGAAAACTACTTTTTTTAGTTTTCAAAACTTGACTTAGGTTTTGAAAACAATGGAGAAGATATATAACAAAATCAAGAAACTTATTGGTGAATGTAATGTTTTTATTAAATGGTTATTAAACGAAGCTTTAATAATTGAAATAATAAAATTTGTTTCAAACAATTAATGACTCAAGGGACAATCACTCCAACCTCATATATTAAGTTTTATATAACAAAATAATGATCCACATAAAGATTAAGGTTTTTGAAATTCTTCCTACAATTATATATGTGGACACTTTTTTGCCTCATTCAAATTAAAGGCAAAAAGGTAGTGCACATGTTCAAACTTAAAAGTCAACAACTACCCATTTAAAAAAGCATTCATAAAATAGTATACGAAAAAAGTCCTAAAAAGAAGGAAATGTGTGGCAATTAAAGATGAAGGTGATGATGTTTTCAAAGTCAACAACTGCCATGGAGGGGGAGCACAAATAAAATAAGTTTAAAAATCACTTTTTAGTCTCTCAATTTTGATGAAAGTAATAATTTAGTCCATATGAACTTTGATTTATAACGATTTAGTCCCTGTACTTTCAATTTTGAAACAATTTAGTCCCGAAGTTTTAATAAGTAACAATTTAGTCTTTGCGTACTTTCAAATTTGTAACAATTTAATCTTTGTCGTAAGAAATTTCATCAAAATTAAATGTTGATTTTTATTATTTAATGATTAGACTTTGTAGCTTATAAATATATTTAGTCCCAAATTAGTTTATTAAACTATCTTGGTAAGAAATTCTATTAAATCTTAACATTAATTTTTATGATAGGGACTAAATCGTTACAAATTTTAAAGTATAGAGACTAAGGGCCTGTTTGGTAAGCAATCAGGATCCTGTTTTATGTTTTCAAATTCACTGAATTCAGTGAATATGCGTTTGGCAAACGTGTTTCTGAAAACTGTTTTCGGATTCTGTGATCCAAATAGTGAAAATTCTGAAAACAACCTTTTTATGTTTTCGTTGTATCCAGATTTTGAATCTCAAAATTTTAAATGGAGAATTAATTTAAAAAAGATAAAAACTTTAATAAATATAGTATTTCATGTTATAAACTCAATTTATTTTTGCGAAATTAAAATTTGTATAATATAATGTATTATAAATTATATGATATTGTAAAATAATAATAATAATAATAATAAATTTATAATACATAACATTTTTATAAATTAATTAATAATATTTTATATTCAACTTAGTATTTAGTTGATAACTACAAATAATTTATTGTTTATAAATATATTATCAAACACATTTTAAACCATTATTTAAATTCAGATCCAATTTCTGAATCTGCTACCAAACACATATATGAAAACATAAAATACAACTCTGTTTTCATTGAATCCCTTGTTTTCAAATTCATGTTTTCAGATCACCAACCAAACGGACCCTAAATTATTACATATGAAAGTTTAGAGACCAAATTGTTACAAAATTGAAAGTACAATGACTAAATCGTTATAAATCAAAGTTAAGGGATTAAATTGTTACTTTCATGAAAGTTGAACAAATGTTATTTTTATGAATTTGAAAGTAAAAAATCCTTTGCTTCTTTAAAAAAAAAAAAAAAAAAAAAAAAAAAAAAAAAAAAAAAAAAAAAAAAAAAAAAAAAACCTTAAACTTGAAATAGTCTGTCAGTTGAACTGTTTTTTTTTCAGTTGAACTGTTAGATAAGTAGTAAGTTTGTGTTTATTCATCATTTCTTCCCTATCACCCCAAGTTCTTTTTTTTTTGGAACACTCTCCCTAAGATTTGAAAGGAAAGCAAACATAGGTTACTCAAATATTACTTAAGTTATGTTTGAAATGATGTATCACCCACATTTGTTTTGAGTAACTAGCTAACCATTCTTAATTCACATCTAAACTTCTTTTAAATATATGTATGACCATTTTTTAGTTCAATAATACAAGTAATAACGATTTAAATATTTGATATTCGCTTTTAATCATGGATGTGTATAATTTTTTAACTAATTGGTTACGTTTAGGTTGACAGACAGATAACATCTAGACAACTAAATAAAAATAATATTGGGTGTCGAAAAAGTATAGTGAAAAAAGTAAATCAAAATAATCTAATTAGATGAAAATTATAGTTAAAAAAATGGCAAAAAGAGATTGATTATTTGAAACTAAGGGCACATTTATATCCTTGTTGGACTGCATCAATTTTTTTTTTTTTTTTAATTAGATGATTAAAAAAATCTTTTCAAAGAAAGAAAAGGATGATTAAAATATTATCTCTGCTAGAGACACACATTCCTTTTTTTTTTTTTTTTTCCTTTTTTAACATATTAAATTATTAACATTTTTTTTATAATACTAATTAACATTTAAAAAAAATATCTAATCTCCTGAGTTTTTTTTCCTTGAACAATAAAGACATTAAAAATCAATGGTTAGATCTTCCAGCTCTGCAATAGTTGGGGATTGAATCATTGATCTTTTAAAAAAAATAACACTAATTACCATTTTAAAGGTTGTTCTACCTTTTTTTTTTTCTTTTTTTTTTAGTACATCAACATTTGGGGGTGGGGGGATTCGAACCTCTAACCTCATGGTCGAGGACACATGCCAATTACCGTTGAGTTAAGCTCGTTTTGGTTCTTCTACCTTTTAATGTAGTAAAGTTAAGACTTCCAATAGGTTTAATATGTGACAATTAATTTTCAAATATATATATATATATATGTGTGACAATTAAATCTTCCAAAAAAATGAAAATGAAAATTCAATTAATGGAATCCTAATTTCACCCCTCATCCAAGACAAGGCTATGTGTGAAATTAATAACAATTTTAAAAATAAATCTTATAAATTTATTCAAAATTAAAATAATTGCATAAATCCTTATTATTAGTGATTTACTATATTGATCAACCTCAAAATAGTAGATAATAATACATTAAAGTGTAACAAAATTAATAATTTTTAAGAAACCAACATGTTAAAGATAGCCCACTGTGAGTTTTTAAATTATTTAGCCTTTGTAAATTGTTGGCTCGTTATGTTTTAGGCCATAATGATGAATTTCTCTTCATTTTTTCCAGAGTTTTTTCCCCTCTATATTTGGTTGATTGTAATTATCAAGATATATATAGAAGCAAAGGATTTTCTTTAGCAATATTTCTCTCTGTTTTCTTTCTTTTACTATTCACCATTTCAATTGTTGAAATGGTATCAAAGTCAAAGTCAAGCGACTAAGGAATTTTTCGATTTTTTTCAGTTCTTCACTTTTCTGATGTCATCGCAAAGTTGTAGCGGCGCGGTGGAGGATGATGTGAATTCTTCTTCCCAGATGTTAGTCCGGGTAACAAAATCTCTATTATGAAACTTACTGATGAAAATTTTCTTTTGTGAAAGTTTTAGATTTTGATTGCTCTTGAGGGTTACGACCTTGAAGACGATCCTCCCCCACGCTATGTTACAAGTATCGCCGATCCTGATGCTGCCAAGGGTTCTAAACCCACCAAAACTCTCAATCCTGTATACATGCAATGGAAATGACAAGATAAAATAATCTCTTCATGGCTCGATGGGTCCATGTCAGAAGACATTCTCCATCAAATGATATATTGCTCGACTGCAAAAGAAATTTGGGTAAGCCTTCATCAAATTTTTACTACAAGAAACCTTGCTCAAATGATGAAAATAAAGACCAAGCTCCAAACGATTCAAAAAGGAGGTATGTCCTTAAAAGAATACTTCTTTAAAATTCAACAGTATGTCGGTTCTCTTGTTGTTGTGGATAAACAAAGTTGAAGATTGTATTTTGTTTATTCTATCTGGTTTTTAGTCTAAATATGCATCAACGGTATCTGTTATATCTGTCAGAGTAATGCATATACTATAAATTTTGTCTTCTCATAAATAATAAAGTTAAATGAATGTGCAAAAGCAGGCTCCAAATTCATTTAAGAAATTAAAACAATTTCTGTTCGTATAAGGAAACTATTCAATAACAAACATGTTAAATATTCATCATTCTTCTATGTAAAAAAATCATAATCAAAACTACCATCGGTCTTCATTGTTATGCAATCGTTTTTTTCTTTCTTTTTGTATTCAAAAAAAAAAAATCGTTTTTTTCTTTTTTGCAAAAAATAAATAATAAAACCATTTTTTTTAAAAAAGAAGAAGACAATTAATTGGCACATTCAAAGAAAAAGTCATCTAATTTTCAAACTTAAATGGAACATCATCCTCAAGGTTTAAAATGAAATTATTTGTGAAAGTACATTTAATCTAATATGAATGAACTTGTCAATCTAAACACAGACATTATAACTTCGACCAAAAAGTTAAAAGTTTTATTTATATATATATACAAAAGATTCTTCCCTCCAATTTTTTCATGGGACTAAAACCCATGAACATGATACAATAAAAATATGAGGATGATGACAACTTCATATGGGAGATTATTTAGGGTCTGTTTGAGATTTCTTTGGTGGGATAAAAGAATTTATTGAAGACTCTTAGGGTCCGTTTGGAATACATTTTAATTTAAATGTTTTTCAAGAATGCATTTTTTAAAAAGCATTTTGTATAAAAATTGTTTATAATTTAAACACTCATGTGTTTGGTTGCATTTCCTCACAAATGTTTTTATACACAAGTTATTGTTTACTTAAGAAGTCTTTTTTAAAAAGTTTGGGATCCTCAACATACATGCCCCCTCAAGATGGTGCCTCTTTGGGTTCACCATTCTTGGATCGGATCCCAATTTTTTTCTTTGGATAGAATACCCGTTTGGATTTAATGGGCTCTGATACCATATTATATTATATGGGGTTCCACCTCAAAACCAATTGGCAATGAGTGGAGTAACTCATGTATCTTATAAATTGTGAGTTCTCCACTTATCTTTTCAATGTGAGATCTCAACAAAGAAACATAAATTTAAGCCCCCGTTTGATAACCATTTGGTTTTTGATTTTTGAAAATTAGGCTTATTTTCTCCTAATTTCCTACCATAGCTTTCATCCTAGTTAAGGTTGCATTTGAATTCCTAGCCAATTTTTAAAAACAAAAACAAGTTTTTGAAATCTTCTCAAAAAAAAAAAAAAGTTTCTGAAAACTACTTTTTTTTTCAAAATTAGACTTGGTTTTTGAAAATTAGAAAATTGATACTAAAACCAAGAAACTTATAGGTGGAAGTATGTGTGTATAAGCTTAATTTTTAAAAACCAAAAACCAAATGGTCATCAAACGGGGCCTAAACTTCTCATTTTCCTTTAGTTGCAATAAGAGAACGGTTCAACAACCTAAAATATGTGCTTATGACCAAAAGATTATAGGTTCAAATCTTCCTATCTTCAAATAATGTTGTTGAACTAAAAATAAACAAATAAATAAAAGATAAATAATTGAGAAGTGAACCAAAGAGAACTAAAATATATATATATATATATATATTCAAGGCATGTTTGCTCTTAAATTATTTAAATGTATATGGACAAAATATTATCTTAATTTATTATTATTATTATTATTATTATTTTACAACAATATTATCTTAATTTCCCTTTCATACTTTCTAGTGTGAAATCATATTATTCATGTTGGTCTAGTTTTCTTTTAATAATTTCTCAACGTCTCATATATATTAAGGACGAAATTAAAGTGACCAACCAATAAAAAGAAGAAACTTGATTTACTGCTTAATTGACAGAAATAATAAGATGTGACATATTTATTAATTCTCAAAGTTTCATGAAATAGCAAGAGCTTTACATGAAAAAGCACTTTAGTAGCCACATTCCAATAGAGGTGGCCAAAAACAAACCAAAACTTTGGGGTTCAAGTCCTATTGCAGTTATACTTGCTTCCGAGGAGGTGGGGGGATTATCATTACAGGGCCACTAACATTGGATTCTGGTGCAACATGCGGCGGAGGTGGTGGAATGACCATTTGAGGGCCGCCGACGTCGGATTGCAAACCAACGTGGAGTGGAGGTGGAGGTGGAGGAATGACCATTTGAGGGCCGCCGACATCGGATTGTGGACCAACGTGCGGAGGAGGTGGTGGGATGACCATTTGAGGACCACCGATGTCAGATTGTGGACGAACATGAGGCAGAGGTGGTGGAATGACCATTTGAGGGCCACCAACATCAGATTGTGGACGAACATGCGGTGGAGGTGGTGGGATGACCATTTGAGGGCCTCCGACGTCGGATTGTGGACGAATATGCGGAGGAGGCGGTGGGATGACCATTTGAGGGCCGCCGATGTCGGATTGTGGACGAACGTGGGGCGGAGGTGGTGGAATGACCATTTGAGGGCCACCAATGTCGGATTGCGGACAAACATGCGGTGGAGGTGGTGGAATGACCATTTGAGGGCCGCCAACATCAGATTGTGGACGAACGTGCGGTGGAGGTGGTGGGATGACCATTTGAGGGCCTCCGACATCCGACTTTGGTCGAACATGAGGTGGAGGTGGTGGAATGATCATTTGAGGGCCGCCAACGTCAGATTGTGGATGAACGTGAGGTGGAGGTGGTGGAATGATCATTTGAGGACCACCAACATCTGATTGTGGACGAACGTGCGGCGGAGGTGGTGGGATGACCATTTGAGGGCCACCGATGTCCGATTGTGGTCGAACGTGTAGCAACACTGTAATATAGGCAAACAAAGCATCGTTATATTATAAATATATGTTTCGAAGAAAGAATATTACAAAAATTGATCTTCTTATATTTATATACCACGACAATATGAAATTGTGACCATGGATAAGAGAAATAGGGAGACAAGAGAAATTGTTCTTTGTGTTTTCTCCATCATGATCACTCAATGCTTCTCCTTGACACTCCTTGACACTGAAAATAGAATTGAAGTATAAACTTTCTTATGGAAATGGATTGAAAAATGGTGGCTTTATATAGATGATTTTGTAGACCAAAACAAGAAATTGAGTGATTTGAACTTAATTGGTAATTTAATAAATTATTTTCAAAAAATATATATTTTAACATTGTCAATTTTAATAGGTGATGGAAACAATAAATGTTAAATTTCAATTAAAAACACTCAACACACCTAGATAAATTAGCACCCATAGAAATAATCTTGTCCATAAAAAAATGTTCATGGTAAACATGAATCTTCCAAAATAATAGTAATAAATGAAAACTTAATTAATGATAGTAGTCTTTTTGCCTAATTATGGGACAATTTAGGAAGTAAATCTTCTATATTTATTGGAATATTAAAATATAAATGACTAATGATATATTTAGATTGAGTAAACCAATTATTAACGATGATAATATTATTAATTATCTAAAACAATTTTTTATCCATAAAAAAACTAATCATGTATTACTTGAAAAGTTACTACCAAATGACTATTACAATTTCTTTTACTAACATTTTATCTAGTTTAGTAGTTTAAAGCGTTATATAGTTCGCTTTATCTACCGAATATTATATGTTTGTGATTTACTATTTTGATCAACTTCAAAATAGTAAATAATGATTCATTAATTGACACATGTAACCCGATGTGTAATATTTATAAATGTTTAAGAAATTGACATTTCGAGAGTAATAAAATTTGTCTTCGAACACATAATAGAGTACAATGAAAAACATGCAAAAATCAGGTACAAAACCTATTTAAGAAATTAAACAAAATCTATTTATATAAAGAAAATTTTCAAAGTGGCCATTATTTCTAATAATCTTAGTTCATTGTTCCTTTTCCACAACTTTGGAATGGGTTGGTCCTATTGAAAGCAATTTGGTATGGTTCTTTAATTCTTTTCTAAAGTTTCAATTATACTTCTTGAAAGGTTTAAATTCTTTAATTTGATCCTTTCAAAATGAAACGCCACCATTTACTTTTTCCCTCAAAGCTTCAAATTTTCTAAATAAATTAGTTCTTTAACATTTTTATACGTTCAAGTTCAAAGATAGTATTTGCTCGAGTGAAAAGTTTAAAATCTCATTTGATAACTATTTTGGTTTTGGTTTTTTGTTTTCGAAAATTAAACTTATAAACACTACTTTTAAAATTGTATTGGTGATAGCCAAAGATAAAGTAAATTTTAAAAACCTAGTTTTGTTTTTTAGATGTGACATAAAATTCAAACGTCTTTTTAAGGAAAATGAAAAGTTTGTAAAAAAATTTGGATAAACAAACATAATTTTCAAAATTCAAATGATTATGAAAAAGAATTTAAAGTTTTGGTTATAGCACCACTCTAGAGTGATTTTTTTTTTTTTTACTTTCCCCTAAAACCATCCATACCTTTTCTTCTTGATGGCTATTTGAATCTCATTAAATTTAGCGGTAACTATTAATAATTAAATCAAAATTATTATCATGATAAAAAAAATACTATCATTTAAAAAAAAAAAAATACTATCATAGTTTCAAGCACTCTTTAACTTTTTTTTTTTTATTTTAATAAATACCTTTGTTTTTTTTTTTTTTTTTTTTTTTTTGACAATATGAGGTGGGGGGATTTGAATCACAGATCTCGTGATTATCAGTTCAACTTTATGCCAGTTGAGCTATGCTCTTGTTGGCTAATAAATACCTTTGTTTATATGTTTAACATGGTGCATTTATTTTCATCCTAAAATTTACACTTCGAAATCAAATTGAACCCTCAATTTAAATAAGTGTAGTAATTTTTTTTCAATCTATTCAATTTTCATTTAATTCACACATTAATTTTAGCAAAAGGAAAGTAAAATTTCCAAAACCCATCTATTAATAAAAATAAGGTTTTGTATAGAATTAAGTTCATCAAATGCACAAATCAACCATCAAACAAATCTTCTAAAACTAGATTAAAAAAAAATCTCCTAAAACTCATACATTTGAGTAAAATTTTAAATACAATATCTTCTTTGATTTTCCATCAATCTCATGCTATATACATATGTTTTACAATATTAAACACATGTAAAGAGTATATTTTTTGAGGTTTTCAAACAAACATTCATTGAAAGGTAACAATTGCAACACTTAATTAAGTTTAAGGCAAATATTGTCACATTTTATCAAAATTGAAAATTGATGGAGTTGAAAGGTAAAAAAAAAAAATCGACACACCCCATAAAGTTTAAGGGCAAAGTGTAGAAGTTTCTTTAATAATGGTTTTCATATTTGTTAAAGATACATTTGATTCTTAACTAAATTCTTTTATAAAAAAAAAGTTTTTGAATTTTTTTTAGTTACTTGGTTTAGACTAAGGGTTAAAATAGTGTTGTCGACAGGGATGTCGAGGTCTCAACTTTATGGAAATATCGTCAAAATGTCGATGTCAATATTTAAAACAACAAATTCAAAAAAATATTTAAATTAATAAATAAATATTTTACATTTTAAAAACAAATTAAAATACTTAGGGTAAATATTATCTCCTCATTATTTTTTTTTAAAGGATCTCCTCGTTATTTACACTCTATTCTTATTTTGTCTATATTTTACTCATTTCCTTTTCTCTATGATAAAAATATCGATTCACCTCTCATGTCGATGGCAAAACTATGAACATGTGAAAATGTCGATAGAAAGACCGACATGTCCACGAAAATTTAATACATTAATATTTTTTTGTCCCTCAATCACTTTTTATTGAAATGCCATTTCGTTTGCCCTTCGTCTTGATTTGGTCCTATGTCAAAGTATAAATGGTTTATACTGAGAGGTACGTGATTCGTGATTCGAATTCCCCACCTCACATCGATCATATTCTACCGTTCGATTCCCGCCCCCCTTCTTCCCCACCCAAAGAAAAACAGAGCAAAAATACACAAGCATTTCCCTCTAAACTTCGTCTTTCAAGCTCGCACCCTTTCCTCCCTTGCTGATGCTTCCTTTCAATCGGACTGCATTTAGCCTCCGTCCAAGTGAGTTACTCGTTTTTCTCAATATTCAATAACTTCAACACAATTCGGACATAGACTTTTCAGTTCGTTTGTTGGTGATTCTGAGTTCTTTTTTCAATTTCAGCTTTGGTACTTCATTTGGGTTTTCTAGAAAATGAATTAGGTACTTTGATTAAGGGTCAGTTTGTATCAAACATTAGCCTGGAACTATAAAAATGTGTGTTTCTTTGACTGGATGAAGAAAGATGAGGAAGCTGAATTCTTCTGCATAATTAGTGTCCTCTAGTTGTAATCTTGAACTCATGTTACAAGCTTGAGAGGAATGGTGGTGGTTCAGTTTTTATTTTTGAGGAATAACAAGGCTGGAGAATTAGGACACCCACCAATCTTCAAAGGATTCTGATGCCTGTGGACAGGGGTACTGTAACCAGGGTTAATTGGTTTCTTTTGTTTACTGTTATGACTGATTAAATTATTTTCTTTTTCCCTGGAATAAGTGGATATAGAACTCTTGAGTTTTCAGTTATTTTTTCATCTGCCATCACCTTTTTTTTATCAATACTTAGCCTTGGCTATCTGTAACTGTAACTAGGGCTAATTGGTTTCTTTTGTTTGCTGTTATGACTGATTAAATTCTTTTCTTTGTCCCTCCTTTTTCTTCTTCTTCTTCAATCTTAGGTATCTTGAAGTATAGCAATAAAGGAAGAATTTTTGGGTTGTTGCAATTTATTACTGATTTTGGGGTCAACTTAGCAAGAAGGTTAGTTAAGAAAGATGACTAGGTTTTGAGTGAGTGTTAGTAGTATGTGAACTCTTCAGTTTGTTTTCAGTGATTGATAAAATAACTAGTCTTTATAGCGTTTATAGGACCTGAAATACAAGATACAGTCAGATGTCTACCAAAACTTAAGAAAGATATATGATATCTACAGATAAGATCAATTTTCAAATTTAGGTGACCAGCCATCGTAGACATTTTTTCTTTCTTTTTTTGATAGGACACAGAGTTAATCTGGAGAGATTTCTTTGCTTCCTTGGATTTGATTGAGGTTTATATTTATGCAGATTTCACGGAGCTCTATCAGAGCCTCAGAATGGAAGAAAAAGTGGTCATGTACTTGGTAGCAAGTGTAGTCATTTTTCCCAGGTACACCAATGCCAATAACTTATTTAAATTTAGTTGAACTTTTTTAAGTCAAGTATTTCAATCTGTCTTCCCTGTAAATTTTCTATTTTTCGTTTGTTGTTGGCATTTGTCTTATTAGATTTAAGAACTTAATTCTTTGCATTTTATGGAATCTTAATGGCAGCCAGCCCACAATCTGCCTACTTCAATCACTTGGAATACAGAAGTGGGAGAGCAATCAAACAACTTGTTTATATCACTTTCTAACCACCAGAATCCTGAAGTTTCGTGCTTTTCTCAAAAGGGCTATTCTCAGATCACAGAAGAAATTGTTGGTAGAACAATTCATGCCATTTGCTTAAAGAGTTTGGTGAGGTTGAGTGTGTTCCAGACCAATACGTTGATCAATATGTATTCAAAATTTGGCCGTCTAAACTATGCTCGGTTAGTATTTGATGGAATGCCTGAGAGAAATGAAGCTTCTTGGAACAATATGATGTCAGGTTATGTTCGAGTGGGTTTATACTTGGAAGCCATGTTATTCTTTCTAGATATTTGTCGGATAGGCATTAAACCAAGTGGGTTTGTGCTCGCGAGTTTGGTTACTGCATGTAATAAGTCATCTAGTATGGCCAATGAAGGTTTCCAACTTCATGGTTTTGCAATTAAATGTGGTTTGGTATATGATGTGTTCGTAGGTACTTCTTTTGTGCACTTTTATGGTAGCTATGGGATTGTCTCTAATGCTCAAAAGATGTTCAATGAGATGCCCGATAAGAATGTGGTCTCTTGGACTTCTTTGATGGTTTCATATTCGGATAACGGAAGTAAGGAGGAAGTGATCAATACTTATCAACGCATGAGGCATGAAGGAATATGTTGCAATGAAAACAATATAGCTTTAGTAATTAGTTCTTGTGGGTTTCTTGTGGATGTATTGTTAGGTCATCAACTTCTTGGACATGTTATAAAGTTTGGATTAGAGACTAAAGTTTCTGCAGCTAACTCTCTCATATCCATGTTTGGTGGTTGTGGTGACATCGATGAGGCTTGGAGTATTTTCAATGAGATGAATGAAAGAGACACAATCTCATGGAATTCCATCATCTCTGCCAATGCGCAAAATGCACTACCTGAAGAATCATTTAGGTATTTCTACTGGATGCGCTCAGTCCATGAAGAGATAAATTACACAACACTTTCTATTTTGTTATCAGTTTGTGGTTCTGTAGATTATTTGAAGTGGGGAAAAGGGGTTCACGGTCTAGTAGTGAAATATGGACTAGAACCTAATATTTGTCTTTGCAATACTCTTTTAAACATGTATTCTGATGCTGGAAGAACTGAAGATGCAGAATTGATCTTTAGAAGAATGCCAGAAAGGGATTTAATCTCATGGAATTCCATGTTAGCATGCTATGTTCAGGATGGAAGGTGCCTGTGTGCTTTAAAAGTTTTTGCTGAGATGCTTTGGATGAAAAAGGAGTTCAATTATGTGACTTTTACCAGTGCATTGGCTGCCTGTTTAGATCCTGAATTTCTTACTGAAGGTAAAATTCTCCATGGTTCTGTCATCGTTCTGGGCATGCAAGATGATTTGATCATCGGAAACACGTTGATTACATTTTATGGGAAGTGTCATAGGATGACTGAGGCCAAAAAGTTATTCCAAATAATGCCCAAGCATGACAAAGTTACCTGGAATGCACTTATTGGTGGTTTTGCTGATAATGCAGAACCGAATGAGGCAGTAGCTGCTTTTAAATTGATGAGGGAAGGAGGTACATATGGTATTGACTATATTACCATTGTAAATACTCTTGGTTCTTGTTTGACTCCTGAGGATCTGATCAAACATGGGATGGCCATCCATGCGCATACAGTTGTGACAGGATTTTATCTAGATCAGCATGTGCAAAGTTCCCTTATCACAATGTATGCAAAGTGTGGTGACCTTCACTCTAGTAGCTATATCTTTGATAAATTAGTGTTTAAAACTTCTAGTGCGTGGAATGCCATCATTACTGCAAATGCTCGTTATGGCTTTGGAGAAGAGGCTTTGAAACTTGTAGTGAGGATGAGAAGGGCTGGAGTTGAGTTTGATCAGTTCAACTTCTCCACTGCTCTTTCAGTTTCTGCTGACTTGGCTATGTTGGAGGAAGGCCAACAGCTGCATGGATCAACAATTAAACTAGGATTCGAATTTGATCATTTTGTTATAAATGCTGCTATGGATATGTATGGGAAGTGTGGGGAATTGGATGATGCTTTAAAAATACTCCAACAGCCAACCGATAGGTCACGATTATCATGGAATACATTGATATCAATTTTTGCTAGACATGGACATTATCATAAGGCTAGGGAAACTTTTCATGAGATGCTAAAACTGGGTGTAAAACCCGATCACGTGTCATTTGTATGTCTTCTTTCTGCATGCAGTCATGGGGGGTTAGTTGATGAGGGTCTTGCTTATTATGCTTCAATGACTTCTGAATATGGAATTCAACCGGGAATAGAACACTGTGTGTGCATGATTGATCTTCTTGGAAGATCAGGAAGGCTTGTTGAAGCTGAAGCTTTTATTAGGGAAATGCCAATTCCACCGAATGATCTTGTTTGGCGGAGCCTTTTGG
This sequence comes from Luffa aegyptiaca, assembly GCA_017139565.1. Lineage (NCBI taxonomy): Eukaryota > Viridiplantae > Streptophyta > Magnoliopsida > Cucurbitales > Cucurbitaceae > Luffa > Luffa aegyptiaca. The sequence goes on along the minus strand of CM029405.1, from coordinate 5,193,079 downwards.
CTTCTTGTAGAATATATCGCAATCTAGACCTTGGAAGAAAGGCTGCGGAGCGTCTTTTTGAGTTGGACCCATCTGATGATTCTGCTTATGTTCTCTACTCAAATGTCTTTGCAACAATTGGCAGATGGAAAGATGTAGAGGACGTGCGGGGACAAATGGGAGCAAACAAAATCCAAAAGAAGCCTGCACATAGCTGGGTCAAGTGGAAAGGCAATATAAGCATATTTGGAATGGGGGACCAAACACATCCACAAACAGACCAGATAAATGCTAAGTTGATAGGACTTATGAAAATGGTTGGAGAAGCTGGTTATGTTCCTGATACAAGCTACTCACTGCAGGACACAGATGAAGAACAGAAGGAGCATAATATGTGGAACCATAGCGAAAGAATTGCACTTGCTTTTGGATTGATCAATATTCCTGAAGGTACTATTGTTCGGATTTTCAAGAATCTTCGTGTTTGTGGTGATTGTCATTCTTTCTTCAAGTTTGTCAGTGGAATTCTCGGGCGAAAAATCGTATTGAGAGATCCATATCGGTTTCATCACTTTACCAATGGCAATTGTTCATGTTCCGACTACTGGTAGTGAAGCTACTCATAATCTGATCAATTTCTGACTTCTCCAGCGATCTACAAGAAGCTAGCTACAGGTGAACACCAGAATCCCCCTAATTCAAGAGACTACCTTAAAATTCTTGAATAGTATTATTATTATTATTTATTTATTTATAATAAAGATCCAACTTTCATTGAGAAAAAATGAAAGAATACAAGGACATACAACAAAACCAGCCTAAAAAAAAGAGGTCCAATTAAAGGAAGGGACCCCAGTCAACAAAATAAGACCTCAGGGATAATTATCAAATAAATTCTGGAACCGACGCCCAAAGAGATGCATGGAACCTAACAAGGGACCACACATCCCTAAGGTCTCTCTCCAGCCCCTAAACACTCCGTTATTTGTTTCCCCCACAAAGTCCATAAGAACGCATTCATTTCTGCTTCCCACAAAAACCTCCCCTTCTCATGGAAAGGCGGATGGAGGAGGAACTCCTCGATCAACTCCCTACAATCCAAGTAACCCCGCGTCTGCATCCTAAAAGCATCAACGAAACAACCCCACACCAAACGCACATAATCACAGCTCCAAAGAATATGATTCAGATCTTCCTCCACCTTCCGACAAAGAATGCAACAAATCGGACCCACCAACAAAGGCATTCTTGAATAGCTTAGTGTCCATAAATTCTTTTTAATCTACAATAAAAACAGAACATATTCATTTGGTAGTAGAATATAATCTTGAATAGGATAGGAGAGAATTAGTTTTAGGATTGTTGTATATATTATGCACCAAAAGGTGCATCTGAAAGAATATGATTATTATTTAATACATTTTTTTAATTGATGTGAGAGATTTCTTATGGTATCTCTACGATCAGTAGGCAATAATGTTACCATATGAGAACTGAATAGATTTCCAAGAGTTAAACAAAAGTAGATAAGTTTTTTTTATGCTTTTCACAATGTCTTGTTTTAGTGTAGATTTGACGTTTAATTTATTTTATTCTTTAATTTAGTATTATGATAGAATATGAATTGTAGTTCAATTTTGTTACAGGGAAATGGAAAATTGATTCTTGGTCAGGTCTTGGACTCACAGCCGGCCATAATATGCTCATGAGGCAATTGGCGTGTTTTGGGGCCCAAATTCAATCTAATTCGGCCTACTCAACTTCTCTCAAGTACCTCAGCTGAATTCAGACGGACAATTATTCAAATATTAAAGATGTTCCTCCTGGCTCCTCTCTCTATGAGCCTATTCTCTGTTTGTGAAAAGTAGGTGACTGTATGGGAGACTAGTTTCGTTTCAGTTTTCTATTTTAAAAACAAACCTTTAGTGAATATATGTTTGGATGATATTTTTTTAAAATTGTTCTTATTTTTCCTTACTTTTCTTTCATTTGTTCCCACAGATAGATGTGTCTTGGCACAACCTTGAAAAGCAGGAGAGAAGAATAGTGGCACCAATGCGGCAATCGGTTCTTGGCTATACTCGTCAAGAAGAGGTAGCTATTTATTAGTCCAAAATGCTTTAGAATGCAACTGATTCTTTCAAGTTTTCAATTCTTTGTAGCTGTCTCATTAATTTCAATATTCATTCATAATAAAGTTAAAACTAACATTTATCAAAGAAAAAGAAGTTAAAACTAACAGTATCATAGAAAAAAACACTGTGCCTTGCCTTCATTTACATATTGTTTGTGCTTTCAAGTTCCTTATTGATCTCTTGGCTTCATTTAAATCATTATGACAATATTTCAGGGGGGACAATACTTGTTTCCTCCCATATACTTACTTGAGGAAATCGAACAAGGGTAAAAAGGGAATTGCAGGGTTGTCTGATTATGATACAGGTAATTCATTAGGAAAATGTGATGTTTGGGACCTTCAACCTTGTATCTATTTTGGGGGTAGAGCATGTTTAAAAGTAGTGAGTTTATGTGCAGTCAGTTAGTCTTTTTGGCAGGTGTCAGAGTCTTGTTTTGGCCTGTTAATAAAACCACTATTTTGAGTTATATCAAAGTAGTAAGAGAACAGTGAGTTCCTTGAGGAAGTTATTGGTAAGGAGAAAATGGAGGGAAGGATTGAAGCAGCAGAGGAGAAAGATTTCTAGAGTTTTGAAGAAAATTTCTAGCTTCAGAGTGCAATAGAAGTGGGATTTTTTTTTTTATATTTATTATTTTTTTTAAGAAACCATGCTTTCATTGAGAAAAATGAAAGAATACAAGAGAGCATACAAAAAACAAGTCTACCAAAAACACCCGCCTAGACTACAAGAACAGATCCCAATCCAAATTAATAAGACCGAGCTAATAATTACAAAAAACTTAGAAACAGACGGCCACAAAGACAATTAAATCTAATCGTCTCTCAAAACTCATTTGTGGATTTCTCCACCCCTCTAAAAATTCTACTACTCCTCTCAAGTCAAATACCCCACAAAATAGCAAAGAAGCACGCTTGCCAAAGAACTCTCCCTTTGGCATTGAGAAGAATATGGAAGATGTAATGAGAACACGAAAAAGGCTTGGTGTGAATCGGAGTCGCTTGGAAACACGCCACTTGGACAAGAGAAAATCATAGGAAGGGCAACCTTGAAGGGAACAGAGGAAGATACCAGGGAGGATAAGAGGATGAAGCCCAAAGGTTTTTCTAACTTATGCATTGAAATAAAACCATGCCACTCTTTTGCAAAACACGTTTCCCTTTTTGGCCTGTTGAGGAATTGTTATTGTCCAATTTCAATGTCTTGACTGACTGAATGCCTTTATGTGATGCATATTAGTAAAGATTTCATGTTTCACTTGCCATGATGATTCTAAGAACTTCACTTTAATGATGTGAGAGGATGAAACATACAAAAGTCAGGGCTCTAGAAGATGCTGATATATAAAAATATGTTGTTAGTCATTGCTATCTCACACCCAAAAAATGGTCAATTTGGAAAAGTCAGGATTGAACTGTGTTGATCTTTGGATGATTTTCCCTTATAATGGACCCTCAGAGTTAACAAGGTTCCTATGACCATTTTGTGTTGTATTTTAACCTGGAAAGTGTCTTGAAGAAGCCACACAGGGGAGGAAATTGTCGCCAATTATGCTGATTCATCTTTTTTTTTTTTTTTCCTTTCAATATGATTTATTAGAAAATTCATGATATGTTATTCTTCTTCTCTCTGAATTCAACCTGTGTGTGGAGGAATTTGAATCTTTGATCTCTTAGTTAAAAGTATATACTTTGAGTATGAGCTATGTTCAGGTTGTAACTTATAACAATTATCTGCATATTATCTTGTAGGACAACGAAAGAAAAATCTGCATATTATCGTGTAGGACAACGAGAGAAAAAAAAAAAAAAGAACTAACAAAATATATTCTTTTGATGATAGGAAACTTTATGTGGATAGGCTTTTTCGATCTATGAACAATACTATTTGTATTAAGGAAGACAGTATAATGAAATAGTCATTTGTGTAGTGTTGAAATATCCCATTTTTATAACCAAACTTGTGGCTTAAACTATTGTTCTAGTAGCATGGGGTATGTATGCAAACACGTTATTTTTTGTCTATGAATGTATCGGAAAAAGGTCTTCAAGATTGTTTTGAAATAAACTTTAAAGACTAAAATGAAACTTTTCAAAGTTTGAGGTATAATTGAAACTAATTTCATGGTCCAGGGATACTTTTAATAATATTTAACCTTTTCAATATAATGAGTTGGTTTGCTCAATCACTAAATTGAAAACTTACTTATTGTATAAGACAATGATTTATATATAAATTTTGACAACATTGATTTATATTAACTTATTCAACCCACAATAGGCAGTTTTGTTGAACAATTTTTTTTGCCAACGTAGTCATAAATCAATTGACTAAGTTGTCATTAACTTTTTATGAAAGTGGTAGTGTTGAATTTTAAAAAAGAAATCGATTTTTAGTCCTAAATTTGTCAAGTTGTATCAATTTTATCCTAGACGTTCAAGTTCATCAACATGCATCTCAAACTTATGTAAGTGGTGCAATATTAATCTTAAACTTAAAAAAGTATTGCAATTTTTCTCCTCTAATTTTTTTTTTTTCAAAAGATCATTAAAAAATTATTCTCATATGCATTCAATGACCGTATAAAATTGATAGTATTTCAATGAACAAGGACATTAGAGCTAAAATTTTGTTAAATTTTGTGAATTTTGGCAAAGCTATTTAATGTCAATTTGTGTATTAATCAAACTAAAATTTGTGTGAAACTTGATATTGTTGAGATTAGTGAGTTTAAAGAGAATTTTGCATTGCTTTTTTGTTAAATTGCAATATAGTTATCTAAGTTTAGGTCTAATTTGATGAAATTGAAAGTTTATGGTAAAAATTGATAGAATTAGACAAGTTCAAGCCAATTCGAGTCTAGCTAAGTAATCAATTACCATTACAAAAGTCGATGGTTCGATCATCATCCATACAATTATTGAGTTTAAAAAATAAAAGGATGACAATTAAAACAAAAAAGATATAATTATGGATAGAAAATCCAAATTCGTCCAATGATATATTCAATCATTCCAAATTTGATTGGATGTTGTTTCCATCTTAATTTCCCAAATTGTTTATAATTTATTTGGACACGGAAAAGGACCTTTGAGAGTATCAATTTAGTCCATGAATCTTATTTTATAAGTCTTTATATTTACAATTTTGTAATAATTTAGTCCTTGAACTTTAATATCCAAACAATATAGTTTATGTTTTTTCGAATTTGTAACAATTTAATCCATACCATAAAATATTTCATATCCATTCAGTCCATAAACATTATTTTATAACAATTTAATCTCTATACTTTGTAACAATGTACTCTTGAACCTTAGTATGTAACATTTAGTCTTTGTTCTTTCAAATTTGTTACAATTTTGCTAAAGCGAGTTTAGCTCAACGGCAATTGGCATCTACCTCTGACCATGAGGTCAGAGGTAGATGTTCGAATCCCCCCACCACCAAATGTTGATGTACTAAAAAAAAATTGTAACGATTTAATTTCTACCATAAATTTTTTCATCAAAATTAAATATTGATTTTTATTATTTAACGATTTAGACTGTGTTGGATCCCTGATTAGTTTATAAATCTACTTCTGTAGGAAATCACATTAAATATTAACAATACTTTTCATGACTAAATTATTACAAATGGTAAGTAAAGAGGATAAATTATTACGTACTACAATTTAAAGACTAAATTGTTACAAAATTGTAAGTACAAATACTAAATCATTACAAATTGAACTAAATTGTTACTCCGATTAAAGTTTTGGAGGCCAAAATTGACTTTTAACCTAGGATTTATAAAAATAATATTTTAAATTACAAATTTTAAAAATAAAAATGATTTAAAATCTTTTTTATCTTGTCCAGAGTCAAAGATTTTGAATCAAACGTAATTAATTTTTGAACATTGGAATGAAAAGAGGGAAGAAATTTACAAATTTGACTTTGTAATAAAAGATTAAACGGCTAAATTATAAGTTTAGTTATTGAATTCTTATGTTTATGTCTAAAAAGTTCTAGACTCTAAAAAGTATATAATCAATAATTCCTTAACTTTCAATGCTATGTTGGATAGATTGTTAAACTTTAAAAATAGCTAATAAATTTTAAAATTTTCAATTTTGAGTCTGACATATCTGATTTATTAGATATAAAATTAAATTTTATGTTTGATAGAATCTCTAAACTTCCAATTTTGCGTCGAGTAAATACGTAAATTTAAGAAAAAAAAATGTTGAATAGTTCAACGACCTATTGCACAGATTTTAAGTATCTTTAGGCATTTTTTAAAGTTCAATAACTTATTAAATACTTTTTATAATTCAGAAACAAATAGAACGAATCGAACTAAACTTGTAATTTAACTTAAATTGATAAGACCCGTTTGATAACCATTTGGTTTTTGGTTTTTGGTTTTTGGTTTTTGAAAATTAAGTTTATACACACCTACTTCCACCACCTATAAGTTTATTTATTTTAGTGTCATTATTCTTCATTGTTTTCAAAAACCAAGTCCAAGTTTGAAAATGCTACATTATAAAAAATGTCACTGAACTATGAGGTTTGTTTAAAAAATGCCCCTAAATTTTAAAAAGTTTCAAAAATACTCCTGAACTTTAAAAAATGTTTCAAAAATACCCTAGTTGTTAATTTTTCGATGGAAACCATTAAAAATTTCAATTTCATTAATACTCTTTAACTTTCAAAAGATTTTAAAAATGACCTTATTATAATATTTTTTTTTTCCTTATCCCACCGTAAATTCTTCTTCCACTAAAATTAATGAGAAGCTTTACCTATTTTTCATGTATTCATATACTAGGAGTTTTTTCTTCTCTTTCAACACATCATCTCAACAAGCTTGACTAGATTTTCGACAATGGTATTTTCAAAACATTTTTAACGGTTCCCATTCAAAAATTATCTGCAAGGGTATTTTTGAAACGTTTTGTAAAGTTTAGGAGTATTTTTTAAACTTTTTAAAGTTCAGAGGCATTTTTTAAACAGACTCCATGGTTCAGGGGTATTTTTTATAATTTAGTATTTTGAAAAAAAAAATAGTTTTCAAAAATTTGTTTTTATTTTTAGAATTTGGCTAGGAATTCAAATGGATCCTTAACAATGATGAAAGTTATGAGAGAGAATTTAGGAGAAAACAAGCCTAATTTTCAAAAACTAAAAACAAAAAATCCTTTAAATTTGGATCATTTTTTAAAAACAAAACAATTTCATCTAACCATATTTTAGGATTATCTCATCTTAATTCATGTTGGATTTGGAATCGGAAGAACAGAGCATAAATATCACACTGGTTCAAAAGCGTCGTTTTTAGGGGCAATTCCTAACAAAAAAGAATCTTGTGAAACGTCAGGCTGGCGGTGATTGATAATTTCTTACTGGGTCTCTCCGGTTTGTCGCTATTTTTTACTCTCAACCTCGACCCATCAGTCTCTTCGGATTCTATTTCTTGGGTTCAACTTTCTGCCGATTAATTGAAGTTTGTTTTTCTCTCCCTTTATTTATTATCATAAACCCTCGTTTTTTCTCTCTTCAATTCTGACAATTTTCTCGAAACTACGGGATTCTCTATGTTCTTCGCGTAGATGGCATCGACCCTTTTGAGTAAAACCCTTTTGCTTAATCGATTCGTTCATTCTCACTCCTCTCCATCTGGCAAGACCCAGATTTTTACTTCTGTCTTCAGTGTAAGTGAAGTGATTGTTTGTTTTGAATTTTTCTATTTGGGTTTTTGGTCTGCTAAAAGCTTATGAATTTGCTCTGTTTTGATTCTTTATATTGTAGAAGAAATTGTTTCAGTTTCAAGCTAACTCAGCCAGTGTAGCATATAATCCGACTCGGCGATTTTCTTCTTTCATGGCTTCCTCCGCAGCTGGGGCTAGAGCTCAATTTTCATCAAAATCCTTATCCACAGATGATCCCGTTGTTTCCCCCGACTGGCTTCATTCTAATCTCAAAGAGCCTGACTTGAAGGTATCAGCACTTGTTGGTTTCAACTATAACTTTTACTCCTGTGGTTTTCTTGACAAATGCTGCCCAATATGCTAATTTGTGATGAATTAGTTTTGTGTCTTGTTTTGATTTAACTCTTTCTAGACTTGTAATCTTTGCTATCCAGTGTTGTATATTAGATTTGTAGAATTTATTGTGTTAATCGAGTATTTAGAGTATTGCTGTTTGACATTGTTGTTTCGTTTCTTGGTTATATGTTTTTTTCCCAAAAAGTCTGTGCTTGGAAACAGCAAGAGTTTTCCTTATTACACTCATCCAAAGATTCAAACACACAACCTCTGGATAGGCGTTACTCAGAGATCGTGGGATTTAGCTAATGGGGCTGCCCCTTGAGGGCTCTTGGTTATATGCTCTTAAAACATTCAATATCCTTGCTTCTAATCGTCTTTTTCTTTTTGCAAGTCTGAGTCTGTCTTCTTCTCGCAATACTTGGTCTTCAGAATTGGTTTTGTTTGTTTATCTCCTGTCAAGTAATTGATTTTGTTTGGTATTTTATCTTGAACAAGTTTCACTATGCTCCAATCTATTAACTAAATATCGTCATTACCTTGGAACCATGTCTTTCTCGTTGATATCTGCAGATTCATACAAGAATATTGTTGCTCATTGCTTATTAATATATCATGATCTTGACTAAAAAAATTGTGACTTTTAAGTCTGATAACTTGTGTTTTATGTTTCTATAACTGTTATTCCTTTTAAACTGCTTGTTTTCAGGTGTTAGATGCATCGTGGTACATGCCAGATGAACAGAGGAATCCTATTCAGGAATACCAGGTAGTTAATTTGGCAGCTGTGTTGAGAACTACATTTTATATTACGTGGTGAAGTATCAGTTCTTAATGTGGTTATAATTTTAACAGGTAGCTCACATCCCTGGTGCCCTTTTCTTCGATGTAGATGGAGTATCTGATCGAACTTCAAAGGTGAAATGATCTCTTTTCATTTTGTTTCCCTTTAATGTCTATCTGACATCCGTTTCTTTCGATAGTTTAAAAACTTGAAATGACTACTTGTTTCAGTTACCACATATGTTGCCATCAGAGGAAGCTTTTGCTGCTGTGGTCTCTGCTCTTGGCATTGACAATGAAGATGGTGTGGTTGTTTATGATGGAAAAGGACTTTTTAGTGCAGCACGTGTCTGGTGGTAAGATTCAGAAATAAACAATTAACTTTAAAAAGTCGGTGTTTATGATGTTGTATGTGAATTGAAGAAATCAATTTTGGTAATTGAATATAGGATGTTCAGAGTATTTGGGCATGACAGAATTTGGGTGCTAGATGGAGGATTGCCGAGATGGCGTACGTTGGGATATGATGTTGAATCCAGTGCATCTGGTGATGCTATTCTGAAAGCTACTGCTGCAAGTGAGGCAATAGAGAGAATTTATCAGGGGCAAGCTGTAAGTTCATAACTTCATGTGTTTTGTCCTATATTTTGTCTGAAAGCTACTGGTGCCATGTTAGTTTGTGTAATTTGTTCTCTGTACAAATACTGCATCTCATAACTCATAAGTTACTTTGAACTTACAATGATAACAATTGCTCTTTTTTACACTTTTACACTTACCTTAAGTATGTATTTTTTCATTGTTCATTTTATTTGCATAATTAGATAGGATCCAGAATCTAGATAGGGATGTGAAATTGTTAGTTTATATGGCGAGGTCCTTACCCAATGCCCATGTTATGTCTCAATGAATCTTTGAGTTACTAACTTTTGTTGCTCTCAAGTTCCAATTGAGATGGAATACGTTGTATTCTCTTTTTCATTATTTCTTTTTATTTTCTTGTAGTATTATTTCTTCACTTCCAATATTGCTGTGCATAGATTTCACGATACTTGTTTTGTTTTCTCAGGTCGGGCCGATTACATTTCAGACTAAGTTTCAGCCCCATCTGGTCTGGGACCTTGAGAAGGTCAGCGTACTCGTTACAAAGCTGTTAGAATATAGAATATGAATAATATGATGCTTTATAAAATCATATTGCAATATATTAACTAATATCTTGGCATATGTTTGGCCCTGAAAAAGATATTTGATTTTGAAGAATTATCGTAGCATTTGAATCCCAGCTTAGACAAGTTTTTAAGGATCTTTGAGTGCTTGTATGCATGTAAATAGTCATGGATTACATGAACAGGATCTGTTGTATAGGTTGTACTACTGTGTCCTTGATTCTAAGTATGCATGTAAATATTGAATGTAGAGTGAGCATATGCAAATAATCCATTTTTTCGTGTCCTAGAGGTAGATGTGAACAAGCCTTTATATGTTCTTTTCTTTTTAACATGTTCCAGATTCAAGAGAATATTACAGGAAGAACTCACCAACACATAGATGCCCGATCAAAGGCCAGGTACGATTTTATTGATTGATCTATTGCTGAATATTTTCTTTTAACTTTTTTCAAGGCTTTCAAAACCGAGCTTTACTTTTCTATCTTCTTTATATTCTGTCTATCAACTTCACCTTTAGGTGTTTGGAGTTTTACTTCACTGTTTCATTCATCAATGAAATTTGTTTCCCTTCTCAAAAATATTCTATCGACGCCCTCTGTCTGTCTCTGTCCCTGTTTCTCTCCCTTTCTCCCCCAATTTAATTAGGAGGAAATATTGGGTTGAATAATCTGCAAGAAAATTTTTACTGTTGAATTAGGAATATTTCCTTTGTATCCTTGAACTAAGTTGTCTTCTTGCAGATTTGATGGGGCTGTCCCGGAGCCTCGGAAAGGAATCAGAAGTGGCCATGTTCCTGGCAGCAAGTGCATTCCTTTTTCCCAGGTTTGTATCAATATTAGTACCTTACGTTTGTTGTTCAGAGTTAGAATGTGAAACCATTTTCACATTGAACCGACCTTTTTTGGAAACGATTTTCAAATCTTTACTATTGACATTTGCAGATGCTGGACAGTTCACAGTCACTCTTACCAGCAGATCAGCTCAAGAAACGATTTGAACAAGAGGGTAAGTTCTCAACCTAACCGAATTAGTCGAATGGCCAAAATGGTATTCGTTTTATTTCTCTCTTTCCACACGCAACCAAAGAATGAAAAAGCCATTCTTCAAGGGTCTCGGGTCCCAAAACTGCACAGTAAATTAACCGATGAAACTAAAGTCGATCCGTCTCTGCAGGTATCTCTTTGGAAAGTCCTGTTGTAACTTCTTGTGGCACTGGTGTTACTGCCTGCATTCTTGCATTGGTACATCTCTTTCTCTTCACATTCTTATTGTTAGATTGGGACATTTGGTTGCTTAAATAGATGTCTGTGAAAAGAACATATCTATGGAACAAACTCAAAGATTTAGAAAGCTGAAATTAGTGGTGAAAAATTGTAAATTTCAGGGCCTCCATAGACTTGGGAAACATGATGTTGCAGTTTATGATGGATCTTGGACTGAATGGGGAGCTCATTCTGACACACCTGTTGACACTGCTGCATAAATGGAGCTAGCATTTCTTCTTCTTACAAGTTTTCTTTTTGTAAATGCTTAGAGCTTTGCTTTCTTTTTACTTCATCTAAGAACTCAATTTACATTTGTGCTGTTATCTGTGAATCTCAAACTACTATTCAAATGTCTTTTTTCTTCTCTCCTCCAAAGCTAATGGAAATAAATTTATGTTCCAAAATGAGAAACATTAAAATTTTATCTTAAGCTTGATTCTCATTCCATGTGCAATTAAGATATTGTCATCAATTTTTCTCTCCTTCAAAAGCTGTTTGACACTCGTCAATCAACTTGGGCAGAACATTTTTCAATCTAGTTACATTGCATGGATTGCTCAAAAATTTTCATTCTAAAAAGATTCATTGCCATGTAATGATATCTTGTTTTAAAATCTCATACTAGTATTGGGAGAAAGCTATGGGAGCATGCCATATAGACTTGGATCAACAAGTCTAGTCAATTTCATTTGTACTTCTTCAAATGTCATGGAGATTTCATATTTTTTGTTGTATCTAAAATATTTGTTCTCTTTCTAAATCATCAAATTGGTGCTTAAAATGATCGTAAGGTGGTCGCTTCATAAGAACTCATCGTTTTCTCTAGGATATTCCATTGCTTCAAGTGAAAGTCGGCTTGAGTTAAAAAGAGATGTATGTGTTTTTTTTTTAAAGCTTATCAACTGCTATTGAATATCCTTTGCTTTTATATTTTTTATCTTTCATCCATTTTTTTTTTCATTCTCAGATTTTCTCAAATAAAGATTTGTTTTTCTTTTAGTTCAACAATGTCGAGGTGGAGATTTTTTAGGTCAAAAGGAAATAGTATATTAACCAGGTTTATGCTAGCTTCTCATTTAAAGTATATTTGATTTATAACATATAGATAGTGCAAATAGTATTAATTGTTGAAAATAGCAATGAGAGTGGGATACGACATGATGTATACTTTGTCAAAATGCATCATTCATGCTAATTATGAGTTGCCTTAAGCATAGTTTAGTAAAATGAATTAAAAAAAAATTAATTGTATTTAACGAAATTCTTAGTTAGTTTATAACCAGTAATCTAAATGCAAGATTGAATGAATAGAATTCCAAAACCTTACTTTGATATCAATAGAAAGAAAGCAAATGTTGATTTTTCTTCTTTTGAGTTTAACAATTGTAGGGATGATGGATCAAACCATCGATCTTTGAAATTGTAATTAGTGTCCCAAGCATTGAACCATGTTCAAGTTGACACCACAGAGGATTCCATATAGAGAAAGAAATGGCTACATAATTCAAAAGAAATGACATCAATGAGAGGAGAACACACGCTTACAAATTGAATAATAAAAATAAATGTTAAAAAATAGTAGTAAATCCCAATTGGCTTAAAGACACAATGGCACCCTCTTTTTTTTTTTTTACAACGCTCCCTCTTTGATTTGCTACAATCTTTTGTGAACTCTAATATTGACGTTTGTATAAATAAAAAATTTTAAAAAAATTGACACAAGAGAACTTCATTTTAGTAGCATGGTTTTCTATATATATGAAAATCAATAAGATAATATACCAATGGGGAGTAATTAGAAAAAGAAAAGCTATGACGTAATAAAAATATAGTATTTTTATAAATAACAGTTTTTTTTAGTATAATAAATGTGGAGGTGGAGATTACCTTCAATCTCACCCGATTAAGGAGATGTATTAATTGTTAAATTGTACTTATGTTGATTTAAAAAAAAAAACTAATTTAGCATTATGTGTTTTTCATTATTTCACTAAACTCTAGCCTCATTTATAACAAAAAAAAAAAAAAAAAAAAATGAATGGAATCCCAAAATCGCACTTTGATATCAATTGAAAGAACATAGTTTCAAATTAAAAAGTCCTTAGGGAAGATAGCAAAAATCACCACGAAACTAGAGTTGTTAGTGATCACTCGGACCCCGTTTGATAACCATTTGGTTTTTGAAAATTATGCTTAAAAACACTACATGCACTTACAAGTTTTTGTTTTTGAAATTTGACTAGGAACTCAAGTGTATCTTCAACAAGGATGAAAACCATTGTAAGGAGATTGGATGAAAACAAACATAAATTTCAAAAACCAAAAACTAAAAACCAAACTGTTACCAAACGAAGAAGTCTCAGTTGTTCTGTTTGCAGGCATAGAACAAATCGCCATATGGTTCCTTCGGCCTAAAACCATGAAATCCAAAAGGGTATTCAGTCTAAACAAAATTGGGATTCGATAAAAAAAATGATGAACTCCGGGAGATGCTGATGGTTGAGTATCTCACATCAGAAACTCAGCATGCTTAGTTAAGTCTGTTAATAGTTCTAAATTGGGTTACCTATTCAAAAATTCTATTGGGGGTGAGCACGAAATATATTAAAAGACCTTCAAAGCAGCAATATAATGTCACAAGAGATGCAGAGTAGGAATGAGGGATGTTCAGTATTCAACACGAACGAGTAACAATTGGAAGAAAAACTCAGATGTTTCAGAAAAGCATTATCATAGTAATCAGAAACTCAAGCCTCGGGTCAAAAATTCTTATACTACAATCATAAATGGATAAAAAATTTCACGTCTCCGAAGATAATTAGAACATAAAATCCAAAAATAACCATTACCAAGCGATGGACGCCTAAAACTCTTTGATCAACGATACGATTTCTGAAACCTAGCACGAGCTCCACGACCTCCAAATTTCTTCGGCTCACAGCGTCTGGGATCGGCGACGAGCAAAGTCCGATCGTAGCGGACGAGAATATCCTTGATCTCCTTCTTGCTTTGTTCGTCGACGTACTTCTGGTAGAAGGCGACGAGAGCCTTGGCGATGCTCTGGCGGATGGCGTAGATCTGCGAGGTGTGGCCTCCGCCTTTGACTCTGATTCGCATGTCGACGCCGGAGAAACGATGGCGACCGAGGAGGAGGATGGGTTCGTAGGCCTTGAAGCGCAATATCTCTGGCTCGACGAGCTCGATTGGGCAGCCATTGATCTTGATCAAGCCTCGGCCGCGCTTGCAGTATGTCACAGCGACTGCCGTCTTCTTCCGGCCGAAGCATTGCACAGACTCGATTGGAGCCGCCATTGTTAGGGTTCGAGATCGATACAACACCTTTGAAGAGATAATAAGAGAAGTATTTATACGATTTGTCGATGACTTTTGTTATTGTCGAAAATGCCCTCAATTTGTTGCTAAAATTATAGAATTCACTTATTATTATTATTATTATTATTATTATTATTTATTTTTTTATTTTTTTTACAGCAACTCACTCAAATTTTAAATGTGGATGTTGTTAAAAAGAGTTTTTAATTACCAAACAACCATTTTACTATTTTAAATAAGTTAAAATTTTATATTATAAATTTTATGATGTGGATGTCAGTTCCAATACATTTAAAATATTAATGAAAATGTCAATATGTCGATCAAAATTTAATATCCTAATAACAGTGAAACTAGCATTGGGTTCCTTTTTTTATTTTTTTAGTACATGTCAATTACCGTTGAGCTAAACTTGCTTTGGCAACTAGCATTGGGTTCTTGTAAGTTTAATAGATGAGTTTTATTTGTTGGGTTTTGTTGTGGTTCAGTTGGATTTGATTTCGAGTACACAAATTTTCTATACACTGCAATTGTCCCTTCTTTTTTACATTTGAAGGTGGAAGATTCAAACATCTAATTTTTTAGTTGAGGATATGTGTCAATTACTGCACTTTGGTGCAAATTTCATTATAGAATGTTTAAATGACCGTGGGTATTTATTTCGTCTAGATATGGGGACTTTACTATTGAAATTACTTTGGTTTTTAGTGCTATAAATGTCGTTGTTATTCATAGTTGAGGTTAGGGATGTTCACGAGGATGACTTTTATAAGTCTCCTTCAACTTTTAATTTGATCAATCAACTTCCTGTATCTTGTTAAGTGTTTCAATCAGTTCTATGTGCTTTGTTAAACGTTGCAACTAATCCCTCTTATTGGTGGTATGTTTTAAAAAACAAACAAAAAAGTATAGGGACTAATTGCAACACTTAACAAACTTAGAGTGTTGATTGATCAAATTAAAAGTTTAAAGATGTGATTACAACAAACTCTACTATTCTAGATAGTTTGTGTAATTTACCTTAAAGGCTTATACAAGTTCGACAATTTTTATTTTTATTTTTTTAAAAAAAGAAAAAGGAAAAGAAAAAGAAGTTCGACAAGTTTGATGGTAAAATTATTATTATTATTTTTTAGCAAAAAGAATTTATTTTTTTTTAAAGGAAAAAAACCATTACTATGACTTTTGTGGAAAAGAGAGAGAGAGAGAGAGAAAAAAAAAAAAAAAAAAGAAGAATTCAAAATCAATTAAATTGGCGGGCTCCTCCATTGGCGCCCTAAGGAAGAAACTCAGTCACTGTCAGTCCGTCTCCATCTTGCGTCTCCTACATTTCCATGCTTCTTCTTCTTCTCCTTCTTCTTCTTCTCTAACTTCCTTCCCTTCCACGGCAATGGCGTCGCCCTCAGAATCCTCTCTCATCTCCATCCTCGAGACAGCAGATTCCAAAGGGATCTCCTCTCTCGTCTCCGATTTCCTCCAACCTTTCTCCGATGTAAAAAATCCCAAGAAATGCAAGAAATCAGCCAAGTCTACCGACGATTCATCAACAATCCGTTCCCTCGCAAAGAAGTTTCTCGCTTTTCTCAATCGCGCTTTGTCCATTCTCCCCAAGCGGCTCAGCGAGCCTTCTAAACTGGGCAACGATCTCGAATTGGCCCTAGAATTCTTTGAAGTCTATAAGCTCTGTTTGGGTTGCTTGGAATCGTTGACGTCGCAGCTTTCGTGTAAACCCTATACTGTCGATGTCCAGAGGGTTCGAATGGTGCACTGCATGGAGGATTGGGGACTCTTCAAGGACGCGGAGGCAGAGGGCTTTGGTATTTTGGAGAGGCTTCGGGAAATTGACCGGAAGTCGAAGGCGGGAAAACTGGACTGCCGTGTTATTCATGATGGGGATAAAGGTGGAGGTGATAAGGATTTTTGTTTATTATTTGCGGAGGTTGTTGTAACGATTGTTAAGTGTACGGCAAGTGGTCGCAGTAAGGAAAGTGGCGACTATAGAAGGGTTCTTGGTTTGGTGGAGGAGGTTAGACCATGGTTCAGGTGAGAGCTTCACTATTTAAGTATCAAATTTGACCCCTTTTTGTTCCCCCCCTTCTATTACAGTGACAATTCTGAGTAGCTTATAGCTAGTTCAGAATACATAGAAATTGTTGAATTAACGAGCAGCACATATTTGCTACAAAAAAGGAGTATGCCCACTACAGACATAGATATATATATATTTTTGGGTTAATTAATTTTTGAATATGAGAGTGGAGATTCCAACCCCATGATTGTAGTCAAGCTTATAATAGCTTATTTAATCGAGCTCATGAGGTTGGCTGTTACTGACAGTTGTGAGTGAAAAAGAGTTCTCTTATTGATATGTTATACACATTCGTAGGTTACTTGATGCTAAAGTATCCGAGAAGACTCAGAGAGCACTAGTTACATATCTTGGTAAATGTACTATTTTCTTGGTAGAGGAGGTAGTTTGTTTTGGTGAGAGTCTCGTAAGTCTCTTCTGTCGCACAACATTTGCTGAATATGCCAAGTCATCCATGAGAGATCAGATTTACAAGGTGATATTTCAACCTTTATTATTATTTTTTTAATTATTTTTCGTGTGGATGTTACATTATCTGTTGACATTCTTCTTTATTCATTCTTTTCCGTGCAGTTAGCCCGTCGGATATGTTCCACTCTTTTCTCTCTACAGCAGGAACAACATACGTCTATGCTCATCATGAAAATATTAGCATGTGTCTTGAAGTCTATTACCCTAGAATGGAAGGTAGCGTTAATGGAAAAGTTTTAGCTAAAAAATTGTCCAATACTAATCCTGCTAAGCAGAGTTTTCATTGATTGTATATTATCTTGAACAAATGCTCGTGTGGATCTATCAAATTAGGATAACTTAATGGTTCATTAAAGGGTGCCATTTTTGAATTAAGGCAGACTTTGTTTTATCTATATATTTTCTTTATATGCTTCTTTTGTTATTGTGTGACATAATTTTGTCCAATGGTAGAAGAGAGTGGCTGGCTGCTTCCCTCAACCAGAAATTGTGTCGATTATTTTTTTCTGAGAGAGAGTTAGCAGAGCAGCTAGTGTCTTATCTGGTCTGCATTTATACTCTCCTATTACTCAGGAGAGTA
This sequence comes from Luffa aegyptiaca, assembly GCA_017139565.1. NCBI lineage: Eukaryota > Viridiplantae > Streptophyta > Magnoliopsida > Cucurbitales > Cucurbitaceae > Luffa > Luffa aegyptiaca. The sequence goes on along the minus strand of CM029405.1, from coordinate 5,175,238 downwards.
TAAAGTATTCTCAAACTTAAACTTACTGCCCGACTAGAAACAAAGCATGTAGTTCCCCTCTTCAAGTTGTCTGGTTTATTTGAATGGTAAAATAAATTACTTCGTTGTCTCTGAATTACTTGTTTTAAGCATCTTAGTCCGTACATTTTCAGTATAAGCATTCTTTATCTGTTCATCTAACTGCTGAGATAAGTATTCCAATTTTTTTTCTTAGAAATAGCTTTCTAATGCTAATAACTAAATTTTTGATAAATTGTTTTTCAGGATGAAACTGAATGTACAGTTATTGAGTTTCTTCAGCTCATCTGTTATTGTGCAAATAAATGTCAAAGTGAAAGTCCTGAGTGTTGTTGTACTTTTGCCAGACATCTAGAGGAAATGGCAGCTGATTTCCACCAGGTATCATGTTCTAGCTTTTATTTTGTGTACCTTCTCCACACATGTCATTTGCATTTGCCGTGTTATCTGATATTAGCCTCATTTAATAGGCAACAACACCATTCGGAATGAATTTGAGGCTTTATGCTGCTGGGTTGAAAATCTTTTCTAAAGTACCCAGAGGTGAAACTCATGGCTCTGCATTTAGTATTTTAGTTGATGATGAAGATACTATGCAGAGTTTGGTTAACTTAAATGGTTTCCTGGGGAGTTACTTTTGTATTGGCTGCAGAAAGGGTAATGAGTCCTGCAGCAATGAGCAGAAAGATTTTGTTGACCAACCGTGTTCACATGGGAAATCTAATCATGAGTGTGACGTCCCTTTACTGAGCTGGAGAGAGGCTTATCTATTCTCTTACTTGGATGCAATTAAGTTTTTGTGCCAGCCGCTTGCTGAATCAGTAAATTCCGAGAGAAAAGAAATCCTTGCTGAAGATAAAGCTGCTTCTGTTTTGTATAGTATTCAGAATACTTTGTATCAGTCCTGTGATGTCTTTCTTTTTTGTCAAAGGCAAGTTATTTTTGTATTTGAAATTTCAAAGTGTTTATGATCTTATCTATAAGATTTGTTGCGCCTGCCTAACAATGGGCAACGATTCCATTTTTTTTAAACAAGAAACAAAGGTTTTCATTGAGGATAACGATTCCATTTGCATCTCATAACTTACTGAATGATTACTCTGTCAAAGTTTCTATTCATTCTGGGTAGGGAGCAGCTTAACTTTCGTTGACCCAAGTTTTCGTCTTAGCATAATTACATCAATAAAACTCTTCTTAATGTGGTTAGAGGGGCAAGTTGTGGATGCTTTTGAAGTTATGGACAAAACCGTAGTGACCACTTATCTAAGATATAAAATATCTTATAAGTTTCTATATGCTATATGTTCTCGGTTAGACAGTTGTTTCTTGCAATTAGTTGAGGTGCCTATGAGTTATTTTTTATGTACTACTGAATTATTTTTTTATTTTTTTATTTTTTTGTGTCTTTTGATAATGATAGAGTTTCACTTAAGTTCATTTCTCTAGTGATTTTTGCTCTGTGTTAGAATTTTTTTGACCTCTTTTTTTCTCTTTCCTGTTTCAGACGTGCATATGATGCTAAGAGCGATGGATGCGACGAGAATGTAAATATGCTATTAAGTGTTGTTATGGCTGCTTTTACCCTGTCGATTAGAACAAGGCTGGAAATGAAGGTTGTCACAAGTTCTGGGGCACATTAACTAATTTAAAATGGTTGCAAGTTACCTAATTGGTTTTTCTTTTCTTATTTCACAGAGGAGCACAGATTTGATCAAGGCCGTTATCTCAAGCAAATGGGTTCAACCTTTTGCCTTGAAACATTTATTTGCTTCTCTTAACAACATTGGCATAATTTTGTACAGAAATAAGCAAATAAGAGAGGTATGTTTTTTCATATCTTATTGATGAATTTTTAAATGTGATTTTGGTTTACAAAGATCAAATATAGTGACTCTGGTTCACATCATGGAATCACAAATTGTTGGATTGTTTTTCCTCTAAGGAAAAAATATTAAGTCATCAAATGTGCAATTTCTTTTTCTCGAGAAATCAAAACATTGATGGAAATCAGCGGTTACTATTGTTTTGAATATAAATATAACTACCTAAATAAGCCGAAAATATATATCAAATGTATATGCAAAATTTATTATAATTTATAATAACATGATCAAATCTAATTAATATGGACTCGTAATTTATGTAGACGATAAATCTAGTAATTTTTACGTGTATCTTTTAATGACTTTTTAACATGTACCTGGTAATATTTCCCATTTGTCTTTGACATCAATTTGTGCTGTATTATTGACATATCAATGAAGCATATACTTAAGTTTGTGTTCAAAAAGAATATCATATAAAATTAATTATTTTATGCAAGTTACTGTTACATTTTATGGAATGCCTCCCGATCAATATTCTTTATTACCTCAAAATCTTCAGACATTTTTACTGGAAGTTCTTAGAAGAATTTCATCCAACGTTGGTCAGATACTATAAAATCTTATTTTCATTCAAGAAGCGAATAAATTTTCCTCTAAAAGTTATCATCATATTTATGTTTGATTTCTACCTTGTTCTTCTAAGTGTCAATGTTGGCTTGATTCTGCCTCGGGTGTGTATAATAAAATAGGAAGAATCTGACGAACACTTATATGTAGTATTTAGTATTTACCTTGTCCATTATTTCTCCATGTCCAGGCTTCAAAGGCGTTGAAGTTGTGTTGTAGAGCATCATGGACCTGTGTTAGACATTTTTGTGTGATGTTTGATGACAAGGCCAAGCCATCAGATAATGAATTTTCTGAAAACGCTGTTCTAAGTTTTGTTAATGAAGTGATTATGAGAAGTGCTTTCCTTGTTGATATTCTCTATCAGCGTGGCATGCATAAGGTAGAAAAAGCAGTGACTGAGATTCTTAAGAACTGGTCTATGGCTGAAAAATTATTTAATGGGCTCCCAGTTCCCGTGCAATTGGTGAAACAATGGGTTAAGGTAACATCTAATGTCGTTCAATTTATTACATCACTGTATATTTTCCCTTGGTGCTGATTTTAATATTTTTTCTAGATGCAATGCAAGCATCATAAGAATGCAGATCCCAGAAAAACCACACCGACCTTGAATTGTTTATTGCAATCTTCTGGGATGTTGTCAAAGGCACAAATTGGTGCTCTCTTGGAGCAGGTTAAGTTCTTTGTCCTCTGTTCACTTAAAATCAGTTTTCCACAATTTCTTCCTCTATTAAATTGTTCGGTACTGTATGTTACTTAAACATTGTACAGGAACTTGTTGAATATGCGGAAATGAGTGGTCTGTACCCAGAATTTTGTCAATCATTACAAATGAAGATCTTGAGTACTCTTCTAAGGGATGTGTATGTTACACCAGATCATAGACTAGAAAAAGCTAGAGTGTTGTTGAAAAAGGCAAGGGTATTGAGGTTTTGTGAAACTATATGTTTAGACAATTGCATCCAGTGCTTATCAGAAGCAATATCTACAATTGTAAGTTTGTTGTTGTGGAGATGCTTCATGTTTTCTATCGATTTAAACTTTAGCAGAATAACTGTTTGCTTGACTTCGAGTCATAGATATACATTGTACAATTGACATATTTGCAGTGATTGAAACAGAATGAGACTTCTGGTGGAACTTGCAGCTCTGGAGTTCTTCATTCTCATCAGTTAGCTGTGGCATATTGCTTACGTGCACTCTGTACTCATGAGACTGTACCAAATTCAAAGGTGTTAAATGAATGAAAGGCTAGTCTCCTATATTGAGTAATTAACACGATAGCTTTACAAGTTCTTGTTTATTTCTCGATATTTCTCTCTCTCTCTCTCTCTAGTCTCTGCCTCTTTCTGATTTTTTTTTTTTGTTAATTGGTTTTTGGATTACAATAAAGCAGCAAGTCTTGCAAGATATAGATTCTGCATTGAGCGTATGGTTGGAAATCTCAAGTCTGGATTCCTTGCCAGATGATCAACAGTTGATACTGTCCGAGTATATGTTGCTGCTATTATGTAATACTTTTGATTTGTTATCAATCAAGGTCTGTCTCTTTGTTAGATTTAATATTATTTTCAAAATTTTTATCAAATGGGTAACATTAAAATGTTCAGGTTAATTATTTTATTACTTGGTTTTGCCTTCTTCAGGGTTGCATGGATTACTACCATAACATATACAGTCTCATGATTAGATTATTCAAATGGAAAAATGTTCAATTGGAAAAGCTGTTGGCCGTTCTATGGGAAGGCAGAAGAATGAGTCATGCCATATGCATTGCCCCAGCAAATGAGATAGTTATAACACAGCTATCTGAGCATCTTGGTGAGCTCCCCAAGAGTTTTAATTTTTGGACAAACTGTCTGAAGACATTGCCAGGCATGCTTGTTGGATTCCGGCAGAATTTCTCATTTTTATGCCGAAATAATGGCCAAAGTTGTTGTGAACATGAAAAATCGGTTCAATTAGATGTGACAGTTGATGAGGTTAAAGAAGCTGCCTCGAAACTCATATCTCATGTATTACTCTCAAGTCCCAAGTAATCTCCATTAAAAGTTTTAAGACTGCTATTGCTGTATGCTATCTACTCTTGCTTATGTTACTTCTCTTGCAGACTCCTGCATGCAAAAGTTCTATTTTCTTGGCTGGATATCTTTACTATGATTTATGTGAACGACTTATTTCAGAAGGCTGTCTTACTGAGGTAAGTTCATCTAATCTGCTGTGGTTATACACAGTTACATGGAATGAGACATATGATCCTTTCAGATTTAAGAATCTTTATATTTTGAACTTTTATACTATTTTTCTGCATGGGGTGAAACTTTCCTTGTCTTGTACCATGAATGAAATATTATTAGTTTGATTAAGACTTGAGAGGACGATTATGTCCAATTTACAGGATTGAACTGTTAGATTGAAATGAAATTTTGAACAATATACGGAGCAACTTTCTCCTTTCCAAAGTTTTCCAAAGTGTGGATGAAATCAGCAGATACTTATGAGAAGAATAGAATGTATAGAGTCAGGTAGTAGTTGAAAATATTGCAAAAAGAAAAAAATATTTAGCAATTAGTTTTATGTTTGTTAAAGCATGAGTAAAAGATTAAATTTATTGTAAGTCATCAACTTAAGCTTTTAGGTTTAATAGAGTAGGAGGGATTCAAACTCCTATAATGGAATTTCCCCTCACTTAATATTGATAATCACTTGTTTGATCTTGAGTTAATTTTCAAGTCTACAAGCGAGGGAATATTGTACTAAACAAAAAGTGAAGGAATATTAAAGTAAGAATAAAAGATTAAATTTACTGTAACCCATCACCCATTGGCTTAAGCTTTTGGGTTCAGTGGTAGTATAATAATATTTGATGTATGAGTAAACATAAATCATAGATTCTATCTTCCTTCTTTCAATTTCTCTTCATTCCTTTCCAATCTAGAATTCTATGCCTCTCTTATGTTATGTTTAATATTGAGTTTGAGTTTCACTCGTGTTTCATTGAAAAAACAAAGGAATATTGAAAAGGGGTAATATACCCTCAAGCTATAAGGAAGTTGCTAATAATTTTTCAATTAGCACAATAAAGTGTAGAGGTCATAGTTACAAGAAGTTAAGACAATTTGGTCCAGGAAATAACCACAAGAACAATATGATCGCAAAAAATAGCCAATATGTCAAAATTTTCTCTCTAACCAAAAACTCCATAAAAAAGCCCTAATGAACTTAAGCCACAATGTTTTATCTTTTAAAAAAATGCCTTCCTAGGCAAAGAAGGCAGACCATTGGTATTGCTAGGAAATGCAATGGACCATTTGAAATAGGCCAGTGAAATCTGCCAAAAACTGAGAGGCCAAAGAGCAACTGGTAAAGAGGTAGACTTGAGTTTCATTGTCTGCTTCACACAGTACTAGCTCTTGGAATTCCTGTTTTGGACTACATAATGTGAGTACCAGTCGTATGTATACATCCAGGCACTTCAACAATTTTAAGAATATAAAAGCTTGCAAGACACAAAGTTGATCTTATGAGACTTAACTTTCCTTCTTTCCCTGGGGGGATATTATAGTGATTTTCCCAGTAAATATTTCCTTCCTTTATTGCACATCTTGTCTATCTATCAAATTGACTATTCATCTTTGAATTGCATGTATTTGTACATATTAGGCTCTCTCATGCGCGAAAGAAGCTCATCGTCTACGTTCTAAACTATTTCAAGAGAAGTTTACATACTCCATTGAGCAGCATCCTGAAAAATATTGTGAAATTAGTCATGTTAGTCAGAAGCCAGCATATGGCATTAAGAATCTCCAAAAAAATGGATTGGTTGCTCGCGATGTATGGTCATTTGATATAATATCATGGGATGTAGAAGGCTGCTATCTCAGCCCTTTTAATGTCCTTCAGTGTTATCTTGAAAGCACTCTTCAGGTACAACTTTTCTTTTATGTTAAAACAAGAGTTGCAGAATCCCTCAACTTGCTAAAATATTTCTATTTGAATGTGCTATTACTTCTATAACATCCAGGTTGGTCTTGTTCATGAGATGATTGGAAATGGTTCTGAGGCTGAAACACTTTTACAGTGGGGAAAAAGTATCTCCTGCTTGCAAAGCTTGCCACTGTTTGAAGTTGCTTTTTCTTCTGCTTTAGGTACATGTATGAATTGTTTGCTTGGTTTCATGTTCCTGTGGATATTGATTGTTGAATGTATACTTGCTGGAAAGAACGGTATAATAGGTAATTGCTGTGTACTTCTGGCAGGAAAAGTATATAGAAAGAAACAATTATGGAGTTTGGCACGAAAGGAACTTGAAGGAGCCAAAGAGATATTAACGGATAGCATTACTTCTTGTTTGAAGTGCAAATTGGTGCTTGAAGTAATAGTTGATCAACATCTTGGGGATTTGTTTCGTAGTATGTATGTAAATGCTAATGGGAGTATATCCGAAGGGCAATTAGAAAATGCAGAAGAGTTGTATAAGTTAGCTCTTGAGAAACTGAATCTTTCTGCATGGAAAAATTTTATTAGTTTTCCAGATGAAGAAAGATATCTTTCATCTTTGACAATTCAAGCGGAAAGGCCAAAGGCCAGAAAGGATGGTAGAAAGTGTAAAAAGACTACAAACGCTTCAAGGCCTTTCCAATCAGATCAGTGTGTAAATTCTCAGAGTAATGTGAGGCTGACTCGCTCTAGATGTCGAACGATTCAGGGCCAAAGCACAAGCAATTCTAATGAAGTGGAAGTTGACCTTTCTGTGCATTTGAAAAGCAACATTCCTGATCTTTCTAGTGCTTCGTGCCAGAAGCAGTCATACTTGCAAGTAAATAGTTGCACACCTACTTTTGGATGTGGAGCATCTTGCAAAAATGGGAAAGTTGGATGTTGGCAATGTCTCCCAACGGAAATAATGGAAGCAGGAGAAATGAACAATTTTATATATCTCAAGTGGGAGTTTGTTCGCAGACGGCTTTTGTTGAGGCATCTTTCTGGCTTAGGTATCAACAAAACTTGATATCATAAAAATCTTTAGTTTAGTGCTTTTAGCATACGTACGGACACTTTTTTGTTGCTATAATGCATGCAATTAAAACAATTATTTAGCGTCAAACTTTTATGATGCAAAAGTTCTAAACCTTTTGCCTTGCCAATTTTGAACGAATATGTCAATGCTTGTAGTTAACCTATAGTTAAGACTTGAATTATCTGATCTTTTAGTTCAATACAGCCACTGTTTAGCTACATTTTGTATCAAACATCCTCCCTCACCGTTGGGTGTGGGGAATTATTTTTTATATTAATTGTATTATCACTGCTCTCTCTGTTGTTTGTTCCTAGGTAAGTGCTCGGAGATTCGTGGTCAAATTCACCAAACACATGAAACTATTTTGAAAAGCATGTCCATCTTAGTGAGCAGAAATCTATTCTTTCAAGCGCACTATGCTGTTGAGCCCATGATTTTGCTTGAATTAGTTGGGAAGGAAGTCCATCGAGATATGTTTGCAGTTGAGAGGGCATCAGTTCTCTATAACATTTGCTGCTTCTCTTTAAAGAGTTATAAATATGACGATAGCAAGTATGTATAGTTAATCTCTTAATGGTTTATATGTACCACATATCCAGCTGTCTGTTGTATTCCTCTCTTATCTTATCTTTCATATGAATAGATATTGCCATATTCAAATTGTGGACTCACCAGTCATCATCTTGTTGTTGATATTTAGTATTTTAGGCGAAAATCTGTTTCCCTTCAATGTTGGATAACAATATGACTGTTTGTGGAACAAAGTTATTTTGAATTTGTGAGAGTACTAGTTAGGGATATATGGGGATTAGTATTAGATTAATAGTGAGGGCATATTAGTAATTAGTTAGGGGGTCTTGGTTATAAATAGGGAAAGAAATGGAGCCTTAGGGGTATGGAGAATTTTGAGTGTAGTCTCATAGTGAGGCTTTGGGGAGAGAGTAGCCCTCTCGAAAGGCTATTGATTATATATTGTAACTTCTTTCGATAGTGCAATATATATAATTTGGTGTTTTCTTAGTTGGATACCTAACAGAATCTTGCATATGTATATATACAATGTTTCCCCACTACATACTCTTGCTTTAGAGCGAGGACCGTCATTCTGAGATAACACATCAAGTTAATATAAAATTTCAGTTTTCTGCATTTTAGAGTTTTTGCCAAATCATAGAAATATTAGCGTCTTTAAATCTGTAGCCATGGCATAATTCCCTTTGCTGTTTATTTCTTGGCAGGATTACTTGCTGTCCTTTGTCTCAGGTTCAGTCTAAAACATTGGTTTCTTGGCTGATGGTTGCCCTTGTACTCTGCTGTGAGGTTCCTGTACTTTTTCAGAAGGTCTAACTTTGTCATATCCATTTTAAATGTTTAATGTTTTTTTTTTTGAAAAAATCTTGGAAATTAATTGATATGTTTTGTCCCTTTTCCTCTTGATGTTTACTATATTTAATTAGTAATCATACATCACTAAATTTTTGTTCGTAAGCCTGTTACTTCATTTAGCAATTCTGTTTGACGATTGTATATTCTCTCATGACCAATTATGTCTATGATTTTCTCATTTTGTATCATTATTCACGCATCCTAAAATCTGCTAAAGATATCATATAACTGCACGTGAAGGGTTTTGACGGGATATAGTGCTTGTCATCCAAATAAATTTGAACTCCATTACCGTTTCAAGTTGAATGATGTGGGTTTTTCCCGATGGATGAAAAACTATAATTAGGAACCATGCCTAATCAGTAACATTCTTTTTTCCTCAAACCTTTCTTCATTTTGTTTAAGCTTATGTAAAAAACTTTTCCTCCTGTTCAGTACACTTTATGTTATTTCTTGGTGGTTAACTTTGATTTCTTTTCTTTACGGATTAGGTTTCAAAGTTGCTAGCTGTTATACATGTGATTTCTTCATCAAGTGAGCTATTTTCTTTGCCATCTTCCAACAAAATACTAACAGACAGTCACTGGGCTTCATATTTTCATCAAGCTTCGATTGGAACACATCTTAATTACCAGTTCTTCCCATATATGACTAGAAGATCTTGTGTAGAGGACCTTAACTTTGCAAAGGTACTCTGGAACTTGCTCTTCTTTTTTGTAGGCTTTTGTAGGTTTTTATGTTGTTCTTCCTATAACTGGATTGTTGCATATGTTATATTCTGGATTTTCCTTTTTGTCTATTTTTCTCTTTATTTATTTTCTTTCTTTTTCCTTTTGATTGTTGATGCTTGTATTCTACATTTGAAGTATGGGCTCATAGATGGATTTAACAAAGTCTATTTTCAGGGGTTTGATGCAGGAGAACAGACATTAAAGTTGTTTAGGTAAACAACATTCATATTTGAATGTCATTCACGGCACGCTTATCAAGTTCTTAACCAAGTTGGGTTTTTCTGGCTTTCATGTTGTAGAAAGGGACCTTTTTCTAGTCAAGATCTTGAAGAACATTTGAGAAAGTTCTTTGATGGCCTTCCTTGCGTTACTATGGTTTGTATTAGTTTGATTGGAGGAGATCTTGCTTGTTTACTACAACAAATTCTCCATTTTCCTTCATCTGTTCATGCATGGATCCTGGTGTCACATTTAAGTTCAAAGCGTCATCCACTTGTTTTACTACTGCCAGTGGAGACAATCTTAAAAGGTACGTACTGCAGCTGGAAACTCATATCATATTACATGGTAATATTTGTAGCATAACTTGTAATGTGCTTAATTACTTTTGTGTTGGTAGAAGGTTCAGAAGATTATTCAAATCTTCAATCAGATGATAGCTGTGAGAGAAATGATTTGGCTAAACATTGGCAATGTCCCTGGGGTTCCTCAGTCATTGATGAAATTGCACCAGCATTCAGAATTATATTAGAGGAGAATTATTTATCATCTTCAGTGTTTCCTTTAGAGGATACAAAAACGAATAGGATGTTATGGTGGAAACGGAGAACAAAGCTTGATGATTGCCTTGGTAAATTATTGGGGTAGGTTACGTCTATCAACTTTAATTCAATGATTTTGGTCATTATTATCTTTTTCCTTCTTTGATGAGTATAACATAGACTTGAAAGTTTGTTTCTTCGTTATTACAATTATGTTTTTTTTCCATTCTTTAATCACTTAATCCATTTTCAAAGAAAGATTTTATGACTGACAATATGACTCTAAATCAAGAATAGCTAGTGTGCTTGATTCCTAAACCCGTTTTCTTAAAGTTATATGTTGATGAAGTGAGTATTTCTGTCCATGCAAATGATTGTATGTTGGGTGTTATTTAACTTTTGTTTTCTAGTATCCAATTGCCTTGCGCAATGATGAAGACTGATGCTGTGGCACATTTCTCGTATTTTGCTTCTTTTTCAGAACTATTGAAGATTCATGGTTGGGCCCTTGGAAATATATGCTTTTGGGAGACTGGTCAACTAGAGAGCATTTTGATTCTGTACTTAATACATTGGTGCTGAACTTGAAATCCAAATGCAAAATGGACGTCAATGAGAGTCTTCTAAAAGTTATTTTAGAAGGTTCAGAGGAAGTTCTAGAGGCATTTGATTCAAAATTGTGTTCGAGGAAAGGTTGCTTCATTGGTAAAACAAGATTCTATGATAAAGAAAGGTCTAATCCTTTTCAAAACACATTGAATGGAGTGGACCAACTTTCTGCATTGGCCTTAAAATTAATAAAGGATGCAAAGAAAGAGCTCGAAGGGGAAGAAAATACCTGCAGAGAGCCCATAATTCTTGTCTTGGACTATGATGTGCAGGTACTTTCATTCTTTATTAGTATCATTGAATTTTGCGAGTACTTTTGATTAAGAGCCTTATCTCCTTATAGGGAATTGCATGGTAGAGGATAATCGAAGACAAATTTGTTATTTTAAATAGTGTTTAGTCATTCTCCGATATATAAATTGATGGATTGATGAATTTGCCAGATGCTTCCATGGGAGAATATACCTATACTTCAGAACCAGGAGGTTTATCGCATGCCTTCTGTTGGCTGTATCTGTGCAACACTTGATGGAAGAAGCCATCAGCAAGAGCAAGATGGTGGGATCATTGCTGCCTTTCCTTCAATTGATCCCTTGGATGCATTTTATTTACTGAATCCTAGTGGTGATCTCAACAGCACACAGATTGAATTTGAGAATTGGTTTAAAGATCAAAATTTGGAGGTTAGTTTTTCACACTTCCTTCTTATGATAGATAGTTGCCTTATTATATATAATTAAATTATTTCCAATGAACCATGATCCTTGTCATTAGAAGGTTTGTTCTGAATAACAGGGGAAGGCTGGATATGCACCCACATCTTCAGAGTTGATTGAGGAACTAAAAAGCCGTGACCTCTTCATATACTTCGGTCATGGAAGTGGTAAATGCTTGATTCATTATGATGTTAAGTTTTATCTTTTGGCCCTTCTTTCTGAGACTTTCATCATATATCATGGCTTTTCACTGTATTTTTGCTAACATGGATTGGTGGTGAGGTTACAGGAGCACAATATATTCCCAGGCATGAGATTCAGAAACTGGATGCCTGTGCTGCAAGTCTCCTTATGGGATGTAGCAGTGGTTCCCTGACATTAAATGGTCATTATGTTCCACAAGGGATTCCATTATCTTATCTGAAGGCAGGGTCTCCTGTCATTGTGGCCAACCTATGGGAGGTGACTGACAAGGACATTGATCGTTTCGGGAAGGCGATTCTTGAAGCTTGGTTGAGAGAAAGATCGGGTGCTTTACCTAGTTCTGCTCAGTGTGATATTGTAACGAAAGAGTTTGAGGCCATGAAAATAAGCTCAAAACATGCCAACAAGAAAGTGGCAAGTAAAAGTCTACCTGCGGCATGTGAAAGTGAATCATCAAGTAGAGGCCATTCTGCTCACAGTCGAATGATCGGTTCATTCTTGTGCGAGGCTCGTGAGGCTTGCAATCTTCGTTACTTAATAGGAGCATCGCCGGTTTGTTATGGTGTCCCAACAAGCATAAGGAAGAAGAAAGACCTGACTTAAAAAAGAACTTGACACAACTTTCTGCAATAGGCTCATAGCGATTGAACCTCCCATGCACCAAGCTTGTGAAGCTCTGATACTCCATTTCTTTATAGGGGTACTGACAGTTTCTTGTGGCAACCAAACTCCCAGCAGGTATCATAAGACACAAGTATCTATCCCATTGAGTGATACAACCCGGCTTTCGAAATCGCAAGTTCCATTTCAAAGACATGGAGAATTGCAGAACTGCATATGTGCAATACAAGAAAGCAAGCGAAGGTAACAATTGTTTGTTTATTATAGCAGGAGCAGCCATTTCTTTTGTTTTCCTCTGTGGTCTTTTTAAGGCATGAGGTTTACAACCTTTCCTCACTGTTCTTGATAGATAACAATATCAACATTGTCTTCTTTTAAAGTTATATCTACATTCTTCCACCATTGTGGTTGCTACTATTCAGGCTGTTTGATTGTAAAGAACTGGATAATGTTGAATTCTATACTGATTTGTAAATGAAAATATATTTTTGTATCAATGATTCTTATGAAAGCTACTGATGTATGGGAAACCAAGCTTTATTAGTATGGCTGAACAGCATCACTCTAAAGGAATAATATTGAAATTGAGTTTTGTAGTGGAAAGAATTGGAGCTCCATGCTTTGGCTCTTTTAAATAGGTGATAATCTAAAGATTTATCAAATGCATAAAAAATTAGGGAAGTGATGAAAAAAAAAAAAAACTCAAATTCATCTGTAAACATTGTGTATGTAGAATGCTTCATCTTCACAATTTTATTTTAGATTTTTTTTTTAACTCGAGCATGAAAGTAATTAATTATGATTGGCACACCATATCAATGATTCAATATGAAATAAACTATTCTTTTATCTTGCTTTTGTACTATCAATTTTGGAGAATAAAAAATTATAAATTGTAAAGATGTTATATGGTTCTACTCAACATTTATTCGAAGACTTTCGAAGTTGTATTGCTGTCTTCGAAGTTGTATTGGATTGCAAAATCCATTTAATAGAAGCCTACAAAATTAGCTTCCCTAAAAATTTAGTACATTTGCAAACAAAAACTTTTTAAAATTTCCATTCTATTCTTCTTTATCAGAAGTTCTCAAATAAAAAATTGAAACATGTTTAGTGATTAGTTGATTTACTAAAAGTTTTTTCTACTTTTTTGAAAAAGAAAAAGAATTAGAAAATAGTGGAATTGGGATGGCTCTTACGCAATATAATAGGAAAAAAAAAAAAAAAAAAAAAAACCTTTTTGGTCCTAATTTTTTAATTTAAAAACCCATTCGATATTAAAAAATTAAAAAAAAAAAGTTGAAAAAATAATATGAGGATTTTTTAAACCCATTAAACTAAAGACCCTTAAACTTATTTTTCAAAATTTAAGGACTAAAAAAATTTATTTTGAAAACTCAGATGTGTTTGGTTTATCTTTTCAAATGTTTAATTTTGAAGAAAAAAAAGTTGTAGTGTTTGGCAACCATTAAAAATGATTTATTAAAAAATGAGATTAAGAAATAAATCATTTTAAGAGAAACACTTGAAACCAAATTTTTTTAAAAGAGTTTTTAAGTATATAGTAACTTGTGTATAAAAACACTTAGAAGTGTAACCAAACGTATGAGTGTTTAAATTTTAAACAATTTTTATGCAAAATGTTTGTAAAAAAATGCATTATTGTATTCCAAACCGACCCTACTAACAAAACACACTTATTTTGTAAAACTCATGGATCAAAAAGAAAATTTTTCTTAATATAATCCATGTTCTTTCCGTAATTTGAGGGAAAAATTTCTAGTACTACGGTGGTATGAAAAAATTTTCATTAAATGCTCATTAAATGACTCGTGAAATGCTGAATGGAGGAAGTAGGTACTACCATAGTACTAGAAATTTTTCGTAATTTGAGTCTGTGACGTGGCTATGACGTAGCACACCAATCAAATTTCCCCCCGTTTTCATTTCCATCTCTCAGATTGAAATTTCCAAAACGAAGCACCTGTCCGAGTCTGTGAACACACTGACCGGAAACCTCGCCGTCGATACTCAAAAGATGAGAGGCAACGGCCGCCGCCGTCCGAAGGAGTCTTTCAATCCTCCTCCGCCGCCCACTCCCCAATTCCGCCGCGATTCCGATGCCAGCTTTGCAAGTAGCCGCCCTTCTTCCATTGGAATGGCTCGTCCCGCCGCCGCTTCCATCGACATCTACAAAGAGCGAGCCGTTCAAATTTCCGCTGTGAACACCATTAATTCGTCTCTCAAGGAGCTCTTCTCTCACTCCTTCAACGTAACTTTCAAACCCTTCTCTCCCCCTTCCCTTAAAGATCTCACTGAAACCATCCATTTGCTCCTTCAATGTCTCGATTATCATCCGACTAAGCTTGAGGATGATCTCCCCATCGTCCTCAAATCCCTAGGGTATCCCTTCAAACTCAATAAGGGCATCCTCAAGACTCCCCCTGCCCCTCATCAGTGGTACCCAATTCTTGCCCTACTGCACTGGCTTGTGCAGGTTGCTGTTTATAACTATAACCTTGCTAACGATTCGGATTCGTTTGTTACGAGTAATGATGTGAATATATATGCGCTGAATAGCTATGTGCAATATATTCGTGGGGACGATGATGCGGTGGAGGCTTTGGATCAGGAGTTTCTGGAGCGGTTGGAGAAAGAGAGGGATAATGCAGTTGAAAGCTTGAAGGGACTGGAGGATGAAGTTAAGGAGCTTGAAGCCAAAGTTGAGGCATTGCGATCGGATCCCTCGCAGAGGGAGGTTCTTGAGAAGCAGCAGATTGTGCTTGAAGAGGATGTGAAAAAGTTTCATACTATGATTGCTGGGTTTAGTGATATGATGCAGGAAATAAAGAAGGCTTTGGAGGAAAAGGAAAAGGAGTTGGAAGTTAAAGTGCAGGAGAACAAGAAGATTTGTGAAGAGAATGAGGAGCTGAAGATGAGGGTGGAGTCTCAGATGTTTAATCCGAGAGACGTGGAAAGGATGAGGAGAGAATTGCAGGCTGTGGAGAGGGATATTGGCGACGCGGAAGTTTCAAGGAATGCGTGGGAGGAGAAGACATGGGATCTTGATGCAACTGCGGGGCATAAATTTAAGGAGCTTGAGGCCATGGCAATGGAATGTAACCAGGCTATGAGGAGGTTGCCCTTCTTTCTCTTTTCTCTATTTATTGTTGTTAGCATTTAGTTCTTGTCTTCCAATGTCTTAAATTTGATACTTTTTTATTCAGTAGAATCTGAGTTTTATTCTTGTTGCAAAATGTTGTTGGTTTTAAATTTGATTCCACTACTTCTAGAACGTTTTTGTCAATCAATTGTAGACAAGGGTATCATCAACTTCGAAGTTCTGATTGGTATTGAATTGTTTGGGTCATGTGCTGTCAACCTTTTAACTTATTTCAGCTCACTCTAAGCATACTTTTAAAATACAATTTTGATAGTTTTGGTATATCCCCTCATGGTCTTCTACTTGTTCAGATCCAGGGGAGAGTAAATTTTCCAACTTTATTAAAGATACTGGAAATATTGCCTACCTCAATTTATGCTTATCAATATGTTGGTAACTTGGACTGCTGCGAAGTCTGTTGACTTTTGCTACATTCATGATTCAAATGCTTTTGCCCAGTTGTTTTAGTTTTTTTTAGTACAACAAATGTGGAGGTATGAGGATTTGAACCTCCGACCTCAAGAAAAGGAGTACATGTCAATTATTGCTTAGCTATGCTCATTTTGGCAATTATTTTAGTTATTATATCCAACATTCACTTAATCTGATCTTTGTCGAATTATAGTTATCACATTGAAGATAAGCTTATAGATCTCGATTCCTTTTGTAGTTTTGTACAAAACATAGCTTCTTGGTGGATTAACCTTCACAAGAAATTCTTTTGTAACTATGGTTTACTCATGATTGTAAATGATTGGAAAGCTCTCATGAAGTAGCTTTAGTTTTTTGGGGGGCTCTCTCATCCCCTGCCCTTAGGCTGTTCTGTTTTTTTTTGTTGTTTGCAGCCGTTTGTCTCTTATCTAAAAAATAGTTATCACAACGCTAGAATGTACTTTATTTTGATAGCTCTTTAATTGGTTTTTATGCTCTTCCACTGATGTCATTTTTGGGAATTCCCCATTTGTTGGAACTTATCAATCTCAAGTGATGCTTATGAGCATAGATACCTCTTTGAGATTCTGAAAATGAAAATATTTTGTTATTGAATTTAAAACTTCTTTTACTACTTGGATTTTTTCCTTATCAATTCAACATAAGTAGTTTGTTAATACAACTTCCTTTTTGTTGTTATTAGATTAAAGCTTGATAACTGTCATCAGTATATCCTGAATGCAAAGGGGTCAACACCAGCTGATGTGATGGGGATTGACTATAAGACAACCATTAAGCCTGCACTTGATTCCTTTGCAGAGGACATAAAGAAAAGTTCCATGAAAAAGTTGGAAGATTTGATTTCTCTCAGGCAGCAATCAAGTGAAAATACTGCTAAAATTGAGTCTAGACGCAACCACATAGTTTCCCTTCAATCCCATATCGATGAAGTAAGCACATGACAGAGATATTAACCATTGATTCAAAACGACGTATTAGTTGTTTTACTTCCTGCATGTTCATTTTTTGATGCACAAGTATTTTGGGTCACCTACAAGCGAAGTTTGTAATTACAACTTACTGTTTCGACTTGGAATTTGCCCGCAAATAATTACACTAGACTTCGTTTTAATTCATCAATGTTCTTTTCATTTTGTTGATGAATGTTTTGCTCGGATGCTAGGAACTAGTTCATACACAGATTGATTTGCTAATCGTGCAAGTGATTTTTATCCTCCAGGTTGAAACGCAACTGAACTCCTTAAGAAATGAAATACGAGATTATACATTAAGATGCTCCACTGAATCAAAGAAGATGGTGGAGGATGTTCAACGAGAAGCTCATGAATTAGATCTCGTGGAAAGAGAAGCAGGGGAGATTTTGAAGGTATCAATATTGCTACTATAATTATTTTCTCTATCTTCTTGATTTCAGTTGTATCTAGTAGATGGAATGAAATGTCGAAATTTTTTAAATCATCGCTCAATCCAAAAACTTATGCTGATGGGTTCCAGTAAATTTAATTATATCAATATTTTAATACTCTCCCTCATCTGTGGGTTTGAAAATTTGTAGAAGGCCAAACAAGTGAAAATCTTTTCTTGAGAAGGGAAACAGATTTCATTGATAAATGAAATAAAAGGAGTAAAACTCCAAAACCTAAGATGGTGATTACAAGAAAGATCTCCAATTAAGAATTAAAGAAGAAAGACTATAATCAGAAAAGGGATGCTTACATTTGCACCAATATAAAGCATGAAAAAGGATCAAATCCATAAAGTTATCAAAAGATGAGAATGAATCCCTGAAAATTCGACTATTCCTTTCGCCCCAAAGAAACCAGAGGAAGACCCTGTTATGAGCAAGCCAAAGGATCTTCTTCACACAATGGAAGAGATGCCAAACAAGTGAAAATCAATATTAATTGGGGGAGGAAATAACATTACAATCACCACTCAACCCAAAAGCTTAAGCCAAATGAGTTATAGTAAATGTAACTATATCAATACTTTAACAAAAATATATTACATGTGCAATGTAGATTAGGGATATTATCATAATAAGAAACTGTCTTCTTGGAAAAGAAGTTTCTTCTCTAGGGAAGGTAAACTTACTCTCATCCAGTCAATCTTATGTGGAATTCCTACCTACATCTTATTCCTCTTTAGAATTCCTGCATCGGTGAATAAAACCTTGGAAAATCTTATGAGAGATTTCCTTTGGGAAGGTGAGGAGGGTGGAAAGAGTGGCTCACTTAGTCAGTTGGGAGGAGGTCACTAAAGCCTATGGATTTTGGGGGTTTAGAGATCAGTAATGTGAAAGTCCTTAGTAAGGCCCTTTTAGTTGATGGCTTTGGTTTGGCGGTTTCATCACGAGGTTGGGACCTTATGGCATAGGGTCAATGCAAGCAAAGTTGGGCCATCTCCACTTGATTAAATCTCAATTGGAATTAAAGGCACTTCTAGAATCCTTGAAAAGACATCACTGAGGAGTTTCCTTTCTTCTCTCTTTTTGTTTGCTATTCGGTTGGGGATGGGAGGGACACTTTTTTCTAGGGGGTACGTGGTTGGAGGATAGAACCCCCTGCTCTTTGTTTCCTCATTTATTCCTGTTATCCTTGATGAGGAGGTTCCAACGTGCTTTGTCCAATAGGGAAACATCGGACTTTATCGACCTTCTTTCTTTGCTTGGGGAGTTTCAATGCATTTCGAGGAGAAGAGATGTTCGTACTTGGAACCCTAGTCCATCTGAAGGGTTCTCATGTAAATCCTTTTTTTTTTTTTTTTCTGTTTAGTTTGAGTGGATCTGTCTATCCCTCGTTGTGGAATGTGAAATTTCCTAGAAGGTCAAGTTCTTTGTTTGGAAAATTTTCCATGGAAGGGTTAACACCTTAGATAGGTTGTCAAGGAGGGTGCCCAGCTTGACAAGGCCATTGTGTTGTATCCTTTGTAGGAGGGCAGTAGAGGACCTTGATCATATTCTTCAGGGTTGTGATCTTGCTTATGCAATCTGGAGTCGGTTCTTTGAGGAGTTTGGTCTAGGCTTGGCCAGACATAAGGTCTGAAAAAGATGATCGAAGAGTTCCTTCTCCATCCTCTCTTTTGCAAGAAAGGAACTTTTTTGTGGCAGGTAGATAATTGTGTGCCATCTTGTGAAGACTTTGGGGTGATGAGAGGAACAATAGAATTTTTAGAGGGCTTAGAGACTTTTGAGTGAGGTTTGGTCCCTTGTAGATTCTTTGTATTCTTGTGGGCCTCTGTTTTAAAGTCCTTTTGTAATTATCCGTTAGGTCTTATTTCTCTTGATTGGAGGTCCTTTTTGTAGTTTGCCACTGTTTTTTGTGGGCTCTTTTTTTGTATATCCTTGTATTCTTTCCTTTATTCTCAATAAAAATTTGGTTATTCATAGAAAAAAGAGTAGTATTTATACACTTAACTTTTTTAGCTATTGACCCTGCAGAGGACTGATATTTTTATTTTGGTACTTGGGAAGCATTAGTCTTCTTCACTTCACTTGCATTTAGTAGATGGAGTGAAATGTTGTAAATATATCATATGTGCAAAGTAGATTAGGGATTTCATCATATAAGTTGGGGTAATGAGAATCAAGATACATCGATAACTTAATTTTTTTTTGGTACAGTTCGTCCAAAATCTAGATTGACCGGTAAACATTCTTTCGTTTATACGGCCAAGCAAGTCTTTTCAGAGATTTTCATTGCCCCATCTTATTGTATCTTGTCTTACACCTCACCTAAACTAGGAGGGAAAGCACTTACATTATAACTGTTATTAGACTTTCCACCACCTCAGTCTCGTTTATTTAATTTATACTTCATTCTAGAATCCCCTCCACAATCTTACACAGTTATCTGTTATTCTGTGAAGAATGCCCAATTGAAGCATCAGGAAACAATAAAGCAGGGCGAAGACGAAATTCAGATGTGTGCTTCTGAACTGCTCGCATGGATTCAGTCTGTCTCACAATATAAAGAATTCGTTAGATCCAAAATTTCATATATGAAAAGTAACCTCTCGAAGACTGCTGTCGATATTTCAGAGGCTTACAAGAATTCTTTGCCTGCAGAATTAGGTACTGTCTTTACAACTCCATAGATATGCTGTTCACTGTTATGTTTATCATTAAGAGAAAAGGCAGCACTTGATATAATTGTAACTTCCAGTTAATATAATTTCAGTTTGATGTACACTGCTTGTCTGAGAGTCCATTGTATGTATTGTGGAGTCTCTTTAGAATGAACAAGTAGTGTAATTCATCTGAGTTGTGGTTTAAGGATGATGACAAATTTGAACTTAACAATATTGGGTTTCAAACTAAATATTGGAAATTGTAGACACCTGATGCAACTTTTCTCCCATAACTTGTAGAACATTATATCTGTTTTGATTTGGAGTCTGAATGCTTCTATCTCTCCTCTCTGTTGTTTGTAGTTGTTACCATCTGCCAATTCTCAGACCATGACAGTTGAATTTCATATTATGTTTGTTAAGAATACCATGGCAGTGTTTTTCTTTGAAGTGCTAGTCAATTACTAAAATAGATTTGCTAGAATTGAGAGTTGAAAATGATTTAGGTTAAATTACAAGTTTAGTATCTGAAGTTTTGAAGTTTGTGTCTAAGAGAAGTTTGAACTCTAAAAAGTGTTTAATAGGTTTCTAACTTTCAATTTTGTATTTAATAACTTCTTAAATTTTAAAATTACTCTTTGTGATTAATTTGACATTTTTTTTTTCAAAATTAATAGATCTATTAGATGTAAACTTGAATATTGTATCTAATAGGAACCTTAAATTTTGAAATTTGTATCTCACCATTTCATCAATCTTTAGAAAAATGTTGAATAAGTCAATGATCTACTAAATACAAAATTGAAAGTTTAAGGATCTATTTTGACAATATGTGGAGGTGTGGGGATTTGAACCAAAGACCTTTTTGGTCATTAGTATAATTTTATGCCAATTGAGCTATGTTCTTGTCGGCTTTTTAAAATTTAGAGTTTAATAAACATAAAATTGAAAATTGTGACTTATTAAACTTGATGAAAGCTTAGAGATTTATTAGAGACACAAAATTAAAAGTTTCAATTTTGTGTCTAACACGTCCTTGAATTTTAAAAAGTGTTTAAACTTTTAATTTTATTTGAATTTTCAATTTCATGTCTAATAGTTCTTTGACATATTTGACATGTCTTAAAATTAAAAATTTATTATACATAAAATTGAATTTTGTGTCTATAATAAAACTCAACTTTTAATCGTGTCTAATAAATTCTTAAATTAAAAAAAAAATGTCAAATAGGTGATGCACAAACTTAAAGTCTAAAAATCTATTAGATTCAAAATTAAAAATGCGGACGTACTAAACACCTTTTAAAGTTCAAAAATTGATGAGATACAAAATTGAAATTTCATAAACATATTAAATACTTTTTAAATTTCAAAATTGAAGGATAGACATTTTTTAAAGTTCAAATGCTTTAAGTAATCGACCAATTTAAACTTCACTTACATTTGGAGTAGGGGATTTGAACCTCTAATCTCTTGGTCAAGAATACATGCTAATTATCGTTATGTTCACTTTTGTTAACATCTAGTAGTAGGGGCATCCTACTAAATTTGAGTATATGTAGTTCAACTGGTCAAGAAATATATACTAATCTAATTATAGAAAGTATAACATAACTTCTAAAATCATAAAGACTAAATTGAAACTAAACTCCGAACTATAAGAGCTAAAATGACAATTTTATCTGTAATTTATTATGAAATTATATACAAATTGAATATCTTTAATATATGGAATAATTCTTCCCTCCTTAAAAATAATGGGAAAAGGATGCACCACAACTCAAAATCTAAGGCCAATTCTTTATGCACATGGGGTTGTAACCTAAATGAAAAGCTATTAATTAACACCCTAACACAAATAATAGGACTGCCACTTTATGCCAAAACATATTATTAAAAAGACAAATTAAGGGCTGCTTTACACAACAAAGTCAATAAATCTCAAACCCACTTTTATTAATTATAGGTTGATTGATATATAGTGTGTTCATTTAACATCTCATATCCAAGATTTTATATTACATGGGTCAAAGGGTTTGCTTGATTTGCATATATAAAAATAAATATCCCATTGGCCAGCTAGCTCAAAAATTTTCAAATAAAATAAATTTTAATCCATTCTTTTATTATAATTATGGTTTTCAAAACCCTAATTCTCATAAACAGTCATTTGGGTCCGTTTGATAACACTTTAATTTTTTTTATTTTGGTTTTTGAAAATTATGTTTGTGTTTTCCTAAATCTCTGGGATGGTTTTCATTTTTGTTGAGGATCCATTTGAATTCCTAACCAAATTCTAAAAACAAAAACCAATTTTTGAAAACTACTTTTTTTTTTTCAAATTTTGACCTGACTTTTGAAAACAAGAAGGTAGATACTAAAACAAAGAAACTTATAAATGGAAGTAGGTGTGTATAATCTTAATTTTCAAAAACAAAAAACCAAATGGTTATCAAACAGTGTCTTAATATTTTTTTTACCATTTAGTGAAACAAATCGAAAGAAGATTTATAAAAAGTCAATAACTAAGAAAATGTAAATTTAGACAAATAATATGATGAGATTTTGTATACCACAAAAGGTGGAAAAATTTTACCAATTTTGACAATGTCCAAAGCCATTACTTTGATCTAGGCTATCCACATCAAATCAAAGAAAATCATCATTGAAATGAGAAGTGCCAAAAAGAAAATCAAATCACATTGAATATGTTGATCAAGTTAGTTGACTAAAAAATAAAAAAAAATAATAATAACAACATACTAAAATAATGGGATATTTTTTTTAAATCTTATTTAGGTTAAAACATGTTTTTCATGCTCTTGGTGTTGCATTTCCATTTTATCATAAAAAAAATTGATAAAATATAAAAAAGTATATCAACAAAATATCACTAATGTGAATCTGATATTAATAATAAGAAATTTTAAAAGTTAAATTACAAATTTGATCCCTAATATGATTTGGAAAAAGTTAGAATTTAGTTCTTATGGTTTTAAAAATTAGAATTATGTCTCTATGGTTTGATAAAACCTCATTAATTAAATAGTCCATATTGCGTACTCAATCCGTTAAATTCATTGGTGGCTTCTAATGACCACATACTCAATCCATTAGTGGCTTCCAATGGTTACAAACTCAATTCATGGATGACTCCTTACGATAGAGACTATTTAATGAGATTTTATTAAACCATAGGGACGGAGTTTCATTTTTAAAACCATAGATACTAAATTCTAACTTTCTCCCAACCATAGAGACCAAATTTGTAATTTAACCAATTTTAACTTATTTAAAAATGGTGAAATGCTTACTTGCTAATTTAAATAATTTTTATGAATTTCTTTATATTTATAATTTTGTCAAATATACTCATCATCGACGGTTTACTAATATTTATATCTACATTTTCATAAAAGTGAGACCTACCAATAACTTAAGATAAATTGGATAAATCTATTTCTATTGTCTAATCACAACAAAAAATATATGAAGATTAAAATGTTTCTTTTTTTAACTCCCGTCTCGCAGATTTGTTGGTACTGCTATTGGCTTGCTGATATTCCTCCACGTATCGATGCAACCATTCACACTTCTCCAACTCGGATGGGATAGGCCTACCATGGACTATCACATTGCGATCGTTCCAAATCGTCCAAACCCCTGTACAAATCCAATCCAGCATGTCTTGTTGATCAGATTGGAATATTTCTAGAAACCGATCTTGAATTGAAGTATGATTGTAATCTCTAATCTTGATCCGACTATGGACCTGGCGTCAGAACCTTTTGACCCTCGAACATCTGAACAGAGCATGATCCGTAGTTTCGGGATATTTCTTGCAGAGCAGACACAGATCACATGTAGCAACGTGGCGATATACCAAATTCCCATAAGTAGGGATACCGTTATGAAAGGCCCTCCAAACAAAATGCTTTACCTTAGACGGAATCGTTAGGGACCACAACTTCTTCCACCATTTTGTCAAAGGGTCGGGATCCGAAGTGGAGGTCTCCTGATTCCTCAACATATACAATTTGTATCCACTTTTTACTGTATATTGACTAGATTTGTGGTAATGCGATATCCATTTATCCGGTGCAGACGGACTAATTGGAATGCTCGTAATTAACGCTACATCTTCCTTACTCAAGTATTTCTGGAGTTGAGCTTTATCCCACCGAGACGAGGCAATAATAAAATCTTTTGCCAAGCAATCGCCATCCCTCCGTCATTGAAAAGCACTTTAAAGGATACTGGTTTAGGAATCCAGGGATCCTTAAAGATTCGAATATCACCTCCATTCCCTATCTGTTTCCGCATTCCAAGTTTTAATAAATCCATACCCCACACAAGCCCCTTCCAAAAATAAGACTATATATATATATATATATATATATATATATATTTATTTATTTATTTATTTATTTATTTATACACGGTATCTCTCAAACAATCCAAATTGGACAGAAAGAGAAAAATAATAGTTTTGAAATATAAGGATACACTTCTCGATGCTAGGGTTGATAAAGTATCAATGATTAAATATTAAAAATGTAACAAAAAGAAATCATATCATGAATTGGATAATCCTCTGCTTTATTTATTTTTTTTTTCCTTTGTAAATTCCATAAAGTTGATAAAATTAAGGCAAGTTATCTCGATCCATGTGTGGTTTTTAATTTTTAACTCTTTTTTAAAAATTAAATTATAAATAAATTTGGTCCCAAACTTAAGATGGGATTTTTTTTTCTAAGAGTTGTATCTAATAAATTCCTACTATTGATACAATTTGTTTATTAGGGGTGAAGAAAACCGAACCGAATCGGTTCGGTTTGGTTTTTATATATATTCAGACCGAATCGAACCAAACCAAACTGGTTCTGTTCGGTTCTCTGCTTTTACTTAAATAGAACTTTTAGGGTTCTCTGACAATTACTTTTCGCCGTTTTTCCTTCCCCTTCTCTCTGTTAACGAACGCGTCTCCCCCTCTCTCAGTCGCCGTCTCCTCCACTGTTCGCCGTCTCCCCCTCTCTCAGTTGCCGTCTCCTCCACCGTTCGCCGTCTCCCCCTCTGTCTCAGTCGCCGCCTCCTCCTCCTCTCTCTTTCTTTATTTGATCAAAGAAAGGTAAACGCCATCTCCTCCTCTTCTTTCTTTATTTGATCAAAGAAAGGTGACCTGACCCGATCGGTTCGGGTTGTCCGTACAACCGACATGTGTCGGATCGGATCGGTTTGTCCGTACAACCGACCCGACCCGAATATTTTACACCCCTAAGTGTTTATATATAATATTTATATGACACTACTATGTAAAGATTATATATCGAGCTAATTTCAAATGAAGCTGGTGAGTTTCATATTTTTCACCTATCATTTAACTCTAATTTAATGCGTATATATGATACAATTATTATAAAGATTACATAGTGGGATGATTTCAAATGGATGAAGCATTTTTTGCGAGTGGGTTTAATATTTTTCACCTATCATTAATTCCATCAATGTAGTCAAAGTGAGCATAACTTAATGGTAATCGACGTGTACCCTCAGTCAGAGATTCAAATTCTCTTACTCTAATATTATCAAACTAAAAAAAAAAAAAGTATATGTTTTTGTAACAAGATTACATGAAAGACTAATTTCCGATGAGTTTACGCATTAACTAAGTAAGTTTAACATTTGTTGTGAGTTAGTTTCACCTTTTTTAAGATCCACACTATGGGGTTAGAATCCAGCTTCAAGTGAATGAATAGACGCTTTAATCACCGAGGTTTGTTCGTGTTAGCAACTTCACCAATTTACTTTACCCTCCACAAAATATATATATACTAAACCAACATCTTGTGTGTGTGTGTGTTTTTTTTTTTTCTCATAATGTGGCTTTAGATTGAATTTGAGAGCACAAACCCATTTCACTTCACTACCATATATCAGTTACCAAAAAGAGGGTTCCTTGAAAAAGAACCTTAGTCCAACATGAACAAAAGTGTTTCTTTTTAAAGTAGAGAGAGAGAAAGTGATTTTTATATAAGTAATAATTGGTGGTATCCCAACGCAAGAAATGGCTGCGGCGTTGATTTCTCCATTGTCCACTTTTATTTTCTATAATATCTATCATTTCCACTTCAAAGGCTTACCATATCCCTCAACATAAACAATTGATAGAAATTAACAATCTCTATGTTCATAAAGTGTTTGATGAGATGAAATTAAAAAGAAAATAACATGTTAAAAAACTTAGATGAAGACATGGGAAAATTGCAAAGGGATCAGCAAAGGAAAAAAAAAAAGTTTAATCTCAAAGTTTAGTCTCTGAACTTTCAAGGTTGTATCAATTTGGTTTCTAAACTTCAAAAAGTGTCTAATAGGTCTCTAAACTTTAAAATGTCTAACAAATTCTCGAACTTTTAATTTTGTGTCTAATAGGTTCCTGACATATTCAATATTTTAAAAATTAATCAATCTACTAGAGATATAAAATTGAGTTTTATATCTATTGAGTTGAGATCCTAAGGGCCCGTTTGGTAACGTTCTCGTTTCTTGTTTCCGTTTCTTCATTTTTAATAAAGAAAAATAGAATTGCATGACCCTAACACCTATACATTCAATAATAATAAACCTATATTCTTATTTATGTTTGGAAAAAATTGGAAACAAGAACAAAAAAGGAGAAACTAGTTTTAGTTGTTCCCAAAAGTTCTATTCAAATTTTGGGAGTGTTTCTAAAAAATGAGAAACAAGAAACATACATAGTTATTAAATGCTTAAATTTCTTAATAAAATTGGAAACAAAAAACAAGAAACGAGAACGTTACCAAACGGGTCCTAAACTTCCAATTTTGTATCTAGTAGACTTATGAATTTTTAGAATATCGAATAGGTAAAAGACTTATTAGACATAAAATTGAAAGTTGAGGGACTTATTGGACCCAAAAGTGAAAGTTTAAGGACCAACAAAATATTTTTTTAAGTTCAGGAACCTATTAGATACAAAATTGGTAGTTATTATTTGAATTTTTTTTTATCAAGTGAAGACTTTTCTCTCTAAAACATAAACATATATATAATATATATATATATATATATATATATATATATATATATATATATTTTATAATTTTTGCTTAGAAAAATTGAAATGCGTGTTGTTGTTAATTAATGGAGGTCAACTCTAAGTTTTAGATGTGTAAGCAAGATCCTAATGCTTTTCTCCTCTCTCTCTCTCTATGATTTACAATTTTTTAAGAATTAATTAATTTAGTTTTAGTTTTAGATTTTTTTTTTCTCTTTATTTGAAAAGGCAAAGCTTGTTTGTTTGTTAAACCATTGAGCTTGTTTTATTAAATCAATATTATTTCATTGTTTTGTGATTCTTGGATTCTTTCTAACATATAGTTTTTAAAACTAAAAAAATGTTTGAAAGTTGTTTGTTACTGTATAATTTGTTTAGGGAACATTCATTTATTTGCTTCTTATAAGGTTGTTTTTTCTTATTTTTTCCAAAAAAGATTTTTGAATTTCACAGCTGCTTCTAAAAAGCTCTACACAAAAGACAGAAGAGAAAAGGTCAAGAAAAATTAAAAGCAAGAGAAGCTAACAGAAACTTCTACTGAATTAAGTTACTAACTCTGGGTTATTTTTGTCAAAGCCAACTTAGCTCAGCGGTAATTGACATGTACCCTCGACAAATAAATACACATATTTGAAGCTACATTATTCATCTAACACGTAACTAATTATTCTCTTCCAAAAAAAAACACATAACTAATTATTAACAGTTAGATAGCTACACCAAAATCTGCCAACAAGAGTACAACTCAACTGACATAAAGTGTGTGTTTATGACCAAGAAGTCATGGGTTCAAACCTTCTTACTCCAAATATTATTAAACTAAAATCAAGAAGGTTTTTTTCAAAAAAAAAAAAAAAAAGTTTGGAGAATAAATATATTTCGAAAAGCTTTGGTGAAATGAACTCGAAATTTCAAAGACTCAGATATAGATATTTTGAATGTTTATAGATCAAAATAATTTAAAATATATTGGAGCTATTTTTCCTTGTGGTTTGATCATTTGCCATGGTTGATTGGTCTCTAGTGGATGCATTATTAATAGTTTATTCTTTAGTTTCAATATTAGATTTGTGGTCTTTTTATGAAAAAAAAAATAAGGTTATTTTTCCTTAAGAAAACATAGGCTTAGAATCTCTCTCCCTTAAATTATTATTAGTGACACACACATAAAGTTAGTAGATATGTTGAGTCATCTCAACTAGCTAATAGGTTAATGTAGCTTTAGTACCCTAATTATAATTTAATTCATCCTAAATAATACTAGTCAATATTACATAGCAAAAACTTCAAAGAAAATTTTGCAATATTGATCATTTGAAAAAATCCAAAAAAAAATTAAAAAGGAATATCTAATAATTAAACTACCCTCTACAATTATAAGCTTGAAAAAAAAAATAGAAGAGACCATTAGAAAATGGGAAGAAAATTAAATTAATTACTTGAACTCTTAAAAGTCAAGGAATTAAAAAACATGATTGTCTTCTCAAATTAATAACTAATAAGTAACCAATGAACTCTATTGTAGAAAGTAAACATATAAATTAATTGTTGTTTAAAACTAAACGTCAGCACCAAATGAACTTATCAAAATTATAAAGTAAATGAATGGCTGCTAGTTAAATTATACAATAACCTTAAACTAACTTATAAGTAATTAATCATGGTTCTCTCAAAAAAAAAAAAAAAAAAAAGTAATTAATCATGGTTTCTTAAATACAACTTAGAAAGACTCTTATATATAATGGAACAAGCTTCCAAATAACTCTCTAAATTTCAAAAAATAAAAAATAAAAAAAAATCAACTTGAACATAATTCAACTGGTAATGTACATAAAAACAAATGAGGCTGAGTCGACCAAGAATCCTTGGAGGTTCATATATTGCATGCGTTCAAACTATATGTGTCAAAGGATCACGATTGAAGTTGAAATTAAACTTTGAGGAAGAGAAAATTTTGACTTTATTAGTCGTAATCAATATGTTTTTATTTTATTTGATAATCACGTTGATTTACATCATTGATGATTGATGGACTATAAACATAAAAATCATTGATTAATTTAGACATCAAAGAATTATATTAATCATGGCAATCAATTATGAAAGTGAATATAGCATAGTAGTAATTAGGAGTGCAAGCAAAAACCGGAAAATCGACAAACCGAACCGAACCAAACCGATCCAATGGTTTGGTTCGGTTATTTTGAAAAAATATGGACATCTCGGTTTCGTTTTTGGGAAAACCGAAAATTGTCGGTTCGGTTCGGTTTTTCATTCAAAAAACCAATAAAAAACCGAACCGACTAGATATATATATAATATATACTACTTAAAAAACCCTAACCTTTTGCATCTTGCCTCTCTCCACATCTCACTTTTTTTCTAAATTGGCTGAAAATTTCTTTTTTCTATGTAATTTAAAGTATAAATTATGATATTATTTGTATGTTTATCTTTATTATATATATTTATTTAAAATCAAATATTTAAAAATTGTTATTCATGGATTAGTTTGAGAAAATTAAGTAATTGTATTGAATAAATTAATTAATTGAAGTTTGTATTGAAAAAAATGGGGTACAATGGGTCATTGGGCCAAAAATTTTATAAAAAAAAAAAGCAAATGGATTGAAATTAGAAGAGAAAATGGGTTATTTTAAAATAAAAATAAAAAAAGGCCACATTGGGCCCAAAACCGAAGATCGATCCATTGGACAAACCGAACCGAAGGAAAACCGAACCATTGGACATGTCCCATATTGGACATTGGTTCGGTTCAGAGTTTTGTAAAACTGACTGGATCGATTCGGTTCGCGGTTTGGTCAAAAACCGACAAAACCGAACCGAGTATCACCCCTAGTAGTAATTGGCACGTAACCCTTGACTAAAAGATCAGAAGTTTGAATCTCTCCACCTCCAAATGTTGTTGAACTAAAAAAAAAAAAAATCACACAGAAATCAACTTATTGACGTACAAGTTGGGTTCTTGCATTTTTTATAGTATATAATTGATCTCTTAGCATTAAAAAGTATCGAATAAGTCTCTAAACTTTCAATGTTGATGTTGTGTCTAATAAGTCTCTAAACTTTTTTTAAACAAATTCTAATATAGGTCATTCAACTTTGAATTTTATATCTAATAATAGGTTCTTGAACTCTCGAACTTGTGTCTATTAGATTTCTACCTTATTAAACATATTTTTACCATTTATTGATATATAAATCGCAAAATTAGAAATTCAAAAGGACTTAAATTGACACAAATTGAAGAAGAAGAAAAAAACTTAGTAGACACTTCTTAATTGAGTATAGGAATCTATTAGAAAGTTTTTTTTTTTTTTTTTTAGAACATAACATTGAAAGCTTGTGGACCTATTAACTAGAGATTTTTTTTTAATTTTATTAATTTATTTATTTTTGAAAAGAAATTTGAATCCCTTTGAAAAGTGAATAACAATAAATGCCGTTTCTCTTCCAGAAAAAAAGGGCATCCATTTTTGTAGCCGCATAGCTATTTAATTAATTATCTTATTTGTTCAAAAACATTATCCAACTGATTGAAAATTAAACTATGGACTTTATGTAAACTCTACGTTACTTTTTATCCTTAAACTTCGATTTTACAAGTTTTTTTTTTTTTTCTTGATTTTACAAGTTGCAAGTTAGTAAATAATTTTTTTAAAAAAAAAAAGTTAGTAAAATATTTTGTGTGATGGGAATTAGGATATGTGTTTCTCTCTCTCCTTAACATGTATCCGAAGGTTAAAATGTCGATGTCAATAAAAATGTCGAGATCTCAATTTCATTGAAATGTTGATGAAAATATTGACAAAATGTTGATGTCGATGGATATTTTTTAAAATTATTTAAGACAAAAAAATAAAAAAAATATATTAAAATTAATAAATAAATATTACATTTTACATTTTTAAAATAGGTTAAAAATACGTATTATAAATATTATCTCCACAATATAGTTACATTTTGTTGTTTATATTTTATTGGTTTTTTTTTTAAATTATAATCGAAATGTTGATTCACCCTTTGTATCGATATCAAATCTATGGACACGTGGAAATATCGATGGAAATATCATAGATTTAATACATTGCATATACCATATATATGTTTTTTATTCTCTCTCAAAAATCTAAAAATGGTATTTGTTTCAAAAAAAAAAAGTCTAAAAATGGTAGAGAGAAAGAGAGGGATTATCCATTATAATGTCCAAACTTAAAAAATCAAAGTTCTTCTAAAAAAATTAAAAAATCCAAGTTTATTTTATTTTTCCCACTTAAAGTTCACAAATAATCATAATGCACAAAAAATAGTAATAATAATAACGTTTTTTTTAGTTCAACAACATTTGGGAGTGAGAGATTCAAAACTCTGACCTCATGGTCGAGAGTACATGCCAATTACCGCTGAGCTATGCTCGCTTTGGCAATAACGTTTATAACATTACTAAATATGTCAAAGTGAGCACAGCTCAAAGGTAATTGCTATATATTTTTGATCAAGAGGTCAAAGGTTTGAATCTCCACTCTCAAATAATGAACTCAAAAAAAATATATAATCTCCCCTAAACTATACTACAACTAAAATATAGAGTAAAAGTGTATTCCTTTTTCTTTTCAACTAGCTTTCATCCCTAGAATATCAATAATAATATATAATCATCATTATTTATCTTCTCTTCGTATTTATTATTATTCTTACAAAAGACCTACTCATAATATAAAATCTAAAACAACAATTTACCATAGATATATGAAGCGACGAAAAAATTCAATTGATTTAAAGTTTCTAGCTAAAGCATAGACCGTCTACCATCATACATACCTTTTTCTTAGAAAAAGGCACAAAATATGTAATAAACTTTAGAATATCTATAAATACTCTACATGTTATCCTTGAAATTAAAATGATATCAATTAAAAAAATTCTTCATCAATATCATAGGTTGTGCAATAATAGCATTGGCCTTTTGACTCTTAAAATTAAAATAATGGAATAGAGTTCACATAATTGTTTAATATATATCCATAGATCTAGAAATGAATGCTTCCATATGTACACATATATAGCTAATACATATGACATTATTTAATTCTTTTGTACTTATGCAAAATAAAAATAAATATATATTATTTAGGGATGAAATTATCAACATATTTGTTGATGGTCGATTTTGGTCAGAGGAAACTCACCTGACCTTCACGTGCCACCAACGGTAAATTTGTAGATGAGGGGGAAGACGTGGCCTGCAAAAGAGAAAACCTGCACACCGGTGTGGTGCTAGCCACACCGCCTCTGATGCTTAAGTCAGAAAACGGAAGGGAGAGCTAGAGAGCAAGGGAAGAGAGTCGAGAATTGAGTTCGGGTCCCCTTTTTCAGTGGCGAAGAGGGGTATAAATACCTGCTCGTGCTCCTAGGGTTTTTAGGAATTCGGAGGCGTTTTCGGGACCAACCAGGCGAAATCGGGGCGGCTAGAGGCATCAGGGACCGAGAGGAGGTGACCGAGCTCGGCCCGCGCAAGTGGGCCGAATGGTCGGCCTCGGCCTTGGGCCGAGACCGACCATTTGGGTAGGGCCAAGTTGGCCCGGCCCTTTGGTCGGTTCTTCCTCAGGCTCGGTCTCCTAGCCCTATTTTCGCCCGGACGTCCTCGTCAGCTCCTTGTGCTTTGGGTGGTCCAAAATTGCCTATAACAATATTCATATTTCACTATGACATATGTCATGTATATTTAAGTATTATTTTCCTTGGTAACGTGAATGGTGGTAGAGATTATATTAATAATAAATCAATGAAGGATTTTCTTTATAACTATTATTGTTTTTTATTTTTCAATTTTTATTTAAAAAGGTAGCTTATGAACTTATCCATAGTAGCTTTATAATTAAAACCTTATTTTTAAAAGAAAATAAAAGACGATTTCGTGATAACATGTCAAAAATTATCTTTTGGAGAAATGATTTATCAACTTGTTTTCTGTCTCTCTTTTTTTATTTAATGAAATTTTATATTTTATGAAAATGTGAATGGAAATATCAATAGAATGTTAATGTGGATATTTCTGAAGAAAAAAAAATATAAATATACAAAACCCATAAAAATAAAATAAACATTTCATCGTTTTTAAATAAGTTTAAATTTCTTAGCATTAACATTAATTAGGTCTACAATAGTGATATTTAGTTATATATTTCATCAATTTTATGTGGTATAATGAAAAATGTCGATTCACTCTCTAGATAAGCGTCGAACTTATAAATATATGAAAATGTCGACATGTGTGTACAGAAATTTATACCCTATTTGAAAGTATGATTTTATCTTTCATTTAATGAACTTGCTTTTTCTAAATATGAATTCTAAAAAATACTACAAAATTTATATTAGTGTTTTGTTTTCTAATCTATTTTAAATAATCTTCTTAAAATCTAAACCAAAAATCCCATCCTTGTGTTTCTAAAAGTTAGCAAAATAAGTCTACTTTTTCAAAAACAAAAAAAAATCAAACAGCCCACTTCATTAAATAGCTAGAGTCTAAAGTATACTATTTTTTTAGAATATTACATAAAATTAAGAATATATATATAATAATTAGAAGGAAAAAAAAAAAAATTGAGAAACATGGGTGTAGAGTTATGAGGTCTTCGAGTTGACCATTTCAAGATCGGATCCCAAGGTTTCTCTTTCTCATGGGATTTCGTTAAACACTCATATTTAATTGGAGTTGATGATGTTGAGTTTGCATTCTTTTTTATATTATTTTATTTCCTCTTCTATTTTTCTTTTTTTCTTTTTTTTTATTTTTTTATTTTTATAATGTGAAGTCCAAACACCATAAATAATGACAGTGATGCAACAGCTAATTATAAAATTTAATCCCCTTCCAATAAATAAGCTAAGCTAGGTTTCAACCTTTAACAAACATTAATTAACACAAGAGGCTCTTAGATTAAAGAATTTGATTTGCAATATCGGTTACGATCTAATTGGACAATGTATGAGAAGACGTGTTTAAGTTTATGTAATGTGTTGTTTCTTTTGTGATTAATATTAATGGTCGTTTAGTGGGTATACGAACTAAAAGTTTTTAGATTTTAGATTAGATTAGGGTTTTCTTCTTTTTTTTTTCTTCCGAAATTTGTTTGAATTATTTGTAGGTTTCTAATTTTACAAAAAAAAAATTAAAAAATACACTTGTTTGCTAACCATTTCAATTATAGAAAGGATTATTAGTGTTATTTTTTTAAAATTCTATCCAATACTTTAAACATAAGAGCTTTGTTACGGATTTTGTTTTTAATTCTCAATTTTTAGAATAGAAGCAATATGAACTCAATTAGCTTTTTTAATATTTTTATTATTACTTCTATCTAAATTTTTCTTTTAAAATTATAGTCAAAATTAAAAGAGAATAGTTTCCAAAAATGTCGACTTATATTTCGAAAGTTTCTTGCGAAGTAGAAGACAAAAATTGAGAAATTATTTGCATAACATTATTTTTTGGGATAAAAAGGAAAAAAGAAACAAAATTGTCATCTTTTTTTTTTTTGAAAAAAAAAAAACAAAATTGTCATCTAGTAGGAAAGATAATTTTCCGAATAAGAAATTTCCATTTTTTTTTTCAAATTATTAATCTAAGTATAGTTTAATGGATAAAGACACTAAAAATTATCTTTTCCTAAAGGCGGAGGTTAGAACTCTCAACTTAGGTTGTATTTGTTGAGTGTTTTTTCTTTTTTAGTTCTATATTTGTAGGAGTGAGTGATTGAACTATCGACCTTTAAAATGGCTATTAATGTCTTTATATATTTTTATAAAAATCAAACCAATTGTCTCGAATTTGTGCTTCAAAAGATGTTTAATGGCTTGGACACCCAACTCCACGGGCTACAATTAGCTGTAATAAATTGTTGGGGCTGCTTAATTAATTAAAAGTTAGGATAATACGGCTGCTAAAGTTTCTCCTAATTATCACATAGTTGAAAAAAATTAAAATACCTTCAACAAAAAATTAAAAAAAAAAAACAAAATAAAATAGAGCCAAACCCATGTTTTCATCTCGAATCAATTATATCTAAAAAACCAAAATATAGCTGCCACAACGTAGCTGTCTCTTAGTAACTGCGAGAACAGAGAGCAGGTATAAAATTTGTCTCTCTCTCGTAATAACCATTCGACGCAAGTTCAAAATGCATCTCGTAATTTCTCTATCAAACATCCAACGGAGATGTAAAACTAGCGATCGCACTGTCCGATCTCGGTCTAATAATTTATGATCTAAAAGAGATTAGGGTTTGGCCTAAGGGGTAAATTAATAAAGGGACCCCATTAAAGTCAAAGCCGAGATGCGGCCTTGTGTGTGTAATAATAGTTTTTCATTGAGAGACGAGAGAATTGACTTTGGTGCCTCAAAAATTGTATTAATAACCAAACAAAATGGAGAGAGACAGACTTTGTCTTCTTCAATTTGGACAGTGGAGAAAGAAAGAGAGAGAGAAACAAAAATGGAGATTGATCTTTCACTGAAAATTGATCATCACAGAGAAAAAAGTCAGCAAAAAGATGAAGAAAACCAAGAAGAAGAAGAAGAAAAAAACCATCAACTTCAAGAAAAAGAAGAAATGGGAGTTGAAGAAGAAGAAGCTGAAATTGATTTGGCTGCTGCCTCTGGTTTGAAAGTGTTTTTGCCACACAACATTAATGCAGGAGAGGTAACATTTAAAACCCTTTTCTTCTCTCTCTCTCTAATCATTCGTCGTGGCGATTATTGTCGAGTTCGTTTAAATGATCAGACAGACAGAGTCGTTGGAAATGGACAATTTTTTCATATAAGATTGTTCTATCTTGTTTTTTTGTTTGAAAGAAATTCGTTTTCGTTTTTTGTTTTTCGTTTTTTGTTTTTAGATTTCGGAGTTGCAGATGGAAATGGATCGGATGAAGGAAGAAAACAAGATGTTGAGAAAAGCAGTGGAACAAACAATGAAGGATTATTATGATCTTGAAATGAAAATTGCTATCATCCAACAAAACAATCTTCACAAAAAGGTACTAAAAATTCAGCCCTTTTTAATTCACTTTTGTTTTTCATCAATAGGTTTTATACTCATGAAGATTCTCTCACACTTTTTTTTCTTTTTTCTTTTTTACCATTTATCACTGATCCTGTCTAAACTTATCCTATTTTAATAGTTCATAACGTGTAGAATGACAATTTTGGTTTTTTTTTTTTAATGATTTTTTTATTAATTATTTTCTTTTGTTTTGTAGTCCGGAATTTGGAAGAGTTTTTTAAATTATATCCAAATCCCAAAATCTTTTAGAAGTAAAAGAAAAATGAAGTAGTTTTTTAAAATATGTTTTCTTTATATTATATATATTTGGCTAAGATTCTAAAGGTATTTTGAAAAAAGTGAAAGTGAAACAAAGGTAGATGTTTCTATTTTAAAACATGAAAGCAATTGTAACCAAATTAAAGGTGGCCTTTTTAGATTTTGAGTCTAGTGAGAATTTAAGTAAATAATGAAGTATGAGCTAGAACATTAAATTCATTTCAGCTCACAATTCAATTTAATAATCCACTCGTCGTAGTTGGATTTCGGGTTGATATCTAAACACTCATCCATGGAGAAATTATGAAGAGTGATGACCACCACTATGATTGTCACTCACACAATTTCCGAACACATAAATAATTATCTTTGATATTTTTTTTTCTCGTACATCTAAAAACAGTCACATTAAATAATTCTCTCTTTAATGTGTACAGGATTCTCACAACTTTCTATCATTCCATGGAAATGAGAACAAGAGGCAAGAAGAACCAAAACCAGATCACCTCGAGCTCGGAGAAACGGCAAAGAGAAGACGAGTTCGGTCGCCATCGAAGGAGGACGAAATGAGAGAGAGGCAACTAGGGTTATCATTAGGGCTTCATACAGACAATGATTTGGAACAAGAAAACCATAAGGAAGAAGAAGAAACAAGAGAAAAGAACAAGGAATTAGATCCAACAACCAACTTCAATTCAATCCAAAACAAGCCACAAAGGCCTGAGTTGCAAGGAATGGCACCCCCACAAAACAGAAAAGCTAGGGTTTCTGTGAGAGCAAGATGTGAAGCTGCCACAGTAAGTTGTAAAATAAAATAAAATCCCTTTTTTTTTTATGAATGTTTAATATCTAAAAATAGAATATTTCAAACTATAGAGTATAAAAATTTCAAAATAAAATAAATATTTGATATGTAATTAATTTTTATTGTAATATTGTAGATGAATGATGGTTGCCAATGGAGAAAATATGGACAGAAAATTGCAAAAGGAAATCCATGTCCTCGAGCATACTATCGTTGCACAGTTGCACCGGGTTGCCCTGTTAGAAAGCAGGTATTTTATTTTTATTTATTTCAACGAGAGAACTGAAAAATAGCATAATAAAAAGGTTAATTAAGGCCCCGTTTGATAACCATTTGGTTTTTGGTTTTTGGTTTTTGAAAATTAAGCTTATACACACCTATTTCCACCTATAAGTTTCTTTGTTTTAGTATCAATATTCTTCCTTGTTTTCAAAAACCAAGTCCAATTTTGAAAACAAAAAAAAAATAGTTTTCAAAAACTTGTTTTTGTTTTTAGAATTTGGCTAGGAATTCAAATGAATCCTTAATAAGGATGAAAGTTATGGTAGGGAATTTAGGAGAAAATAAGCATAATTTTCAAAAACCAAAAACCAAAAACCAAATGGTTATCAAACGGGGCCTAAGTTATCAAAAATAACCTTGAACTATGGGGTTGATTTCAATTATCACCCCTGAACTTTCAAAAGTTTCATTTTAACCCTTGAAATTTGAAGTTTGTTTCAAAATGACCCTTGCATTGCAAACACATCATTTTTTGGTCGATAAATTTAACAAAAAATGTCTCCAATAGTAGTTTTGAAACAAACTTCAAACTTTCAAAGGCTAGAATGACATTTTTGAAAGTTTAGGGGTATAATTAAAACTAACTTCATAGTTTAGGGATATTTTTAATAATTTAACGTGATAAAAAAATAGAAAATTGGGCTTATAGTAGCTTATCTTTAAAATATATTTTTTTAAAAAATTAGTTTATTTACTATTTAAGTATACTAATTTCTTTTACTTTACTCTTTTGAAACACTTTTGGAAAGTTGGCTATATTTCTTAATATATTTTATTTTGTTTCTCTTTTTTAATATTTGACTAGCTGTGAGGGTTTTTCTCCTAAAATACATTTTTTTGAAAAGAAACTATAAAATGAAGCAATTGTTAAATAGTGAACTTATTTTTAAAAACAAATCACTAAATATGGAATAGCAGCCAAGCATGTTCTAAGAAATGGTTTGAACTTTTTTAAGAACCCTTAAAACTTGAATAAATGGAAAAACTAATATCCTCAATTAATTAGTTGAATTTCCCTTTTTTAAAAAAAAAAAAAATGTTGCTAGGCTATGAGCATTTTCTTGTTGGATTATTTTAGTTGAATTTTAGTATTTTATTTCTGAATTTGTTTGCTTCTTTAACTTGTTTGATTTTGTGGTTGAGTTTACTAATATTTTCATAATTGAGTTTGAACATTTCCACAAATTGACTTTGAGTATTTTGTATGGTTGAATTTTGTATAATTTACCAATTGGTTAATGGTTAAACTTTTTGAATTCCTTGTTGAAAAGATATTAATTTTTACCCCTTATTCAAAAATTTAAACTTCAAGGCAAAAATTAACTCACTTGGAACAAGTACCATAGTAAAATTAATAAGAGAAATTTTGAGACCCGTTGGATAATTATATGTCACAATTTCTTACCATAGTTTTCATCTTTCGTAGAGTAACATTTAAATTCTTAGCCAAATTCCAAAAACAAAAATAAGTTTTTAAAAACTATTTTTTTTTTAGTTTCCAAAACTTAGATTTTGATAACATCAATAAAAAGTAGGCGATAACAAAATTTAGTTTTAAAAAATTATACGTAGAAGTAGTGTTGAAAAGCTTAATTTTCAAAAACAAAAACTTAAAAGTCTCATGTGATAATCATTTAGGGTTTATGTCCCATTTTATAATGTTTTACAATCTTCTTATCATTTAAGTCTCCGTTTGGTTTTTAGTTTTTGAAAATTAAATTACTTGTTTTCTCTCAAATTTCTTATCATGGTTTTCATCTTTGTTAAGGACACATTTGAATTTTTAGCCAAATTCCAAAAACAAAAACAAAGTTTTTAAAAACTACTTTTTTTAGTTTTCAAAACTTGAGTTGCTTTTTGAAATCATGGAAATTAAAGAAGGCAGATAACCAAACAAATAAACTTAGTAGTGTTATAGACTTAATTTTCAAAAACCAAAAACCAAAATCAAAGGCCCCGTTTTTTGGTTTTTGGTTTTTAAACTTATAAACACCACTTCCAACTCTAAGTTTCTTTGCCTTTTCACCTATCTTCTTCCCATGTTTTCAAAAACCAAGCCAATTTTTTAAAACTAAAAAAAGTAGTTTTCAAAAACTTGTTTTTGTTTTTAGAATTTGGTTAGGAATTCAAGTGTGTCTTTAACAAAAATGAAAACCATAGTGAGAAAATTTAAAGAAAACAAGCTAATTTTCAAAAACCAAAAACCAAAAACCAAGAACCAAATGGTTATCAAACGGGGCCAAAATGATTATCGAACAGGTTATTAGTTTTTCTTTTTCTTACCTTAAAGTTTCCATTTTTAGGTCCAAAGATGCTTAGAAGACATGTCAATTCTCATAACAACGTACGAAGGAACACACAACCATCCACTCCCTGTGGGAGCCACAGCCATGGCTTCAACAGCTTCTGCAGCTGCTTCCTTCATGTTATTAGACTCTACAAATCTTTCTCTTCCAAACCCTCAAAACCCTAATATTCTAAACTCGTCTTCGTATTCTCCGACCTTCCTTGGATCGGCAAACCCTAATGAACCCTCGAAAGGGCTTGTCGTCGACCTCACAAGCAACAACTTCTATAGTCCGATGGCGAGCTCGTCGAGCTCGGCATTGGCTCAACCGTCCAATTGGATGAAAACAAACAGCCATTCGTATTACCAAAGGAACTTTCAAGCTAATCTTTTGAGTCCCTTTGATGGGCGGACTTGGAAACCGGCGGAGGATAATAAGCCACCATTGACGGCGGAGAGTGTGTCTGCCATTGCTTCTGACCCTAAGTTTCGAGTCGCGGTGGCAGCTGCCATTTCGTCGCTCATTAACAAGGAGAACAACCACCCGACTGCACATCCGGTCGAACATTCTTCTTTCGGTCCCAATAAGGATGGCGAAGGAGGTGGTGGCGGCGGCGATAATGGTGGCGGAAACAAGAAATGGGTTGTCGAATCGCTCTCGACGAATGGTAACTAAGCTCTTTGCAATGGTGGAAGATGCCATTTTTGGAGGGAGATTCAGAATTAGGGTTATGTTTATGGAATGGCTGCAGATTAACAATTTGCATTGTTATTGATCTTTGTTGAGATTTTTTTTTTTTTTTTCTCTTTTTCTGTTTGATCCAAATCTGTATTTATATTTGTAGTTTTTGTTACTTTTTCTTTCCCATGATTTGATTTTCTGATAAGAATTTTGTAAGAATTCACAGAATGAAGGAATAAAATACGTTTTGGTTTGATGTTATTTTGACATCAACTGAAAATGGGAATTGCTGAAATGTGAAAGATCAAATTTGTCATTTTGGCATGTTGCCCTTTTGTGTATTGTTGGACTTGTAAAGGTTCGCAAAAAGTAGTAAAAGAAAAATCAATTACAATTTTAGTCCCTATGATTTGAGTATAATTTTCGATGTGTTTCCTATAATTTAAAGAGCT
Source organism: Luffa aegyptiaca (assembly GCA_017139565.1). Lineage (NCBI taxonomy): Eukaryota > Viridiplantae > Streptophyta > Magnoliopsida > Cucurbitales > Cucurbitaceae > Luffa > Luffa aegyptiaca. Next base: position 5,134,105 of record CM029405.1, on the reverse strand, counting down.
TTAATTTAGGTCTCGTTTGATAATCATTTGGGTTTTTTGTTTTTGAAAATTATGTTTGTTTTCTGATCCCAATTTTTTTACAATGGTTTTAAGTTAATGACACATTTGAATTTTTAGTCAAATTCTAAAAACAAAAACAAGTTTTTGAAAACTACTTTTTTAGTTTTCAAAATTTGACTTGATTTTTGAAAACAAGGGAAAGATGTAGACAACAAAACAAAGAAATTTTTGAGTTAAAGTAGTGTTTCTAGACTTAATTTTAAAAAACCAAAAACCAAAAATAAAATGGTTATCAAACGGGGCATTAGTTTCTGTAATTTTAAATGTTTCAATTGAGACCCTATAGTTTTAGTCAAACCTTATAAATCATTGTTGTTACTATATTGACACATTTTTAAGTAGTGAACTAATATTTCCTATTTCGCTAATTGTGTTAGTTCATGGTATATTAGAATTTTGAATGGAGTAAAATATAAAAGAAAATAAATTAATTTTACAAATGGATAAATTATAGTTTAAGGATGAGTTTTTAGACTTAACCAAAACTTTTTTCACCCAATTGAAACTAAGTCCAAAACATATGGGCTAATTAAAAATTTTTAAATCATAGAAACCAAATTAAATCTAGGTACAAACCACAAAAACCGAGTTTATAATTAATTTAACCCAAAAAAAAAAGTTTTAAAATGAAAGGGGAAGCATAGGGTTATAAGGAGTTCCAAAAGCTTATTGTCCCTGAATTTTAGTGTTCATATCAATTTCATCATATATACTTATTAAAATTTTTAACTTTCGTGTGCATTAGTTTATTAAATTCAATGATTTGTCAGTAATAAATGGTATTAAATATAGTTTAAATAGGCATAACATTAATGCGAACTAATATGACATTAATATAGACTAACATGTACACTACTAACGTGGTCACAATATTGTCAATAGACATTAACGAGGGTCATTGGGATGAATAAATTAAAAATACTACAGCAAATTAAAACTATTTAAATCTTAAAATTAAGAACGAAATCCGCTTACTTGACAACCTAAACATAACTCAACTAGTAAGTCATTACACTCTGGATCAAAAAAGTCAACAATTTAAATTCCCACCTTCACATATTAAACAAAAATAAAAACAATATTTATATTTCCTAATAACCTACATAAATACGAGTCTAATGTTCTTTCTTGATGGATGAAATTAATGTTCTAAAGAAATCCTTCGTGGATATTACCTTTGCTTATTGCCCTAGGAGATGCAATGTCGTTGCTGATCGCCTGGCTCGCATGTCTTGCTCATCTCCGGTCGATTTCGTTTTGGCCTCCCCTCCTCTCGTCGAAGAGGAAGAAGGATTTTGGTGGGGACCTCCCCTTTTTGTATTAAAAATCTCCTTGCTTAGGTTGGTGTATCTAATTATTTAGCTCTTTAATGCAATGTTTCTTTTTTCAAAATTTATATAAAAAAAAATACAAGTCTAATGTTCTTCTCACTATTAAATCAAATTCAATCCAAGTTGGAAGTTAAAAGCCTTTAGCCTTTTTTGAAACGAAGGAAGGAAGGAGGAGGGAAAAAAAAAGCCTTTAGCCGCTCAAATATTTCAAATTATGTTTTTTTTTAAAAAAAAAAAAAGAAAAAAAAAAGAGTATACTAGAGAACAAACTAATTTTAATCTTAAAAAAGATGATATAGCGAAGTATAAAAAGTATTATCCCATGAGATTAGTCGAGATGAACGTAAACTGATCCGAACACTCACGAAGAAGGAAAAAAAAAACCATACTTCTCAATCAACTTTTTCAAAATGCATATGCACTATAAATCAGAGTTCTAAGAAACAAGGATCTTCTTTTTCCTACTCTACCGATTCCCTTTGCTCTCTCACCCTACTTTGTCTTTTCACTCTCACTACTTTTTTTTCTCCCACATAAACTTCCTCAATTGACAACCTCCCTCGCAAATCGATGCAAAACATGATAAGATACTAATTAACATCCCTCGATCGATCCTCCACCCTGCGATTATTGAATTCAAAAAATTGACACCCTCTCCCACTCTAATCCTCCCACTTTGCAATTACTCTCCATTTGTTCTAGCAAAGGTCAAGAGAATAATAACAATAAGGATAGTGAAAATAATAAAGAACTTGAAGGAAATGGAATCCTGACCATTTGAGATTTAATATCCTAGTCAAGGTACATGCAACCTGATTGATCTGGACACTCGTGAAAGAGAAAGGAAAAGGATTTATTTGATAAAGTAAGAATTGGTGGATTGTTATCAAACATTATACTCGGTGAAAGATTACACCTTGGTGTTAGGCCAAATGAAACATCATCTTCTACCAACCTGTGTGACTAACAAAGAAGTTTGGGTATCAAAACCAAATAGTGATCATTTCCTTCTGCTAAATTTAACCTCAATCAACTACTTGATCTCAAACTGCATAGCGCGATTTGATAAAGATAAATCGAGTAACAGCAAGTTAAATATGGATCATATTGCTAAACGTTTATTTCTTGAAACTGGTGGATCGCTAATGTCTATATAAAACTGAAGCAATCATAAAATTGAAGGAAGAAGTTTTCACAAGCTCGAAAAGCGAATCCAACATCCTTTCTTATTGACCATGGTTAAAGGTCTTCATAGTTTTATAAAATTGCACAGCCCTTGGCATTTTTTGTAGATGCAAAAATCAAGTTCACAAAAAGACATTGCATAAAAAATCAGAAAAATGCTGCAAGCAAAAGGATAGGATCCCCACATGCCTAACAACTCTCCATTACTTTAGTTTCGTAAATAATTTTGGTGCAACCTGCAAGAAAAGTGTCTTTGAAGTTAGTTCAGCTTGTCTGATAACTAGTTGTTATTTTAAAAATGAGCTTGTTTGTGTACAAGCACAACTTTTCTGTAATCTACTTTCCAAAAAAAAAAAACCAAAAGTTACTTACACATTTGTCGATGCAAGACCAGTAATCAAAATATTGTCCAGTGCAATGCTTATGACCACTGTCATCCCCTTGGATTCTCTTCACGCACGCCTATGACATGGAAAGATAATAAACATCACTTTAACTTATCTTCATACTAATTATAGAATTTGAATCTACTCAGATATGATAAACAAAGTAAAAAAAATTAAGATCCTCTCTGTTCCTATATATCAACGAGTCAGCAACTAAAACCCACAAATAACATAGGTTAAATAAACTGGCTGATTTTCGAAAAAACACACCATATGCATCTCAATACATAATTCTCCAAATGTGGAGAGGACTAGTATCCACGGGGAAAGAAGTCCAATGCATTTTTTAGATTCATCGCTATCACAACAACAGGACGACTAGTGACTGAGTCAACATGAACCCCAATGCATGATATCAACTAGAATCAGTGAACCATGAGATGTCTCAAATTTTGGAGAAAAGATATCTTCAGTTTTGTCCGGAAAATTGAGTTGAATTCACAACTCTAGTCAATTTTTTGAGAAGGGCCATAACCTAAATGATTAGCATCATAAGTAAGGATATTTCACCATAATTGCACAAGGGTAATTGCATTCCCTACAAGATTGTCCTAACACTTTCTGACGAGAAATTGGACTTCTAAATGAAAGAATATACAAGACCATACAAAAACAGCCCAACAAAAGGAGTCCAAACATAAGCTCCCTAAGCGAAAAGGACCTCCAACCCAAAAGAATAAAATAGGTTTGCGCTAACAACTTTCTAACTTACTATGACCATCAAGGGCAAGATTAAGATAGGAACCAGAAATTGAAAGACAAATTATGAAATATGTTGTTGGAATTACCAATGAAATAAGCATTCGAGTGGCTTCATTCTCTCACAAAGCTATTTTTGAATATTGCTTTTATCTCCAAGGCGTGGGTTGATTGATTGATGGAGCCCAAGTGTTGTCAATTGGTTTTTCCATAAGAAAATTCAGAATCCATTAAAAAAAATTGTAACTTCCTTTCAATCCCCAACCCCCCCCCCCCCTCCCCATCCCCCTCCCTCCCCTGTAGAGTGGTACTTTGGTATTCAGCTTGACAGGCCTAGCTCAAGTCTTGTTAGGAAGTATCTTGCTCTTGTAACTAAGCTCGGTTATTCTCCAAACAAGCTTATAAACCTTAGTGATTGGTGGCTGCTTGTGTATTTTATTATTTTCAACCAGAATATACATATAACCCACCCACCACCAAACCCCATCGCTACTCACAATACCAACACCTTTCACTGCTTTTAAACTCTAAGTTTCTAACAAATGCCACTACCTTCAAGTTGGACTTTCTTTGGAAGAGATAGTTCACTAGATACTAATCATTGCATCACAAAGAAGGGTCAAAGTTAACAAGGAAATGTAACAACTTATAAATGGATGCACTCACATGGGGAGATGCAAAATCTTCAATCTAGTGAGAAGTTAATTTCTAATCAAATGAGAGAATAGAAATATGCCTCTTCACGAAACCAGCTTTTTAAAGTTTAGTCATGAAAAGCAGTTGAATAATGAATACAAGTCCAACAATCGAAAAAAACACATATCCAACTTCACTAAGACTCATAAGCCCCTATAAAAAAAAAAACCAATAAGCACCCTGTACCTGATATTCAAGTAGTGATTTCACACACTTGGGCTTGCAAGCTTCTTCAAGATACCTCTTCTGATCAACAGGTTCTTCATCCGCCCTATGTTTTACCAAGAAACGAGGAAATGAAGACAAGTTAACATCAAATAAAGTAATCTTCAATATTATGAAAGATAAAGACACAGAGTATGAAGAAAAATGCATTAACAAAAAGCTTCCAATCATATGAAGTATCTCAATTTCTAAACCGGCATACTTTAACCATTTGTATTTGATAATGTAATTATCCTCCTGATTATTAAACCTTACAAATATCTAAAACATTAAGCATATCACTAAGCCAACAAAATGCTACATCTGCTAAGTGTTAACACATCTGATTTACATTGAAACTAAATCTTCAGCAACCTAGTTCTTTCAAAAATGTACAAAATTCACAGCACATCTATCTTTCATAGCTTCAATTTCAGCAACAGGGAGATGATATATGTCATCGTAGTCGTTAAAAATATCAAGATTCAGAGAAACACTAATCCAGGTATGTCTCCACAGTCCACCCCCTAACAACTCTTCCTACCACTATGAACTACTTTTGATGGAAGAAATAGTGGCTTGGAAATCTATGTATGCCAAATAAGAAGGCAATAAACGCTAACAAAACACAGCACTAGACTACAGGGTTACTACCACTATGAAGCTCAAACCAAAAGAAAAAAACAAAAAAAAAAAGTACTCACATTGCTTGTAAATAGTACTGACTTGAAGCAAAAGAGCGGGCAAGAAAACCTGAAAAACATCAATATTGGAATTATTCATTAAAAAAAAAATCAGTACGGAAAAAATAAAAAGAAGAATATTGTATCCATGAACTTTATCCCACAAATTCAAAATGTCTATGTCTTAATCTCGAGCATTGTTTTGAAGAATGGCAGAATGGCAGAAGCAAGATATATTTTAAGTACTGAAATTGACCGACCCTCGGGCTCAACTCTGAGCTTTTTAAGAGTATCATTGGCTACGTAAGATTAGATTTTAGGTTCAGATATTTAACATACAGAAACAAAGGTAACTATCAGAGAATCGCCATCATTTTCACCAAAGGAAAAGCAATCGATTTCAATCCAATGACTCGTACCCACAAATCAAACTGCCTGTAAGAGATACGTAATGGTACTCGCAAAACTCGATTCCACGTTAAGAAAAACGGAAAACTCCATTTCATAATTTGAGGACTCAGATCATACAATCAAACACAAATATTGTCCCCTCAAATACCAACTACTGAGAGATGGAACTAACGACATAGTATAAATACACACAAAAAATAAACAAAAACAAAAACAAAAATCCTCCATCGATCTCTTAGAAAACTTCAGAGTAAACGAACCCAATTGATAAAAGAAATCGAACACACCCACAAATGCCAAAACAGACGATCGACAAATCGAGGGAAATTAAACACGGATCTGATAATAAAAATCGAAACAGAAAAGAAAAACTGGGAACGAGAATCATCAAAAGCTTAAAAACATATAAATTTGAAAACAGGCTGAGTCTTTCTCCGCTCCGAATTCATACCTTGGAGCTGAAACACGAATCTGGGAGGAAAATAGCAACTCTGATTAGGTTTAGTTTCGAAGTTGAGAAATTGCAATATGACAAATCTCTTCCGCTTTCCGGTTCATTAGAAGCTTCTCGGGCCGGATCCATTCGGATTCGGACCATGTTGATTGGGTCGGGTCGGGTACCCAACAACAGCCATGTCGGAGTCAAATGTGTAAAATGCAAATGGAAATATAGAAGCCCTATGGGAGGAATATCCATTAAAAAATAAGATTTAAATACTATTTTTGTTCTATCTTTTATTTTAGTTATTTTAAATTTGAATACGTCGGAGTCAAACGTCTATTTTGGTTATCATACTTGTAGGTTTGGTTCATTTTAATCTTTATACTTTCAAAAAGTTGGTTTTTGTTCATATACATTTTCTTTCTTATATCATTTTTTATCGTATAGTTTTTCGATGTAATATGCCATTCTCAATTAATTTTTTAAAATATAGTTGTAGTCTTGTATTATATTAAAAGATTTCCATTGTGGATCGAATATGTGTTATAATTTTAGGGATTAAAATAGTCATGTTTTCAAAGTACGGAAACATAAATAGACTTCTTGAAAGTATAAATACTAAAATGAACCAAAGTTGAAAGTAAATTGAACAAAATGGACATTTTAAGAGTATGTTGAATATAATGAGAGAAAAAAAGTATAAGGAAAAAAATGGTATTTAACCTTAAAAATAACTAGAGATATGGTATAGAAATTATTCGAATATTCATCAAGTTTGGTTGAATTATAATTCTAACCTATATCGACCTCCAAGACTAATCTACCTAACTTAAATGATTAAGGCATTATATATATGTCCTAATAATAGATATTTGAATCTATATCCTTAAATAATAATAATAATAATTTTGTAATAAAAAAAAGGTCCTACATACTCAGTTGATTTTTAATGTCTTTTCTAAATTTATGTAGGAGATGTAAGACCATTGTTGTTATTTATCTAACTAATAGTTTTATTGTCAAAGCGAGATTAGCTCAGCGGTAATTGACATGTACCCTTCCAAATGTTGATGTATTAAAAAAAAAAAACTAATAGTTTTATTCTCTCTCAAATTTATTATACCCTCCTAGCAAATTACACAATCAATTTGCTTAAGTACATTTTTATCCTTTTGTTTCTTTTATCTTTTGGTTATTTGTTTTTTTTTTCACACTTACAAATATGTCTATAAATAAGCAATATATAGATAACTTTGCAAATCATATTAAACATATATTAACTTTGAACAAAAGATTTAGGAAACATTTAACTGATTGTACATGATAGAAATAATCTGTGAGACATTTGAAAAAAAAAAAGTGAGGGAGAGCAAGAATGGTGGCGATATAAGATCAAAATAAAAAAATAAAAAAATAAAGAGTCTAATTAGGAAAAGTGTGTTTCTTTTTCTTTTTACATGTATTAGCTCGTTTAAATCATAAGCTTTTAATTTCATTCAATTATATCTTAAACTTTTTTTTTTTTTTTTGAAGAAAATTATACCGAGTTTAAGTATGAAATTAATATTCTCAATTAGTTTTCATACATTAAGATTTCTGGCTACCTATTAACATTTTTTTACTAGACTTGACTATTTCTAATATGTATTGGTTCTCTTTTGATAGTGTTGACTAGTTTTCGATTAAGTTTAGACATCTTGTTGTTGAGCTTGAACACTTTCTTATCTTCCTGATTTTGTGACTAAGTTCAAGTACTTTCATTATTGAATTTGGACTCTTATGATAAAATTTTGTGTTTTTATTGGTTGGATGTTGTGTGTGTTTATTGAATAGTTCGTGAAAATTTTCAAGTTGTAACATTTGATAGAGATATGAAAGTCGGGAGAGAATCAAAAGTATACATACTTACGTTAATAGTCGTCATATAGACACCAAAGTGAACATAACTCAACGATAATTGTCATATACCCTCGACCACGAGGTCAAAGGTTCAATGTTGTTGAATTCAAGAAAAAAATTGTCATAGACATGATCATGAAGTTCTCAAAGGATGGTTTCTCTCATTGATAAATAGACTAATGGGTATCAAGTTATGAAAATAACGCCGCTCAAACTTGATGAATATTTTGAATATACTTCCCAAATAAATTTTTTGGGAAATTTATACCATCATATCTTTAATTGAATTATTTATGGGTGTTGCACATGAATCACTAATATTCGAACCTAGTACGTGATCACTTGTGTCATTTCTTATATATGTTGGAAATATATGTGTGAGTGAATCATAAAAGAACAAGAAAATAGATTGATTTACATTCTACCAGGAGCATCCAAAACACAATTGCACTCTCAAATTATCTTTTGCTAAGAAATTAAAGCCTTTTTGTGGACTTGGTGAACCACACTTCGAGTAGATATGTGTGTGGGATTAGGGACTTGTGTAGTACCTATAGCCTATCATTGTTGACTTTTCGGAAAAGTCAAGTCATCAAATGGCTCATAAGAAGTCAGAAGCAAGTGAAGTTAAATACAAGTCGAATTCACATAAGCAAGGAGACACACATTCATGAAAAGTGAGAAAGATGCGAACATTTATTAGTCCGTGGGTCTAACTAGTTAAAAAGGCAAATTTAAAAAGTGTTAATTAAATCACTAATGATTTGTAATGGTGAGCATTTCAAGTTTCTCTATGTACTTTTGACAAACATACATGATTATGTAATCGATTGTACCATCGTAGTCTACTTTTTTTAGACAATATGTGAGGTAGGGAATTCATACATTGACCTCTTGGTCGACAATATACTTTATGTTAGTTGAGTTATGTTCACGTTGGCTATTATTAGCTTGCTTCAAACTAATAATTGATTATCAAACATACTGCATACTTGAAAGCTAAGATGTGATATATAATACAATGTGTTGATGCCAAAATCCGGACAGATGACTCACCTGACATTCACGTGACACCAACAGTGAATTTGTAGAAACTGGGGAACACGTGACCTGCAAGACCAGCAAAAACCATTGCACACCGTGGTGTAGGCCACACCGCCTCTGATGCCTAAGTCAGAAAACCGAGGAGAAGCTATAGATAATAAAGGGAGCAGCAAGAGTAGAGTTTTCGGAACCCTTCTTCTGTGATGAAGAGGGGTTTTTATACCTATTTGTCCTCCTAGGGTTTTTAGGAATTCGGAAGTGTTTCAAGACGAACCAGGCGGAACCGGGGCGATTCGGGGCATCAGGGACCGAAAAGAGGCCACCGGGCTCGGCTCGCGCAAGCGGGCCAAATGGTCGGGCCATGTCGGCCCGACCCTTTGGTCCGGTCTTCCTCTGGGTCGGTCTTTTGGTCCTACCTCTGTTCGATTGTCCTCGTCAGCTCCTTGTGCGCCCGTGTGGTCCAAAATTACCTATAACACAATGTAATTTGAATTTGTATGACTCATAATAAAATCCAATATTCACTTTTTTTACGCGACATAACCATAGACAAACAAGTTACTATTTACAATTCATGATATCATATACGTTAGGGTTGATTAAATTTTCTTTCTATATCACATGAAGTTTCTTTTAAAAAAAATATATATTACTCATGAATTTTTGTGGAGTGTTTTATTCTTGTGGGTTAAGTACCTGACTCATAAATTCTACTTTTTTCTATTTATTTAATTGAAAATCTAATGTTATTTCAAAAGATTTCACTTAACAAAGACGATTCCAAATTCAATCATATTTTAAGACATCATTACCACAAACCCAATTAATCATCTTTCTAAAAGACAATTTACTCTAAATTTAAAATTTATTTCAAAACCAAACCCTTTTTTTTTTCAAACCCACTTTAAATTTACAAAAAGAAAGCCAAAAAATAATTGGTATTTTGACAGAACCAGCCAGCTATTGAATAGCTGAAATTGACCAATTCTCAATCAGTTATAGCCAAAAACAGGCTTTTGATTTTCTTGTTCAAATTGGCATGATATTTTATAGCCAGAAAGAACAACTTTTGCCCTGAAATCTTGCTTAGCCACTCAACATTAAAATTTTTGAATCATTAATCCTTTGGGCAATATAAATGCCTCATGTCCCCTCTTCATTTCTTCATCCTCAGCCTTCAACTTCCCAGCTCTTTCTTTCTCTTCTCCAAGCCCTTCTGACTTCTCAGAACAAGAAGAGAAAGAAGCACTTTGGTCTTCTTTCTCTCTAAACATCTCTGTCCCTCTTTTTTTTCATAAAGATTCTTCCTCTCCTTTTCTTTTATCAAATTTGTTAACATGGGTGGTTGCGCTAGCAAGCCAAAGACCAACGAGAAAGACATCCGCCCCTTACCCGTTCTCGTCGTCGGGACGACAACGGCGGAAGTGACCGTCGTGGAGAAGGAAGTCAAGGTCCAAAGTGTAGCAAAAAAGAGCGACGATCAAGTTGATGAGAAGAAGGTCGATGAGGGTGAGGAGAAGGTTGAGGGGAAGCATCAACCGCATTCCCTTGGATGTTTGCTCATTGTGGTACTCAACTCTCTCTCGATTCTCCACAATCAGAATTTCTTGTTATCCACCTCTAAGTTGTTTCGTTTTAGAATATTTTTACATTTACATGACCATTTTGATTTTAATGTTTTTTTTTTTTTAATTTTAGTTTCTGACCCTATTTATATAATTTTTTAGAGTGAAACAAAAAAGGAAATAGTTGAGGACAAAAAAGAAATACAAATTCCCAAAGAGGCCAAAAAGGAAGAGCCCAAAGAAGAAGTCAAGGTTGAGGCAACGAAACCAGTGGAAGTAGCACTGCCTGCCGCCGCCGTCGCCGTTGCCGCACCTGAGGTGGTTGAAGACAAGAAAGCCATCGTCGAGGTGGTGGCAGAGCACCAAAAAGCCACCGTCGTCGAGGCAGCGGTTGAACCCCAAAAGGCCACCGTCGTCGAGGCGGCGGTTGAACCCCAAAAAGCCACCGTCGTCGAGGCGGCGGTTGAACCCCAAAAAGCCACCGTCGTCGAGGCGGCAGTAGAGCCACAAAAGGCCAAAGACACCGCTGTCGAGGCAGCAGTCGAACCCCAAAAAGCCACCGCAGTCGAGGCAACGGTCGAACCCGAAAAAGCCATCGTCGTCGTGCCGGTTGTCGAAACCCAAAAGGCCACCGTCATCGTGTCGGAGGTTGAACCCCAAAAGGCAACCGTCGTCGAGCCAGCGGTTGAAGCCAAAATGGCCACCGTCATCGTGCCAGTGGTTGAAACCCAAAAAGCAACCGTCGTCGAGCCGGCGGCTGAACCCCAAAAGACCACCGTCGTTGCACCGGCGGCTGAACCCCAAAAGACAACCGTCGTTGCACCGGCGGTTGAACCCCAAAAGACCACCGTCGTTGCACCAGCAGTTGAACCCCAAAAGACCACCGTCGTCACGCCGGCGGTTGAACCCCAAAAGACCACCGTCGTCACGCCGGCGGTTGAACCCCAAAAGACCACCGTCGTCACCCCGGCAGTGGAACCCCAAAAAACAACCGCCGTCACGCCGGCAGTTGAACCCCAAAAGACAACCGTCGTCACGCCGGCAGTTGAACCCCAAAAGACAACCGTCGTCACGCCGGCAGTTGAACCCCAAAAGACCACCGTCGTCGCGCCGGCAGTTGAAGCTCAAAAGGCCGCCGTCGTCGCGCAGGCAGTTGAAGCCCAAAAGGCCGCCGTCGTCGCGCCGGCAGTTGAAGCTCCAAAGGCCGCCGTCATCGCGCCGGAAGCAAAACCCGAGAAAGCCACCGTGGAGGCACCGGTAGAGGTGAAAAAAGAGAGCATCGAGGCACCGGTAGAGGTGAAGAAAACCACCATGGAGACACCGGCAGCGACAGTGGGTGTGGCGGCGGCGACAGAGCAAAAGCAATAGCCTTTGTTTTAAAGGAAAGAAGCGGCAGAAATTTGAGTGAACGAACGTAAGCTAGAGAAGATTGACTTATTCTTTGCATATGGACACATTTTATTCCTTTATGATTCAGAGATTCTGAATGGCAATGCTTGTAATTTTACTTTAACCATTTACATTGTCAAACAGCAAAAGCCATTGAAAATGTAAATTAGAATTCGAAATAATTAATATGGGTCTCGTTTGCGGTTGTTCATCTTCGTCGTGGTTATGGGTTTTTTTTTTTGTTTTTTTTTTTACTAACTAAATATCGATGGAATATAAATATATATATACACACAAAAAATATTGCAATATTTAATAATAAGATTTCCAACTTTGATTATAAAGTATAAAACTAAAAAAGATATTTTCAAAAAAAAAAAAAAAACTAAAAAAGTTTATAAAAATTATGATATTTTTATTGACATTTTTTTTTTAAGTTCAACAAGTATGGGATGAGAACCAAACATGGACAAAATTGTGGAAAAAATATCCATAGAGCTTGGTAAAAGCTCAAAAAAGAAAAAACAAGTAAAAATAATTATTATTTGTATTTCATCTTAATAATTTTGGTACTTTTGATAAACATAAGTGAAAATTGAGCACCTCGAATTTGGGGGAAGTATAAAGAGAATCATAGGCTTTTAAGGTAATTCAAGCAAAAATCAACCTAAAGAGTTAGGACATGTATTGAATTTACATTTTTTTATTTTAAAAACATGTTGGATCAGTGGACTACTGTTTTAGTCTATACTATTATTTTGCTATCTAATGTGTGTCTATTAGTCAATATGAACATGATATTAAGGTATATACTCTCAATCGAGAGATTAGAACACACATTAGGTAGCAAAATAATGTTATAGACTAAAATATATTTTTTTAAAAGATTAATAACTAAAATGGATATTTAAAAATATCTCAACCCAAACTAAAATAACTCTAAAGTTCAAAGATGAATATAATCGTTTTAAAATACGAACGTTTTAATTTAATCATTGATGTGACATGTGCATATGGTGATATATCTACTAAGTCTCTTTTATGAATGTCAAAAAAAAAAAAAAAAAACGAAATACTAAGTATCTTTTATGATTTGACCGTAAGAACATGATGGCAAAGTAACTATTTTCAAATTTATTATAGTGAACAAATATTTGTCTATTAATTTTGTAACCAATTTAGTCTCTTGTCTATTTTGTATGTTCCTATCTCATAGCGTTTATTTTCGAGCAGCTCTGCTTGCCCACATTTATATTTAACAAAATTCTCCTCAAACCATGTATTTTATTTATTTATTTATTTTTTTTTTAGAACATCAACATCTGGGGTGGGAGGATTCGAATCTCTGACCTCATAGTCGAGGGTACGTGCCAAGAGCTAGGCTTGCTTTGACATAAATAAACCAGGTAAGTCGTAGCATAATTGGCATGAAGTTTGTATATTTAACCGCAAAAATTGTAAGCCAACAAAATTGACCTTACCAACCTTCACAATCCCATTCATCATTCAATTCTTCAATTCCACTTGCCTTAATTTTCGGCAAAGTCGGTGAGTTCTTTTTCAAAAACAAAATTAAAATTAATTTTATTTAACTTTTCCGGACACGTGTCAGATATTTTGGTGGGAATTTCCAAGTCATAAATAAAATTTGCTTTACCAATTAGTATACGTAGAATTCAGAAACGAACCAAAAGAAGATCTGATCTCGAACAGGGGGCGGCGATGGAGAAATCTGCGGCGGCGATTTTGTGCTTCTTGCTACTTTCTGCGGCGGCGGTGACGGTTTCAGCCGACGCCGCCGACTGCATCGACGGCTGTTTCACCGCCTGTGTTCAGAAAGATAGTGAGTATTTCTTTTTCCGATTTCCGTTTTCTGAATTTCTTCGTAGCTCAAATTGAGCCTTTTTTTTTTCAGCTGTTTATGCATCTGTGATTCTGAAAATCTGAGTGATAATTGTTTTTTTTTTTTTTTTTTTTTTTTTTGTCATTACTGAAATTAGATTTCAAACTACTTTTGAAAAATATTGCTTTTTTTTTTTTTTTTGAGAAATTGAAAAATATTGCTCTTAACTTTGTATCAGTGGATTAAAAAAAAAAAAAAAAAAAAAAAAAAAGAGAACTGTGTGGTACTGAAAAATCTCTAACTTACAAAAAAAAAAAAATCTCTAACTTATTTAACATCGATTAGATGAAAAATAGAAAATTTTCAATTTAGTTACTTATTAGACACAAAATTAAAAGTTGAATCTACTAAACAATTTTTAAAGTTGAAAATCCAACTCTAACCCCATAATTTATTATAGGAAGATGAAAATATTAAAACAAATTAAATTAAAAATTCTACACATTAAAATATGACCTAACATTAATTAACAATAATAAGTAACAAAAAGCTGGTTACGGTGCAGCGAGGCTGATGCAGCGTTGTGAGGGCAAGTGTAGAATTAAATGCGGTCCAGGTATTATTGGAATTAACTTTTATAATTTAATTATCAATTTAATCATTTATTCTTTAACAATGTCTTTCTTTTTTCCTCTTCATTTTTCCTTATCTCAATTTAATTATTGATGTGATGTGGATGCTAGATCTTAGTTGAAAAATGATGATAATGATATAATATTAATACCATGTGCAAATTTCATTTTCATTTTTGAGGAAATCTTTGATTGAAATCAAAGATTGTATGTTTTATTTCATTCATGATTTTGATATATTCATTTTTATTTTAGAAAAAAAAGAAAAAAAAAAGAGAGAGATTTCATCTACTTGTATTGAATAAAAGTCATCCAAAAAATGACATCTTAATGTAGGTACGATCATAGGTAGGTACTAATGATTTCCACAATAATCTTGAAAATATAAAAGCAATATATTTTTCAGTAGCGTCTAGTGTGTGGTTGATTTATGGTGAAGTTTGTCTCCCTCCCTGCCCTTGTTGAATAGACAATTTTTATAAAAATAGGATAAATAAAAGTTACACATTAACAGAGATTTATACTTATAAACTTCATTGTTTATAACGACTTAGCTTTGATGATTATAGAAATAATATAAATGAGGTAAAAATGTGATTGCAGATAGTGAAGTTGAAGATATTACTCGTTGAGAATAAATTGGTAGGCAAAATAACAGAGGGCATCGATGTTGTGGGAAATCAAATCATATCTCAGGAAGAATACTTCAGGTCTAGCTAAACCAATGTTTTTCTTTTCTTAATAATCATTTTAATGTTTGTGAATGTCATCTTTGTGTGGTATATGTATTAGTTGAGTTTCTTTACCTTTAAATTGGAGATACCTATTATCATAGTAAATTTGGTCTCATTTGTTTTGTTTCAAGTTAAGAATGTAATGATGTTACTTCTTATGGTAGCATAATTTTCGTTATGACGTTCAAAGATCAAATTTAGATATTCAAACAAACGATTATGCAACTTCTAGTCCTTGTTTATTCTTTTTTTTTTTTAAAAAAAAAAATCAAAGTAGACACTTTAAATTACTTGTACAAATAGAAGTCGACATTCATAAATCATTCTTAAGATTTTAATATTTCATTTTCAAGATTTGTGTGGAAGTTTAAGCTCAAATGTGATTTAAACTACTTTTTTATGTGCTTGTCTCATAGAATGGGCTTATGTATTCTAAATTTGTGAAGTTGAGTCTATATATTTAGTATATGAATTTGCTCATTCATGGGCTACATGTTTTGTCATTTTCATGGACTATATTATATATTATATAATTTCAAGTTTTTGAAAACCATATTTCATATCACAAACTAACATTACAAATTATAAATTTTTTGATAACCATTTGGTTTGTAAAGAGTATGTTTGTTTTCTCCCAATTTTCTTAGCATGGTTTTCACCTTTGTTCGGGATACCATTTGAATTCCTAACCAAATTCAAAAAACAAAAACAAAATTTTGAAAACTACTTATTTTAGTTTAAAAAAACTGACATGGTTTTTTGAAAACATGAGAAGAAGGTACATAAAAAACAAAGAAACTTATAGGTGTAAGTAGTTTTTATACGCTTGATTTTCAAAAACCAAAAACCACAAATCATATGGTTATCAAGCAGGGCCTAATGAAACATATGTAACATAAAAACATGTTTTTATAATATATTTTTAACTACAATCTAAACCTATGCATTTTTATTTAGGGTGTGTTTGGTTTAACTTTTCAAGTGTTTAATTTTGAAAATAAATCATTTTGAAAGAAATTATAGTGTTTGGCAACCACTAAAAATGACTTATTAAAAAATGAGATTGAGAAATAATACATTTTGAGAGAAACACTTGAAATCAACTTTTTTAAAAAGAGTTGTTAAGGATATAGTAACTTGGGTATAAAAACACTTATGAACAAGTGTAACCAAACATATGAGTGTTTAAATTTTAAACCATTTTTATGCAAAATGTTTATAATATAATGCATTTTTTAAAAACACTTAAATTAAAAGGTATTCCAAACGCACCCTTAAATCTAGACTTTTCTCTCTCAAATATTATGAACTTGACTTATTAAGATCATGACCCTTGAACTTTGAAATTGTTTCAAAAAATATTCATAGTTTTTTTTTTTTTTTTTTTTTTTTGGGTAAAATGAAGAGCGAAAATTAATTAACAACTAATGTGTAAAAAATAAAGTTCATATATGACAATATTTACAATATGATTTTAACTATGTAAAAGATCGGTGGTTGTTACCATTAATTTCTACTCACGGGGTATTTTGACATGATTTACAATATCATTCGTGAATAATAGTGTAAATGATATCATATATACCTTATACTTTTTTTACAAATGATAACTTGGAGCTAATTGCCAAAGCGAGCCTAACTCAAAACTTGGAGCTAATTGCCAAAGCGAGCCTAACTCAAAACTTGGAGCTAATTTCAAAGTTTAAGAGTTAAAATAGAACTTTTCTAAATATAAGGGCATGATTTTTTATTTTTTTTTTTTACAATAAAATATAAGGGCATAATTGAAAAATTGAAACCTATTTCAAAGTTCATGGATATTTTATATAATTTAACAATTTTTAGATCATGCCTAACTAATTCTTTTATTATAGTTATTAGGAGAAAATATATTTGCCTATTTAATGTCTACTGGCTACATTATGACATAACTCAACCAAAATTAATCTAACAAGCACATTAGGGTTTTGATAATACTAATAATATTAATGACAAAAATTTAACAAATATGTAATCCAAAGTGAGAAAATGTTGTTGAAAATTTTTAACATTTAAAAACTAAGGCTCTGTTTGATAACCATTTCGTTTGTGGTTTTTGGTTTTTGAATATTAAGCCTATAAACACTATTTTTACCCACAACTTTTTTTTTTTTTTTTTTTAATCTACATCATTTTCCATGTGTTTAAAAAACCAAGCCAAATTTTGAAAAAAAAAAAAGTAGTTTTCAAAAACTTGTTTTTCTTTTTGGAATTTGGCTAAGGAACTAAAATGTCTCCTTAACAAATATGAAAACTATTGTAGGAAGATTGAGAGAAAACAAATACAATTTTAAAAAACAAAAAACTAAAAACGAAATGGTTATCAAACGGGACCTAAGTTTTCAAATGTTATAAGTTTTTTCGATGTGCTATCTACCTTTTTCATATGTTTTAAAAAACAAGTCATTTTTTTAAAAGTAGTTTTCAAAAACTTGTTTATTAAATTTGGTTGAAAATTCCGATGTGTCCTCCACAAAGATAAAGTCATTATAAGAATTAAAATTTGAAAAACGCAAACATAATTTTAAAAAACAAAAAACCAAATTGTTATTAAACGAGCCTAAATGAATACAGTACACAAAAATTCAAACACCATGATTCTTGAAAATTTGAATTTAATCCATACCGTCTAAGTTTAGACTCTAATTATTTGCATGGTTTAAAAAGTTTCAATTTAATCTCGACGGGTTGATAACATCTCATGAGTAAACCCCAAAAAAATCAACTTTTTTTTTTTGTCAAATCTTTATTGTTTCACTATGTCACAATTCTATACACTAAACTAACAAATATCATTAAAAAAAAAAAAAAAACTTAACAAACATACTTAGTCAAATTGAAAACACAAACTCATTGTTATGTAAATTAAAAGTACATAGCAAACAAGAGCATAACTCAACTGACATAAAGATGTACTGATAACCACAAATACTGTGGTTCGAATCCCCCACCATCATATTGTCAAAAAAAAAAAAAGTAGAGATAATTTATGAGATGATGAATTAAAAAGGAAAAAATTAAAACATTCAAGATCTATGAAGATGAAAAATGAAATAAATTATAAATTGCAGTAAATAAATTCAAAGCTAGTCCAAATCAATTTTTTTAGCAAAATTAAAACAAAGTAAGAATTTTCTCAAAAAAAAAAAAAAAGGAAAAAGGATTTTTTTTTGTTTAATGTAATTTATATGGTCTGGCTGTCTGCATTTGACCGTTAAAAAGGGTGATAACAAAAACAATAATAAGTTTTTTTTTTTTTTTTTTTTTTTTTTTAAAGATAACAATAATAATTATTGACGGACAGCATATATTTGACTCAGTCTCACTTCCTCCAACAGTCATTTATTTTTCTGCTCACTTTCGAAAAAGAAACTGAAAAAAGTTCCGAAACGGAGGAAGAAGAAGAAGAGTGGGCGGAAACCCTAGAAGCAGAACCGTCGAGAAGAAGAAGAGGGGGGCGGAGGAAACAAATCCCTAATTTCCCCTAAATTTATCAGATCTGTGGCTAAATTTAGTGGGAATTAGGGTTTTCGGATCGACGGACGGAGAGGGAGGGGATTAGGGTTTTCGGATCGACGGACGGATAGGGAGGGGATTAGGGTTTTATCTTCAAGATGTGATCTCTCGGGGTTTGTTTGGGTCGTCTCCCTCGCTTGCAACCAAGTATTCTGTTCAGGTATTTTCTGATGGCCTTCCCATATTTCGAAAATCATCCCGATCTTTTGAAATCGATTTGGGTTTGGCTTTGCTCTCATCTCCTATCGAAATCGAACCAAATCGAACCAATTCTCTTAAAATCAATTAGGTTTTGGTTGTTCCATTCTCTTTTTGCCAAATCGTCTTGATTCTTCCAAAGTCAATTAGGTTTTGGTATTTCCTTCTCGTTGTGAAATCATCCCGATTTTCTTAAAATTGGTTAGGTTTTCCCCCTTATCTCTTTGCAAAATCATCCTGATCCTTCTGAAATTAATTAGGTTTTGGTACGAGTTTTTCAGAATCCGTGAACGTCAAACAATTGAGTCTAGGTCGAGAGATCTCTTTTAGAAAGAGTTAACTGTTAAGTCATCCTAACCTAGTTTTTTCACAAAAACTCTATTGTTCCTGCCTATTCATAGTTGTCAGTTGTCACAACAGCATCTCAACTCATTTGACCACAACGCTTTAGTTTCTTCTTGAACCAAGTTTAGATGAATTATCTTTGGCTGCATCATGAAAAGATCAGAACAAGGGGGAGCTTAATTTGGAATTGAACAAACTAGAACTTTTGACTGAAGGGATGCATAAAAAGCAAATGATTTAGGCACTGCCTGGATTTAAAATGTTTTGCCATCTATTTCCGCCTGAGTGTAGTGTGTCCAGCCAGTAACCCCTATAGTTATTGGGCAATCTTTTGCTAGTCTGCGAATACTAGAAAGCCATTGCCCCTAAATTTTCCCAGCTTTTATCAGAGACTAATTTTGCTAATTCACGTCTTTTTGAACTATTATAAAAATATTTCCAGTACATTGGATTGTCTAGTACATCGGCTTTTTGTATATGTTTGGAGCATTTATAGGGAAATATTGAGAATATTATTTGGAAAATATCAGCAGTGATATATTTTAGGGGTGGATGAGATAACAAATAAAGGGGATTGTTATTTACTTCTTTAGGGCTGGAGAAGTTTATTCTAAGAAGCTAATTAACTTTGTTGAAAAAGGACGGAAGTGCAAATGGGCTGCCTCTTAAGCTCTTAATTTCAATTGTAGTGAATTTTCATCTGGTTATTTAAAATGCTAATTGATATCCTTTATAAATTTGTTGTGGTCTAGATTTGGACTAGCGCCAATGTTATTTGATTATTTCCCTCTATAGATTCAATATTGGTGCTCCTTCTTCTTGATCTTCATCTTTTTGCCTTCTGCAAGAGACCCTATGAATCTCTTATACTGTGCATCTCTTTAGGATTTGGACCCACTGGAACATTGATCGGTTTATGGTCTTTTTCAGGAGTTTGTCCAGGGAGCCTAGTCTTGTGATTTTGATCGGTTGTTGGAGCTTTGTTTTTAAGATTGTCCATGTGCCGAGGATTCTCACGATGAGCAGTATCAGACATTTAGGGAACCAGTAACTGATTCTCTAAAACCCTTCTTCTGGTGACTTGTTGTGTGGTTTTGGTGATCCCTGTGTGTGTGTGTTTTTTTCCCTTCTTTCTGAGGGAATTGTTAAAATTA
Organism: Luffa aegyptiaca; assembly: GCA_017139565.1. Classification (NCBI taxonomy): domain Eukaryota; kingdom Viridiplantae; phylum Streptophyta; class Magnoliopsida; order Cucurbitales; family Cucurbitaceae; genus Luffa; species Luffa aegyptiaca. The sequence continues at coordinate 5,113,590 of CM029405.1, read as the reverse complement.
ATGTTTGAAGTGTTGGAACTGGACTAACTTTCTTGGTCAAGGTGGCTGGGCTAAGAATCTGGAGTGATTCCCTTTTTTTCTTGATTGGTTTTCTTTGGTAGTCGGACTGAGGGAAGCCTTCATTATTTGGAAGTTTTATTCTTTAGTTTTAATAGAAATAATAGTTTCCTTTCATTATCATTTTTGGCATGAAAATTCGTGCATTTGCTCACTTCCTAACTCAATAAGTACACAATTTAGAGGACTGTCGATAATTCAAGCCATGTTAGATGTCTAATGTGTATTTGTAATCTTCTTGTTCTGTTCCATGTGTATTCTCACTACTACAACTTAGGTAACTTTTATATACCATCAGGGAAGTGAGATCTGGGAAAGTGGAGCTTCCCCAGTCACTTTGTGTATTGGCTCGTATTTTATCTTGCACTTGTCCTCAGGGTTTGTATCTCATTCTTTCTCAGTTGTCATTTCTGCATTGGCATGACTTGAGCAACTTCTTTTTTGTTAATTACAAAATCTGTATTACATTAATGGATGCAGGTAATGTCACACATTTAATAGAGTTGCAAAATTAATTTTTTCCTTTTTTTTATTTCTCAAATGTTGCTCATATTCTTGCATTGCTTTGTGTTGGAGATTGAGACACTAATATGAATGATAGATTTGTATATTTTTGTGTACTACCCGGACAATCTAAATCTTCTTGTATTGGCCATGTAGGCACTGTGGCCTATTGATTCTCCATGTTTGTGCAAAAAGTTGGCACTGCGACAGTTAATGGCCCAACATCTCCTCTCTGGTGAGCTTCGTATCTTCATCTCTGCTACTGCTTGGCTGAAGAATTATTGTTACACCATTTAGATTCACCACTAAAAATATTATAAATTATAATAGGGGTTTTGGATCAAGATTTTTAATTATGATGATGCTCATTTTTATAATACTATACCTATTCATACTCAACTATTTATTTTTATTTTTATACGCTTTCAATTGTAGTGAATTTGCATCTAGTTATTTAAAATGCTATGATATCTTTAATGCATTTGCACGGGGAATATGTTCATTCTATCATACTATACCTATGTAGACACCATTAACTATTATTGTTTTAAAGTGTTCTAATTTGCTTAAAGATAAGTCAACTAAAAAACTGGAACACACATTAAATTAATTTTAGTCTTCATAAAACTTATTCTAAATTTTAGTGTTGAATCGGTTTGGTAAAACTGATTATATTCATTAGTTTATCTAAATCAAACTTCTAACTAAATTTCACCCTATATCAATAAAGTTTTGATTGATTTAATTTTTTATAACATTGAACTTCTATTAAATAATTTAGATTAAACAAAATAACTTATAGTTTAAATCATATAAATTATCAATATAAATATATTTCAAATAATTTGTCTACTTGGGTCATAGTGAAATGAAAACACTTTTGTATTATTTTATTCGACATTATAATTTGAATTTCTAAGTTTAAATTGAAAGTGACCAAACACTAATTTTCTTCAGATTAAAAGTTGATTTTTTAAAAAAACCTTATAGTCCCATTTACTTAACAATTAAATATAATTTAATGGTTAAAAAAACTATAATTTAATGGTAAAAATTTAAATGTTTATCTTAGAAATGAAAACAATTTTTTTAAGAATGGAAGAGACAAACTATTTTATGAAGTTTTATTTTGTTAATAATTAACAATCACCTGGCAAGTTATTAATTAAAATAAAAAACAAAAGGAAAAAAAAGAATGGAGATTGGTCAAAGTCTTTGACCGGATCATGGGAGTTTTATTGATTTAATTTTATTTACTCATCTTAATTTACGCTTCTTTACTCTTTAACTCAGTAATTTTGTTTGGATAATATTAGCAGTGATATATTTTAGGGGTGGATGAGTTTTATATAAATAAAGGGGATTATGATTTACTTCTTTAGGGCTGGAGAAGTTTATAATAAGAAGCTAATTAACTTTGTTGAAAGAGGACGCTAGTGCAAATGGCCTGCCTCTTAAGCTCTTAATTTCAATTGTAGTGAATTTGCATCTGGTTATTTAAAATGCTAATTGATTTCCTTTATAAATTTTTCGTGGTCTAGATTTGGACGAGCACCAATGTTATTTGATTATTTCCCTCTATAGATTCAATAATGGTGCTCCCTCTTCTTGGTCTTCATCTTTTTGCCTTCTGCAAGATACCCTATGTATCTTTTATATTGTGCATCTCTTTAGGGTTTGGAATCTCTGGAACATTGATTAGTCTATGGTCTTTCTCAGGAGTTCATCTAGGGAGCCTAGTCTTCTGTTTTTGATGGGTTGTTGGAGCTTTGCTGTTAGGATTGTCCATGTGCTGAGGAATCTCACGATGAGCAGTATCAGAGATTTAAAGAGGTCAGTAACTGATTCTCGAAAACCCTCCTTCTGGTGACTTTTTGTGTGCTTTTGGTGATCGCTGTGTGTGTGTGTGTTTTTCCCTTCTTTCTGAGGGAATTGCTAAAATTAATGTTTGAATTGCTGGAACTGGACTAACTTTCTTGGTCAAGGTGGCTGGGCTAAGAATCCGGAGTGATTCCCTTTTTTTTTCTTTGGTAGTCGGACTGAAAGAAGCCTTCATTTTTTGGAAGTTTTATTCTTTTAATAGAAATAATAGTTTCCTTTCATTATCATTTTTTGGCATGAAAATTCGTGCATTTGCTCACTTCCTAACTCAATAATTACACAATTTAGAGGACTGTCGATAATTCAAGCCAGGTTAGATGTCTAATGTGTATTTGTAATCATCATGTTCTTGCATGTGTATTCTCACTACTATAACTTAGGTAACTTTTATATACCTCAGGGAAGTGAGATCTGGGAAAGGGAGAGGTCTTCTTCCCCGATCACTTCGTGTATTTGCTCGTATTTTATCTTGCACTAGCCCTCATGGTTTGTATCTCATTCTTTCTCAGTTGTCATTTCTGCATTGGCATGGCTCGAGTTTGATCCTTTTTTGGTCCTTTTGTTGAATATGTAGAGTTAAATGACTTGTTGAACTTGTACTTTAAAAACTGTTTTTTGAAACTCAAGACTTTCCAAATCCTCCACTTAAAAACCTCCAAACTTAGTAAACCAAAACTTAAGATGTGAAACCCGTGTCTCGAACAACTCTATGAGCTAAATATATCTTTGAACAACCCTATTCATTACTTTCAAAATCTGTCACTTTTCTTTTTGTTATTTACAAAGTCTGTATTACATTAATGGATGCTGGTGATGTCACACATTTAATAGAGGTGTGAAATTAACTTTTTCCTTTTTTTCTTTCTCAAATGTTTGCTCATATTCTTGCATTGCTTTGTGTTGGAGATTGCGATAGGTTTGTATATTTTTGTGTACTACTCGGGACAAACTAAATCTTCTTGTGTTTTTTGCCACATAGGTATGATGGCCTGTTGATTCTCCATGTTTGTGCAAAAAGTTGGCACTGTGAAGGCTAATGGCCCAACATCTCCTCTCTGGTGAGCTTTTCACATCTTCATGTCTGCTACTGCTTGGATGAAGAATTATTCGGACACCACTTAGATTCACCACTAAAAGTATTATAAATTATAATAGGGGTTTTGGGTCAAGATTTTTTTATTATGATAATGCTCATTTTATCATACTATACCTATTCATACTCAATTATTTATTATTGTTTCTATATGCTTTCAATTGTAGTGAATTTGCATCTTGTTATGTAAAATGATATGATATCTTTAATGAATTTGCACAGGGAATATGTTCATTCTATCATACTATACCTATGTAGACACCGTTAACTATTATTGTTTTAAAGTGCTCTAATTTGTTTAAAGATAAGTCATCTGGAAGATTGGAACACATCAAATTAATTTTAGTCTTCATAAAATTTGTTCTAAATTTTAGGTTTCCCCCTTATCTCTTTGCAAAATCATCTTGATCCTTTTGAAATTGATTAGGTTTTGGTATGAATTTTCTAGAATCTGTCAATGTCAAACAATGGTGTCTAGGTCGAGAGATCGCTTTTAGAAAGAGTTAACTCATCTTAATCTAGTTTTTTCACAAAAACTCTGTTGTTCCTTCCTATTCATAGTTGTCACGACAACATCACAATTCATTTGACCACAACACTTAAGTTTCTTCTTGATCCAAGTGTAGATGAATTATCTTTGGCTGCATCATGGTAAGATCAGGACCAGGGTGAGCTTAATTTGGAATTGAACCAAGTAGCACTTTTGAGTTTTGACTAAAGGGATGCATAAAATGCTAATGATTTAGGGCACTGCTCGGATTTAACATGTTTTTCCATTTATTTATTCGTCTTTATTTACGTGTCTTTACTCTTTAACTCAGTAATTTTTGTTTCTAAAATTTAAAAATGGATGGTTTGAATTCCACCCATTCCAATGGATAGTTCTTCTGCTTTGACTAATTCTTCTGCTTCTGGGACAAGTTCCGTCTTCAGATGCTAAGATGTTTGATCACACCCATCCTTCCAGATCCTTGAAGATGGAGTTCATTGGAACGGCAGGATTGCGTCATTATCCTTCTGCCGCCACTGTTGCAGTGAGTATCATACTTATTTTCTGAATTTTCTCATGGTCTGATCCTCTTCTCGTGATTAGGGTTAGGGTTTATCAACCCAGTCACACGTGGTCTTCAAACTTCAGCAGATTACAAGTTGGTCTCCCTCGCTTGCAACCTAGTATTCTGCTTTGGTATTTTCCATGGCCTTCCCATTTTTGGAAAATCACCCCGATGTTTTGAAACAGATTTGGTTTTTGACTTCTCTCTCTTTTGTTGTCGTTATCAAACCAATTCTCTTTAAATCAATTAGGTTTTGGCTGTTCTATTCCCTTTTTGCAAAAATCGTTCTGATTCTTCCAAAGTCAATCAGGTTTTGGTGTTTCCTCTTCTCTTTGTGAAATCATCCCGATTTCTTAAAATTTGTTAGGTTATTGCTTCTCTCTTTGCAAAATGATCCTGATCCTTCTGAAATTAATTAGGTTTTGGTACGAGTTTTCTAGAATCCAGTAATGTCAAACAATGGAGTCTAGGTCAAGAGACCGCTTTTAGAAAGAGTTGAGTCATTCTAACCTAGTTTTTTCATGAAAACATTATTGTTCCTTCCTATTCATAGTTGTCACAACAGCATCTCAACTCATTTGACCACAACACTTCAGTTTCTTCTTGAACCAAGTTTAGATGAATTATCTTTGGCTGCATCATGAAAAGATCAGGATAAGGGTGAGCTTAATTTGAAATTGAACAAACTAGCATTTTTGACTAAAGGGATGCATAAAAAGCAAATGACTTAGGCACTGCTCACTGCCTGGATTTAAACATGTTTTGCCATCTATTTCTGCCTGAGTGTAGTGTGTCCAGCTTACCCTATAGATTTTGGGTAGTCTTTTTGCTATTCTGCAAATACTAAATAGCCTTTACCCTTATTTTCCCCAGTTTTTGTCAGAGACTAATTTTGCTAAATTCACCCTTTGTCTTTTTGAGCTATTATAAAAATATTCCCAGTACGTTGGATTGTCTAATACATCAGTTTTTTGTATATGTTTGGAGCATTAATAGGGAAATATAGAGAATATTATTTGGATAATATTAGCAGTGATATATTTTACGGGTGGATGAATGAGTTATATAAATAAAGAGGATTGTGATTTACTTCTTTTGGGCTGGAGAAATTTATTCTAAGAAGCTAATTAACTTTGTTCAAAAAGGACTGAAGTGCAAATGGCCTGCCTCTTAAGCTACTAATTTCAATCGCAGTAAATTTGCATCTGGTTATTGAAAATGCTAATTGATATCCTTCACAAATTTGTTGTGGTCTAGATTTGGATAAACGTCAATGTTATTTGATTATTTCCCTCCATAGATTTAATAATAGTGCTCCCCCTTCTTGATCTTCATCTTTTTACCTTTTGCAAGACACCCTATGAATCTCTTATACTGTGCATCTCTTTGGGGTTTGGACCCATTGGAACATTGATCGTTTGTTACTTTTTTTGATATGATCTTTTTCAGGAGTTCATCTAGGGAGCCCAGTCTTTCGATTTTGATGAGTTGTTGGGGCTTTTCTGTTAAGAGAGGGAATATGCTATCCGAGTATGGTATGTTCTTTTGTTTGATGATTGTCTTTTAAATCTTTTCATTTTTATTCCCATGCTGATGTTTCATTTCCACCCTTTGATTACAGAACATTCCTGGAAATGTGTTTCAAGGAGCTACAGCAGCGGGAAAAAAAGATAAAAAGAAAAAGTTGTGAAGAGGCACCCCTACCTGAAACTGAAGCAGACAGTCAAGAAAAACCATTAAGTTCACCTGTGTATATATACTATTTTATACCAGACATTAAATCAAATTAATACAGAGGTGAACTTAATGATTGATATGTAATTAAATATGAGATTGTTTTCAATTTTTTATGATCGACAGTTTTTTTGATGTATAATTTTTTAATTTTTAGCTATATTTTTTTGATGTAGACTTTCTGGTCAGATTATACAGAGTTCCTGTTGCTTCATTAATTTCAGTGCTGGATTGGAACACTTGAAAGTTCAAAGCAATCCATACCATATTCATGTTCTGGTAGTGTCCATCAGGTCCGCTTTGAAACCTATTTAGCGTTTCCATTCGCGAAAGTAATTAAAGATTTGATTTCAAAGCGAAATTTGAGTATACATGCATATCAGGGCTGAAAAAAGGGCTTATTTTCTATGTTACTTTTTCTATTCATGAATTATTATCATAAATATGGAAATACTATTTTTCATGAAATTACTAATCATTTTAAAAAATTTATCTGAAAAAATATTTAAAACAATCAACTGAGCATAAAATCTTGAATCAATAAAAAAGATAACAAGCTGTAAGTTAATTTTGCAATGTGGGCACTGTGGACCATTGCTAATAGGTTCTTGCAAATCATAAGCTTATTTCTCACAAGCCAACAACTTTCATGGTAGCCCTGGCGATCAGAAAGAATTGAATTTGGATGGTGGCGACTTTCAAGCATTTGAGGGATCGGCTTCTGCAACCTTAAGTTTTGGAGGTCACTTTGAAGATGGTATTGTGTTTTTGGAGCTCTTTCAATATGTTTCTGAAACGGTGGTTTCCTTCCTTTTAAAAACACAGGTTTTATTATAAAAAGAAATAATTAACACAGGTTTCGTTTTTAAATTTTAGTGTTTAAGTTCTCAAGTATATTGTTTTGTCTTTCACTTTTATTTTAATTTCAATCTGGGAATTTTACTGTAGATCATGATTTTTGAACTGGAGCTCTCTCCAACACAAATCGGGACAGCTGCTACAACGGTTGATTTTTAAATGTTTTGGCCTGATATCTTGAGTGGTATATACATTTCTCTTTTGAGTATATATATATATATATTTTGCATAAATTTCGTTGTGGAAGTTTTAGATTGATATTTTGTATTCAACTTGTGAAGGTTGTGTGGGTTATTTTGATGCAACAATATGCGTAGATGTAAATCTACATGTCGAATCATGGATCGCATCAAACACCAATTATGTTGGGTTGGTATAGTTACTTATTTTATTTCCTCTCACCTGTTATGTTGCAATTTTTAGTGTATATCCAAATTATTTACCATGGAAAATTTTGGATTTTGAAGGGTTGAAAGTTTAGGGCTGCTATGTTTTTTACACTTGGGACTCTAGCATTGTTGGTAGCACAAGGTGAGTTTCCTCATAACATAATCTTTATAAACATTTCAATATTTTGTTTAAATTTTCTAGTCTTTGTTTTTATTCTTTCTAAATGTTCAATTTTTGTTTTATCTTTGTTTTTATTTCTTGATGTTTTTGATATTCTTTGTGCTATTTTTATTATTATTATTTTTTTTAAATTTTAACAAACAAAGCTTTTCATTGATACAATGAAAAGAGGCAAATGCTCAAAATTACAAACTCCATATGAGAAGAAGAAAATAAAAACAACATAAAGAAACCAAATTAAGTGAAAACTATAAGGAAAAAAATAAAAACATTCCAGTTCAAACAAAGAATAGAATAATCAACATAAAGAGAAAACAATAAAGAAGCCTTAAGACAAGTTGATTCAAGACAAGCAAAAGAGGAGCGATGCTTGTCAAGATCCTTTGATTTTTTTCAAACCAAAGTTTAGAAAAAAGGACTTTCATTGCATTACATCATAAAATTCTAGATTTGACCGACAATAGAGGCCCGATAAGCAATTGCAACACATTCTCCTTAAATGAATTGAAAAACACCCAATGAAGGTTGAAAATTGAAAACAAACTTTCCCAAGCCAGCCGAGAACAATCAAAGAAAATGTGTCAAAGAGAATCCTTTGCTGCCCAACAAAACAACAAATCGATGGAGAAACGCAGTACGAAGAAAATTAATGTTGAAGTATACCTTTGAACAGTTTAAGGAACCGTTAAACATAATCCAAATTAAAACATTAACTCTCTTGGGACATTTGTTATCACTTTTTTTTTTTCCTTCCTGAGGTTAAAACAACCGACGGACAATTAAATAACATTTAAGAGAATTGTAAAAAGAAGAACATTTAAGAGAGGTTCATGAGTGGAAAAAATGAAAAAATGATGAAGGAACTATTATAAAAATATTCCCGGTAAGATACTAGGGCAATTTGTGCTAGAAACAAGTTAGATTGTATTGGTCAACAAGATGGATAAGGGACAATATTTTGGATTTGTTGAGTTTTATTGTTCTTTTATTTAAGATGAATACAAATAGGACAATTTGTGCTAGAAAGAAGGTGGATTGTATTGGTCAAAAAAGATGGATAAGAGACTATTTCAGATTTGTTCAGTTTTATCGTTCCTTTATTTAAGATGAGGACAATAAAACTTTGGATTGATGGAAGAAATCAAGTTTCATAGCGGAGAAAAATACTCTATTATGTTAATAGAATTTTAGATCAAAGAAAAGAAAGAGACAAGACTTGAGTTTCATGGGTATATATTTGAAGAGAGATTATTTTGTTGAAATAAGGAAATCTTGGATTAAAGAATGACACTAGACTTGGATCTTTTTTCGAAAGGGTTCTACTTTAGAGAAGTGGATAAGAATTATAGCTTCAATAGGTTGAAAAAAATGATTGGCAATTGGTGCTAGAAAGAGGTTGGATTATATTGGTCAACAAGATGGATAAATGACCATATTTCAGATGTGTGTTATTTTATGGTTTATGTATTTAAGTCAAGGACAATAGAACTTTGGATTAAAGGAGGAACTCAAGTTTCATGGTGGAGAGAAGTCTTTGTTATGATAATGGAATTTTGGATTAACGAAAAGAGACCAGACTTGAATTTCATGTGTATGTATTTAAAGAGAGATTATTGTTTTTTTAAAATGGATAACCAAACTTTCATTGAGGAAATATGAAAGAATACAAGGACATACAAAACAAGAGCCCACAAAAAATAGTAGCCAAACTAAAGAAAGGGCCTCTAACCAAAAGTTGACATAAAGGAATTTTGAGTAGCAAGGAAAAAAGGTTGTACAGTTTAGCGAAGTGGATGGAGTATTAAGATGATTGCCAAAGATACTTCTATTGAATGATTGACGGTGTCTGCCTTGAAGAAGAAAATGAGAATTTAAGTGTGAGATTATGTACTTGAAGGGTAAAAAAACCATATAGTTGTATGGTGGATGGAGGATTATGAATAGGAATTGGGATTAAATTAGCTATCAATGAATGCTTTGAAAAGCTTATTTTGGAGTAAGATTGCATAGAGATGAGTTGTAATTTTCTATCATTTTGCTGAAAGCTAAGTCATTTAGGACTCACTTTCATTTGGTTAGCGTAGTTGAGGATTTTTCTTAGACACAAATTTTTTGTAATTTTATCCGTTGGTGTATGATTTTGAGTTTTGCAAGTTCTAGGAGAAGTGGAGGAAAACCTCATAACTCTAAAGGGAGCAATCAGGGGGTTAGTAAAAGAGGTTTGAGGGTATTTTGAACAATATGAAGCTCTAGAATAAAAGATATTAGAGCAATTGGTGCTAGAAAGAAGTTGGATTGTATTGGTCAACAGATGGATAAATGACAATATTTTGGATTTGTTGAGTTTTATGGATTTTGTATTTGAGATGAGGATGATAACCTTGGATCAAAGAAATAACTCGAGTTTCATGAGGAGAAAAATAATTTGTTACAATAATGGAATATTGGATCAAAGAAAAAAATTGAACTTGAGTGGTCATGTATTTAAAGAGAGATTACATTGTTGAGATAAGAGAATTTTGGATGAGAGGTTTGAATTTGATCTTTCTTTCAAGGAGTTCTTTAGAGAATCGGATAAGAATTTTGGTTCTTTAGATCAGAGATAATGATTGAGCTGTCTAGTAAATGAGTTTGTTTTGAGTAGTGAGGAAAATATGTTGTAAAGTTTAGGTTGTAAAGTTTAGCAAAGTCATTGAAGTATTAAGATGATTTTACAAAGATATTTTCATTAATTGTGACCGATGGTGTTTGCGCTGAAGAACGAAGTAACTTTAGAGATTATTTACTGAATAAGGAAAAAGTACAAGTAGTGTGGTGGGTGGCTGACTATGTACTTTTCCATAATGTTGTGGGAAGCTAAGACAATGGGAATCACTTTCTTGTGGTCGTTGTAGTTAAAGATTTTCTTGGAAACAAAATTTGTTGATATTCCATCCAATTGATATACAATTTTGAGTTTTACAAGTTTTTGGACAAGTGAAGGAAAGCCTCATAACTTTAGAAGGTACAATTAAGAGATTAATAACAGTGGTTTGAGGGTATTTGAAACAATATTGGAGCACTAGAATGAAAGCTATTCAACAATAGGTTGAACAACAAAATTTGATTATGTTGGTTAACAAGAGTGGGACAAAGGGTAGTTTTGGATTGATTGAGTTTTATGGTTTATGTGGTTAAGAAGAGGACAATGAAATTTTGGATCAAGTAAAGAAATTGAGTTTCATTGGGGAAATTTACTTTATTGGGATTATGCAATTTTGGATTAAAGAAAGAGATTTTACTTAAGTTTCATGGTTTTGTATTTAAGAGAGATTACATTGTTGGGATAAAAGAATTTTGGGATAAAGTATGAAATCAGTCTTCAATCTCTTATGCAAAGAGTTCTCCTTCAGAGATTTGGGTAATAAGTAACTTTATTTTTTGGAGTGGAGATTTGAGCTACCCATGAAAAAGGTTTTTTTCTGAAGAAAAAGGGATTGTAAAGTAGCAAAGTGGATGATGTATTAAGATGATTTAACAAAAATATTTTTATAGAATGACCGATAGTGCCTGCCTTGAAAAACGAAATGAAAAGGTAGCATTAAATACTATGTACTGAAAGAGGAAAAAGTACATGTAGTGTGGTGGATCTTTTGTACAAGGAGATATCGTTCAGGGAAGTGGATACGAACTATTTGTTGTATAAGTTGAAGAAAATGATTGGCAATTTGGTCTAGAAGGAAGTTTGTTTGTGTTTTTCAACAAGAAGATGGATATAGCTCACTATTACTTGTTTCTTGAGTTCTTTGGTTTATGGTATTACGATGAGGACAATAAAAGATTGAATCAAGGGATGAACTCGAGTTTTCATGGTGGAAAAGAAAGGTTTGTTAGTGTAGTGGAATTTATGATCAAGAAAAGGCAACTAGACATAAGTTTGATGGCTATGTAATTAAAGAGAGAGTATTTTTTCGGGACGAGGAAATTTTTGAATAAAGATTGAGATTAAACTTGGATTTTTTGTTATGAAGAGTTTTGTTGGGGGAGTGAGGAAGTAATATTAGTTCTATGGATAGATGAGAAAAATGAATGGTAATATGTGCTAGAAAGATTCGTGTTGGTAATGTTCAACAAGATGGATATAGGCCATATTTTTTATTAGTTGAGTTTTATAGTTTGAGATGTGTACAATAAAATTTTGGATCAAAGAAAGAACTCAAGTTTGGAACAATGAAAGAACTCATGGTGGAGAAAAGAAGCTTGTTAGGTTAGTGAAATTTTGGACAAAAGCAAAGTGTATGGACTTGAGTTTCATGTGTTGTAATAAGAGAGAGAGAAATTTTTCGAGATCGGATTAAAGAATGTGACTAATCTTGGATCTTTTGTATGAAGAGTTTTTGTTCGGGGAAGGGAGTAAAAGAAATATTCGTTCTACAGATAGATGGGAGAAATGAATGGAAATATCTGCTAGAAAGAAGTTTGTTGGTAATGTTTCAACACGATGGAAATAGGCCATATGTTTTGTTAGTTGAGTTTTATGGTTTAAGATGCGTGCAATAAAACTTTGGATCTATAAAAGAACTCGAGTTTGGAACAAGGAAAGAAGTCATGGTGGAGAAAAGAAGCTTGTCAAGTTGGTGAAATTTTGGACGAAAGAAAAGTGTATGGACTTGGGTTTCATGTGTATGTAATAAGAGGGAGAAATTTTTTGAGATGGAGGAATTTTTTATTAAAGAATGAGACTATCTTGATTCTTTTGTATGAAGAGTTTTTGTTTGGGGGAGGGAGTACAAGAAATATTCCTTCTATAGATAGATGAGAAAAATGAATGGAAATATGTGCTAGAAAGAAGTTTGTTGGTAATGTTTCAACAAGATGGATATAGGCCATATTTTTTGTTAGTTGAGTTGTATGGTTTAAGATGTGTACAATAAAACTTTGGATCTAGGAAAGAACTCGAGTTTGGAACAAGGAAAGAACTCATGGTGGAGAAAAGAAGCTTGTTAGGGTAATGAAATTCTGGATCAAAGTAAAGTGATATAACTTGAGTTTTCGGGGTATGTAATTAAAGGGAGATTACATTATCGAGATGGAGGATCGTTAGAGAGATAACTTTATCGAATTGGATGAAGTATGGATTAAACAATGAGACTAACTTTGGATCAAGGGAAGAACTTTAGTTCCCATTGTGGAGAAAATAAGTTTGTTAAGGTAATGAAATTTTGGATCAAAGCAAAGCGAGTGGACTTGAGTTTCATTGGTATGTAATTAAAGAGAGATTACTTTATCGAGATGGAGGAACTTTGAATTAAAGAATGAGATCGAACTTGGATCTTTTGTACAAGGAGATATTGTGTAACGCTCCTGGCCCAGGATTCGGAATCAGGATTCGGCACCTAATGGCCCCGACATTCCCCTACATTCCCTGCGACCTGACGACATCACCATACTTTTCTGAAACTGCTTCTAAGAGTGAAGACTATCCCAACAAACCAACACAGGGTCCTTTTAGCATGTTTTGTCCTCACTCACATGCTTCCTAGGAAAATTTCTAGGAGGTCACCCAACGTAGAACTTCTCCAAGCTAAGGACGCTTAACTTCACAGTTCCTATGATTGGGCCACTGAAAAGGAAGGTGCACCTTGTTGGTATAGGTAGTATCTATCAATTCTTTTAAGCTTATCTCTACTATACTTTCATGTCTTCAAGATTTCTCTCGTTTGGATGTGATCTCGGTTCATTCATTTCCCGTCCTATCCTCGTGTGTCACATGCCCACTAGCTTCCGCCTCGGTTTGTCCTCGAACCACATCCTACTAGAAGAGGTTCCGCTCTGATACCATATGTAACACCCTAGGCTTAGGATTCGAAATTCGGATTCGACACCTCACGACCCTAGCATTCCCCTACATCCCCTGCGGCCTGGTGACATCACCATACTTGTAACGCCCCAGGCCCAGGATTCGGAATCCGAATTCGGCACCTAATGACCCCGACACTCCCCTGCGACCTGGCCGCATCACCATACTTGTCTGAAACTACTTCTAAGATTGAAGATTGTCCCCACAAACTAACACGGGGTCATTTTAACATGCTTTGTCCTCACTCACATGCTTCCTAGGAAAATTTCCAAGAGGTCACCCAACATAGAACTTCTCCATGCCAAGCATGCTTAACTTCAAAGTTCCTATGATTGAGCCACTGAAAAGGAAGGTGCACCTTGTTTTTCGGTGGCCCAATGATAGGAACTTTGAAGTTAAGCGTACTTAGCTTGGAGAAATTCTATGTTTGGTGACCTCCTAGAAATTTTCCTAGGAAGCATGTGAGTGAGGACAAAGCATGCTAAAAGGACCCCGTGTTGGTTTGTGGGGATAGTCTTCACTCTTAGTAGCATTTTCAGACAAGTATGGTGATGTCGCCAAGCCGCAAGGGATGTAGGGGAATGTTGGGGCCGTGAGGTGCCGAATCCAGATTTCAAATCCTAGGCCTAGGGCATTACAGATGGTATCAGAGCGGAACCTCTCCTAGTAGGATGTGGTTCGGGGACGAACCAAGGCGGAAGCTGGTGGGCATGTGACACCCGAGGATAGGAGGGGTACATGAATGAACCGAGATCACATTCGAATGGGAGGGGTCCTGAGGATATGAAAGTATAGTCAAGATAAGCTTATAAGAATTGATAGATACTACCTATACCAACAAGGATCACCTTCCTTTCCGGTGGCCGAATCATAGGAACTTTGAAGTTAAACGTTGCTTAGCTTGGAGAAGTTCTACGTTGCGTGACCTCCTAGAAACTTTCCTAGGAAGCATGTGAGTGAGGACAAAGCATGCTAAAAGGACCCCGTGTTGGTTTGTGGGGAAAGTCTTCACTCTTAGAAGCAGTTTCAGACAAGTATGGTGATGTCGCCAGGCTGTAGGGGATGTCCGGGAATGCCGGGGCCATGAGGTGCCGAATCCGAATTTCGAATCCTGGGCCTGGGGCGTTACATATTGTTTAGGGGAATGGATAAAAACTATTCGTTGAGTAAAGTGATGAAAATGATTGGCAATTTGGTCTAAAAGGAAGTTTGTTTGTGTTTTTCAAAAAGAAGATGAATATGGCTCAATATTACTTGTTTCTTGAGTTCTTTGGTTTATAGTATTAAGATGAGGACAATAAAAGATTAGATCAAGGGAAGAACTCGAGTTTTCATGGTTGAAAAGAAAGGTTTGTTAGTGTAGTTGAATTTTGGATCAAGACAAGGCAACTAGACACAAGTTTGATGGGTATGTAATTAAAGAGAGAGTATTTTGTCGGGACGGGGGAATTTTTGAATAATGATTGAGATTAAACTTGGATTTTTTGTATGAAGAGTTTTTGTTTGGGGAAGTGAGTAAGAAATATTAGTTCTATTGATAGATGGGAAAAATGAATGGTAATATGTGCTAGAAAGATTCATGTTGGTAATGTTCAACAAGATGGATATAGGCCATATTTTTTATTAGTTGAGTTTTATGGTTTAAGATATGTAGAATAAAACTTTTGATCTAGGAAAGAACTCGACTTTGGAAAAAGGAACGAACTCATGGTGGAGAAAAGAAGCTTGTTAGTGTAATGAAATTTTGGATCAAAGTAAAGTGATATAACTTGAGTTTCATGGGTACGTAATTAAAGGGAGATTACATTATCGAGATGGAGGATAGTTAGACGGATAACTTTATCGAATTGGAGGAATTTTGGATTAACAAAAGAGACTAACTTTGGATCAAGGAAAGAACTCGAGTTCCCATGGTGGAGAAAATAAGTTTGTTAAGGTAATGAATTTTTGGATCAAAGCATAGCGAGTGGACTTGAGTGTCATTGGTACGTAATTAAAGAGAGATTTCTTTATCGAGATGGAGGAACTTTGGATTAAAGAATGAAACTAAACTTGGATCTCTTGTACTAGGAGATATTGTTCAGGGGAGTGAATAAAATCTATTTATTGTGTAAATTGAAGAAAATAATTGGCAATTTGGTCTTGAAGGAAGTTTGTTTGTGTCTTTCAACAAGAAAGATGGATATGGCTCAATATTACTTCTTTCTTGAGTTCTTTTGTTTATGGTATGAAGATGAGGACAATAAAGATTGGATCAAGGGAAGAACTCGAGGTTTCATGGTGGAGAAGAAAGGTTTGTTAGGGTAGTGGAATTTTGGATCAAGACAAGGCAACTAGACATAAGCTTGATGGGTACGTAATTAAAGAAAGAATATTTTGTTGGGACGAGGGAATTTTTTATTCAGGATTGAGATTAAACTTGGATTTTTTTGTATGAAGAGTTTTTGTTTCGGGAAGTGAGTAAGAAATATTAGTTCTATAGGTAGATTGGAAAAATGAATGGTAATATGTGCTAGAAAGATTTATGTTGGTAATGTTCAACAAGATGGATATAGGCCATATTGTTGATTAGTTGAGTTTTATTGTTTGAGATTTGTACAATCAAACCTTGGATTTAGGAAACAACTCGAGTTTGGAACAAGGAAAGAACTCATGGTGGAGAAAAGAAGCTTGTTAGGGTAACGAAATTTTGGATCAAAGTAAAGTGATATAACTTGAGTATCATGGCTACGTAACGTAATTAGAGGGAGATTACATTATCGAGATGTAGGATTGTTAGAGAGATTACTTTATCGAATTGGAGGAATTTTTTATTAAACAATGAAACTACCCTTGGATCAAGGGAAGAACTTGAGTTCCCATTGTGGAGAAAAAAAGTTTGTTAAGGTAAATAAACTTTGGATCAAAGCAAAGCGAGTGGACTTTGAGTGTCAGTGGTATGTAATTAAAGAGAGATTACTTTATCGATATGGAGGAACTTTTGATTAAACAATGAGACTAAACTTGGATCTTTTGTTCGAGGAGATATTGTTTAGGGGAGTCGATAAAAACTATTCATTGTGTTAATTGAAGAAAATAATTGGAAATTTGGTCCAGAAGGAAGTATTTTTGTGTCTTTCAACAAGAAGATAGATATGTCAAAAGATTACTCTTTTCTCGAGTTCTTTGGTTTATGGTATTAAGATGAGGACAATAAAAGATTGGATCAAGGGAACAACTCGAGTTTTCATCATGGAAAAGAAAGGTTTGTTAGTGTAGTGGAATTTTGGATCAAGACAAGGAAACTAGACATAAGTTTGATGGGTATGTAATCAAAGAGAGAGTATTTTGTCGGGATGAGGGAATTTCTGAATAAAGATTGAGATTAAATTTTGATTTTTTGTATGAAGAGTTTTTGTTTCGGGAATTGAGTAAGAAATATTAGTTCTATAGATAGATGGAAAAAAGGAATGGTAATATGTGCTAGAAAGATTCGTGTTGGTAATGTTCAACAAGATGGATATAGGCCATATTTTTTATTAGTTGAGTTTTATGGTTTGAGATGTGTAAATTAAAACTTTGGATCAAGAAAAGAACTCGAGTTTGGAACAAGGAAAGAACTCATGGTTGAGAAAAGAAGCTTGTCAGATTAGTGAAATTTTGTACGATAGCAAACTTTATGGACTCGAGTTTCATGTGTATGTAATAAGAGAGAAATTTTTCGAGATGGAGAATTTTTGGATTAAAGTGAGACTATCTTGGATCTTTTGTATGAAGAGATTTTGTTAGGGGAAGGAAGTAAAAGCAATATTCATTCTATAGATAGATGGGAGAAATGAATGAAAATATGTGCTAGAAAGAAGTTTGTTGGTAATGTTTCAACAAGATGGATATAGGTCATATTTTTGGTTAGTTGAGTTTTATGGTTTACGATGTGTAGAATAAAACTTTGGATCTAGGAAAGAACTCAACTTTGGAACAAGGAACGAATTCATGGTGGAGAAAAGAAGCTTGTTAGGGTAATGAAATTTTGGATCAAAGTAAAGTGATATAACTTGAGTTTCATGGGTACGTAATTGAAGGGAGATTACATTATCGAGAATGGAGGATCGTTAGACAGAAAACTGTATCGAATTGAAGAAATTTTGGATTAAACAACGAGACTAACTTTGGATCAAGGAATGAACTCGAGTTCCCATGGTGGAGAAAATAAGTTTGTTAAGGTAATGAAATTTTGGATCAAAGCAAAGTGAGTGGACTTGAGTGTCATTGGTATGTAATTAAAGAGAGATTACTTTATCGAGATGGAGGAACTTTGAATTAAAGAATGAGACTAAACTTGGATCTTTTGTACAAGGGGATATTGTTTAGGGGAGTGGATAAAAACTATTCATTGTGTAAATTGAAGAAAATAATTGGCAATTTGGTCTAGAAGGAAGTTTGTATGTGTCTTTCAACAAGAAGATGGATATGGCTCAATCTTACTTCTTTCTTGAGTTCTTTGGTTTATGGTATTAAGATGAAGACAATAAAAGATTGGATCAAGGGAAGAACTCGAGGTTTCATGGTGGAAAAGAAAGGTTTGTTAGTGTAGTGGAATTTCTTTTATCAAGACAAGGCAACTAGATATAAGTTTGATGGGTATGTAATTAAAGCGAGAGTATTTTGTCGGGACGAGAAAATTTTTGAATAAAGATTTAGATTAAACTTGGATTTTTTGTATGAAGAGTTTTTGTTTGGGGAAGTGAGTAAGAATTACCAGTTCTATAGATAGATGGGAAAAATGAATGGTAATATGTGCCAGAAAGATTTGTTATGGTAATGGTCAACAAGATGGATATAGGCCATATTTTTGATTAGTTGAGTTTTATACTTTGAGATATGTACAATAAAACTTTGGATCAAGGAAGGAACTCGAGTTTGGAACAAGGAAAGAACTCATGGTGGAGAAAAGAAGCTTGTGAGGTTAGTGAAATTTTGGACAAAAGCAAAGTATATGGACTTGAGTTTCATGTGTATGTAATAAGAGAGAGAGAAATTTTTCGAGTTGGAGGAATTTTTTATTAAAGAATGAGACTATCTTGGATCTTTTGTATGAAGAGTTTTTGTTTAGGGAAGGGAGTAAAAGAAGTATTTGTTCTATAGATAGATGGGAGAAATGTAGGGAAATATGTGCTAGAAAGAAGTTTGTTGGTAATGTTTCAACAAGATGGATGTATGCCATATTTTTTGTTAGAGTTGAGTTTTATGGTTTAAGATGTGTAGAATAAAACTTTAGATCTTGGAAAGAACTCGACTTTGGAACAAGGAACGAACTCATGGTGGAGAAAAGAAGCTTGTTAGGGTAATGAAATTTTGGATCTAAGTAAAGTGATATAACTTGAGTTTCATGGGTACGTAATTAAAGGGAGATTACATTATCGAGATGGAGGATCGTTAGACAGATAACTTTATCGAATTGGAGGAATTTTGGATTAAACAATGAGACTAACTTTGGATCAAGGAAAGAACTCGAGTTCCCATGGTGGAGAAAATAAGTTTGTTAAGGTAATGAAATTTTGGTTCAAAGCAAAACGAGTGGACTTGAGTGTCGTTGGTATGTAATTAAAGAAAGATTACTTTATCGAGATGGAGGAACTTTGAATTAAAGAATGAGACTAAACTTGGATCTTTTGTACAAGGGGATATTGTTTAGGGAAATGGATAAAAACTATTCATTGTGTAAATTGAAGAAAATAATTGGCAATTTGGTCTAGAAGGAAGTTTGTATATGCTTTCAACAAGGAGAAGGATATCGCTCAATATTACTTCTTCCTTGAGTTCTTTGGTTTATTTTATTAAGACGAGGACAATAAAAGATTGGATCAAGGGAAGAACTTGAGGTTTCATGGTGGAAAAGAAAGGTTTGTTAGTGTAGTGGAATTTTTGATCAAGACAAGGCAACTAGGCATAAGGTTGATAGGTATGTGATTAAAGAGAGAGTATTTTGTTGGGACGAGGGAATTTTTGAATGAAGATTTAGATTAAACTTGGATTTTTTGTATGAAGAGTTTTTCTTTTGGGAAGTGAGTAAGAAATATTAGTTCTATAGATCGATGGGAAAAATGAATGGTAATATGTGCTAGAATGATTCGTTATGGTAATGGTCAACAAGATGGATATATGCCATATTTTTTATTAGTTTAGTTTTATAGTTTGAGATGTGTAGAATAAAACTTTGGTTCAAGGAAAGAACTCGAGTTTGGAACAAGGAATGAACTCATGGTGGAGAAAAGAAGCTTGTTAGGTTAGTGAAATTTTGGACAAAAGCAAAGTGTATGGACTTGAGTTTCATGTGTATGTAATAAGAGAGAGAGAAATTTTTTTAGATGGAGGAATTTTGAATTGAAGAATGAGACTATCTTGGATCTTTTGTATGAAGAGTTTTTGTTTAGGTAAGGGAGTAAAAGATATATTTGTGCTATAGACAGATGGGAGAAATGTAGGGAAATATGTGCTGGAAAGAAGTTTGTTGGTAATGTTTCAACAAGATGGCTATAAGCCATATTTTTGGTTAGTTGAGTTTTATGGTTTAAGATGTGTAGAATAGAACTTTAGATCTTGGAAAGAACTCGACTTTGGAACAACGAACGAACTCATGGTGGAGAAAAGAAGCTTGTTAGGGTAATGAAATTTTGGATCAAAGTAAAGTGATATAACTTGATTTTCATGGGTACGTAGTTAAAGGAAGATTACATTATCGAGATGGAGGATCGTTAGACAGATAACTTTATCGAATTGGAGGAATTTTGGATTAAACAACGAGACTAACTTTGGATCAAGGAAAGAACTCGAGTTCCCATGGTGGAGAAAATAAGTTTGTTAAGGTAATGAAATTTTGGATCAAAGCAAAGTGAGTGGACTTGAGTTACATTGGTATGTAATTAAAGGGAGATTACTTTATCGAGATGGAGGAACTTTGAATTAAAGAATGAGACTAAACTTGGATCTTTTGTACAAGGAGATATTGTTTAGTGGAGTGGATAAAAACTTTTCATTGTGTAAATTGAAGAAAATAGTTGGCAATTTGGTCTAGAAGGAAGTTTGTATGTGTCTTTCAACAATAAGATGGATATGACTCAATATTACTTCTTTCTTGAGTTCTTTGGTTTATGGTATTAAGATGAGTACAATAAAAGATTGGATCAAGGGAAGAACTCAAGGTTTTATGGTGGAAAAGAAAGGTTTGTTAGTGTAGTGGAATTTTTTTTTATCAAGACAAGGCAACTAGATATAAGTTTGATGGGTATGTAATTAAAGAGAGAGTATTTTGTCGGGACGAGGGAATTTTTAAATAAAGATTTAGATTAAACTTGGATTTTTTGTATGAAGAGTTTTTGTTTGGGGAAGTGGGTAAAAAATATTAGTTCTATAGATAGATTGGAAAAATGAATGGTAATATGTGCTAGAAAGATTCGTTATGGTAATGGTCAACAAGATGGATATAGGCCATATTTTTTATTAGTTGAGATTTATGGTTTGAGATTTGTACAATAAAACTTTGGATCAAGGAAAGAACTCGAGTTTGGAACAAGGAAAGAACTCATGGTGTAGAAAAGAAGCTTGTCAGGTTAGTGAAATTTTATACAAAAGCAAAGTGTATGGACTTGAGTTTCATGTCTATGTAATAAGAGAGAGAAATTTTTCGAGATGGAGGAATTTTGGATTAAAGAATGAGACTATCTTGGATCTTTTGTATGAAGAGTTTTTGTTTAGGGAAGGGAGTAAAAGAATTATTTGTTCGATAGATAGATGGGAGAAATGAATTAAAATCTTTGCTAGAAAGAAGTTTGTTGGTAATGTTTCAACAAGATGGATTTAAGCCATATTTTTGGTTAGTTGAGTTTTATTGTTTAAGATGTGTAGAATAAAACTTTAGATCTAGGAAAGTGTTGGGAGAAAAATGATGATGCGGAATACACAACAAACAATATAATATTATGACAACAATCAATAATATTATAGCTATCTCCCACTTCCACAGGTTAAGCCAAACAAATCGATAACAATAGTCACGATAAATAATAAAAGATAGGGAAAAAGAGATCAACACCGAAAGTTATACTGGTTCACCCCAAGCTCGGGACTACGTCCAGTCTTCTGCAACTGCAGGTTCTACTAGAAATTGGGAGATTACAAAAAGCCTTCAAAATAGCATCACAAAACCGACCCTCAATAGTCCAGCAATAGCTATTGACTTCCAAGTATCATAAACCAATAACTTGGGATTAACAACAAATGAAAGACCCTCAACCCGAGAAGAGAAACACTCTTTTCTCTCTCTCTCCCACACTAAAAGGCCACAACCTTTTTCTTTCTCTCTAGTCACAAACTGACCCTCAATAGCCCAACAATAGCTATTGACATCCAAGTATCATAAACCGATAACTTGGGATAAACAACGAAGAAAAAACCACACGTTTTCTTTCACTCAAGTCACAAACTGACCCTCAATAGCCCAACAATAGCTATTGACTTCCAAGTACCACAATCCGGTAACTTGGGATAAATAACAAATGAAAGACTACATGTTTTCTCTTACTTTTGGTTTGAGAGACAAACACACATATATATAGGCAATGAGCCTTAATGCCCAAGGCTCTACTTTCATTCTTCCTTGTGCACCAAGGTGGTTAGGGTCATTCTTGCACACCAAGTCTGGCTTCTTCCTTGCACACCAAGTGGAATTCATCCTTGCACACTAAGTGGCTTCTTCCTTGCACACCAAGTGGGTCTTAAATTTTGTCTCCACACAAGACAAAAACTTAACAGAAAGAACTCGACTTTGGAACAAGGAACGAACTCATGGTGGAGAAAAGAAGCTCATTAGGGTAATGAAATTTTGGATCAAAGTAAAGTGATATAACTTGAGTTTCATGGGTACGTAATTAAAGGGAGATTACATTATCGAGATGGAGGATTGTTAGACAGATAACTTTATCGAATTGGAGGAATTTTTGATTAAACAACGAGACTAACTTTGGATCAAGTAAAGAACTCGAGTTCCCATGGTGGAGAAAATAAGTTTGTTAAGGTAATGAAATTTTGGATCAAAGCAAAGCGAGTGGACTTGAGTGTCATTGGTATGTAATTAAACAGAGATTACTTTATCGAGATGGAGGAACTTTGAATTAAAGAATGAGACTAAACTTGGATCTTTTGTACAAGGAGATATTGTTTATGGGAGTGGATAAAAACTATTCATTGTGTAAATTGAAGAAAATAATTGGGAATTTGGTCTAGAAGGAAGTTTGTATGTGTCTTTCAACAAGAAGGTGGATATGACTCAATATTACTTCTTTCTTGAGTTCTTTGGTTTATGGTATTAAGATGAGGACAATAAAAGATTGGATCAAGGGAAGAACTCCAGGTTTCATGGTGGAAAAGAAAGGTTTGTTAGTGAAGTGGAATTTTTTTTATCAAGACAAGGCAACTAGACATAAGTTTGATGGGTACGTAATTAAAGAGAGTATTTTGTCGGGACGAGGGAATTTTTGAATAAAGATTTAGATTAAACTATGATTTTTTGTATGATGAGTTTTTGTTTGGGGAAGTGAGTAAGAAATATTAGTTCTATAGATAGATGGGAAAAATGAATGGTAATATGTGCTAGAAAGATTCGTTATGGTAATGTTCAACAAGATGGATATAGGCCATATTTTTGATTAGTTAAGATTTATGGTTTGAGATGTGTACAATAAAACTCTAGATCAAGGACAGAACTCAAGTTTGGAACAAGGAAAGAACTCATGGTGGAGAAAAGAAGCTTGTCAGGTTAGTGAAATTTTATACAAAAGCAAAGTCTATGGACTTGAGTTTCATGTGTATGTAATAAGAGAGAGAAATTTTTCGAGATGGAGGAATTTTGGATTAAAGAATTAGACTATCTTGGATCTTTTGTATGAAGAGTTTTTGTTTGGGGAAGGGAGTAAAAGAAATATTCGTTCTCTAGATAGATGGGAGAAATGAATGGAAATATGTGCTAGAAAGAAGTTTGTTGGTAATGTTTCAACAAGATGGATATATGCCACATTTTTTGTTAGTTGATTTGTATGGTTTAAGATGCGTAGAATAAAACTTTAGATTTAGGAAAGAACTTGACTTTGGAACAAGGAACGAACTCATGGTGGAGAAAAGAAGCTTGTTAGGGTAATGAGATTTGGATCGAAGTAAAGTGATATAAGTTGAGTTTCATGGGTACGTAATTCAAGGGAGATTACATTATCGAGAATGGAGGATCGTTAGACAGAAAACTGTATCGAATTGGAGGAATTTTGGATTAAACAACGAGACTAACATCTGATCAAGGAATGAACTCGAGTTCCCATGGTGGAGAAAATAAGTTTGTTAAGGTAATGAAATTTTTGATCAAAGCAAAGCGAGTGGACTTGAGTGTCATTGGTATGTAATTAAAGAGAGATTACTTTATCGAGATGGAGGAACTTTGAATTAAAGAATGACTAAACTTGGATCTTTTGTACAAGGAGATATTGTTTATGGGAGTGGATAAAAACTTTTCATTGTGTAAATTGAAGAAAATAGTTGGCAATTTGGTCTAGAAGGAAGTTTCTATGTGTCTTTCAACAAGAAGATGGATATGACTCAATATTACTTCTTTCTTTAGTTCTTTGGTTTATGGTATTAAGATGAGTACAATAAAAGATTGGATCAAGGGAAGAACTCGAGGTTTTATGGTGGAAAAGAAAGGTTTGTTAGTGTAGTGGAATTTTTTTTATCAAGACAAGGCAACTAGACATAAGTTTGATGGGTATGTAATTAAAGAGAGAGTATTTTGTTGGGACGAGGGAATTTTTTTATTAAAGATTGAGATTAAACTTGGATTTTTTTGGTATGATGAGTTTTTATTTGGGGATGTGAGTAAGAAATATTAGTTCTATAGATAGATGGGAAAAATGAATGGTAATATGTGCTAGAAAGATTCGTGTTGGTAATGTTCCACAAGATGGATATAGGCCATATTTTTTATTAGTTGTGTTTTATGGTTTGAGATGTGTACAATAAAACTTTGGATCAAGGAAAGAACTCGAGTTTGGAACAAGGAAATAATTCATGGTGGGAAAAATGAATTGTAATATGAGCTAGATAGATTCGTGGTGGTAATGTTCAACAAGATGGATATATGTCATATTTTTTATTAGTTGAGTTTTATGGTTTGAGATGTGTTACAATAAAACTTATGAACAAGTAAAGAACTCGAGTTTCCAACAAGGAAAGAATTCATGGTGGAGAAAAGAAGCTCGTCAGGTTAGTGTATGGCCTTGAGTTTCATGTGTATGTAATAAGAGAGAGAGAAATTTTTCGAGATGGAGGAATTTTGGATTAAAGAATGTGACTATTTTGGATCTTTTAAATGAAGAGTTTTTGTTTGGGGGAGGGAGTAAAAGAAATATTCGTTCTATAGATAGATGGGATAAATGAATGGAAATATGTGCTAGAGAGAAGTTTGTAGGTAATAATTCAACAAGTTCGATATCGGCCATATTTTTGGTTAGTTGAGTTGTATGGTTTAAGATGTGAACTTTGGATCTATGAAAGAACTCGAGTTTGGAACAAGGAAAGAACTCATGGTGGAGAAAAGAAGCTTGTTAGAGTAATGAACTTTTGGATCAAAGTAAAGTGATATAACTTGAGTTTCATGGGTACGTAATTAAAGGGAGATTACATTATCGAGATGGAGGATCGTTAGAGGGATAAATTTATCGAATTGGAGGAATTTTGGATTAAACAATGAGACTAACTTTGGATCTAAGGGAAGAACTCATGTTTCCATAGTGGAGAAAATAAGTTTGTTAAGGTAATGAAATTTTGGATTAAAGCAAAGCGAGTGGACTTGAGTTTCATTTGTATGTAATTAAGGAGAGATTACTTTATCGAGATGGAGAAACGTTGGATTAAAGAATGATACTAAACTTGGATCTTTTGTACAAGGAGATATTGTTTAGGATAGTGGATAAAAACTATTCATTGTGTAAAGTGAAGAAAATAATTGGCAATTTGGTCTTGAAGGAAGTTTGTTTGTGTCTTTCAACAAGAAGATGGATATGGCTCAATATTACTTCTTTCTAGAATTCTTTGGTTTATGGTATGAAGATGAGGACAATAAAAGATTTGATCAAGGGAAGAACTCGAGTTTTCATGGTGGAAAAGAAAGGCTTGTTAGTGTAGTGGAATTTTTTATCAAGACAAGGCAAGTAGACATAAGTTTGATGGTTATGGAATTAAAGAGAGAGTATTTTGCCGGGACGAGGGAATTTTTTATTAAAGTTTTAGTTTAGACTTGGATTTTTTGGTATGAAGAGTTTTTTTTTTGGGGGAGTGAGTAAGAAATATTAGTTCTAAAGATAGATGGGAAAAATGAATGGTAATATGTGCTTGAAAGTTTCGTTATGGTAATGTTCAACACGATGGATGTAGGCTATATTTTTGATTAGTTGAGTTTTATTGTTTAAGTTGTGTAGAATAAATCTTTTGATCAAGGAAAGAACTCGAGTATGAAACAAGGAAAGAACTCATGGTGGAGAAAAAAAGCGTGTCAAGTTAGTGAAATTTTCGACGAAACCAAAGTGTATGGACTTGAGTTTCATGTCTATGTAATAAGAGGGAGAAATTTTTCGAGATGGAGGAATTGTTTATTAAAGAATGAGACTATCTTGATTCTTTTGTATGAAGAGTTTTTGTTTGGGGGAGGGAGTAAAAGAAATATTCCTTCTATAGATAGATGGGGAAAATGAATGGAAATATGAGCTAGAGAGAAGTTTGTTGGTAATGTTTCAACAAGATGGATATAAGCATTGTTAGTTGAGTTGTATGGTTTAAGTTTGTGTACAATAAAACTTTGGATCTTGGAAAGAACTCGAGTTTGGATCAACGAAAGAACTCATGGTGGAGAAAAGAAGCTTGTTAGGGTAATGAAATTCTGGATCAAAGTAAAGTGATATAACTTGAGTTTTCGGGGTATGTAATTAAAGGGAGATTACATTATCGAGATGGAGGATCGTTAGAGAGATAACTTTATCGAATTGGATGAAGTATGGATTAAACAATGAGACTAACTTTGGATCAAGGGAAGAACTTTAGTTCCCATTGTGGAGAAAATAAGTTTGTTAAGGTAATGAAATTTTGGATCAAAGCAAAGCGAGTGGACTTGAGTTTCATTGGTATGTAATTAAAGAGAGATTACTTTATCGAGATGGAGGAACTTTGAATTAAAGAATGAGATCGAACTTGGATCTTTTGTACAAGGAGATATTGTGTAACGCTCCTGGCCCAGGATTCGGAATCAGGATTCGGCACCTAATGGCCCCGACATTCCCCTACATTCCCTGCGACCTGACGACATCACCATACTTTTCTGAAACTGCTTCTAAGAGTGAAGACTATCCCAACAAACCAACACAGGGTCCTTTTAGCATGTTTTGTCCTCACTCACATGCTTCCTAGGAAAATTTCTAGGAGGTCACCCAACGTAGAACTTCTCCAAGCTAAGGACGCTTAACTTCACAGTTCCTATGATTGGGCCACTGAAAAGGAAGGTGCACCTTGTTGGTATAGGTAGTATCTATCAATTCTTTTAAGCTTATCTCTACTATACTTTCATGTCTTCAAGATTTCTCTCGTTTGGATGTGATCTCGGTTCATTCATTTCCCGTCCTATCCTCGTGTGTCACATGCCCACTAGCTTCCGCCTCGGTTTGTCCTCGAACCACATCCTACTAGAAGAGGTTCCGCTCTGATACCATATGTAACACCCTAGGCTTAGGATTCGAAATTCGGATTCGACACCTCACGACCCTAGCATTCCCCTACATCCCCTGCGGCCTGGTGACATCACCATACTTGTAACGCCCCAGGCCCAGGATTCGGAATCCGAATTCGGCACCTAATGACCCCGACACTCCCCTGCGACCTAGCCGCATCACCATACTTGTCTGAAACTACTTCTAAGATTGAAGATTGTCCCCACAAACTAACACGGGGTCATTTTAACATGCTTTGTCCTCACTCACATGCTTCCTAGGAAAATTTCCAAGAGGTCACCCAACATAGAACTTCTCCATGCCAAGCATGCTTAACTTCAAAGTTCCTATGATTGAGCCACTGAAAAGGAAGGTGCACCTTGTTTTTCGGTGGCCCAATGATAGGAACTTTGAAGTTAAGCGTACTTAGCTTGGAGAAATTCTATGTTTGGTGACCTCCTAGAAATTTTCCTAGGAAGCATGTGAGTGAGGACAAAGCATGCTAAAAGGACCCCGTGTTGGTTTGTGGGGATAGTCTTCACTCTTAGTAGCATTTTCAGACAAGTATGGTGATGTCGCCAAGCCGCAAGGGATGTAGGGGAATGTCGGGGCCGTGAGGTGCCGAATCCAGATTTCAAATCCTAGGCCTAGGGCATTACAGATGGTATCAGAGCGGAACCTCTCCTAGTAGGATGTGGTTCGGGGACGAACCAAGGCGGAAGCTGGTGGGCATGTGACACCCGAGGATAGGAGGGGTACATGAATGAACCGAGATCACATTCGAATGGGAGGGATCCTGAGGATATGAAAGTATAGTCAAGATAAGCTTATAAGAATTGATAGATACTACCTATACCAACAAGGATCACCTTCCTTTCCGGTGGCCGAATCATAGGAACTTTGAAGTTAAACGTTGCTTAGCTTGGAGAAGTTCTACGTTGCGTGACCTCCTAGAAACTTTCCTAGGAAGCATGTGAGTGAGGACAAAGCATGCTAAAAGGACCCCGTGTTGGTTTGTGGGGAAAGTCTTCACTCTTAGAAGCAGTTTCAGACAAGTATGGTGATGTCGCCAGGCTGTAGGGGATGTCCGGGAATGCCGGGGCCATGAGGTGCCGAATTTCGAATCCTGGGCCTGGGGCGTTACATATTGTTTAGGGGAATGGATAAAAACTATTCGTTGAGTAAAGTGATGAAAATGATTGGCAATTTGGTCTAAAAGGAAGTTTGTTTGTGTTTTTCAAAAAGAAGATGAATATGGCTCAATATTACTTGTTTCTTGAGTTCTTTGGTTTATAGTATTAAGATGAGGACAATAAAAGATTAGATCAAGGGAAGAACTCGAGTTTTCATGGTTGAAAAGAAAGGTTTGTTAGTGTAGTTGAATTTTGGATCAAGACAAGGCAACTAGACACAAGTTTGATGGGTATGTAATTAAAGAGAGAGTATTTTGTCGGGACGAGGGAATTTTTGAATAATGATTGAGATTAAACTTGGATTTTTTGTATGAAGAGTTTTTGTTTGGGGAAGTGAGTAAGAAATATTAGTTCTATTGATAGATGGGAAAAATGAATGGTAATATGTGCTAGAAAGATTCATGTTGGTAATGTTCAACAAGATGGATATAGGCCATATTTTTTATTAGTTGAGTTTTATGGTTTAAGATATGTAGAATAAAACTTTTGATCTAGGAAAGAACTCGACTTTGGAAAAAGGAACGAACTCATGGTGGAGAAAAGAAGCTTGTTAGTGTAATGAAATTTTGGATCAAAGTAAAGTGATATAACTTGAGTTTCATGGGTACGTAATTAAAGGGAGATTACATTATCGAGATGGAGGATAGTTAGACGGATAACTTTATCGAATTGGAGGAATTTTGGATTAACAAAAGAGACTAACTTTGGATCAAGGAAAGAACTCGAGTTCCCATGGTGGAGAAAATAAGTTTGTTAAGGTAATGAATTTTTGGATCAAAGCATAGCGAGTGGACTTGAGTGTCATTGGTACGTAATTAAAGAGAGATTTCTTTATCGAGATGGAGGAACTTTGGATTAAAGAATGAAACTAAACTTGGATCTCTTGTACTAGGAGATATTGTTCAGGGGAGTGAATAAAAACTATTCATTGTGTAAATTGAAGAAAATAATTGGCAATTTGGTCTTGAAGGAAGTTTGTTTGTGTCTTTCAACAAGAAAGATGGATATGGCTCAATATTACTTCTTTCTTGAGTTCTTTTGTTTATGGTATGAAGATGAGGACAATAAAGATTGGATCAAGGGAAGAACTCGAGGTTTCATGGTGGAGAAGAAAGGTTTGTTAGGGTAGTGGAATTTTGGATCAAGACAAGGCAACTAGACATAAGCTTGATGGGTACGTAATTAAAGAAAGAATATTTTGTTGGGACGAGGGAATTTTTTATTCAGGATTGAGATTAAACTTGGATTTTTTTGTATGAAGAGTTTTTGTTTCGGGAAGTGAGTAAGAAATATTAGTTCTATAGGTAGATTGGAAAAATGAATGGTAATATGTGCTAGAAAGATTTATGTTGGTAATGTTCAACAAGATGGATATAGGCCATATTGTTGATTAGTTGAGTTTTATTGTTTGAGATTTGTACAATCAAACCTTGGATTTAGGAAACAACTCGAGTTTGGAACAAGGAAAGAACTCATGGTGGAGAAAAGAAGCTTGTTAGGGTAACGAAATTTTGGATCAAAGTAAAGTGATATAACTTGAGTATCATGGCTACGTAACGTAATTAGAGGGAGATTACATTATCGAGATGTAGGATTGTTAGAGAGATTACTTTATCGAATTGGAGGAATTTTTTATTAAACAATGAAACTACCCTTGGATCAAGGGAAGAACTTGAGTTCCCATTGTGGAGAAAAAAAGTTTGTTAAGGTAAATAAACTTTGGATCAAAGCAAAGCGAGTGGACTTTGAGTGTCAGTGGTATGTAATTAAAGAGAGATTACTTTATCGATATGGAGGAACTTTTGATTAAACAATGAGACTAAACTTGGATCTTTTGTTCGAGGAGATATTGTTTAGGGGAGTCGATAAAAACTATTCATTGTGTTAATTGAAGAAAATAATTGGAAATTTGGTCCAGAAGGAAGTATTTTTGTGTCTTTCAACAAGAAGATAGATATGTCAAAAGATTACTCTTTTCTCGAGTTCTTTGGTTTATGGTATTAAGATGAGGACAATAAAAGATTGGATCAAGGGAACAACTCGAGTTTTCATCATGGAAAAGAAAGGTTTGTTAGTGTAGTGGAATTTTGGATCAAGACAAGGAAACTAGACATAAGTTTGATGGGTATGTAATCAAAGAGAGAGTATTTTGTCGGGATGAGGGAATTTCTGAATAAAGATTGAGATTAAATTTTGATTTTTTGTATGAAGAGTTTTTGTTTCGGGAATTGAGTAAGAAATATTAGTTCTATAGATAGATGGAAAAAAGGAATGGTAATATGTGCTAGAAAGATTCGTGTTGGTAATGTTCAACAAGATGGATATAGGCCATATTTTTTATTAGTTGAGTTTTATGGTTTGAGATGTGTAAATTAAAACTTTGGATCAAGAAAAGAACTCGAGTTTGGAACAAGGAAAGAACTCATGGTTGAGAAAAGAAGCTTGTCAGATTAGTGAAATTTTGTACGATAGCAAACTTTATGGACTCGAGTTTCATGTGTATGTAATAAGAGAGAAATTTTTCGAGATGGAGAATTTTTGGATTAAAGTGAGACTATCTTGGATCTTTTGTATGAAGAGATTTTGTTAGGGGAAGGAAGTAAAAGCAATATTCATTCTATAGATAGATGGGAGAAATGAATGAAAATATGTGCTAGAAAGAAGTTTGTTGGTAATGTTTCAACAAGATGGATATAGGTCATATTTTTGGTTAGTTGAGTTTTATGGTTTACGATGTGTAGAATAAAACTTTGGATCTAGGAAAGAACTCAACTTTGGAACAAGGAACGAATTCATGGTGGAGAAAAGAAGCTTGTTAGGGTAATGAAATTTTGGATCAAAGTAAAGTGATATAACTTGAGTTTCATGGGTACGTAATTGAAGGGAGATTACATTATCGAGAATGGAGGATCGTTAGACAGAAAACTGTATCGAATTGAAGAAATTTTGGATTAAACAACGAGACTAACTTTGGATCAAGGAATGAACTCGAGTTCCCATGGTGGAGAAAATAAGTTTGTTAAGGTAATGAAATTTTGGATCAAAGCAAAGTGAGTGGACTTGAGTGTCATTGGTATGTAATTAAAGAGAGATTACTTTATCGAGATGGAGGAACTTTGAATTAAAGAATGAGACTAAACTTGGATCTTTTGTACAAGGGGATATTGTTTAGGGGAGTGGATAAAAACTATTCATTGTGTAAATTGAAGAAAATAATTGGCAATTTGGTCTAGAAGGAAGTTTGTATGTGTCTTTCAACAAGAAGATGGATATGGCTCAATCTTACTTCTTTCTTGAGTTCTTTGGTTTATGGTATTAAGATGAAGACAATAAAAGATTGGATCAAGGGAAGAACTCGAGGTTTCATGGTGGAAAAGAAAGGTTTGTTAGTGTAGTGGAATTTCTTTTATCAAGACAAGGCAACTAGATATAAGTTTGATGGGTATGTAATTAAAGCGAGAGTATTTTGTCGGGACGAGAAAATTTTTGAATAAAGATTTAGATTAAACTTGGATTTTTTGTATGAAGAGTTTTTGTTTGGGGAAGTGAGTAAGAATTACCAGTTCTATAGATAGATGGGAAAAATGAATGGTAATATGTGCCAGAAAGATTTGTTATGGTAATGGTCAACAAGATGGATATAGGCCATATTTTTGATTAGTTGAGTTTTATACTTTGAGATATGTACAATAAAACTTTGGATCAAGGAAGGAACTCGAGTTTGGAACAAGGAAAGAACTCATGGTGGAGAAAAGAAGCTTGTGAGGTTAGTGAAATTTTGGACAAAAGCAAAGTATATGGACTTGAGTTTCATGTGTATGTAATAAGAGAGAGAGAAATTTTTCGAGTTGGAGGAATTTTTTATTAAAGAATGAGACTATCTTGGATCTTTTGTATGAAGAGTTTTTGTTTAGGGAAGGGAGTAAAAGAAGTATTTGTTCTATAGATAGATGGGAGAAATGTAGGGAAATATGTGCTAGAAAGAAGTTTGTTGGTAATGTTTCAACAAGATGGATGTATGCCATATTTTTTGTTAGAGTTGAGTTTTATGGTTTAAGATGTGTAGAATAAAACTTTAGATCTTGGAAAGAACTCGACTTTGGAACAAGGAACGAACTCATGGTGGAGAAAAGAAGCTTGTTAGGGTAATGAAATTTTGGATCTAAGTAAAGTGATATAACTTGAGTTTCATGGGTACGTAATTAAAGGGAGATTACATTATCGAGATGGAGGATCGTTAGACAGATAACTTTATCGAATTGGAGGAATTTTGGATTAAACAATGAGACTAACTTTGGATCAAGGAAAGAACTCGAGTTCCCATGGTGGAGAAAATAAGTTTGTTAAGGTAATGAAATTTTGGTTCAAAGCAAAACGAGTGGACTTGAGTGTCGTTGGTATGTAATTAAAGAAAGATTACTTTATCGAGATGGAGGAACTTTGAATTAAAGAATGAGACTAAACTTGGATCTTTTGTACAAGGGGATATTGTTTAGGGAAATGGATAAAAACTATTCATTGTGTAAATTGAAGAAAATAATTGGCAATTTGGTCTAGAAGGAAGTTTGTATATGCTTTCAACAAGGAGAAGGATATCGCTCAATATTACTTCTTCCTTGAGTTCTTTGGTTTATTTTATTAAGACGAGGACAATAAAAGATTGGATCAAGGGAAGAACTTGAGGTTTCATGGTGGAAAAGAAAGGTTTGTTAGTGTAGTGGAATTTTTGATCAAGACAAGGCAACTAGGCATAAGGTTGATAGGTATGTGATTAAAGAGAGAGTATTTTGTTGGGACGAGGGAATTTTTGAATGAAGATTTAGATTAAACTTGGATTTTTTGTATGAAGAGTTTTTCTTTTGGGAAGTGAGTAAGAAATATTAGTTCTATAGATCGATGGGAAAAATGAATGGTAATATGTGCTAGAATGATTCGTTATGGTAATGGTCAACAAGATGGATATATGCCATATTTTTTATTAGTTTAGTTTTATAGTTTGAGATGTGTAGAATAAAACTTAAGATCAAGGAAAGAACTCGAGTTTGGAACAAGGAATGAACTCATGGTGGAGAAAAGAAGCTTGTTAGGTTAGTGAAATTTTGGACAAAAGCAAAGTGTATGGACTTGAGTTTCATGTGTATGTAATAAGAGAGAGAGAAATTTTTTTAGATGGAGGAATTTTGAATTGAAGAATGAGACTATCTTGGATCTTTTGTATGAAGAGTTTTTGTTTAGGTAAGGGAGTAAAAGATATATTTTTGCTATAGACAGATGGGAGAAATGTAGGGAAATATGTGCTGGAAAGAAGTTTGTTGGTAATGTTTCAACAAGATGGCTATAAGCCATATTTTTGGTTAGTTGAGTTTTATGGTTTAAGATGTGTAGAATAAAACTTTAGATCTTGGAAAGAACTCGACTTTGGAACAACGAACGAACTCATGGTGGAGAAAAGAAGCTTGTTAGGGTAATGAAATTTTGGATCAAAGTAAAGTGATATAACTTGATTTTCATGGGTACGTAGTTAAAGGGAGATTACATTATCGAGATGGAGGATCGTTAGACAGATAACTTTATCGAATTGGAGGAATTTTGGATTAAACAACGAGACTAACTTTGGATCAAGGAAAGAACTCGAGTTCCCATGGTGGAGAAAATAAGTTTGTTAAGGTAATGAAATTTTGGATCAAAGCAAAGTGAGTGGACTTGAGTTACATTGGTATGTAATTAAAGAGAGATTACTTTATCGAGATGGAGGAACTTTGAATTAAAGAATGAGACTAAACTTGGATCTTTTGTACAAGGAGATATTGTTTAGTGGAGTGGATAAAAACTTTTCATTGTGTAAATTGAAGAAAATAGTTGGCAATTTGGTCTAGAAGGAAGTTTCTATGTGTCTTTCAACAAGAAGATGGATATGACTCAATATTACTTCTTTCTTGAGTTCTTTGGTTTATGGTATTAAGATGAGTACAATAAAAGATTGGATCAAGGGAAGAACTCAAGGTTTTATGGTGGAAAAGAAAGGTTTGTTAGTGTAGTGGAATTTTTTTTTATCAAGACAAGGCAACTAGATATAAGTTTGATGGGTATGTAATTAAAGAGAGAGTATTTTGTTGGGACGAGGGAATTTTTAAATAAAGATTTAGATTAAACTTGGATTTTTTGTATGAAGAGTTTTTGTTTGGGGAAGTGGGTAAAAAATATTAGTTCTATAGATAGATTGGAAAAATGAATGGTAATATGTGCTAGAAAGATTCGTTATGGTAATGGTCAACAAGATGGATATAGGCCATATTTTTTATTAGTTGAGATTTATGGTTTGAGATTTGTACAATAAAACTTTGGATCAAGGAAAGAACTCGAGTTTGGAACAAGGAAAGAACTCATGGTGTAGAAAAGAAGCTTGTCAGGTTAGTGAAATTTTATACAAAAGCAAAGTGTATGGACTTGAGTTTCATGTCTATGTAATAAGAGAGAGAAATTTTTCGAGATGGAGGAATTTTGGATTAAAGAATGAGACTATCTTGGATCTTTTGTATGAAGAGTTTTTGTTTGGGGAAGGGAGTAAAAGAAATATTCGTTCTATAGATAGATGGGAGAAATGAATGGAAATATATGCTAGAAAGAAGTTTGTTGGTAATGTTTCAACAAGATGGATATAGGCCATATTTTTGGTTATTTGAGTTTTTTGGTTTAAAAAGTGTAGAATAAAACTTTGGATCTATGAAAGAACTCCACTTCGGAACAACGAACGAACTCATGCTGGAGAAAAGAAGCTTGTTAAGGTAATGAAATTTTGGATCAAAGTAAAGTGATATAACTTGAGTTTCATGGGTACGTAATCAATGGGAGATTACATTATCGAGATGGAGGATCGTTAGACAGATAACTTTATCGAATTAGAGGAATTTTGGATTAAACAATGAGACTAACTTTGGATCAAGGGAAGAACTCGAGTTCCCATGGTGGAGAAAATAAGTTTGTTAAGGCAATGAAATTTTGGATCAAAGCAAAGCGAGTGAACTTGAGTATCATTGGTATGTAATTAAAGAGAGATTACTTTATTGAGATAGAGGAACTTTGGATTAAAGAATGAGACTAAACTTGGATCTTTTGTACAAGGAGATATTGTTTAGGGGAGTGGATAAGAACTATTTGTTGTGTAAGTTGAAGAAAATGATTGGCAATTTGGTCTCGAAGGACGTTTGTTTGTGTTTTTCAACAAGAAGATGGATATAGCTCACTATTACTTGTTTCTTGAGTTCTTTGGTTTATGGTATTACGATGAGGACAATAAAAGATGGAATCAAGGGAAGAACTCGAGTTTTGATGGTGGAAAAGAAAGGTTTGTTAATCTAGTGGAAATTATGATCTAGAAGAGGAAACTAGACATAAGTTTGATGGGTATGTAATTAAAGAGAGAGTATTACGAGGGGATTTTTTAATAAAGATTGAGATTAAACTTGGATTTTTAGTTATGAAGAGTTTTGTTTGGGGGAGTGAGGAAGTTATATTAGTTCTATGGATTGATGGGAAAAATGAATGGTAATATGTGCTAGAAAGATTCGTGTTGGTATTGTTCAACATGATGGATATAGGCCATATTTTTTATTAGTTGAGTTTTATGGTTTGAGATGTGTACAATAAAACTTTGGATCATTGAAAGAACTCGAGTTTGGAACAAGGAAAAAACTCATGGTGGAGAAAAGAACCTTGTAAGGTTAGTGAAATTTTTTACGAAAGCATAGAGTATGGACTTGAGTTTCATGTGTATGTAATAAGAGAGAGAAATTTTTCGAGATGGAGGAATGTTGGATTAAAGAATGAGACTATCTTGAATCTTTTGTATGAAGAGTTTTTTGTTTGGGGAAGGGAGTAAAAGAAATATTCGTTCTCGAGATAGATGGGAGAAATGAATGGAAATATGTGCTAGAAAGAAGCTTGTTGGTAATGTTTCAACAAGATGGATATATGCCACATTTTTTGTTAGTTGAGTTGTATGGTTGAAGATGTGTAGAATAAAACTTTGGATCTAGGAACTAACTCGACTTTGGAAAAAGGAACGAACTCATGGTGGAGAAAAGAAGCTTGTTAGTGTAATGAAATTTTGGATCAAAGTAAAGTGATATAACTTGAGTTTCATGGGTACATAATTAAAGGAAGATTACATTATCGAGATGGAGGATAGTTAGACGGATAACTTTATTGAATTGGAGGAATTTTGGATTAAAAAATGAGACTAACTTTGGATCAAGGAAAGAACTCGAGTTCCCATGGTGGAGAAAATAAGTTTGTTAAGGTAATGAATTTTTGGATCAAAGCATAGCGAGTGGACTTGAGTGTCATTGGTACGTAATTAAAGAGAGATTACTTTATCGAGATGGAGGAACTTTGGATTAAAGAATGAAACTAAACTTGGATCTTTTGTACAAGGAGATATTGTTTAGGGGAGTGGATAAAAACTATTCATTGTGTAAATTGAAGAAAATAATTGGCAATTTGGTCTTGAAGGAAGTTTGTTTGTGTCTTTCAACAAGAAGATGGATATGGCTCAATATTACTTCTTTCTTGAGTTCTTTGGTTTTTGGTATGAAGATGAGGACAATAAAGATTGGATCAAGGGAAGAACTCGAGGTTTCATGGTGGAGAAGAAAGGTTTGTTAGGGTAGTGGAATTTTGGATCAAGACAAGGCAACCAGACATAAGCTTGATGGGTATGTAATTAAAGAAAGAGTATTTTGTTGGGACGAGGGAATTTTTGATTCAGGATTGAGATTAAACTTGATGGACTAACTTTGGATCAAGGGAAGAACTCGAGTTTTCATAGTGCAGAAAATAAGTTTTTTAAGGTAATAAAATTTTGGATCAAAGCAAAACGACTAAACTTGAGTTTCATGGGTATGTAATTAAATAGAGATTACTTCATCAAGATGGAGGAACTTTAGAGAGAGAACTTTATCGAGATGGAGGAACTTTGGATTAAAGAATGAGGTTAACTTTGGATCAAGGGAAGAACTTGAGTGCCATTGTGGAGAAATTAAGTTTGTTAGGATAATGAAATTTTGGATGAAAGCAAAAAGTCTGGACTTGAGTTTCATTGGTATGTAATTAAAGAGAGATTATTGTATCGAGATGGAGGAATTTTGGATTAAAGAATGAGACTAAACTTGGATCTTTTGTACAAGGAGATATTGTTTAGGGGAGTGAATAAGAACTATTCGTTCTATAAATTGAAGAAAATGATTGGCAAATTGGTCTAGAAAGAAGTTGGTTTGTGTTGTTCAAAAATAAGATGGATATGGGTCAATATTATTGATTTCTTGAGTTTTTTGGTTTATGGTTTTAAGATGAGAACAATAAAAGTTTGGATCAAGGCAAGAACTCGAGTTTTCATGGTGGAGAAGAAACATTTGTTGGGGTAGTGGAATTTTGGATCAAAGCAAGAAAACTAGACATGAGTTTCAGGGGTATGTAATTAAAGAGAGATTAGTTCGTCGAGACGAGAGAATTTTGGGTTAAAGATTGAGATTATACTTGGATCTTTTGTACAAAGAGTTTTTTTACTTGGGGAAGTAAATACGAATTATTTGTTCTATAGATAGATTGGAGAAATGAACGACAGTAACTGCTAGAAAGAAGTGTGTTGGTATTGTTCAACAAGATGGATATAGGCCAATTTTTTTCATTTGTTGAGTTTTATGGTTTATGTTTTTAATATGTGTACACTAACTTTGGATCAAGGAAAGAACTCATGGTGGAGAAAACAAGCTTGTTAGTGTAATGAAATTTTTGATGGAAGCAGAGCGATTGGACTTGAGTTTCATGGGTATGTAATTAGAGAGAGAATTTTATCGAGTTGGAGGAATTTTGGATTAAAGAATGAAACTAAACTTGGATGATTTGTACAAAGAGTTTTTGTTTGGGGAAGTGAATAAGAATTATTTGTTAAGATAGATTGGAGAAATGAATGGGAATATTTTGTAGAAAGAATTGTGTTGGTACTATTCAACAAGATGGATATTGGCCAATATTTTTTATTTGTTGAGTTTTATTGTTTATGTTTTTAAGATGTGTACAATAAAACTTTGGATCAAGGAAAGAACTCGAGTTTGGATCAATGAAAGAATTCATTGCGAAGAAAAGAAGCTTGTTATGGTAATGAAATTTTGGATGAATGCAAAGCAACTTAAAGAAAACTTTATCGATATGGAGAATTTTGGATTAAAGAATGAGACTAAACTTGGATCTTTGGTACAAAGTGGTAATTTTTAGAAAAGTCAATTAGAATTATTCGTTGTATAGATTGGAGAAAGTGAATGGCAATTTGGTTTAGAAAGAAGTTGGTTTGTTTTGTTCACAAGAAGATGGATATGGGTCAATATTATTGATTTATTGAGTTTTGTGGTTTATGCTTTTAAGATGTGGACAAAAAAGCTTGGACCGAGGGAAGAACTCGAGTTTTAATGGTGGATAAGAAAAGTTTGTCAGGGTAGTGGAGTTTTGGATCAATGCAAAGAGACTGGACTTGAGTTTCATTGGTATGTAATTAAATAGAGATTGATTTATCGAGATGGATGAATTTTGAATTAAAAAATGAGACAAAACTTTTTTTTAACAAGAAACGAAACTTTTCATTGATGAAATGAAAAGAGACTAATGCTCAAAGGATACAAACTCCACAAGAGAGTGAAAATGAAAGAGAAACAATACGAAGCATAAGGACCAAATATAATAAATAACAAAGGATAAATAAAAGCATTTTAATTCAAATAAGAGTCCAGAGATGAGAAGACAACAAAAAACTTTGAGAGAGAACTTCAAGAAGAGGTCTTTAGACGAGCTGATTCAAACCGAATGAGCCAAAATTCTGATAATGAAGCTTGGAGATTCTAATATAAAGAATTGAAGCAAAACTTATTATGAACTGAAACCCAACCAACCACAAAACTGTCCCAAGCAGATATAGAGCTTCCATAAACTTCCGAGCAAAAATGAACCAAAATGGTGAAGGATCATGGTCTTGTTTAGTTCCTCAAATGCCTCAATGGCCTATTCGATCCAAATAAATGCCCCCGTTTTCAGCAATTGAGTTAGAGGAGCTGCAATGTTGCCATAATGTGCCACAAACGGACGATAATACCCCATTAAGCCGAGAATCCTCATAGTTCTCTAATATTCTAAGGGATTGGCCATTTTACCATCGCTCTCACCTTCTCCAGATCCGTTTTGACCCTTTATGTCGAAATCCAGTGGCCAAGATATTTAATACGCTCCTTCACGAAGTGGCATTTGCCCATGTTCGGTTGTCCCTCAAAATATTAAACACAATATTCAAATGGTTCAAATGCTCATCATAGTTATTACCATAAATCAGTATATTGTCAAAAAAGACTAATATGAACTTACGCAAATATGGTCGAAGGATTTTGTTCATTATTGCCTAAAATGTTGAAAGAGCATTTGTTAATTTGAACGACATAACAAGGAATTCATAATGCCCTTCATGGGTCCGAAATGCAGTTTTCTCCATATGCTCTTGATGGACCCTGATTTGGTGATACCCTGACTTGAGGTCGATCTTAGAATATACTCGGGAGCCATTCAGTTTATCTAGGAGTTCCTTTACCACCAGAATTGAAAATTTATCATGAATCATGATTCTTTTTAATGCCCTGTTGTCTTGAGGGACAATCGATTCATGATTCTTTTTAAGGCTAGAGCAAGACAATCGATTCATGATTCTTTTTAAGGCTAGAGTATGGACTTACACTGGGGCGAATTACACCGACGGTTAGCATTTCACCTACCAATCTTTCTATTTCCCCTTTTACACCTTGAATATCGATATGGTCGTACATTAATTGGTTGGGTTGTACATTAATAGGTTGGCTCCCTTTTTTCAGATGAATTCTATGATTGATCTCTCTTCAGGTGGTAATGTCTCACACCGTGAATATATCCTCATAATCTCTGATCAATTGCACTACCAGTGCCGATAGGTCTCCTACGGTCAATTTAAATTCAAAATCGATGTCGTCTTGAATTGCTTCCAGAGTTTTAGGTAAGTATCCCTAATCACTGTCAGTCCAAGATTTCATCATTTTCTTCAGCGAGACCTTTGTTTTTGTTAAACTCGGATCACCTTTTAGAGTGATTGTCTCCTCCCCATTCTCAATTTCAATGGTTAGAGTTGTCCAATCCACCATTGTCTCCCCCATGCATTTAACCACTGAATTCCCAACACTACATCGCCCCTAGCTAATTCTAGGGGCAAGAAGCTTTCGACTACCGTTAGCTCTCCCAAATTGAGCACCATCCCTTTACAGACTACCTTCCCTTTTATGGTCTCGATCATGATAATGCCATAATTGGTTGTCTAAGTAAGAGGAAGTTTCAAATTGTTGGCTACTCCCTGTGATATGAAATTATGGGTGGCGTCGCATTCTATCAACACCAATACTTCCAGTAGGTCTATCATTCCCTTCACCTTTATCATTAAGGTCTGGTAAATCCCACCACTGAATTTAGAGATAGCTTGTTTGCATCGTCGATTTCCTCAACGATTTCTGTCAATTCTTCATGTTTCACTTTGTCTTCCTCGAAGATTTCAGATTCTTCTCCAATTGTGTGTACCACCATAGTTCTTAACTCTTTAGCTTTGCATCTATGTCCGACAGTAAATTTCTCTTCACTTCTGAAAATAGAGACCCTTTTCCTTTCGTGCTTGGAACTCGGCATCAGAGAGCCGTTTCATAGGACCTTTCTTCTTCGGCGTGGGTGCTAAATTACTCGAGAGAGTAATCGTTCTAGTAAGGATGGGTTCATAAGTCTTTGTCCCCTCATTCTTCAAAGCTGGCCTTATAGTTTGTGCTTTCCCATTCCCTAATTTGGGTTTGTCACCCTCCAAACGGGTTGTTTCGCGATCCTCTACGAGTTAGGTAGGGGTTTTCTATCATATCTTGTAACCCAACGGGCTTCCAACACATCACCACCTCTGCTTTGATGACTGGGTCGAGCCCATTCATGAAGGTATTTTCTAATACCCCATTGGTCAGGTGCAACAACAGCAGCACCAACTCTTCAAAATCCTCACAGTACTTTGTCACCGTCGTTTCCTGCTTCACCACCAGGAATCGCCCACACAATGTTCCTTTCTTATTCATTCTAAATCGTTATAACAACCGAAGTTTCAGATCCTTTTAATTCTTGAAGGGCTCTCTTTCTTCTTTCCCACAATACCGATTCAGTGCCACTCCTTCAAAGCTAACTACAACAACAATAAGTTTCTCAGTATCAAATAGATTATGGATTTGGAAATACCTATCGGCTCGAAATAGCCATGAATCAGGGTCATGTCCTCCAAAAACGGGCATCTCAACTTTCTTAAACTTGCTTTAGTCGCTGGATATTTCTTCACTTTTCTTAGTTCCTTGTTTTTGCACTTCTTCTTCATTGAGATCGGTGGTTTGGTCAGTTTTTGTACATTCCTTCAACTTTCAGCCTGATCCTTCTATCACCATGGATGATGAAGATCATGAATGCAATAGGGCTAACTTTGACGCAATCATAGCCAAGGCCTTGTGAGTATCCACGGTCTGCTCCTCAATATTTGCCATGGACTTATTTATTGCACTCATTTTGTCTTCTATCTCTAGTATCCTCTAGACTTTCTCCTTCACACTTCCTAGTTCCTGGTCTATAATGTCTAGCCTCTCTTCAATCTTCCACTGCACCATTTTCCCAAGTTTCCCCAGGTTGGTGATGCTCTAATACCAATTTGTAAGGAAATTGTTAGGTATCAACCTAGAAAACATGTAGAAATGAACACACAACCACACACAACGTTAGTTGATGAAGGTTGTCACAAAAGGTTATGATAGTTGTTTGGAACCAAGCTGCTTCAATACAATAATTATTCAAACATAACGGTTGCCTTATGTCAATTATCTTTGATTGATTTGATTCTATGTCTTTAATCTTTTGGCATTGGCTATATAAGACCAGAGAAAAGAGATTTGAGAATGGAGTTTGATGTTTTGCACGGGTGGACATGTTAAGTTGGTTTTTACAGGTTCCCCTCTCTTTCTCTCTCTTTTGATTTAGATTCTTATTTGATTTTTTTTCTTTTTAAGTTCAGCAAGATATGAGGTAGGAATTTGTACCTTTATTTTTCTGATCTAAAACTTATTATTAGATACTTCATTCATATGTCAATAGAAATATTTGATTAAACTTGAAATATTTGATGAGTTTGGGTTAAAACTCCATTCCCCTTTCTCCGAGACTTTCATCTTTTTGTCTGAATGAGTATTCATGAGTATGGTAATGCTAATTTCACTTTCCATTTCTAAATTACACAAACTCCATTCCCCTTTCTCCGAGACTTTCATCTTTTTGTCTGAATGATTATTCATGAGTATGGTAATGCTAATTACACTTTCCATTTCTAAATTACACAAACTCCATTCCCCTTTCTCCTAGACTTTCATCTTTTTTTTTTCTATTTTCAATTTTTTCCCTCCTTTTGATAAGTCATGTCAGTATTTTTTTAAATTGTCTTTAACCCATCAAAACTAGATGAAAAATAATTTTTTCCTTAAAATACTTCATGGCAGCCAAAAATGCTGATATACTTGGTTCTCACTCGCTATCATCTGGACTCCAATTATGACTTCGTGTATCTGCTAAAATGATTGTGCACCACTTCATGCAAGCCATCATCAGTTTTTATAAAGAACTATGATGGAGGATTATGGGTAATGCTACTGTCAGCTTATTGGGTAACCTCCCACTTCATATTCCTCCCTTTTATTAAAATTGATTTGGGAGTGTTGTCAAAAGGATTGACGGACAGTAGCTCACCAGTTCTTTACAAAGGAAAGCTGGGATAGTTTTAAGCAGATCTTTGATGTCTGCATGTTTGAAGCTTTTATATTTTTATAGTTATACTTGTTTGTTTGTGCTTATTAATGTGGTGAGATATCCATGTGAATACTTAATAATCTAGTTGCTCAAGTATTAATTTTCTA
The DNA here is from genome assembly GCA_017139565.1 of Luffa aegyptiaca. NCBI lineage: Eukaryota > Viridiplantae > Streptophyta > Magnoliopsida > Cucurbitales > Cucurbitaceae > Luffa > Luffa aegyptiaca. The sequence goes on along the minus strand of CM029405.1, from coordinate 5,070,002 downwards.
GCATGGTTTTAGTGTTATTGAATATTATTGTTGCTTAATTAGCTTTTCTATCAAATTCTCCCTTCTGTCGAAGGTAGAGCTGAGTGCAATTTTACTTTTGTTTTCTATTAGTTTAGTTTGCAAAATTGGCAGTCGTGCCTTTTCTCTTGATGCATAGAAACAATATACACATTGCAATGGTGGACAAAATGAATAACGATTGCATGTTAACTTAGCTTGGGTAACTATGAGCAACCATATTGTTAGGTATCTTCTCCCTGATAACCTGGAAATACAACACCAAAAAACACAACACAGAATGGAAGCAAACCAACTCTGCCTATTGAGAGCTCTTCAATAGACAGGGGGTTATTCACTGAATATTTCAAAATAAATAGTAAGAACAAGAGTCTCCCAGCTATTCAAGAGAGTTGGTTCTCTCCCTCTCAAACTTCACTATCTAAGACACAAAAACAAGCCTACCTCCCCACATTCTTTGATTCCCCTACATCAAGCTCTCACTCCCATGACCCATGAGTGGTCCCCCTCTTAGCCTAATCGTTTTTTGGTTCTTTCCTCAAACTACCCTTTTTAGAATTAGTTTGAGTGATAGGAGGTCTTACAATACCTTGGGGTCAGATACACCTTGTCCTCAAGGTGGAAGTTCAAGAATTAATAAGCCATTCTTCCATCGTTGATTCCCACGTTGCCTTCTATACTTGCTTGTCGCACCACTTAATAAGCCATTCTTCCTCATTAGACTTTGTATTCCATTGCAAACCCAATACTTCGTTCGACTCGACTATCCATTCAAAATTTTCAAAAATCGGAGGTAGAGAAGCTTGCACACTAACTTGTTGCCCAATGGCCCGATTCAGTTGGGAGACATGAATGACATAATGGATATTAGCTGTTGGTGGAAGCTCCGGTATATACGCTATGGGGCCTATCCTCTAAAAAATTTTAAATGGGGCAAAATACCTCGGAGCTAACTTCTCACATCTCTGTTTGGCTACTGATTTTTAGCGATAAGGGTGAAGTTTTTTTAAATACACTTATTCCGTATCCTAAAGAATCACGTCTCATTCTTTTTTTATCAACTTGGTTTTTCATCCTTTCTTGAGCTAATCGAAGCTTCTCTTTTAACATCAATAAATGGCAATCTCTGTCTAACAACTGCTATTCCAAAGTGTCGTTTGTAGTTTTCTTACCTCCATAATAAATCAATGGAGGGGGTGGTTTGCCATACACAACATGAAATGGGATAGTATTAATAGAGGTGTGAAAAGTAGTGTTGTACTAGTATTCCCATGCTGGTCAGTTAGCCTATTTGGTCAGTTATTCGCTGCAAAAACATCTCAAGTAGGTATCTAAACACATGTTACCCCGTTTGGATTGCCCATCCGTTTGTGGGTGAAACGACGTGCTACGCTTCAACTAAGTCCCTTGCAAACAAAACAACTCATTCCAAAAATGACAAATATTTTATCACAATCAGAGACGAAGGAGCGTGGGAAGCCATGAAGTCATACAATTTTCTTAATAAAACCCGTTACTACTTTCTTAGCTGAGAATGGATGTTTGAGAGAGACAAAATGAGCATACTTACTCAACCTGTCCACCACCCCCAGAATAGTGTCCATCCCACGAGACTTGGGTAATCCTTCTATGAAATCCATTGTTACATCCTCCCAGACTCTGTTTTGTTCCTCTGACAAATGGTACATTTCTCTACATACTTTTTCACATCATTCTTCATGCCTTTCCAAAACAATTCATTAGTGAGGCATTTATATATCCTTAAGAACCCAAAGTGTCCCCCATATTCGAATCTTGAAATGTATGCAGAATTGAGGGTATCAAAGATGATTTTTCGTCCTTTGTACTTGTTAGAGTTATTATATTAGTATAATAAGTGTAATTGTATAGAGTTGTCCTTTATTGTCTTTTTACATTCTCCTACTTAGGGTTAACCTTGTACACTTGTATATATATATATCTTTATGTGAATGGAATAGATGATTGAGATTCTCTCAAACCTTAGAGTTTACATGGTATCAGAGCGTTAGGGCAATTAGGGTTTTGTCTCATTGGAGATTTGTTAACGGTTAGGGTTTTGTCTCGTTGGAAATTTGTGAACGGTTAGGGTTTTGGTTTGGAACACCTTTTGAGAGTTTTGGGTTGCCCAAAACGTTTGCTGCTTGAAACCGCCGCCGCCACCACCAGATTCCGCCGCCGCCGCCGCCTGAAACCGCCGCCGTTTTGGTCTGTCACCGGAGGATTTTTTTGTCACCGCCCAGCTCAAAACGTAGCCCACTCGCCGATCTATTGATCCTCAAAATCCGAAGCCGAAAATCCCAGCGCGTGGCCCTCACGCGCCGCCACTAGCTTCTGCGACAGCCTCACGCGCCGACGCGTGTGAGCGCGTGCGCCGCCGTTTTTCTGCTCCTTTTTAGTGGGTCGGCTCGTTTTGGTCTTCTCCTTCCAGTCGTGTGTTGCTTTGGGCCATATCGGGTTTGTTTGGTTATATTTGAAAGCCATAGTTTGTTTGGAGGTTTAGGGTTTGTGTGATTCAGATTTCAGCTCTATTTTTTGGTCTGTTTTTGTTGAGGTTATGGCTGAAAAGAAGGCTTTAGTGCTGTCCGAGATGATTCCAATGGTATCCAAGATCACGGAACATAAGTTGAATGGTTCTAATTTTTATGCTTGGCGGTCGAATATTCACCATTATATTCGTAGTCTTGATATGGATGACCACCTGACTTTAGAATCCCCGCCAAACAATGATACTAAGAAGAGTTGGCTACGGGACGAGTCTCGACTTATTCTACAAATCAAGAATTCTATTGAAAGTGACATCATTGGGCTCGTTAATCACTGTAATTCTGTCAAGGAGCTCTTGGAATATTTAGATTTTCTTTACTCTGGGAAAGGAAACATCAGTCGGATATTTGATGTATGTAGAACCCTCTTTCAACCTGATCAAGGCGAGAAGTCTTTGTTGAATTATTTTATGGAATGCAAAAGAGCATATGCAGAATTTAATGAAGTGTTGCCCATGAGTACTGATATCAAGGTTCAGAATGTCCAACGCGAACAACTGTTTATCATGAGTTTTCTAGTTGGTCTTGCTTCAAAATATGACACAGCTAAAGATCAAGTTCTCTCGAGTTCAGACATCTCATCATTGGAAGATGCCTACACTCGGATACTACGTACAGAGCGGTCGCCAGTGATAGTGTCATCTGAATCTAACAGTGCTTTAGTTGGACAGACCACTGAATATAGAGGCAATCGAGGGGTAGCATCGAACATGTCCAGAGGAAATTCTACTGCTCCAAAAGCAAATTCAGGAGATATTGTTTGCCGCTATTGTCATAAGTCAGGGCATATAAAACGTGATTGTCGGAGATTGCTTTATAGAAACCAGAGGTTTCCATCTGCACATGTTGCCTCTACTCCTGATAATTCTGACAAGTCTGTTTCGATCTCAGCTGAGGAGTTTGCTAAATTCCGACTGTATCAAGAGTCACTGATGGCTTCATCGTCCACTCCTGTTACTGCCATTGCCGACACAGGTAACACATCTACATGTCTTCTTTCCTCCTCTGCGAAATGGGTCATAGACTCTGGCGCTTCCGATCACATGACAGGTAATCCCCGTTTATTCTCTACCATTGATCCATCTACATCTTCCCCTAGTGTCACTATAGCTGATGGAACCACCTCTCCAGTCTTAGGAATCGGCAATGTTCGACTTACCAACTCACTTTCGTTGTCTTCCGTTTTGAGTTTACCACAGTTTTCCTTTAACTTGATTTCTGTTAGTAAGCTCACTCGTGACCTTAATTGTTGTGTCTCATTTTTTCCTGGTTATTGCTTATTTCAGGATCTTACGACGAAGAGGACTATTGGTAAAGGGCGTGAATCTAGAGGTCTCTACATCTTTGAACCAGAAATATCAACAGCCGTTGCATGTTCTAAAGTGTCATCTCCATTTGAAGATCATTGTCGTTTGGGTCATCCTTCTATTTCCGTATTGAAGAATCTTCGTCCTCAGTTTCATTCTTTGTCTTCTTTAACTTGTGAGTCATGTCAGTTTGCTAAGTTCCATCGTGTGAGTCTGTATCCCCGTGCAACTAAACGAGCTAATGCTCCATTTGAATTAGTTCATTCTGATGTTTGGGGTCCGTGTCCTATTGAGTCAAAGATAGGGTTTAGATATTTTGTTACCTTTGTCGATGATTTTTCTCGTGTAACTTGGTTATATTTAATGAAAAATCGCTCTGAGCTGCTTTCTCATTTCCGTAACTTCCATGCTGAAATCCGAACTCAATTTAACGGTTCTCTTAAAGTTCTACGGAGTGATAATGCTAAAGAATACTTCTCTCATGCTCTTAATTCTTATTTAGATGAACATGGCATCCTCCATCAATCCTCATGTGTTGATACTCCATCTCAAAATGGGGTTGCAGAAAGAAAGAATCGTCATCTCCTCGAAACAGCCAGAGCCTTAATGTTCCAGATGCATGTTCCAAAGTATTTTTGGGCCGATGCTGTATCCACAGCTTGTTTCTTAATAAATCGCATGCCCTCCTCAGTTCTAAAGGGTGAGATACCTTATCGTATTTTATGTCCCACACAACCTTCATTCTCTCTTCCTCCCAAAATCTTTGGTTGTATTTGCTTTGTTCGGGATGTTCGTCCTCATCTCACCAAACTTGATCCCAAGTCCTTAAAATGTATCTTCCTTGGTTATTCTCGTGTTCAAAAAGGGTATCGATGTTATTGTCCTAGTCTCGATCGTTATTTTGTCTCTCCTGATGTCACCTTCTTTGAAGATTCTTCTTTCTTTTCCTCACCTTCCAATCAGTCTAAGGGGGAGCGTAATGAGGAGGATGATGATTTTCTTGTCTATACCATTCTCTCCTCTTGTGAGCCTTCTACTGATTCACCTCCATCTATGCCTGTTTCTACTCGTCCACCTATTACTCAGGTTTATTCTCGACGACCACCCCCTTCAGTTACATGCCCTGAACCAGAGGCTTCTTCGTCATTGGATCCAGGAACGAGCGATGACCTTCCCATTGCTCTTCGTAAAGGTAAACGTCAATGCACTTATCCTATTTCCAATTTTGTTTCATATAATCATTTGTCATCTTCTTCCTGTTCTTTTATTGCATCCTTACAATCGGTATCTGTTCCTAAGACTGTTCATGAAGCTTTGTCTCATCCTGGTTGGTGTGCTGCAATGGTTGAGGAGATGAATGCCTTAGATGACAATTGTACTTGGGATTTAGTTTCTCTTCCTGCAGGAAAGAAGCCTATTGGTTGTAAGTGGGTATTTGCGGTCAAGGTCAATCCAGATGGATCTGTGGCTCGCTTGAAAGCTCGCCTTGTTGCTAAGGGTTATGCACAAACCTATGGAGTTGACTATTCTGATACCTTTTCTCCCGTTGCTAAATTGGCTTCTGTTCGGCTGTTCATTTCGTTGGCATCCATTCATCATTGGCCCCTGCATCAGCTTGATATTAAAAATGCCTTTCTTCATGGTGATCTTGAAGAAGAGGTGTATATGGAGCAACCACCAGGGTTTGTTGCTCAGGGGGAGAATGGAAAGGTATGTCGTCTTCTTAAATCCTTGTATGGATTAAAACAGAGTCCCCGAGCTTGGTTTGGAAAATTCAGTCAGGTGATTGTAAATTTTGGAATGAGGAAAAGTAAATCAGATCATTCTGTTTTTTATAAGCGATCTGCAAATGGTGTTATCTTGTTGGTTGTGTATGTTGATGATATTGTTATTACTGGCGATGACACATCAGGTATCCAAGCACTCAAAACCTTTCTCCATAGTCAATTCCATACAAAAGATTTAGGAGCGTTGAAATACTTTCTGGGAATTGAGGTAGTAAGGAGCAAGAAGGGAATCCTGTTATCACAGCGAAAATATGTAATTGACTTGTTGACTGAAACAGGGAAGTTAGGGGTTAAACCATGTAGTACCCCAATGATGCCGAACTTACAGCTTACGAAAGAGGGAGAGTTACTTAAAGATCCTGAAAGGTATAGAAGGTTAGTAGGAAAACTCAATTATCTTACGGTGACTCGGCCTGACATAGCTTATTCAGTGAGTATTGTGAGCCAGTTTATGTCTTCTCCTACAGTTGATCATTGGGCTGCATTGGAACACATTTTGTGTTATTTGAAGGCAGCTCCTGGACGTGGTTTATTATATAAGGATTATGGACACATGAACATTGAATGCTTCTCAGATGCGGATTGGGCAGGATCTAGAGAAGATAGAAGATCAACTACAGGATACTGTGTATTTGTGGGTGGTAATTTGGTTTCTTGGAAAAGTAAGAAACAAAATGTGGTGTCACGTTCAAGTGCTGAATCAGAATATAGAGCAATGGCACAGTCTGTATGTGAATTAGTCTGGATACGTCAACTTCTTGTTGAATTGGGATTTGATATCACAACACCGACAAAATTGTGGTGTGATAATCAGGCCGCTCTTCATATTGCATCTAATCCTGTATTTCATGAACGGACTAAACACATTGAGGTTGACTGTCACTTTGTACGTGAAAAGATACAAGAAGGTTTGGTGTCAACAGGATATGTGAAGACTGGAGAGCAATTAGGAGATATCTTCACAAAGGCACTAAATGGAGCTCGAATAGATTATCTCTCTAACAAGTTGGGCATGACGAATATATATGCTCCAACTTGAGGGGGAGTGTTAGAGTTATTATATTAGTATAATAAGTGTAATTGTATAGAGTTGTCCTTTATTGTCTTTTTACATTCTCCTACTTAGGGTTAACCTTGTACACTTGTATATATATATATCTTTATGTGAATGGAATAGATGATTGAGATTCTCTCAAACCTTAGAGTTTACAGTACTGGAGCTACCTGTGTGAGACAGAAAATTTGGGATGACTTACTGAGTCCTCCTGAACTTCATCTACGATTTTTACTAATTCGAGGTCTGCGTCCACTTCTTCTTGGACAGTTGAAAGATCAATCACATTCGGTACTGTCATTGACACAAGTTCCCCTGAATGAACCACCCAAGATAAAGCATCTACCTTGTTAAGAAGCCCAGGATGTACTTAATCTCAAAGTCATACCTCAAAAGCCTCATCAACCACTTTTGGTATTTCGATTGAATCTCTCTTCGTTCTAGCAAGTGCCTCAAAACTCTTTGATTCGTAAGTACTATGAACTTTTGCCAAAGCAAATAATGACGCCATTTCTAAATTGTCAGCACTACAGCCATTAATTGTCGTTCATAAATCGGTTTTGTTTACGCGATTAGACAAGGCTTGGCTAAAGAGAGCAACTGGTCGATTCTTTTGAGAGAGTATTGCTTCCACACCATAACTTGATGCATCTGTTTCCACCATGAAAGGAAGGGAGAAATCCAGCAAAGCCAATACTGGAAGAGTTACCATGGCTTGTCTCATATATTCAAAGGCTTTCGTGGCTTCTTCAGTCCATATAAAAGCATCCTTCCTAAGTAACCGAGTTAACAAGGCGACTAATGTCCCATAATTCATCACAAATCTTTTGTAATACCCTGTCAATCCCAAAAAAACCTTTCAATTCTTTAATCGAATGCGTAAGAAGCTATTCTAACATTGCTCGAATATGTTCACCATTGGCCTCGACACCCTCCAAGGATATCCAATGTCCAAAATATGACCCTACTTCGTGCGTAGACACATTTCTTAGCATTAGCAAATAACGAGTTATCGTGCAGTATACTGAAAACAATCGCCAAATGCTTGCGATGGGTGTCGATATGTGGGCTATACACCAAAATATCATAAAAACAAGAATGAACCTTCTTAAGAATGGCCAAAATACCTAGTTCATGAGAGATTGGAAGGTCGTCAAAGCATTGGTTAGTCCAAAAGGCATAACTAGGAATTCATAATGTTCCTCGTGAGGTTTGAATATTGTTTTAGAAATTTGTGCTTTGTGCATCCGAATTTGATGGTACCCTGCTTTAAGATCCAATTTGGACCCGTGCAACTCATCTGATAACTCTTCGATCAACAAGATTGGAAACTTATTGAGTACCATTGCTTGGTTCAATGCTCGATAATCAACATAAGACCTCCAACCTCCATCCTTTTTTTAACCAAAAGACTGGACTAGGCCCTAAGGATTCCTGATAGAGGCATTTCACTCACCAAACGTTCAATCTCATTTTTTTGGACATGTACATACTTTTAAGGTTGTACATTAATAAGGGATTGCCCTTCAGATTTGGTGATCAATTCTTCTTTTTGGTGGTAAGTTGGTAACCCTTCTAGTAACTCAAGATCGCCTTATACTCCTCTAGCAAGTTCTGCATGGACTTGGCTTGCCCTTCACGTAGCACGATTCGGTGATCGATTCTGGCGCTTCCGATCACATGACAGGTAATCCCCGTTTATTCTCTACCATTGATCCATCTACATCTTCCCCTAGTGTCACTATAGCTGATGGAACCACCTCTCCAGTCTTAGGAATCGGCAATGTTCGACTTACCAACTCACTTTCGTTGTCTTCCGTTTTGAGTTTACCACAGTTTTCCTTTAACTTGATTTCTGTTAGTAAGCTCACTCGTGACCTTAATTGTTGTGTCTCATTTTTTCCTGGTTATTGCTTATTTCAGGATCTTACGACGAAGAGGACTATTGGTAAAGGGCGTGAATCTAGAGGTCTCTACATCTTTGAACCAGAAATATCAACAGCCGTTGCATGTTCTAAAGTGTCATCTCCATTTGAAGATCATTGTCGTTTGGGTCATCCTTCTATTTCCGTATTGAAGAATCTTCGTCCTCAGTTTCATTCTTTGTCTTCTTTAACTTGTGAGTCATGTCAGTTTGCTAAGTTCCATCGTGTGAGTCTGTATCCCCGTGCAACTAAACGAGCTAATGCTCCATTTGAATTAGTTCATTCTGATGTTTGGGGTCCGTGTCCTATTGAGTCAAAGATAGGGTTTAGATATTTTGTTACCTTTGTCGATGATTTTTCTCGTGTAACTTGGTTATATTTAATGAAAAATCGCTCTGAGCTGCTTTCTCATTTCCGTAACTTCCATGCTGAAATCCGAACTCAATTTAACGGTTCTCTTAAAGTTCTACGGAGTGATAATGCTAAAGAATACTTCTCTCATGCTCTTAATTCTTATTTAGATGAACATGGCATCCTCCATCAATCCTCATGTGTTGATACTCCATCTCAAAATGGGGTTGCAGAAAGAAAGAATCGTCATCTCCTCGAAACAGCCAGAGCCTTAATGTTCCAGATGCATGTTCCAAAGTATTTTTGGGCCGATGCTGTATCCACAGCTTGTTTCTTAATAAATCGCATGCCCTCCTCAGTTCTAAAGGGTGAGATACCTTATCGTATTTTATGTCCCACACAACCTTCATTCTCTCTTCCTCCCAAAATCTTTGGTTGTATTTGCTTTGTTCGGGATGTTCGTCCTCATCTCACCAAACTTGATCCCAAGTCCTTAAAATGTATCTTCCTTGGTTATTCTCGTGTTCAAAAAGGGTATCGATGTTATTGTCCTAGTCTCGATCGTTATTTTGTCTCTCCTGATGTCACCTTCTTTGAAGATTCTTCTTTCTTTTCCTCACCTTCCAATCAGTCTAAGGGGGAGCGTAATGAGGAGGATGATGATTTTCTTGTCTATACCATTCTCTCCTCTTGTGAGCCTTCTACTGATTCACCTCCATCTATGCCTGTTTCTACTCGTCCACCTATTACTCAGGTTTATTCTCGACGACCACCCCCTTCAGTTACATGCCCTGAACCAGAGGCTTCTTCGTCATTGGATCCAGGAACGAGCGATGACCTTCCCATTGCTCTTCGTAAAGGTAAACGTCAATGCACTTATCCTATTTCCAATTTTGTTTCATATAATCATTTGTCATCTTCTTCCTGTTCTTTTATTGCATCCTTACAATCGGTATCTGTTCCTAAGACTGTTCATGAAGCTTTGTCTCATCCTGGTTGGTGTGCTGCAATGGTTGAGGAGATGAATGCCTTAGATGACAATTGTACTTGGGATTTAGTTTCTCTTCCTGCAGGAAAGAAGCCTATTGGTTGTAAGTGGGTATTTGCGGTCAAGGTCAATCCAGATGGATCTGTGGCTCGCTTGAAAGCTCGCCTTGTTGCTAAGGGTTATGCACAAACCTATGGAGTTGACTATTCTGATACCTTTTCTCCCGTTGCTAAATTGGCTTCTGTTCGGCTGTTCATTTCGTTGGCATCCATTCATCATTGGCCCCTGCATCAGCTTGATATTAAAAATGCCTTTCTTCATGGTGATCTTGAAGAAGAGGTGTATATGGAGCAACCACCAGGGTTTGTTGCTCAGGGGGAGAATGGAAAGGTATGTCGTCTTCTTAAATCCTTGTATGGATTAAAACAGAGTCCCCGAGCTTGGTTTGGAAAATTCAGTCAGGTGATTGTAAATTTTGGAATGAGGAAAAGTAAATCAGATCATTCTGTTTTTTATAAGCGATCTGCAAATGGTGTTATCTTGTTGGTTGTGTATGTTGATGATATTGTTATTACTGGCGATGACACATCAGGTATCCAAGCACTCAAAACCTTTCTCCATAGTCAATTCCATACAAAAGATTTAGGAGCGTTGAAATACTTTCTGGGAATTGAGGTAGTAAGGAGCAAGAAGGGAATCCTGTTATCACAGCGAAAATATGTAATTGACTTGTTGACTGAAACAGGGAAGTTAGGGGTTAAACCATGTAGTACCCCAATGATGCCGAACTTACAGCTTACGAAAGAGGGAGAGTTACTTAAAGATCCTGAAAGGTATAGAAGGTTAGTAGGAAAACTCAATTATCTTACGGTGACTCGGCCTGACATAGCTTATTCAGTGAGTATTGTGAGCCAGTTTATGTCTTCTCCTACAGTTGATCATTGGGCTGCATTGGAACACATTTTGTGTTATTTGAAGGCAGCTCCTGGACGTGGTTTATTATATAAGGATTATGGACACATGAACATTGAATGCTTCTCAGATGCGGATTGGGCAGGATCTAGAGAAGATAGAAGATCAACTACAGGATACTGTGTATTTGTGGGTGGTAATTTGGTTTCTTGGAAAAGTAAGAAACAAAATGTGGTGTCACGTTCAAGTGCTGAATCAGAATATAGAGCAATGGCACAGTCTGTATGTGAATTAGTCTGGATACGTCAACTTCTTGTTGAATTGGGATTTGATATCACAACACCGACAAAATTGTGGTGTGATAATCAGGCCGCTCTTCATATTGCATCTAATCCTGTATTTCATGAACGGACTAAACACATTGAGGTTGACTGTCACTTTGTACGTGAAAAGATACAAGAAGGTTTGGTGTCAACAGGATATGTGAAGACTGGAGAGCAATTAGGAGATATCTTCACAAAGGCACTAAATGGAGCTCGAATAGATTATCTCTCTAACAAGTTGGGCATGACGAATATATATGCTCCAACTTGAGGGGGAGTGTTAGAGTTATTATATTAGTATAATAAGTGTAATTGTATAGAGTTGTCCTTTATTGTCTTTTTACATTCTCCTACTTAGGGTTAACCTTGTACACTTGTATATATATATATCTTTATGTGAATGGAATAGATGATTGAGATTCTCTCAAACCTTAGAGTTTACAGTACTGGAGCTACCTGTGTGAGACAGAAAATTTGGGATGACTTACTGAGTCCTCCTGAACTTCATCTACGATTTTTACTAATTCGAGGTCTGCGTCCACTTCTTCTTGGACAGTTGAAAGATCAATCACATTCGGTACTGTCATTGACACAAGTTCCCCTGAATGAACCACCCAAGATAAAGCATCTACCTTGTTAAGAAGCCCAGGATGTACTTAATCTCAAAGTCATACCTCAAAAGCCTCATCAACCACTTTTGGTATTTCGATTGAATCTCTCTTCGTTCTAGCAAGTGCCTCAAAACTCTTTGATTCGTAAGTACTATGAACTTTTGCCAAAGCAAATAATGACGCCATTTCTAAATTGTCAGCACTACAGCCATTAATTGTCGTTCATAAATCGGTTTTGTTTACGCGATTAGACAAGGCTTGGCTAAAGAGAGCAACTGGTCGATTCTTTTGAGAGAGTATTGCTTCCACACCATAACTTGATGCATCTGTTTCCACCATGAAAGGAAGGGAGAAATCCAGCAAAGCCAATACTGGAAGAGTTACCATGGCTTGTCTCATATATTCAAAGGCTTTCGTGGCTTCTTCAGTCCATATAAAAGCATCCTTCCTAAGTAACCGAGTTAACAAGGCGACTAATGTCCCATAATTCATCACAAATCTTTTGTAATACCCTGTCAATCCCAAAAAAACCTTTCAATTCTTTAATCGAATGCGTAAGAAGCTATTCTAACATTGCTCGAATATGTTCACCATTGGCCTCGACACCCTCCAAGGATATCCAATGTCCAAAATATGACCCTACTTCGTGCGTAGACACATTTCTTAGCATTAGCAAATAACGAGTTATCGTGCAGTATACTGAAAACAATCGCCAAATGCTTGCGATGGGTGTCGATATGTGGGCTATACACCAAAATATCATAAAAACAAGAATGAACCTTCTTAAGAATGGCCAAAATACCTAGTTCATGAGAGATTGGAAGGTCGTCAAAGCATTGGTTAGTCCAAAAGGCATAACTAGGAATTCATAATGTTCCTCGTGAGGTTTGAATATTGTTTTAGAAATTTGTGCTTTGTGCATCCGAATTTGATGGTACCCTGCTTTAAGATCCAATTTGGACCCGTGCAACTCATCTGATAACTCTTCGATCAACAAGATTGGAAACTTATTGAGTACCATTGCTTGGTTCAATGCTCGATAATCAACATAAGACCTCCAACCTCCATCCTTTTTTTAACCAAAAGACTGGACTAGGCCCTAAGGATTCCTGATAGAGGCATTTCACTCACCAAACGTTCAATCTCATTTTTTTGGACATGTACATACTTTTAAGGTTGTACATTAATAAGGGATTGCCCTTCAGATTTGGTGATCAATTCTTCTTTTTGGTGGTAAGTTGGTAACCCTTCTAGTAACTCAAGATCGCCTTATACTCCTCTAGCAAGTTCTGCATGGACTTGGCTTGCCCTTCACGTAGCACGATTCGGTGATCGATTCTTCTTTTTGGTGGTAGCCCTTCTAGTAACTCAAAGATCGTCATATACTCATCTAGCGAGTTCTACATGGACTTGGGAATTTCCTCATATTTTTGCCTTTGAATTTCGTTGTTCTTATTGATGTTCAGACCCCTCAATTCTACCAAAAATTCTTGGTCTAAGTCCGACCACGATTTCACCATTATTTTGAAGGACATTTCTGCCTTTGTCAATGTAGGGTCTCCTTTATTCGTAACCTTGGAGCTATTAACCTCGAAAGTCATCGTCAACTCTGTCCAATTGACCCCCATAAATCCCATGGTTAGCAGCCATTGCATCCAAAGAATTACATCCACTCCCCCAAGATCCAAGGGAAGGAAATCTTCCTGTACTGATAGTTTTGAAGGGTTATTGACTATTGACTTACTCACCCTTTTTCCTTTCGCCGCTACCTCGTTGTCCATTACTATCTCATAGTTCGATGTCTCTGTTTGCGACAGTTTTAGATTGTTAACAAGCCATTGTGAAACAAAATTGTGGGTAGCCCCACAATCAATCAAAATCATGATTTCTTTGTCACCTAAAGTTCCTCTAATTTTCATCGTGCTCGGTGTTGGAAACCTGATAACTGATTTTAGATCTAACTCTATCAAATCCTCAACTTCCAAATTTTTCGCTTCTGACTCTTCTTCGTTATTACTTCCCTATACAAGCTCGATTTTCTCTTCCTCGTTTATAATACCTTTAACTCCCTCTTTTCACGATTCTTGCAACGGTGGTTCACAGTGTATTTTTCATCGCACCTGAAACATAGGCCTTTCTCTTGTTTTGCTTGGAACTCGGCATCTATCAACCTCTTTGTCAGCATTTCACTGCGATTGATGCCCCTTTTTTCAGGTAGGGTTGTCAATTTAAAGGAATCAGTTCACTCACTCCATTTTTACTATTCCATTGTTGGGACACTTTTCCAAATTCATAACTGTGTCCTTAGCCCATCAATTCAATAGCCATCTGGATCGGCATTTCTCTATCCTCGATAAGCTGGGCTTGTTTCATTATGTCCTCCAGTCCAATGGGCTGTCTACTAATAACTTCCGCCCTAATGGTAGGGTTTAGCCCCTTGCGAAATGTATTCTCCATTACGTCCTATGGTAGCTCTAGTAACAGCACTGAGTAGGATTTCAAATTACTTTCGAAAATCAGTCACTGTTCCTTCTTGTTACACCACAAGAAAGTGCGCACATAAGCTTCCTTCTTGGGAGGGTCTATATCGTTCAAATAGCTTCGCCTTCAATTCATCCCATGTATTGATTTTCTTGCGATTAGTTGCCCATCGATACCAATCCACAATATCCTGATCATAACTAATAATGGCAACAATAATTTTCTCTGCCTCACTCAATTGGTGGATTTTGAAATATCTTTCTGCCCAGAAAAGCCATGAATCCAGATTGACCTCCAGAAATATCGGCATCTTCGATATCTTGGACTTACAATGATCACCTTCTTGACCTTCATTCTTCGTTGGGTAGGTCTCCGTCTCCTCATTTTTCTCCACACTTTCCTCTACTCTAGAGTCTTCATTTAATTTCTGCTTCTGCGTCGATTGATGGGTAACCTCGGCTAAAGATTGCTCGCGGCTCAAAGCGTTCTCGACCATCATCATGATAATAGCCTCCTGATTCTCCATCATATCTAAAAACAGACGTTCCAGGTTCTTTTTTGAATCCCTGCATCTTGTCTTTTGCAATCCCTCTAGTCTTTCTTCAATTTGTTGTTGAGCCCTTTTTCGTGTTCTCTCCAGATTGTTACGTGCACTTATACCAATTTGGTTCTTGATAACCTACAAATACAACACAAAAACACACAACATAGAATGGAAGCAAACCAACCTTGCCCTATTGAGAGTTCTTCCATAGACAGGGCCATTCACTGAATATTCTGAAATAAACAGTAAGAACAGGAATCTTCCAGCTATTCGAGAGAGCTGATTCTCTCCCTCTCTAACCCGTTGTCTAAGATACAAAAACAAGCCTACCTCCTCACTGATGTAGGATCTATTAAAGATCTTTTACTTTTACTGTGTATGGTAAATCATTTACCTTTTCATTTATTTAAAGCTTTTACCTTATAGTAAAAGGCTTTCACTGCTGTAAATTAGTTAGTTAGAGTGAATTAGTTATTTTCCAGCCTATATATATATGGCTGTGATATTAAGTTTCTGCATTGAATGAATAAGATTTGAGGTATTTCATTACTTGTGTGCATCAAATTGGTATCAGAGCAACCCGATCCAAGGCTTGACGATTTTTTTGGATCATTCCACCCTTCCTCATGGACGCGGAAGCCTCCACCAACACCAATGACCGCCGACTGCAACGGGTGGAAACATCCATTGCAGAAATCAATCAAAATCTAGCCACACTTTCTAGGGCTATTGAGCAAATTAACCAACAACTTGCTGACCTCTCCATCGCCCAACCAGCCGCTAATCCACCAGCCTTTCCAGAACTTCCAGCACCCAATAGAAGGCAAGAACCAGCACCTGACAGAAGGCAAGAACCACAAATTTTGGCCCAATTTCCAAATGCCTTCATTCCCGGTTTTATGGCCCAAGATTCAGAGTCTTCCGCTGACGATGGCATCCAAGAATTTCAAGAAAGACATCCAAGAAGACTATATCGTGAAAATTACTACCAAGATGCCCCGGAAATTCGAATGAAGATTGATCTCCCAAGCTTCAATGGTCGAATGGATGTGGAAAGATTTCTTGATTGGGTAAAAAACGTTGAACATTTTTTTGAATATGCCAATACACCCGAGGACAAGAAGGTTAAACTCATGGCCTTCAAACTTCAAAGCGGGGCCTCGGCATGGTGGGATCAACTACAAACAAACCGAAGGTATTATGGAAAACAACCGATCAAGAGTTGGCCCAAAATGCTACGGCTTATGAAGAAAAGATTCCTACCAAACTATCAACAAATCCTCTACAATCAATATCAACAATGTCGACAAGGGGATCGATCAATTCTTGACTACACCGAGGAATTTCATCGCCTGGGTCCAAGAAACAACCTACCCGAGAATGAACAACAACAAATTTCAAGATTTGTCAATGGCTTACGGGAGGACATCAAGGAAATAGTAAATCTCCATCCATTAGCCTACCTAGCGGATGCCATAACTTTGGCTACTAAAGTTGAACAAAAGGAAGATCCAAAGCCCACCAAAACTTATCAAAGAAGGAACACGTGGGAGAAACAACAAACAAGTTCAAGAAGACAAGATCTTGATAACAATAAAATTTTCCAGCAAGGATCTTCTTCATCTAACACTCACCAAACAAAGAAGGATGATCAATCTACAAAGGGAGTAGTTACAAACAAAGGTTTGGACACTTCTAATCCTAAAAAGATTACTAATCCTTAAAATCGTCCTACTCTTGGCAAGTGTTTTAGGTGTGGACAGCAATGACATTTGTCCAACGAGTGTCCCCAACGAAGAACTTTAACCATCAATGAAGGAGAAACAAATCTTGATGATCAAGAATCGGATTATTCAGAGGATGACACACAAATTGCAGCCCCAGATGATGGAGATCAACTTTCTTGCATCCTCCAAAAAGTCTTGCTCGCACCCAAAACCGAGAAGGACCCTCAACGACACACTCTCTTCAGAACTCGTTGCACTATAAACAGTAAGGTGTGCCAGGTAATAATTGATAGTGGTAGTACTGAAAATATCGTTTCAAAAAAATTAGTTACTGCCCTAAAACTAAAAACTGAACAACACCCTAACCCATACAAAGTTAGTTGGATAAAAAAAGGTGGTGAAGCAAATGTGCATGAAATTTGTTCTATACCATTGTCTATAGGAAACTTTTATAAAGATCAAATTGTTTGCGATGTTATAGATATGGATGTGTGTCATATTTTACTTGGTAGGCCTTGGCAATATGATAACCAAACAATCCATACAGGTAGGGATAACACCTATGAGTTTATGTGGATGGGAAAACGGGTAGTTCTTTTACCTTTAGGGAAAGGTGAGGGTAAGAAACCAACCACAAACTCCCAATTATTCACCTTAGTTCATAGAAAAGATTTCCCTAAAAATACACAACCTTTAGTAGCCTTTGTAGTAAAAAAAGATTGCTTTTCAGAAAATCCAGCACCTATACATCCTGAAATTGCCCAATTACTGTCCAAATTTCCCACCCTTGCTGCAAAACCCAATGAACTTCCCCCACTCCGCAACATTCAACACCAAATAGACCTCATTCCCGGTAGCACTTTACCCCATTTAGCACACTATCGCATGAGCCCTAAAGAATATGCTATTCTCCATGACCAAATCCAAGAATTACTAAACAAAGGCCATATTCAACCAAGCTTAAGTCCATGTGCTGTTACAGCACTTCTAGCTCCCAAAAAGGATGGTTCTTGGCGGTTGTGTGTCGATAGTCGTGCTATAAATAAGATTACAATTAAATACCGTTTCCCTATTCCTCGCCTTAGTGATCTTTTGGACCAATTAGGAGGTGCCTCTATCTTTTCCAAAGTTGATCTTAAAAGTGGATACCACCAAATTCGCATAAAACCGGGTGATGAATGGAAAACGGCATTTAAAACCAACGAGGGTCTTTTTGAATGGCTCGTTATTCCCTTTGGATTGTCAAATGCCCCTAGTACTTTTATGTGTCTTATGAATCAAGTCTTACAACCATATTTGAACAAATTTGTTGTTGTTTATTTTGATGACATCTTTATTTATAGTCATTCCCATGATGAACATATCACCCATATATCTCTTATCTTTTCTCTCTTACTTGAAAATAAGCTATTTATAAATCTTAAAAAGTGCAGTTTCTTACAATCTCAAATCTCATTTTTGGGTTTCCTCATTAGCAAAGATGGTATCTCAGTTGATCCTAGGAAAATTGAAGCAATCAAGGATTGGCCCACTCCTAAACATGTTCGTGATGTCCAATGCTTCCTTGGTTTGGCATCATTTTCCAGAAAATTCATTAAAAATTTTAGCTCCATTGCTGCCCCCCTAACTAATTGCCTTAAAAAAGGGAGTTTTGTTTGGGAAACCGAGCAAATACACAGTTTTCAAGAGCTGAAACAGCACCTAGCTTTAGCTCTCGTGCTTGCCCTTCCAGATTTTTCAAAACCATTTGAGGTAATGGTAGATGCTTCGGGTATAGGTATTGGGGCTGTTTTATCCCAAGATGGCCACCCAATTGAGTTCTTTAGTGAGAAACTAAGTTGTGCACGCCAAAAATGGTCAACCTATGAGCAAGAATTGTATTCTCTTGTTCGAGCGTTAAAAACTTGGGAACATTATCTAATTGGGAAAGAATTTATATTACTTACTGACCATTCTTTGAAATTTTTACAATCCCAAAAGCACATTAGCCGCATGCATGCTAGATGGTTGCAGTTTTTGCAAAGGTTTGATTTCCTTATTCGTCATACAACGGGTAAAAGCAACAAAGTAGCTGATGCCTTAAGTCGAAAAGGTTCTCTTCTAACCCTTTTGCAATCTGAAATTATTGCTTTTGACCATCTAAAAGACTTGCATGAGTTAGATGTCGATTTCGGTGATACTTGGTACAAATGCACCCACCATATTCGTTGCAATGATTTTCATATACTTGATGGCTTTCTTTTTAAGGGTAATAATCTTTGTATACCTCACACTTCTCTACGAGAATCTTTAATTAAGGAAACACATGGTGGTGGGCTTGCTGGTCATTTTGGCCGTGATAAAACTTTTACTTTGCTAAATGAGTGATTTTTTTTTGCCTCAATTAAAAAAGGATGTTTCTAACTTTGTTAAACGATGTTATGTTTGCCAAACCTCAAAGGGATCTAGTCAAAACACAGGACTCTATACCCCTTTACCCATACCTAATTCAATTTGGGAGGATCTTTCTATGGATTTTGTGTTAGGGCTTCCATGAACACAACGAGGTAATGATTCGGTGTTGGTTGTTGTTGATCGCTTTAGTAAAATGGCACATTTTTTGGCTTGTAAAAAGACTACTGATGCTTTGAATGTAGCTAATTTGTTTTTTAAAGAAATTGTTCGCCTCCATGGAATTCCAAAAACTATTGTTTCTGATAGAGATGTTAAGTTTATGAGTTTCTTTTGGAAGTCTTTGTGGAAAAAGTTTGGCACAGGATTACTTTTTAGCTCTTCAAGTCATCCTCAAACGGACGGCCAAACGGAGGTAACCAATCGCACTTTGGGGAACTTACTACGTTGTCTTAGTGGTGATAAACCACGTCAATGGGATCTTGCTTTGGCTCAAGCGGAGTTTGCCTTCAATCATATGGCCAATAGATCGACAAGGAAGTCACCATTTGAAATAGTTTACACTAAACTCCCTAGGCTAACTATAGATCTTTCTAATATCCCTTCTAATGTTGATCTTAGTGCGGAAGCAGATGTCATGGCCAATCGAATTCAGCAACTACATGAAGAAGTTCGCCGCCATCTTGAGGAGTCTAACACCAAGTACAAGCACAATGCGGATTTGCATCGTCGATCACAATCTTTTGAAATTGGAGACTTAGTTATAGTCCACTTGCGCAAGAATCGCCTTCCTCGTGGCCTTCATACCAAGCTTACCAACAAGAAGATTGGACATTTTCCTATTTTGGATAAGGTTGGAGATAACGCATACAAGATTGACTTGCCCCCATCTATGCGCATCAGTTCCACCTTTAATGTGTCGGACATCTATGCCTACCATGCCCCAGATCAATTTTCTTTGGCCGATTAAACTCGCGGTCGAGTTTTATTTGGGTAGGAGGGGTTTGATGTAGGATCTATTAAAGATTTTTTACTTTTACTGTGTATGGTAAATCATTTACCTTTTCATTTATTTAAAGCTTTTACCTTATAGTAAAAGGCTTTCACTGCTGTAAATTAGTTAGTTAGAGTGAATTAGTTATTTTCCAGCCTATATATATATGGCTGTGATATTAAGTTTCTGCATTGAATGAATAAGATTTGAGGTATTTCATTACTTGTGTGCATCACTCACATTCTTTGGTTCCCCTACATCAAGCTCTCACTCCCATGACTCATGAGTGGTCCCCCATATACATGTCGAACATAATGTTATTTTATTCTAGACCAAATGAGTGACTCGTGGAGTAAATCCCATCAATAATCTAGCATCTGCTCGAGATGTGGCAAGCTAATGTTATTTTATTCTAGACCAAATGAGTGCATAATTCTCTATTTCTTATTGATTAATGTTCTATCAGCTTATTGGGGAATACATATGATCGGAAGTTTAGAGGAAAATTTAGAACAAAACAAATGGGAGCCAACAAAGTTTGAACTTCCTATACATCTTTTTTCTGTGGGGTTTGAGAATATGTTGTAATGTATATTGAAAACTTGGTATAATCTAGAGAAGATGTCATGTCTGATTGATTAATGGTTCTTAAAAATGTACTCAAATATGAAACTCTAGAAAATAGAAGGGATTTAAGTTAGTTTATAGATTTTAAGTTATAATTTTTTGGACACGAAAGAAAACGTTAACTCGTTAAGATAAGAGTGAGGTAGAACTCTACTTAAAGGTTTTGAATGCCCCAACTTTCAAGTTAAGGCTATACTATGCAGTAGAGTTTGAGATTAAATAGACTAAGGATGCAAAAATGGGTTAAAACTTTGTAATTAACAAAAATAAAGATATAGGTTAGGTAAGTTATTTTGACCATGAAATGTACTCGAGAAATATTCATCACTTTTTCTTTTCCTTTGCCTCTCCTTTTCATCTTTCCTCTCTTATTTTTTTCCTTTTCATTTCTTCTTTCTTCTATTTTCACCTATCTCTCATCTCACCAAACTCTTACCCTCCTCATAAGTCATCCTCATCTGTTGTAGAAAGTGGTTATCCCTGCAATGAATAGCAAAATGTATAGACCTGTAAGGTTATAGATGCAATAATTTTAAAAACAACCGACACTTGAAATCGGAATTGCAATTGAATTGCAATTGGGCTCTAAAAGAAGAGAGATGGCCGTCAACAAATAAGATGAACAAAAGGTTTGATGGAGAGGATGCACAAATGGGTTTGGCAATAACTTGCGGTAAGGTTTCCGTTCACATGCATATGGAAGATATGCAAATGCAAGTTTTTTGAGAGGTTGAGTTTTCAGATCAAATGGTCTTAAACATTGAAACTGAAAACAAAGTCAAATGCAGAGAGCTTCCAACAATTAGCCAAAATTACAAGGTCTGGTAACACGAATGTTCAAAAAAATAGGTTTGGAATTTAACTCTATATTTGTCTGTCTCTCTCTAGATTTTATCCATTTAGCTATGTGCTGAAAATTTGCTAGTTAGCAAAACACAAATTTGCTGAAAATGTTTTTTAGGCTTTGCTTTGCTTTGCTTCTCGTGGGTCTTATGATCTAATAGGCCTTAGCCACCCATTTATTAACAAAGTATAAACCAAGGGGAGATTAGAGAGCTCCCCACCTTTCCCACTTCTCAACAGAGAAAGCCTAAAAAAATACTAAGCAAATAAATATCCCTTACAACCAACTTTCCTATATATTTTCTTCATCATCATGGCCTTCATGTAACTAACAAAATATTGTAGGCTCCACTGAATATTACGTAAATTCACTCCTCACTTCGGTAATTTGGGGTCTATCATGATCTCCAACATAGACTTAGACCGAGATGAGTGCACTGACGAAGCAATTGGGTTGTCCACTTGCTTGCTCTATGTGGCAGAGAGCCCAAACTATGTGGCAGAGAGCCCAAAGCTCTGGCGCCTAACTGTTGCAATAGACTCTGGTTGTGCTTCAAAACAATAAGAAATGTCTATTCCTCTTTGGTTATAGATTGTGTTAACGCAAACCTTAGCCTTAAAGTCAATCTCGCTCTTTTCATCGTATTAGAATGCATTGATAAGAGTCTTACAACGGACAACCACTTTTAAGAATTTCATGGGTGCATTCTTTAAAATTTCTCCCTTTTGAACACTTCTTTTACCTCCAATAATATGTTCTGAGTTGTTAACATTTTTAATAGCCATCATGTTGGGAATTTGGTTTGTATAATGCACAGCTATTGAAGACATTGTCATAGTCACATATTTCTTTGCAATCCAACTCTCAAGGTATGTTATATATTCTGTATATAATGTTATTTCCTCCAAGCAAGTTATATAGATTTGTTTTATTGGTCCAATTACTAGTTCAATTACGCAAATATTTGGAGGATGCACACTCCGATAACCTCAAATTGGAGTACTCACAAGCTGTAAGGGTCTTACTAGCAAAATCAAACTCTTTGGAACCCCGACCAGCAAGCAAGTTGTAGCTGGCTTTGAATTGTTTTGAACTCAATTAAAGTATTTTAGTTTGGAGCATTGGGTCACTTTTCTTGTAGGTTCATATTGGTATCGAAGTGTTCAAATTAACCTTTAAGGTTGATGTTGGGTAAGAAATCCTCCTTGAACACTCTTTTGGTTTCGAATAAGATTTCGAGCTAAGTTCTAACCTCTAGACGTTATCTTTGTTGGTTAGGAGCCTTTTTGGATGGTTTAGTAGCACTTTAGAGCGATAGTAAGTAGTTTCTACTTGTTGAGTATGCTTGATTGTGTGAAGCATGTTGCGTGTTTTCTCATTTGTGTTATATTATGACTTTTATGAATCATAATATGTTTTGAACCAGGTGAACAAGTTTAAATGCTTGTTGTGGTATTGTATTATGATAAGCATGTTGATTTGTTTGTCTAGTGTGCATGATATTTATGTTGTAGGCGCATGTTGTTGTTTTAGACATAAAACGTGGTCTAGAAGCATGTCTAGGGAGCATGTGAGTTTGAGGTAAAAGAGAGTGCTAGGGTCTCAAGTATAAATGGTCGAGGACGAGCATTGTGATACAAGGAAGTGAGTTGGATACAAAGTAGGGTCTTGGGTAAAAATGGTTGAGGGTTGATATTGTTTTAAGGCAAGTAAGTCAATATCAGGGTTTCAGATATAAATGGTTGGGGTTCAACATGTCAATGTTGGATAAAGAGGAGCATCGAGGCCTTAGGTATAAATGGTCAATGGTCGAACGTCGAGCTCCGTAGAGAAGTGTCGAGGCTTGGGTATAAATGGTTAGGGGTCAATGTAACTCGAAGGGTTGGTCTTGAAGAAATTTGTGAGGGCTAAACATGGGTGTTGAGTGAGCTCGTGGAGCTTGAATTGAAACTTAGTGTGCACGGCATGGTGCGGAATTCATGTGTTGGGCAAGTCCTGTATTTTATTTGTTTACATATGTCGAGCATGATAGTTTGTGTTTCTAGCTTTGAAAAACATGTTGGTTGCATGTCATAAGGATGTTGTTTGCTTTGTTTGTTATTTGATGGCTCCTCAGATAGGGGCTACTTACCAATACGTTTGTACTGACCCCCTCCCCTCCCCTCCTCTCCCTTCCCCTCAAACAACAGTTTTGTATGTGACTTATGACCTTGGTGATGCGGTGGAGGAGACGTTGGGAGAGACCATTGGCTAGTTGTTGTTTCCTTTAGTGTTTTGTTACATCGAGCTTGGTATGGTTGCTTTTGTGTTTTAGCAGTTGAATCTAGGTTGTGACCTGGGTGTTGTTACTTTATTATGTTGGTCCTTATTTATTGTTTGAGTTGGTGATAGCTAGAGTTCTATTATGTTAGAGTTTAGCATTTGTGTCATTAGAATTAAACTAGAAGTTTAAGTTCCTAAAAGTTAATCTGAGATGAATGTTCTTTTTTTATAAGAGTTGTGATCCTTTGACGTTATTAGTGGTTTTGATACGAGGTCTAACTCGTTCTTTTAGGTTGTGTTATGGTTATAAAAGTACATATTCTTGTTTTCCAGGTGTATAAAATATTTGGGTAGTTGTAGTTGCATCGTTATGCTGTCGAATTTCCGATAGTGTTAAACTTAGTTACAGGGTGAAGTTTAGTAATGTCAAGGAAAGAACTCAAGTTTTCATGGTGGGGAAGAAAATTTGTTAGGTTAATGGAATTTTTTATCAAAGTAAAGAAACTAAACTTGAGTTTATTGAGATGATAAAATTTTGGATCATAGAATGAGACAAAACTTGGATCTTTTGTACAAAGAGTTTTTTATTAGAGAAAGGATTACGGATTATTCATTTGAGAGATGGAGAAATTAAAATTATTAGCAATTTATGCTAGAAAGAAGTTGGTTTGTTTTTTTCAACAAGAGGGATATAAGACAATATTTTTGGTTTGTTGAGCGTTTTCAAGATGAGGATAATAAAACTATAGGTCAAGGGAAGAACTCGAGTTTTCATGGTAGAGAAAAAAAAAATTCGTTAGGTAAATAAAATTTTGGATCAAGGCATGGCAACTGACATGAGTTTCACGAGTATGTAATTGAAAAGATTACTTTGTCGAGATGAGGGAATTTTAGATTAAAGAATAAGGGGCTTATTTCTAAATGTGCCCCTATAAGACATTAGGCATACAACCTTTATGCATTATTATATCTTGTAAGGTCAGACAAAACACCAATTCCTGTTTATTATTTCATCTTTTAGCAATTTGAAGATTTAACCTATTAATTAAACAAAGATTTACTTTTTTTAAAAGCTTCTTTTCGGTTTTAATTTTCTTTAATGGTGGACTAATTTTGTATTTTCTTTTCACTCCATTCACCTCTCCATATTAGAAAGGATGTTTCCACGTCTACTACTTTTTAATTCATTTATTCATCTTTTAATCAAATTATTTTTTTAACGTTCAGTCACTTATTATTAAAAAAAAATAAAAAAATAAAAAAAAAAATACAAACTATTTAGATTCACAATAATTAGTGATATGGGTATAAGCAAGTTGGTTTGATTTGAAATTTTCTTTTTCATTTTTTAAATCTCGACTTGCATTCCAAGTAAACAACAAGAAACTACCTGAAAATTTTATATTTTAATATTTAATATTTAAACTAAGGACTCATTTTATAACTATATTTTGTTTTTTCTTTTTCATTAAAAAAATAAAAAAGTGTATATATGTATATATATAAACTATTTGCCTAACAATTTATTTATTTCTTTCAAAAAAAAAATAAAATAAAATAAATAAAAATTGGGTTTTGAATGCTCAAAGACTTTATATTCAAAAATTGGGTTTTCATTCCAAAATTTCCGATATGTTGTTTTAGTTGGGTAAAATTGTATTATCTCAAAAGAAAAAATATTGGTAAAATTGTACACAATATTAATCAACTTCAAAATCAAATATATGGCTTACTTATATTTAGCTTCAAAGATTAGATTACATAAACATCTTATTGTCAAATAAGTAAACTAGATAATCATTCCAAACAAGCCCTTAGTATAAAGAACCTTAATGCTTTGGTTAAATTTCACAAACTGTCATTGAATTGTTTTTTACCTACTCGAATAACTCATATATCTTTTTTCTATTTTCCACTCAGCCCTTGCCCTAACCCTAAATCATAATGTATGAGTATAAATTGATAAAGGCTCCAAAATTTATGAGTATAAATTGATTTTTGTTCGATATATTTGTCTGAATTCATCCTCCAAACTAATCTGCATCCAACACATAATTAGAAATGAATGAGAATCTTACTTTTAATTTCTTCATAAGATTCAAATATGTGTCAAATTGACGTCAGATTAGGTTAAAATAAAGACGTAAAGCAAATGAAACATATAAAAAAATAAAAATAAAAATAAGAAAATAGATCGTTTATAATGTTTCATTAAATAACCATAATGATAAAAACAGTAATAAATAATAATAATAATAATAAGGACTGAGGTTCCAGGAAGTTGCCTCATTTGACCAATGGTTGAGTTAGCGTGGCAGTACCATTATTATTGGTCAAAGTCAAACAGGAACCTAACGGGTCAATAAGATCCGACCCGATTTCCCGGGTTCCGACCCGATTTTTATTTTTATTTTCGTGGGTCACGTCGCTGGCTGACTTTCCAGATCTTAAAATAAGAAATGAAATGGTAATAAATGCACTTTTAAAAAATAAAAAAATAAAAAAAAAATAAAAAAAGAAAAAGAAAAAAGGAAATTGTGGTTGAGATTTGAGAGATGACTTCAAAAAAAAGTTTGTTAATGGAAATGCTTTTTTTTTTTTTACAGAAACTTTATAAAAATGAATGAAATACAAAAGGCATTTGGTCACTTCAATCGTGTTCAAACATAAATATGGTTTCATTCTTCTTTTTAACCCTATATATACTTGTAGTAAATATTTAAAATGTGTACTAAAAAATATATATTTGAAATGTTAAAAATCACTTTTGGTCCCTAAACTTTCATCAAAGTAACAATTTGGTTCTTGAACTTTGATTTGTAATGATTGTCTCTGTACTCTCAATTTTGTAACAATTTAGTCCTTAAATTTTAATAAGTAATAATTTAATTTAATCCCTATACTTTCAAATTTGTAACAATTTAATCCTTGTCGCAAAAAAAATCATCAAAATTAAATGTTGATTTTTACTATTTAATAATTAAACTTTGTAGCTTATAAACATATTGGATCCTAAATAAGTTTATTAATCTATTTATGTAAGAAATTTCATTAAATTTTTACATTAATTTTTCATGATAGGGACTAGATCGTTACAAATTTGAAAGTACAGAAACTAAATTATTACAAATTTAAAAGTACAGGGACCAAAATGTTACAAAATTGAAAGTACAGGGACTAAATCGCTACAAATTAAAGGTCGGGGACTAAATTGTTTCTTTCATGAAAATTCAGGGACCAAAAGTGAATTTTAATCGTATTTTTTATAGATATATATATAATAACAATGTTGGATATAGGTAAAATAAAAATTATGAAGGTTGTGTCATTGTGACAAACTATATGTAATAACAATATGAAGTGAAATAATAGTTATTATGAGGTAATGATGTATCACTATGTGAAGCTCTTGAGTTTGATATAGGTAAAGCAACTGACATGGCATGTCTTGGATGGATTCGAATAACGTACATGTGGCTCAGAAGTCATAGGTAGGTTCAAGAGTACTCTTAATCTCAATCTTGATCTCGATCTAGCCAAGCCAAATGGATGATTCATAATCTTTAGTAGGTGGTGTATCCTTGACTTTGGAGAACGATTTTTAAGTTTCTTTTTTAATTATGTCAAATCTAAGTTTTGAGAAAATGCTAATTAAATTCTAGAGAGTTTTTTAGCCTTTTGTTCTCTTAAGCTAAGTTTGTAGAGTACAAGTACAATGAAACTAAGTTGAGTCTTCATGAAAATTCGTCAATATTTCCCATGAGTAATAATTTAAAGATGCACAAAATTTCAGCTCAACGAAGCACATGAGAACTTCACATACAGATTTTGTACATACGATTTCAAGATAAGTCGAAGTCTAAAGTAGAAAGCTAATAACATAAATGTAGTGTTTTACTCATATATAGTACAATAATTTGAGCTCAAGTAGTTTAAAAATAAAAATAATATCTTGAGCTCAAGTACCACATTATAATTTTGAGTAATAAAGAGTTCTCATAGGGGCTAAATAATGTACTCCAGTGCTAAAAAGGACTCACTAAGCTAATTGTACTAATAATTGATCAAAGGAGTAAAAATAATTGTAAGGAAACAAATAGGGGAAAAACACCTAAAATTAGCAAAAAAAAAAAAAAACCTTCAAATGCTAAACTTTTTTTTTTCTTAATTTTAATTTTATATGAATACAACAAATGCTAAATCTATTGATTTCCTCTCAATTGCAATCTTTATCGCTATAGAATATAATTGATTTTGGCAAGCTTCAATATATTTTTTGCAAACATTTTTTAAGCAAAAAAAAATGGACAAAAAAAAAATCATTAATTTCATCACTCATTTAAAGTTCAATTTGATGAAATTAAAAGTTCACCAAAATAAAAAATAATTTGGTGAAACAGTTGTGATGGTAACTCTTGTAACTTTAATATTATACATAAAAAACCAATCCATTCTAAAATCAACAAGACAAAATATTATTCTCTTTAAACCAATGAATCAAAAGAAGAAATTTGTCTTATGAATCAAGTCTTACAACCATATTTGAACAAATTTGTTGTTGTTTATTTTGATGACATCTTTATTTATAGTCATTCCCATGATGAACATATCAGCCATATATCTCTTATCTTTTCTCTCTTACTTGAAAATAAGCTATTTATAAATCTTAAAAAGTGCAGTTTCTTACAATCTCAAATCTCATTTTTGGGTTTCCTCATTAGCAAAGATGGTATCTCAGTTGATCCTAGGAAAATTGAAGCAATCAAGGATTGGCCCACTCCTAAACATGTTCGTGATGTCCAATGCTTCCTTGGTTTGGCATCATTTTCCAGAAAATTCATTAAAAATTTTAGCTCCATTGCTGCCCCCCTAACTAATTGCCTTAAAAAAGGGAGTTTTGTTTGGGAAACCGAGCAAATACACAGTTTTCAAGAGCTGAAACAGCACCTAGCTTTAGCTCTCGTGCTTGCCCTTCCAGATTTTTCAAAACCATTTGAGGTAATGGTAGATGCTTCGGGTATAGGTATTGGGGCTGTTTTATCCCAAGATGGCCACCCAATTGAGTTCTTTAGTGAGAAACTAAGTTGTGCACGCCAAAAATGGTCAACCTATGAGCAAGAATTGTATTCTCTTGTTCGAGCGTTAAAAACTTGGGAACATTATCTAATTGGGAAAGAATTTATATTACTTACTGACCATTCTTTGAAATTTTTACAATCCCAAAAGCACATTAGCCGCATGCATGCTAGATGGTTGCAGTTTTTGCAAAGGTTTGATTTCCTTATTCGTCATACAACGGGTAAAAGCAACAAAGTAGCTGATGCCTTAAGTCGAAAAGGTTCTCTTCTAACCCTTTTGCAATCTGAAATTATTGCTTTTGACCATCTAAAAGACTTGCATGAGTTAGATGTCGATTTCGGTGATACTTGGTACAAATGCACCCACCATATTCGTTGCAATGATTTTCATATACTTGATGGCTTTCTTTTTAAGGGTAATAATCTTTGTATACCTCACACTTCTCTACGAGAATCTTTAATTAAGGAAACACATGGTGGTGGGCTTGCTGGTCATTTTGGCCGTGATAAAACTTTTACTTTGCTAAATGAGTGATTTTTTTTTGCCTCAATTAAAAAAGGATGTTTCTAACTTTGTTAAACGATGTTATGTTTGCCAAACCTCAAAGGGATCTAGTCAAAACACAGGACTCTATACCCCTTTACCCATACCTAATTCAATTTGGGAGGATCTTTCTATGGATTTTGTGTTAGGGCTTCCATGAACACAACGAGGTAATGATTCGGTGTTGGTTGTTGTTGATCGCTTTAGTAAAATGGCACATTTTTTGGCTTGTAAAAAGACTACTGATGCTTTGAATGTAGCTAATTTGTTTTTTAAAGAAATTGTTCGCCTCCATGGAATTCCAAAAACTATTGTTTCTGATAGAGATGTTAAGTTTATGAGTTTCTTTTGGAAGTCTTTGTGGAAAAAGTTTGGCACAGGATTACTTTTTAGCTCTTCAAGTCATCCTCAAACGGACGGCCAAACGGAGGTAACCAATCGCACTTTGGGGAACTTACTACGTTGTCTTAGTGGTGATAAACCACGTCAATGGGATCTTGCTTTGGCTCAAGCGGAGTTTGCCTTCAATCATATGGCCAATAGATCGACAAGGAAGTCACCATTTGAAATAGTTTACACTAAACTCCCTAGGCTAACTATAGATCTTTCTAATATCCCTTCTAATGTTGATCTTAGTGCGGAAGCAGATGTCATGGCCAATCGAATTCAGCAACTACATGAAGAAGTTCGCCGCCATCTTGAGGAGTCTAACACCAAGTACAAGCACAATGCGGATTTGCATCGTCGATCACAATCTTTTGAAATTGGAGACTTAGTTATAGTCCACTTGCGCAAGAATCGCCTTCCTCGTGGCCTTCATACCAAGCTTACCAACAAGAAGATTGGACATTTTCCTATTTTGGATAAGGTTGGAGATAACGCATACAAGATTGACTTGCCCCCATCTATGCGCATCAGTTCCACCTTTAATGTGTCGGACATCTATGCCTACCATGCCCCAGATCAATTTTCTTTGGCCGATTAAACTCGCGGTCGAGTTTTATTTGGGTAGGAGGGGTTTGATGTAGGATCTATTAAAGATTTTTTACTTTTACTGTGTATGGTAAATCATTTACCTTTTCATTTATTTAAAGCTTTTACCTTATAGTAAAAGGCTTTCACTGCTGTAAATTAGTTAGTTAGAGTGAATTAGTTATTTTCCAGCCTATATATATATGGCTGTGATATTAAGTTTCTGCATTGAATGAATAAGATTTGAGGTATTTCATTACTTGTGTGCATCACTCACATTCTTTGGTTCCCCTACATCAAGCTCTCACTCCCATGACTCATGAGTGGTCCCCCATATACATGTCGAACATAATGTTATTTTATTCTAGACCAAATGAGTGACTCGTGGAGTAAATCCCATCAATGATCTAGCATCTGCTCGAGATGTGGCAAGCTAATGTTATTTTATTCTAGACCAAATGAGTGCATAATTCTCTATTTCTTATTGATTAATGTTCTATCAGCTTATTGGGGAATACATATGATCGGAAGTTTAGAGGAAAATTTAGAACAAAACAAATGGGAGCCAACAAAGTTTGAACTTCCTATACATCTTTTTTCTGTGGGGTTTGAGAATATGTTGTAATGTATATTGAAAACTTGGTATAATCTAGAGAAGATGTCATGTCTGATTGATTAATGGTTCTTAAAAATGTACTCAAATATGAAACTCTAGAAAATAGAAGGGATTTAAGTTAGTTTATAGATTTTAAGTTATAATTTTTTGGACACGAAAGAAAACGTTAACTCGTTAAGATAAGAGTGAGGTAGAACTCTACTTAAAGGTTTTGAATGCCCCAACTTTCAAGTTAAGGCTATACTATGCAGTAGAGTTTGAGATTAAATAGACTAAGGATGCAAAAATGGGTTAAAACTTTGTAATTAACAAAAATAAAGATATAGGTTAGGTAAGTTATTTTGACCATGAAATGTACTCGAGAAATATTCATCACTTTTTCTTTTCCTTTGCCTCTCCTTTTCATCTTTCCTCTCTTATTTTTTTCCTTTTCATTTCTTCTTTCTTCTATTTTCACCTATCTCTCATCTCACCAAACTCTTACCCTCCTCATAAGTCATCCTCATCTGTTGTAGAAAGTGGTTATCCCTGCAATGAATAGCAAAATGTATAGACCTGTAAGGTTATAGATGCAATAATTTTAAAAACAACCGACACTTGAAATCGGAATTGCAATTGAATTGCAATTGGGCTCTAAAAGAAGAGAGATGGCCGTCAACAAATAAGATGAACAAAAGGTTTGATGGAGAGGATGCACAAATGGGTTTGGCAATAACTTGCGGTAAGGTTTCCGTTCACATGCATATGGAAGATATGCAAATGCAAGTTTTTTGAGAGGTTGAGTTTTCAGATCAAATGGTCTTAAACATTGAAACTGAAAACAAAGTCAAATGCAGAGAGCTTCCAACAATTAGCCAAAATTACAAGGTCTGGTAACACGAATGTTCAAAAAAATAGGTTTGGAATTTAACTCTATATTTGTCTGTCTCTCTCTAGATTTTATCCATTTAGCTATGTGCTGAAAATTTGCTAGTTAGCAAAACACAAATTTGCTGAAAATGTTTTTTAGGCTTTGCTTTGCTTTGCTTCTCGTGGGTCTTATGATCTAATAGGCCTTAGCCACCCATTTATTAACAAAGTATAAACCAAGGGGAGATTAGAGAGCTCCCCACCTTTCCCACTTCTCAACAGAGAAAGCCTAAAAAAATACTAAGCAAATAAATATCCCTTACAACCAACTTTCCTATATATTTTCTTCATCATCATGGCCTTCATGTAACTAACAAAATATTGTAGGCTCCACTGAATATTACGTAAATTCACTCCTCACTTCGGTAATTTGGGGTCTATCATGATCTCCAACATAGACTTAGACCGAGATGAGTGCACTGACGAAGCAATTGGGTTGTCCACTTGCTTGCTCTATGTGGCAGAGAGCCCAAACTATGTGGCAGAGAGCCCAAAGCTCTGGCGCCTAACTGTTGCAATAGACTCTGGTTGTGCTTCAAAACAATAAGAAATGTCTATTCCTCTTTGGTTATAGATTGTGTTAACGCAAACCTTAGCCTTAAAGTCAATCTCGCTCTTTTCATCGTATTAGAATGCATTGATAAGAGTCTTACAACGGACAACCACTTTTAAGAATTTCATGGGTGCATTCTTTAAAATTTCTCCCTTTTGAACACTTCTTTTACCTCCAATAATATGTTCTGAGTTGTTAACATTTTTAATAGCCATCATGTTGGGAATTTGGTTTGTATAATGCACAGCTATTGAAGACATTGTCATAGTCACATATTTCTTTGCAATCCAACTCTCAAGGTATGTTATATATTCTGTATATAATGTTATTTCCTCCAAGCAAGTTATATAGATTTGTTTTATTGGTCCAATTACTAGTTCAATTACGCAAATATTTGGAGGATGCACACTCCGATAACCTCAAATTGGAGTACTCACAAGCTGTAAGGGTCTTACTAGCAAAATCAAACTCTTTGGAACCCCGACCAGCAAGCAAGTTGTAGCTGGCTTTGAATTGTTTTGAACTCAATTAAAGTATTTTAGTTTGGAGCATTGGGTCACTTTTCTTGTAGGTTCATATTGGTATCGAAGTGTTCAAATTAACCTTTAAGGTTGATGTTGGGTAAGAAATCCTCCTTGAACACTCTTTTGGTTTCGAATAAGATTTCGAGCTAAGTTCTAACCTCTAGACGTTATCTTTGTTGGTTAGGAGCCTTTTTGGATGGTTTAGTAGCACTTTAGAGCGATAGTAAGTAGTTTCTACTTGTTGAGTATGCTTGATTGTGTGAAGCATGTTGCGTGTTTTCTCATTTGTGTTATATTATGACTTTTATGAATCATAATATGTTTTGAACCAGGTGAACAAGTTTAAATGCTTGTTGTGGTATTGTATTATGATAAGCATGTTGATTTGTTTGTCTAGTGTGCATGATATTTATGTTGTAGGCGCATGTTGTTGTTTTAGACATAAAACGTGGTCTAGAAGCATGTCTAGGGAGCATGTGAGTTTGAGGTAAAAGAGAGTGCTAGGGTCTCAAGTATAAATGGTCGAGGACGAGCATTGTGATACAAGGAAGTGAGTTGGATACAAAGTAGGGTCTTGGGTAAAAATGGTTGAGGGTTGATATTGTTTTAAGGCAAGTAAGTCAATATCAGGGTTTCAGATATAAATGGTTGGGGTTCAACATGTCAATGTTGGATAAAGAGGAGCATCGAGGCCTTAGGTATAAATGGTCAATGGTCGAACGTCGAGCTCCGTAGAGAAGTGTCGAGGCTTGGGTATAAATGGTTAGGGGTCAATGTAACTCGAAGGGTTGGTCTTGAAGAAATTTGTGAGGGCTAAACATGGGTGTTGAGTGAGCTCGTGGAGCTTGAATTGAAACTTAGTGTGCACGGCATGGTGCGGAATTCATGTGTTGGGCAAGTCCTGTATTTTATTTGTTTACATATGTCGAGCATGATAGTTTGTGTTTCTAGCTTTGAAAAACATGTTGGTTGCATGTCATAAGGATGTTGTTTGCTTTGTTTGTTATTTGATGGCTCCTCAGATAGGGGCTACTTACCAATACGTTTGTACTGACCCCCTCCCCTCCCCTCCTCTCCCTTCCCCTCAAACAACAGTTTTGTATGTGACTTATGACCTTGGTGATGCGGTGGAGGAGACGTTGGGAGAGACCATTGGCTAGTTGTTGTTTCCTTTAGTGTTTTGTTACATCGAGCTTGGTATGGTTGCTTTTGTGTTTTAGCAGTTGAATCTAGGTTGTGACCTGGGTGTTGTTACTTTATTATGTTGGTCCTTATTTATTGTTTGAGTTGGTGATAGCTAGAGTTCTATTATGTTAGAGTTTAGCATTTGTGTCATTAGAATTAAACTAGAAGTTTAAGTTCCTAAAAGTTAATCTGAGATGAATGTTCTTTTTTTATAAGAGTTGTGATCCTTTGACGTTATTAGTGGTTTTGATACGAGGTCTAACTCGTTCTTTTAGGTTGTGTTATGGTTATAAAAGTACATATTCTTGTTTTCCAGGTGTATAAAATATTTGGGTAGTTGTAGTTGCATCGTTATGCTGTCGAATTTCCGATAGTGTTAAACTTAGTTACAGGGTGAAGTTTAGTAATGTCAAGGAAAGAACTCAAGTTTTCATGGTGGGGAAGAAAATTTGTTAGGTTAATGGAATTTTTTATCAAAGTAAAGAAACTAAACTTGAGTTTATTGAGATGATAAAATTTTGGATCATAGAATGAGACAAAACTTGGATCTTTTGTACAAAGAGTTTTTTATTAGAGAAAGGATTACGGATTATTCATTTGAGAGATGGAGAAATTAAAATTATTAGCAATTTATGCTAGAAAGAAGTTGGTTTGTTTTTTTCAACAAGAGGGATATAAGACAATATTTTTGGTTTGTTGAGCGTTTTCAAGATGAGGATAATAAAACTATAGGTCAAGGGAAGAACTCGAGTTTTCATGGTAGAGAAAAAAAAAATTCGTTAGGTAAATAAAATTTTGGATCAAGGCATGGCAACTGACATGAGTTTCACGAGTATGTAATTGAAAAGATTACTTTGTCGAGATGAGGGAATTTTAGATTAAAGAATAAGGGGCTTATTTCTAAATGTGCCCCTATAAGACATTAGGCATACAACCTTTATGCATTATTATATCTTGTAAGGTCAGACAAAACACCAATTCCTGTTTATTATTTCATCTTTTAGCAATTTGAAGATTTAACCTATTAATTAAACAAAGATTTACTTTTTTTAAAAGCTTCTTTTCGGTTTTAATTTTCTTTAATGGTGGACTAATTTTGTATTTTCTTTTCACTCCATTCACCTCTCCATATTAGAAAGGATGTTTCCACGTCTACTACTTTTTAATTCATTTATTCATCTTTTAATCAAATTATTTTTTTAACGTTCAGTCACTTATTATTAAAAAAAAATAAAAAAATAAAAAAAAAATACAAACTATTTAGATTCACAATAATTAGTGATATGGGTATAAGCAAGTTGGTTTGATTTGAAATTTTCTTTTTCATTTTTTAAATCTCGACTTGCATTCCAAGTAAACAACAAGAAACTACCTGAAAATTTTATATTTTAATATTTAATATTTAAACTAAGGACTCATTTTATAACTATATTTTGTTTTTTCTTTTTCATTAAAAAAATAAAAAAGTGTATATATGTATATATATAAACTATTTGCCTAACAATTTATTTATTTCTTTCAAAAAAAAAAATAAAATAAAATAAATAAAAATTGGGTTTTGAATGCTCAAAGACTTTATATTCAAAAATTGGGTTTTCATTCCAAAATTTCCGATATGTTGTTTTAGTTGGGTAAAATTGTATTATCTCAAAAGAAAAAATATTGGTAAAATTGTACACAATATTAATCAACTTCAAAATCAAATATATGGCTTACTTATATTTAGCTTCAAAGATTAGATTACATAAACATCTTATTGTCAAATAAGTAAACTAGATAATCATTCCAAACAAGCCCTTAGTATAAAGAACCTTAATGCTTTGGTTAAATTTCACAAACTGTCATTGAATTGTTTTTTACCTACTCGAATAACTCATATATCTTTTTTCTATTTTCCACTCAGCCCTTGCCCTAACCCTAAATCATAATGTATGAGTATAAATTGATAAAGGCTCCAAAATTTATGAGTATAAATTGATTTTTGTTCGATATATTTGTCTGAATTCATCCTCCAAACTAATCTGCATCCAACACATAATTAGAAATGAATGAGAATCTTACTTTTAATTTCTTCATAAGATTCAAATATGTGTCAAATTGACGTCAGATTAGGTTAAAATAAAGACGTAAAGCAAATGAAACATATAAAAAAATAAAAATAAAAATAAGAAAATAGATCGTTTATAATGTTTCATTAAATAACCATAATGATAAAAACAGTAATAAATAATAATAATAATAATAAGGACTGAGGTTCCAGGAAGTTGCCTCATTTGACCAATGGTTGAGTTAGCGTGGCAGTACCATTATTATTGGTCAAAGTCAAACAGGAACCTAACGGGTCAATAAGATCCGACCCGATTTCCCGGGTTCCGACCCGATTTTTATTTTTATTTTCGTGGGTCACGTCGCTGGCTGACTTTCCAGATCTTAAAATAAGAAATGAAATGGTAATAAATGCACTTTTAAAAAATAAAAAAATAAAAAAAAAATAAAAAAAGAAAAAGAAAAAAGGAAATTGTGGTTGAGATTTGAGAGATGACTTCAAAAAAAAGTTTGTTAATGGAAATGCTTTTTTTTTTTTTACAGAAACTTTATAAAAATGAATGAAATACAAAAGGCATTTGGTCACTTCAATCGTGTTCAAACATAAATATGGTTTCATTCTTCTTTTTAACCCTATATATACTTGTAGTAAATATTTAAAATGTGTACTAAAAAATATATATTTGAAATGTTAAAAATCACTTTTGGTCCCTAAACTTTCATCAAAGTAACAATTTGGTTCTTGAACTTTGATTTGTAATGATTGTCTCTGTACTCTCAATTTTGTAACAATTTAGTCCTTAAATTTTAATAAGTAATAATTTAATTTAATCCCTATACTTTCAAATTTGTAACAATTTAATCCTTGTCGCAAAAAAAATCATCAAAATTAAATGTTGATTTTTACTATTTAATAATTAAACTTTGTAGCTTATAAACATATTGGATCCTAAATAAGTTTATTAATCTATTTATGTAAGAAATTTCATTAAATTTTTACATTAATTTTTCATGATAGGGACTAGATCGTTACAAATTTGAAAGTACAGAAACTAAATTATTACAAATTTAAAAGTACAGGGACCAAAATGTTACAAAATTGAAAGTACAGGGACTAAATCGCTACAAATTAAAGGTCGGGGACTAAATTGTTTCTTTCATGAAAATTCAGGGACCAAAAGTGAATTTTAATCGTATTTTTTATAGATATATATATAATAACAATGTTGGATATAGGTAAAATAAAAATTATGAAGGTTGTGTCATTGTGACAAACTATATGTAATAACAATATGAAGTGAAATAATAGTTATTATGAGGTAATGATGTATCACTATGTGAAGCTCTTGAGTTTGATATAGGTAAAGCAACTGACATGGCATGTCTTGGATGGATTCGAATAACGTACATGTGGCTCAGAAGTCATAGGTAGGTTCAAGAGTACTCTTAATCTCAATCTTGATCTCGATCTAGCCAAGCCAAATGGATGATTCATAATCTTTAGTAGGTGGTGTATCCTTGACTTTGGAGAACGATTTTTAAGTTTCTTTTTTAATTATGTCAAATCTAAGTTTTGAGAAAATGCTAATTAAATTCTAGAGAGTTTTTTAGCCTTTTGTTCTCTTAAGCTAAGTTTGTAGAGTACAAGTACAATGAAACTAAGTTGAGTCTTCATGAAAATTCGTCAATATTTCCCATGAGTAATAATTTAAAGATGCACAAAATTTCAGCTCAACGAAGCACATGAGAACTTCACATACAGATTTTGTACATACGATTTCAAGATAAGTCGAAGTCTAAAGTAGAAAGCTAATAACATAAATGTAGTGTTTTACTCATATATAGTACAATAATTTGAGCTCAAGTAGTTTAAAAATAAAAATAATATCTTGAGCTCAAGTACCACATTATAATTTTGAGTAATAAAGAGTTCTCATAGGGGCTAAATAATGTACTCCAGTGCTAAAAAGGACTCACTAAGCTAATTGTACTAATAATTGATCAAAGGAGTAAAAATAATTGTAAGGAAACAAATAGGGGAAAAACACCTAAAATTAGCAAAAAAAAAAAAAAACCTTCAAATGCTAAACTTTTTTTTTTCTTAATTTTAATTTTATATGAATACAACAAATGCTAAATCTATTGATTTCCTCTCAATTGCAATCTTTATCGCTATAGAATATAATTGATTTTGGCAAGCTTCAATATATTTTTTGCAAACATTTTTTAAGCAAAAAAAAATGGACAAAAAAAAAATCATTAATTTCATCACTCATTTAAAGTTCAATTTGATGAAATTAAAAGTTCACCAAAATAAAAAATAATTTGGTGAAACAGTTGTGATGGTAACTCTTGTAACTTTAATATTATACATAAAAAACCAATCCATTCTAAAATCAACAAGACAAAATATTATTCTCTTTAAACCAATGAATCAAAAGAAGAAATTTGTCTTATGAATCAAGTCTTACAACCATATTTGAACAAATTTGTTGTTGTTTATTTTGATGACATCTTTATTTATAGTCATTCCCATGATGAACATATCAGCCATATATCTCTTATCTTTTCTCTCTTACTTGAAAATAAGCTATTTATAAATCTTAAAAAGTGCAGTTTCTTACAATCTCAAATCTCATTTTTGGGTTTCCTCATTAGCAAAGATGGTATCTCAGTTGATCCTAGGAAAATTGAAGCAATCAAGGATTGGCCCACTCCTAAACATGTTCGTGATGTCCAATGCTTCCTTGGTTTGGCATCATTTTCCAGAAAATTCATTAAAAATTTTAGCTCCATTGCTGCCCCCCTAACTAATTGCCTTAAAAAAGGGAGTTTTGTTTGGGAAACCGAGCAAATACACAGTTTTCAAGAGCTGAAACAGCACCTAGCTTTAGCTCTCGTGCTTGCCCTTCCAGATTTTTCAAAACCATTTGAGGTAATGGTAGATGCTTCGGGTATAGGTATTGGGGCTGTTTTATCCCAAGATGGCCACCCAATTGAGTTCTTTAGTGAGAAACTAAGTTGTGCACGCCAAAAATGGTCAACCTATGAGCAAGAATTGTATTCTCTTGTTCGAGCGTTAAAAACTTGGGAACATTATCTAATTGGGAAAGAATTTATATTACTTACTGACCATTCTTTGAAATTTTTACAATCCCAAAAGCACATTAGCCGCATGCATGCTAGATGGTTGCAGTTTTTGCAAAGGTTTGATTTCCTTATTCGTCATACAACGGGTAAAAGCAACAAAGTAGCTGATGCCTTAAGTCGAAAAGGTTCTCTTCTAACCCTTTTGCAATCTGAAATTATTGCTTTTGACCATCTAAAAGACTTGCATGAGTTAGATGTCGATTTCGGTGATACTTGGTACAAATGCACCCACCATATTCGTTGCAATGATTTTCATATACTTGATGGCTTTCTTTTTAAGGGTAATAATCTTTGTATACCTCACACTTCTCTACGAGAATCTTTAATTAAGGAAACACATGGTGGTGGGCTTGCTGGTCATTTTGGCCGTGATAAAACTTTTACTTTGCTAAATGAGTGATTTTTTTTTGCCTCAATTAAAAAAGGATGTTTCTAACTTTGTTAAACGATGTTATGTTTGCCAAACCTCAAAGGGATCTAGTCAAAACACAGGACTCTATACCCCTTTACCCATACCTAATTCAATTTGGGAGGATCTTTCTATGGATTTTGTGTTAGGGCTTCCATGAACACAACGAGGTAATGATTCGGTGTTGGTTGTTGTTGATCGCTTTAGTAAAATGGCACATTTTTTGGCTTGTAAAAAGACTACTGATGCTTTGAATGTAGCTAATTTGTTTTTTAAAGAAATTGTTCGCCTCCATGGAATTCCAAAAACTATTGTTTCTGATAGAGATGTTAAGTTTATGAGTTTCTTTTGGAAGTCTTTGTGGAAAAAGTTTGGCACAGGATTACTTTTTAGCTCTTCAAGTCATCCTCAAACGGACGGCCAAACGGAGGTAACCAATCGCACTTTGGGGAACTTACTACGTTGTCTTAGTGGTGATAAACCACGTCAATGGGATCTTGCTTTGGCTCAAGCGGAGTTTGCCTTCAATCATATGGCCAATAGATCGACAAGGAAGTCACCATTTGAAATAGTTTACACTAAACTCCCTAGGCTAACTATAGATCTTTCTAATATCCCTTCTAATGTTGATCTTAGTGCGGAAGCAGATGTCATGGCCAATCGAATTCAGCAACTACATGAAGAAGTTCGCCGCCATCTTGAGGAGTCTAACACCAAGTACAAGCACAATGCGGATTTGCATCGTCGATCACAATCTTTTGAAATTGGAGACTTAGTTATAGTCCACTTGCGCAAGAATCGCCTTCCTCGTGGCCTTCATACCAAGCTTACCAACAAGAAGATTGGACATTTTCCTATTTTGGATAAGGTTGGAGATAACGCATACAAGATTGACTTGCCCCCATCTATGCGCATCAGTTCCACCTTTAATGTGTCGGACATCTATGCCTACCATGCCCCAGATCAATTTTCTTTGGCCGATTAAACTCGCGGTCGAGTTTTATTTGGGTAGGAGGGGTTTGATGTAGGATCTATTAAAGATTTTTTACTTTTACTGTGTATGGTAAATCATTTACCTTTTCATTTATTTAAAGCTTTTACCTTATAGTAAAAGGCTTTCACTGCTGTAAATTAGTTAGTTAGAGTGAATTAGTTATTTTCCAGCCTATATATATATGGCTGTGATATTAAGTTTCTGCATTGAATGAATAAGATTTGAGGTATTTCATTACTTGTGTGCATCACTCACATTCTTTGGTTCCCCTACATCAAGCTCTCACTCCCATGACTCATGAGTGGTCCCCCATATACATGTCGAACATAATGTTATTTTATTCTAGACCAAATGAGTGACTCGTGGAGTAAATCCCATCAATGATCTAGCATCTGCTCGAGATGTGGCAAGCTAATGTTATTTTATTCTAGACCAAATGAGTGCATAATTCTCTATTTCTTATTGATTAATGTTCTATCAGCTTATTGGGGAATACATATGATCGGAAGTTTAGAGGAAAATTTAGAACAAAACAAATGGGAGCCAACAAAGTTTGAACTTCCTATACATCTTTTTTCTGTGGGGTTTGAGAATATGTTGTAATGTATATTGAAAACTTGGTATAATCTAGAGAAGATGTCATGTCTGATTGATTAATGGTTCTTAAAAATGTACTCAAATATGAAACTCTAGAAAATAGAAGGGATTTAAGTTAGTTTATAGATTTTAAGTTATAATTTTTTGGACACGAAAGAAAACGTTAACTCGTTAAGATAAGAGTGAGGTAG
Organism: Luffa aegyptiaca; assembly: GCA_017139565.1. Classification (NCBI taxonomy): domain Eukaryota; kingdom Viridiplantae; phylum Streptophyta; class Magnoliopsida; order Cucurbitales; family Cucurbitaceae; genus Luffa; species Luffa aegyptiaca. The sequence goes on along the minus strand of CM029405.1, from coordinate 5,028,524 downwards.
AACTCTACTTAAAGGTTTTGAATGCCCCAACTTTCAAGTTAAGGCTATACTATGCAGTAGAGTTTGAGATTAAATAGACTAAGGATGCAAAAATGGGTTAAAACTTTGTAATTAACAAAAATAAAGATATAGGTTAGGTAAGTTATTTTGACCATGAAATGTACTCGAGAAATATTCATCACTTTTTCTTTTCCTTTGCCTCTCCTTTTCATCTTTCCTCTCTTATTTTTTTCCTTTTCATTTCTTCTTTCTTCTATTTTCACCTATCTCTCATCTCACCAAACTCTTACCCTCCTCATAAGTCATCCTCATCTGTTGTAGAAAGTGGTTATCCCTGCAATGAATAGCAAAATGTATAGACCTGTAAGGTTATAGATGCAATAATTTTAAAAACAACCGACACTTGAAATCGGAATTGCAATTGAATTGCAATTGGGCTCTAAAAGAAGAGAGATGGCCGTCAACAAATAAGATGAACAAAAGGTTTGATGGAGAGGATGCACAAATGGGTTTGGCAATAACTTGCGGTAAGGTTTCCGTTCACATGCATATGGAAGATATGCAAATGCAAGTTTTTTGAGAGGTTGAGTTTTCAGATCAAATGGTCTTAAACATTGAAACTGAAAACAAAGTCAAATGCAGAGAGCTTCCAACAATTAGCCAAAATTACAAGGTCTGGTAACACGAATGTTCAAAAAAATAGGTTTGGAATTTAACTCTATATTTGTCTGTCTCTCTCTAGATTTTATCCATTTAGCTATGTGCTGAAAATTTGCTAGTTAGCAAAACACAAATTTGCTGAAAATGTTTTTTAGGCTTTGCTTTGCTTTGCTTCTCGTGGGTCTTATGATCTAATAGGCCTTAGCCACCCATTTATTAACAAAGTATAAACCAAGGGGAGATTAGAGAGCTCCCCACCTTTCCCACTTCTCAACAGAGAAAGCCTAAAAAAATACTAAGCAAATAAATATCCCTTACAACCAACTTTCCTATATATTTTCTTCATCATCATGGCCTTCATGTAACTAACAAAATATTGTAGGCTCCACTGAATATTACGTAAATTCACTCCTCACTTCGGTAATTTGGGGTCTATCATGATCTCCAACATAGACTTAGACCGAGATGAGTGCACTGACGAAGCAATTGGGTTGTCCACTTGCTTGCTCTATGTGGCAGAGAGCCCAAACTATGTGGCAGAGAGCCCAAAGCTCTGGCGCCTAACTGTTGCAATAGACTCTGGTTGTGCTTCAAAACAATAAGAAATGTCTATTCCTCTTTGGTTATAGATTGTGTTAACGCAAACCTTAGCCTTAAAGTCAATCTCGCTCTTTTCATCGTATTAGAATGCATTGATAAGAGTCTTACAACGGACAACCACTTTTAAGAATTTCATGGGTGCATTCTTTAAAATTTCTCCCTTTTGAACACTTCTTTTACCTCCAATAATATGTTCTGAGTTGTTAACATTTTTAATAGCCATCATGTTGGGAATTTGGTTTGTATAATGCACAGCTATTGAAGACATTGTCATAGTCACATATTTCTTTGCAATCCAACTCTCAAGGTATGTTATATATTCTGTATATAATGTTATTTCCTCCAAGCAAGTTATATAGATTTGTTTTATTGGTCCAATTACTAGTTCAATTACGCAAATATTTGGAGGATGCACACTCCGATAACCTCAAATTGGAGTACTCACAAGCTGTAAGGGTCTTACTAGCAAAATCAAACTCTTTGGAACCCCGACCAGCAAGCAAGTTGTAGCTGGCTTTGAATTGTTTTGAACTCAATTAAAGTATTTTAGTTTGGAGCATTGGGTCACTTTTCTTGTAGGTTCATATTGGTATCGAAGTGTTCAAATTAACCTTTAAGGTTGATGTTGGGTAAGAAATCCTCCTTGAACACTCTTTTGGTTTCGAATAAGATTTCGAGCTAAGTTCTAACCTCTAGACGTTATCTTTGTTGGTTAGGAGCCTTTTTGGATGGTTTAGTAGCACTTTAGAGCGATAGTAAGTAGTTTCTACTTGTTGAGTATGCTTGATTGTGTGAAGCATGTTGCGTGTTTTCTCATTTGTGTTATATTATGACTTTTATGAATCATAATATGTTTTGAACCAGGTGAACAAGTTTAAATGCTTGTTGTGGTATTGTATTATGATAAGCATGTTGATTTGTTTGTCTAGTGTGCATGATATTTATGTTGTAGGCGCATGTTGTTGTTTTAGACATAAAACGTGGTCTAGAAGCATGTCTAGGGAGCATGTGAGTTTGAGGTAAAAGAGAGTGCTAGGGTCTCAAGTATAAATGGTCGAGGACGAGCATTGTGATACAAGGAAGTGAGTTGGATACAAAGTAGGGTCTTGGGTAAAAATGGTTGAGGGTTGATATTGTTTTAAGGCAAGTAAGTCAATATCAGGGTTTCAGATATAAATGGTTGGGGTTCAACATGTCAATGTTGGATAAAGAGGAGCATCGAGGCCTTAGGTATAAATGGTCAATGGTCGAACGTCGAGCTCCGTAGAGAAGTGTCGAGGCTTGGGTATAAATGGTTAGGGGTCAATGTAACTCGAAGGGTTGGTCTTGAAGAAATTTGTGAGGGCTAAACATGGGTGTTGAGTGAGCTCGTGGAGCTTGAATTGAAACTTAGTGTGCACGGCATGGTGCGGAATTCATGTGTTGGGCAAGTCCTGTATTTTATTTGTTTACATATGTCGAGCATGATAGTTTGTGTTTCTAGCTTTGAAAAACATGTTGGTTGCATGTCATAAGGATGTTGTTTGCTTTGTTTGTTATTTGATGGCTCCTCAGATAGGGGCTACTTACCAATACGTTTGTACTGACCCCCTCCCCTCCCCTCCTCTCCCTTCCCCTCAAACAACAGTTTTGTATGTGACTTATGACCTTGGTGATGCGGTGGAGGAGACGTTGGGAGAGACCATTGGCTAGTTGTTGTTTCCTTTAGTGTTTTGTTACATCGAGCTTGGTATGGTTGCTTTTGTGTTTTAGCAGTTGAATCTAGGTTGTGACCTGGGTGTTGTTACTTTATTATGTTGGTCCTTATTTATTGTTTGAGTTGGTGATAGCTAGAGTTCTATTATGTTAGAGTTTAGCATTTGTGTCATTAGAATTAAACTAGAAGTTTAAGTTCCTAAAAGTTAATCTGAGATGAATGTTCTTTTTTTATAAGAGTTGTGATCCTTTGACGTTATTAGTGGTTTTGATACGAGGTCTAACTCGTTCTTTTAGGTTGTGTTATGGTTATAAAAGTACATATTCTTGTTTTCCAGGTGTATAAAATATTTGGGTAGTTGTAGTTGCATCGTTATGCTGTCGAATTTCCGATAGTGTTAAACTTAGTTACAGGGTGAAGTTTAGTAATGTCAAGGAAAGAACTCAAGTTTTCATGGTGGGGAAGAAAATTTGTTAGGTTAATGGAATTTTTTATCAAAGTAAAGAAACTAAACTTGAGTTTATTGAGATGATAAAATTTTGGATCATAGAATGAGACAAAACTTGGATCTTTTGTACAAAGAGTTTTTTATTAGAGAAAGGATTACGGATTATTCATTTGAGAGATGGAGAAATTAAAATTATTAGCAATTTATGCTAGAAAGAAGTTGGTTTGTTTTTTTCAACAAGAGGGATATAAGACAATATTTTTGGTTTGTTGAGCGTTTTCAAGATGAGGATAATAAAACTATAGGTCAAGGGAAGAACTCGAGTTTTCATGGTAGAGAAAAAAAAAATTCGTTAGGTAAATAAAATTTTGGATCAAGGCATGGCAACTGACATGAGTTTCACGAGTATGTAATTGAAAAGATTACTTTGTCGAGATGAGGGAATTTTAGATTAAAGAATAAGGGGCTTATTTCTAAATGTGCCCCTATAAGACATTAGGCATACAACCTTTATGCATTATTATATCTTGTAAGGTCAGACAAAACACCAATTCCTGTTTATTATTTCATCTTTTAGCAATTTGAAGATTTAACCTATTAATTAAACAAAGATTTACTTTTTTTAAAAGCTTCTTTTCGGTTTTAATTTTCTTTAATGGTGGACTAATTTTGTATTTTCTTTTCACTCCATTCACCTCTCCATATTAGAAAGGATGTTTCCACGTCTACTACTTTTTAATTCATTTATTCATCTTTTAATCAAATTATTTTTTTAACGTTCAGTCACTTATTATTAAAAAAAAATAAAAAAATAAAAAAAAAATACAAACTATTTAGATTCACAATAATTAGTGATATGGGTATAAGCAAGTTGGTTTGATTTGAAATTTTCTTTTTCATTTTTTAAATCTCGACTTGCATTCCAAGTAAACAACAAGAAACTACCTGAAAATTTTATATTTTAATATTTAATATTTAAACTAAGGACTCATTTTATAACTATATTTTGTTTTTTCTTTTTCATTAAAAAAATAAAAAAGTGTATATATGTATATATATAAACTATTTGCCTAACAATTTATTTATTTCTTTCAAAAAAAAAAATAAAATAAAATAAATAAAAATTGGGTTTTGAATGCTCAAAGACTTTATATTCAAAAATTGGGTTTTCATTCCAAAATTTCCGATATGTTGTTTTAGTTGGGTAAAATTGTATTATCTCAAAAGAAAAAATATTGGTAAAATTGTACACAATATTAATCAACTTCAAAATCAAATATATGGCTTACTTATATTTAGCTTCAAAGATTAGATTACATAAACATCTTATTGTCAAATAAGTAAACTAGATAATCATTCCAAACAAGCCCTTAGTATAAAGAACCTTAATGCTTTGGTTAAATTTCACAAACTGTCATTGAATTGTTTTTTACCTACTCGAATAACTCATATATCTTTTTTCTATTTTCCACTCAGCCCTTGCCCTAACCCTAAATCATAATGTATGAGTATAAATTGATAAAGGCTCCAAAATTTATGAGTATAAATTGATTTTTGTTCGATATATTTGTCTGAATTCATCCTCCAAACTAATCTGCATCCAACACATAATTAGAAATGAATGAGAATCTTACTTTTAATTTCTTCATAAGATTCAAATATGTGTCAAATTGACGTCAGATTAGGTTAAAATAAAGACGTAAAGCAAATGAAACATATAAAAAAATAAAAATAAAAATAAGAAAATAGATCGTTTATAATGTTTCATTAAATAACCATAATGATAAAAACAGTAATAAATAATAATAATAATAATAAGGACTGAGGTTCCAGGAAGTTGCCTCATTTGACCAATGGTTGAGTTAGCGTGGCAGTACCATTATTATTGGTCAAAGTCAAACAGGAACCTAACGGGTCAATAAGATCCGACCCGATTTCCCGGGTTCCGACCCGATTTTTATTTTTATTTTCGTGGGTCACGTCGCTGGCTGACTTTCCAGATCTTAAAATAAGAAATGAAATGGTAATAAATGCACTTTTAAAAAATAAAAAAATAAAAAAAAAATAAAAAAAGAAAAAGAAAAAAGGAAATTGTGGTTGAGATTTGAGAGATGACTTCAAAAAAAAGTTTGTTAATGGAAATGCTTTTTTTTTTTTTACAGAAACTTTATAAAAATGAATGAAATACAAAAGGCATTTGGTCACTTCAATCGTGTTCAAACATAAATATGGTTTCATTCTTCTTTTTAACCCTATATATACTTGTAGTAAATATTTAAAATGTGTACTAAAAAATATATATTTGAAATGTTAAAAATCACTTTTGGTCCCTAAACTTTCATCAAAGTAACAATTTGGTTCTTGAACTTTGATTTGTAATGATTGTCTCTGTACTCTCAATTTTGTAACAATTTAGTCCTTAAATTTTAATAAGTAATAATTTAATTTAATCCCTATACTTTCAAATTTGTAACAATTTAATCCTTGTCGCAAAAAAAATCATCAAAATTAAATGTTGATTTTTACTATTTAATAATTAAACTTTGTAGCTTATAAACATATTGGATCCTAAATAAGTTTATTAATCTATTTATGTAAGAAATTTCATTAAATTTTTACATTAATTTTTCATGATAGGGACTAGATCGTTACAAATTTGAAAGTACAGAAACTAAATTATTACAAATTTAAAAGTACAGGGACCAAAATGTTACAAAATTGAAAGTACAGGGACTAAATCGCTACAAATTAAAGGTCGGGGACTAAATTGTTTCTTTCATGAAAATTCAGGGACCAAAAGTGAATTTTAATCGTATTTTTTATAGATATATATATAATAACAATGTTGGATATAGGTAAAATAAAAATTATGAAGGTTGTGTCATTGTGACAAACTATATGTAATAACAATATGAAGTGAAATAATAGTTATTATGAGGTAATGATGTATCACTATGTGAAGCTCTTGAGTTTGATATAGGTAAAGCAACTGACATGGCATGTCTTGGATGGATTCGAATAACGTACATGTGGCTCAGAAGTCATAGGTAGGTTCAAGAGTACTCTTAATCTCAATCTTGATCTCGATCTAGCCAAGCCAAATGGATGATTCATAATCTTTAGTAGGTGGTGTATCCTTGACTTTGGAGAACGATTTTTAAGTTTCTTTTTTAATTATGTCAAATCTAAGTTTTGAGAAAATGCTAATTAAATTCTAGAGAGTTTTTTAGCCTTTTGTTCTCTTAAGCTAAGTTTGTAGAGTACAAGTACAATGAAACTAAGTTGAGTCTTCATGAAAATTCGTCAATATTTCCCATGAGTAATAATTTAAAGATGCACAAAATTTCAGCTCAACGAAGCACATGAGAACTTCACATACAGATTTTGTACATACGATTTCAAGATAAGTCGAAGTCTAAAGTAGAAAGCTAATAACATAAATGTAGTGTTTTACTCATATATAGTACAATAATTTGAGCTCAAGTAGTTTAAAAATAAAAATAATATCTTGAGCTCAAGTACCACATTATAATTTTGAGTAATAAAGAGTTCTCATAGGGGCTAAATAATGTACTCCAGTGCTAAAAAGGACTCACTAAGCTAATTGTACTAATAATTGATCAAAGGAGTAAAAATAATTGTAAGGAAACAAATAGGGGAAAAACACCTAAAATTAGCAAAAAAAAAAAAAAACCTTCAAATGCTAAACTTTTTTTTTTCTTAATTTTAATTTTATATGAATACAACAAATGCTAAATCTATTGATTTCCTCTCAATTGCAATCTTTATCGCTATAGAATATAATTGATTTTGGCAAGCTTCAATATATTTTTTGCAAACATTTTTTAAGCAAAAAAAAATGGACAAAAAAAAAATCATTAATTTCATCACTCATTTAAAGTTCAATTTGATGAAATTAAAAGTTCACCAAAATAAAAAATAATTTGGTGAAACAGTTGTGATGGTAACTCTTGTAACTTTAATATTATACATAAAAAACCAATCCATTCTAAAATCAACAAGACAAAATATTATTCTCTTTAAACCAATGAATCAAAAGATGTGACAAAAAATACATGAATGGAAGCAAAATATCCCTTGAAGTGGAAAAAAAAAATTGGGTTTGACTTTATTACTAACAATAATAAGACATGAAATTATTAAAAATACATTATCATTACTTAACTAAAAAGAAAAAAGGAAAAGGAAAAAAAAAAAATATATATATATATATATATTTTGTTAGTCTAATGAAAAGAAAGGGGAAAGGGAATAAGATCACATGGGAGAGGAGAGTAATGGAAAGTACAATTGACCAAATTGAAAGTTATGCAATAGAAACGACCGCAGCGAATCAAAACCTCCCAAAAACCTTTTTCTTCTCATCAGACAATGCACGGGAAAAGTCAAAATGCCCATTTGGTCATGAACTGTTAGTGGGAATTAAATTAATTGAAAATCAGATAGTTCAAATTCAATTTCCAATTATCACCCAGAACAAAAAAACAGAATTTTTATGTGAATTTGCATTAGAAATTACTTGAAAATTGAAAATCTATCCTGGGTGGAAATTGGAATCACTGTAGCTATTTTTCTTTGGTCCTTGATTGTGAGCTAAATTCAATGAGCCTTTGGGGTCCGCTCAAGAGAGAGAAAGAGCAAGAGAGAGAGAGAGAGAGACTTTTTTGAGACGACTGATAAAGGGTCTAATGTAATGTTCTGATCCAAAGCTTTAATTTCATCTTTCTTTCTTTCTTTCTGTTTCCATTTCTGGGATTTCATTGTTCATTCCAATATTTAGCCAAAAAGTTGAGTGGTTTTCGTTTTAGATTTCCCCTTTTTGTATTGTGGCAAAGGAGTTTTGCCAGTCCTTTATGATTCAGGTTTGGTCTTCAAAACCCAGTTCTGTTCTTCTTCAAATCTAAGACCTCAACCCCATCTTTTACTTTTTCAAACATTTTCCCAGATTCTGAAACCCTCTGATTTTCCTGGGAAAATGATGGGGTTTCAGCTTTTTTGATGATGGGTCATGCCTATTTTTTTCTGGGGTTCTCTCCTCTTGTGATTTTAGCGAGAAATACTTTCCACCCACCTTCATTTCTCTCTTTCTCTGTTCAGAAAAGTTGTTAAAATTTCTCTGCTCCTCATCCTTTCTTTTACTGCCAGATCTTTCATCTTTTGTTCTCAGTTCAAGTGCTTGATCCGATTTTAGCTGCCTGATTGAGCCTCAAGAATCTTTTACAGGTTTGTGTTTTAGTTTAATGGTAGAGATGAACATCCTTAATCGCTTGGTTTCATGATTTTTAGGAGATGGCTTGTTCTTAATCCTTGCTAGTTTGTTCTGTTAGCTCGTTTAGTCCAGTCAGCCCTTTCAGATGTAAAATTTTGACTAAGTTTTTCTGTGTGATGAGGAAAATTGTTGATTCTGCTGGTAATCTGCTGCAATTTCTGTATAATAGTGTTATATTTTTCTCTTGTGTTGAGAGGGGAAATACTGATGGATTCACTTTCCATTTGGGTTGGAAAGGATCAGCTTCTTTTTTGTGTTAGATCTATGTAGTTTCTTTAAGCTTGAAAGGTTGTTGTTCTGCTAGGTTTTCTTTTTGGAGTTTATGGAATAGTTTTGCTTTCTCATGTTTAGAGCAAGTAGGTTACAGCTAAAGATGAGAATAAAGAGCCTGATTGAGTTATGCTTGTTAATCTTGCCTCTTTAGACTTTATGGTGCATCCTAAAGCAGCTTTTTTTTAATACTTATATCTTTTCTTTTCACTTTTGGCTCTTTTCTTGAATTTTTTCTTTCATCTTTTAGCCTTCATTTACAAGATTCTGAGGCACTTTATGAGTTGCTTTGTATCCATTGGCAGCCATAGGCACATGAGAACTGGTATATAAACTACCAGGAAATTGTTGAGGGGCGTCAAGATCTAAATATCATCAGTTTTGAGTAAAATGTCATTCCGAAGCATAGTTCGCGATGTGAGGGATAGCATTGGGAGTTTATCTAGACGGGGTTTCGATGTCAAGCTGGGTGGTCATCATAGAGGAAAGTCCAATGCATCATCGTTAAATGATCTACATGATCAGCCTTCAGTTGTTCAGAATGGCTGCTGGGCTAGTCTTCCACCCGAGCTGTTGTATGATGTCATTCGAAGACTTGAAGAGAGTGAAAGCACATGGCCTTCACGAAGGAATGTCGTTGCCTGTGCTGCAGTTTGCCGTTCTTGGAGAATTATGTGCATGGAGATCGTTAAAGGCCCGGAAATTTGTGGGAAGCTTACCTTCCCAGTGTCACTGAAGCAGGTATGTTTTCCAGTTGTACAACATTTCTTTCAATATATCTAGAAGAGAAGTTTAATAGGGCCAAATATCAGAAATTACATACTCATTGTGCTAATTTTTTCTTTTAAATTTTATAGCCAGGACCGCGCGATGCATCTGTACAGTGCTTCATTAAGAGGGATAAATCCAACCTAACATACCACCTCTACTTGTGTCTTAGCCCTGGTAAGGAATATGCTCATCTGTTTGCTTTTGTTTGTCATTCTTATCTCAATATTTTGTTTGACATAGTAGATACATTACAATTACAAGGATACTCAGTTTTGGCATTATAATGGCAAAGTTTTTCCTAATCAAGGCATTTCACATTAACATCTGTTATGAAGGTGTTTGAACTATCTCGCGGTTCCTATCGTGTTTGTTGTTTGTCCTACATAGTAAATGGGTTGGCCTTTCATATCACTTTACAGCATATAAGGACAATATTCTGTGCTTCTGTTCACTTGTTCGTTTTAGGCACATCACATTCCATAAATTGCAAATTTATGCAAGGTGCCGAAAAACTGTTGGTGATCGAGAAATTCTAAATGAACATGAATGGCCATGTTTTGTGATCATTAATAGGCTTTTGAATTGAATTTTGCCTCATTTTCTGCTGCCATTCACCTTATTGTTGAACATTGTATTCTGTTTATAACTTCTGGTGCTTCAATGGTACAGCTCTGCTGGTTGAAAATGGGAAGTTTCTTCTTTCTGCAAAGCGTACGCGAAGAACTACCAGCACAGAGTACATTATCTCGATGGATGCAGATAATATTTCGAGATCAAGTAGCACTTACATCGGAAAGTTGAGGTGAGATTACAATACAAAAAGCATTGAAATATATCGTCTGCTTATGTTTCAAGAATGAAATATGTAGTATATGATAAGTCTCTGAGAATGATTTAACATGTGATATTAAACTTGGTCCTCTCAGTAAATTCGACTAGTATTTTCAAGATTGAAATTTAAGTACAATAGATTTTGTAAAATTCTAGTTGTCGAAACTTTTGGAGAGGGCAAAATGGGAATATAAGGATGAGGATTTCCTATTTTAGCCCATAAACTGCATTTATGAGAGGTGTTGATAGAGCATCAAATTATTTTAGTAGTTAAATAATTTTCTTTGCAGTTACAAGACTTAGGTTGATAACTAGTATTCCATTCACTCTGGTTTCCATGATTAGTTTGATTCAATATTGGTGAAGTTTTCAATTATGAGTTGAGTTCTTCATGGTGCCTTCCAGTGAGCAATTTATCTATCAATCCTTTATGGGAAATTTTAATTTTGCTCGGTATTCATGTGAAGAATCGATATTTCTTTCCTGATTCAGTATTGATGTTTATTTCCAGGTCGAACTTTCTTGGAACAAAGTTCATTGTATATGATACTCAACCTCCATACACCGCTGCCCCGCTCCCTCCTCCCGGGAAAACTAGCCGTAGATTTTATTCAAAAAAGGTCTCACCGAAAGTCCCAACTGGCAGTTACAACATAGCCCATATAAGTTATGAACTAAACGTCTTAGGCACACGGGGACCCCGAAGAATGCATTGTATAATGCATTCAATACCAGTGGCAGCTCTCGATGCAGGTGGTACCGTTCCAGGCCAACCCGAACTCCTCCCTCCCAACTCCCTCGACGACTCATTTCGGAGTGCATCATTCTCCAAAAGAATAGATCATTCCATGGAGTTCAGTAGTGCTAGATTTTCCGAAATAGGGAGGGCAGCATTGGATGGTGATGAGGAAGGAAAGATGAGACCTTTGGTTCTAAAAAACAAACCCCCAAGATGGCACGAACAGCTGCAATGTTGGTGCCTCAACTTTCGTGGGCGGGTAACCGTTGCATCGGTTAAGAACTTCCAGTTGATCGCCGCAACACAGCCAGCAGCCGGTGCTCCAACGCCGTCTCAACCAGGCCCTCCCGAGCACGACAAGATCATACTGCAGTTCGGGAAGGTCGGTAAAGACATGTTCACGATGGACTATCGATATCCGCTTTCGGCTTTTCAGGCCTTTGCAATATGCTTGAGCAGCTTTGATACCAAATTGGCTTGTGAATAAAGAAAAGTATCCAAAGGCAATGCATATGATGAGCAGAAAAAAAGTAACAACACCCCACTTTTTATGGCTCTTTTCTTTTTCCCACCACCTTTAACTTTTGGATTTCACTCTATTAGTTGTCTTCCTCTTCTGTCATTTCATGGTTAGGTTTAGTGGAAATAGTTGTGTTATTGTTGTGCTATTGATGTAAAAGTTAATTGTAACTGGGACATCTCCCTCATAACAGTTCTTACATGTGCAACACTCCAAAACTTTTTAAAGGAATGAAGACAAACCCCTTTTTACCCCTCTCTTTTTCTCTCTCTCTCTCTAAAAAGCTTAGACAATAAAGTAAAAAAAGAAAATGAGTGTTGGTTTTTATGTCCAAAAGTTTCTATAAAGTTGATATGATATGACTTCTTGAATCTAAGATGCTTCATGGAAGCATAGTAAGGTTTTTTTTTTTTTTTTTTTTTTTAATGTATAAAAAAATGGAGTCTTAAAGATTATGCCAAAGTGGAGTAGTGTGGAAAATAATTTATGAAGCTATGAAATTATATTTAATAATTTGAAAGTAGATTTGGAATTTGTGATTTGTGATTTGTGAAAAGGAATGCTAAAGGATTGTTCAGAGAATATTCTTTCAAATATTTCTTTTACTTATTAGAGCAAAAGTTTAGGATAATTATTTCATAGGTTTTTTTAATTACAATTTATTTTTTTTATGGAAGCACTGTTTTTGAGAAGAATTGATGTTCTTTCTTCTAAAATTATAAATTTATGAATAGTGATTTCAAACACAAAATAGTCTTCACTTTTTACAAATCATTAAAAAAATGTTTACTTTTACAAATCACTATACAAATGTTTTTTGCAAATAGTTTTTTAACATTAACAATCAAAGCCCTAAAATTTATAGCAGCTTCCCTAGGGAAGGGCAAATTTCTGCTATTCAATATATATATATATATATATATATATATATATATATATATATATCATTATTCATGAAAAATATGAAGGGTAAATCAAGTAGTATTCACTTTGTAAACCTTAAAATATGTAAAAATGCCACATGGATTTTTTGGTGCAACAAACAAGGCCAAATTTCTGGTTTACCAAATGGATGGTAATTGACCCCACCAAATGGTTGGTTCAATAGAAACATTAAGGTTAATTATAATTTTAGCCCTCAAATTTTAATCTTTTGAGTTCAAAAAGACCTAATTTTGGTTCTGAAATCTTTATCAATTTTTCATTGCAAGTTAACCTTCTTGTCCCTTCTAAATTTCATCAAACCGAACATTTAAATCTAATTTAACCACAAAATGATAACATGAACCTAACATAGCAACAAAAATCGAGATTTCAACTTAAACGACAAATCCATAGATTGAAATCACATACCAACCTAATTCTTTCGAGTAAGTTACTTCGAACAAAAAGAGCAGGACAAACAAAATGCAACCAAATTGTTCAACTCGAAATTTGGTGCAATCAACTCATGAATTAATGACTAAGCTTGAAGATCAACCAACATGGTGAGAAGACTAGGAATTTAAATGGATCAAAAATCAACTAAACATTGAAATGATCAAGAGAGAGCACAAGTGAAATGAGAGGATGAATCTCATTACAAACTTCCCAAAATATAAAAGAATAAAGTTTTCTGATTCTCTCAATTTCTTTTTGTTTTTAATATTGGGAATCAGAAAGCATTGCTTTTGAAAGACTCCTTCCATGTGATGTGATCAGAAGGGAAGGATTGCTTGTTACTTTTACTCACAGCTTTTCCTTTTTTGTGTACATATTTTCTTTTTCCCCTCTCATCATTCCATCTCTGTTGAGTATAAAATAGCAGAGATAAAGAGTGAAGAAGAAAGAGAAGGTGTAGAAGAATAAGAAGAAACTAGTTAGAAAAGAAGGAATCATAAACTGAACCCATCAAATCCACATTGCTTTGAAGTCAAAGACTGATTCCTTGGACTTATCACTATGGAGCAATCCACTGACACCTGGCATCATTTTCAATTTTTTTCGTCGTCACCATATCGACAATATTTGACTACACATCAATAAATAAGAGCTTGAATTTAATTTCTTACGTATCCTATTTCAATTAGTCTAGAATCATGTCTAAAAAGAGGAAATTAGTCGAGAATAATCATACAAATAAAATGAATCTAAAAGTAAGCATGAATTCTATTGGCTATGCCTTGATAGGTAGCAAAAATCTTATCCCATGTTTTTAATGATAATTTAATACGATTCAATGAATCATTCAAACATAGCATGATAGTGTGTGAAATAATTAACAAGTCAAATAAGGAATATATTGTATTAACATGTCAAATCATGAATATATTGATTAGCATCTTATTTACATTATGTTCAATGCAAAATTTATATATTGACTCATGTATTTCATTCCAAAACACCGTGTACATTAAGTCCTAAACTTAAAATAATAATAATGATAAACAATAAATAACCAAATTATATGTTCAAATTTTGAACTATACTCCTCTTCAGTAATTGCTATTAACGCTAGTTGATAGAATACTAAAATCCATTACCCTAATCCTTAATTTTCTTCAACTAATGAAAATAAATAGTTCCCTTTGTTCTGACCCCATAAACCAACGATAACATTTTTAACTCTAATTTCAACCGTCTAATTCAATGAAGATTAAAAATGACTCGAAATTTAATGATATAACTAAAACTTTCTTCCTCTCGGAGTCTAAGGATCAAGTAAACCCAATATTCTTCATTTCTTTTGAAAAGGACCTAATATTCTCCATTTAAATAAACGCCAGAAAAATATATAATTTAAGGAAAGTATTATTATATTACCTAGATCAATAATGTGACAACACATGATGGATAAAAGGATAAAGTAAGAAGGTTAAATAAGCAACAAAATGTGAAAGGGTTGAAAAAATAAAAGTAGCTAGTTTGATTGATTCGGTCGGTGTGACCCACCAATTTGGCGCCTCCCTGAATGGCCGCGTAAAAGTAAAGTAATTAAGCGGCAGCGTTTCCTTGAACAACGCTTCCCCAATGTTTATCACTTTGACTTTCTACTACTTTTCTTCACTCTTTGGCTTTTGCCCATATAATGCTCAATTCTTTTTTTCTACTTTTCTATGTAAGATATTTTAAATCTTTCAATTATAATTTATTATAAATCCAGTTAATATGATTATTTTTGCAATTTTTCTTACTCTCAAACCATTTTAGACGAACCCGTTTGGTAACGTTCTCGTTTCTTGTTTCTGTTTCTTCATTTTTAATAAAGAAAAATAGAATTTCATGACCCTAACACCTATACATTTAATAATAATAAACCTATATTCTTATTTATGTTTGGAAAAAAATAGAAACAAGAACAAAAAAGGAGAAACTAGTTTTAGTTGTTTCCAAAAGTTCTATACAAATTTTGGGAGTGTTTCTAAAAAATGAGAAACAAGAAACATACATAGTTATTTAGGGGCTGTTTGGCCCATGGTTTCGGAATCAGAACCCTGGGAATCAGAACCCTGGGGGGTTTGTTCTGGCGTGTTTGAAAGCCTGGGAATCAGAAAACAGTGTTTGGGGTGCTGTGTTCTGAACCCTGGGAATCAGAAAACAGTGTTTGGGGTGCTGGGTTCTGAACCCCGGGTTTGGACAGTTTTTTTTTTTTTTTTGCTTTTATATTTTATTATTTTATTATTTTTTGGTGAATGTTTTATTAATTGTAAAACCCCTTGTGTAACATAGATTAATTTTTAAGAGAATTTTGAATTAAGCATTTAATTTATGGTATAGACGAAGAATAAGAAAATTGTTTCTAATAATCAAAATATTGATTATTATTGACAAATTGAAAAACATAACATGAAATTCTTAGGCCCCATTTGAAAATTTAAAAGTTTGAAAAAAAAAATAGTTTTCGAAAAATAGTTTTTGTTTTTGGAATTTGTCTAGGAATTCAAATGTGTCTTTAACAAAGACGAAAATCATCCTAAGAAAATTGAGAGAAAACAAACATGATTTTCAAAAATCAAAAACCAAAAGCCAAATTATTAAACGGGGGTTTAAGTTTGGTCATTTTTTCCATGGATCCACATGCAAAATTTAAATTCAAAACAATAGTTCATTAATGTTAAATTAAAGTAGTTATTGAGACAAAAAAAAACATGGTTTATGGGAAAAGAAAAATTTGGAACATATATTCACATAATAAATAAATGGAATCTATAGGTTACTTTAAAATGAATAAATTAAATATAAATTTATGTATATTTATATTATTTAAATATAAATAAGTTCAAAATAAATATCATATGCAAAATAAACTTAGCTTAACAATAATTGATAGATGCCCCGATCAAAAAGTTAGAGATTCGAATATTCCCACATCGAAATGTTGTTGAACTAAAAAAAATTGTACATATAATTTTTTTTTTTTTTTTGTGTATGTAATTTAAAATTAAATACTTTATTTACTATAGCGGATTTAAAATTAAATATTATTCATTTTACTTTAATAAATTCAAAATAACATACTATTTATTTTTGTCACTCAGAATATTGTTAATTTGAAAATAAATACATATTTTTTTCATACGTTAACTCAAAATTATATTTTATTTTAAAAATATTTATATGGGTAAGTTGGCTAAAATACTTTTCCTTAGGTTAAAATTATAAAATTATATATATATATATATATTAAAATATTGTTAATTTAATATAGAGAAATAAAAAAAAATTATGAGAAAAATGGAAAGAGAAATAATGGGACCCACCAAATTTATGACAAAAATGGATAAAGTAATAGTGGGTCCCACCAACTTTATGGAAGAAAGAGAAATCATAGGTTTTGAGTGGTTTTGAGGTGGGTTTGGAGAGAAAAACCATGGGGTTGGGTTTGGAACCCATGGTGTTGTGATTACAATGGGGCAAACATGGTTTTGGGTTTGGAACACAAAACCACCCAAACCCAAAACCATGGGCCAAACACCCCCTTAGATTTCTTAATAAAATTGAAAACAAGAAACAAGAAACGAGAACGTTACCAAACGGGCCCTAAATGTTTAAATTTTATACTTTTACTTATATAAATTTAGTGAGTGTACTTTCGATAAATCTTGAAATCCGTCCTTAATTTGAGGTTAGTTTTTACCAAAGTTTGTTGAATAATAATAATAAATCTAAAGTGTAGGGATTAAAATAAATTGAATCTCAAAATATAGAGCATCATATTTTCATTGTCAATCTAATATTGCAATTATTTTTCTTCTTCATTGTTTGCCTCCTCTTTTTGGGATTGAGAATCATTTTGTATTAACTATTTGAAGCAATGTAGTTCAGGTTGGCTTATATATGAACTTTTGTACCTTTTTTTTCTATTATGTTGATGAAAATTTGGAAATTGTCTGGATGTTTCTTTTCTAAAACTGTTTGAACAACCACTTTAAAATATTTTTTTATTATTATTATCATTTTATAAAATTTCTTTTTCTTTTGAATTTAACTACATGTACGTTTTCTAAAAAAATAAAAAAATAAATAAATAATAATAATAATAATTTAAAATTGAACTTTTGACTTCTTACCAGGAATATATATGTCTTAACCAATTAAATTACATTCAAATTAATAGAGAATATTTTTTAAGTTTTTTTTTAGTACATCAATATTTGGGGTGGAAGATTCAAAACTTTTGAGACGAGGGTACATGTCAATTACCACTGGGCTAGTTCGCTTTGACGAGATTATTTTTTTAAGTTACAACCATTATTGGACGGTATTTTTGGTATTCAACTTTTCATTTAAACTTCTGATGGGATTAACTTAAAATTTTTAATAGGCGTAAAAATTAAACTAAAGCTAACTCGAACATAGTTGATCAACTGACATAAAGCCTATACTAATGATCAAGATGTCTATGGTTCAAATCACCACCTCACATATTTCTAAGAAAAAATTAACCAAAAAAAACCTATATTCTCTTTATCTGGATAATAGAAATAATAAAGTAAACTAATAATTTGAATCTTTTTTTATATAAATAAATTATCCTAACCTTTTCTTTTGTGTGGGTCAGTTTGATCTATTTAAGGCATTTTTATTTTTATTTCTTTTTTAATTTTGTCCCAAATATATATATATATATTGATAAAATGTCCCAAATATATTCATTCATTAGTTACATAGAATCTAAAATCCATCAATGAAGCATACTTTTCAAATATAAAGTGCTCCAAAATATTCAAAAGTTTTCTAAAATTAAATTAAAATAGTTTTATTTAGAAACTGAAAAACGCTTTTTAAAGCAGGTAGAAAATGAGTGCAAAACAAGACAACGAAAATGGAAAGAAGAAAGAAACTGACCTGAACGCCGGGGGAATCAAAGTCCAAGACGCGAATCCTGGCGCCAACGTCGCCCAAAACCCTCAGTTCCACTCGATCGTTCAACGAAGCGTCTCTGATCAAATCGGCGGCGTCCGCCTGCAGAAGATTCACTCGATCGACGGCGATCGACGCCTCCACCTCTCTCTGGCTGTGCGCCTCTTGGTAAAATCCAGGCACCGTCGCTTTCCCTAGCGGAATTCCGCGGTACATCACTGTGAACTTCGAATCGCCGTACTTGATTCCGACTTTGTTCGGATTCACGGCGGTGAACAGCAGTCGAATGTTCAGCGATAGCGATGCGGAAGTCGCCGTCGTTGCGGCGGTTTCGGCGTCCGCGGAGGACAAGGAGAAGAGATTCGGAGCGGTTATTCCCATGTATTGGACACCGACTCGCTGGAGATCGAATTGAGGCTTCTTAGGCTTGACGGCGAGGACGACGACGAGGATGATCGCGAGAGCGAGGAGAGCGATGAAGGAGAAGAGGAGGCAGAGGCAGCAGCAGCAGCCTCGGAAGGAGGCCGAGGAGGAAGACGAGGTCGTGTCGTAACCAAAATGCTGGCGGCGGCGAGAGGTCGGCGGTGGAGAGGGATAGCGAGCATTCTGAGAGTCGGAATTGGGCCTGGACGGCGGCAATGGAGAAGGAGAAGGAGAAGGGTGAGCGTTGTGAACATTGAAGGGAGCTCTTGAAGGCGGCGGAGGAAGAGGACGGTGATTGTTGTGGTTGGCACCGTTGAAATGCGGCCTTGAGGGTGGCGGTGGAAGAGGACGTTGCGTGTTGCGAGAGTTCACATTAGGTCGTGACGTCATCTCCTCCATTGTTGATGGTGTTTGGTTTCAGTGAATGCTTTGCTTTTTCTAGAGAGGGAGAGAGAGAGTTGCAGTGACAGTGTGTGTGTGTGTGTGTGAGAGAGGCTTTGGCTACTTTGCTTAACGCTTAACTAAAGGCACATTGTGTCAAAAGAAAAAGTTTCTGACTATATCTCCATTTTCCTTCTCTTTATTTTTGTCTAACATATTGTTCATAATTACCTTAAAAGAAAATTACTATGATTTTATTTTCATTTAAATTTAAGGAGTACATTTTGCATAATCAAGAAAAATAATATTCGACCAAAGGCAACTAAGATGTGTAAGATTCGAATCTCCCACTTTCAGATGTTGATGTACTCAAACAAAAATAAATGAATAATATTCTCGTGACGCTAAATTATTGAGTTAATCTGAATAATGAAACATTTTATTTTCGATTAAAGATAGTTCATCTAAGTATTATTATATTTAATTTTCGATTAAAGGTTGAAAGTCCAAATCTCCACCGGATAAAAGTTAATTGAATTATATAAAATCTATGTTTGAAATAACTTTGTTCGTCTCTCTACTTACACACACATATTCTGTTTAGTTGTTTCTTTTATTTCGTTACTCTTTTTTTAGTTTTTATTTTCATAATTTCTCATTTCTTAAAAATATTTGTAAAGCAAATTTCTAATTAGACTAAAACAATTTTGAAAACATCAAAACCAAATAAAATTATAAGTAGTTCTAAAAGGAATACTAGCACTTTTTTTTATCCAAAAAAAAAAAAAAAAACCATCTTGAAACGTAAAGATATGTCACTTGTCAAGCCATATTTAGAGGTGCGCCCCTGTTAGATTTGATTCAATTTTCCCAAAATCAAGAACCAAAACAATAATGTTCAATTTCTCATATCAGCCAAACATCAATCGAATAACTTTTAATGTAATTCAATTTTAATTCAGTCAAAAACACTTTTCATTTGTTTTAAAAATCACTCTAATAAAGAGCGTTGTATGTTCTCTACCAAGCTTTGATAAGTACCATCAACAACGTTATCTTTGACATTTGATAATTGTGATTCCATAATTAATAATGAGCTTTAATAAATCAACCAATTTGTCAACTATTAATTGAACACTTACTATCATATTGTTAATTGATAAATGTGAATAAAAAAAAAAAACCCCAAAAATCAACCATTTAAAATTAGCATTTACCAAATGCCAACAGAAAGTGGAATAAATTAATTAAAAGAATTTGTCGTCCAACATCTTGAGTCAAACTTTAAGTCATGGTCAATTGCAACTAATCTATAGCTAATCTTCAATCAATCCATGGAAAAAGAAAAAGAAAAAAGACGAATAATATTCAATAGGAAAAAAAAAATGCCAGCATAAGTACTTTCTGATGTCATGACTTGAAACCAGTGGAGAATTTACAAGTCATGCTTGAGACAAACTTGGTGACTAAGCATCCTACCAATTCTATGAAAGCTGTGAAAAAGTAGAAAGAAAGAGTGTGTGGAACCCCATTGGTACGATTTTAAAACTTAAACAATAATTTAAAAAGCAAGAAGAATAAAACTAGTAAGACAAAATCAGGACAGATACAAACACAAACATAGGACTACTACATGAAATCAAATAGGTACTTACTTCTACTGCACAGTATTATCAGCATTTGGACTCGAAACATCGGCTTCGGGTTTTGCTGCTTCCTCGCCCCTGCGCCCATTATCTTCGACACCGAGTACGTCGTCTATCATGTCGTCCTCCCCAACGTTAATATCTTCCACGTCATCCTCGTCTTCGTTGTTGCTACCGCCAGGGATGTTCCTTTTCTTTGGACCATGTTCAAGTCTATGGGTGTCTAGTTCTTTGTCCATGGTTTCCTGCAAATTTGATACATCGTTATTTCCTTTTCTTGCTCTCCTTGCATTTTGCCACCTCTCCAGATCCTTCTCAACATTTGCAATATACTGTTCTCCTATCTGTTTCTGATACTCAGATAACTCCTCCCTTCTGGAGGCTTTCCATTCCATAAAAGCCTGAAATGAATTTTTAACATAAAATAAGTGAACCCCACCACAAAAAGAAAAACCAACTTCACCTTTAGTGATGCTTTTTTTATAGTTGCAGCTAAATCCGCCATTCTCTCAGTAACAAATGAAGACTCGAGTATACAGACTCAAATAATTCCATCAAACAAAATCTCTCAATTCAGTTAAAGGGAGTAACATATTGATTTCAAACTAAAGCAACTTGAAAACCGAGTACTTGAATTGTGTTACTTCTCAAAGGTCAAGTCATATGATTTGTAGGTCTCTTAGTAAAATCACCATTTAAAGGAAAATATCAAACTAGGCACTAACCTCCTCTCTTCGCTGCTCAGCCAAGGTTACATCCTCGTCTAATGGTTTATTTGGCAAGTAGAAAATTGAAGGTTCAGTCTTTGTCCTGGAAAAAACAAAATTCATGAGAAAGTTCCCTCAAGATAAAAAGAGGAATTTTATTATAAAGAGAAATAACCTTCCATTGCATTTAAGTTCCAGCAGAACAGGAAACAACTATTGGTAAGGTTAGTATTCTTTGATATCTTTTTAATCAAAAACCATGAATTTAGTTCAACACTGTTCATGAACGGAAACTTATCTTTGTCTCAATAAAATGTGAATATGGACACTTTTGGACCAAAATTAAAAATAACCTGCATAAATTTGAAAAGTGAGATCAATGACACAGTAATCTCGGCAGTGACAACAGCTAATGCTTTCTTGAAAATTTAAAACAACCAAACCTTATAAAATTGCAAAGTTTCTTATGGTGCTCGCTCCATCGAAGAAAAAGTAATTCCAACTTCTTTTCTTCTGCCTTGGCAGCCACGCGAGCTCTGAGCATCTAGGAAATGGGAGATTCAAGTGGTTAAAAAACAATAATTATAGATTCAAAAATCATATAGACACTTATTTAATTTAGTACTTCATTAAAATACAGACCAGATCTCTTTTCCGTTTCTCTGCAATTTGTTCACGCTCTTGTTGCCTCAATCTTTCACTTTCTTCTCGTGCTCTTTGCTCAGCCTTCAAAAAATTAGCAAAAGGGGCAATCAGCCTCAAACATACTAGGACTTTAAATTCTACAAAAGGAAGTATACAAACTCACTCTTTGTAAGGAATCTGATCTTCTCATGAAAGCTTCAGTTCCTGAAAGTTGCTTGTCTTCTTTCCTGAATTTCTGAAGTTTTATACAAAAAGATAAAAAAATGGATGAGCACCTCTTTAACACCACCTCCATGCCTGCCCCCCCCCCCCCCCCCCCAAAAAAAAAAAAAATACACGTAGAGAGTTATTGATATTATGCTAATGACAGATAGTTTCAATAGTAGCACTTAAGGAAATTTGAGCAGCATCTACATTAATGCTAGAGAACCCACACAAACAACAGGAAGAAAACTTAAAGGCCTACAAGAATTAATTCATCGTAGTTTATTCATGATTTCTTTTAGCTAGGCAACACAATGTTTTGAATGTACATTCATCCACTTCAGGATATAATCATCAGAAATTTCATACCAAGAATCAACCAGTTACAACTTCATGATGAAGATTTGTACCTTAAGATTTATTTTCCCTCTCCTATCTTCTACATTTTAAGTTCTCCAAGCACTGCATTCACTTGCTTATACAAAATATATACTTATCTCTTACCATAAAGTCGAATGCAAGTCACCAGATACTTTGTCTTTGGAATTTCTATTGTCAATAGATGAGTAGTAGATAATACTTCTTAGTGGGGACAAAATTTTTAATAAAAAGATTAGAAACATAAAATATATATTTTCTCCCCTTTCCTCACAAGTGCAAAGATTAGAGAATTGAAGCTCAAGAAATGATGAGACGTAAATGACAAATTTAACCAAATCAATTATCTTACACATACCTCCAACGTTCCCAAAAGCTGACCCAGCATTCTCTTATTCCTGCTAACTAAGCTAGGATCCTCATTCTTAGGCAATACCCTTGGAACATGCTCTGCAGCTGGAACTTCAAAATCCTAATAGAAATTATAAAACAGAACTTTGAGACTTCTGGTGCCGGGTGCCAAACGAAAGCATCCTATAGATGATAAAAATATAAAAGTACGTGAAATTACCATCCTAGCTGCTCTTTTATTTCCATCCAATCTAAATGAACCACTCTGCCGCAAATGATTTGGTTTCCCATCGTTCTGGTTGGCTGCATCACTCCCAGATGTTTCTTCCCGAGATGCCTCCTTCCTAGCATCCTTGCCTTCTGCTTCTTCATTTATCTCCCCATCCTCCTCCATCTATGCTCGAACAATTTTTTATTAAAAAAAAAGTAAAGAAAAAAAAAAGGTAATGTTAAACTTTGCAAATGCACGACATGGCAAGTTATCTTGTTTAATTTCTAATTGTAGCAACAGAACCCAAAGAAGATGGATGTGAAAACGAGATTAGACTAAAACATTTATAAAAAAAATGTTAAGAACCCCAGCAGCAAACCCAAAAAAAGGAAAACAACTTCTGAGCCTCACCTTAACAACAGCAGATGATAGCCGCCGCTTAGCAGGAGGCTGGTCTTCAGCATCGTTCTTTTCCGCCTGAAGCGAAACACTCGAATTATCAGTATAGCCTCGATTATTAACAAATACAATCAACAACGAAAAGAAGACCATTAGGTTTTCAACCCAAATTGCCAAAAGATGCAAATAAAACCAGGCTTCATGAGGCAAAAACATCGTTTCATCTAAACCAGCTAGTCCATTCCCACAAAATCAACACGAAACATTACGACTAAAGAAATATAACGAGCGTATAATAGATACAAAAGAGAAGGTTAAATTACAGGTCGAACAAAGCCCCGACGAGGTCCATTGACAGCGAAGTTTCTCGGTCCAGGTCCGGTAAATCCCCCTCTCCGGAGCCCGCGAGGATCACGCAGCCGTTCTGTAATCTGAAACACCATAAATGCATCACTGAAAAGCCGAAAAAAAGAAAAAAACACAACGAAGAAAGAATCCGACACAGAGAAGAGCGAGAAGAAGAAGAAAAACCTCCCGTTGTTGACGTTGAAGCTCATCGATCTCCTTGCGAAGATCGTCCTCCGTTTTCTCGACGGCAGCGGCGTTACTTCCCATTGGAAGAATCTGGTATGGAAGTGTGAAGCGAGAGGAAGAAGAAAGTGGAGAGTTCCAGTGCTTCGCCTCTGGTTCGCCAAAAACCCTTTCAAGAGCTCTCGTTTTTGTTTTCGGACTCAAATTTTACCCAAATTCAATCCAAAATCAAGAACCGTTTCCACGCTGAAACTTTCTTACTTTTCTCTCTTTTCCGTTTGATTGCTTCTCTCTATTCATCACGGCCCATTTAGCCCAAGGCCCAATATGGCCCAAAAGGCCTCATTCCTATTCACAGCCCAAATATTTTAGTTTGCTTGTTTTAAAATGAGAATTTGCCGTGTGTGGCAAATTGGACCAAATTAATAGTAAATATAGCATAATGTAAAAAAAAAATCAGATATAAAGGGTTAATTAGAATCTATTTGATAGACTTCCAGAGATTTATCGCTAATAAACTCTGGTTACTCAAAATCTATCCGTGACTATCATTGATAGACTTGGATTAATCAAAGTCTATCAGTGATAGTCACTGATAGATTTTGATTAATCGAAGTATTTCAGCGATAGACACTGATATAGTTTGAATAATCAGAGTCTAATAGACATGGATAGAATTTGACGACAGCTTTTTGGCATACCATATATGGCAAATTGGACCAAATTAATAACAAATATAACACAGTTGCAAACTAATTGCATATATAGCAAAATTAATTGTACAATACCAGAAAGCTGTCATCAAATTCTATCCGTGTCTATCACTGACTATCAATCTCTGATAGAAATCTATCAATGACTATCATTACAGCTAGATATATGGTTATTTTTAATTGGAAATAATCATCTGAATTTTTTTAAAAACATCAATTGCTATTTTTAGTATTTTTTGAACAACCAATCAAATGAAAATGTCCATCGTCAAAATTTAAATCAAGTGAACAATTAAATTCAAATATAACACAAATGAAGAAGATAATCAATCACAATTTAATTTAAACTGCAAACTTATATCAAGCAATTTCATATTCACAAAGATAAACCTTAAAACAAAAAAACAAAAAAAATAAAAACAAATAAAAAAAAATAGAAAGTATCTTTTTTTTTTTTTTTTTTGAAAATAGAATAGGAAGTATCTTTTTTTTTTTTTTTTTTGAAAAAATAGAATAGAAAGTATTTTTTTTTTTTTTTTTTTTTTAAAAAATAGAATAGAAAGTATCTTAATCATAGGATTTAATAATGAAATTTAAAATTAATAGATATAATACTGGAGTAATCTTACTTTTGAGAAAGGAAAGAGATGGATTAAGTTGAAAACTACCTTCAAGGAAAAATAGGGATGAAATAAAATCTTACCTTAAATTTGCAAAAATTAACCTACAGCGGTAATTCGCATCCTCTAACTTGGTGAAAGTGTGGGCTATTGTAAACTTTATAAAACTTTTCAAATAGTACTTTATTAAGTTTTCTAATCTTCTTTCAGAAAAAATAAAATAATAAAATAAGTTTTATAATCTCTCTCTCTATAGATATATTCCTTTGTAGACTTTGAATTTTCCAATTTTATATATAATAACTTTATATATATATATACATATATATATACTCCTTTGTAGACTCTTGAATTTGTCAATTTTATATATAATAAGATTTTTTTATTTATTAATATAATAGGTTCCTACATTTTTTTTTTTTACAATATATTGGGGGATGGATTTCAACCTCGAATCTCTTGATTTAAGATATATTCTTTTATACTAGTTGAGCTATGTTCATATTGGCTAATAAGTTATCACGGTTAAATCTTGACAAGTAAGAAAGAGGAAGGTCAGAATGAAAAATTTATTTTATCTACCCTAATTGTCAACCTTTTAAAGGTGGCATGTTGGGCCTACAAACAGGTATTTTTCTTATAGTTATATCAAATATTTTTCAACAAAATAATGTAAATCATAATGTTTAAACCCACACCAAATAAAAGGTTAAAAGATATAGTTAAATTCAAAGATCAAGGCCTCATTTACTTACTAGGTATTGGAACGAGTTGGAATTAAAATGAATTCAATCGAAATTGGAATGTTATTATTTTGATGTTGTTTACTAGAAGCTATGTGAAATTAGAATCAATAACTAATTGATGTCGTTTACTCCAAACCACCAAGAACCAAAACCAAACATAATACAATTACTAGAATATTTCAGTCATATATATTTTTTTTTACAAAAACGCATCACTAAATAATATGTTAAGTGATAATTTTTTTTTTATTGCTTGAAAAAAACAATAACAATGATTGTTTATTACTATTTTAATTCATACTTATATATTTCATTCTAATGATCTATTTAATATTAAAAAAACAAAAACAACTCGTTGAAATAGAATTGCACAAACTAACAAATGCAATGATATTTAATAATAATAAATTATACTTTAATAATTTATTTGATATCAATAAAGAGTAGCTAACCTGTTGATGGTCAAATTTGGTCGGGAGGAACTCACCTGACCTTCACGTGCCACCAACGGTAAATTTGTTTGAGAGAGGGGAAGTCATGGCCTGCAAGACAGAGAACCTGCACAGCCACACATCCTCCGATGCTTAAGTCAGCAAGCAGAACGATGGGAAACAAGAAAGTAAGAGCAAGAGAAGAGTCAGAGAATAGAGTTCGGGATCCTTTCTTCAGTGGCGAAGAGGGATATAAATACATGTTCATGCTCCTAGAGTTTTTAGGAATTTGGAGGCGTTTCGGGACGAACCAGGCGAAACCGGAGCGGCTAGTGGCGGTAGGGACTGAGAGGAGGCAAACGAAATCAGCCCACTTGCGGTCGGCCTCGGCCAACCATTGGCCCGACTCGTTGGTATGATCTTCCTCTAGGTCGTTTTTTGGTCCTATCTCCGCCCGGTTGTCCTCGTCAGCTCCTTGCACATCATGGTGGTCCAAAATTACCTATAACATTAACCAAAGTAAAACTACATTAATATGATTTTTTTTTATTATTGTAAGAAAAGTAGTAAGTAATGCAAATAAAATAGATATCAAAAGTTGTAAAATAATCCATAAAAAAAACTCTGAGATTTCATTGATGGTAAGATATAAATGATAAAAATTGTAAAATAGTTAATTAAAAAGTCGCGAGACCACAAAAGAAGGAATGAAAATATGATTTTGATGTTCTCTTGAAGTAAGCAAAATGAGGATGCAAATTTTCATTCTGAAGTAAACTGGTCGAATAAAAAGTGACGACATTTTTGTTTTTTGTTTTTTTGTTTTGTTTTGTTTTTTTTTTTTTGAAAAAAAGTCCCCGACGATTAAAAACTTTAATAGTTAAGAAAAGGAAATGGTAAGAATAAATTATTAAAGCAGGAAATGGTGTGTCAAACTTTTTATCTCCTTAATGAAGCATTTATTCTCAAAAAAAAAAAAAAATAAATATTAAAGCAGGTATTTAAAAAAAAAAAAAAGATATTAAAGCAGGATTATTAAAAAAAAAAAAATAAAAAATTAAAGCAGTTAAAAAAGAAAAAGTCGAAAATTGCCCATCGTGATTCAGGTCTGAACCCCACAGCCTGTCAGCCACAACGAAGCCGAACCTACGCCTGCATGCAAAACGGCGCCGTTTTGATATCCGCGACAAAAACTTATCCTAAAAACCAATAAGAAAGAAAAAGGAGAATAGCCACTGGGTTAGGATCTCCCATGGACCCCACAATTCGTCGTGGCATTAACAACGCGGGCCCCACTCCAAGAAGAGAGAGAAACAAAGAGGAGAGAGAAAAATCGATTTTCCCAGTCCACCACATTATTGATTGATGAACATCGAACAACATCCATCCACCACCGCCCTCCGCCATTACAGCCCCTCATCCACGTGCCATCTCGCACGCTCCCATTCGATTCTTCGAATCTCCTTCCAAATTTCCCTCAACCCATCTTCCCCGTTGAGCGCGAGCGCCTGATTCGATTGAATTTTACTGCCTGCTCTGTCTGTGTTGACTGTGCTGGTTCGAAAGCCGCGATGTTGGGTGGCGGTGTTGGCGGTGGAAGCGTCTACTGGGGCACGAGGAACGAGGCCAGGAATTGTAGAGGGGTTGTTGTTCTGTTTGCTTGGGTTTCGATTCAGCATCGCCACTTGGATAAGTTTGTCCAGCTTTATGCTTCGCTGGGATGGAATTCCCTTGTCTGTTATGCCGATTTTCTTAATATGTGAGTTTATTTCTTTCTTCTTTAGATGAGGGGATTCTGCTATCTGGGTCATGGGTGTCTTACTTTTTCTTTCTGTTTGAGGAGGAGAAATTGAAATTTTGGGTTTGTTCATCTGGGTGATTTGGTTCTTGAATTGCGAGTTTTCCCTTCTGGTGGAAGAGGATTTGGCTGAACTGAATAGAGGGTTTTTCATTTGTTGGGGAATGAGTTGGAACTAGCCTGAAGTTTGCATTCCTATGGATGGCAATAGCATCCATTTTCGCCGTTGGTTCTTTTATTTGGATTTGTTGAAAGCTCTGTTCTCTCTGGTTTCAGGAACTGAGAGAATTTTTTTTTCCTCTTTTTGTTTTTTAATGATTTATGTCTAATATACTGTCCTGTTCCTCCGGACCACAATCCATTCAGATTTGATCCTGAAAGAGCTACATCACTGGCATTTCTTGTTATTGATGAGCTTGTTGAGGTCAGTGGTATTTCTCTCTCTTATGTTGCATGATTTTTCATTTTGATGATTTTTGCAGACTTATGGTCCTTCTTTCTTATTGAGTATGATGTTTATACTTATCCCCATATGGTTTATACTCTATGTTGAAGTTGAAGAAGGCAGATATGAAGTTATGTGCAGTGTAGAATCCGTTATTAATGGGTTCCTTTTTCCTACAAAAAGAAAATCAAATATAAACTATATAATGCGATAGAACTTTCAGTGTTATTCAAATTATCGTGTAAGATCCTCTTGGTATGTCTTTCAGGAGCTAAGAATGAAGCTGCGTCCTATAGTTTTTGTAGCTCTAAGTGGTGCATCAAAGGCTTGTATGTGCAGGGTTTTGCAGGTGATTTAGTTCAATTGCTGAGAATTCTTCATTTAATGCATCGATTTTCTATTTTAACCATATTGAATTTGTAATTTTATTGCAACTATTTCGTTGTTGATAAATTTACCGCATAAACTGCAGATCATCGAGGGAAGATGTGGCAGTCCACTTTACATGGTTAGCTTGTCATTATTTTATATTCTTTAAGCTTCTCTTGTAAAAACTGATGTCTTGTGTTATTAATTCGAATTGAAATCAAAGTGTTGAATGACAATCTTCCTCATTTCCTTTTACTGTGAAGACTGAATGTCAAATGATCAGAACTTGTGTTTCTGGACACATCTATGATTCCAGTCCTGTAGAGCTTATAAGTGACTTGGGTGCTCGATTTGCCATACATCCAACTATTTTTAAAATGCCTGGATCATCTCAACTTATCTCCTGGCTTGCAAAAGGTGTCTCATCTGGACTTGATGCTCTATATCTTACTAGATTTGACTCACAGCGTGATGAGTATTGGCGGACACTGTGCTCGTCTGTTGTAAGCTTCCTACTTTCTTTTTACCTTCCGGTTCTTGGTTTCATATTCATAAATTAATGAGTTTACTTGCTTTTATTAGAACATTGGTGCCCCATTTCTCATTATGTGCTCTGAAAAGGATGATCGTGCTCCATACGAAATTATCTGCAATTTCACCAAGAGTATTCAAGAATTAGGGGCTGATGTTCAGCTGGTAAAATTCAATGGCTCCCCACACTTAGGTTTGTCTCAAACTTACAGTTTACTTTGTAGTACTTTCATGTAGAACAGGCATAGTTTCTCAGTTCTCTTTACTACCATGCGTATGAAGGTTAATAACTGGAGAACTACTATTCCTTATGAGAAAATTGTGGAAGCGTGAAGTTTACTTTCCTGTTTTATATGATTCTTTTTTTTTTTTTTCTTTCTTACTGTTTGGGTCAATCCAATAGTAGGAGGCACCTGTTTTTCATGTCATTCTTACATTTTCAAATTTGAAACAAGGAGTGGCCTTTTTAAATAACAATTTGGCTGTTGATATGGTTGTATTTGTTGCTAATTTCCTCCAAGTGATTTTGATTTTAGTCAGGAAAATGTTTATCAGCAAATCATATGTGATATCTATTTCATGTCAGGTCACTACAAAAATTACCCAGCCCAATATAGAGCTGCTGTGACCATATTTCTTGACAAGGCATCATCAGTTTATTCACATAAAATCTCACAATTTAAAGGAGAAAGAAGAGGAATGGAAAGTGATGAAATGCCTGAATTGATATGTGACCTTCAGAATGCAGCAGTTAATTCAAACCAGAGTTTTAGAAGAGTCGCAGTTGGGCCGAGTGATCACTTCTTCTTGCCAAGCTCAGCAGATTCCCAAGATGGTGGGGAGCGTCCTTCCTCACCTGATCAGAAAGAAAGAACGTCTCCGCTTTCGAGCCCCCCAGGCATCAGTGCACATAGCGTCCTTGGTCAATTCCTCTTTGATGTTTGTGTACCGAAAAATGTCGAAGGTTGGGATATCAAATTTCATGGCTCTCTGAATGGGCAACCACTTGCTTCAGCTCGAAGGCACTCACCTTTCCCCGGTACAAAGTTGATACGTCGCTCTAGACTATGACGTAGATTATTAGATGAGAGTTGAAAAACTGGGATTTTTAGCTGTGAGTTTATTATCATCTAACCTCTAGCTTTTGAGGCATTAGTAGCACATCTAGTTTAAATGCTAGCCAGAGAATCCCTCCCTTATGGTATTGGCAAAATATTAGGAGGTTGTACCTTACTACGAATCTTTGGGGACGAAAGGGTGGCTCTGCGTCGTTGTGGCCACAAGCACTAGCAAAATTGTACATACCATTCACGATGAGATCTCGCATAGGGTACAAAGAGGTAGAGGTTACAATGACAAGTTCGGAGATAGGTTAGAGATATGTTGTATGGTGATGACGACACACGGTTCCAGACTGTTGATGGTATTGAGGAAGGGATTTTTGTTCATAGGCTTTAGTGTACAGAAGGAACTGTAAAAAGAGAACCTCCACTATGTTGACAGACTCTCACTTGGAAGTTTGAATAATGTATATACTTCAACTGAACAAACAAGACATGTTTGATTTTGAAGAGATATGTTTCTGCTTGAGTGCTATTAGGGTTTTTTTTTTCCTTCTTGCTTGACCTTTTGGGATTTATATCATTAACATGGTTGTTTTGGCTCCATGACATAGAATTTGGAAAAGGAAAGAAGTTTGTGAGTAATGGGCTGACTGGGATGGGATCAGCAAGCATCACATAAGGTCAAGAAGTCATATCAACTCAAAATCAATAAATTATTTTGCTTTTCCTCTTTTTGGCAAACTACTTTTTTGAAGAGAAAGGGGAAATATCTTTCTATCATTATCCTCTATTATTGTTATTTCATCTCTCATACATGTCATTGCAGTTGGAGAATGGCAAGAAGTTGTGTAAAAAGATTTTTCATTTTGTTTATTCTTTGTACTTGCTTTGATGATTCAGATTTGTGAAAGCTTTCTGATTTTTTTTTTTTTTTTTTTTTTTTTTTTTTAAATTCAACAATATGGGCTTGAGGGATTCGAATTTGTGACCAAACTTTATGTCAATTGAGCTATGTTCTTGTCGGTTCAGCACAGATGTCTTGTTTGTTCTTGGGTGAATGTTTTGTGAAGTATTGGTTTTTGCATTTATGTCAAATGGTTTCATTTTACTCTTCTCTTTTTCTTTTTTAATGAACTTTTTACTGTGGTGTTGGGTTTGATCTTTTTGGGACTTTGGATTTTCTGGCTAGGTTTGAGTGTTAATTGGATTTTGGAGATTATACGATTTGGGTCTTTTATCTGTTGATTTTTGTTTTAATTTCTAGCATGTGTTTTTTTTTTACAATATTTGGGGTGGGGGATTCGAACCACGAATCTTGTGGTTATCAATACAACTTTATGCCAGTTGAGCTATGCCCTTGTTGGCATGGTTTTGAAATTGTGTTAATCTAACTACTTATTCAAATTTAAAGTTAAATTCAATACATTGTTTTCTCATAACTCAAGTTTGAAAAGAGTTTTTAAAAAAATGACTACACTAGGATTTCAAATTCCTTGTTGAAAAGGTTGAAATTGCAATAAAAAGTAAAAAACGTGTTATGAGAAGAGATGAATTAAATGATAAAGAAACGTATGAGTTTATGAAAAGAGATGAATTAAATGATAAAGAAAGAGATAATGAACAAAAAGTTGGTGAGAGTTAAATTTTGGTTATATTGAATAAGAACAAAAATCTATACCATCTTAAACTTTTGATTTTTCCTTTTTGTCCCTCCTTAATTTAAATATTTTTCTGTTTGCCCTTTCCAATTTAGATATACATATATTTATCTATACTTATTTATCTATTATATTTAAACATATTTGAACGAAGATTATAAAATCTCTACGTATACCTCCAATCTTCCAACTGAATGTTGATTAACAAAATAATTAAATGATAAAATCTATAAAATATGTTAATAGATATGATATTAAACAATACTTGAATAAAAGTTCTAAAATATCTATTCATCCATATTTTATTATGTCCTCTCTTATTTTTTTTATTTATTTTTTTTTTTTTTATTTTTTTTTTTTTTTGTTTCCAATTAGTTAGAGTTATGAAGAGGGATAAGTATAAAAAAGTCAAAGGAAAGACTAAGGTGATTATATAGGATGAAGAAGAATCTAATATGTTCTTAATTCATTATTATTATATTTATAGAAACTTTGATGAAATTGTTTAGAATTCTTGATGTTTGTGCAATAAGAAGAAAAAACTAAATCGATGAGCAAATCAAAGGGAAGAGAAGGAAGAAGAAAGCAAAAACGGTAGAGAAACTGTCTAGAATATGTAACTATTCAAATTTTTTATGAAAAATAATAATTTCGTTACTCAGTTAAACTAATGTGAGGAAGAATAACGAATTAAATCATAAAATATATATAAAAAAAATATTATGATATATTACAATTTACTTTTAAATAATGCATAATTTATTAATCCACATAATATTATATGTTAACTTATATAATATCATTCATCATGTGTGAGAATGGTCTTTGAGTCTAAGACAAAACATTTTAAGGAAAAGAAAATAATTGAAAAATAAAATAAAATTGCATCGTGTCATTGCTCCCTGGCTATAACGGACGGTTCAGATGCTCCCAAATTCAAATCGTACATATGATTTCTCCATTCACAACCGTTGGATTCGAATAATCATCTTGAAAGGGACCGACGAGGCCGTTCGTTGTCTGAGAATGGTGGATACAAGTGGGTAACAGAATCAGCTGAAATCAAGCACCCCCATCACTTCATTTCATCACCAACCATAGCCATTGCTCAGAAGCACAGCGAATTTCTGCTCATTCTTCTCCTAAAGTCCTTGTTTCTCTGTTTTCTCATCTCTCTGCTTTGCCATTTCAGCTTTTGGCTGTTCTAAGCTTTAGATTTCTCTGTGTTTCCTCTTGCAGATGAATCAGTGGAGGCCAAGGAAGAAGGAGAAGTTGTTCAGGCGAAAAACTTGGGTCTCAAGTACACAACCGAGTACTAGTTATGATCAAGTGAGTGAGACCCAGTTGACAGTTTCTTTTTGTTTTTTGTCTCTTCTGTTGTCTTTTGGCTCGACTGAGTTCTGATCAGAAATGGGTTTTTTTTTTTTCTTTTTCTTTCTTACAGAATTTGATTAATGCCCAATGGGGTTTTCTACTTTTTTCATGTCATTGTCGAGAAGTGCTTATTTTAAAGGAATGTTAGCTTTTAAACTTTGTCCCTGAAGAATCCTTTGAAAAATGTCTGTTTCAATTTTATGCTCCACAAAATGTAGGATAGAGTTTGAGAATGACAACTCTGACTTGCAGACAAATTGGTTGTATTGATGCCAGTAAAGCTAGTGATGGCACTCACAACTCACAAGTCAGTGGCACATGCAGCTGCTACACTCGAGTCCAGAATTTGTTTGGATGATGAGATTAACTTTAATCTATGAATTTGAGCTCCTCGGATTTATGGTATTAAGGCAGACTTCTAGTTGAAGTTTTGGAATATATTGAAGCTGAGTTTTGTCTTATTTGGTGCTAGTGATTACATGCCTGATGCAACAATTTTACTTAGAATGAAGTTTTATGCTTATTTTCATCAAGGTTGCAAAACTAGTAGGTTTTGATTTTTAATGCATGTTGGTATCTCGTTTTTCTTATCTTTTCATAATAGGATTTAGCAACCTCGGTCTGATATTGATTTCCAAATGAATTTTGATTGACTTGCACTGGTCTGCCTGTCTTGTACCATGGGATTATTCAATGTACTTATTATTCTATGTCTATTGCCTATGATGCATATGATATATTTTGGAGTGCTGATAACGATGGGGATTTGGAGGTGCTTATTTGCAGAGTTAAGCCATTCATTTCTGGGGCTTATAATCTTTCTTCGTTTGTGGTCTCTCCACGACATCCATTCCTTTTGTATTGCTATAGCTTTCTGAAATTGATTTTCCTTTTTGCATCAAAATATCTCTACATTGGATTTATATCTTCCATCTGGAAGATACTTGCATTTGATATATGAATGTCTACCTTTTTCATGTGATTTTATACTGAACAAATGTTTGTGAAATTCTTGATCAGGAAGCAGTTCACAGTTTTTCACTCTCTAGAAGGTAAGGGGTCGCATTGCAATTATTTGCTTGCAATGATCTTCAAGCGTTATCTTATGGTCTTTTACTTGTAGTGTAAAATCCAAAAGAACAACTGTTGATAGCATATACCCTGGTCTCAAAGCTCAATCTGTTGTTATGGCACGGGCAAAGGAGGTTCAAGAAAAATTATCCCCTAGTTATCCCAGTCTTATTAAGGTTATGCTCCCATCACACGTCACCGGAGGATTTTGGCTGGTAAACCGACTTGCTGTTCATTTGGATCTGAAATGTGGATTACTAGGGTGACTCCTATGACAGACCTTTTCGTGTTGCGGCAGGGTCTTCCAAAAGGATTCTGCGACAGGCATTTGCCAAAGCAGGATACTGCAATGGTCTTAGAAGATGAAAGTGGAATAGAATATTATACAAAGTTTCTATCCGACAAAACAGGGTTGAGTGCTGGATGGCGAGGTTTCTCAATGGCTCACAAACTACTGCAAGGAGATGTTATAGTTTTCCATTTAGTCATGCCTAACAAATTTATGGTAACTGTTCCTCTAACTTCAGTTGATTTTTCTTAGCAATTTTTTCGCACCGTCCGTAACTTGGCAAGTAGTAGTAAATAGGAATCAGAGTTCTATTTGCCTTTAAGGCTTTATCCAATTGTTCTTCAGCCCTAAATATTAATCATTTTTTGAAATAACTAACTGCAAAGATATTGAA
Source organism: Luffa aegyptiaca (assembly GCA_017139565.1). NCBI lineage: Eukaryota > Viridiplantae > Streptophyta > Magnoliopsida > Cucurbitales > Cucurbitaceae > Luffa > Luffa aegyptiaca. The sequence goes on along the minus strand of CM029405.1, from coordinate 4,992,978 downwards.
CTTAGATGTATATCTTGATAACATAATAAACTAGGTCGATACGAGGAAAATTTAGGATCAGTCTTTCGGGTGCAGGCTCTATTTACTCGGCTTTTGGGATTCTAGTACTTTAAATCTGTCATGGTCATCTGTCTCTGCTGTATTTAGGTTTACATTGTGAGATCCAATGCTGCAGCTGAGGTTGATGGTGCTCTAGACCTTGCATATGAGGCCTGCAACAATCCAACACCTTTATGTAAGTTGTTTTGTTTTATAGTTCACACTGCTTTTTGGCTATCTTCCATTCCTATATTCGCAACAAAACGAGAAAATAAGAGATGTCACCATGCTAATAGTTTTCTTTCAACAATATAGATAGCCAAGAACATATCCCTCATATTAAGGAGGAACAAATGACCCTTGACAATGTAATTAGTAAAGAGACAAACGTTGTTTCCGTGAAAGAGGAAGAAGACGACAATCCCGTCTCCCTTGCAATGGATATGCATAAAGACCACGAGCAAATAAGTAGCCATGTGCTTTTAGATACTGAAATGATGCCTGTGCTAGAAGAGTCTGAAAATGAGAGAAAGAGTTTTGATTCTAACACTATGAACGGAATTCGATTATCAGACGCTACACTGAATTTTGACAAAGTGAAGAAATTGAATGATTTCAGTATTTCTGTCAATGGATTGATCATCGACTCCGAGTTCTCCAGTCACATTAAAACCAAATACTACGAGCTATGCTGCAGCCAGAACTCATTTCTTCATGACCACATTCTTGAGGGTCTCAATTACAAACTTGTTTCAGGAATCATATCAGAGACCATCAACATTGCTGATGCCATTAGAGCATGCAAGATTACCACCTCACAAGAACACCTTACTACTTGGGACAAAACTCTCACGGCCTTCGAAGGCTTAGGAATGAACGTAGGCTTTCTGCGAGCTCGGATCAACCAACTACTGACTCTCTCTCTAAAACCAGAGAAGAAAAGAGAAGTGGAGCTGAAGCGGGACTCTATACAAGAGGAAATACACATGTTCGTGACGAAAATAATGGAAGCAAGAGCAACCTTAAAGCAACTAGAAGCAGAGATTCACTCCCTAGACACTGATATTGAGAATATGGAGAAGTTGTTCAAGGAAGTGGCCAGTGCCCCTTGGTGATGGAAGGGATGATGTACAAAATACAGAAAAATTCCTGGGTGTGTAGAGTTTGCTTGTTTTTGTGGGAAGTTGCAGTGTATCAGTTGGGAAAAAGAGAGCTTTGAGAACTTTCTGCCATTACTTTTTGCAAGTTTCACTGATTGGTGGAGAGTGCTAGCTGTTATAGATATAATACTATACTAGTTTAGTTTTGGCAATGCAAGAAGAGTGAGATATAAGATTTTGGAAATGTAATTGTAAAAGAAGAATTGAAAGTTTCATGATCAATTCTACTTGTATATTTTGGTTTTGGGTATTTTTCTGTGTGCCTTTTCTGTCTTTGGCAGCAAAAAGAATCAGATCTTATCTCTGAAGAGTTGTCAAAAAAGAAGAAAATGGTAGAAAAATTTGCCCCCATGCAGGATCGAACTACAGACCTTCAGTTTACAAGACTGACGCTCTACCACTGAGCTATAGGGGCTTGTTGTTCCTTAAAGAACTAAAAGCTAATTAATTAAAAATATAATCGTCATTTTTTTTAAGGCATCTTTTTCTTTTTCTTTTTTGAAAAAAGTATATATATTTCACATCTACCGTCATCACCCACAGGCCACAGATGAATTTAAGAAGTGATAGTAATACGGTATCATTAAAAATATTAGAAAATAGTAAATATATATATATATATATATATATATATATTAGTTTCAAAATAAATAAATAAAATAGTTCGATAACTGATTGCAAAAAAGTTGAGAATTTTTTTTTAACAAAAAAAAAAAAAGGAATAAAAGTGAATAAATTAAAGGGTTGTTTTATACTAAAAAAGAAAATACCGGTTTTTAATAATATATTACATCTACCTTTTTTTTTCTTTTTAAAAAAATAGATACTATATTTGAATACATAAACATTTGGAGATGGGGGATTCGAACCTCTGACCACTTGGTCAAGGATATATGCCAATTACCGCTGAGTTATGCTCGCTTTGGCAAAGAGATGCTATATTTGATATAATTGTTTATTGTATAGAAATACGTACTCTCTAAAACATGATTTAATAATCTCGTAAGTATACAATTTGAGCAACACTCCTAGAAAAATAAAATCTATATTTGCAATATTAAATATAATAAATTCTTAACACTTTCAAAAATAAATATGAAAACCTATATTTGTATATTTTATATTTCATTTTTACATCTATGATTTGTAAATGATAGTAATATGGTATCATAAAAAATAAACTTATAACCTAAAATAAATGGATTTATGTAGCTTATAAAACTAATAAACGTATAACCTAAAATAAATAATCTCACTTATCAAACATGGGCAAGACAACTTCTTGACCTCAAATTTCATATAACTCATTAGTCAAACACTCCAATCAAGTGGAACTTTTGAATGCATCTTAAATATTAGAGAATTTGCGGTGGGTGACAAATAAGAATTATATAATTACAAATATAGCACAATGTAAAAAAAATTGCAAATATAGCAAAATTTATCAGAGTATATTACTGATTAATTAGAATTTATCTGATAGACTTCGATTTTTAGAGTTTATCAACGATAGACTCTGATTAATCAGAATCTATCAGTCTACTGATAGACTCCGATTATTCAGAGTCTATCAGTGTCTATCGCTGATAGACTCCAGTTAATCGAAATCTATCAATAACTATCATTGATAGACTTTGATTAATCAAATTCTATCAGCAATAGTCACTGATAGATTTTGATTAATCGGAGTCTATCAGCGATAGACACTGATTGATTTTGAATAATCAGAGTCTATTAGTGATAGACACGGATAGAATCTGACGACAAGTTTTTGATCTTGTACAATTAATTTTGCTATATATGCAATTAGTTTGCAACTGCGCTATATTTGTTATTAATTTGATTCAATTTGTCATCTATGCAACTGCCCCCAAATATTATTATTTGTGTTATCTTTTCATTTTTTTAGGGTTTAAATACTATTTTAGCTCCTATACTTTTGACTTTAGTTTATTTATTTATTTTTTTTTTTGAAAATGACTTTAGTTTATTTTGATCCTTCATTTTCATTTTTTTCTCATTTTTATCGATCTTAATTCTAACATGACACTTCCTTTACTAAACTTCTTAAGATAGTCATAAATTTGTATTAAAGACTTTCCATTGTATATAAAATTTACGCTTAAATTTTGCGAGGAATTCAGTCGCAACTTTTTGTTGATTACTTGTCTAAAATGGGGGCATAAGAGGCAAGAAAATGCACACTAGTCTCTTTACTCTAAATAAAACTTAATTATTATTAATTAAAAAAAAAAATCAATACTATCATTCTGACCATAATTTAAATACTGTGACAGAATTCCTACAAAACACATGCTGCTTTTGGAGATTTCTCAGCAGCCACCATAGGTGGATAAATGAGCTCTGTACCTTCACACCTTATTACTATTTTATTTCAACAAAGAAAGGGATTTATTGTTCATCCAAGAGATTCCCCTGCATTGATTTTGGATCTTTAGGACTTTACAGCAAGAGTCAAGCTTAGGTTCTCTTCTTGCACAGATGGTCCAAAGCTAGAAGTTTGGTGGTAGCATTTCAGGTTCAGAGCTTTGACTTGTGTTCAATGAACGTTGGATCAATGCAAACAACAACCTGTTTTTTTAACCCAAAATGTTATTCAGGAAAATTTGTTTCAGAGGAGGTTGTAACAGTGCTAGCACAAATGGAATGAGCAAAAGACATTTGCAAGAATAACAATACTATTTGGAAGTTCATATATTCTTCTCAACATTGTTCCAAAGAAAGAGAAAGCTATACCTTGCCAACACTTTTGCCCGAATGGAGATATTCGACGGCGTCTACGACGGATTGGACGCCCAAAAATCTTTTTGGATCCACTGAAACCTGTAAAGAGGATTTGAATCAATGGGGATTTTGATCGCGGAGGTGGAAAGAAGTTACAAAGAATGTATAATAAGAATTCTGGTGAGATGCTCTATTGCTATATGAAATTATCGAAGCACTAGAGATGTTTATTTCCAATGAACACCTTCACATTATTACATAAATAATTATAATTATCTTGTACTTGTTTCAGTAGAATGTAGTCAAGAATAACATTCCTTGAAGCATCAATTCTCATTTGTTTCGGTACAAATATTTTTCTCTTTTCTTAAAGGAAAGCTATTAACTACATTTTTATTTCTCTTACTTTCTCTTACTAACTTTTTATTAACTTCTTATGTTATATACACTATTTTGTGTACACTTTCTCTCACTAACTTTTCTCTGTCTACATGCTCGTCCACATTTTCTCTATGGAATAGATATCTTTATACCTAAATGGTCTCAATGAATTCCCTCTACCAAGTTTATCTATATAAACATGCACTAACTTCTATCCATGCTCTCCTCACTAATCTCTCCATATAATGTCTTCCACAGTTTTCACGAATTAATATCTCCTCACATGCAGACATTTCCTTCCAAACTTTCTATACACACTTGTCTCCAGTATTCCATGTATACTTTCTCTTATGATACTTTTGTAAGTAAATCATAATGTTATGGTATATAACAATGATATATTGTCCAGTACAAGTAAATTTCACAAAATAATTTCACAAATAAGTTATATTCCCAGAATTAATATGCCAAGACAAGCAAATGTAAAGGAATAAAAATTAAACAAAACCCCCCAAAAAGCAATAAGATGGGCACTATACTTCTAAGTATATTAATCAATGTCTATTAAGGACGGAATCCCACGAATACTAACATCATAAAGCTGCAGTATAAAGCAGAGCTTAAGCAATACCTTCAGCTTGCCTGAGGAGAAGAGATGAAATAGTCTATCCAAATGTTTCTGCCAGAGCTGAGCATATTGTATGAGGAAGAACCCAGCCTGAAGATTAAGAACTTGTAGTGAAATTGAGTGACAAAATTATTGCACGATTAGTAGATACAAGCAGGTAGAGATAGGAAGGAATTTTTTTTTTTTTCCATTTTTTTTCGTCTTTGACAACGGAGTAGAATAGGTTTGTGTGATATTTGGAAAAGGTATTATGCAGACCTTGAATTAGATTAGATATCCTTATGTAACAGTTTAGGTGAAGACATTGTAATTAATTTTCTGTCCAGTGTAATAATATACAGGAAAGCAGCATGCACCATGCAGTACATTGATGGATGCCACAATTATTGTACTAATCACATAGCAAATTACAAATTGCTTTCAGTACTTAGATGGGTGAGAATAACAAGCGAGGCTACAGGAGTAAAATTTTCAAGGTAAAATCTGTATGATTAGAATATAAGTTATTGGTCAGATTTACACCAGAAACTTCTAAGCATTTAAATCTGAAAGAAAGCCAATTCCAAGCAAATCCCGAAGCTTAAAAATGTAAATTAAGACTCATTTCAGATGAAGATTCATAGAATATCTCCTCAAATATTCTTTTTCAAACATTCTTGTGTTGATCTAGTCACTCCTTACACCATAAAAATGTCTAGACACGTATGGAAGTTTTTATATTTTATTTTGTGTGCATGCGGGTGTCACAAGAGAGACTGCACCGCAAGTCCTAAAAACCTCTAAATCCCAAAAATGTTCGCTCAAACCAATTCACTTATGCAAAGAGACTTCTACAACTAGATTCGACATGGAGAATAAAAAAAAAAAAAAAAGAACAAGAAATTTTATGCAGCTTGAAGTTTAAAAAACAAAAGCTGAAAGTCGGGAACAATAGATCTACATGTTCTCCAGAGAACTTTGTTTGGGTGCAGGTTCATGGATATTGGGGCATACAATAGGATATTAGAAGAAATATAAGATATAGCAGTCATCATGGATTCAAGGATAGGGAAACATACAACAGTTTGGCTCTTCTTCAGAATTTTCTCGCAAAGTCCTGGGTAATTTGAAGGCTCCCACCCATGCTTTCCTTGATACTGAGATGAAAGTGAAACAATACAACAAGAATTTAAAAAAAAAAATAGGGGGGGGGGGGGGGGGGGGGTAAGAGATTCAAACCTATGATTTTTTCGTTGAGCTATGAACAACAAAATTACTAATTATGTCTCCAAGCAATGAGTAACGGGAAAAAAAATAGAGGAATATATTCACTTATACGTTTTAAAGTTCATCTGGATTCTCAACAATGATTTATGACACTTCTGCTCTTGTAATATCCAAAGTAAAAAATTGGCTTCAGTGCTCTTATATTTAATTTGTGAATCTGATGTTAGCTTCAATTAACACCCACATTTAATCTACAAAGCTAAATTTCACCACATGGCAAAATTGAGATTTTCATTCAAACTTCACATTGACTGTCAAGAAATATATTTCAACTCAATTAATTAATCCTATTAATTGGCATGCAAATAGACTTGCTTTCTTCAACTCATAGAGAACAACTACATCTAAATTCTAAGACTAGCAGAAAAATGATATTTAGAACGTATCAGCAAATCACTTTCAGAAATATACTTGAATCTAATATTCCGCCAAGGTAAACAGAGGACAAAATTTATTGATAACTTAAACTGAAAGCCTGATATTGCCGTCAACAACTAAAATTGTTTTAAGAAGTACAGATCTTGATGACAAAAGACATGCTGTAACATAAGAAAAATTCATCTATGTTTCATGAAGTTCTGATGAATAAAACCTTCTTTCCTTTGGAAATAGTATATTGGAGCAAATGATGCAAAAATATAAACTGCGGCAGAATTTACAAAAATGAAATATAGTATTGCAACAGTTGAAATGTTCCAGTAACAAAAGCATTCAAGTATAAAGCGACATAGGAAACTTCTAGAAAACTAACCTGTGAGATCATTCCAATCACAATTAGTCGTCCATAGATTGCCAACGCATTCAAGCACAAACTAAACATATCACCTCCAACTGACTCATAGATGATATCAACACCTTTAGGATACTCCGTCTTTAGAACCTGGAGAACTGAGAACTATAAATATACCCCTCCTTGAACTAAATGACTAGAATTGAAAGGAAAAACTGGCTTATTCGAATGTATCCCCACCCCCACATTTCTTGTACTAAAGAAAGCATTTCATCTTTCAAACCTTATACACACAATTTTTATCACCAAACTGAATGACACTGACATCCACCAAAATAGCTTGCTACTGTGACATTTATGTCAGATAGGAAACCAGCCTATAGTAATCAGCTTAAATAATACACACACACACATCATAAAATGCAGTTCAAATTTTGGTAGAAAAATGACAAGATTTCTAGATATTGGGAATAAGCAAACATTTAGGGCCCGTTTGGTAACGTTCTCGTTTCTTGTTTCCGTTTCTTCATTTTTAATAAATAAAAATAGAATTTCATGACCCTAACACCTATACATTCAATAATAATAAACCTATATTCTTATTTATGTTTGGAAAAAATTGGAAACAAGAACAAAAAAGGAGAAACTAGTTTTAGTTGTTCCCAAAAGTTCTATACAAATTTTTGGAGTGTTTCTAAAAAATGAGAAACAAGAAACATACATAGTTATTAAATGCTTAGATTTCTTAATAAAATTGGAAACAAGAAACAAGAAACGAAAAAAAGAAAAAAAGAAAAAATATACGATTTCTCACCATTGATTAGGTTCTGTGAAAAGTATTTTTCTTTTTTTAATGAGAAATGGGGGAAATCAATATCATTTAAAACGAGGAAAAAACAAAAAGAGTGATAACAAGTGAACCGAAGGAGCCAAGAAGATAATAAAAAGCTCCTCATTTTGCCATTGATCAAAAGAATAGTAGGTACAAAAGATTCTAGCCAGGTATTAAAAAGGCTCTAAAGTGAGTAATCTCCTAAATCTCTACCTCGTTCTACAAGAACTATGCAAGAGCCTTTGCTTATTTTCCTACCAGAATTCCAAATGCCATCAGCAAAACTTATAGTTAATTAAAACCATGGGCAAGCAAGACTTTTTTTTTTCGCTTTTCTTCTAGGGCGTGGGTTGTCCATATTATTGTTCTAGATCTAACTCACAAGCAAAGATTTCCTTTCAGTTTCACCTTAGCACATGCGCTAAACAATCAAACTCACAAAAAAGATAATGAAAATTAAAAAGGGATTTTGGAAACATACAGTTTTAATGTCTTCAGATCTGTAATCTATAACTCGATCAACTCCCAATTCTTTCAAAAGCGAGGCTTTGTCCTTACCTCCACATGTTGCAACAACCTTATTTCCAGCTAACTTGGCAAGCTATACATAGGAAAAAATGTGAAATGAATGACATTTATGTAACAGTAGAAACTAGTAATTACCACAACTGTCAGGGAAAGGTAGAAACATATTGAGCATGGAGGAGAGTTAGAACGAATTCTTTCATAGGACTAAACAAAAGAATTTCAATCTACACACATTTGAGATATTTCTTCACATCCTTCTAGGAAAAATACATTATATGTTAAACAGAGTGAAAAGAAGCTAGTATTAGAGAGAGAGGCAAAAATGATCAAACCTGGACAGCGAATTGCCCAGTCCCTCCAGCAGCAGCAGTAACAAGAACAACCTGTCCAGATTCCATTTGCCCTGCCTATATCAACGATTAAAACACTTATCAGCATGCAAGAGAACTAACATCTGAGTGAAGCATAAAATGATCAGATGATTACACAAAGAATTTTGTGCAAAAAATCCGAAGTTGATAAGATTTGTTAGCAGAAAATGTAATTAAATCAGTCAGCAGAGGAAATGGTCACAATCTTCAGCAAAAACCTTTTCTAGAGCAATTGATGCCGTTAGTCCTGAAGTCAGCATGGCAACGACTTCTGGATCAGGTCTTGCAACAGGAAGGATATGTTTCGAATGAACCTATTCAAATAAAACCAAAAGCATCAATAACCACAAGGATAGTTGTCAGTACAAATTCCAAACATTGCCATATGCAATATTTTCTTTTTTTGACAAGAAGCAATTTTTCATTGATAATATGAAAAGAAAATGTTCAGGAAATAAACTCCCAAGTGAGATGGAAAAGGAAAGAAAAATGAAACAAAATAAGAACAAGGAGCTTTACAACCATAAAAAGATATATAAAGAAATTCAAAAAACAATGAGCCATCAAGCTAGAGGATTCAGGGACCACAACACCAAGAAACCACAAAGACACCACTGAAACAACCAAAAAACAAAACTCCACAAAGAAATGATCCAAAAACATTGACATAAGCAATCAAAAGCACCTTATAAGTTTGAGACTAAAGTACTTGAAAATAAATTATGCATGAAGATGAGCAGATCATCCTAAGCCTCAATTATTGAGCCAAAGTTTTTAAGAGAACTTTACAGTAACAAACTCAGCATAACTTCCAAATGTCATCATTGCGGCAGGAGTTCCAACTTTCAGGTGAGTTACAGAATCACCAACTGCTGCAATTATACCCACACCCTGCAATAAAAAGTAATTTTATCATTTAAGGAAATTAAGTACCATAGAAAGAAGCAATGGTCTTATTAACCTAAAATTAAACAGTTAACCCTGAGACCTCAAAACCAGCATTTAATGGAAGTAGAGAGTGAAGATCTTGGTTGCTGTTACTGAAATAATGACCGGAGCTGAAATTTACCTGTAAGTTATAACAATAGTTAGAAGAGAAATATATATTATTCCAGTAATAGAACCTAGGGGTGGGGCATCATAGTCCTTAAGCTGTGAGAATAGTAATGAAAAAGTGCAAATAATTGGAGAAAAACACTAGATGTGATGACACGATGCATTTGAACTTTTTCCTATTGTTAACCAATCATGTCATTCATGTTAATGGCTAAAGTCTTTTCTTTTAAAGACAAGACAGTTATCCAATAACCTTTTTCTTCCAACCACATTAATAAAAAATAATTAATCTTTTTACAAAAATTTGACTGGAAGAATTCCAACCATGGTAAAGCAACTATTCACATCATTGTCAGTAACACTATAGGTATGTACTTGAACAGGAGAAGAGGATCACTTAAGCATGAAGATCATATTTACGACTCAGAATCTGGTCTCAATATCTCCAAAAAAAACTAACCATTGATAAAAAAAGAGGGTGGTCTCAAGAAATTTTGAGTGTCTGAGTTAGAGTAAAAAATACTTTCTAGGACAATTACTCTCAGATAAGTTTATCACCTTTGCACTACTACATCAGATAGAACCCCATTCTGATAAAGATAAAAAAGGTGCAGCTACAACTAATAAATGCCAGTAAGGTTTTCAAACACAAAAAAGTAAATGAATAAGAACATAGAAGTGTTTGTGAAATTTCTGCATGAAGGACACTGTACAACAATAAAATTTATTGAGACTTGAGACTTTGAAACTTACATCACTTGCATTTACACCAGCATATATGATTTTCACGAGAACATGATCTGGTTTGATGGGCAATCTCAATGGTGCGCGCACTACGCTAGTTGCTCCACGAAAATTGTGGCTCAGAGTGTGAACAACTCTAGAAGAATAGTTAAATGAAACTGCAAGCAATTAATTACTGACTAGTGATCAAGGACTAAATCAACTTAAAAACATAGCAGCCAACATGCTACAACAAGGACATGGCATCGGCACATAATCTGATATTGTTATTCATCTATGTCCACCCACCCAAATCATAGATATCCAAGATGAAACAATGCATAGAGTTGCACTGCAGTCAAATGGATATCAATTTTCAAAACAACCATATTGAACTTCATCCTTTATAAAATTGAATATTTGAGTAAACCGAAGGAATTGCCAAATGAGTTGCAATTCGGATAATCTCAAACTAAAATAAGGCGAAAGCATAGAACGTTACTCACACTTTCTCAAAACTTTGGGGAATATCAATTTTCTGAAAAAATGTTGATGAAGATTTTTTTCTTAAACTTGAGGAAGCAAGCAAGTATTTTGCTTCTTCTGTAGGGGTGGGCCAGTACTCCATCCCTCTCCGGTTGGTAATCCATAGGCATGAACCAGCTTTGCTCTCATCAGTGATCAATTCAAAAGCACCTAAAAAGCATTGAAGCATGGAATATCAGAATCTGACTTTGGAAAAGGCAAGGAGAACAGTTTTGATTTGAAACATCTTTCTGACATGTTTAACTAGATACACACAATGGGATTAATTACGAGTGTCCCAATTCTTGAGAAACAAATGAAGGCCCAATTGTATATGCAATTTAAAAGCATCACCAAAATCTCTGATCCGAAGAGAATCTTTTGTGGTCTTCTTTTAATATGACCTGCCTTCTCTCTCTCTCTCTCTCTTTTTGCGTGTGCATGTGAGTTTGTTGGCTGCTGACTTTATAAGTTTTTCACACTCTCTACCTCAAATAAATAAAAACCCAAAAAAAAGGAAGAAGAAAAACCCTTCCAAAAATAAATGAAACAAAAAGCTACTGAATGCATATGATGCCATGTTTAAAATTGTATGCCGAACGCTATTAATCGATAAAATGTAGAAGGATGTATTCATCATCCAATTAGAGTCTGTTAACAGCAGGAAAAGCTTCTCCATAGAAGGGTATTCGAGTGAAAGGGCATTGAATAACAAACCTTTAATCACCAATTCCATGGGAACATAACCTCCCGACCGTTCTGCAAACTTTTCAGTTACTGTTGTTGTGGCCAGTTCTGTTTTTACAAACTGCAAAGAAATTTTAGATAACACACGTCGATAAATATTTGGTACTTGTCGATGAATATAGGTAAATAAATAATACAAACGGAATAAAAGGTTAAATTGCAGACTAAGAACAATGTGCAAAAAATGACACATGGGAGCTCAAAATTGACTATGTAATAGAAGCTAAACATTGATAGAAATTGCAAAATAATTTGGATAATACACAAGGAAGCCAGAGATGCAGAACCAAGGGATAATACTTCCTCGTTCATAAAGTCTTACACATGAAATCCATCTACCAATTGAAGATCACTTCAGGTATGAAAAAATGTAGTAGACAACTATACCGTGTAATTAGAGAAGAAATAAAGGTAATGTAATTGAAACATAAAATAGAAGAAAGTTGAACACATAATAATTGTCATGAGACCATCAAGTTAACCCCAATACACTGATACAGTAGCATGTCACTCATTAGTCATAATCCCGTACATCTTGTGCATGTCCCTTTTAGCAATCATATATTTGGTGATTGATGATGTTCACTCTTTCAAGCTTGTATTTTTTGAACATTGGATAACAATGCTAAACTTCTTCAACTTATTTTCTTACCTCAGGACAAAGCACATTGATCCGAATCCCCTTGCGTTTGTAAGGCAAAAGTGATCTAGTAAACATAACAACGCCACCTGGAAATAAACAAACATAAATTTGGAGTCATGTTTGCAATTGTCATCATTCATTAAGACATAACTAAGCAAAAACAGTTTAGAAAAACAAGTTGCATAAGAAATGACAGAGAATAGAAAGAAAATAAAAGACGGATAAAACACCTTTGGATGCAGTATATGCTGGGTCTGCGTATAGTGGATAAAGACCTGAAGCAGAACCTAGGTTGACAATGACACCAGGTTTTTCCATTGATTGCATGGTCTTTATCTGGTCCACACAGCAGTGAGAGACAACAACAAATTAGTTATTGGTGAATGAGTCCAAAAAATGTTCAATAGGACGTCTATTGATGAACAGTTCCACAGAGTTCTCCCCCCATTGAAAGACAAACCACTAAAGATGTCCCAGAAGAAGAAATGTAGAAAATTTTGTTGAAAACACCTATAGAACTCTAAACTCTTTAAAAAGCTTAAGCATAAAATTTTGTTGCTACATCAAGGAACCAAGCGATTAAATATTAGATCTTCTTTTCTCCAAAAAAAATAAAGAGTGTTTAATTAACAAAACCTCTCTCTAAATACATTAGCATGAACAAAGGTTATGATCAGAAAGGACACACGTAAATGCATATTTTAGGATGTTAATGGTTAGAAGTTGAACCACGTTCTCCTTTCCTCCTCTCCTTCCTCCCAAAGAACCTACCCAACTATATTTTGAACCATTGTTGGTTCATTTGGGAAGGATGGAGAGGTATTTTACATGTAAATGTAGAATTAAATCAAAAGTTTCCAGAATATATTTAAATGGAAAATGGTAGGAAAATAAAATTCTCAAGGACTACAACCAATCTCTATTAAATTTCTTTCATTACCAAGACAATTCATAGGATTAAGGATGCACTCAGTCACTAGCCTGATAAATTAAATGTTCCATAAGCAAACCAAATATGAGACTGAATTGGTCTTAATTTAAAAGGTCACTTATAAAAAGATTAATTAGCTGAAATTATCAGAGTTCCAACCAAAGATGGAAAACATAATGTTTGCAGGAGTTAAAGGTTAGGGTGAATTTATTAAAGATCCAGGCATCCAAAGAGTAGAATTTCCTATTCACAAGCAAGCCAAATAGTAAAACCAATAGATTCCACCATGCAAGCCAAATAGCAAAAATTTGGTATCGACAAGTTAACTTCATAGTAAAAGTATGGTGAAAACCAAGTCCCATATGAATACATACCGCAAGTTGAGTGCATGCCATGACAGCAAGTAGGTTGACATCAATAATACGTCTCCATGTTTGAGCACCATCAGTTTGATCCTTATGAAATACTATTTTGCTGCCAATGCCAGCACTGTTGATACAGATATCCAATCCTCCATATGTAGCTAAATGCTTGCCAAAAGCCTTCTGCAGGTCATCTGCTCATCAGCCAAAATGTGTGAAAATTGTGAAAACATATAAAGGCATCAACTTATTCTAATAAATGAATTTGTAGAGGATACGAAGTAAACCCAAGGAAAAAAAAGTAGTCTACACTTTCTAAGCATCGAAAGGCATCAAACTAATTCTGATAAATGAATTGGTGGAGGAAATGAAGTTTTTCTTTCAATTTATTTAAAAAGTAGGAGATAAAAGGATACATCTATACTTCAAGTTTGGCATCAAATGCAGTACTCTTTCTAAACCCTTTTGTAACTACACTAATTTACAGTTTTCAGCAATTTTGGTTATTGTGGAGGGAACCGAACAACCGTATCTTCAACAAAACATTATCTACTTTTTTTAGAATCATAGATTCTATTTTTATTTTAGCTCTCTATTGGTCTACTTTTTCCATGTTAACCATTGTTATCTTGGAAACAAATTTTTTCATTCATACTATGAAAAGATAAAAAGAAAAGTTATAATAACTCCTATTACCAACATGAACTACAAAAAGGCCTCCCAACTGTGAAAAATCACATTTTGGGTGTAATTGCCAAACTGCTAAGAAAGAGTATACCAAGTAGGTGCAAGAAATTCAACGAAGTCCATCTCATTATGCCACAGCTGAAATTTGTCTTCAAAGGTTCTTTGGTTTGTAAAAGTTTGAAAATGTTGGCATTTGGGTTTTCTTTCTTTGATTTTCTCACTATAATACCCCTTCCAAGTACAAACGACTACAAGCTACAAGTTGAATTAATGATCTCTAAACTAGACAAATGAAGAAATAGTTCAAACTTTTTATCAAAGGGCATTTAAACCAAAGCAAAAGACTTGAAACTTTGATGGCAGCAAATACCCTATTCATATTATTAAACTCCAACGTGAACATTGAAACAACTATAGCCATCCCCTGTTCTTTTAAATTGGAGAAATTTCTTGAAATACACCTTTTGATGGTGGGATTCTAATAACTCCCTTTTTCATTTCATTCATCCATGAAATTTTGTTTCTCTTAAAAAAAAATACACAAGCAATTTAGCAGCTCTTTTTTTTTTTTTTTTTGAAAAAAAAAATGTAATTCAGCAGCAATCCAGACAATATTGACGTTATCAACTTAACAATTACAATAAATAGATGCAATAAGGAGGGAAAACCACCAGAATTTTTTTAATTAGAAACCATCCAATAAAATTTATAAGATAGGAGATTCCACTTACTTGTGTTGGTAACATCACATCTTATGAATATTGCAGGAGGAATGTCTAATTTAGGGTGAAGCTTGGCATTCTTTTGTTGGATAATGGATGCAACTTCCTGTCCCTTTTCTTCAGAAAAATCAACGACAGTGACAAATACTCCCTTCTCTCCCAGAGCTAAGCAGAGAGCTCTACCTAAACAGGAATAAACACCAAATAACAAATTATAACGAGAATGCCGTCAAGTACCAAATATTAGAAAATAATAACAAAACACTGCATTTAAGATAAATGAATTGATTTTTGTTTAGCTTTTCCTTAGTTCTTAAATGGTTCAGCGAGTCTTTCCAATATGAGAAATAAAAATCCACGGCTTGGGTGAGAAATTCTTTTCTATTGGTAAAAAACAAACGTATTAGTATAAAAATTCAAATAAAACACACTCAAAGGACTAAGAATCATAACAACAAAAACCAAAAAAATAAAAGCACTAAAACACCACCGCGGGAGTACCATGCCTCTAAAGTTAAGAACAATTTTGAGTTTCAAAATTTTCCCCGTAATGCAATTCAACATAATTAACATTCTCATAAAACCGTCCGCTTATAAACCGAGGACGGTTTGCTCAATCTTGAACCATCGTTCAAGCTTGTCGAAGAAGAAAAAAAAAAATACATGATCTAATTCAATCCAAAACCCAGAAGCTCAAAACCAAACGTTTAGTTAGTTCGATGCAGAAATAACTAATCACTCAGCAACATGATTAAGACAGCCCATCAACATTACAGTTCTAAGCCAATAGATCAAATTCATTAAAACAAAAAACAAAAAAAAAAAGGTCGTTGACTGAATAAACAGCGGGGCTTAACGAAATTACCAATCCCAGAAGCTCCCCCAGTGACCAAAGCCGATAACCCAGGTTTCAACTCCATACTTCTGCTTGGCTATGGTGGAAGAACAGGTGAGAGCAGCTAGATGAAGCAATCAAAATCGCTACCGATCTATTCCCATCTCTCTTACGTATCCAAACCTATATAGGACGCATCACCGTGCCCATGCTGATTGTCTAGAATGGGAATGCTAAAGAAAATGAAGAAAAAATCAAGCGCTAGGCGACGAATGAAAACCGCTGTGGATTGTTTACTGATGAGAGAGATTTGACGATTCCACCTGCTTTGTGAAAATGCCTGAAGCCGGCTGAGATTTGTAAATATCGAAGAGAAATTGGTAGCAAGTTGACGTTGTATTAAGGGCCATGTGTAATGTGAACCCAAAATGGAAACAGAGTAAATGTTCTTTTACTAAAAATAGATAGTGATACTGTGAATGAATTAGTGATTACTCCAGTAAATTATTAGATGTTTCCGTTACAATGAGATTGGTAGTTTTACATCGTTAAATATAATAGATAAATTGTAAAAGTACTCATATTTTGTATCAAACGATTATTAAAACCACATAAATTGAAAGATGTATGTTCGACGGTTTTAAGAAGGGAGTCTCATTGTACCGAGAATACCTAATAATCTGTCTATTACTTGAGGGAGGTTTGGTTGAGTCCTTGTCATTTTGAATCTTTTGTGTGGAGGGTTGATCAATTTTGAGTTTTGTTGGATAAGTTTGCAAGTTTTGATGGTACTCGAACTTATTTCTTTCTCTACTTGAAACGTAAGTTTTTTGAACTTTCGATGTGAAACTAGGTTATAGATGTCAAAACTACACCCTAATGTTATGACAAGTAAGCATGACTTAAGTTGGTCGATTGATTTAGATATATAACCTCTACCAAGAGATTAGATGTTTGAATCTACCATGCTCACTGTTGTTGACCTAAAAAAAGTAAACATGACTCTTACAGGGATCAATGTCTTTAATTAAATTATATGAAAAATGTTTGATATGTTTCCAAACTTTAAATGTTGCAAACCTCCTGGATTTATAGATCTCCAGTAGTTGATTTTCTTGTTCATTTTTCTTATTGTGTAATGTAGTTTTGTGTCTAATATATAATTGACACATTCAATGTCTTTTAAAATTAATTCTAAGGCTTTTTGGATTTTAGTTTTGAAAATCAAACTTCTAAACCATACTTCCATTCCATATATGAGTTTTTGTGATATATTATCTACAAATGTTTTCAAAATTCGAATCAATATTTAAAAACTAAGAAAAAAAACACATCCTTTAAAAACGATGATAACCCAATCTGATTACGTCAAAAACTAATTTTATTTGTTATCAAACATTTTAGATTTAAAAGAAAAAAGTATATATGTATCTAAACTATCTCGAATTAGTTAGAAAGTTAATCCAAACACACTCTTAAATGATTTGAACTATCTCGAATTAGTTAGAAAGTTGATCCAAACACACTGTTAGATGCTCACCGACACCGTATTCAAATAGAAAACGGCAGTGAGAGGCTCCAAAATGACAGGACGCATCCATGTTGATGTGGAAATTGCTACAGCCGCAAATGAAAGTGGATGCAAAATTTGTGTTTTCTTAGGCCCCGTTTGATAACCATTTGGTTTTTGATTTTTGGTTTTTGAAAATTATGCTTGTTTTCTACTAGATTTCCTACCATGACTTTCATCCTAATTAAAGTTCATTTGAATTCCTAGCCAAATTTTAAAAACAAAAACAAGTTTTTGAAAACTACTTTTTTTTGTTTCCAAAATTGGACTTGGTTTTTGAAAACAAGGAAGAAGATTGATACTAAAACCAAGAAACTTATAGGTGGAAGTATGTGTGTATAAGCTTAATTTTCAAAAACCAAAAATAAAAAATCAAATGGTTATCAAACGGGGCCTTAGTGTTTCAAAAAAAAAAAAAAAATTGTGTTTTCTTAGTTATCTGAAAAAAAAAAAAACTTCACACACAAACACTCCTTTTTCTTTTTTTGGGAGAACACTCCTTTATTTAAAGGTATTTTTGTCTTTTGCTTTTTTGCAAAATGTCTTTTCATATCTATAATTATGCCATATCATGATTTCTAACCTTTATCCGTTATTTAAACTGCATTCAAAGTCTGATCATATTAGTTATAATATAGTTTCTGCTTTAATTATGATTTACTATTTACTATTTATGATTAATAATTATTATTATTAATTTTTTTACAACATGTGGAGTTGGGAATTCAAACCACCGATCTCTTGATCATTAGTACAATTTTATGTCAATTAGGCTATGTTCATGTTAATACTGTTAACAATTAAATTATTAAGATACTTTTGATAATCATTCGATTTTTTGTTTTAGTTTTTGAAATTTATACTTGTTTTCTTATAATTTATTTAACATGGTTCTACCTCTCTTAAAAAATATTCGAAACCTTATATATGTATAATAGTTTTCAAAACTTTGGTTGGTTTTTGAAAACATTTGTGGGATATTGGGATATATACAACAAAAACAAATAAATTTGTGGATAAGAAGCAGTACTTTTTTTTTTTTTTTTTTTTTTTGAGGAGTAAAAGACAACAAGAAACAAAGACAAAACTAAGAAGAAGCTAAAGAGTTATTTGGATGCATCTCTCGACTGATGATGATATGAACTCGTGGAGGACCTGATAGAAGTAGTACTTATAAGCTTAATTTTACAAAACCATAAATAAAAATTAAATGATTATCAAACGGGGTCTAAATAATAAAATACATTTTTGATCTATGAGATTTGAACTTATTTCTATTTGATCCATGTGTTTTTAAAACTAACACTTTTGGTCTTTGAGATTTAAATTTTGTTTCAATTTGGTATTTGGGGTTAAGCCAAATGTTAGAACCTTAAATATTGAATCTTATTTTCTAATCAATTTATAAAGTTTGAAATTAGCTTCTAAATGATTTATAGTAAAGTTGACGTTAATTGGTCTGATGGGATGATGACGTGGTGGTTGACATATACTAATTAGATTTTGATGATATGTAGTTTTAAACTTAGTTGAAATTTTTGTGTAGATATTTTATTTTGTATACATGAGACCAATTATTTATTATTATTATTATTATTTTTTGATAATATGAGACCAATTATTATAAACAATTTCAAACTCAGAAATTAACTTCAAACTTCAAGAAAATCAAATTCAAACACTGAGACCTAAATATGTCGATGATAAAACTAAATTCAAATATCAATAACAAAAAATGTTAGTTTTTGAAAATTTAGAGACTAAATAGAAACCAAGTTCAAATTATTTTAAAAAGAAAAAAAAAATAGAAACCAAGTTCAAATTTTAGGACAAAAATGTATTTTACCTTTGTATTTATTGTTCGAATTAAACACATATTTAATTTTATTCAATAGTTGAAATTGATAGTCAAATGTTATTTAAAAAAAAAAATAAAAAAATTTGATAGTCAAATAACATTGACTATAACCATACCATCACACGTGCTTTTCAATTGTGTTTATTTTGTCAAAGCTATTAATATCATTAATATAAAATCAAATAATTTTTTGAAAAAAAAGTCCCATCCAAAACAGAGAAAGAGAGAGAGAGAGAATTTTGACAATTATTTGGTTCGAAATCTTATAAGACTTAAATACTCATTGAAAAATTGGCTCAAAAGGTGTCCAAATAATTAATCCCAATGTCCTTTTATCAAAATTATCAAATAATAATAATAATAATAAATCCCAATGTCCAAAATGAGGTGGATTAAAATGAGTTTATCAGATTTCAATTCCGTATCTAATAAATTTATGAAATTTAAAAATATTTAATAAATTCATAAATTTTTAATTTGATGTTTAATAGATCATTCACATATTTATTTATTTTTTTTTAAATCAATTGATTTGTTAAATATAAAGTTTAAATCTAGTAAAACCAATTTTTTTAATTTGTGTTTTAGTAGATTTGTAAATAATAATTTTAAAAAAATCAAATAAATTAAGAGATACAAAATAAAAAGAGTCATTGGAGACAAAATAAAAAAATTGAAGTATCTATTAATTACCTATGTAAAAAATTTGGGTCATAGATATTTTTTGAAGCTCAACAATATTAAAGAGTTTAGGTATTAGACAAACAAAATATATATATATATATATTTTCCGAACAATACTTGGTTGCATATGACCTCCCTACACACTCCATTTTAATAGTCGTATGTAAGAAGATTTCTGAAAAGAATTCTAGTACTATATGGAAAATTTTTCATACTTTACCAAACGACTGATCCTATTGATGTTTCTATTATAGTACTATGATAGTACATGCTCCCTCCATTGAACTTTGATATGTCATTTAACGAGCATTCAATAATATGATTTTTTTTTTTTTTTGAAAATCAAATAATATGATATTTTATTATATGGATCCCACTCAATTTTTAAATATTCATTTCATGGCAAACAATGAATTTTTCACCATGATAGTACTAGAAATTTTCCCCACATGTAACCAAGTGTTATTATTTTTTCAATATTAATTTTTCACTTTAATATCGTTAAGTTCCCATAAGAAATAAGAAACCCACGTCCTGGTTTTTTTTGTCGAGGATAAAAATCGAAACTTTCTTTTCCCACAAACTCCTTTTCTTCATCTTCAGGTCAGGTACGCAGAACACTCTTCATCTTCCTCTCTGTATCCTACTTTTTACTCTTCCTCATAATTTTTCTTTAATTCGTATATCGAACGGATCTTCTGTATCTTTTAGATTACTTTCAGATCTCCTATGAACTCTGATTTCTGTTCTTCAGGATCTTACTGGAGTTGGGGCGGCTGGTTGAGGACCTCTTGCATCATCACGAGGTACTCTTTCATTGGTTCTCTGTGCTAACCGTGTAGTTCAATTGAAATTATCCGTTGAATTTGGTTGGGTTTGACTTTTTGAGGTTATACTTATGTTCAATTTGATGGTCGGTTGGTGGGTAATTGGGAAATCATCGGATAGGTTATCGATGAACTGGGTTTAATCCTGTTCTGTCGCTTTCTTTTCCTCCTTGAAGCTGCTGCCTGCTTTCATGGGGTTTTAGGAATGTTGTTAGTTTTGGTTTTGCGTCTTTGAAAATCTGCTTGAAATTTCGAGATGATTTCCCTCTTCTAATTCTACCCTAAAATTCGTTCAATTTTGATATGACTAGAGTATACAGTTTAGTTGGTGCAGATCAAAATGTTAAGCTGCAATAGATTGACAATAGTTTGATGATGGGCAGTAAGCTGTAGCTTTTTCCTCCGAGGCCCCTTAACTACAACTTGAAAACTGTGTGGCAATGATGTGACTTTATGATTTGGGTTTCAGATTATTAAGTAGGAATCATGAGAATAGCCAGATGTAATTCACCAAGTATTGAACATAAAATGTTAGGTAGTTCTGACCAAATTGCTCAGGCAGTTGCAAGGATACAAGAAAAAAGCCAATCTCTCAGCACAATGTAATTATGTATCCATTTGGTCCAACAATTGTTAGTGAGGATAGGTGTATTTAATTTTCCTGGGCTGCTTACTAATTTCTAATTGTAATGCAATGTACAATTCCCCCCCAATTTTATTGCTCTACACGGTGTCAAAGGATGTCTGGCTCATAGTTTAATAGTTTGGGTCTATGGAATTTGGGGTTGGATGGCTGAGTGTGTGCCATTTGTGTTTGGATTGTGCCATGAAAGAGTAATGAGAAACTTGGGTTTGTGTTACCCGTATATAGTTTAGTTTCAAGTTTATGATTTGTGAAAGTTAGAATGTGGTATAAAATGTGTGTTTGGTTCTTATTTCACACCCTTGTGGAGTTTGTATCCCTGAGCATTAGCCTCTTTTCATTTATTCAATGAAATTCTTCGCTTCCTGTTAAAAAAAAGTGTGTTTCACAATGTATTTATGTAATTGGTGGGATTTAACAAATCTATAATATTATATAAGCAAATCCACATACTGTTTTATTCAATTGTTCAGGATAGCTCTGATTCTGTGACTGTGACTTTGAATTTCAATTTTTGTTGGATCAATTGTTTTCTTGGAATTTGTACTAAACTTCATGGCCAAGAAAAGTAAAGGGAAAAGAATGACTTCTAGTTTGGCACTTTTTGTTGTTACATCTTTTTCTGGTGCATTATATTTAGTCAACCTTCTAAGGAACATTTGATTCTAAAAGGAAATAATAACCTGGCTTGTTTAAATGTGTTAAAAACAGTTTTCGGTGAATCTGAATTGTTGGAGCAAAGGAAAATCCAAATGGAAGACTTAAACAGGAATGTTTCTCAAGCTCCTCCAAATCCACAAACTCGAAGTTCTCCTGATGGTCCTGTGGCCATCCTGTGGGATATTGAGAATTGCCCTGTTCCCAGTGATGTGCGCCCTGAAGATGTAGCTGGTAATATAAGAATGGCTTTGCGAGTGCACCCCGTAATAAAAGGGGCAGTTATGATGTTTTCTGCATATGGGGATTTCAATGCCTTTCCTAGACGTCTGAGAGAAGGGTGTCAGAGAACAGGGGTCAAACTAATTGACGTGCCGAATGGTCGAAAGGATGCTGCCGACAAGGCTATACTGGTCGATATGTTTCTCTTTGCCCTTGACAACCCTCCCCCATCTTCCATAATGCTCATATCTGGAGATGTTGATTTTGCTCCAGCACTTCACATTTTAGGTCAACGTGGATATAATGTGATACTTGTCATCCCTTCTGGTGTGGGTGTTTCATCTGCCCTCTGCAATGCGGGAAAGTTTGTTTGGGACTGGCCCACCGTGGCTCGTGGTGAAGGCTTCGCACTTGCCCCCAAGGTGTTGTCTTCCCGTGGAGGAGCAGCCGAAATTTCTGGATATCTCAAGGGATGCCATATCAACGATGACCAGGATGGCCAAAATGAAGAGGAAGCTATTGTCTACAGAGGGATCTCCCAGAGCTTTTACAACTTGAGAGATTTTTCAGTAGTATCTCAGTCTTTATCTGAATACAATAGTAATTTGACAGTTCCTTGTGTGCCTCCAACTTTGAGGTCACAAAGTCTCCCATCATGTGGTTTGAACGAGGTTCCAACGGGTCCTGTTTCGTGTGGAGACCAGAATGAGTCCGCTTGGTGGCCGCAGACAGGAGACTTAAATGTTCTGAAGGGACAGTTGGTTAAGTTGCTAGAACTTTCAGGAGGGTCCTTACCTGTCACTAAAGTTCGAGCCGAGTACCAGAAAGTCTTTGGAAGGCCACTGTACACATCTGAGCCCGGAGTCAAGCTTGTGAATCTTTTTAAGAAGATGGGAGACGCCCTCATTGTAGAGGGCAAAGGTAACAAGAAATCCGTCTACCTTCAAAACTCTAGATCATGCCCGAGCGCCCCGCCTTTGATATTATCAAGGAAAGAAAATAAGAAAGGGAAGGGTACTTTGGAAGAGACTGTTGATGTTGCTCCAGGCATGGGCTCATCAGACGAATACTCAGATGAAGAAAGAGTGGTTCTCGAAGAACACGATGAGAAGAAAGGTGCAGCAAAAACCAACCAGGTATCGACAGGTCAATGCAGAAACAACAACGAACGCGGTCTCGAGCAGTTCAAACACGAGCTACAGGAGATTCTCGTCAGCTATTCATGTAGAATCTTCTTGGGATGTTTTGAGGCAATATACCTACAGCGATACAAGAAATCCTTGGACTTCCAGAGCCTTGGTGTTCGTGGATTGGAGGAGTTGTTTGACAAAGTAAGCGACGTCGTGGTCTTGCACGAAGATCCAGCAAGCAAGCGAAAGTTCCTGGCTGCATTTGGTGGCTAAAACGATGATGAAAATGATGATCAGGTAGCTGCCTTTGTAACCATTCCATGTCATTAACTTGTCAAATACCTCCAAAAGAAAAAGAAAAAGAAAAAGAGAGAAAAGAAACCAAGTTTGTTGTGAATGCTGCCTGCCACTTAGTTTTAGAAAGTAGAGTATGGCAGAAGCTGGTTGCTGTTTTTTCTTCCTCCAGCATGTTCTTTGTCCTCTTTAACATATGGAAACTGTCACTGTAAGTCTCTGCAACTGATGATCTACTTTTGGAGATCTCTGTCTGTGTATGTAAATTATTTTCCTCCCAAGTTTTAAGATCAATATAGCTTCTTTCTTTCCACTTCAGAACTTTTGTTTTTTATTTTGTTGATACTCATTACCAACTTTTTATTTGGGCCAAAGGGAAAGATTTAGATCTTGTCTGATGGCAGATTTTTTGTTTCTTCTTTTTTCTTCCTAAGATTATGTCCGTTTAATGGGTTTTGTTTTCATTATTTTGATTTTTATTATAAATAAAATAAAACAGGAGTAGATTAAAAAAAATGAAGGAATTTGTTAATAAAAATAGGTTTATCTTTCTAGTGTAAAAATCTTGATAGAATTTGGTGGGTGCCTATGTATACATTAATGATGTTAGTTTATAATATTCTATCTGTAAAAAGATCATTCTTATTCTTGTATTTCCTCGTTAAATAAATTAAAAGATCATCCATAAACCAACTGATAAACTTCTCAAAATTCAACAAATAAAACACAACATTCAAGTTATCTATAAAATTATCAAATCTCAGCCACAAAACCCAAGTATACAACTAGTAGTGTGTCTAAAACCAAATTCTTCAACTCATCAACAAATAAAAGGTATTAATTTTACTTATTTCGATAAAATTAAAATTTAATCTCCTCGATCAAACCCATAGATTAATCTTTTTTGTGGTTGAAAGAACGAAACTTAGCTACATACCAATATGTAGGGATCCTTACATATCTCATTAAAATCTTGACAACTAAGAAAGAGAAGGGTAGAAAATGAAAGAACTTTTTTTATCTCTTCTAGTTGTCAACATTTTAATGGTGGTAACTTTTTTATCTCTCCTAGTTGTCAACATTTTAATGGTGGTATGTAGAAAAATCCCTACATACATACCGGTATGCAGCCAAATTTTTTCCATCTTGAAATGGAGCCAAGTAAGTAGGGTGGGGTTTTTTGGGTTGTACCCCTTGACAAGGACCAAAGCTCAAATATTGAAAACGAGAGAGAAAGACAAACAAAAATGAAAAAAAAAAAGAAAAAAGAAAAAAAAAGGAGAAAAATAAAATAAAAAATAAAAAATAATAAAAAGGAAAAAGTAAGCGGTGGAAATGGAAGAATCGGAGATAACAGAGGGTCGGCCACATGTTTTTTGGTTTCGACAGGCCGCATGTTAGGCGGCGCGCGGGTTTAGACCACTACGCGGCGGCTTGAGGCCGTGACCCTTCATCGCTTGGAAAGGTTATTGCTTCCCTTTTTCACTTTTTTTTTTTTTTTTTTTTAAAAAAAAATTATTTTTATAGTTTGCTTAGCTAGATAGGATTTTTATTATACTTTGATTAAAAATATCATTTTGGTCCATGTACTTTAGAATTTATTTCATTTTAGTCTTTGTACTTTCAATAAAGTTTAAAATCGATCCCTATAATAAGTTTATTGTTAATTAATTTTTCTAAAAGAAAAGTTTCTGTGAACTTTCATTATTTATGAAAGTTATTATTATTATTTAACAAATTTCGATAAAAAATAACTTTAAACTTATGGAAGGGACCAATTTAAAACTATATTGAAATTACAAGAATCAAAATTAGACATTTGAAAGTACATGAACTAAAATGCAACAAAATGGTAATTTTAGCTTTATACTTATCATTTTCCTAAATGGATGGTTTTTTTTCAACAAAATAAAAATCTCTCACATATGTCAGATATGATATTAAAATTTTAGAGATTTATTACACACTTTGGACTTATTAATCACAAAGCTGAAAGGTTAGAGATTAAATTTGTAATTTGACTAATAAATTAATTATCATTAAAAACTATGAAATAACTATGACTACTAATACTTCGACCAGTTAAACTTCTAACTTTGTCTCTAAGAAAATAACTATTTTTTTTTTAAAGAAAGAAAGAGACTTAACTAGTAAGGAAAGGGAAATGAGGGCCATGGAGTTAGAAGAGGAAATGAAATTGAATATTATGTTCAATGTTTTTTAAATCTAGAGGAATAGAGGTAATGAGTTAATTTAATTAGTAATATAAAATTTCTGAAAAACATGAACCCTACCCCACAATTGTTGTTTAATTGCCTTCTCAAAAAAAAAAAAAAAAATGTTGTCTAATTGTTTTGATCAATATATAAGGCCAAAGATCCTTGAAAAAGAACCAATAATATATTAAAATTTGTGATGTAGGTTGTCAACTACATGAGGCCAGACAGTAAGAATTTGATTATATACTCTATGATAACTAAATTCTTCTAATATATATTTTACAACATCAGATGATTTATTATAATATTACAATTTATGTATATATAAAAGTACACAACTTATACATTAGGAAAGTTTTATTTTTATCACATGTCCTTAGATAGTAAGTCATTTTTTTTCCAACTAAACTTTATGAAGAATAAGGGGTTAAATCAAAGTTTAAATGATTATGTAATTTATGTTTGGTTGATTAAAAAACGTCTATTTTAATCCATATTCTCGATCTCTCTACTTTTAAAAGTGATTGGTTCCATCTCTTTGATTTATTTTTATCTCATTTTTTCCAATCACAATTTCAATATTACACTATACTCGAAAAGTCATAATTTCGAATCCTCACTTTTTTATATCGTTGTACTAGAAAAAACACTTTCTATTTAAGTTCAAAATTCAATTAACGAATGAATAATGCACCAATTATAATGCTAGATCAATGATTTGATCTCTCATCTGATAATGGTTGAACTCAACAAAAATTGCCAACAAGAGCCTAACTCAACTGACATAAAGTTTGAATTTTCGACCAAAAGATCAGTTGTTCGAATCTCCAACCCCACACGTTAAGTTAAATGAAATTAAGTGCATTAATAGAAGTTAATAAATTAGATAATTCAGGGGTGGAAACCAACCACTATGTCAAAGAAATACAATCCAATCCTTTTAGGAAAGGCAAGAGACAATCCCAACCTAAAAAAACTTTGAAAATAAAAAATAAAAAGGACAAAAAAGAAAAAAGAAAAAAAAAAAAAAGTTGGCCTTTGAAGAGTCCCAAAGGTCCTGAACTGAAAGTGAAAGAAAGCCCATAAAATCTCTCTCTCTCTCTGTCTGTCTCCATTCATATTCAATTCCCACATCGAAATCTCTCTTGAGAGGCGCAGTACTAGAAAGAGAAGCGAGCCATGTCGTCCTCTCTCTCAGCTCCATTTCTCTCTCCTCCGGCAGCGGCTTCGGGGCGGCGGGGGTGGCGGCGGATGGCGGTGACGCCGGCAACAGCGCCGGCGGAGGTGGCGGTGGGGGAGGAGAGGGTGGAGGCGAGAGTGGAGGAGAGAGAAGGGTACTGGGTGTTGAAGGAGAAGTTCAGAGAAGGGATAAATCCACAGGAGAAAGTGAAGATAGAGAAAGAGCCAATGAAGCTGTTCATGGAGAATGGGATTGAAGAGCTTGCCAAGTTGTCCATGGACGAGATTGATGCCTCTAAGCTTCATAAAGATGATGTTGATGTTAGGCTCAAGTGGCTTGGCCTCTTTCATAGAAGAAAGCATCAATGTGAGTTTTTTTCCTTTTCTAATTTTTTTGACTTTTCTAATTAAATTCCTTCCTCAATAATACTTAGCTGCATAACCGTATATATGAATTTTTCCATTAAAATTTTGACAACTAAAAAATAGCAGATAGAAACATAGAAAATAATGGTGTGTAGTGAAATACCTATACACCAGTACGATGGGTATTGTTTTGTCAAAGCGAGTATAGCTTAGCAGTAATTGACATGTACTCCTGATCAAGAGGTTAGAGGTTCTCGAATCCCTCCACCCTCAAATGTTGTTGAACTAAAAAAAAAAAAAATACAAAGTATTGTCCTTTTTTTTATTCACTGTATATCTGAACTTTTAAAATGCTCATTTTGATCACTGGTCTTTTGGGTTCGGTGTATTTTAGTTCATCAACTTTCAAAATATTTGATTTAGCTTTTGATTTGTTCATAAAAAAATTATGACTATTTTGATATTTATCGTCATTGTGGTTTTAAATACGTGTATTAATGTTTAGTTGTAGTGTAGCTAGTCACCTTGAGTCACACACCTAGGTTAGTTGGAGGTAAGTATAAAGTGACATAATAATGGTTATTTTTAAAAATTGAAGAAATAAATATTAATATAAATGTTGCTTAGCTGTTTCTAACATTATAACTTTGATTATAAGATGTTGGGTTTACCCTATATATTATTGAATAAAAAAAAAATTAAAATTTAATATTTTTAAAGTTTAAAAACAAAAATAAAATGAGGGTAAAAAGTTAAGTAATATGAGACTTAAACAACAAAACATTAACCTCGTGGCTCATTAGGTTATTAGGTTCGAAATTCAAAGCATGTTTTTTTTTTTTTTTTTTTGAGTGAAATTCAAAGCATGTTTAAATAACGTAGGTTGAATAAATTATTTCACGTTTGAATCTGAAATTGATTATTTCAAATTTAAAAAATTGAATTTCCATATTATTATATTTTTGGTGGGTTTAAGATTGATAGATTAAAGAAAAGCAAATGGGGAATAAGGATCAATAGATTAATTTGAGAGAAATATCCTACAACTAAAAAGTACATCATAATTAGTTTCTATATACAAGTTGATAAAAGTAAAATGACAGAGATACCTTTTAAAAATTTTAAAAATCTATAACAAATAACAATGATTTATATTACAGGAGATATATAAACATAATTTAGCGGTTAAGATATTTAACGGGTTATTTGTATGTAATTATATTCTAATATTAATGATAAGGTAAAGATTACATGAATTGTTTAAGAAACCTTCCTTAAGCTACCTTTAATCTAATTTTATAAATTCAACTTAGTTAGAAAAGTGATTTTATTTAAATTAATATTGAATCATCAAAACTAAAATAATTTTAAATTCTCCTCCAATAACTCTTAATAAATCTCAAATGAAGTCTTAGGTCAAATTCAACTATATACTTTGTAACTCCATTTTTTTAAAAAAAAACGAAGGGGATTAATCAATAAACACAGACTAATTTTACTAGTTATTCCAAATTTTCATCTAATAAAAACCAACCGAAAAAAAGTCAAATTAAAATAGTTCGAAAAAAAGTCAAATTAAAATAATTCAACTAGTTTAAACATCAGTAACTCCATTATTTATGAGTTTTTTTTTTTTTTTTTTTTTTTTTTTTTTTAAATTAAATAATTCCATTATTTATGAGTTCAAATAAGAAATTCAGGTCTTCTAATATGGAAAAATTATTGTCCAAAAAAAAAAAGAAAAGGAAAAATTAAAAATTTTGTTGTAATTTTTTTTTTAAGATGGGAGATTTATGATGAGATTAAAGCTGCCAAATGGGGTGACGACAAGCGAACAAACCAGATACTTAGCCAGTGTAATTCGGAAGTACGGCAAAGACGGCTGCGCCGACGTGACGACGAGGCAGAACTGGCAGATCCGCGGGGTGGTTCTGCCGGACGTGCCGGAAATTCTGAAAGGCCTGGCCGGAGTTGGGCTGACGAGTCTGCAGAGCGGAATGGACAACGTTAGAAATCCCGTCGGAAATCCGCTCGCCGGCATCGATCCGGAGGAGATCGTCGACACGAGGCCTTACAACAACTTGCTATCGCAGTTCATCACTGGCAATTTCCTTGGAAACCCTGCTTTCACCAATTTGTAAGTTTCTTCGTTAATTTAGCAGCTAAATCGAACATTTCTCCTCTGCAAAACAAAAACCCTAAATCGATGAAGATGAGGATTATTGTGAAAGAATGAGGAAATTGATGATTGAATGTGGATGAGCAGGCCAAGAAAGTGGAACGTGTGCGTGATAGGATCACACGATCTGTACGAACACCCCCACATCAACGACCTTGCGTACATGCCGGCCACAAAGAACGGGCGGATGGGGTTCAACCTGCTGGTCGGAGGGTTCTTCAGCGGCAAGCGGTGCGCGGAGGCGGTGCCGCTCGACGCTTGGGTGCCGGAGGAGGACGTGGTCCCTCTCTGCGGAGCCGTCTTGGAGGCCTACAGGGACCTCGGCACCAGAGGCAACCGCCAGAAGTGTAGAATGATGTGGCTCATCGATGAACTGGTCAGTCTCTTCATTATTCAATATTATCCTTCCTAACGTATCAAATCTCTATAAACTTGGTTTTATCTCAAAAAAAAAAAAAAAAAAATCTCTATAAATTTTATTTATTATTAATGGACATGTTCGTATTTTCTCGGTATGATATTATCTACTTTGGATGAGGATGTTATGATTTTGTTCTTGATTTTACGGAAAAGGTGTCATTTATATACTTGACTCTCCTCGTTGTCTAGTCAATTTAAAACTTTGTTTGCATTTTCAACCTTGATAGTGATTCGTTGGCGATCGAGCTAATTTTCAAATCTTGAAGTGGAGGAGAGTGATACCATATGAATGAGTGATTAAATTTGTCTGATGGATTGATTTAAGTTTTTGGGTGGGATGGAAATCTAATTCCATATTTAGAATTTGAGAGCTAGATAGTTGATGGGTTTTTTTGGGGGGGGGGGGGGGGGGGTAAGGCAAGCTTCTTTCTTTGCCATTTGGGACTACTTTTTTGCAAAATTGAAATTTTAAATTTTTATTTTTTGTTTGTGGAATTTGACTAAAAGAATTTGTGACCAAATAAACTTAGACCCCGTTTGATAACTTTTTGGTTTTTGAAAATTAAACTTATAAATATTACTAGTAGTTTTCACCCATACGATTATTTGTTTTGTTATCTACGTTTTTAAAATGATATTTTCAAAGTCCATGTTAAGTTTGAAAACTAAAAGGGAGTGGTTTTAAAAAATTTGTGTTTTGTTTTTGGAATTTGACTAAGAATTCAAATGTTTACGAGGTGAAAATCATATCTAATAAATAAAAGAAGCACGATTTTCTAAAATAGAGAGATGAAAAGAAATCGTTATCAAACGGGGCCTTAATTTTTAATATTAGAAGCAAAAATTTGAAATTCTTATCGGACCGGGCTTAAAGAAAGTGTTTCTTTTATAATTCAGGGCTGATTTTATATTGGATTTAATGTAATGTAATGATATGTAAACAGGGCATAGAAGGATTCAGAGCAGAAGTAGTGAAGAGAATGCCAAGACAGGAGCTAGAAAGAGCATCATCAGAGGATTTGGTAAACAAGCAATGGGAAAGAAGGGACTATTTTGGAGTCCATCCACAGAAACAAGAAGGTCTAAGCTTCATAGGGCTTCACATTCCAGTTGGTCGAGTTCAAGCCGACGAAATGGACGAATTGGCTCGACTAGCCGATGAATACGGCACGGGAGAGCTCAGATTAACAGTAGAACAAAACATAATCATCCCCAACATTCAAAACTCAAAAACAGAAGCCTTACTCAAAGAGCCTCTGTTAGAAAAGTTCTCACCAGAGCCACCAATTCTGATGAAAGGATTGGTAGCCTGCACTGGCAATCAATTCTGTGGACAAGCCATCATAGAGACCAAGGCCAGGGCCTTGCAGGTGACCGAGGCGGTGCAACGGCGAGTCGCGGTGACCCGACCGGTGAGGATGCATTGGACCGGTTGCCCGAACAGCTGTGGACAGGTACAGGTTGCTGATATTGGCTTCATGGGGTGCATGGCAAGGGATGAGAACAAGAAGCCTGTTGAAGGGGTGGATGTTTTCTTGGGTGGGAGAATTGGGAGTGACTCACATTTGGGAGATGTGTACAAAAAGGCTGTCCCTTGTAAGGACTTGGTGCCCTTAGTTGTGGACATTCTTGTACAACATTTTGGGGCTGTCCTAAGGGAAAGGGAGGAAGAAGAAGAAGAAGAGGACTAAGTTGTAGGGCAGGTTGTATCTTTCAAGTTTGGACATGTTGGAAAAGCTTTGGTACATTCAAATAGACAGCCATTTTGATGTAACTAATCTTGTAAGATTTGTGTTTCAAAGTTTGTAATCATACACCCATATGTTCATAACTAATGAAGAAAAGGGCAATAAGATTTGCATTCTGCATTTAATTTTCGTTTGATCAATTGATAGATTATTAGAGAGTGTGAAGTTTTCTCCTTGAATTGTATTTGCTTTGAAATTCAGTTCTAGATGTTTATTAATAATTTAAAAGAGGAGAGTTCTAAACTTTGGAGTTTGAGTGGAGTGTACTGTTGAATTTGTTTTCTTTAGGACATAGAGTTAATGGAAAAGGTTGACTTTTTTTTTTTAAAAAAAAAAAAAAAAAGGGAAAAGGTTGTTGGTCCTTTGTATGAAGGCCCAATTGATAAAAGCCCATATATGTCAAGGATTATTTTTTTTAAAAGTAATTTGCAAAAGAATAGTTTTCTTTTTTTGGTACAAAATATTAGTTTACATTTTTTAAAAATAATTAAATCTATTAATTTTTCAATCTGATCATAGCTCATCTTATTAGGACATATATCATCGACCAAGAGATAATCCACTCACTCCATATGTCGTTGAACTAAAAAAAAAAAAAACTTATGAAGGAGCTATCCTCATTTAACTAAAAATAATTAGAAGCATTAAAAAAAAAACTAAAACTTATAAAAGAAATCATTATAATGTCTTGAATCAGCAAGCTAAGCATAAGTTAGTTTAAAATATAAAAGTATTGGACATACAACAATGAAATAGGACAAAAAGTACTCTCACATAATTTTTCTCAAAAATTCATGTAACAAATCACAAGTTGACAGCAAGATTATACAAAAAATTAAATTACCAAAATCTCCTCATTAGGAAATTGGGATGTCACATTTTCACTATTTATAATGGTTATCATATATATATTTTTTTTTCAAAAAAAAAAATAAAAATCATATATGTTAAAGTACAATAATTTTCCAAGAAAAAAAAAGAAGAACCTCAAATTATTCAACACTTATTAAAAAGATGTGACAAGAAACCATTTTGGTAAAAAGAACAATGAAGCTTTCTCAAAAAACAAAATAAAATAAAATAAAAATGAAGCATTTAATGTTGAAGTGACAAACAAAATAACAAAAGATGCTTATTTACCTTTCATTTATCACATTAAATCAATCAAAACCCACCTTAATAACATTATGTCTATCAAACTTTCTTTTTCTTTTTCTTTTTTTGGATTTTTCTAGTCTGTTTTATTGTAAATGACAATTTTTTTAGCTGTGCTCCCACTTTAGCAAAAGTGAATTTGCATAAGTCAATAGTTTAAACCACTTATTATTATTATTTTTTTTCCTCATGAGGAACTTGAGGCAAAGAGATTGAGTAAATTTCATTCTAAGCAAAGTTTTCTTTTTTCTTTGTTTAAGTTATGTTTAAATTTTTTTACTTTTTTATTTATTTCCAATTGGGTTGTTGTACGTATTTAAATCTTCTATATTGGTCTATAAGTTTTATTTCTTAAGTAAAAGTATTTTGGTTCCTTACCATTTTTTTTTTCCGTATAGGACATTACATGGAACTTTGATTTAAGTCACATATATCAAATATATGTTATTATATTTATTAATGACTAAGATTCGAAAGCAGTCCAATAGCTATCAAAGAAAAAACAAAGTTGTACAAAAGTTCATACACTATTTCAAAAAAAAGAAAAAAAAAAGAAGTTCATACACCAATATAAGATTTTGATGTCAAATTAGAGAGTATAACTCAGTAGTAATTGACAAATACTTTTGATCCAGAGGTCAAAGGTTTGAATCCCCAACTCCAAATATGGTTGAGCTAAAAAAATGATTTTGATAATGTTGATGCCAAAATCCGGACAGTAGACTCATCTGACCTTCACGTGACACCAACAGTGAATTTGTAGAAACTGGGGAAGACGTGACCTGCAAGACCAGCTAAAACCGCTGCACACCGGCGTGGTGTAGGCCACACCGCCTCCGATGCCTAAGTCAGAAAACTGAGGAGAAGCTATAGATAGTAAAGGGAGCAATCGGGAGTAGAGTTTTCGGAACCCCTCTTCCGTGATGAAGAGGGGTTTTTATACCTGTTTGTCCTCCTAGGATTTTTAGGAATCCGGAGGTGTTTCGGGACGAACCAGGCGGAACCGGGGCGATTCGGGGCATCAGGGACCAAAAATTGGCCACCGGGCTCGACCCGCGCAAGCGGGCCGAATGGTCGGGCCAATGGTCCGGTCTTCCTCTGGGTCAGTCTTCTGGTCCTACCTCTGTCCGATTGTCCTCGTCAGCTCCTTGTGCGTCTGTGTGGTCCAAAATTACCTATAACAGATAATATAACGATTAATAGACATAAATGTAAGCACTCTTCCATATAAATTGACTCATTGAATAGAATGAAATTATTAGTTTAAAGTTGTAAAGGGAGATATATATATGTATATATATTTTTAAAGTTAACCATAAACTATTAGTAGCAAATAATTTAAAGATTTATTGAAAGTACTAAACCTGAACAATGAAACGAACTTTGGATTTTTTATTTTTATTTATTTTTTGAGTTCAACAACATTTGGGAGTGGGAGAAATTTGAACTTCTAACCTCTTAGTCGATGATACATGTTAATGACTGCTGAGCTATATCCACCTAGGTCACTCTAGAACTAATTTTTTTTTTTGAAAAAAAAAAATAATAATTAAAAATTTGAATTATTGTGGAATAAAAATGTGATTGTAGGATTTTTTTTTTTTTTTTTTTTTTTTTTTTTTTTTTTTTTTGAAGAAGAAGAAGAAGAAGAAGAAGAAGATTGTAGGATTATTGTTGTTCACACGAGATTTCGACAAGGAAATTTAATTCGTGGAAATGAACTTGATTTTATTGATTTTGTATGTAGAAGTGTTACAGTCTCTAATATTTATCCTATGATGCTTTCTCTCAAAATGTAGAGTCTGGTCTGAGGGCTGGCGAGCTTGATCTCAGACGGAGGAAGGTTGAATCTTCAACTTGTATCTTGATGAAGAAACGGTTGATTCTTTGGAGTCTTCCAGTCGTTGGATCTTCTGAGTCTTGAGATTGACGAATTCTGAATCTTGGATCTTCTGAATTCTCTGGACTCTCTGACTTCTGAAGACTCTGGACCTTGGGAGAATGCTTTGGGCTCTGGCTTCTCTGACTTTGTCTGAATGTCCCAAAAGGAATGGTGGTCTCCTCTATTTATAGAGTTTGATGGACCTCATATGGGCTTGGGCTTGGGCCCAACCTTTGGGCTTAGGCTATATTTGGGCTTTAATCCAACTTATTTTTAGTAAAATTGGATTATTTTAATTTAGCTCAATTTCTTCGATGATCTCGGGTCACATTCGTCTCGGGTCCAATTGCCACGTGACATAATTTGATTGGACTCGACTTATGTCATCTGATAGATCAATAATAGACAGGTGGCATTGTTTGATTTGCCGAATTTTAATGTCTATTAATTTAATTTAGAGACACGTGTAAATTTGTAATTGGTCCCAAAATTATTTTATCATTAATTCAAATTAATGACGTGGCAATTTGTGATTGGCCGAAATTTCTCACTCAACAAATGCCCCCTTTTCGAAATTTATGCACCTATATGCGTGCATGGATTTTGAAAAGCATGATTTGTGAGAAAAAAATATGTGATGCTTAGTCATAACTTTAATTTGTGTCGATAGGCGAAATTAATCAGAATATTAACTTATAATTCCAAATAATTTCGTTTTTGCTACCAACATTAATTTTGACCAAATTTTAAATTTTGGTTTCCAATACTTTTTTTTTGTTTTGAAATTGGAAAATAATTTTAGCCCAAAATTGTGACATTTTTTTTTTCTCTACCTTGGACATGGATTTGGAGGTAGATAGGTACTTTGAACAAGAATTGGAGGTCTCTTGGCTTGTCAATTTTATTAGGCCAAAATTTCTCTCTTGATTCATGTAATTTGGAGGCAAGATTTTTTTCTACTTAAATAGCAATTGTAGGAAATTCATTGCCATATTTGATTAGGCAAAAATTTCCTTGGCCAAAAATCAACTTTTCCTTATATGTTTGACCTAATTTCTCTCTTATAAATTGAATAAGTTGCATAGGTCAAGACACAAAGTCATTCAAGCAAGAAGTCTAGGTAAGAAAAATTCTCTCCTCTTTAATTTCTCTTTTCTTCCTTTCATTTGACTTCAAATGCTCATGTATTTTATTCTTTGTATAGGCCTTGAGTTTGAGCGAAAATCTCCCTTCGTGCCTCTTTGTCGCGCCATTAGTAAGTAAAAAAAAAAATCTTGAAACTTTTTTTTTAGCTACTGCCGTCTCAATTCTTTTTTTTTTTTTTTTTTACATATGCTTCAACTTCAGCCGCCTAGGTTTTCACATAACACAAGCATGCCCTTTACTTTTCTAAATTGCCGTCCACTGGGATTTTACCTACACCTTTCAATAAGCTTCTCATGAGGCCTAAAAGGTTGTTCCGTCGGTTGGGGAGTGATAAATCGTTGCTTCGCAAGCTACGGAAGATGGGGCAAAGTCTGTGTGTGTATATATGGGGATGGTTGCGGCCGCACACATAAGATTACAATTAGTTTTTTTTTTCTTTTTTTTTTCTTTAATATATTTATTCATGCACTGCCGCACACATTAGAACTCAAGCACATATGAGGTTTCAAACTTTCTTGAGGCAAATTCACTAATGCATTTTTTTTGTTTTTTTCGTTTTTTTTTTTGTTAATTTTTTTTAATTTTTTTTTTAACTTTAATTTGTTCACAGCACTAACCGTACTCATGCGGCAGCAATTTTGACCTTTTTTTTTTTTTTTTTTTTTTTTTTTTTTTTTTTTTTTTTTTTTTAACTTGCTGCCATAATTATTTTCTTTATATATTACTACTTTTTTTTGTGTGCGTCGTTCGTATCTTTTTTTTCCTTAATCTTTTTTTTTTCATCGCTTGCATGCCAAATTTTTTAATCCCTCTTTTTTTTTTGCCACTAATTACCTTCTTTTCTTCGTAGGATTTGAGATTAACAAGTTCGTTTGAAGATCTCTTCGGGCACAACATTAATTTTTTTTTTGTCCACCATTTGAAAGGTATATACATATTCATTTTTTTTTTGCTTTTTTTTTTGCCATTTTTTTTTTCTGAATATGTATATATATTCCATTGGTGTCCTTATTGGAGGTGTACATATGAACTGCTTTGATTGTGCCATGAATTTTTTTTTTTTTTTTTTGCACATATATTATTGCAATTTGTTTCTTTCTTGTTTGAATGTGTAAGCATCGTGCCACAATCGTTTCCAAATTCACTTGCAGTGATTTCACTCATGCTAGACCAGTCCCCTATTTCATTGGGTGATCTGAGTAACCTGCAGGGGTAGTCACCGGACTTGCCTTCAGTGATGCACTCCTGCTAGACCAGTCCCTATTTTATTAGGTGATCTGAGTAGCCTGCAGGGGTAGTCACCAGATTCGCCTTCAGTGGTGCACTCCTGCTAGACCAGTTCCCATTTTATTGGGTGATCTGAGTAACCTGCAGGGGTAGTCATCAGACTTGCCTTCAGTGATGCACT
The DNA here is from genome assembly GCA_017139565.1 of Luffa aegyptiaca. Classification (NCBI taxonomy): domain Eukaryota; kingdom Viridiplantae; phylum Streptophyta; class Magnoliopsida; order Cucurbitales; family Cucurbitaceae; genus Luffa; species Luffa aegyptiaca. The sequence continues at coordinate 4,955,480 of CM029405.1, read as the reverse complement.
CATGCTAGACCAGTCCCCATTTTATTGGGTGGTCTGAGTAACCTGCAGGGGTAGTCACCAGATTCGCCTACATTGATGCACTCCTGCTAGACCAGTCCCCATTTTATTGGGTGATCTGAGTAACCTGCAGGGGTAGTCACCAGATTTGCCTACAGTGATGCACTCCTGTTAGACCAGTCCCCATTTTATTGGGTGGTCTGAGTAACCTGCAGGGGTAGTCACCAGATTCGCCTACAGTGATGCACTCCTGCTAGACCAGTCCCCATTTTATTGGGTGATCTGAGTAACCTGCAGGGGTAGTCATCAGACTTGCCTTCAGTGATGCACTCCTGCTAGACCAGTCCCCATTTTATTGGGTGGTCTGAGTAACCTGCAGGGGTAGTCACCAGATTCGCCTACATTGATGCACTCCTGCTAGACCAGTCCCCATTTTATTGGGTGATCTGAGTAACCTGCAGGGGTAGTCACCAGATTTGCCTACAGTGATGCACTCCTGTTAGACCAGTCCCCATTTTATTGGGTGGTCTGAGTAACATGCAGGGGTAGTCACCAGATTCGCCTACAGTGATGCACTCCTGCTAGACCAGTCCCCATTTTATTGGGTGATCTGAGTAACCTGCAGGGGTAGTCACCAGATTCGCCTACAGTGATGCACTCCTGCTAGACCAGTCCCCATTTTATTGGGTGATCTGAGTAACCTGCAGGAGTAGTCACCAGACTCGCCTACAGTGATTCCACTCTGTCTAGACCAGTCGTTTTGATGACTATAGTGTCTTATAGAGTTGAATATATATATATTTTTTTTTTGTATTATTGATTATTCATGCATCACTTTCTTGCCTTCATAACTTCTTGGATAAGATTGACATTTTTTTTTTTTTTTGTGTAGAGAAACTTATCTCCATCATGGTGTATTTCACTGAGCACCCTGATCCTGAGAAAAACTACTTAGTCATCTTGAAGGATAGAGATCAGCCTGTTGAAAATGGTGTTATTCTTCCTGTAGGAGAGACAATATGCGGTAATTTTAGGGGATCACAACATGGCCTGGATAATTCAACCTCTTTGTCTATATGGTCAGAAGAAAGACTTTTGAGTCACGACTCTTCATTGAAGGCGTGGTTTTTAGAGTCTCCAATACATAGCAAAGTGCCGGGTGAAAATCCAGAATCAACTTTAGGTCGTCGAATTATTGGAGACGAACAAGTTCGTTGGGGTAACTCAATAAGAATTCATGGAGAATTCTTTTATATTCCTGATTATTGGGAATGGTTAGAGGTCGTAATTTCTTTAAATACGCCGATACTGAAGAAGGCTCGTTTGTTTGATGCTGTAATGGCTTCCCTATACACTTATGACCGCAACAATGATATAGTTCGAGCTTTTTGTGAAGCATGGTGTCCATCCACAAATACACTTCATACATCATCAGGAGAGTTGTCTATCTCTTTATGGGACATGTGGAGATTAGGAGGTCTTTCCATCAAGGGTAGGTTTTATGATGAAGTTGTTCCTTGCTGTAAGGAATTATTAGGTTCGCCTGATCGAGAGGATGAAGATTGCCCAAAAAGTTGTGAGTACCTTTTTGCTGCGTACTATCACATTGCATCTCAACAACGCGATCGCCTTCAAATCCCTATCAAATCGTGGATTTCTTTCTGGTTCAAAGGAGATTCGAAATATGAAAAACCTTCTTCCCGAAAGCCGAAGAAGACTTCTCGTCCTCGTCAGACCCATAATCCGGATGGAGCTCCTATCAAGCGTCACAGCTGGTCCGAAAAAGAAATGGATCTATTTTGCATGTTGGGCGTAGAAGATGAATTGAAAGATAAGACATACTTGGCTGCCTTTCTTTCTTGTTGGTTGTGCGCATTTGTGTTTCCCGACCAACGTGCTTCTCTTCGTCCAGGAGTTTTTAAAGTCTCCAGTCTTATGGCTGAAGGTTACGTTTTCAGTCTTGCTATTCCTGTTTTGGCCAATATTTATCATGGACTTGGCCAGATTCACAGTGCATCTCCTTCTGCTGGATTTTCAAAGGCTTGTTTCCCTTTGCACTATGTTCATGCTTGGCTGGCTTATTATTTTAACACGCATTACAAAGTCCCAGCACCTGTCATTGGCCCGATGATGGTTGAGTTTTCTGGCGAGGGTGGGGCTAAGTACTTTAACGATTTTGAAGCCCGTGTACATATTCACAAAGGTAAATATGTGTCATGGTATGCGAGTCTTCAAGCCAGAAATACAGGCGAGCTTTTGAAAGATGACGGAAAATTATCGTTTTGGCTTTCTTCATTCTTCATAAGCATTCGGTCGTGTTTCTTGTCTTCACGCTGTGGATCGTTGATGGTTATTGAAGCTTATAGCCCTTGTCGATTTAGTCGGCAATTTGGATTCTATCAAGACATACCGAATGACTTGGGTAAAGAAATTCCTGAGGCAAATTTAGCGAATGTGTTACGTCTTTGGAGGATATGCACTCAAAGAGAAACATTATCCCAAGTATACCTTCCTGCTCGTGCAACGAAACCACACACTCAAGTTACTCAACGCTACAGAAGTTGGTGGCTAGCCAAGCATGGAAATTATCTTGAAGAAGGCATACAAAAGTTGGTGGACAACGCTTCTCCTCTTCCCTCTAAACCCAAATTTCCTAAAAAGGTTGGTAATGACAACGGAGGCAAAAGGATTCGCATGTTTGAACCTGGTAAATTTTGCTCTAAGGATAATGATGGTAGTCATAGCAGTAGCGACGATCATCACTGGAAAAGGTCTAAAAAGTCCAGACAACCATCAGTATGTGAAGATGAATATTTTGATGGAGTTCCTAGCGCATCACAATTTTCAGAACTCCCTGCACCACTGGTAAGTTTTTTTTTTCCTTTTCCATTAATAATATTTTACTATTATTATTATCATTATTGCTTACTCTTTTTTTTTTTTTTATTTTGCAGTCACCTTTAAATGATCTCCTTATAGAAGCCGAGGGGCATCATAGTCCTCTTTCTTTTGTGAGTCCAGACGTTTTTTACTCTGTAGCTGCGCGTGTGGGCAATTCCAAAGCGCCAACGGATAGAGTCGTGATTCAATCTTGTCATCCTGTAATTGATGAAATTCCTGAACAAAAGAAGACAACGACTCATGCAGCTGCGTCTGAGATCTCTGATTATTGTGCTGACGATGTTATTTCCAACTATAGGAAACAGTCTGCCCTTGCCCTGTGGGAAAGCATACACCCGAAGATCATACGCGCTCCGTTCGACAAAATACCTCATCTTAAACAAGAGGCAGTCAAAATATTTCATACAATTTCTGAGATTCGTGTACCCGGCTTGGATTCTCTTAAAGAAATTGTAAGTGCGTATTTCAAGAAGGTAGAGAAGCATAACCAGCTGCAGTCGTCATTTTCTTCTCAATTAACTTTGGAGAGTAAGAATCGCCAACTGGAAGAGACTAGGTTTAGCTTGGAGAAGATACTATACAGTGAAAGTGAACTACTCACCGCGAAAGGTTCACTTCAGCAACAACATCTGCAAGCATTGCGAGAAGAAGAAGAATTGGAAGCTAGGCTTGAAACTGTGAAAGCTAAGCGAGTTGAGATTTCTAAGTCGATTATCGAGAATGAGGATCTTTTACAACAAAATCAACTCGAGGCTTCCAAACTGCGAGGAACTATAAGTAGTATTGAAGATGCCCCTGTTCTTACTGATGCTGATGCTAAAACTCTGACGATACTTCGTGGAATGTTGGAAGATGCACAAGAAGAGTTGAAGAACTACAAGTGGATGCCGTGATCAGACTTCAATTTCTTTTTGTAGCAATTTTTTTATTTTTTATTTTTTTTTTTTGATATCGAAGATGTATCCCCTTTTTTTTTTGTAATAGGAAAACTTTGTCATTCAATATCAGACTTGTTTCTCATCATAATTCACTTACAATTTTTTTTGTATTATTCAAGAATGAATTTCCTTTTTACCAACATGGGATAATGATTTTTTTTTTATTTTATGGACTAAGCTTAAAATTTCCTTTAAGTTGCCTACGTACCCATTAATATATGGGATCAAAGTCATAACGTAGTTCAGGGTACAAATTTGATTTTTTTTTAAAAATTTTTTGGGTCGTTCACCTTTTTAACTCATGAGTATCATGTAGTTTATACTCCTTTTGGTCCCAAAATTATTTTATCATTAATTCAAATTAATGACGTGACAATTTGTGATTGGCCGAAATTTCTCACTCAACAATTGTATTTGGAAAACAATTTTTTATCCCTACCTAATTGGAGGGTTAAATATAGAGCGTGAAAATCCGCATCTATAAAGCTCGTGCGTTTAATTTAATATTTCTTTTAAGGTAAAAAGTAAAAACATTAACCGTGAAAAATATGATTTGAATTTTAAATATAATAAACTTCTTTTTTTTTTTTCACTGAGATAAGATTTTGTCACATACCGTTCCGTTCGTCGGCGTCTGTCCAAAATTAACGGCAGATTCATCGGTTTTTTTTTTTTTTTTTTTTTTTTTTTTTTTTTTTTTTTTAATTAAAATTCTTAATTACTTTTAGGTTAATTTCGAGTGAAGTTTCAAAAGCAACTCTTTTAGCCTATAAAATTTAGAAAATAGCTTTAAATAGATAATTTTTAAATGACACATCAAATTAATATTGAAGTTGAAAATTTAAACCCCTAATCTCAAAGAACAAAGTACATGTCAATTATCGCTAAATTTTAATTAATTCGATTGCTTTCGGGTTTTTTTTTCTTTTTTTTTTTTTTTAAAAATGTTTGTATGTTTATTTCATGGTTGGAGGGAGACAAAATCAAATTCCATTTTTTTGCTCATGCTTTTTTATTTGGAACAATATATGACTGCATACCAGTATGTAGGAATTTTCCTGCATACCCATTAAAATCTTGACAACTACAAAAGAGAAAAGTAGAAAATGAAAAAAAAAATTATCTCTCATATAGTTGTCAACATTTTAATGGTATGTAAGGATACCAGTATGCAACCAAGTTTTATTTCTTTTATTTGTTCCTCAACTTGTAGTTGAAACTTTTAAAATAATAGAGACTAAATAGAAATTAAGCTAAAATTTAAATTATATATATTTCAACAAGTTGAGTTATACTCTCGTTGACATAAAATTATTAAAACTATAAATTAATTTAATCCAACCATATTTAATTTAGCTCTCTCTTTGTAATTCATTTCTAAGTGAATATAGTATAACATTAAAATTGAAAAATTGCATTTAAATACTAAAAGTATTTACTATACACTTAACTCACAGAAATTGAGAAAATTATTAAGTTTTCATGGTTCAATGGGACTCCCTCCTTAAAACCGTCGGATGTAAATCTTCAAATTTGTCTGTCCCTAATGAGGTTCCCAGAAATTGTGAGGAGAGCAAACACGCGTCAGCACACATGGGTGTGCGTGCACCTTCTTTCAAGTTCAACGGGAGAATTTCTCGTTTCTGGTCGTTTCCGGCCTCGAAATCGGAGGAGGGAGGTCCCTCCCTCTCTTCTCGTTACATTCTGATCGTTTTTTTTTTTAAAAAAAAAGACAGAAGAAGGAAGGAAAAAGAAGAGAAAGAAAAAAAAAAGTCTCCAGTGTCTAGCAGCCGATGTGGTTGAAGAAGAAGAATGAGGAAGAAGAATAATGAAGATGAAGAAGAAGAGGGGAGGGGAGAGAGATGGAGTAAGAAATAAAAATAATATTAATAAAATATTTTTATTTAATTTATTATTATTTTATTAAAAAATTAAAAAAAAAATTATTTTTTTATTAATATAATAGCGCCACATTAGCAAACTGTTAGGGTTTAACAGAAAATTAGACGGAAGGACCAAAAGTGTAACGAAATCCAAACTTTGAGACTAATTTGTTGAGTTTGAAAACTCAGGGACCAAAATGAAACCTAACCCAAAACCTCAGGGACTAAAAGTATATATTTATTTATTTATTATTATTATTTTTTTTTTTTTGTGGAGAAACCCTAATGAGAGAACTAATTATATATACTAGAGAATAAAATTAAATTTTGACCAAAAAAGAAGATTGAACTAATAAAGGAAAGGAAGGGTTGAATTTTGATAATGAATTGATATTTGAAAAGGTGGTGGTTATGTAAGATACGAAGCACTTGGTACTTTTAATTTTAGGGGCATCAACTTTAATGTGTTTCGCATGTATTCATTTCATCTAATATTCTTCACAAATATTTCATTTTAAATTAAATAAATAAGCACGTAACCTATGCTGTCTGTTCAGAATCTTTCTCAGCTGGTTTTGACTTTTACCAGGTCAACATATAGTCCATGCCCATTTTACTTTTTTGACTCTTTTCTTCTTTTAAAAAACTTTTTTTTTCTTTATATATATAATTAAAGTTCGTTTTCTCATTGTTGATGTCATTTTTCTTTTTAAATTGCATCTAGTGTTTTCAATCAAATCTTTTTCTCTTACTAAATGTTAAAAGTTGGTTAAATTATAAGTTTCGTCACTCGATTTTTGTGTTTAATATGTCCTTAAACTTTAAGAAATGTCTGTTAGGACCTTTAACTTTCAATTTCATGTGTTGATGGTCAGATTTGGACAGGAGAAACTCACCTGACCTTCACGTGCCACCAACGTTAAATTTGTTTGAGAGGGGAGAAGACGTGGCCTGCAAGACAGTAAAACCTACACACCGGTGTGGTGTTTGAAACACTTACATATTAGACACAAAATTGAAAGTTTAAAAACTTATTAAAACACTTGGGATTCTATCCGTCATAAAAATGAATGATTAAGGATCTAGTAGTTTAGGGATTTATTAGACACAAATTTGAAGGTCTAAGGACTAAACCTGTAATTTACCTTCATAATTTTGTTAATAAAATGGATATTGTGGCACCAAAATACCCTTCATTAATTAAATAGGTTGGGAGTTTCTAATGTTTTGATTTAATGAAGGTGAAATATGTACGTCCTCAGACTAAACCTGTAATTTACCTTTATAATTTTGTTAATAAAATGGGTGTTGTGGCACCAAAATACCCTTTATTAATTAAATAGGTTTGGAGTTTCTAATGTTTTGATTTAATGAACTCATTATGTCCATCCATAAAATTGAGGACGTACATATTTCACCTTCATTGTTTTGGTAATGACTTCATTTCATCCATCAATTAATGTTTCGGGAGTCTAGTGACGATTTAGCATGATATAAAAAATAAGCGATATTATATTCAAATTCATGTTATGTGTCAATCCCTCTTTTATTAATATCAACCGTTCACATTAAGACCGAGTATTAACATATCTAGAAAATATAGAAATATATCTTTATCAATCAATTTTAAGGGTAAAGATTTATTGATGAAGTGGCCTACCTTGTGTAGCCATATATTTCTAGAGAGAGACATAAAACTTCTTTTGCATCATCCTAGAAAGTTGCTTTGGTTGGAAATTTAATTTCTACTTGAAAATGGTCATTTTTCCAATGTCTTTTCTAGGTTGGAGTGTCTCTTCTAGACCATAGTTAGTTGAAGGGATTTATTTTTTCAAATTAAATTCAACATTGTCTATTTCAAAAAAAAAAAAAAAAAAAAAATTCAACATTGTCATGTGTGTGGCTCCTACTACAATACTTTGACTTAGGCAATAGAAACTCTTATCTTGACCTAGATTATGCATTATTGTTCCCTCAAACCCTAACTCTCACTTCCTCTCTCGTTCTCAACAAAAAGTTGTCTCTTTACTTGTGTACTTTTGTCAGTTCAAGTGTGATATCGCTAAGACATTGTATTGGTGTCGAGTTGAATCATTCAAAAAAGATATAATTACTAATTTATACTCCCTCTTATATTTTCTAGATCGAAAAAAATAAAAACTACATTGAAAGGATTCAATTAAACTAAAGTAAATTAACCATTATGAACGTAAAATTTAATTAAAAGAAAATTTCCTCTTTTATTTTGCGTTAGATATTTTTACTAAAAAGGTGGTTTTTGCAATTTTCCCAAACTCCTCTCAAATCAATGCAAATGTTTTAACTAAAACAAAAACTTTTTTTTTAAACAAAAATCTCAACGTAGATATTAAAATAAAATGTAAAATTGAGATTTCTTTTCCTACATACAACTTCGATCTTGTCAACCTAAACACAATGCAAATGTTTTAAACATATATCCTCAACTAAAAGATTAGAAGTTCGAATTTTTACCAACATATGTTAGGAAAAAAAAATCTTTGAAAGGGAGTTCCTTGGCCACCACAAAAATACTCCAAAATAAAATAAATAATGCTAAAATTATGTATCGAGTTGGTTAAAAAATTACATTAAACATGTCTTGAAAAATTATTGTTCGATAGAAATTGTGCATGTCACATTTATCATTCGTTTCCTAAAAGTCACATCTATCATAAACGAACATTTGTTTCCATCAATCATTTTCACACAATACAATTATTCAAAGACACATCTGAATCAATTTGAAAGTGTAAAAATAAAATTTAGAAAGTGAAACTTTTTAAACACTAAGATAAAAGTATAATTGAAACTAATGGTGCATTTCTCGAGTTGTTGTACTTTCGTCCCATTGAAGAAGAAGAATTCTTCCGAAATAAAAAGTAATTAAAAACATATGAAAAAAGTTAAAAGACATTTCTCATTGTTGTTTCCATCTATTCAAAGACACATTTGAATCAATTTGAAAGTACAAAAAATTAAAATTAATTTTTTCTAAAAAAAAAAGAAAGTGAAACTTTATAATTGAAACTAATTAAGGTTGCATTTCTCGAGTTGATGTACTTTCATCCCATTGAAGAAGAAGAATTCTTCAAAAATAAAAAGTATATGAAGAAGGTTAAAGAAAAAAGTAAAAATATTTGATCTAAAATAAATGTAGTAGGTTTAAGATCTAAGAGTGCGTTTGGTTTAACATTTTAAGTGTTTAATTTTGAAAATAAATCATTTTGAAAAAATTTCTAGTGTTTGGCAACCACTAAAAATGACTTATTAGAAAATGAAATTGATAAAAAACCATTTGGAGAGAAACACTTGAAACCAACTTTTTAAAAAATACTTCTTAATTAAACAATAATTTGTGTATAAAAACATTTGTGAGAAGATGACACCAAACATATGAGTGTTTCAATTCTAAACAATTTTTATAACAAATGTTTTTTACAAAATGAATTCTTGAAAAACATTTAAATTAAACACTCATATGTTTGGTTGCATTTCCTCACACATGTGTTTTTACGCAAGTTATTGTTTACTTAAAGAAGTCATTTTCTCACGAATGAACTCCACCCCACATCGTTGTCATCCGGTCGCTTTCTTAGCTCTTTAATCTTATCCACTTCCAAAGACTGGAACCCACTGAAAAAGCAAAAGCCACGTATTCAAAAACTACTCTTCACAAAATCACTTCTCAAAACCTTCCACTTCCAGTTCCAGCCGCGTTCAAATTAATTTTTTTCAAAAATTAATTTCCAAAAACAAATATAATAATATAATAATAATATCCAGCCTGGCCCACCCTCTAATCCTCTCTGGCCCATTAATCCGCCGCGTGCTTATTTCAATTCCCACCGCGTGCCAATTTTCGTTTTCCTGTTGCCACGTCATCACCCCTTCCTTATATATACCTCATTCCGCCTCTCTCACTCCTCAGTTCCACCTCTGAACTCCAATTTCCAATCTCTTTCTCTCTCTCTCATGTCCTCTCTCAAGCGATCTCGATCCACTGAATCACCGGAATCGTACCAGTTCTCTCTTCCGCCGCCGTATCTCCGCCGCATCTCCCCCGATCAGGAGCTCTCTGTTATAGTCACGGCGCTGACCTCTGTTGTCTGCGGCAAGGCCTCCGATTCTGATTCCATGGCGGATAGGTTTTGGCACGAGCTTCAAAATCCGCCGCCTACATTCGACTGCGCCGGCTCGGCTTCCGCTTCCGATTCGTTCTCGGTCTCTGCTACTACTTCTTCCATCAGTTGTTCGAGTACTGACGCCGTTTTTCCTCCCTCTGTTTTCGAGACGTGTAGCGTTTGTCGGATCGACGGTTGTTTAGGCTGCGATTTCTTCCCGCCGTCATCTGAAGACGGCGACCGCGAGAAGAAGAGCAGGAAAAAGCGGTCGAAGAAGACTTACAGAGGCGTTCGACAGCGGCCGTGGGGGAAATGGGCCGCAGAGATCCGAAATCCGAAACTCGCGACCCGAGTCTGGTTGGGGACCTTCAATACGGCCGAGGAGGCCGCTAGGGCTTACGATAAAGCCGCGTTGGAGTTCCGAGGGCCTCGAGCGAAGCTTAATTTTCCGTTCACTGATGATTCGTTGAGAATGATGAATTCGGAGCAGCAGCAACAGAGGCCGGAAAGTGAAATCTCGAATAACGGTAGCAGTTCGGCGGCGGCGGCGATTGGAATCGGAAATGAAGATGAAATGTGGGGGAAGATGGCGGAGGATGGAGCGGATCAATGGATGTCGTCGTTGATGACGTATCACGGCGGCGATTCGTCGGACTCCGCCAGTACTGGAATTTGGGAATTTTCGTAGTCATACTATTCGAATTTAGGCCCTCGTGGAAATTAAAAGTGCAAACTTATAACGCAGAAATATCTGTGAGAAAAGTTCACTCGTTATTTTTGTAGTGAAAATTTTAGGTTTGGGATTTTTAAAAAATCCCAATGTATAGCTAAATGCTTCGTCATTAATTTTATGAATAAAATTTTGCATTTTTTTTAACATCAATTGTTTTTCAAAGATAATTTCGTTTCAATTACAGAGTAGAATCTAACTAATTCAAATTAAATGAAAAAAATCAAAATAAAAATTTCTCACGTACATCCTTAAGTCTAAAAATTTTTTGTTCTGCAATATGCTTTTGAATTTGAATCTCAAACTAAACTTTTTAATTAGTAACCAGACAACAAATTAAAACTCTATATTTGTCTAACCAAATTGAGAAAGAAAAAAGACGAAATCAGAAATCTAAAACTTGTTGATGGCATCTGATGTCCCTTGAGAGGCGCTGTCGGAGGTGCCAACATCGGCAGAAGTTTCGCATCTCGATCTCCTGAGGCACTTCGAAGTGAGCTAATTCATCATCAAGTTGCCAATAACTTAAGTTTAATTAATTAATTTAAAACTTCCAATTTTGGATTTGAAAAATTCCTATCATTGATTTGCAAGTTTAATGTATAAGGAAGAAGAGGAGGAAAAAAGTTACCTCCAAATGAAGATAAATACCAAATTTTATCTAAAAATAAATAAAACTACATATACAAACTTGATTTAGAAGGTATATTTTAAACATTTTTGCTATGATGAAAAAAAGGAATATTAAAAAGTTTCTTAATAGGGAGCGATTTTCAGGTCGGCTGAGCTGAGCTGGACAGGAAAATATTCTTGGTTAATGAATTTCAGGTGACAGAAAAAAGCCAAAAACATAGTATTGCACGTTTCTAAAATCAACCAATCATTGCTTGCCACGTGTACTTGAAAAAATTGGGGTTGCTTTCTTTTTTGCCACTTGTGTTGTGTTTTCGAACATGTGGATTATTCTTTAACTCTTTATTGATTTTTAAAAGAAGAAAAAGATAAAAATAATATTAAATATCTCATCATATTGTTCATATTTAGCATGTGTTCTATTTATTTGATGCTAAAAGACAAAAGGAGTGGTAGAAAAAAGTTCAAGATGTGAAGTAATGATGGTCCCACCAACCATTTTCTTTTTACTTTTTATAACTATTTTTTTATTCCTTCGACTTATAAAACTATTAAACTATTTTAGTTTTTCTTAATTTTTATTATAAAATCTCTCCCAAATCTATTTCCTTGTCAAAATTTATTTATAGTCCGTTTGGAATACATTTTAGTTTAAATGTTTTTCAAGAATGTATTTTCAAAAAATGTTTTGTATAAAAATTGTTTAGAATTTAAACACTCATATGTTTGGTAACATTGTATTCATTAGTGTTTTTATACACAAATTATTATATACTTAGAAACTCTTTTTAAAAAATTTGTTTTCAAGTGTTTCTCTAAAAAATTGTTTATTTATCAATCTCATTTTTTAATAAGTCATTTTTAGTAGTTGCCAAACACTAACTTTTTTTTTTTTTTTTTTTCAGGATGATTTTTTCCCAAAATTAAATACTTGAAAAGTTAAACCAAACATACCCTTAACGAGCAAGTCTGATAAAAACTTCTCCTACTTCTAAATTACGATTTTATGTAACTCCTACTATTGAAATTATTAATTTGGTATGATGTAATATGTTTATTTAATACATATCTTGATTAATTTGACATGACGTGATAAATAAATAAAGTGGCATGGTTTATAAATACACAACTTCAACGAGAGAGTTCTGTGTTATATGTGCTACTTTATTTTGTCCAATGACCTATTTTCTTATATCACGTCGTGTTGAACCAATCAATATTTATCTCGTAGACATGTCATGTCAACTTTTATTTATTTATTTGAATTCAACAATATGTAGAGGTGAAAATTCGAATATTTGATTCTTGTTGGTCTAAGATATAATATCTTATCTAGTTGAGCTATACTTACATCAAAAACTAAATAAATATAATATACCTAAGTTAATGAATTGAATATATCAAGTAATCCATAATTTTCTATAGATCTATGAATTTCCTCTATAAATTAACTATGAAGTTTTAAAAAGTTAAAATAAAAAGAGAAATATATCTTTTTAGTCCCTAAGTTTTGGGGAATAACATGTGTATTTGGTCTCTGAGTTTTCAAAATTGACTTTTTTAGTCATTGAGTTTTGAGAAATAGGTTTAAAAGGTCCCTCATATTATTTTTTCAATTAATAATTTTTAGTTTTTTTTAATTTAAAAACCATTCAATATTAAAAAAATAAAAAAATATATTAATTTAAAAAAAATTGAAAAAATAATATGATAGACATTTTAAACCTATTTTTCAAAAGACTAAAAATGTCCATTTTGAAAACTTAGGACTTTTTAAATCCATTTCTCAAAACTCAGACTAAAAACGTTTATTTAAAAAACTCAGAGATTAAAAAGGTGTCTTTTTTTTCAATAAAAAATAAAGCTAAAATTTCATTTGATTCTAAAAAAGCTTTGATTTTTGTTTCCCTTTTTTTTCAAAAAAAGAAAAAGGAAAACACACGTGAATCATTGGCAACGTCAGCAGATCCAATTAATTTAATCCAGAATAATTAGTATCGTGTTTGTTTTCGATTGATATCTCGCAAAACCCAGTGTGAACGTGAAATGACAAAAAAGTTTTGGAACACGTGTTAATTTACTTTAATAGTTTATGTTTATTTATAGGAAAAAAAGAAAATTAGAATAAAGAAAAAACACTTTCATTTTAATTTAATTGGATTCACACTTGGGTTTTTATTCTTGCTCAAAATGGTTAATTTTTGTTGGTACGAAATTAATTAATTACTTAATTAACTATTTAATTTTTTTTGTTATTAAAATAACATACCTGAGTTAGTTTTGAAAAAATAAATAAATAAAATAAAAATTAAAATACCATTCTTATCACCTACTTCGGATTTTATTCCATTTTAATCCATGTTCAATTTTAGTTTCTATATTTTCAATAAATCTTAAAATTAGTCATTCGATGTTGATTTTTATTGAAATTGATTAAACAATAATGATAATTTATTTGCAATAAAAGATACCAAGTAAATATGTTATCAAGATATATAAAGGAAACACTATATTTTTTTTTTAAACATTTAACAATAAACTAATTTTGGAGACTAATTTTAAGATTTTTTTTGAAAAATAATTTTGAGATTTATAAAAAGCACGAGGACTAAAATTGGATATTTGAAATTACATGGACTAAAGTGAAATGAAACTCAAAATATAAAAACCAAAATGATATTTAACCCTATAAAATAGTATACCTGAGTTCTTTTAACATATTATAAAATTTTGACATGTGATTTTTTCTTTATCACTACAATAAACTTTGGTCTTTTAGGTAAAGGATTGAAATACATGTTTTAAAAACAATCTAAATACGATTTTACTTTTAAATTTTTTTTAAGTTATTTTTAAGAATTGTGTCCATTGACTTTAAAAAAAAAAAAAAGAAACAAAAAGAAACTTTTCAAAAATATTTAAAAAGTTATAGCCCAATGTTAAAAGTGACTCAAGTGGTTTCTAAAAATTAGATTCTTTTAAATTTTAAATTTGACTAAAATTTCAAAGGTCAACTATTCTCACATCTTTGAGGTTCCAAACTTATTTTCAATGTCCTAATCGATCAATAGTCACTTTTTTTTTTAGTTCGACAACATTGAGAATTGAGGGATTCGAACCCCTGACCTCTTGGATGAGGTTATATGTCAGTTACTATTGAGCTATGTTCACTTTGGCGATCAATCATCACTTTGAAGTTTGGATATAAAGGTTCACATTAAGCTATCTCAATTAAGTCTATATCTAGTTTAGATGTATTCATTTTTGACACATGGATCTTGTTATAGGTAATTTTGGACCATCCCGAAATCCAAGGAGCAGACGAGGACAACACGACCCGAATTCGAAGACACAACCCGAAAATGGACCCCAAAGGGGAAATGGGTCATAGGGTTGGGTCAAAGCCGAAGGGATTGGGCCTTGGCCCAACCCTGCTCGGCCGAGGCAGAGGCCTGTGGTCGGCCTGCTTGTGCGAGCCAAGTTTCCTCCTCTCCGCTTGGTCCCTGGAGTCTTTTGGCTGCCTCGGTTCAACCTATCAAGTGTGAAGTTTAAACAAAGAATTCAGGAGAAACCCTTCCCAATATTATTCATCATTCATACCAATATAAGAACCCAAAGACAGATATATATATACATGGGAGGGAGAAAAACTCCTGAAGAAGAAGAGACTAAAGAATCTCAAAATACATCAAAAAACAGAGAATAAAAACTCAATAAACAGAAACAACTGAAGTTAACTACACGCACGTGCTCGGCATATGATGATGGTCAGTGTGCTATCTTCACACCCCCCCGCAAGCCAATGGAGATGGGATCTCGCACATTGAGCTTGTAAGACAACCGTTGAAATGAGGAGGAAGATAGCGGCTTTGTCAATATATCTGCAATTTGATCACTGGCAGGTAAATGTTGAACTGAAATCCGTTTTTGCAATACAAGATCACGAACGAAATATATGTCAATTTCTACGTGTTTAGTTTTGGCATGAAGAATAGGATTTGCACTGAGGTGCACGGCACTGAGATTATCGCACCATAGAACCGGTTTTTGAAGTAATGAAATGCGAAGCTCACGGAATAGATTATGCAACCATTCCAGTTCAGCAGCTGCCGTAGCAAGACATCTGTACTCAGCCTCAGTGCTGGATCTCGATATAATGGTCTGCTTCTTTGAACCCCAGGATATGAGATTGCCACCAAAAAATATGCAAAAATCGGACGTGGATTTGCGATCGTCAGGGTCCGAGGCCCAATCTGCATCTGCATAACCATGTAAAGATAAAGAAGAAGGAGCAGAAAGAAGAATACCATGACTGATAGTCCCTTTGAGATACCGCAAAATTCTCTTAACCAGTTGCCAATGAGTCACAGTTGGTGAGTGCATGAATTGACATGCTTTATTGACACAGAATGAGAGCTCAGGTCTTGTAATGGTGACATATTGAAGCGCTCCCACCACACTTCTATACATTCGAACATCAGCAAATGCTTCACCCTGTCTACTAGATAATAAATGACCACTCCCCATCGGAGTAGAGATGCTCTTGGCTTCAGCCATGTTTGTTTTATTCAGTAGGTCAACAATATACTTAGACTGAGATAGGAACATACCACCTGTCATGGGATAAGAGACTTCTACTCCTAAGAAGTAGCTTAAGTGGCCAAGGTCTTTGAGAGCAAATTTAGCATGTAAAACAGAAATAAGGGATTGAATAGCAGTCGATGAGCTTCCGGTGATGACAATGTCATCAACGTAAACTAGAATGTAACAGGAACCTGTGCTAGTATGTTGAAACAGCAGAGGGGAATCAGCCTTAGATGAGCAAAAACCAATAGTATGTAGAAATGAACTAAGCCTTTCAAACCATGCACGAGGTGCTTGTTTAAGGCCATAGATTGCTCTTTGAAGTTTGCAAACAGTAGGTACACTTCCTGATTTATGTTCAAAACCAAGAGGCTGCTCCATATACACAGTTTCAAACAAAACCCCGTGGAGAAAGGCATTATTAATGTCGACTTGACGAATAGACCATTTGTTTGCTAGAGCAAGAGTAAGAAGCACCCTAATAGTTACTGGTTTCACTACCGGACTATAAGTTTCTGTGTAGTCAATGTCTGGTGTTTGATGGAATCCTTTGGCAACTAAACGTGCCTTATAACGAGCTATGGAACCATCTGAGTTGCGTTTGATTTTGAATACCCACTTACTACCGACCACTTTTTGATTAGATGGCATAGGAACAAGCGTCCAAGTTTGATTAGCAATTAATGCATCATATTCACATTGCATGGCCTTTCTCCAAGCAGGATGCTGCAAAGCTTCTTTTGCACTAGGTGGCTCAGTGTTATCATAGGTGACAGTGAGGGCTTTGGGCTTAAAGATACCCTTCTTTCCTCTGGTTACCATTGGGTGGTTGTTCACAACATGTTGACCATTTGTGGAAAGCACAGGCTGCTCTGGCACAGGCAGAGAATTCTCACTCGGAATAGTACTTACTGATGTAGGTGACACATCTTGCTCAACAACTGGTTTAGCAGATGACCTTGGTGCAGGACTTAGGGAGGCAAGCTCATGAGTTGAAGACTCAGAGAAGAGATATGTAGTGGTGTGGCTACAGGAGATAGGGTTGGCAAATGCTGAGTTATAGTAGATGAAGATATAGATAAGGATGGACAAGGAGTTTGATAGGGAATAGTAGACTCATCAAATGTCACATTACGGGATACAAATACTCTCCCATCAGTAGTGAGACATTTATATCCTTTGTGCTGATTGTTATAGCCAAGGAATGTACATGGAAGGGATCGAAAATTTAGCTTGTGAGAGTTATAGGGTCGTAAGCATGGATAACAGCGACAACCAAAAATTTTGAGGAAATGATAGTTGGGTTCAGTACAAAAAAGTTTCTTTAGTGGACAGACTCCATTCAGGGCTGTAGAAGGTAGGCGATTACTTAGATATACAACAGTGGAAAATGCATCATCCCAAAAGGAGAGTGGCATAGAAGCTTGAGAAAGTAGGGTAAGTCCAATGTCAACTAGTTGCCTATGCTTCCTTTCAACAATGCCATTTTGCTGAGATGTGTGGGGACATGTGATCCTATGTTCAATTCCAGAGGACTTAAGGTAAGGTATGAAAGATTTGAACTCTCCCCCCCCCCCCATCAGTTTGTACACGTAGAATGGGATGGCCTAATAGTTTTTCTGCAGAGGTTTTAAAGGATAGGAAAGCCGAAAGAGCATCAGATTTGGTATTTAGGAAGTAAATCCATGTATACCGAGAAAACACATCAACAAAGGTTATATAGTATCTAAAGCCATTACGAGAAATAGTATGAGATGGACCCCACACATCAGTTTCAACTAGCTGTAGAGGTGCAGTATATATAGTTAACGATGATTTAAAAGGGAGAGAATGGGACTTTCCAACATCACAGGCATTGCAAAAATTGGGCTTAGTATAAACTGAATTCAACAGATTACAATGTTTAGTAATAGTATGAACAACAGGGAATGCGGGATGCCCAAGTCTCCGATGCCAAATGTCTAAACTAGAGACTTTTTCACAAGAATTAACAGAAAAAACAGACGGACATGCTTGAGCAGACAAACTCTTATTGACATTTGATATACTATTCTTATCTGAAGGATGGGAAATGGATAGATTGAACCTGTACAGCCCTTCATGGAGTTGTCCTTGGAGTAACGTTTGGCCAGAGAGAAGATCCTTCACATAACAAATTTCAGGGTGAAATTCAAAGAATACCGAATTATCTTTAGCAAATTGACTTACTGAGATAAGATTTTTGGTAATTTGTGGGACATGAAGAAGATTGTTAAGATGGAATAATCGATTAGAAGATTGGAAAGAAGAATGACCAGAATGGGATATGGACAGACCTGCACCATTGCCAACCTGCATTTGATTGCTACCAGTGTACTCAGAACTAACTGCAAGGTTGTTGAAGTTATGCGTCAGGTGGTTTGTTGCGCCGGAATCAGGGTACCAGTTGTTATCTTGGTTCATATCCGAGGTCGTGAGCATTGCTTGCATCTGAGGATTAGGTGAGAAGGCACCAGCGCCAAACTGCGGGTGAAAACCAGTATTATTGGACTGCTGTTGAGGGAGGCGGCCCGCCAGTGAGTAACATTTGATGGCGGTGTGTCCAAATTTAAAACAAATCTGACACTGCGGCTTGTTTCGGTTATTATTCCAAGAACGACCTCCACCTCGATTGGATCTACCACCTCGTCCTCTATTGTTATAGTTTGACGAGATGTACTGATTTGTTGACTTAGCAGCATCATTTTCAGTAGAATGTGGATTTTGTGTGGTAAGGTTAGCAGTTGGGACTGAACCATCAGTGTTAACAGGTTTGAGTTTGCTTTCAATCCGATTCTCATGAGTAAGCAATAACGCCATTACTTCTTGGACTCCAATATCCTCAGTTTGAGCCGTGATCACAGAGATCATGGACTCGTATTCAGATCTTAGGCCGGTCAGAATATATGTAATATGATCATCGACATCAACTTCTTTACCAATGGCTGCCAGAGCATCGACACACCGTCTAATCTGAGAGAAGTAATCATTCAGAGACATGTTACCTTTCTGAATTGTCTGAAGTCTTGACTTTAGCCGCATAATTTGAGCATGATTTCGAGAATTGAATATCTGCAGAAGACATTTCCAAATGGCGTGCGAGGTTTTGCAGTGTATAACTTGTTCAAGAATGCTATCTGTCATAGATCCAAGGAGCCAGGATGAAATCAACCGATCTTGCTTCTTCCATTTCGCATATGCAGGATTCAGTTTAGTAACATTCGAATCATTTGCTACAGGAATCTTCTTCGGTGGAGGTTCAGTATCCTCCAAAATAAAGCTTTCGAGTTCATGTCCTTCTAGGGCGAACTCGATTTGAACTTTCCACATGAGGAAGTTATCGTTCCCTAATTTTACTGTAGAAATCTTGTTGCCTGGATTCACAGCAGCAATAGATGAAATTTCCATTCCTTCAGCCGATTCAGCCTCGGTATGAATTTGAGTGGAAGAATCCATGGCAAAAGATCAAGAAATACGGCAATCGAATGGGAAGAATCGAACGTTTGTTCAAAAAAAAAAAAATTTAGCGATTCAGAGTGTCGTGAGACTGAGGCTCTGATACCATATCAAGTGTGAAGTTTAAACAAAGAATTCAGGAGAAACCCTTCCCAATATTATTCATCATTCATACCAATATAAGAACCCAGAGACAGATATATATATACATGGGAGGGAGAAAAACTCCTGAAGAAGAAGAGACTAAAGAATCTCAAAATACATCCAAAAACAGAGAATAAAAACTCAATAAACAGAAACAACTGAAGTTAACTACACGCACGTGCTCGGCATATGATGATGGTCAGTGTGCTATCTTCACACAACCTGGTTCAGCCCGAATCGTCTTCCAACACCTAGAAACCCTAAAAGGAAAAGATAAATAAACCCCTCTTCAACCCTGAAGAGAGTGGGGAACTCTACTTTCTGAACTCTATCCTCTTACTCTTGCTCTCTAATTGCTTCCTATCTATCTCCCTGTTGACTTAAGCATCGGAGGCGGTGTGACAAGCACCACATCGGTGTGCAGGTTTCCCTTGTTTTGCAGGTCACGTCTTCCCCGTCTTCAACAAATTCATTGTTGGTGTCACGTGAAGGTCAGGTGAGTCTTCTGTCCGAATTTTTCCATCAACAGATCTATCCCTCTTTTCAAGTTGATAACTTCATGCAGATGTTAGGTCAAAATTTTCAACCAAAACCCTGTGTAATAATATTCTATTTGAGCCAATTATAGTTATATTTAACAAAAATTACCTAATGTCAAAGCGAGTATAGTTCAGCGGTAATTGACACGTACCCTCGACCAAAAGATTAGAGGTTTGAATCCCCTACCTCCAAATGTTGTTGAACTAAAAAAAAAAAAAAAACAAAAAAAAAAAAAAAACAAAAAACAAAACAAACACAAAAATTACCTAGTTTTCCTACCTAATCCAACTCTTTGGATAGTAAATTTTTACCTTCAAAAACTAAACACAAACGAAATATGATATGTAAATTAGATTGGGTTTTTTTTTTCTTTCCTTTAATAATACATTTGAGTTTATTTAATTCAATTTAAAACTAATTAGAAGAGAACTCACAAACAACTCAACCCACAAAAATGTTTTAATTAGTCCACTTTAAATCATTTTTTTCACGTTTTACATTGATATTTTCACATCATCATCTATACATATATATATATATATATATATATATATATTTTTTTTTTTTTTTTTTTTATAAAGAAATATAGAAAAACTATTTGAAAGGATACTTTATGGTTTATAATTTTGTTTTTTTTCTAATTAACTAGTCCAACTTGAACACATTTGGATTAGTTTAAGGTTAAAAAACAGTTTTAGATTATTTAATTATATAGAAAGTAATAATTGTTTCAGCAAATAAACGAGAAACAATTATTTTTTAAACAAATCCTATGTTCCCACACGCCTATATTTTAGTCTAAAAAATCCATACCTTTTTCCAAAAAAAAAAAAAATCCATGAACAAATTTTCTTTTTCTTTCTTAAGAAAATGTAGCTTTCCAACAACAACAACATCAGCTTTTTTTAAAAAAAAAAAAATATATATATATATATATATTTATTTATTTAAAAAAAAAAAAAAAAACCCTTTGTTTTGCGTAAAGAGACCAATTTCTAATTAATTTCTTCCTCCAACTTCAACATCTACTGACCTACACCTAATTAATTAATAAGCCATTAACTCTAACTGCCATGAAACTTTATTTTTGAAGCCATAGAGTTTGTTATAATTTCCTTTTTTGTATAATTTTAATTTTTAATCAGTAAATTTATATTTGATGTACGGATTTAATCATTTCAATCTTGTTGACCTTTTTTTTTTTTAGTTGTACTGATGTGGAAGTGAGAATTCAAACATCTAAACTTTTATGTAAATGTGTTATGTCTTAATAGATTGAATTGTGTCATATTGACAATTTGACATCTTATCGTAATAAATATATATATGTTACATAACTTATATATAACAAAGGTCTAGAGATAATATTGGTTCTTTTTTATTTTTAAAAGTAGCACACATGTGGTTTTAATTACACTTTTATAGCAATAAAATTTGTATTTAACTGGACTATAACTCCATTAATCAAGACATTATCTTACCTCCTTAAATGAATCGAGGATGGTGATACTTAAAAAACAAGCTACACGAGATAATGTATTTCTCCAATTTTGTTATCGCGATATATTAGACGTTATGTTCCTTCATTTTCTATTTTGTACATTTTCAATGGTTTTAGGATAAATGTCCATATTTTCTCCAATTTAATTTAGGTTAAATTAGTAAAAATACCCCTGAACTATAGAGTTGATTCCATTATACTCTTGAACTTTCAAAAGTTTTATTTTAACCCTTAAAATTTGAAGTTTGTTTCAAACTGATCCTTGACGACATTTTCGATTAAATTATTGTTTTTTTTTCCACATATATGTTCAAATACATTCACATAAACAACAATACATATGCAAACATCGTTTTTCGTCTACGAATTTAACGAAATAAAAAAAAAAACATTTAAGGATCATTCTGAAACAAACTTCAAGCTTCAAGAGTAAAAGGTGAAATTTTTTTAAGTTCGGGGATATAACTAAAACCAGCCTTAATAGTTCACTAGTATTTTTAATAAGTTAACTTTTAATTTAATGAGGTCCACAACGTAGTTCACGTTGAGTGCATCGTGTGTCCTTTTTATTCCCTATAAAAAGTTTAACAAAGAATGAGAATGAATATTAGAAATGATCGTAGACCAAAGCAATTTCTTTCTTCTTTTCAAAAAAAAAAAAAAAATGCAATTTCTTTCTTCTTTTACTTTTTTTATATTCACTCAACTACTTTTTTATTATTATTTTAAATCTCAATATTCTCTTAATATATAGATATGTGTTTACTTTAAAATTTGTATTCTTTATATTCTTTACTTTTTCAAGTTTTCAGAAAAAACAACGAAACCTGAAAATAGAATAAGATTATTATTATTATTATTGTTACGGTGTTAATTAAAAGAATAAATAAAGCCATTTCTTTCTCTAATTTTCTTTTTCTCTGCCTATCTTTCACTCTTCTTTCTTTCTTTGATTTTTTTTTCCATCTCTCTAACCCTAACCTTCTTTCTTTCTTTCTTCTTTCTTATACTAAAGTTTCTGTTTATGTTGATATAAATTTTCTTCTCTCCTTTCTAATGTATATGTATGTGTGTGTATATATATATATATGCATATGTTGTTAAGCCGAGTTCAAGGCATTTCGCTTACATGTTTTAAACTATAAGGTTCCAATTGTAAAGTCTGTTCATTAATCAGGGTAGGGTTGTCCTTTAATATGTGTGGGTTGTGACCTATCACAAGACCACAAAATTTAAGGTTTCCAAATTGAAAAAGTTGTCTAACAAAAAAAAAAAAAAACTCTTTTAGTGACGGACGTGCGAGAACAATCACAAGTCTCATCTCATTTGGAACGAACCTAGTTCATTTCCTTTTAATGACAAAACATGAGTTTTTAAAACTTTGGTGGGATAGAACAATGTGATTTTACCTCAACTAAGCTTCTACTAAAAAAAAACTTTAGAAATTAAATAGGAACCAGACAACAAAAATAGGGCTAGGTACCCCACTTAATGGAGTTTTATTTTTCCATATATTTCTACGGCATATACTGTTCTACTTTCTTTTCCTTCTCAATCTTTTTAAATGGGTATGTTTCTTATGATCACTAGGTGGAGTTTTTTTCTTTTTTTCTCTTTAGTTCAATAACATGTGGTCGAGGAGTATTCGAACTTCTAATCTCTTGATTGAGGAGTATTCGAACTTCTAATCTCTTGATTGGAGATATATGTAAGTTAGGTTATGTTCAGGTTGGTAACTAAAGTGAAATTTTGATTAAAAAAAAAAAAAAACTTTACATGTTTGTTCTTTTTATTATTTATGTTCTTTTTTTAAAAGAAATTTTAAATCTATTCTTTGTTTTTTTAAAGAAATTTTATATCTATTATTACCCAACCAAAAACAAAGAATAGATATAGATACAATTATGTGATAATGGCTCAGATCGTAATCCAATCTTTCATGGGCAAAGAAAGGCACTGACACGTTCTCCCCTATAAAAGATGGAGGTTATTCCCTTGATACATAATCCTACCCTAGCTCACCTTGATACCCACTCAGACTTATTATTAACTTAAGATTCGGAGTGTATAAGACCAAGCACCACACGATTGCAAGATTCCACACTTGTAGGTTAAAATTTCAAGTACTAAACATGATCCGAACCTTAGATTATCTTCAAACAACAAATTCGTGGGATGATCTTCATCAATGTCGTGTTTGATACTAAGTATGGAGGGCTTTCACATGTTGAAAATTACAGACACGCAAACACACAAGAAGCACAAACAAATCCTAAAACTCAATTCTACTTTTGCATCATTTAGCTATTTACACAACACACTCAAACACACAAATTTTTCAGTGTGATAACGAATAAACCAATTTGAAGGCACATACAAACAAAATATGACCAGAAACAAGGAAGAAAACTATTCCTAATTACATATGAAGAGGATAAACAAAGAAAGCAGCAGCAGTACACAACAATCAATGGAGATGAAAAGGCACACCATCGACGACAATAGCTTCTCATCTCTTTCCGGAGAGGCTGATGGAGCTGACTTTCATGGGGGTAGCCACAACCAGTGGAGCTTCTGGAGAATCGGAGACAGCAAACTTGTCGTGCATGAATCGGCTCTCGACGATGGATTCATCCTTTAGCACAATCTTGT
The DNA here is from genome assembly GCA_017139565.1 of Luffa aegyptiaca. NCBI lineage: Eukaryota > Viridiplantae > Streptophyta > Magnoliopsida > Cucurbitales > Cucurbitaceae > Luffa > Luffa aegyptiaca. The sequence goes on along the minus strand of CM029405.1, from coordinate 4,931,361 downwards.
AGCAGTAACAGCTTTTGAGTCCTTGTTGATTCCGGTAGCAGTCATGTGCACTGTTCTTCACCCGATGGAAGTCCCATATCACACTGAACTTCCCCACTGTTGCGACGAGGTGACGCTCTTGTTTCCCACTCTCGGTGACCTGAAAATCATTGTCATTAAAAGATCATAAGCACGTGTGTGTATGAACCTTGCAAACAAGGCTACAGAAAAGTAACATAAACCATTTCTAAGAGATGAGGGAATGTAGGAACAAGAGAAGCGATGATAGAATATAACCAACATGACATGAAAATAAACCAAAACAAGTATTATGCCTTTAAAGACACCCACTCTTCTACCCCCTTCAAAGCTACCATCATCTTCTTCATTATTCATAGGTCCACATTTTCTACCTCAACATCCCTTCAAGTCTTGTTGGCTAAGTTGAAGAAGATAAATGTTTGATTCAATGTCCACTCATTAAAAACGCATCGTTCTAGTCAAAAACAATAAGAATTTGACTGAAAAATACCCCAATTAGCAACGAAATTGTATACTTTGCCAAAAAAACAATAATAAAACCTTAAGCAACAGGAATAACCAAACCACCGCAAAACAGGGAGCAAGATACAAGTATTGTATTCAAAGTTAGAACATGAGAACAAGTTTCTCTTACCCAAGAAAAGTGGCCACCATGAAAGGTATTGTCTGTTCCAGCCAAATGGGAATCAAGAGGAGTCAACTTTAGCAACCGCGGAGCTGGAATCTTGTTGCCCATACGACCACTGAACCCAGTTTTTGTGTTGCCATCTTTATCAGTGAATAACGTGCAGATGAGTATCAAATAAGTATCAGTCGTCCCCAAAATCCACTTCCCATCATATGTAACATCCACATGAGTAATCGGCGAACCAAGCCCCGGAAAGGCTGTCTTTGCCTGTCTCATTGACGTTTTCGAATACAGCCTAATCTTCCCATCAACCGATCCAACAACAATGGATCCATCCCCTGTTGTAGCAAAGCATTGGAAGTTCGTCCCTCTTGAAAACTGATGCCCCTGTGCCCAGTTCAGAACCGGCGAATTATCAGCAGCTCCAATGTTCTGAACCATTCCTCTACGGTCTCTCATGTCCCATTGACAAAGCCTGTTATCATCCAACCCCAAAAATGTCGCCTCTGAAGGATCCAATTGCGACCCTTTGGTGTCATTTGTGATGTCCCTCATTGTAATATCGGTACCATCCTTTTCAAACTTCCATTCTGTAACTATTTTCCCCGTCTCTATATCAAGCTGCTGCAGCCCTGATGCATGGGGCTTTCCTTCCTTCAATGGACTCATGAGAAGCATGTTTGTCTCAGCCTTCATGAGAAGACCTTTCTTCGGTGTTGATCTACCGATGTTTGGAGAATTTCCTGACCCAAACTTCAATGAGACTCCCTTCCCATGAATTCCATGGCTTAGATTCTTGTAAACCTGAACGCCCGAATCGTTCACCAAGAAGCTGTTATCCAATGCCCCTAATGTCAAGCTCTGTACTCCATTAGCAGCCTCCTCAAACTCCTCTATCAAGTCCTGTTTCGTCCTCACTGACGGAGTTGACGGCCCCGGGCTCTTCCCAAACTCAATATCGGCGTTTTCCCAGATTGAATCGTCGGCGACCTCCGGCTTCAACCACCCAATGAACTCCTTCCCGTAAATCTTGACCTTGTTCTCATCAGTCGCTTGAAGCCCATAAACATTCTCAAACATACAATCTTGGAATTCAGTCACGAAATTCCGGTACTGTTCATCGCTCGGGAACTTCAATGCCCACACGCCTTTGTTAACAAAATCGACGCGCCGCTGATCGCCAAACATCTTCAATTGCATTTCTGTCGAAACCAGAGCTCTGACCTTCGCCCCCACCTTGAGTACCCAACGTAACTGGCCTCTCCCACCCGACGAATTGCCTTTGTAACCCTCACCGTCATCTTCCTCCTCATCGTCGTTATTATCTCCGTCGACGTTCGCCGTCTTGAGAAACGCGTAGAAAGTGAGTTTCTCAGAGACGATCCACTTTGCTCGGGGGGTGTTTCCACCGATATGAAGGTAAAGTTTCACGGCGTTCTTGGAATTAGGTATCTGAGAAGGGGAAGAGGAGCCATACTTGAGCTTAAGAGCTTTGAGCTTGGCATCAACATCATCGATTGCAGATGGAGTACCAGTCAATTTGGTCGATTGCGGCTTCAATTCTTTCTCAGCGTCTTCGTATTCTTCCTCTTCATCATCCTCTTCCTCTTCTTCATTGTATTCATCGGAGTCTGAAAGTTCAACATCCTCGCGGCTGTGGCCAGTACCCATTTCGGTCTGTGTGATCTGCAAATGGGGAAAACGAGAATCGAAATTCGGGATGGATTTGAGAAAATCAGGAGGAATTTCAAGAAATTTGATCGCGATGATTCAAACTTTTTTGAGAATTCAAAGCTTTGGGAGCCAAATTTTAGGGCTTTTTAATAATGAGTCTGAAATTCAGGTTTGTTCGTTTGAGTATTTATCGTGTGTGATCAACCTTATACACGGTTCGCGTACGTCTTACGCTTACTTGTGGGCTAAGAAAATGTTGATGCTTTTTAGTTTTTGTTTTTAATTTTTTTTTTCTTAATTGGGTTACTATGAATCCTAATTTAAGTGTTTGCTTGCAGAAATTGTCGAAAATTTTAAAAGAAAGCAAACTCAAATACAAATTATAAAAACGTAGAATTTATGAATATAAAAGAAGATAGTCTTTAATAAATCAATTATTGATGTTTAATTACTCTCTATATATTAATCAACCAACTTAAATATTGCTTTTATTTAATGCAAAATATATCCAATTTTAAAAATCCTACAAAGTAAAGATGCATTTCATTTAAAAATTTGTAAATTTAATTGAGACCACTATTTTATATGTTGTTGCTTAATCTTCTAAAAATAACCTTTTAAATACTTGATCAAATTAAAATAAGAGTGTACTTTCCAACTCTACATTTCAGAATGTTTTTCTTTTTGTCATTCAATTGTCTTTAAAAGTAAATATGAAAGAATTAATAGAGAACTTCAATAAGAGTTCCCTCTTTTAAATGGTCATAAATTCAAATCTCTCCCTATATTTTGTAGTATAATATTTTAATAAGTGAATAAATAAAATAGGGAATCATAAATAATTTCACTTTTCTTAGTTTCTCTTATTTTTAGTTCAACAACTGCAATATAGAATATGAATTTTTCAAGTATGTCGCTAGTTAGTAGGTGGATGCAAATGCTAACAAAAAGGTGTCAACTAACCTTTATCCATGTCCCTCAATCAATCAAAAGATGGAGCGAGGCAATGCATGTCTTCTATCTTTCAAGCAAGAATGAGTTAGCTCCTTTCTCTAAAATATAAAGAGACCGTCAAAAGGATTGGACATGGCCTCAACTTGTCCTATTGATTGATTAAGGACAAGGGTAAAGATTAGTTGGCAACTCGCAGTTAGCGTTCTGATCCACCTACTAGCAAAAACGATAGTGAATATAAATAATAGGCGACTTTATCCATCGAGGAATGGTAGTTCACTTCTACGAACTTCATACAACAAAACTGTATTAAGCCAAAAAGCTCGACAAAAAAAGCACAAAAAAACTAAGGACCCTCGTTCATCGGCTAAGAGACAGCAAGTGCCAGTAAATTGAACAATTCCCATCGAACATCAACAGCATAATTATTTGAACATTCTATAAACTTGCTTAGACATCATCAACCTAAAAGTAATTATACTGTAAACAATTTAATACATTCACCTAAGAGGAGTAACTTTGTGTGCCAAAGATAAAACTTGTTACAATATTTTCAGCTACAAGGCATCCCGTGCAGCGATTCTACATGTTATAGCATCTCCAACTGAGGACACCGTCAACTCGGGTCCAGTGATCTTAAAATGCTGAAAGAAGAAAAAACGACCATTTCACTGTAGGCAAGGATAAAACCGCAATTCGGAGTTCTGGAAGAGAACTTAATAATTTAAAGGTTAAAACAATATTTTGGGTTTTGTTCCATTTTAGTCCATGTACTTTCAATGTCCAATTTTAATCTTTGTACTTTTAATAAAGCATAAAATTGATCCCTACCGTAGGTTTAAAGTTAATTTTTATTAAAATTGGTTAAATAATATTTTCCTTACAAGAAAAGACATAATATGACATATTTCTCAAATTTGTAGACAGGAAGACTAATTGTTTTTAGAAAAAAAATTAACTTAGGGACCAATTTTAAACTTTATTGAAAGTACACTAAATTTGAACATTTGAAAGCACCGAGACTAAAATGGATCAAACCCCAAAGCACAGAGACAAAAATGGTATCCTAATTTAAAACTTGTGTTGATTTGGAGCGAGCAAAGGCTCCCTAGAAATTAGTAGAGGTGGACCAAGAGCATAATATGAGGATAGAGCCCTAAATACCCAGTGATCAAAATTAATTTTTTTTAAAAAAAAAAAAAAAAAAAAAAAAAAAAAAAAAAAAAAAAAAAAAAAAAAAACCATAATTGGCATATCAAGAAGACATAGATTGCACCTTTTGTATCTGAGCTTGGTCCGCTCTTTCTCCCAATTCCTCTAGATTGATCTCTTTACCATTTACTAGTTTCTCAATAGCCTTCATCTAGCATGGGAAGATAGATTGTACAAAACGGTTGAGCTTTTCAAGAGTTACAGAATAAATAATGAGAAGTCTGCAAGGTAACAGAGTCGTCTATTTAGTAGCATGACATCTAGATCCAACCTCATCAGGAGATGCATTAAAACGAGCCGCAAGGACATAGGAGGAGCTATCAGAAATTCCACATCTTTTTAAAGACTCTGTAATCTGTACATGATTAAATCACAAGATTACTCGTGCAATCCCACAAACAAATAAGCAACAGGCTGTATCTACAAGAAGACAGACAGAATTACATGCTTTGAACCCGAATAATTGTAGACAAGTTCTGAATGAAGAGTGCGGGTAGTCAGAGAATCCCTCGACTTGGATATGAGCGTCTTATAAGCAGCCGCAAGCACCGGGAAAACATCTGGAATCTGTCTTCAGTTATTTATAAGGGAAACATTAGAGAACTCTTGGGCACAATTCAAAGCTAAAACATACAAAAGGGTGGTGGGGGTGGATTTCCTAAGCATATCAGCACATGTTAATAGGATAAAATAGATAGGCATATATAATAACCATACAAGAGAAGCATTGAGAAATGAAACTTCCGGTTCCAGAGTTCCAGCTTGCATAGAATCAAGAAGTTCCCTGGAAACAAATAACGTTATCAGGCACTTCAGTTGTTAATAACACAGTTTGTTCTATAAACACACACACTCATAATAACTCATAAGAACATAGACAATGGTACCCATAAATCATAATTATATTCAAACCACCATAATTTCACAAATAGCTATTAAAATCAAACACAGACATCACTGTTCAATCCAATCACTAAGTTCAAGCAATGCCTCTGCCACTTCAACCCCATACCGCATTTGTCAGAAACAAACAAGTCTATCCAATTCTAATAAAACCGATCACAGTTAATTGCATTACAACATGCTCTCCCCCATTTCTTGCCTCAGTGCAAGCATTTTCTCAAACAGTTAGGGTACGTATATAACAAAAGTAAACGTCTGGAGAGAAGCAAAAGATCAAAGTATCGAGTCCACATGATTTTACAAGAATAAACCCTTCTTCCACTGGTATCTTTGAACCAAAATTTCACTTTCAGGAAACCGGATAGAGCGAGAGCGAGAGAGAGAGTACTTGGAATTGGTGACGTCTGTGAAGAGGGCGAGAGTCAGGGTGCTTCCATTGATCTCGAACACCTTCATGGCTGCTCCGAAGGCACAGAACTTCTACAGAGCGATGGAGGTACGAACAGCGAAGATGAGAAGACGACTACGAGGGGTTTGATTAGGGCTTAGTTTTGATTGCAATTTGGCCTTTTTCGCTTTCCCTTTTTGTTCGATGACACAAATCAATAGTCTCGCACTTCGTTTTCACTTTGCATCTTTTTTAGGTTAAATAACAAGTTTAGCCTTACATGTTCAAAAAAAAAAAAAAAAAAAAAAAGAAAAACTTAACTATGCTCCCTTTAACAATATTTAATCAGTTCTTAAACATTTAAATTTGTGTCTATTTATTTATGAAATTTCAAAATTTGTTTAATAGATTTTTTTTTTCCTGAAAATGATGTCTAATAGATTTTAAACTTTCAATTTTATGTTCAATAAAATTTAAATGTTAAAACATAAAATTGAAAGTTTTGACTTACATTAAACATATAATTCAATTTAAAATCTACTAAATTAGTTTTTTTTTTTTTTTTGACAACCTGTATGGTTGGAGGGATTCAAACTACAGACTTATCGTTAGTACAAGTTTTATGCCAATTGACTATGCTCATGCTGGCATCTACTAAATTAGTTAATGATTAAAATTTTGAACATTATCCCTTATTAAGACACAAAATTGAAATTTCAAAAACTTATTAGACATTTTTAAAGGTTAATCTTTCTTGAAAAAAAAAAAAGAAAAAAGTTAAGACCTATAATTTAACTTTTTTAAAAAAATGGCTAACTTTAATGGTCTCTTTTCATTTAAAAGTTAATTTAATTTATTACGTCCAGACATTTTCGCATTTAAAACACATTGAACTTTTAAGTTTTGAATTTCTGAAAGGTGAACTTTAGCATGCAATTTTTTTTAGTACACTTGACAAGTAAATTCTACAAAATTGTTTTTTCAATCAATGTCATTATTATCCAGTCCATGTCACTTATATTATGGTTTATCTAAACTTAAGTCATATTAGAAGATAAACCGAATTTATAAATCATAATTGAAAGAAAAACTATATCAGAGTTTATTTGTGTAATTGCATGGTTCGTAAGATTGATCATTCATAAATAAGCAGCTTATACAAAATCTCAACTTATGAGCCAAGCACCTCTAAATTTTTTAAAATAGGAAAACAAAAAATATACATCAATTATCATACAAACACTTCAAAAATTGAAGTACTGTTACTTTAGGGAGAAATGAAGCTGAATGTGACGTTGCATCTTTTTGGTAGAGAAAAAAACTAAACATGGGTTTCTTCTTGCTACTAATTCTGGTAAAAGTTATAAACTTCAAACTTTTGCCTTTTTTGTGCCTGTATTCGAAGCTTCGCCTTTACGCTTTATCCCCAAGAAATGCTCGACCTGAAAATAAGACGACAAACTTATATTTCATTAATAGGACACGAAAGAACGGAGGTGAACGAGTCTTGAAATAACGAATGTTAACATAGAACGAGTCTGAAAATAAGACGGTTGAAATTTTGAATGTCATATGCTTTTAGAGTGCACAAAAATAAATTTCAGATGTTGGGGAATGTAGTGTTTACTGTTCAGCATCAAAGAATGAAAAGGAGATATTAGTATAATCTGCATCAGAATGAAAATAAAGCATTTTGCTCAGGAGACGTAGAACATATATTAGATCTTCTCAAAATGGAAAAGGATTTTGCATAATTTTGAAATCCATTAAATTTTTTTGTTGCAGAAAAACTTCAAAAACAAATGAAAATAAGTACGAAACTTCAAGGGAAGCCTGAGAATGTAGTAAGAATGAAATGTTTGTGTTTAGTTTAGATCACATGAAAATGGGACTGTAAAACTGGGGGAGAGAAATGGAGGCAGTTGTTGAAGTTGCAATGATGGATGGAGAAGCAGCTGACAAAATTGAAAGACAATACATGCCTAAATAATAATTGATACTGGCAAGAAAGTAGGCTCTAAATATGTTAGAAACCTCCCATATTGAATATCTTTCTAACTTACAAATAGCTACAACCCTAAGAATTTCTTCGGTGCTATAAATTTCATTTAAAGATAAAAAGTAGGTTAAAATATCATTTTGGTCAATGTACTCTAGGTTTTGTTTCATTTTAGTCTATATACTTTCAATAAAACTTAAAATTGGTCCCAACCATAAGTGTAAAGTTAATTTATATCAAAATTGGTTAAGTAATAATAATAATAATTTTCAAACAAGAAAAGACACCATGTGAACATATTTTTAAAATTTATGGAAGGAAAGCAAATAGAGACTATTTTTTTTTCTAGAAAAATTAACAATAAACTCACTGTAGGAACCAATTTTAAGCTTTATTGAAAGTATCGAGACTTTTTTTTGACATTTGAAATGACAGAGACTAAAATGGAACAAAAACGAAAGTATCAAAATGGTATGTTAACCTAAAAATTAAAAGAAGAATAGAAGAATACTCACTTTTCTGTCACCAAGCATGGGTGTCAAGCCACCTGGGAGATCCTTTTCGACGGTAGCAAAACCACTTCTTGGATCACTTGTTTGTCTAGAAATATTAAAGAAAACCAGAAAACAATTATAAACTGAATGGGTAAATACCAAAACACAAGCCAAACTACTCGTTCAAATGAAAGCATACCCAGGTTTAACGTGGCCGCTGAGAACAAGATAAGGGGTCTTTAACTGTGCTTGAGCTTCCCTCATTCTCTCCACTGATAACGAAGGAGTATCTGCATTCTTCATCTGCTTCAACTTCAACTCTTCTTGGTATTGTTTCATGCGCTTTTCTTGCTTCATTTTGCCAGGTCCCTTGCCATGGAACTTGTGAGAAAGCTGTCGAAATGACTCCTTTGGAGTCATCTGGTACAGTAAAAAGACACAAATGAGAATAGAAATCTCCTTGATCGTAAGCATAGGAATATTATCACATCTTGCAGCCGCCCATGGAAAAGATAGACCAGAAATTATAATCGAACTCCATTGGAGCAAGAGAAGACAAAATTAACAGCTCAAGGCAAAAGCCCTACGCAGTTAGCATAAACATGTAGAACGCCAAGAATTCAGAGATGAGAGATCCATATGCAGCACAACGTATTTGTTTTCTGGTGGGGAGTGCAATTCATTGTTGGAACAAAATACAAAGAAAGGGCAAGCATGACTTAGGTCGGCAATTTGAGAAGTAAAGAAACACATATCCCTAAATGTTATCCTACGCATTTAAAAAAGAAATCTTATTTTAACTTGGCACCTAACTCCTCATTACACTACCAGAAAAGATTTCATTCTAGGTCTGTCATGAAAAACTACTTCCTCAACTTGCAATCACCATCTGTCAATTTGCACTTCTCTTTTGCTACCCTTTCTCAAGAAACAATGCATAGTAGGCACAAAGGCTATTAAAAACGAGTAAGTGTATATGTGATGCATGTAAACTAAATATGAACTACCTAGCTAAGTAAATTATAAAGGCTAACTTACAATTCGCCCAAATTCATCAGTCCTCTCAATGTGAATCTCCTTTTTGTAATCCACCAAAGAAGATAAACGGGAATCCTTTGACTTAGATTCCTTTGGTTCATCTTCATCTATTATACCAACAAGTTTGCTCTTTCTCTTGTCCATGTTTCTGCCACCCCATTCAATGCTTTCCTTCAGAGTTCCTCGATCTTTAAGCAGCTTCAGTGCACTGGATAATCCCTTTCCAACGGGAACTTCATGGATTGTTTCATCTGGAGCTATTGCCTCATTATCTTCAGGAGTTGGTTCTTCTTTGGCAGTATCTTTGACTTCAGTCCACCCACCATCTTTATCCTTCTCATCTTCAAGATATTCTTCTTTGGGTGCTTCATCATCATCCATAAAGACATCTTCTTCCTCGGGTTTATGAGCTTCTGAAAGAAAAAACACCCAGTTAACTTTTCTAGGTTTTCCTCATTTATTTCATTTTTTAAAAAACCTTCTATATGCGATGATAAAGCTTTTTTAAAAAAAATTGCGATGATAAAGCTTTAAAATAGACATATCCATTTAGAACAGAAATAGCATGTCAGAATTTCTGTTTTACTTAAGTCCAGCAAATAGCCGTCATAGTTCATATTTAGCAAGCACTTGGAAAAAATGGTGTTCTGAATGATTAGTGTTCATTGAGAATCCCAAAGATGGGCACAGTTTGAAGGGTAGACAGGAAGCCTGAAGGGCTAACAAAACCCAAATCCCAACGAGATGGGGAGGGGGGAGAGAACAAAGACCAACGACTACAAGTACCACGTGTTCAAGATTGTGGCTTGCTGGTGTTTGTGCTATTCTTTGGGGTATTTGGGGGAGGGAGGGGGATAATAGAATTTTTAGAGGGGTTGAGTGACTCATCGTCTGAGGTTTGGGCTAATATTCGATTTTATGTTTCCTTATGGAGCCTCGGTATCTAAGGCTTTTTGTAATTACCCGTTGGGTCTTATTTTGATTGATTGGAAACTCTTTCTATAGTCGGGTTCCTTTTGTTTGGGACATGGTCTTTTGGATGTCCTTGTATTCTTTCATTTTTTCTCAATGAAAGTTGGGTTCTTTATCAAAAAAAAAAAAAAAAAAGATTGATTGGGGGAGTTATAAGGGCAATCAACGTGAATAGAAATAAATAGTACATCAAAAAGAGACTAAGGAAAATGGTACCTTCATCAAGCTGGAGACCCCAGACAAATTCTTCCATTTCTGTAAACACAACCTTATTTTCCTGCAACTCCCCAGCTTTTGTGTTTTGATCATCAGTTGTCTGACCGCTGGCTGTTGTTGTAGCAAGAAGAGCAATTGCTTCTGGTCCAGATGCTGCCTCCTCCTGCTTCTTAAGAGCTAATTTTCTGGCTCTCTCCAAGGATTTATGGAGATCTTCATCATCATCAGCAATGAGAGTATCTTCGTTGTCCTCTGATCTAATTGAGCTAGTTCTGACTAATTGTAGAGATCTTGATGCCTCGTCTGCTTTAGCATAGGCTGACTGGTATGCATTATGTCGCATTTCTGCTTCAGATCTTTCATGTTCCTCCTTTCGTGCTTGCCTTCTAGAATCATTTCGAGAACCAAGATCTCCAACACCCAATCCAGCAGAGATTGCTTCTGCTTCAAGGGCATCAAGATCTAGTTTTTCCTTCTTTCGAAGGGATTTCTTTTTCTTGGGCTTCTTAAATTGAAGCATCTCATCTTGAGTGTAATAATCATGTGAGACTTTCACTGATGCGTTAAGATCTTCAAAGTGATTGACTGAAGAGGCTCCCTGCAATCTTCTCCGAAGCTGGCAAAGAGCAAAAAGATTGCAGCAGGAAGCTCAAACAGAAGCACAATAAATATATTGAACCATTTCCAATCATCATTGGTAGGGAAGAATGTAGAATACAACAACAATGACTAAAATAACATCAGGAAGAAAACCATTAACTTGAAATGGAAGAACCATCACCATGTGTTTAAAGATAAGTACAAATTACCTCCTCAAGCTTCTTTTCTGCATCGTTAGTAAATCGTCCGCTTCCATCTAGAGTTAAGCCCTGCAACACAAATTACAGTTCTTAGAGAATGCTCGTTTTCAATTTTAGAAATAATTTGAGTAAAGAACACAAATGAGATATAGAGCTCCTTGTATAATTTTACAGAAATAGACAAGCTCGAGAAGTAAAAACAGAACACCTCATCTGCAGCTGTTGGATCATCATACTGTGGAAGCATCTTCTTCTCACCCTGATTTTCATCATTAAACCTGTAATAGAAAAATGGACGAGAAGTGAGGCAACCTACATAACAGTTTGTACAGCACTTAAATAAGTGACCTACTTGTCATCATAAATCCCGGTTTTCTTTTTTGCTGCTTTATAGGCCATGTCTCTCTGCTTCTGTTCTCCAATTTCCACATTCTCAAGTACATCCATGTCTGATGCATTAAAATATATAAGTACTTAAGAACTTTGGCCCTGAAATTAAAGGGAAAGAACCAACGTATTTTACCTTCATTAACATCACCATCAGCCAAGATATTCTGATCTTTAAGGGTTAAGACAACTGCGCCACCTTCTAGTACTTTGTCTATGCCATGTAGTACTTTAACTCCAGCTAGATTACCTGTCATTTGCATACAGAATTAGATTAGCTGCCCTTATAGTAGCATCAAGTTAGCTCTCTCTCACTTCTAGGCATCCACCTCCCTTGCCATCTAGACACATACACTTCTTCGGAATTTTAAAACAATGTTAGGTTTTAATCAGACGTGGAAGAATTAATAAAAAGAAAAGCAAAAGTGCATGAAAATAAGGGGGATGCAATGTTGATGCTTTAACGTTGCATATCACTGTCATTCCATGCTCTAAAAGTAAAGTACGTCTAATATGTCTCAGTCTAATGCATACATTAATGGCACCATAATTATCCTTATTGCACGCACATATTCAGTTTAGTATGGAAGTGCGCTTGATAAAGATTATCTTATTCCCACATCTATGCATCGACAAAATATAGTCGTACAAAGAAACAAAAGGTAATAACCATACTCGTTGTATCTTCTGCTGCAATTTCATCATCGCTTACACCTTGATCAATATTATCCTGAGAAATTCCAAAAAGCCACAATTATGATCACACAGGAGTTTTGTCGTTATGAAAGAAGGGACTGCAAATGACTCAGTATTATGCAGTTAACCTGTTCCTCAAAAATCTTTGAGAGCTGCAAGGCTTTCTCTTTTTCAGAAAGTTTCTTCTCCTCAAGTTTACGACTCCTTTTAACCCATGCTAAAACCTCAGATTCCTCAGTTTGCTTCTTCAGCCTGTCTTCTTTCATGCTGTATCAAGAATTTGATTGAAAAGGAACTTTTAAGTCTATTAACATATCAGTTAAACAGAAAGTACATTCACATGTAAATTGCCAGTAACATCACAACATTAAGTCAGAAGTTTTCACTTGTAGCAGAAAAAAACTCTAAACCATATATTCTGATGAAAGAAATATCCACAGACCATCATAGCATCTAAAGATGATCATATAACCCTATGTCCAAGAGAGCATAGTATGGTGGGGCAGCTTGCAAGATGCAATCACAATACTCAATGCATTGCCAAGATATCCCAGGACAGAACGGAAAAAAATGGAACTGCTTGTCCTACAGGAATAAGGTTGAGGTATCCTATTTTAACTTCAATTTCTTGAATTCTTGAACTTCATCAACTGTGAATTTGCAAGGAAAACAACATATATAGCAAACTCAAGAGTGATGTGAAATTGGGCATATGGGAATACAAAAAAATACACTAAGGTGGTGTCCGGTTGGTTTCAAGAGAGAATTGGGTCCGGAATCAAAATGAGACAGAAACAGGATATGGATGGAATCAGTTACTTTTTTTGCCAAATTCATGAAGTGAATATCTTAATCATTGAAAGGAATCCTTTCTCTGAGTTGGTACCTATAAGAATGGAATGAAATTGACTAATCTATCTCATAGGACTATATCCTGATCCTACATAATATGGCACTGCAAAACTCTTGCCAAATTTCTTGATAGATGGCCAACGGGCCATCAAACTTAAACACATGACACTTTAAGTAATGGCCATTTGTTGATAATCTATAGCCCTTTCCTCTCCAAAAAGAACCATTCTCTCAAAGTGGAAGCATTTTACAAAAACAATATAAACACATAATGTGATACATATTGATATATGCACCTTCCATATCTGGTGTTTGATTTACTTACAACATACATTCAACGGTATTTAGCAATGTTACAAAATTTTGGTCAGGTAATAGTCTATCAAAACCAAAAACCAAGAACATATGTATCCCTTGTCTCTAGAATTTGATTCAAGACTGACATGTGCTAGTATTTAAACATGCATGATCAATATGTATTTTAGTGTGCCCATCACAAGATTTTTTCGTAATCACAGTCTCTTCTTGATTAACCTCAACATAGTTTTTCATAGACGTCCTCCGTGGGGGTTCTCTTCCCTTGCCTGAACCATCACTTGCTTTACCATTTATTTTCTTTTCAAATAACTACCCAGGGTCATCTTTTCAATATTATATGATTTCAGTCCAGCACAAAATTTTAGAAGGAACCAAAAAGCCTTGATCATGGAACTATGGAAGTCCATCATTAAGAAGCAGCTCCTTGTTATCAACAGAATTTGTCGTCAAGTGAGAGATGGAGCCCAGACCCTCTTTTGACAGATCATGGGATATCTTTTGGTTCTTTGGCAAGGTGGTTTCACCTCCATTTATTGTCCCAGCAGAAAAAGGCCTCAGTTAATGAAGTTTGGAAGTCAAATCTCAGTTTTTGGAATCTCAAGCTCGGAAGAAATCTTAAGGATGAAAAGGCAATTCAGTGGGCTGAATTAAATCTCCTTCTTGCACCAATTATACTATCAAACAGGGAGGATTCTTGGCTTTGGCTTTGGCTAGCTAGCCCTAATGAATCTTTCACTGCAAAATCCCTCCTGGTAGTTATGGGCTCTCTCCCTCAAATTTCTTGGACCCCCTTTTGGCAAAAATATTTGGAAGGATTGTTATCCTAAGAATATCAAATTCTTCCTTTGGGAAATCTCTTACAGGACCAATAACACCAGACATCATCCAAAAGTGCATGCCCTACATGACTATCTCACCCAATTGGTGCTCTCTTTGTAAAGCTAATGAGGAATACCAAAGCCACATTTTCCTTCACTGTCCATTTGCTTGGCTCTTTTGGAGGAAAATTTTGAACATCTTCGGCTGGTCTACCATTTTCCCATCTGATGTGAAGGATCTTTTCACTTTCATCCTCTTGGGCCACCCCTTTAAGAAAGAAAAGGTTTTGTTATGGATGAACATATCTCAGGCTTTCTTCTAGGCCCTTTGGAGGGAGCAAAATCATCGATTTTTTTGGATCAAGAACAACCTTTTGATGTGTTCTTTGATCATATTATTTACCATGCTATATCTTGGTGTAAATTGTCCAATCTCTTTTCTTCCTATAGTTATGTTTCCTTATTAATCGATTGGGAAAGTTTTTTGTAATCCTCATGGATTTTCCATCCTTTTTGTAAATTCCATATATCAATGAAATTGTTTCGCATAAAAAAAAATAAAAATAAAAATAAAACCCTTAGGTCATCAAGATTACTTAATAACAAATCAACGAGCAATGTAGCTACATCACTAAGATTTTTCAAGCTAAGGCTAAAATTTATTTAAATAGAATAAAACAAATATCAAATACAATTGCATAGATTTAAGTTTAATCTAAGGAAAATCTTATTATCAGATTATAATGAAATCAAGCAAAACTGAGTGAAATCCAGAAGGCAACACAATCAAGTTTTGTATGAACACAACACACTTCATTTTTCATTATTAACTATGCACGCACTTGATATTTGAATACACTTACACACACACACACACAAAAAAAAACAAACAAACAAACAAAAACAAAAAAAAAAAAAACAAAAAATACATGTTTATTGAAAGGGAAAGGGTGAGTTACTCACTTTCGAATGCGCTCCTCAAGCATAGCTGAAGAAGACTGAGCTCCAACTTTCAACCTGTCAGAATTTTCTTCACCTCCCAAATGTTGGACTGTGTTCCCTTGATCAACATCTTTGTCCCTGTTATTCTCACCGTCACTTTCTAGCATATAATCCTTAGCGCCATCTGCAATCCAATCAATTCTTTCCTCATCATTTTTGCTGCCAATTCCTTCTTTATCTCGTGATTTCTCCTTGTTTTGATTTGCATTCCTATCATCTTCCAAAATTTTCTCTTTTCCTCTGTCCTTGTCAATATTTCTATAGCTTTCATTCTCCTCTTGATCTCTGTGTTTCTCTCTCCCCTTCTCCCTTTCATTTTCATGTGATCGGTCCTTGTCCCTCTCTTTCTTCTTCCTATCCCTATCCCTATCCCTATCCCTGTCTTTCTCCTTGCCTCTCTCTTTGTCTAGTCCTCGAACATTATCCTTCTCCAAATCTCTCTCCCTCCCACGCTCTTTATCCTTTCCTCGATCTTTTCTGTCTCTCTCTCTCTCATATTCTTTCTCCTTGTGAATCTCTCGATCGTAATCTTTGTCTTTAACTTTGCTACTCCTGCTCCTTTCTTTTTCATGCTCATCTCTGTCATCCTTCCTCCTTTCCCGACTATGAACTCGATCCTTTTCTGAATCTTTTACCTCTCTCTCCTTTTCTTTTGATACATCATCACTACGTCTCTTAGATCGGTCTCGATCTTTACTTCTATGGTCCTTTTCCTCCCCTCGACTACTCTTCCGATGATCCTCACTTCGATGTTTACTTGACTTTTCTGCTCTCTCATCATGTTCAGGTAGAGATGACCGTTCTGTGTCCATTCGCAAATTTTTTATAGCTTGTCTCTAAATCTCCATCAACACCTAAAAAAAATAAGTTGCACAAAAAGATAATACACCGAAATGAAAATTGGTGCAAACTATATCAACAACTAAAGCTACATTTTAGGACAACATTCAGCATTAATTCGAGCAAGTAAAGAATGAGCAGGCATCCCAACTTCCAATTTTTAATTTTTAAATATAAGAAGGAAAGCGGATGGAATTAAAACGGAAGAAAAGAAGTTCATGCTAAGAACAAATAAGAAAATTGGATGATTAATTTCACCAATGTAAACATTGGACATGCCGCGCCTCCAAATTTCAACCTAAAGTAGGGAACATTACTAACATTTCATCTAGAATCCGTTTAGTAAAAGCAGAAAGCCTACTTCTAACTTGTTGAAAAATAGTAACTTTATTCAACTTCCAAGAATAAATCTTCTTCAAAGAATAAATAGATTATTAACTTCAAAAGCTAAGTTCCAAAAAAACCAAACCGACACCAATCTCCAATTCAAAAATAGAGACATAACAATTAAAGAATGAAATAATAATGTAATCAACGTAACACTAACCCAAGTACAAATAAATGAGTCAACTAAACTAAGCCCAACGTAACCCACCACTAAAAGTAATAACAACTAGCTAATGGCCTCTTTCAACGCACATCCCCTTGCTCATCACATGCATAGTCTGTTTGTGGGGGTCAACACAAACGTACTCAATAAGTAGCTTCAAGGTGCACTAAGGCACGATAGCCTTCTAGGGCTTGGGAGCAAGGAGCAAAAAAAGGTGCGGGCTTTTTTTTATGAGGCGCGTTATATATAAAAATATATATAGAGAAGAGGAAGCATGATTGAAGTGGGAATATGAAGAAAAAACCCTAATGATTAGTAAATTTTATTTATTTTTGAATTAATATATAAGGAAAAAAAAAAACCCTAAAACGCAAGGGTTTTACTGTTTAGGGTTAGTAACTACTATTTTTTTCCATTAAAAATCCCTAAACGCAAGGTTTAGTGCGTTTGGGGTTAGAAAGAAAATATACATTTTTTTAATAAATAAAAAAGCCCTGAGGCGCAAGGCCACCGCCTTAGGGCTTTTAAGGAATGGCCTTATTATGTGCACCTTGTGTCTAGGTGTGCATTTTAAAACACTTAGTAGCTTTCACCCGAAAAGCCACCAAACAACATACAACAAATCACAATCATCATGTTTCTCACAAACAAGTAACAACATACGAGGAAAATAAATAACACATGTGACGTGCTCAACTTATGAAACCTATTCATATCATGCACAACCATACACTGCCTCAAGCTTCAAATTATCTTGAGACACTACTATGACAACCATGCACTAACTCAGACTCTAACAAGCTTTCTCAAGACACTAATGAGTTAGCAGACTCTTTATTTAGCCCTCACCAAGTTCTTTGAAACTAACTCTTACATGTTGCATCAACCCCTTACCATCTTTACTCAGGGCCTCAATGCTTTTCTATGACAGTCAACGTTCAACCCTTAACCATTCTTATCCAATGTCTCGAATTATTGGGTCACTTCTTGACCATTTTTATCCAAGGTCACCGATGACTTGGCAATGTATTGGTTCTTCTCTAGGCATCCCAATACTTGTCTTTATAGACTCATGACACCGACCTTGGTTAAGCCATGGCCTTGACGCTCCTGTCAATCCAATGGTGACATATCCCCCTTCCAGACTAACTCGCAGTCTCAGTATATCACAGCTTCAAGACCTTGCTTTTATACCAATAATCACAAGAACATGCATCGTGACGTTTTTTCAACCAAACTCGACAATACGGCATGCCTACAACACACTCAAACAACTAAGAATGCTTACAACTCTCAGAAGGCAAAACAGTTGATATAATTATACATCACATAATTTATTCAGACATAAGGCATACCATTCGGAGTGTGGATAATCGCCAAACTGCCACGAAACGCGCCGGAGAGAGGGAGTTCTCCCCTCCGCTCGTCCCTGGGAGGGAAACACCCCGCGGCAGTTGGGTATCTGGTCAGAACACGGGGGTGACTCCGCTGTAAAAAGGGAATCGCGTCACTTGCAGTAATCGTGGGTCGTTCGTCGCCCAGTCGCGGGAAAATGCGCCACCGCTCCTGCAACCGCCGCTGAGCTCGCGTGGGCAGTCGCCGCAAGAAGGAGACGTCGTCTGGGGTTTGCACCACCGCTGTGGAAAGTTGTGGGTCGTGGGCCTCCGCCGTCGAGCGCCGAAAACACGTCAATCAGAAGGTAACGTCGCGCACTGGTAAAACGCTGCCGCCGCAGGAAGGAACTCGCACCACTCACCGTTCGTGAACTCAATGTCGCACCGCCACAGGTCGCGTCGTCAGCTACTGCCACCGTGAGGACGAAGGAGGAAGAAAAAGATCGGGCTTAGGGTTTGATTGCCTTTTTCTCCTTTGATAAAAAATAATAATAAA
The DNA here is from genome assembly GCA_017139565.1 of Luffa aegyptiaca. Classification (NCBI taxonomy): domain Eukaryota; kingdom Viridiplantae; phylum Streptophyta; class Magnoliopsida; order Cucurbitales; family Cucurbitaceae; genus Luffa; species Luffa aegyptiaca. Next base: position 4,912,709 of record CM029405.1, on the reverse strand, counting down.
AAAAAAATTATCATCAAATCTCTCATTCCAAGTTTTTTTTTTTTTTTTTTTGAGTATTCACTCCAAGTGTTGTTGTACCAGAAAAAAAAAAAAAAAAAGTCTTATTTCACATTTTCAATCTTTTGTATAGCATATTTGACAACTATATACCAATTTAAACCATTGTTTCCAATTCTACATGATAATGTATTTATAAATCATAAAAATAGTTTTAGTTATTTTTTCCAAAAAAAAAAAAAATTTAGTTATCAACTAAATATTAAATTGAATATAAATCATTCATGTCAAAGTGACCATAACTCACGTTGTAAAAAAAAAACAAATAAATAAATAAATAATGAGCATAACTTGACAGTATTTGATAATATATTTATAGGCAAAATGTTGTAATTATCGACTAAATATTTTTATTTAACGCTATTTAAGTTGTGACCATCAACTAAATATTAGGTTGAATAAAAATGAGTTTTTTTTTTTATAGAATAAAATGAGTTTATAACATTAAATAATACATGTCGACGTGAATATAACTCAACTGACGCAAAACTTATACTAATGTAGAGTAACTAGTTTTTTTTTTTTTAAATAATGTAGAGTAACTAGTTATTATAAGTGTTTTAATTAGAAAACATATATATATATTTTTTTTTTTTTTGAGAAACATATATATATAATCAAATGCTACTTTTTTTAAAACGTTTTAAAATAAAATGTGTTAAAAGGTATTGTTTAAGTTTGAAGAAGAAGGAGGTCAACCAAACGCAAATTTTTAAACTTTATCAAATCACTTTTTACTTTACACATATTTCAAGATGTGATTTTAATCGGTCAAAATACTTTTTACTACTCCCTAGGATTTTAACCAAACGTTTAAAAAAAATGTTTTTGTTGAAGATCCCACATTGAAAATATTAGTAGAAACCTCACAAATTATAAGATAGATGAGTCACTCAACTCATTGTCAATTGGTTTTGAGATGGAACACCATATTATCTAATATGCTATCGTAGTCCATTAAACCCAAACGGGTATTCGGTCAAAAGTAAAAAAATTTGGGATTCCATCCAAGAATGTTGAGGATCCAACCATTTATATATAATAATAATATTTTTTCAAGTTTGAAAATCTACGAATGACAAATTAGAGATAAACTTTAAAATCTTAGACGATTCATTATCCGTTTTCGTTTTTTATGTTTTCGGAAAAAAAAAATCCCCAAAGTAACTTTTTTTTTTTTTTGAGAACTAAAATAACATGTGTTTAAAAACACTACAAATTATTATTTATTTGTTTCTATAAACTATGAAAACGAGGGTATGATTTCCAGTAAAAAAAAAAAAAAAGTTTATCTTGTACTAAAAATGTTTAGACTTTAATCTTCCAAAGCGTCCTACTAAATGATTGCTCTTCATTTCTATTGTTATAAATGATTTTTTTTTTCCTCTCGTCGAAAAAATATTTTTTCCACGTTTTATAAATTATACTGTGTGTATTTTAAGAAACCAAATCAAACACAATAAAAGGTTTAGTGGATGCAATGTTTCTCAATCTATGTGAGAAGTGAGACTAATTACAACTTGACATAAGTTAACTTCGAAATATCGTGGAATCTTGCAATAGATAGAAATTATTGTCATAATGAGACCGAACCACTCATTGTCAATTTGAAGGTCCTTTTAAAAGGCAGTCACATATTGGGTTTACCCTCAACTCCACGAGATGAAAAACACACATTGACAAATATGTTGGCAACTCATGTCCGACGAACTATATACTTTGAAGTTTGGCTCGAGGATTATTCTATGTGGGCATATCACATTCTTCAAAAGAACATGGTGACCATGGATACCTTTATAGCTTCTTGAGTTTGATTTTTTTTTTTTTTTTTGTTCCAGTACTCCTTAAAAAAATGTTAAATATCAAGTTTAGTACTTGAATGTTTAGGATTATGTCAATTTGGTTTATGAATTTTAAGACGTGCCAAATAGATTTCTTAACTTTCAATTTCATGTCTAATAGATTATGGACATACGCTTGACACTTTTTAAAATCAACATGTATGTTGACACAAATTGAAAGCTTATGATCTCATCGGGCATACAACTCAATTTTCTATCTAATAGATGAATTAATTTTTAAAAATATTGAATACGTTAAGAACCCATCGAAAACAAATTTGAAAGTCGAGAGACATATATGATACTTTAAAGTTCAGAGACCTACCTAGACACAAAATTCATGAACACGATAGATATAAATGTGAAAGTTTAGAGCCTGAACTATAGTTAAAAAAAAAAAAAAAAAAATACATTTTTGGTCCCTGAGGTTTGGGTTAAGTGACAGTTTGGTCCCTGAGGTTTCAAACTCGACATTTTAGTCCCTGAGGTTTGATTTTCGTTTCATTTTGGTCCCTCCATCCATTTTTCCGTTAAATGTTAACAGGATGCTGACATGGCACCTATTTTTTTTATTAAAAAAATATTTTTTCTAATTTTATAAATAAAATAATATATTAAATATTTTTTTTATGATTTTTCTTTTCTTTTTATTTTTTCTTTTTCTCTTCATCTTCTTCCTCCCTATCTTCTTCTTCAACTTAGTTCAAGCTCCACCGCTGGCCACCACCATCTCCGTCGCCGGTCACCGGACCGTCGCCGGCCACCACCACTGTCTCGCCGGAATTTTTTTTCTTTTTTTTTTTTTTCCTCTTCCTTACTTCTCCTTTCCCTCATTTCTTTTCTTTCTTTCTCTTCTCCTTTCCCTCTCCCTTCCGTTTTTCTCCCTTCCCCGAGCAGCAGCGCAACCCACGAACCAGCGGCGTCCACGATCTGGGTTCCGTTTTTCTCCCTCTCCTTTCCCTCTCCCTTCCGTTTTTCTTCGACTGCAACCCACGAACAATCGCCGCAACCAGCTGACCATCGCCGCCGACGCCTCATCTGCGAACCAGCAACCAGCGGCGTCCAATCCCGCAGCCCACGAACCAGCGGCATCCAATCTCTCTCTCTTTCTCTCGAAATCGGTCTGAAACGAAGGAGAAATCCCCTTCGTTTCAGATCTGAAACGAAACCCAGATCTGGGTTTTGTTTCAGATCTGAAACGAAGGGGATTTCCCCTTCGTTTCCTTTGCACGCGAGGAAGGAGAACGAGAAGAAGACGTGGGCTTCGCGCGGAGGGAGAGAATCGAAGTTGAGAGGAAGGAGCAGCGGTTCGTGGGTCTTCACCGTGGGTTTTTTTTGCGTCTTTTTCGTGGTCTTCTCGCCAGCACAAAGGAGAACAAAAAAGGGGCTGCTCCGTGGGTCTGCTCGTCGGCGCAAAAGAGAACAAAGAAGGGACGACTGCTCGTGGGTTTTCTAGTCGATGGAAAGAGGAAAAAAAAAAGTCGCCGGCGGCGGATGGCCGCCGGCGAGCGGTGGTCGCCGGCTGCCGGCCGCCGGCGACCTGCTGAAGAAGAAAGGAAGAAGAAAAGGTTGAAGATGAGAAGAAAAGAAGGAGAAGGTTGAAGAAGAAGAAGAATAAGAGAGAGAAATATAAAAAAATAAAAATTAATAATAAAATAATAATATTTAAAAAAAAAAAATTAAAAAAAATTTTTTTTTATTAAAATAATAGTGTCACGTCAGCAACTGTTAAGATTTAACAGAAAAATTAACGGTAGGGACCAAAATGCTCCTTATCTCAAACCTCAGGGGTATTTTTGTTGAGTTTGAAAACTCAGGGACCAAACTGTCACTTAACCCAAACCTCAGGGACCAAAAGTGTATTTTTTCCAAAAAAAAAAAAAACCAAATTAAGAGATTTATTAGATACTTTTTATTTTTAATTCGGGGATGAAATAGACACGAACGTAAAAGATTATTTCTAAACTTATAATATAAAAGAAAAAACAATGGTCAATCTATGATGACAACTAAATGTAGTAGGGTCTCTCAGTTGTCCTATAAGATTAGTCGAGATGGACGTAAACTGACCCGAACCCTCGTAGATAAAAAAAAAAAAACAAATTAAACCCAATAAAACCCTCCCGGGCTGTGGCCCCCAGTTGATCTTCTGCTTGGAGTACAGCCCAACCCCCAATCCTCCATCACCACCGGCCTATGAACCCGTCGATGCTCACAATCCAGAATTTCCCTTCTCAATCGACGGTTCCATTGATTCACAGAAGCTGAAGAATCCGATTGGGTTCAACATTTCGGGTAATGTTCGCCACAAACCCCGCCTCCCTTTTCTTCCTTTCCAATCCCACTGCTGCACGTCAACAATCCATCTCTCTCTCCCCCTCCTTCCGTCGCTGCCGTGCTGCTGCCGGAGACGCCTCGGCGGGCCCGTCATTTTCCCGGCTGTTCAATTTCCCGTCTGTTGCTGCCACCGACGCGACCGGCGGCTTTCGACTTGGACCAGAATACGAAGGCGGAGCTTCCTCCGGCGCTGTCGATGGAGCGGGGAGGTCGGGTAGTGGAAATGGCAGCGTCAAAGCGAACGCCATGGAGAAAAAATGGTCGCGGGATAGAGAGAGTTACCTGGTCGATAATAGCGACGTTCTTCCTCTCCCTATGACGTATCCGGATTCTTCCCCTGTCTCACCGGAGGAGATCGACCGCCGGCTTCGGTGCGATCCCCAAGTGGAGGTCTGTAGTTCGCCTCATAACTTTTGATATGATTTTTCTGTGTTCATCGTATCAACTTTTACTTTTGGCGATTTTACCTTTTCCCAATTGTGCATATTGCGGAAAGCGATTTGTGTTGGTTTCCCTGTTTTGTGCCCTAAAACGTATGTTCTCGACTATTTTGTATTGATTTAGAAAGCAACTTGTTCCATTGAGTTAATCGTCTAGAAACTGGAGATTTACATGTAACAGTTCAAGCATTGTTGTAATGGACAACCTTAGCATGCTTTAGCTGAGTTTTATAACCTCACACATATACAAATTATCTCTATTTTGGAGTTGTAGATCTGAAGCTATTCTTGTAAATTGTAGGATTGTAAAGAGGTAGTGTATGAATGGACCGGGAAGTGTCGCAGTTGCCAGGGGTCTGGATATGTTAGCTATTATAACAAAAGGGGAAGAGAGATCACTTGCAAATGTATACCTTGCCTTGGAGTTGGTATTCTTCTTCTTCTTCTTCTTCTTTTTCCTGTTCCATATTTCTTATGTGAACAAACACATAATGCAAATAGTAGAGTATTACAATGTTATGTTACGAGGGTTCTACTGACAATCTTCATATCACGAGAAGGCAGCACTTGATGTTCAAGATATTATGACATTCTTATGCTAATATCCTTATTTAGATTTGACTCTTTCTCAATTAATAGCTCTTGCTTGCAAACTTCATTGTTGTGCTTCTGGCAAGGGCAAATATGATCATGTTGGTAGGAGTCAAAATGATTTTCCTTGGAATCGCTCTTCATCATTGAAATTCTTTTGAAGAATGAACAATAGTTCTTGCCTTTTACCTCTGCATTTGATAAATTGATAGCTTCATTACTCTTCTTTCTGTCTAGATCAGGGACTTTGATCATTCTGGTTTTTAATGTATGTCAGACATAGGAACTTCTGTTAAAAATTATGCTTCTTCCCAACCAGAGTCTCTTTTGCACTGTTAATGAAATATTCATGTATTTTGCTACAAAAAGACATTCGCCTCCGAACTAATGCTGAATAAACTGATACTTGCAACAAATTTTTCATTCTTTGCATTTCAATATATTTTTGATCTGTATGTCAATAGAATTTCTCCAAGCTTTTGTTGCTACCAACATTTTGACAAAACTGTGTTGTAACTCTGAGAACATGCTGGCTGCTTTTCCAAACCAAAATCTCAGTTCAAAATTTCCTCTTCTGCTTCTTTGCAATCCTGCAGGGTATGTGCAGAAGATAACGGCTCGAAAGGACATTGAACTAATGGAGGATTTGGATAATGGAAAACCATTGTGATTCAATGCACATTACATACTATGCTTTGGAAGATAGTACATCTCTACACTAACTTCACCCCAGAGGGGTTGTAATTTTTCCCACACAAGTTATGTAGAATAGCCTTTATATTGATGATATGCAACATAAACAATGGAGAGAATGTTAGACTTCTAAGAAAACACTGGCGAAATAAAAGTACTGCAAATTTGGCAGTGAGCATTCTTGATTGTCTTTTGCATCAAGTCATAATTCTCTACTACAAACTTGCAGAGAGCTTGTTATCAACTTCTGAGAGTCTATTTTCCAAATAAATTCCTATTGCATTTTCATTATTTCCGATATAGGATTACAGTTATAGGGTGGAGATTCGAACTTTCAACTGGTGGAGATTCGAACTTTCAACTTGTAGGGAGGTTACTAATGTTTTGATTGTTGAAGTATTTTGGTTGGGTTGATAGCTAAAATCAATGTGTACTTGAAAATACCATTCACAAATTTAATATTAAAATCTAAATAACCCAACTTTAGCAGTTATATATAAATAAAAGAATATGAAGAGTATTTGAAAAAAATGGATGAAAATAAAATAATTTTAAGATCGGAAAAGCATTTGAATTTAGATAACCAAATGAGAAAAAAAAATGATTTACTAATGAACATTTTATTTAGAATTGTCTGTGACGAGAATGATTTTAATATTTTATGGCTACGATTATTATTATTATTTTTTTTAGTTTAACAACATTTGGAGGTAGAAGGATTCAAATTCATGACCTCTTAGTCATAAACACACACTTTATGTCAGTTGAACTATGCTCTTATTGACAATTAATTCAAAATTTGATGTGACACAATTTAGAAGTCTTTGAATATCAATTCGAGCTTAATTGTACCCGTTACTCATTACTTTTTAAAGTTATAGATTACTAGACCGAGTAATATCTTGATCAAATTGAGGTATGCTCGTGTCAGCCACCACCACACTTTTGTTAAATTCAAATTGGAAATTGGGAAAATTTCCCTTAAAAAAGCTACATTGTATTTGTAAAAAGAACCAATTAACCCAAGGTCAAATATGGGTATTAAAATAAGGCAAAATCCAATCCAACCACCTTTGAAAAGGGTAATATTGATAATAGACCGTAGTTCAGGGACATATTGGGTAATTCAACAAGGCAATTTCTATCGACAGCCAATTCCGGCTCGACTGCAGCATAAAGCCGCAGCCTATTGGCGCCAAAAATTCAGAGATTTGAACTGATGCCGAGTTGCCGCTTCATCGCCGGGAGGAATTTTCTGCATTTGAGATTGCGAAGTACAATCTCAGCTCCGTTTAGCTAATCAAACTGATTGAGGAGTTCTTTTTCATGGAAGACGAAGACGAGATTGTCCCTGCCTCTGATATTAGCGATTCAGGCGACGACTACACCGACATTAATGATGAAGGATTTGAGGACGAAGAAGGAGAACAATCTTCCAGCCTTTCTCCTTCATCAGACGAGGATCTAAAATCAAAGAACGTCGATGCCCTCTTGAGGTATGTATGTTTAGCAACGCGATTCACGAATGAAGTAAGATAATTCCCTAGCCCAGCTTGTTAGAAGTCTAGGGCGTCCTTTTCCCCCTTCCAACTAGTGATTGCTGGTTAGTGCCAATTCTAATGATTCCTTAGGATTTGAAGTATACTAAAGAATTAGACCTCGAAGTGGAAGATGCCAATTTATTTAGCCTACGGGGAGGTTCTAATTGTACTACATCGGTTGGTTTGGGAAGAAGAGGAAGAGAAAATAACTTGGGGGGGGGGGGGGGGGGGGTTGCTCTCGGAAACTGGTTGATTTTGTTTCTACATGCACATGGTGGTCGATCATGATATACCCAATGACTATTTTCTTTGGTTATCGGAGTACTTTCTTCCGAATTCTGAAATTTTGATCATTTTGAAATCAATGATTCTAAATATTAAACTTATTACTATTTCCCGGAATTATCTTAAAATTGGATGTATCGAGTTATTTGGTTTTTCGTCCTTTTAGATCTGGGATTACTACTCCTCTAATGATACTTGATATGCTTGAAGTAGATGAAAACTTAAATAATGAAATATTCGAGGAGCTGAGTTCTTAGCTGCAGAGTTACTCAAGATGATACAGCAAGAATAGAGCACTATCTACTGTCTAGTAACTTCTACTTCTGCAGATTCAGCATTGCACTTGTATTGGTTTTTGAGTTTTTCTCTGGTTACGGTTCTTGGACACTGGCAATACATTTCTCCAAGTGGCTTTTTTCATTTTTAACTTCTATTAATTTGAAAATAACTAATTCAGTCTTGTGATCATACTCTACCAGAGGTAACCTGGTCGTGAGAAGACAATCGCTGCTCCCAAGAGTTCTCTCAGTGGTAGAAGGCGCAGCAGTTTGTAGGAAACCTTTTAAACCTCCATGCTCGAGTGGCTATGATGAAAGGAACAACCAGCTTGCACGTCGGTTGTGGGCACGAAAACGGTTCGTCCCTTGGGGCTCTTCAAGACCAGTGTCATCTGTAATTTCCAATAATTTGTTTCTCCCAAAAACTGCTGAGAAAGATGTAGTGGAGGAGATTGTGACTCTACCACCTGGGATCGATCCTTTGATCTTGTGGCAACCTGAAGACTCTGAGCTTAATGTCACTAATTTAGCATCAATAACAGTTGATCCATTGCTAGTTCGTTTCCTTCGCCCTCATCAGCGGTATGATTTCTGATTTATTTTATGGTATGTTTCAGTATATGGTCCTAGTCGAAAGTATATTAAATTTGTCTCACAACCAGAATACAGGACAACAAGGCCCTTGAGTCTGTTCATATTTTTATCTTTTTAGCAGTTATATAGTACTCAGGTTCTGTCTATCTCATTGTGGTTCAAACTTAATCACGAAAAGCAACCTTAACAGTAAAATAGAAAAAAAAAATTGAATCTAAAAAACTTCCTGGAAAAAGTATCATGCAGTTTTTTTTGGCTGTAATTGATGAGATGAACATATTTAACTTTTTTGCAGAGAAGGTGTGCAGTTTATGTTTGAATGTGTTTCAGGGCTACATAAGGGGACAGACATATTTGGGTGCATTCTGGCAGATGATATGGGGTTGGTCTTCCTCTCTCTCAAAACATTTAAACGGTCAAAACACAAATACACAAGCACTGTACTTATATGCATTGTTTTCACTCACATCTTTAAAGGTGTATTGGTAATCATCCTGCAGTTTGGGAAAGACATTGCAGTCAATCACCTTACTTTATACCCTTCTTTGTCAAGGGTTCGATGGAAAGCCAATGGTTAAAAAAGCTATCATTGTTACACCTACCAGTCTCGTGAGTAATTGGGAGGCTGAAATTAAGAAGTGGGTTGGAGAAAGGGTTCACCTTATTGCTCTCTGTGAAAGTTCCAGAGAGGATGTTGTCTCTAGCATTGACAGCTTTGTACATCCCAAGAGTTCTTTACAGGTATATTTATGTGCTTATTCTGGGAATATCTACAGACAATTGTTTTAGTTGGACTCTGTTAAAATGATCTACGATTCATACATTCATAGGTGCTGATTATTTCATATGAGACATTTCGTATGCATTCATCAAAGTTCAGCCAAAGCGAATCATGTGATTTACTCATATGTGATGAGGCTCACAGATTGAAGAATGATCAGACATTGACAAATCGGGTATAACATGTGGGCCTTTATTTTTCTACTCCAATTCCTTTTTATTTGGAATTATTTCTATATTTCCTCTTCAGGCATTGGCTGCTTTGTCTTGCAGACGAAGGATTTTGTTATCAGGAACTCCAATGCAGGTATTTTTCTTTTCCTTTTCATAAGAATTAAGAAACCAATTTCCCAATGTAGGAAATACTCATTTGCCTCTAATTCTTTTGAATTCTTAATTTCATGCACTGTTCTACCTTTAAGGCTTTAAGATTCTTTTTCATTTTTGTAATATGCGCTTCCCTCATATACTCCTACAGAATGATCTAGAAGAGTTCTTTGCCATGGTTAACTTTACCAATCCAGGAATTTTGGGAGATGTTTCATATTTCCGTCGATATTACGAGGTGAGCTTATTATTTTTTTCTTTAATTTTTTTTGAAGTGGAGGTTGAGGGTTCAGTAGTGGGACATGTGAATACAGATTGTGTGGCCTGTCTATTTTGAAGAGTTTGTACTTCCGTTGAAGTGATAGAAAAAAGAATAAATGAGGCAATCAAGTGCATGCACTTGTTTCAATAGGACGTTTATGAACTTTGAGGATGACAGTTGTGGAAAATTCCTTTTAACAAGGAGAAAAGCCAAGTTTTGCTAGGCCAATGCATATGTGAGGTCAATGCTGGGAGATCGTCTTGTAATGGAGGCGTTCTTGATGTTTACTCTCTTTCTTGAAGTTGATAATTTTCTATGGTAAAAACTTACACTGACATCTCGTGAAGGCACCAATTATTTGTGGAAGAGAACCTACTGCTACCGAGGAAGAGAAAAAGCTAGGTGCTCAACGCTCTACTGAACTAAGTGAAAAGGTTAATCAGGTAATCTCCTTTGTCGGACGAGCCATGCAAAAGTCTAACAGTTAGATATACATATACCTTTTCACTTGACTTTTTACACACTATGTGTTGACTTGATCGCATTTCAAAATATGCTTGGCAGTTTATTCTACGGAGGACTAATGCACTCTTATCGAATCACCTGCCACCAAAGGTACTGCATAATATTGTCTATAACCTAGGTGAATCTTCGTATTTCTTATTTTTATCTTTTCTTTTTAAAATAATTTTGCTTCATCTGAACAATCTTTATATAATCTGATTGGTCTAGAGTTCCTGGTGTATTACAAGAAAGAAGAAGAGCTTATTAGAAAAGCTCATTTTTCAATTTTTTTTTTCTTTTAAAGAGATCCATGTGTATTCACTAGTTAAATTTAATATATTTATGAACATGATACTTTTTGACTCCCCCTCCATCCTCTTTGATACCTCCTATCTGTATTCTATTTTTGAACTTGATTGATATCTGTAATGTATAATTTGATCATTAGTTATTGATATAAATTGCTGTCAACTTTATCATTATCTCTACGAAAGGCTCATTAGCTTCTATGCTAACTATTCAAGAAGGTCGGTGGCTTTGTTTTTTTTTTTTGAACAAGAAACAACTTTTCATTAAGGAAATGAGAAAGAGACTAATGCTTAAAAAGATACAAACTCCACTTGGGAGTGAAAAAGTCATAAGGAACAACAAAATAACAAAAATACAGCAACTAAAAAGAAATAAATACATCCCAATGAAGATAAATATCATGAATAGAAAGCTGCAAAAGATTTGGAGAGTGTGCACCAGGAAAACGCCTTTAAGCTAGCTGATTCAAAGCGCTCGAACCATGGAAGACTTTTATCATAAAATATTCACATAAAATTTGTCAATCCCTTGTCGTGTTAGTTTGGAACATTGATAGTCCTTGTCCTCTATTGGAAGTCGTGCCGTCTGTGAAGCATTTATTAATTTATTCTATTCAGTCCAAAGTTTTGGATATTGAATTATTTTTTAGCAGATAAGCAGGTTACAGTTTAGCAAGTTCTGCATTTGTTTTTGGAGTAGTTATTTACCACTCAACACTGGTAGAAACTCTTTCAAATATTGGGAACCTAGGCGGTCCTTCATAAATCGGTTTGTGATAGCCTCTAGTTTTCCTCTACTGTTTCTACTTAAAAAATATTAAAAGAAAATTTCAAAGGTGTTGCTCCCTCCTATATGCCTGCTTCGCGCCAAGAACTCAGGATGGCAACCATCTGTTATACACTGCAAGCCACTCAGAGTCTTCGGTCTCTCCTCTTTTAACAACTTAACAATAATTGGCGTTACCCTTTACCCACAACTCATGCTACTAAGGAACTCCTTTTAGGTCATCCCTTAAAATACAAAGCAAAAACTCTTCGAAATGTGCAGTCAAAAGTATTTTATGGGAGATTTGGCTTGAAATAAATCATATAATCTGCAATGACCGTAGCAAAAATCTTTGTGAAATCTGGAAATCAGTCATTTTAAAGCTTCTACTTGGTGCCTCCACTTCCATTTATTTTTGAAATTATAATATCTCTTTTTTTTAATCAATGCCAAGTGGAGGATTGGCCTTTTTGTGTTGATTTTCTTATCGCCCATTTTTGTATCTCTTCTCTCATTAATGAAAGTATCGGTTTCTTTTAAGGAAAAGGGATACGTCTCTGTTTCTTATCAAAAAATTTAGAAAAAAGGATGCTATGGTTCTAATCTTTGATTAGAAGCAATCAACGCTGTTTTTTTTAGTTTGTTTGGTTGGAAAGGAGTAGAAGAGATTTCCATGAGGAAACTAGAGATCAGGGAGAAGCTCAGGGCAATACTGTTTTTGGTGTCTCCTTTGGGGTTCTTTCTATGAAGAATTTTGTACCATTCTTCCTCTTGATCACTTCCAATTGGAATTTTTCTTTTGGTAGTCCCTTGGAAGTTTTACATTTCACTTCTATTGACGAGTATTTGTTTCTTATTAAATGAACTTACCTTCATTCAATAGACCAAAAGTTTTCTGTTATGTAAGCTTCTACTTTGTACTGCAGATAGTTGAAGTCATTTGCTGCAAGTTGACTCCTCTCCAAGCAGACTTATATAACCATTTTGTACAGTCAAAAAATGTCAGCTCAGTGCCTGTTCAGTTTATTCATACATGAAGTAATTATTCTTTCTGTGTTCTGTGTCTAACTAAACCAGGGTTATATTTTGTGGCCTCAATACAGGTTAAACGGGCAATTACCGAAGAACTAAAGCAATCCAAGATTTTGGCCTATATAACTGCACTTAAGAAACTTTGTAATCATCCAAAGGTATGACTTACTTGAGTTCTAAGAGCTTTCTTTTATCTGACGCTGGTACACATAGATCTTTCTGGTTGTTGGTTAATTAAATATAATTCAGTTCCTTTCTCTACGACTTACAACTTTTTCATTATCAAGATTGAGGAGGCGGTTTAGCAAATCAAAATTGTAAATTCTGTCTTCGGTTTTCATACTATAAGTTATTTACGTAGATATGTTTTGGATTGAGAGTATCTTACTCAATCTCCTCTCTTCAACTTCCATTTTTATTTCATTGTAAAATAAAAATAATTATCAACCTCAGTGGAAGATCTTTCTTGCAGCTTATATACGATACTATAAAAAGTGGGAGTCCAGGAACTTCAGGATTAGAGAGTTGTATTCGTTTTTTCCCTCCAGAGATGTTCTCTGGAAGGTAAGCTATGTTTCACTATCTCTACCGTTTGCATACAATTACAAACATATACAGATGCTGACTTCGGAGTTTGTAAGTGTTATCACTGACTGAGTAGTTTCTAATTTGTTAGATCTGGTGCATGGACTGGTGGAGATGGGGCTTGGGTCGAATTGTCGGGGAAAATGCATGTCCTAGCTAGGTTACTAGCCCATTTACGCCAGAGAACTGATGACCGCATCGTCCTTGTCTCAAACTATACTCAAGTAATTTCAGATCCTTTGCCGACCCTTTTTAGAATAAAAATAAATTCCCCCCCACCCCCAAAATAAATAAATAAATAACTGAATAAATGATTTATTTAACATTTCTTGAGTACTGTTTAATTGTATGTTGTATTCACAAGGCCAGCTAAATTCATCTTTTAATTCCTTAAGTTGTCAATGTCATATATATTTTTTTTGAAATATTGTCAATGTCATATATTCATTTTGGTTTTCAACTGAATCAGATCAAGTTTCTGTCTTGATGAAGAATAACTATTTGCTATTGTATACCCAAGATGAAACTTATTGGTCTTTCATAATCTTTATTGTGTGATTTTGCCGTTAATTAAAGTAACTTTCATGTATTAGACGCTGGATCTGTTTGCTCAACTGTGTCGTGAAAGGAGGTACCCATATTTAAGGCTTGATGGAACCACATCAATCAGTAAAAGACAGAAGTTAGTCAACCGTTTTAATGACCTGTCAAAGGTATGCGGCTTTTATAAGATCTGCTTTGGTTTTCTTTTTCTATTCCTTTAGTACAAATTGGGCGGATAAATTGCTTTCTGTCCATAAGACTTTCAAGGACATTTATGTGGGGGATAATATAGTGCTAAAGCACCGTTACATCAAAACTTTGCAGGATGAGTTTGTTTTTCTTTTGAGCAGCAAGGCTGGTGGATGTGGTCTAAATTTGATTGGTGGAAATCGGTTGGTTCTATTTGATCCTGACTGGAACCCTGCAAATGATAAGCAAGTAATTACCTAAATTGAACCCCTGGTTTGGACTCTTTGAGTTCTATAATATGAATATGCAGTCTGCCTTCTCATGTTTTTCTTGTTTTCATCTGTCTTACTATATATGAATAGGCTGCTGCAAGAGTGTGGAGGGATGGACAAAAGAAGAGAGTATTCATCTACAGATTTTTAAGCACCGGAACAATTGAAGAAAAGGTTCGAATACGTTACCAACCGAGCTAAAATAATCACTATTTTCACGTCCATATTTTTATGATATACGTTGTCAATACAGTTCGAATCCTTTTCTCATATATCCCAGTATTATATAGGTGTACCAGCGACAAATGTCAAAAGAAGGGTTACAAAAAGTAATTCAGCAGGAGTTAACAGATAACCTTACAACGCAGGTTAACAATTGCTTATTTTCTGATGTTGATTAGTAAATATCGATTGCAAAATTAAATCAAATTTGCAATCTAAAAAGCTTATGTGAATGTCCCTTTTCTCCCTTCATTTTCTCAGGCGAACTTCCTTTCGTCTGAAGACCTACGTGATCTATTCTCATTTCATGATAACATCAGGTAATTACTACTACTATGATTCAATCGCTCAAGATGTAATGTTGGGTAATCATTATTGCTCATTTTCAATCGAGCACATTAAACATTTTACACAAGAAGCCTATATGCCACGGTGAATGGTTAAACCTATTTCACTAGGATAATGTGGATGACATAAATGCATATAAATGCAAGAATGACAACAACCACCAAAAATATTAGTGATAGCATGCTTTGTTTTTTCTAGAGTAAAAAAGCCATTATAGCAAAGGGAGCATAGTTCAATAGTAACTGGCATGTATCCTCGGTCAAGAGGTGAGAGATTCAAATTCTCCACTTTCAAATATTTGTCGAACTCAAAAAAGAAAAAAAGTCTCTAGCGACTGTTAATCAACCAGCTTGTCCTGTGATCTAAAAAAGGGTCAACCTCTTGGAGGTTTCCTCTATGGCCAACGTTAATTTTGTTTTTTCTCCCTTCGAACTGGTTTCTAAGAAAATGTCGCTTATATTTTCTCAATTCAACTGTGCAAGATTAAAAAATTCAATGTTACTTTCCTGTGCGTAAATACTCATCAGACTGAATAAACTAAGATTATTATTATTTTTTTTTTTTGAAAAAAACCCACAAACAAAATTCTTTCTTCCCCCACTCCATGAATTAGAAAATTATTACCAACAAAATTACAAAAACACACAAATCAAAGGACATGATTCTTTGCAAGTATAACCGACACTTACAAATGTAACCGCATGAAAAATATTATCATTTTGAATGCACAGGTCTGAAATCCATGAAAAGATGAATTGCACCCGGTGCCAAAATTGTCATGGTAGGCCCGAGGACATGGATGAGGACCCGTCTACAAGCAGAACTTGTCAGTCTGACCAAGTAACTTCTGACATTGGCGGATTTGCACAACTTGCTGGATGCTTGGACAAGTTGAAGAAATCAGAGCAACAGGTTGGTCACTTTTAATTAACGGATAATAAAATTTCTTCTAATTGCCTTATTTAATTCACTTCTGCTCTTAAAATTTTTCAGGTGGGGTCTCCTCTAGAAGAAGATTTAGCCAGCTGGGGGCACCATTTTGACTCTACTACCGTACCAGATACCATTTTGCAAGCTTCTGCTGGTGATGAGGTTTAAACTTCAATATATTTACAAGCACAAGTTGGATGAATAAACCAATATTCCATTATCTTTTTCTTCTTTTAAGAGATGTAATCTCATGATTTTTACTTATCTTGCCTTAGGTTACATTTGTTTTCTCAAATCAAGTTGATGGGAAACTTGTACCTGTGGAATCGAAAACTAGCCCAAGGATGAATGAAGCAGAAGGAAATGGGAACAACTCCATATTGAAGCAAAACTCAAAGCAGAAATTATTATTAGTATCTCAACATAGAAAACCTTTACAATCCATTGCTTCTAATGAAGATCCTAACAAAGGTACATTAACTTTTTCTTCCAATGTCATTCAAAAGGAAACCATGAAGCCTGTTAGAACTTCACTTGATGGTTCAATGCATGTAACATTGAAGCTGAAGCATTCTCTTGGAAATTATTTACCACAGAAAAGAATGTTTGATGTTGTAAAAGATGACGATTTCGAGTAAAGTTTTGTTTCCCTCTATGGGAAAACAGGAGTCAAGAATAAACAATTATAAGTTTATACATCAATCAATAGAAAAATGGTAACTAAAGGAGGTTATTTGATCTGCATATTTCAATGACTTGAGTTTTCTGATTTGTTCTTCCTCACATACATTGATGGCAAAGGAATATTATGACTGCAACTCCTTTGAAGTTTATTATAATGCTCAAGAGTTGAGATTTTGACTTCATGGAGCCATTATAACATGGCTTCAAGACAGCAAAAATTTGCTGTTGGTAAACATGGGAGTCAACATGCTCTAAACTTAGATCTCTTTGAGGTCACAAATTCATATCATCTCAATGACTTGAAAGGTAAGATATTGTAGAAATTTTAGATACCAAATATTGTAAAGACGAATGGTCATTCCTTAAGATTAGTTAAGGCGTGTAATCTAATCGAGAACCTATTATTATAAAAAAGTAAAAAGCAAGGTTGTTGACAACTTGTTTTAGATTCTCAATGCTTTAACCTCAAGTAAACAAATGCCACCAGTTTAGAAAAAGGAGTCTATATCTTCCAGACATGAAATATTTGGAGCCAGCCAACAATTGATCTGCTCAATGAAAATTCACAAGGATGAAAGTTTTTTGTTTTTTTTACATATTCTTTAAGTATTTAATGCTTTGGCAGCATCCAAAGCATCCAAATTAAGAAACAAAGCCTTGATCTGACATAGTAAAATGAGCCTTCAACACAATTTCTTTTTGATTGTGAGAAAGAAAAAGATGCACAAGATTCTTAATTTAGACCACAAACAGACAAGTTTTGTTCACAAGATGGGAGACCAAAAGGGAGACATTGCCAATTAGACAAGTATTTAGCCATGAGGTTGGCACTACTTAGATCATGTCTTAAATAAGAATGAAATAAACAAAGAAAAAAAAAGTCTTATCTGTCACAAATTGGGAATCCACTATCTGTCCATATTTGCAAAATCAAAGGACTTGGCATTTAGATGTATGTGGATAAAACCATGTGAAGGTAACCAAGGAAGAGCATGTGACAGTCAAAAGTCCACATGAAAACTTGAACAAAAAAAGATTCTTGATTGTCCACAAACCTACTGTAAATGCCAAACAATCTAAAAGTTATGCAAAACTTTTTCAAGTTGAAACTTGATTGGTTGGTCATCTATTTTATATACCATTATTTCTAGTGGTGCAAACTCATTTATTTTATCCTACCAATCAAATTTAGGGATAACGTATATGGATCTCTCGAGGTTTGAGTGCTATTTTACCAATGACACGCCCGTATTTTAAAAGTAATTTCAAATACCTCTTTAGTTTGTGATTTCTCACAAATCATACTCATTTGTTGATAAGTTTTAATGAAATTTGTATATCTGTACACAAGTAGAATAAGCTAAGTGTATCGAAAGGTATGATTACTTAGTTTCGCAAAGAGAAAAACTAAGGCCCCGTTTGATAACCATTTTGTTTTTGGTTTTTGGTTTTTGAAAATTAAGCTTATAAACCCTACTTCCATCTACAAGTTTCTTTGTTTTTCTAATACCCATCTTTCATGTTTTTAAAAACCAAGGCAACTTTTGAAAACTAAAAAAAGTAGTTTTCAAAAACTTGTTTTTGTTTTTGGAATTTGGCTAGGAATCCAAATGTATCCTTGACAAATATGAAAACCATAGTAGGGAAATTGAGAGAAAACAAGCATAATTTTCAAAAACCAAAAACCAAAAACCAAATGGTTATCAAACGGGGCCTAAATGAACAAACCATAGATATTCAATTTTAAGACAATGATACTTCTAACATTTAATACAATCCCAAACAAACCAATATACATACTCATTAAATAAAACCTACAATCCATTCAAATGCCATGGTAATATCATGAAATACTTTATTCTTTCTTACCCTTTATCTCTTGCAATTCTAATATTAGACTTGAACCAAATTTAGTTTCCCAAAGAATAAAACAAATGGTCCCATCATGCCATTGAAGTAGATAATATAGTCAAACAGAAAAAGTCCATGATGCAAGAAAATGAAACACAAACTGGAAAAGAATATATAATTTATGATTACAAATCATACATTTGCATACCAGAAAGAAAAAAAAAAGGGTTTTACCCACAATTCTTTTATTAGACACTGACAAAGCCAGTAACATGAAAGTGTCTACAGAACAAGAATGGAAAACAAAATTTCCCTCTATATATAAACAAACACCTTCAAGCCAATTTGCCCAAGGCAAGTGAAAAAGAAAATGAGCCAAAAAGAGAAATGAAGGCCTTTTTCTGTCTTTCTTTTCCATGCTAAGTGCAGCTTTATTCATTCATTCATTCAAAGCAACTCA
This sequence comes from Luffa aegyptiaca, assembly GCA_017139565.1. Classification (NCBI taxonomy): domain Eukaryota; kingdom Viridiplantae; phylum Streptophyta; class Magnoliopsida; order Cucurbitales; family Cucurbitaceae; genus Luffa; species Luffa aegyptiaca. Next base: position 4,893,989 of record CM029405.1, on the reverse strand, counting down.
AGAAAGAGCAGCAACCCTTTTGAGCTTGTTCCTCCATGGATCCAAGAATCTCCTTTTCAAATGATTTTGTTGAAACTCAACAGCCATTGAAGCTTGAGAACATCTACAGAGAAGCACCTGTTTCTTCTGATTTTGAGTTCAGTGTTAAGGACAGATGTATGATAGCAGCAGATGAGATTTTCTTTCAGGGGAGGCTGCTGCCATTGAAGGACAGTTCAAGGAATCTTTTGGTGAAGACAACTTTAAGAGATGAGTTGCAAGTGAATGAAGATGATGAGGATGAAGATGTCTCATTCCCAAAGCTAACAAAAACTTCTGCAAGCTGCTGGAAGGAGAGATTTGGCTTCAGGAGATCTCATTTTCTTCCAAAGAAACAGCATAGAACTGAATCGGTCTTGAAAACTGTGGAAGAGGAAGAGAAAACTTCTGTGTTTCTTCATGAGGACCTCATAAATATTGCAAGAAAAAATGGGTAAGATGAAAGATTCATTCTTTTCCATCATAGCTAAAACTTCATAACAAGGGACAAAATTTTAAACATTTTTTTTCCTTCAGTTCGATGGAGATTAAACTTTCAACCTTATAGAAGATAACAGGTGTTTTATCCATCGAGCTATGCTCTGATGGACGATTAGAAAGAAAACGTTAAAGCTTGATCTTTTTAAGAAAGGGGCAATTTGCCACTGCACAAAAGGAAGATAGAAAGATGTTAGTATCTTAGGAGTTGAATTGATTGATACTCAAATGGAATCAGCTAACAGAAGTTCTTTAATGTACAGGAATTGTTACTTGAAGAAAGCTAACTCACAGAGATGAAAGGATTTACAGAGATGCTCATAACTAATGTAAAAAGCAGAAGCATTACAAGATTATCTTTCAGAAGTGTTGTGATTTTCAAGCATCAAGCTTGTTTTTGGGGTGAATGGTTCAAATAGGGAGAGAAGCTTTTCCATCTCTTTTGTTTAGTGACAAGAAAAACCAACCAAAACCCTTGAGAGCTCAGGTTGGGAACTGTAACTTTTTCTTTATCTGTATAAATGCTTTAGATTTGAAGAGCTAGTTAGATTTCATCATGTGTAAGTTCCTTGGTGGATTTTGTTATAATACATCAATTCATAACTCTCTTATCTTTCTATATATATATTTTTGTTTTCTTTATGGAATGAAATTTTCAAATCCTACATCATATATTAAGAAACTACACTCCTAAATACTCTCCAAAGGCAATGAGAAGGTTAGTATTGTGTTGAATGTATTCGTTTTTTGTTTCGAATTTAAAGCCAAATGAAGACCGAATTGACAAGGAAATTCTCTTAGTTTTTGCCATCTAATCAAATTAATCCATCATGTCAATAAGTGCATGACTTTTCTTCTGCTGACGAAAGATTAAAGAGAGTTTGCACTAATACTGTTATACTATCTGTTTATTTCCTTTCGCTCATATTATAAATTTTTCTTCATAAGATTTTTATACAACTATTAGATCCAACATCATTTTAAAATAATGCCAATGTATATAACCATGAATGAGATTAGGATTTGTGTTATCTTTTTTTTTTTTTGAGAATATGTGGGGAGGGGGATTCGAACCACAGACTTTGTGGTTATTCGGACAACTTCATGTCAGTTGAGCTAAGCTCTTGTTGGCAGGATTTGTGTTATCTTAGTACTATTTTTTTAAAAAAATTTTAATTTGTTTATTTTATTATTGTTTTGAGTATAAGCATTGGGACAGGCCGCCGGCACCAGAGGGCGTAAACTTGGGTTGAGCCCATCACAGTTTAGTTACATTTCGAGAGAAATTTCATTGGATTATTTTGTATAAATAATTATGAACATGTTTTTTTTTATTATTATTATTTTTTTAAGTTGTTAACATTTCTTTTATATATATAAAATTTCTAATTTCTCATTTGATTTTGATTGACAAATATAAATTTTTTGTAACAATTGTTGATTGACACCATAGATGTTTGTCTCATTTATTCAAAATATAGAATTTCTTTCCCTCATAAAATATATCTACAATTGGCGTTTCTTATTTATTTTTTGTTTTCTTATCTCATTACTCTTCATATACTAGGATACTTTTTATCGTTTATTATGTAAATTATATTTGTACATCCCCATAAATTCAAAATTAATTATCAATTGAATGTATCTACCATCAATAACATATCTTGTATTTCTAGACTACTTTAATAAATAACTTTATAAAATTTATTCGTAAATTTTTTTTATATAATTTATATTTCTTGAATATTTACTAACAAATTACAAAAACAAGCAAATTCTCAATTTATTATAGAATATAAATTAGCCAAATATTTAACATCATTCAAATAACTTTAAAAGTGATGCATTAAAGAGATGATTGTGTTTTTGATATATATATATAAAAAAAAAAAAAAAAAAAAAAGGAACAAATCAATTGTCTATTTTTTTTTATTTTTTTTAAATTAACTAGTTGAAATAAACTTATTAACTAACTAAAATTCAAAATTTTAAAGCAAGGGAATCAAATGTTTCAACAATACTATTAGGAGTTTAGCTAATTACAATGTGTAATCGAACTTTTTTATTTAATATTACACGACAAATAAAAAGTGAAGTTATACATTAAAAAGAAAAAATTATCAAAGTACACATAACTCAACAATAATTGACATGTACATTCGACTAGGAGGTCAGACAATTGAATCCTTGAATTCCCTCACCCTAATAAGAAGAAGAAAATAAAAGAAAAATTACCACAAACTGGCAGGCCATCCTAGAAACTTCAAGTAAAAATTACTCCTTATCAATTGTAAAATAACATCCTCGCTTTACATCCCAACTCCATAGTTATTAAATTCAAGAAAAGAAATTGGAAAATTATTGGCTGAACTATGCACAACTTGAAAAACAAATTATCAAGTATTTACAAAACTATGCACAAATTAGAAAATAAATTATCAAGTATTTACAAAAATATGCACAAATTAGCAAACTATGATACATTTGCTCAAGCCTCAAAGAATAAATTTGGTTATAAATAATTATAAAACTTAGTCACTATAATGACATGAAAATTTTCTAATCACAGTTTGAATATTTTACATGTACAAAATCTCCGTCGTCTATAGATCCAACGGGTAAAGAATGCCTACGAGACTCCCACTGTACATCTGCAATAAACAAATGGCGTTAACATCACAACGTGCAAGACAAAGAAAACAAAACAAATATCTAAGTCTCGTTTGATAACCATTTGGTTTTTAAAAATTAAGTTTATAAATATTACTTCCACCCATGAGTTAGTTCGTTATCTACTTTCTAAAGACGTTTTCAAAATCCTAGTCAAGTTTTGAAAATCTTGTTTATGTTTTTGAAATTTGGCTAAGAATTCCTAATTTTTTTAAAAAAAATAAAACTAAAAACAAAATCCTTATCCGAGGGGACTTCAGTTTTGAGCTTTCATGGTAAAATAAGATAGCAATGTACTATTAGAATATAAACTAGTGTTATATCAATTTAAAGTAACACGGTTGTCAGGCTTCACTCAATGTTAGATCTAAACGGCAGTTCAACGACATGCAGATAAAAGAGCAGCAAATTTCTTTCCTGTAATGTTGCCAAACCAAGAAGAAAACAAAATCATCTAACTACTTAACTTCTACATGATATTTTCTATACTTCAGATGAGCACTGTTCAAGGATGGAACGGAAGGACTATAATTTAGAGCAGTATTGGATATCAAAGGATTGAAAAAGAGAATTCACTCACATTTACACCAGGCTCCATCTTCAATGTGAAAAGAGCTTGACACGATCTTGTTTAAGGCGAGGAACAATGCGATGACTGAGACAGTAATCATGATTCCACGTGATATTAAGCTTGAATTCTATTCAGTAGTCATTCTTAACCACACCATCAATTCTGTTCCCACGAGTCTGTAGGACCCAAATACTTCTCCATGGATTCTCTTTTGCGCTCAGGATCAAGGCTGCAAGCATGAGAGAACCAACATCAACCAAGTCTAAAGTTTCTCATATTCTTGCATATCCAACAATAACTACGCAAGCACCTAAGGAAACGAGAAAACAAGAAAAGCAATGACCTATTTCTCAAGCCAAGAAAAGTGTAATGTATGGCACTTGCACATGCAGAAGCTGGAGCTATAGCCGCAGCTGGAATTGCTTGAACAGCAGTTGCGAAAGCAGACACTGAACTGGCTCCACGTTGATACTTCTTCATGGGAGTCCGAACCAAGGCAGAGGCAGACTTCCCAAGGCCATCACTAAGGCTTTCATAAGCCTGTTAAAAATCAAGTTTAATCAATTCCATAGGGAAAGAAAAAAGAGAGAAAAACTGTATGTAATGAACAGAGCAAACTCCGCTCATATCGTTCCCCCATATACAAGTAAAACAAGGAAAAAGAATACGAAGAGGAGAGGTCTTTGTGTGTCAATGTGACAGAGAGACAACAATCAATCCTCTTTTAGTGTTGTTAACATCTAACAAGAAAATTTTTGTGAAACGTTGTAAAAAGTAAATCAAACGAACGAAGTCAGGTTTCATTTCTGAGCACACATGAAGATGACAAAATTTTGAAAATATGCATAAAAACCATAAAATAGTTTATCTTCATATATAACATGTTTCAAAGAGATTTTCGAATAAAGACTGATTCTTGTGTTGATGTGATTATTCCATTAATATTTAAAATTGAAAAAATAATCATGGTGGAAATTGTGTGTAGTAAAATGTGTTTTTAAATACTAAGGAAATTGTGTGTAGTAACTAAGATTACAGGATTACTAAAATTCCATCTAGCATCAACATTCGGATCATTAAACAGTAAAGTTAACATAATTACTGATTGTATTCCATGCAAACTCTTCTCATTCTCTATCATTTTCCTTTGAACTGGAAGTACATATATTCCCCAATCTCATCAAACTTAGAAGATACTAAATTGAATCCACTCACTAAGATCAACAAGGGTGCTACTCAAATTTCCTTAAAATAAAGCAATGCAAAATGTTTTTCAAAGAAGTATGCATAAAACACACATATTTTGTTTATATATGAAATGTTATTGTCCAATAAACTTAAAAAAAAAAAAAAACTGGATGTCTCAGGCCAACTTCCACACAATTACAACCTATTTCAGAATATGACTACCTTATTCTAGAGTGTGGAACCCACAATTTCAAAGGCAACTGGGTACCCAAGGGCGGTTTGGGAGACCCAAGGGCATTTTGACATGCAGGATATGAATTCATGACCAATGGCGTGACATTTTTCTTTACATTAGAAACTGGAATATGATGCATGCAAACGATAATAGACGATTCACCTTTTTTAATCCTTCTTGAGCATCCTTAGGTTGATTGGATCTTATATTAGCCTTTGTCTTATGCCGTACTTTCACTGAAGGAGGACTACTAGTGAGTATATATTCCGCCTGGAGCAAAATGTCATGAGCCCCAGCAGCCAAGTGTACTCCTAGTCCAACAGCTTCAAGGGAAATACTTCTGAGAAATGCAATTGTACCTAAAAAAAATGCTCAATTATTGGAGTTGCAGAATATCATGAAAAAGGAACAAATAACAGGTTATACAAGTATTGAAATTACAGCATCTTCAATTCATGGTTTTACCCTTATGCAGTTTCATCTTGCTTAATGTCCATTAATATCATTTCCCCAATTAGATATTAATGTCTACCTTTATGTATATAGGATTTTTGTTCTCATGTGAATAACAAAGTAAAGGTTCAAAAGTGATTTTATATGGAAATTCATTGAGAAGCATTGCAAAAGTTTAATATATAGTTTCCAAGTATACTTTGAACTAAGATAATAATCCCGGAACCAAAACCATCTATATTTGCTACCTTTCAAATTTTATCGTCATTAGTTCACATGCATGATCAAAACTAAAATTTTACGTTAATAAGCATTACAAGAAACTATCACTCTTTCTTTAATTAAACGTTACCTGTTTGGCAGTAATTAAATTTGACAAATGATATTTTTATAACTTTTGTTACAAATGTAAAATATAACCCCAAATGAAAGTCACCTCTTTGCATTCCCTTCAGTATTCTTCGATCCTTTTTGTAGCTCTCAACCGGAGAAGACACAAGCTTTGAAGCACCAGAGCCAACAGCAACCAATGACCTGACTGTAGGAAGGCCCTCCAGTATTTTACGAATCTATATGAGGTTGATAATATGTTACATTAATTATTATAATGTAGAGAATATCCAAGCTTTCTAATTTCAAGTTGAATACCTGATTATGAGAGATATCTTCCAACCATTCCCCTACAACTGTTTCACATACACTGCCCCAACCATAGACCCCAACAGCCTGTACATGCTTAAGTTGTAGTTCAACCCCCTGCACCAGTCAACTTATTAAGTGTAACAGTGACACAACGATCCACCTTGACCTTTGAACAAGCATCACTTATAGGAAAAGAAGACTTTGATGAATTATGTAGTCTGTCGGACCAGAAAAGGTGAGACTAAAGCAACTCATATGGAGAGGTTACTTGGTCTGCTAGACAAAGTAACATCTCTCTTGACTTAAAATATATGCAGAGGCATTCAAGCAACGAATTCAAGTATTGACATGTAAGTTTTTGTAAAAGCAGCTCATGAATTTGGACAGGAGACCATAAAATAAAAGAGCTAACATGATATATCATTACATAAAATTACCTAAATACAGAAATGCGTTTCCAGAGGCACCATAGAACAATTGGACAGGAAACCATGAAATAAAAGAACTAACATGATATATATCATCAAAACAAATTACCTAAGCATATAATTTGGCACCCAAAGGGAAAGTAGGAACAGCACATCAATGTGTGTATGTGTGTTAGGGGAGTTATGGCGTTACCTTCCAAGGAACCAGATTTACAAGTTCAACGTACTTCCCACCTCTTAATGCAGCCAAATCAACACGACTAGGACTGTAATCAACACGGACTACGATTGGTTGAATGTCAAACTTCTGAAAAATATAGTAATGCAATCAGTACAAAGATTTTAACCATATATCCAAAAGTTGAGGTCAACCAAAATAGAAGCGTTTAAAAATCAACTTAAAAAGAGGTAGAGCAGAGGAGGGGTCAATGTCTTCAGAGTTGGGCCATGATTGCCCATTTGTAATCTATGGAAAGGTTTTATGAAATGGTTAAACGAATCAAGTGTTGAAGAGTTCAATCCTTGCATTCCCCATCACATGAGCCTCTCTCCATCCCCCTAGACGCTCTACTATTTTTTTTTTCCAGAGACTCCATAACAACACATACATCCCAGCTAAACCTCCCCTTCTCACGAAACCACAGATGGAGGAGGTCCTCCATCATCTCCTTATAATCAGAGTAACTCGTCACCTGAAAACCAAACGAATCAAAGAAAATGCCCCAAATAGAACGAGCAAAGTCACAACTCCAAAGATATGATCCAGATATTCCTCTGCTTCCAACAAAGAATGCAACAAAACTGGCCAACTAGTGAAGACGCCTTTCTCAAAAGCCTACCGGAAGTATTAACTCTACCATAGATAACTTGCCAAATAAAGAACCTAATCTTATTTGGAATTTTCATCTTCCACAAAAGAGAGAAAATAGATTCGTTGTGAGGAGAAGGATTCAACAACCACAGAAGAAAGAGTTACACGAGAACCCTCGTAAGGATTAGGGCTCTAACACCAACTATCTCTCCTCCTCAATTTGAACTCAAACTCCTCAATCAAAGAAAGAAGAGTCGTGGCGTCCATCGTTTTCCTATCGGACAAAGCATGACAGAACCCAAACGAAAACAAGGGAGAGCTCCCTAAATGGAACACGACGTTAGCCATCGATCGGTTTCTCATGGAGGAAAAATGGAAAAGACGAGGAAACGTGAAGTAGAGGGATCTATCCCCTACCCACTTATCCTTCCAAAAATACGTATCCTTCCTATCCCCCACCACACAATGAACCAGGCTAGGAAAAGGAGGGGAGCTCAAGGACAATATCTTTCCAAGGATTTCTGAATGTGCCTCTAACCCCACCCAACAACCATTCAAAAGGATGAGGACCTTATTTACCCACAATAATCCTATACCACAAGGAAGAAGACTCAAGGGGAAATTGCCAAAGCCATTTAGCAAACAGAGCTTTGTGACAAACCCTAAGATTCCCAATTTCCAAACCCCCAAAGTGAACGATTTTCCCACCACCTCCCAACTCACAAGATGAGCACCTCTTCCCTCCCCACCACCTCCCAACTCACAAGATGAGCACCTCTTCCCTCCCCACCCCCTCCCTACAAGAAATCCCTCATCGGCTTCTCAAGACTCTTACACACCACACTTGGAGCTAAACAACGAGAAGAAATACGTCAGGATCCCACTCGGCACCAAGCGGACGTCGACATCCCATTCCTCCATTTGAAGAAATACACCGGGATCTCACTCAAGACCGTATTTACTCACAATTACAATGGGTAAAGAAATCCACCAAGATGTCGTATTTTGTACAACATTACAAAAAAAAATCAAAACATAAGAGCATTAGATTTTATGAGGAGGCCATTCTAACATTTTTTTAGTGGAATAAATTAAAAAAATGTAATCACACAAAACAGCTCTATAAATCCGTAAATCTATGGAGTAAGATGAACAGATTTCTATCGAGTTATGGAAGAATTGTTTTTGGTTCACTCAGTCATTCTGATGCTTTATGAAGATGTTCAGAGTTTAGGGTTCTGGGTGATTCTAATGCTTTTATGAAGATGTTCCGAGATTTTCTTGGAATTCAATAGGAACATGCAGGAGGATTTTATTTGTTAAACTTCAAAGAAGGAAAGAGCATGCAAGATGAGAGATTTTAGGTCAATTAGCTTAAAACAACCATTTGCGAAGTTCTAATTTTAGCAAAAAGAGTGAGAGTGTTATTGCAAACAAGGCTGTAGAATAATGGAAAATATTTTAGGGATGATGAAGAGAATAATACTAGCCTTCTAGAGCATAGCGAAGAAAAGGGATGATAAAGAGGTGGGCTGAGCAATCAAAAAGGAAAAGAAAGATCCGTAAGAGAATAAACCGGATGGATCTGAAAGTCCAAAAGCAATAGCCAATAAAATTTGGGAAGAGAAAAACTCTACAACAAAGTAGCAATGAGGATAATTTTTTTTAAAACAAGAAATGGAACTTTTCTTCAATGAGACTAATGCTCAAAAACTACAAATTTAGAAGATCTCTTTATGACCTTCAAACTATCTGCATTGCTCTAATACCCACCACTTTTGGATCATAGAGACAGTAAATTATGGAGGGTGCACTATACTATATCCATGGATTCCTAACTCCCACTAAACAAGATCACTAGCCTTTCTAAATCATTTTTTTGGGAAACGGATGTTTAATTAAAAATAAATTGAAGTAGCGCAAAGAAAAAAAAAAGTACTGAAGTTATCCGACCAAGGCCAAGGGAGTGTACCACCCAATTAGCAGTGATCAAGGGATCAATTCAAGATCCAATCCGAAAACAAAACAACTAAATTTCATTATCTCTAGATCTTGAGTCCTCAACCACTTCATTAATTATAAGGATTGCATCCAAATCTGTCTTCCCTAAACACCCATTGGACTTCCCAGCTTATAGGCAAACTTTTTCATCCTTGTAAACATCTCAATTCTGTCCCCAATTCTTCATCACATGATCTACACTTTATCTGATTTGAGACTCTGTTCACTGTACAAGGATTTTATCACCTTCGAGGTGAAAATTATTAGCTCCTAAGATAATTCAAGTCACAAATATGGGTACAAGTCTGAGTCAAGGTAAGACATAAACAACTGTGAGTGTGTTATGAGAGTTTTTGTTGTAGTCATATGCATAACCAATAAAAATTCACCATAACTTGCCTGAAAATAAGGAAGCAATGCCTCCTCTGCCAAAGTAAGCCCAGCATGACTTTTGGTCGTAGAAATAGTTTTTGAACCATCTAAATCAAGTGGATGACCTGATGTCTGGTTCCCGGCCGAACTTTTTTCCCCAAAAAAATTAACAAGAAAATCAAGTTGGCATTGATGAAGATGTAATAGCATAGGCAGAAAACCAATACGCAACCTGAAAGAAAAACAGGTTATATACCCATAATAAGCACGCATGAAAGATAATATTATCACATAATCACTAACATTTATCTTGGATATCTTATAATAATATTAACTTATTTGGAGGAGAGGAATAGGAAAATAAAAGAGCATTCTTAGTAAGGACTATGAATGCTCTTTCCATCAATATGGTGGAAAGGAAAGGTCTATTCCCTCCAACCAAAACAAACGAAATGGTCTCTCATACCCCTTTCTCTTCCACCAAATGATCATACAAACCACCAACTAATAGAGAACATTCTGTTAGAGGAATTCATGACCTTGTTGGACAAAAATGACAAAAGTCTAACTTAAAAACCACCCAAGAGATGCAATCACTAATCACATCTAACTTTTAGTAAGACAAAAAAATTAGCGCACCGGTATTCCTCAAGAGGGATCAAAGGATCTGGTCTAATAGCTTCTAAGTCGAGCTTGAGTGCTTTTGAAGAAGACTTACGAGGATGATTCTTTGAATTGTAATATCCCAGTACCTTTCAACAACAACCGGAAAAAGGAGGGGAAAAAATAACTTACTGTCTGTAAAAAGCATAAATGCAAAAACACTTCACTTGAGTAAAAGAGACTAAGAGAGTACCAGCTTCCAAGGTGCATCTACACTGCTGTCATAAAGATGAAAATCTTGAACTGAAAGTGAAAGTCTAGATACACACGTTCCACCGACTGGAAAAACATCATATTGAACTTGCATGGCAGATAATGCAAGCTCTAGACATGTTTGTTGATCTCTTTTAGCCATACTCATTGGTCGATCACCGTTCTCTCTAGAAATTTGCCAATCAGAGCCAGCAAACATTTTCCATTTCACATCGATATTATTAAGAAGTACACGCCCACTTGGCTCTTCAACCTCACCAAGTCTTTTGCTCTCAATAGAACAAATATCATCTGTTACCAAGTGTTCAACTTTACTCGCATCTGATATGTGGTTTTCAAGAATTTTTATAGGCAAGTCCCCATACCATCCACTCCTTCGTCCTCCAAGATCTATACTACCAGAATTCCTGGAATTACAAATATCAGGAGGTAATTCTCGGCCTATTGTTAGATCTGATAAAGGACGAAGCTCAGACAAGCAATATCCTTCTATTATTTCAGGAAACTGACGGTATTGTATGAAAGATGTTTGATCATCAGGCTCTGAGCCAATGAAGGAACGACCAGGAGAATAAGTTTCATGAACCTCACAATTCAAACTGCATACCTCAGCATGAGGACCTTCACTGGGGGAAAAACTATGCATTGACTTGCTATTATCACAGTTTCTGGTTTGGTTTTTATTTGATAGAAACACATCTTCACATATTTCATCCATTAACCCAACTTCACTTTGTTTTACTGATGGATTTTGACATGGATGAGAAGAAGCTTCATTGTCAATCTCTTTTCTCTCTTGTGCCTGTTGGACATTATTCCATCTTGTCTGCAAATGAACAATTGATTCCTCAAGATCAGGGGCAAATAGCTGCTGAAGTTGAGCAGCCAAACGTACCAGACCAGTAGCAGTGTCATGGCATGTTTCCACCAAAATGTGCGCTTTGTAACATTCTAACTCCCACTTGAGGCCATTATTACAATTAGTTCTTAATACTGCTTCAATAAATGTCTCCTGAGCGACCTTAACATAGCCAGCCTTGCGGAGATCTTCAACATTGTAAGCATCAAAAACATGCTCATAATCAGAGACACTACATAGAAGAAGTCCAATATCTTGTATTGTGATTCTGTAATTATCTTCAACTACATCTGCCACACTAGAACATGAAAGTGTCACTGAAGATGCAGCCAGCAGGCAAGCAACATAATCGTCATCCAACTCATGTTTGATAGTTGAAGAACTGGATTCTGTTTGAGAAAGTCCGCTGTTGACCAGAAAATTCTTCAAGTACGGCTGATAGCTCAACCCAACATCAACAAAGTTAAGAAAAAAGTAAGACCCCGAAGACTTTTTTGTACTCTCTCTGGACATCATCTCATCACCTTCTGTTTCAACTGGAGGAGAGGACAAAAAGAAAAAGGAGCAGATGACATCTAACCAATCCAAGCGACCACCTATAGCCAGAATTGTTGCACATCTTATAGTTACTGAAGAAAAACCCTGTAAACTCTCAGGATCCCACATATGCACAATATCAGAACCAGCTAACCTTGAAGATAAAGCATTTGAACCTTCCCCATCCCCACGCTTCATGTTAGAGTTGCTACATGAGATTAAAAGAAACTCCTGATCTGGATCTTCAGAAATGAAACCCAGCAATTTTCCTTCTCCATGGGCTAGCCAAAAGAAATCGGCACCCTTGATACCTCCAAGGTTGGAGACTGAGATTAATTCAAAGTTTTGAATTTCCAGCCTTAGATGATACCACGATCCAGGAAGTTCTCTCTGCAAAGAGCACTTTGTACTCTCATTTGAATCTGGCCTGATGGAAATTTCTAGACAATTACAATCGACTACAATAGATGTTTGAGATGTTACTGATCCTTTTGTAACATCAACTGCATCACAAGTATCATTTGACAATCCTTTTATCAACTGATCTAAAAGACAATGGAAGACTTTATATTGAACAGCACCAACATTGATTCTGACAAGAGGGAGAAATACATGCAACACAGATGTGGAGCTCAAAATCATTTCTTGTCGAGTCTGCAAGTTTGACTCCTCCATATCTTTCATATTAGCAACGGAAGCAAACTCGTAATCTTTTCCAATGAACTTACACCTGCTTTTTGATTCCTCTAGACTAGCTAAGGACTTGGCCTTCTTTGCAATCCATGGACCTGTGACATGACCCTCCTGCCAAAACAAAGTTAAAGAAGAAACATTTGTTCTGTTGGAGGCAGACAAAATGTTATGAGCTGAAAATTTCTTCCTTTGTACGTTGCATGTGCTACTTTGATTTATCTCTTGATCAAAAGTGACCAAGAAAATCCCAAGACTACCAAATTTAAAATGCAAAGCATTTTTTTCTGACAAATAACTTTTCTGCAGAGCCAAGTTGCCACTGTGTGTTTCCTCCTTTGCGATTAGAGGGGAACAAAGATCAAGAGCAATAAATTGATCCCAGGAAGAGTAGCCCATAAAGTCCTTGTCACTTTCAAATGGGAAACAGAATATTACCCTTGCATTGCTGATTATTATATTGCCTTGCATGCTTGCGGATGAAGACAAAGCTGTAACTTGATTAGAGCTGCTTTTGACATCGTCATGATCTGATATATAGTTCTCCTTAAAGCACTTGTGGTTGTTATCACCGGGCATACAGTTTGCAACACCCTTTAGTAATTCCAGTACCATGTTTACCAAAGTACAGTTCACCCAGAACACGAAGGGTGGTAGATTCAATGAAAATGATTTTGACATGGTAGAACTATCATCAGAAGAACTAGATGTCACATTCAATTGGGAAGAAGTGATGCCAAAAGTTTGCAGCAACGTAATTTTTGTAACATTTTCTTTGTTTTCACATGGAAAATCCATATGGAAAGAACTATTTGATTCCACAAGATCAGGATCTTCGGCTGAAAAATCAAATGGAGGGAGAGCACCAACAACATCTGCTTGCAGATGCTTCATCAGAAGTGTCTGGAAGTCACTGTTACTATTGCGGAAGTCGGTTTTTGAGGCATAACTTTTGCAGTTCAAATAATCAACAACCTCAATATGCTTGATAGTTCCATGAAACCTCGTTTTTTGAGTAGATACCTGCTGACCCAAAGTGTTTTAGAAAAGGAACGCCCTACATATAAAAAGTTGAAAAGAAGAGCCTCCATAGTCCATACCATGAGAGGGGGAGGGAGAGAGATAATCACACATACATACATAGAGTAATACACAAGAAAGATAAAGATGCCAAGGAACAATTTACCTGCATAAGAAGATGGACATCACTGAATTTAGCAGCCACAAAATGAACCTCCGAGTCAGCTTTGATGTGCACTTTCTCGGGGTCAGTAAAATGATACTGATTGTCATCGTGGAAGGAAAGGACGACGGAAATTCCAGAGATAGCTGCCCTAAGGTTTGTTTCAACAGGCTGCAATTCTGTATCTAGTAATTAGTGTATGAAAGAGTATATTAAAGGGTAAACATTGAGAATTAACTAATCTATGAAGGCATGGAAAAAATGAAAAACAGCTTATCACAAGAACATAACTCATGACATGAAAAACATCTTTGTCCAATTCATGTGTCTAACTAACAATAACGGTCAATAATATCATGATGGAAAAACTAAATTGAAAACTTATCGCCTTGAGTCCAGGTAATCTAAAGTTACAATTTACACTGGCACACTATTGTTATTCATTACCAAAAAATTCCATAAAGGTAGATTAAACAAGTATATATTTTCACCATACCTCATTACGTATCGTTAACAATGATTATCTATCTTCCCTCCCCTTCCCTTTCCAAAATGACCGCTACATTCATCTTCCATGAGAAAGTTGAATGTTCTATTTAAAGACTTAACATATTTTTTTAGAAGAGAAACAGACTTTATTGATGAATGAAATAATGGAACAAGAACTCCTAGCACCGAAAGGTGAATCACAAGAAAAATAAATAAAAGGGCTGATTAACTCAATACCAAACATATTAATACTTCTTCGAGAATTCTTCCACCCCCATCCAACCAAATAGCAGTTTAGGGCCAAAATGACAACTCCAAAACACCTTTTTCTTTTTGCTACCCTAACCCAAAAGTATCCCAACTTAATAGAGATTGAACATTCCTGAGAAAAGTCCAACTGATCAATGTGAAAAATAACTTTGCATGATAGCATAACAGTAAAATCACAAAACTAGAAACAAATGGTATCCTAACACAACAGAGTAGAGTAAGTGCATACACACCACAAGGAATGTGTAAAGATCCAGAAGCAAGGCTGGACGCAGCAGTGATTGCACTAAAAACTGAGTTCCACATCCCACTGCTGCCTAAGGCAGACTGGGAACTTCTTATTTCATCTAAGCATTCAAAAAACTGGTCCACACTGCAGAATGGCCAAAAGAGAATACAGTCAGTTTTTATTTAATTGTTATACTAAATGACTCAGAAGGATAAAACAAAAGTAATGAAGTATCATGATTTTTAAATCTAATTCAATTCTCGGTATATGCGATACTTCCACATTGCATAAATAGTTTTTTGCAAGTACTGAAATGCTTAATAATATTGCACAAACTTGACAAACATTCAACAAACATCCAAACTAAGAACCTAGATGTCTCATACAGATATTCTTTAACCATTATTTAATATTTAAAGTGATAAGAAACTGCAGCAGAAGACATATTTAGAGGTAAAAATCTGAAACTATAATTTGAAATTTTGAATGTGGATTAAAGAACTAGATCAAATTATAGGCATATTGATACCATAAGACGGCTGTTAACACAAAATAACAGAAATAATAAATTATGCTTCAACAGATGATCACAAAAAATCCCAGCATTAAATGCAAACAGTAAAGTAAAACATGATAAAATTTTGATAAATTTGAATCAAACACTGGTTCTTATAGAGGACGTGGGTGATACCAACCTTGCTCCAAAATCAAATTCCTCTCCATCTTTTTCTTTCTCTCTATGTTTGACAGAAGTTGGCACCCAATTTGATATAAGATGAGAGCCAGGCAGAATCCCACCACAATGAGGTGAGGTTTCATTGGGAGCCATTTCAGCAGAAGCTAGCTTTGATGAATGGCCGTGAGATTCCCACTCAAAGGAACCAGATTCATTCAACTTATTATGTATACATCCATCACCATTCTTTTCCGAATTCCAGTAAGCTTCAGATAAAATTAAAAAACATTTGATTGTTCTAGGTTGAAGTTTTACTTGTACAGGATCAATGAAAAGATCCCCATCCACTCTGTGAATGTCTAAGGAACCATCCCTCAAAGGTATACATAATTTCAGGTTACCTGAAAATCCACCTACTCCACCTGTCAGAACTGGAGTGGTAACATTTGATGGAACATGATCTAACACCATTTGAGCAGATGTTCCCGCAGACATACATGAAAAGGTTTTTGGGTTGTCACAATCATCCATGTGAAGAAACTCAACCGTTGCCCCTTGAAACTTCACAAAATTATTCAGTTGACTTATTCCAAGAAAGCTTTCAACTGCATCCATTCCCAATTTACCATCCACTGTTACACAAGTTCCACATTCTACATCTGAAATTCGAATAACAAGTGTGGTATCGAATCCTGTTCTGTTTTTGTTTTCATCATAAGAAGAATCAAATGCAACTATCAAGTTTATTATCTTCAAGTGAAAGCTAGCAAGCAGTCCTTTCACCATCTTCGCAACTGTCTTAACACCTTCATGAATATCCCCATAGGTAGATTTTACAGCATTTTTCACCACGTCATAATCTGGCTTTCTCGATTCATTACGGTTTTTATGACCACCACTAAAAGTTCCACAACAATCCATATGATCATTCTTCAAGCACGGTGAAAGCACAAGCTCCAACCCATTGATTTCGACCTCACAGCCTCTACTCGTCCATGGCATTCTAATTAGTAAAGACCCAATAGATCCTTCTTTGAAAATAACCGAAGCTGCTGTACCAACCTATAAAATAGAGAACAATAACTGAAACGTGGTTCACACAAAGAGTGAAACATTTTGGAAATGCAAAATGGATGTACTTTGTTAGGCCATTTGGTTAGAAATAAATAGTTGTATTTTTCAGTTGTATGCACTGTGCTGCATTTTTACTTTTTTTTACTAGTCAAAGAATGTTAAGTATTCTCACATCAATGTTCTCTAAACAGGTAAGTTTATGTTAATTGTTATTTTATCTGTTATTTTATTCTTTATTTAAGTTCAAGGATTTCTTTGTCCCCATCAATACTTGCAAATATTTTTCCATAATGTTATGATTTTTGTTGTCTACGGAAAGACTTAAGAGTGAGGCTCTTAATGGTAAGTACAAAATTATAAATACATAATTTTTTTTTAAAATCAAACAAAAATAGAATATATTTTGAATACACTGTTGCCTGTTGACCCAAAATAAGCATAATAATAGCTTAGATTTGTTCTTCGGAATAATAAAACACTATATTGACAATGGAATGAAGTTGTAATTACAAAGAATAGGAATATAAGCTATGCTCCCTACTTCTAAGCCAAACAAGATCCAGAACAGTGTTATCAAACCTCAAAGCCTTTCTTTCTGGCCCTGCTTTTCCTCTGTGTGTGTGTGCACATTTTTCTTTTTAACAAGAAACCAACTTTAAATGGTTAATGAAAATGATAGGAACTATGATTTATTTATGAATACGAGTACAACGTCAAGGGAAGAATCAGAGAGCTTCTGTTCTCTCCCACACTATCTATCTCTCAACATCAAAGGGAAAAAAAATGTTCAAGATACAAACTCCAAAAAGAAGTGATAAAGGGGAAAAAAATTGAGAAGAGAAACATTTCATTGATAAATGAAATAAAGGGAGAATAAACTCCCAAAAGGGGAAAAAATAGCAAAAGGAAAACAAAGAAATCTTAGAAGAGTGAATAAAAGCACTCCAATTAATACAAATATCACATGGAGAATAAGACTTGAATAAATTAGAAAGTGAGCACCACACGCCCTGCCCAACTAACTCGGTCGGTTGGCCCACCTAAGAGATGATGAGATTCTCGATCGATTTGATCGAATTTGGAAAAGTCTTTCTCACTATTCATTCTATTCGAGATAGGGGGAGCTTACGATCAAGATGTTATGAGAGACCTTGAACTTAGCAATATCAAAATGCTCCAACCACGGTTTTTAATTAAGATAAAAGAAAGTAGGGGGGGGGCTACAAGAAAAAAATGACATGGGCACGGGGGCTCCAAAAACAAAACGCAAAATAATAAAAGACGACCCAAATTACTCAACAAAAGAAAATAAAGGATAGTCACCAAAAAGAAAAAAAGAAAGAAATAAAGAAAAGAAAAGAAAAGGTAGAGAACTCACAAATTGAAGCACCGAAGTTAATCACGCCCAAAGTCCCAAACCTCCCCCAAACCTCTTTAACATGAAAAATTCTCTGATTTCTTTTCAACTTGAGATGCCCTCCTTGTTATTATTGTTCAAATGTATGATCTTGTTTGAAGTTCAAGGAGGGACAGAGAGAGCGACTTCTCTTCTACTTGGCAACACCATTGCCAACCATGAACAAAAGTTCACTATGAGAAAATAACAACCAATGAAGTGCATTTTTATTGAATATATGCATGTCATGATTATCGATGAAGCAATTTAGGCAAAAATGCATGTGACCTCTCACCATCGGTTGGCCTATGGCTTGTGTCGCCTTGAACATATGTTCACGGCGACTGAAAGGCACGGATGGCAAATGCCTCTTAAAATGTGCTCACCATTGATACTTGCAAGTCAATAAGGCCTCATCTTGCCTCCGATAGGTGAGCACATGGCTACACCTCAACAATACGAACAAAGAAGAAGGATCCTACAAGTGCCTCTAGCCCCACGGATGGAACCCACTAAGAAGGATGAGCCTCATATTTATTCACAATGATCCAATGCCACGAGGTGTTAGGCTCCAAAGGAAAATGTCATAACCACTTAGCTTACGAACTCTTAGTTCCTAGAACACCCAACATGAGCCAACCTCCCCCCCCCCCCCCCCCACACTCACACTAGAGGACATCTTTCCCAACCCATGGATAATGCTAGAAGGAACCTTTAACAACAAAGACTTGGGAAATGGATAGAAATCATGATCAACACTAACTAAATAAGAGCCAACCTACCACCCCCTAGGGAAGAATGCCCTTTTTTCATGAGGAAATGCACTTTTGGAACTTCTCAACCATTGAATTCCAAAATGACAAACACGATGGATTATGCCAAAGATGCAGTAGGTAAAGTGATAACCTTACAACCAGCAACAGATGCCCATCTAACCAACTTAGTTCAACCGGATTTAATGTCAACTATCGAACTTCTGTCCCTATTAATCTTGAGCCCAAAGTTGAGTTTAAATACAACCAAAATTCTTTATGTTGAAAGAATCCTTGAAAGCCACTCTTCTATTTTTTTAGGGGAGGTAGAGATACTAGTTGAAAACATTAAGGAGAAAGTCCCCAACCCTGCTTGTGAAAACCATATGGAATAAAAAGATAACCTATACCCTTAAAGTTGTAGATACATAGGCTGCAAATCAAGGGACAAATTTTCCAATTTGGATTCAATCTCTGCAGCCTCTGGTGAGTATAAATGCTTCTATATGCTAGAGTCCACGGGAAATTCTAATTTTCCCTAGCACCTTACTTTCCCGGATCAAGTTCACAAGAGGCATCTTTTCACCTTGAGGGAAATATGGTAGAGTTCACCTGTCGAGGATCTACATGAGAAACACTTGACATTTCAAGGATTGACCCCTTTGTGTTGTATTCCCTCATCTTTATCACTTATCCTCGATGAAGAACCATTCTGTGGCCGAGTTGTTGGACCCAAGTTCTCTATCATATTCCTTTGGTTTTTCTCAATCGTTATCCGAGAAGGAAACTTCTGATGTCATGTCTCTTCTATCTTGATAGAAGAGGTTACCTTTAGACCGGATAAGAGGGATACTTGTTTTTGGAACCCTAACCCCTCTAAGGGTTTTTCTTGTTGTTCGTTCTTTCATTGCCTTCTGGACCCTTCTTCTTCTGAGGAGTCAGTTTTCTCTCTGATACGGAAAGTGAAAATTCCAAAGAATGTGCAGTTTTTTACTTGGCAGGTTCTCCATGGAAGAGCCAATACCCTTGATCGGCTTGCGAGAAAGATGCTTAATTTGATAGGCCCATTTTGTTGTATAAAATCTCGATCATATTTTGTGGCATTGCGATTTTGCGAGTTCGGTGTGGAACACTTTCTTTGAGATATTTGGGCTTCAGTTCGCTAAACACATGGATTTCAGGGAGATGATCGATGAGTTCATTCCCCATCTTCCTTTTCGAGCTCAAGGGAACTTCTTATGGCAAGCTGGGATTGGTACTATTATTTGGGGGTTGTGAGGTGAGAGAAATAACATAATTTTTAGAGGGAACGAGAGAAATTATGAGGATGTATGGGCCCTTATTAAATATTTTGTTTCGTTGTGGGCGTCGGTGACGCGTTTGTTTTGTAATTATCCATTAGGCTTTGTTTTGTTAGATTGGAGTCCCTTTATCTAAGGGAGTTTCCTTTTGGAGGCTTGGTTTTTTTTACCAAACTCCATAGTGTTCTGCACATTTTTTTTTCCTTTAAGCAGAATTTAGATTTAGATATCAATCTCTCAATCGAAGAGATTCCTAAAAATCCCGAAATCTAAGGAAATAATGAAAGAATGAAGCCCATCTGACTCTCATCATCTCACTTGATTCGTGCCAAACCGAGGATCAATTTCTTCTATGGGGAATGTTTGACGTCTGATGAAGCAATACAGAACTTGCCACTGATCAATTTTCCATTAGTTTCTATTGGAGTTGACTTGCATGACATAGACAAAACATTTATACTTTTTTATTACATAGTCTTGAAGATTGAGAGCATTCCCTACCCCATCTACGAAACCAAAATTGGAAAAGACTCCAGTCTCTGCCAAAGCAGATATTCCCTGTCCCGTCCAAAGCGGGTCCCCACGGGAAACTTTTGACACTGCAAATTTACGCACACATATAAATTCATTCAGTCTCCACCTCAAATTCCGGTTACCAAAAATACAACAAAACCTGAAGATCGTAACTTGTTCGTATTCTCGCATGTAACTAACTATGAATTAACCAGCATGCTACCAAGGAAAGTGCCCAATTTAGCTTCACCAAACTTTCCCAGCACTCTCTTGCTGAAGCAACACTTTTCAATGTCCCCATTTAAAAAAAGAAAAACAACAATAATAAGTGACAAAAAGGAAGCAACAAAACCAAACCTTCTCATTAAGAAAATCAACGTTGAGTGCAAGGTCGCTGAGCTGAATTGTGCCATCGGCAAGCTGCACGTCGAGCTGGTCGATATCAATTTCCCCCAATAAAAACTGACCCAATTTCTTTTTCAATAAAAACTTGCACAGCCTCTTCACGGCGAATTTCGAGAACATCGCCTCCGCCGTCTTTGCGATGTTCCACGGAAACATGGCTGATGCCGCTGATAAGAAGGCGTCGGAATGATAAAATTCAGGGAGGGATCAGGGGTTACTGGAAATTGATTAGGGTTTTGAAATTCGCCGTCGCTCGTGATGGGAAAGAAATCCCCATCTAGAGCAGGACGATGAAAATCGATAGTGGATAGATAATTTTGGGTTTGATCTTGTGTATGAAACTCATGCACCAAAGAATTCGGCGAGCCCTCCGAGAAATTGAAAATATTCTGTTTGCTGCTTGGCGATTACGTGAAAAATAGCCAGCTTTGTCCGGGAAATTTTCAAGTTTGCGTTTTATCATATGAAGATAAAGAAATCTATTAGGTACGTAAATGGAAATAAAGCTTGAAATTTATAAATAAATGCAAACTATCTTATACTAAATGTGTTTTAATGTGTAATCTATCTGATATTTTCAGATTAAATTAAGCCGAAAATATTTTTTTTTAAATAATCCAAAAAATATTTCCATTTTAAATAAGGCAAGATATAATCGAAGTCAATATAAAAATTATAAATTATAAAGTTGGTTTTGACGTATTTAGTTACCTAGTTTAAAAAATTAGGTTGGGTTGGTTTCAATTGTATTTTTAACTCTCAATAGTTTCATTTTTCTTGAAGTTTGAAGTTTGTTTCAACCCTATTTGAAACATTTTTTGTAGAAAATTATGAAAAAAAAATGATGTGTTTGTACGAGTTTTTATTATTTTTTCACATATAAATATGTTCACATAAACCACTGAAATCTGTCATTCTCTCATTCATAAATTTAACGAAAAAAATGTCTTTAAGCATTGTTTTGAAACAAACTTCAAGTACTAAAATAAAACTTTTTAAAATTAGAAAAATATAATTGAAACCAACTCCATATTTCACGGACATTTTTTATAATTTAACCAACAAGTTATGGTATGTTATTAAATTTTTTTGTGAGGTACCTATTAGTTCGTATTTTCCTATTTAGAAAGTTTAAAATAAGTCGATAAATTGTTAATTGTTGTATCTAATATGTCAAATGCTCGCCAAAACGAAGTCAATTTCTCATAAAATTAATATGAATTGCATTTCAAACTAGATCTTTCAGTATCACATTTATTAGCTAATATTACACATATTACATTTATATGTATTTTAGTTACAGCTTAGTTACTGTTGTTAGTCAGTTTGTTATGTAACTAATCTCTCAATTACTATTTAAATGAGAGGTCTTATCATTAATGAATAAGGTGAAATATTTCCTCTCTATATCTGATATGGTATCAGAGTAGTGAGTATTTCCGCGCCTTGCTGTTAGTCATTCTTTTTTTCCGCCCCTTCCTCGCTTCTTCTTCATCCATGGCGAACAAAGAGATCTTAGGCGATGAATCTTCGACGATTGACTCGCAACTCAACCCGTTCCATCTTCATCATTCTTACAGCTCGTCTGCTGTACTGGTTACTCAGCCTTTAGTCGATGCAAGTAACTACGGATCATGGCGCAAGGCGATGTTGATTGCACTTTCAGGCAAGAACAAGGATGGTTTCGTTGATGGCTATATCAAAAGACCTTAAGGAAGGAAATCCACCGCCTGGAAGTGCAACAATGATATAATTACCTCATGGATCTTAAATTTCGTATCGAATGAGATTGCTGCGAGAATTAACTACACTGGATTCGCCAAGGCAGTTTGGGATGAACTCCATAGTCGATTCAAGCAAAGCAACGGGCCTCATCTCTATCAATTACGAAAAAAACTGATCACTACAAGTCAAGGAAGCATGTCTGTGGAAGCATACTATACCAAATTGAAAACAATTTGGCAAGATTTGTGTGATTATCGGCCAATTCAATAATGTAGCTGTGGAGGAATTAAGCCATTCATCGAGCATATGGATTCATAATTCGTTATGATATTTCTTATGGGACTCTGTGATTCTTACGTTGCTGTCCGAGCACAGATCCTACTGATGACACCAATTCCTTCGATTACGAGCGTCTTCTCGTTAATCAGTCAGGAAGAACACCAGCGATCCATCGATAATCTTTCTATACCTAACTCTACTTCTCCTCCTGACAATGTTGCTCTTCTTGCTGTTGAGGCGTCTAAAAGATAGAGCAACGATCGATATAGGAAAAAAAAAAAAAAAAAAAAACAGCGCCCTATTTGTTCCCACTGCAACATCAAGGGTCACGTTGTTGACAAGTGCTACAAACTTCACGGCTATCCGTCGGGTTATAAGTTCAGAAACTCCAATCCTAATGTCAACAACACTTTTGGACCCAAGGATGTGGAGACAAACAGTATAATAACTGGAAAAGTCGTGTCCATCAAATTTTTGACTTATTGGACAAGTAGACTAACTAAACACTTTTTGGACTATAAACACTTGTTTATGGGACTTGTTTGATATGTTAAAATGATTATAACAAACAAAACACAAATTAGTATTCCAAATGTCCATTTCAATTTCAGACCTCCACAATTTGATATTTTTTAAGCTAAAATATTCCAGTTACAAGTGTTTTGTTTGTCCACAAGATTTCAAATGATTTTTTTTAGTACATCAACATTTGGGATAGGGAGGTTCAAATCTCTGACCTCGATGGTACATGCCAATTATTGTTAAGCTAAGCTCGCTTGAGCATATTTGAGATGAATTTTACTGTTTATCCTTCCTGCAATATATTCAAAACATGTCATATATATATATGGAAAAAGAGTATTTAAAAAAAAAAAAGGAAAAAGGCATATATTAATATTTTTTTTTCGATGCATTTAAAAAAAAGTAAAAGAAGAAAAAAAAGGCATATATTAATATATTTTTTTCGACGCACATCCGTTCTTTTTAATTAGTTATCAACAGAATAAAAGAATTTAAAATTAGTTTATTTAAAATTTTAAAAAATTAAATTTTAAATCGGAGGGTTAAAGAGAACTTGACCTAAAAAATCCGGCTCAAATATCACAACGATGAACGGTCTTCGATAATTCTGGTCGGGACGTTGAAAATCAGCAGATAGAAAGCAAACTCTTCCCGAAGTCCCCGAATTACGAATTTCTGGGGAAACTGAAATCAAATTAAGGAGATTGGATTTGGAATGATGGGCATTTTCGCTAATCAAAGAGGGTCCAGATCATGGTCCACTGCGGAGGAGTTGCCGGTGTCGAGTGGGGTTCCGGCACCACCCAAGAAAAAATGGTCAAATGCGATGCCTCTGTTCATCGCTCTCGTGGTCATAGCAGAAATTATCTTTCTGGGTCGGCTTGATGTGGCCAAAAATGTGGCCATGGTCGATTCATGGGCCGACTTGTTCTACCGCTCGCCGCCTTCCCGTGCACTGATCGGCGGAGCGGATGATTTGGATTCCCGGTTATTCGACGGCGATCGGATTTCGGAATTGGGGATTTGTGAGGAGTGGTTGGAGAAAGAAGACGCTGTGACGTATTCTAGGGACTTCCAAAAGGAGCCGATATTGGTGTCTGGTGTTGATGAGGTTTCTCTTTTTTTAGGCTCCCGTATCATGATTCATTCGTTGATTGCATAACAAAATGTCCTCTACACTCGTGTTTTATTACAATGTACTGCATCAATATGTTCTTTAATGCACTGTTAAGACTCTGTACTGCATCAATGTAGAAATCCATGTAGTGCTGCACGTAACATAGATCGATATCATTTGTTGTGAGAGTGTCAGTTTGGTAACTTCCTTTGGGATCGTTGGAGGAGTTCGTTTGGTGTTAGTGGGCTGCATGACAAAGGTGGGCGAGGCCCCTTTTGGGAGAGAGGCAACTTGCCGTGGCAGGTTTTTTTTCCTTCTTCTTGCTGTGTCGTGGGCCGTTTGGCTTGAGAGAAATAATAGGATGTTTAGAGAGGAAAGATTGATGGAGGAAGTTTGGGAGGTTGTTAGGTTTTATTCCTCCTTATGGGTGTCGGTTACTAGACCGTTTTGTAATTATGATCTTGATCTTGGTCTTGTTGTTTTGGATTGAAGTCCTTTTTGTAGTTTTTCCGAACTCCGATTTATATTAGGTTTGTTTTTGTATGTCCTCGTATTCATTCGTTCGTTCAATGAAAGTTTGGTTTCTTACACCAAAAAAAAAAAAAAACATATATCGATATCATTTGATATGCAAATTTTCCGTTCCATGTACAACTTTCAATGTGCATCTTTATTTTTGCATGTGTGGAGAGGGAGTTCGTATTTTGGTTTTATCTATTAGGAGCTTAGATGGTAGTTCCAAGATTAGTGTCCTGATGCTTGGCTGGAATTGAACTTGAATGTGCAAACCTGAAGTATGAGACTATAAGTTGAGCTAAAAGGAGGAAGTGGCTCGCATTGGCAAATGGCAAAGTCCTCCAAAGGTTAAACTCTTCCTTTCGTTCATGGCCCCGAATAAAATCAAAACAAATGATAATCTGACAATGAGATCCTTTCATATCCTTTCCCCCTCTCAAGTCTCATCCGTGTTAGTCGCATGGGCAGTGCAAGTACAAACCATATCTTCATTCATTGCCATTTCACTTCTTTGGGTTGGAATGCCATTAACACTGTTGGTCTCTAATGATGTTTGCCTGTAGACATTGCAAATCTCCCTATTCAACTTCTTGAATGCTCTCGCTTCTCAAGGAAGACTGGTAACATTTGGTAAAATGCCTGCAAATCCTCCGCATATGTGATCATCAAGGAACAATGGATTTTCAAGGACAAATATGAGGATACTTTTAAATGACTTTCTTAGATATTTTAAATCACCCAAAAAGTTATTTGTTCATCTTCTATCTGTTCGTTCATTATGTTTGAAGGCCCCATGAAAAGGGGAGGGAAATTTATCTATACCATGCATAGATTTTATCCATCTTCCTGCTATTAAAATACTGAAATTCATTAATTCATGTATAAAGTTCAGGGTTACTATCCAACTATATTCATGTTGAGATTCATTTCTCATGGGACTTAAATCTAAAAAATCCTAATGTCCGCATATTTTTGGAAAAAGAAATCTAAACCCTTTTAGTTCATTGTTCTCTATAGGGTAGGAAATCTTGTGCTGTGGGATGTGAATTTTCGACCAATCCAAGTAGAGATCCTGATGCTGCTTTTGGTTTAAATCACCAGGGTGGAATACCTTCAATTATTCGATCCATGGAATCATCTCTATATTATGGAGAGAACAATATTGCCCAGGCACGACGGTGGGTAAGCACAATCTCTTATCTTACCATTATGCTTTTTGGAGTACAAAATTTCCCCTTTCTTAGTAAGAACATCTTTAGTGTTTATTTCTAGTTTTTCATTTAACACCCAGACAATAAAATATTTGGGCATTAGTGTCATGTATGATTACAAAAACCATGCACGGGTTGCTTGTTTGTGCACAGTTAATCTGAATAAAATGTCTGAAAAACTTATCTAGTAAAGGAAGGCTGCCAGCTCGATTTTTGCTGGAAATTGGGTTGTGTGTTACAGGTTGAGAAAAATTGGAGATTTGTAAAGGTTTCATGGGCTATTATAGGCAGTTGGTTGCAATTGGGTTATGATGCTTGGTTGAAAGTTAGTTGGGAGAAATAGTCATCAAAGGGAAAGATGGGAAGGAGGAAGGTAAGTTAGTTTCAAGGAGATGTGGGTATGGTGGAAAATGGAAATGCAGGATGGACAGAACATTGAGTAATATGGAAGATAAGCTAGAGTCGGATTTTGAGGGGATGCAGAGAGCATTCCATTCCTTTTAGAGTGAGATACAAAATTTATTCATGATGGAGAGAAATATCAAGATCCTCATGGAAGGGATGGAGCAGTTGGTTTGAGTTTACAGATTGTAAGAGTAATATAATGGAAGAAGTCTATGTAGTCCCAAATGCAAGGGTTGAACCAATGGTTTGCAAGAGTTTGCCCATGAGGAGAAGAGTGTAAGAAAAGCAAGGGAGGTGCGGTGGGAATGCATATTTTGTAGGCTAGTGATCTGATGTATCAAGAGCATAGAGATTCAATTGCTTTGAGGAGGCAAGAAAGCTTTAAAAGCTTAGTCAATTTTGAGGGGGAAACATTGGCATGTTTTCTATGGCTGATGGATGGAAAACCATCAATGATTGGGCTGAATTTAAGAATAACAATACAATATTGGCAGTCATGGACCATCTAAAGAAATATGACCATTCATCCTTTATTAGACACTCCTTTACAGCTCGGATTGTAGCTGTGTGTTGTTCATGAGAAAAATTGAGATTCATGGTTTTCCTAAAGCAATCAATCATTTATGACGAGGATGGGGTATTTGTTAGTTCCCTTTGGCTATATGTATTTAAGGATGGGGTATTTGTCATTAATTGATGTGTGGAGACGGACTCCAAACTACTTCTACATCTGCTTGGGCTGGTTTTAAGTTAGATGGTTACTGTGTATCTAGTATCAGTACAATGGTACAATAATATGCAGCAACTTTTGAAGTGTGAGGTATATTGAGCCAGAAAAGGTCAGTCAGACTTAAGTGCATAGTTTCGAAAAAAGTGAAAGGTTTTTCTGCCCTCAGGTGCACAATAGGAAAATAAAAATGTCCTATATGATAAAATATAGGATCAGATAATAAAATTTTAAAAATAAGGGCTTTTTAAGAGATTGTATAAACTTTAAAGATATATGTTTTTGGAAAACATTTTTCTCATTTATTTTAAATTATCATAAAATAAATGGAAAATAAGGCATGCCACTATGTGCACCTCTTGCATTGATGAGCACTTAGTGAGGGTTCCTAGGCTACCATTCTTTGACACCGTGGTTAGCAGTCCACATCCTTCACTTTGTTAAGACATCAATGCCACACGAATTTCATTCACTGATCAACTGTTGGTAGACCTTGATGCTGTTTTATGATGATCTAAAGTTTCATTTTCTCTAAGCACGACAAAAGATGGAAACTTACGTGGATAAGAAACACAAGGAGGTGGAGTTGGTTGATGGAGATCTGGGGATCCTTCTTGAGCTTAGACAGGCTATCATTAATGGTTGTTGGCAGCAAGATAAAATGATAAATTGGCTCCAAGGTATGAATGTCTATCTTCCCATCATTGCTAGGGTGGGCATGGTAGCTTATCGTTTATCTTATTAGATGATGCTAGAATTCACCTATTTTTCATGTGTCCCAACTACAACTAGTAAAAGGCAGCTTGTTGATTCCTATTGTGCTGAAAGATGGCTCTCAAATTTGGAAACACATGGTTCATTTGTTAGTTTTAAGGGTTCGCAATTTCTAATCTTGAGGTCCTAATTTGATGATGGCTAGGCCAAGAATATCACAATGCCTCATGGGAATCTTTTGACGACATAGCTACCCAAAATTTCACTTTGTCAAGATTGGGTGGGGGAAAATTGATATGGCTAAACTGCAAGTCTGATCCACCTATGCAAGAAGAAAAGAGCTATAGAAGGGTTCAGTGTACTGTACGTTGTGGGTTGAGATAATTGGAAACCTGTTGTGATGGTTGGGCTGGCTGTTATAGCCTTATAGTTAGTTTATTGTAATAGAAGTATGGTGGTTAGTTGTGGGAAGCAGTCACTATAGGGAAGGAAGTGGGAGCTGGGAGGAGGAAGGATAGGTTGAAAAATAAAAATGAGAGTTCAAGCCTCTTGCAAGCTTGGGAAATAAAAGAATTATTCTCGATTCTTGTTGTCCTCAGAATTCTCTAACATAGTTTTTGATGCTTTTCTGTAGGAATGGTTATAGTATAGTAATGACCACCAGTCTCTCATCAGATGTACCTGTTGGATACTTCTCCTGGGCCGAGTATGATATCATGGCTCCAGTGCAGGAAAAGAGTGAGAATGCCCTTGCAGCTGCTTTCATTTCAAATTGTGGTGCTCGTAACTTTCGCATGGAAGCTCTTGAGGCTCTTGAAAAGCTGAATGTCACAATAGATTCATATGGTGCTTGCCACAGAAATCGTGATGGAAATGCAGGTGCAGTTAATCAAGTTTTCTTGTGACCACAAATATAATATATTGTTTCATTCATCTGTTAAATTGCTTGCTTTTAAGGTTCAGTCTTGATTCCTTGTTGCTCGTAATCTGCTTTTGGTTTTAAATCGCATAATTATCAGCTTTTCTTCCTCTATTAGTAGTTCTCATCATATTGTTTGTTATTAAGGAGGATTTTTCTCGTAATTTGTTGGGTATAATTTGATTCTAGTATTGTATTTGATGAATTTTCCTTAGCAATCATAATTGTTGTTATGTGCTTATAATGATGAGTGTGTGCTTCTGTTCTAAGTTTTGCTTTCTTTAAAATCATGATTGTGCTGGACCTAGGAAGCATGAACAAACTCTACTAATTAAGTCGAGACATGGATGCACTCTATTCGAGTATGATGATTTTCAATTTTGGTTACATTTGAAACACGTGGAGGATGCACATCAAGACACACTCAAGACATGTGGTACATGTTTAGTAGAAAGAACTTTAAAAAAGATAAATTTTCGATCTAAACTAAAAATATTTACATCAAATAACTGAGATACAAATAAAAACATGAATCTATCAACGCTAAGGGAGAAAAAAGGAGAACAAATAAGTTTCATCTTATAAAACCCTAATCGGCTGGTTTGAGAAGATGCAGGAGATGTTTGGGTGGAAAGATTTTTTTCCTAAGGCTTTTATACTTGGTTTTTTTCAGCGTGCTGTAAAATGTATGCCCTTAGAAAATATAATTTACTTTATGATATTCTGATCATCTCATAAATAAAAAGGATCATGGGTTAGATTTGCTTATAATTGGTTTGTTAAACTTGCAGGGGGTTCAGAGATTTTGATTTTTACGGTTCTATATCGTAGTGAAAAGTTTTGTAATACACATTTCCAATTTTCTCTTTGCAGTGGACAAAGTGGAGACTTTGAAGCGCTACAAGTTCAGCTTGGCTTTTGAGAATTCTAACGAGGAAGATTATGTGACAGAAAAATATTTCCAATCTCTAGTTGCTGGTATGAAAATCAGAACTATTCACTTACTCTTGGATGTCTTTTTTCCTTGTATGCCTCATTCAATGAAGAGGTCTTAAGCGATCATATTTCTTTTATATACTTGCATAGTTGCATATTACTTGAATTATAGTTTGCATTGACGAAGAGTTGGTTGAAAGTTATTCACTCATGTTTTCAATTTTATGTTTCAAGTTGTCTTGCGGGTACTGGATAAAGAATTATTCCTTTTATCGTTCCAAAATTCAGTCCTTGTATTAGAATGGTAATACAGTGCTTAATTGTTTGTACTAATGCATTTTTTCCTTTTCTTGCCGTTGTTATAGGAGCCGTTCCAGTGGTTATTGGAGCTCCAAATATTCAAGAGTTTGCTCCTTCACCTGCTTCATTTTTGCATATCAAGGAGCTTTCAGATGTTGAGTCAGTTGCCAACTCTATGAAATACCTTGCAGCAAATCCTGATGCTTTCAACAACTCTTTGAGGTGAAATTTAAATCTGTCTTGAGAAATGAGATATTTGATTATTTTATTTCATGCTTTGTATTGGTGCAAACATATACACCCTTCTAGAAATTATAGTCTTTCTTCTTTGGTTTCAAATTGAGGAGCATTTTCTGTAATTCACCAATTAGTGTTCGGAGCTCCGGATTTCATTCATCAATGAAATTGTTTTTCAAAAAATGAGATATTTGATTCTTAGATTTATATTTGTTTGTTCATTGGACAGTTCTATTTTCTGATGTTCCATCTCAACTTTTGTGCATCTGGTCTTTCCCATTTTAGGTGGAAATATGAGGGTCCGTCTGATTCTTTCAAGGCACTATTGGATATGGCAGCTGTTCATTCGTCATGCCGCCTTTGTATTCATGTAGCAACTAGTATTCATGAGACAGAAGAAAAGGGTCTAGCGTTCAAAAAGCGACCTTGTAAATGCACCAGAGGTTCAGAGACTGTTTATCACTTGTATGTAAGAGAAAGAGGAAGGTTTAATTCAGAGTCCATTTTCTTGAGGTAATCCATATACTCTTTTCAAGATTACTGGATCATCATGAGTTGTCTATTTTTTCTTGAACAAATTCCACCACGAAGCTAGGTGGTCTTGCACTGTCCAGCCTATGTTGATATAGTTGAAAATGCCTCTGTAAATTGGTTCAGGGATTTACTAAGCTTAAACTTGTCAAGTGTGGTACAACTTTACTTGTTCAGGATTTGTTCAGGATTTGTTCTTTAGGTTGTATAACTTTGTCCTTGAGTTCTAAAGATTGTGAGGTGCGGGACTAACAAAAGATTGTGAAGTGCGGGACTAAAAAGTTAGGATTTGTTTGATGTGTGTGCTTGAAGGGTGGAAAGGAATTAATTATAGAAAGTGTTTTTTCGTGGATTTATGATTTGTAAAATATGTATGCGAATGGTTTTCATAAGCAGACGTACCTCCCAATCATAGGTTCGATTTCTAGCTCTAAATTATACAAACTTAACCAGTCCGAATATTCTTCTGCTCCCTTCTCAGAAGAGAATATCTTAGACCTTAGTTTGCAGGTCCAGTAATCTGACCATTGAAGGATTGGCGTCAGCAGTGGTTTCGAAGTTCAATTCTCTTAAGCATGAACCAATTTGGAAGCAGGAAAGGCCTAAAAGCATGAGAGGGGATGAATTAAGGTTGTATAAAATCTACCCAGTTGGGTTGACACAGAAGCAAGCTTTATATACATTCAAATTTAAAGGGGACTCTGATCTCAGAAGACACGTGGAAGATAACCCATGTGCCAAATTTGAAGTCATTTTTGTATAGAATGAAGTTTGTTTTTATTTCATGTTTGACTTGAATAGGCTGCCACAGAAACCTTTGTACATGTTCTTTTGAGATAATGCCCCACTTAGTTTAGAGAGGAATGTCACCGCTCTATGATCTTTTCACAGGCGAAAGGTAAACTAAATTTTCATTTGTTTGGGAGCAGATAAAGCCATTTTCATTTTCCCCCTTTTTGTAGAGTATTTTCTTTGTCTTCAGATTTTATCACACGTCAACTGAAGCCACGAGTTTCTTTAATTGTTTGTTTGGTTTTTTTTTGTTATATATATGGTTAAATTATGAATTTAGTATATATGGTTTATTCAGTTCTTAAATTTTTAAAAATTAATTATGTTTCAATATTTTGATTTGGGATTTAGTTTATATTAAATCATTACATGATTGGTAGATAAATTAGAATGATTTTGGATGATATAATATAATAGACAAATATGACAAAAAGAAAGGCTTTATGATAGTTAAGTAAATAAAATATAGTTGTTGCTCGTCAATGAGATTCAACATTATTTTTTTTTCAAAAAGCTGTCATTATAGAGAACTAAGTGAAATCAGTACGTAGAGACTCAAAATTTTTGACTTATTAGTTTGGGTTATGCTCAAGTTGGCAAATGAAACTTGTTCGAACCATTATTCCTTCTCTTGTATAACAAACTTGATTCGACTGATTTTCCAATCCTTTCCAGAATTTTGGTTTCACATTAACAAAAAATGTGACCATGAAAGATGTTTCAATCCCCTTTTTTTTTCCTCCCTCTTTTTTTAGTTTTTGGGTGTAACCACGGAAAGATTGAAAACCAAGCATGCTTGCAAAACCAATACTTTTTCACTGTCAAACTTCTGTCAAACATGGCTCCTACAGTGCCAAGTCTTCTAAAACAATTGATCTGAGACAGACAAAATATTGGGAGGAGACTGTGGTGAACCAGTTTCAAGCAAAAAGCTTCTACTACAATATGACCTAGATGTGCTTGATGAAGAAGCAAGATACCTTCCATCTCCACTGTGAAAAATCACATCACTTTTATGCATTTTTCTCTTGCTCATGCTCTGTCTCCCTTCAGTGCCTCCATATTCTTCATCATCAACAGCTTCTACCAGCCCTTGATGCATAGGGTCCGAACTCTCATACAATAGCCGAAGCACCTGTTTAATCGAGGGCCTCGCTCTGCCTTCTCCCTCGGTGCACCATCTCACAATCGACACGACTGTGTGAAGTTGGTCCAAGTTAACAGAACACTTGATGCTTGGATCTACTAGTTCAGATATCCTAGAATCCGAAACCATGTACACCTGAGACCATTCAACTAAATTCTTCCCATCTTGTATTGCACGTCTCCCAGTTACTATTTCCAGAAGTAGCACGCCGTAGCTGTAGATATCACTTTTCTTGGTAAGCTCTTGTGTGATAACGTACTCAGGATCCATATAACCTGAAATTCATTAGCATTGAGATATTGCTAGCTTAAGAAATGATAATACTGAAACATAAGTTGAACAATTCACCATCTTCCAAACCTGGCGTTCCACGGATATCGGTATTTACGGGTTCAAAGAAAACAGAACCCCCCTTTGAAGCATGCGCAAGGCCAAAATCCGCAACCTGAGACAAAACAGAATATTAATAAGTTGAGGCATTTGGATCTGCAGTTCGTTACCAGAAGATACATTCAGATCATTTGTAAAGCCTCTATTTACTAATACAGACAAAGGAAAAGGCCAATATTGACATTGCAAATGAATTTGCCAAGTTACCTTAGCAACAAAGTTCTCATCCAGTAAGATGTTGCTGGACTTAATGTCTCTATGGCACAGTGGGGGGTCACAATAATAGTGAAGGTACTCCTGCAGAGGATAATAAAAAGTGAAATGGTTTTCCTTATTGAAAAGGTTGCAGAAAAGTGCTTTTGAAGATGGCTAAGCTATTAGTCAATAGCTCTTGATGGGAATGACAATGTCAGCACACTACCAGAGCATTAGCGACGTCGATGGCAATTTGGATTCTCGTCTGCCAACTCAGAGGGGTCCTGCCAGGAGCTGCACGAGCGTGAGAACGTGTTCATTCGTACACTAAGCCAAGGGAAGATCCTAAAAAGAAGCTCTCATATGGCCTAAACACTTGATAAAGCATAACGGGCTACAAAAATCATATTATCACAAAATCTATCTGAAAGGGCTTCTAAATATTTTAAGATTCTTCCCTATCTTTCCAACCATATGGAACAAAAGACGGCTTGAATGAAACTTCATCATGGAATTTTCTTTTTGTTTTTAAAAGGATGGCCAGGGAGCTTATAAGTAACAATAGCCTCAAGACCGAAAGTTCGTTGAATGTCATTTATATTTTTTGATGTACAAGGGGGAAAAAGAAAGAGCAAATGAGTGGGTTGAAGAAACTAACATACCATGAAGATGATCCTTCAAGCTTCCATTAGCCATATACTCATACACGAGAAACCTGCCAAGGAAAAAAAAGCATTTCATGTTGTTGGCACACAATGTTAAACGCCTCTGCAAAAGTACAACAATTAGTGAACTACCGTTCATGCTTTTCAACAGAAAAGCCTCTTAAAGCAACAAGATGTCGGTGATGTAATCTCGAAAGCAGCTCTATTTCTCTGCCAAATTCATCCTCCCCCTGCTCGGATACTTTGTTCATCCTCTTCACAGCTACAACTAAGCCATCACTGAATTGAGCTTTATAAACGGTTCCATATCCTCCTTGTCCAATTGTTGTACTAAAACTCTCTGTTGCCTTCTTGATCTCTTTATAGCTGAATTTTTTAAACATAGAAGGTCCTGCACGAGATGCCGATTGCAACAGAGGGCATAAAGCACAAAAGAATGAGATAACTGAAAGATTACTTCTACATGTATGTTGTTAACACTAAGAATGAATTTGAAAAACGATAGGACTGCAGATAAGTCACCCAACCTTCCTGATACTTTTTGATGGGACGAGAGGGGAAGGATTTTGAAGAGTTGACATCTGTTTTTTCTGAATCCTTCAGCTCTCTGTTTTTTCTTCGAATCAGAACAATCAAGACCACCAGCATCATTACAGAAGCAACTGTCACCGCAATGCCAATACCCGCCACTAATGTTAGATGGTAGGAATGATGTTGATGACTTATATCATCAGAAACACCTAAAGTTAGTGGCCCTGGACCTGCAGCAGCTGATGGACTTGGGGAAATATCTGGTGTAGCCAAAGATGGGGATGGAGCTGAAAGAAGCATGAAAATTCAAATCACACTGTGCTCAAGTTGGAGTAGAGGAATTTGAGAAAAAATTAGTTCATCACCCAGGATTAAGGAAACTTGTATCTGATAAAAAAAAACATGCTGAACAAGAAGAAAACCATGAGCAGAAAAATAGTGCCCTCTTCTGTGTGCGCAATGCGCTCACCCAATATCCTCTTTCATCAGAAAAGTAGAATAGCCTATACAGGGAGCAACCGGATAGTGATCCCAGGTTTAAAACTAGAGTCTTATGAGTGTATGTAACTGCAACTTGCTGTCTTGAAAATCCAGATTAAATGGTCATATCTTCAGGTAAGTAAACCAGCTAAACCAATTCCTGCATTATAATTTGGCAAATCTAGCTACTTCGGTTGTTGGGACTTGAGAGAACTAAGGAAAAGTACTTGAATTACTCAGATTAAAATGTAAAATGCATTGACAAAAACCATCAAAAGTAATGCATTAATCTTAAAGAAAAGAAGAGTCTGAATTATAATAGTGCCATGCAGTTGTATGAGTAGTCTTCTTTAAGACAGTAAGTTCCATTGCATGATTTATTCAATTCTGGATGAATTGAATTCTAACTTACAGTTCATGGTGCCAAACTGCTCAAATTTGCTTCTTCAGAGGTTGCTAAAAAATATATGCTCAAAAGAACTCTACAACTAATTGGTGCATAATCGTACCTCCATAAAAATGTTAACAACATACTGACGAACTAGGGGACAGATGGCATAGAACAACATACACTATGCAAATAATAGCTATTGAATTTTAAGTTTTGCAGTAATAAATAGAAAAAAAGAAAGCAACCATCCTTGAAAGAGAAGAAGCTTTGACTTTGCCTGTGTGGCTCTTACAAAGAGAAACTAAACTAATTTTTAAATTTGCATTCTTGTATATTCATACCTGGAGGCCTGTTAAGGCCTTGAACTCCAAAGAAGCAGGTCGCAAGATCAATGACTGAAGGAGGATCAAGTTGGCTAGCAAGTGCAACAAACGTTGCGTCGCGACAAGTATTTAATGTTATATTATCTTCTCTTCCAATCAGATTGCGAAGATATAAAATCCCAGCATTGATACACTTCCTACAGGTACTCTCCTCCGAGAGCGGCAATTTGCAATTTTCACTGACATTAGGAAACTTTGGAGATTCTAGCATCTGTGTGACGGTTTCTCGGCCTCTACATGCGTAGTTCACAGGAATTTTTGTTCCAACCCCACAGAAAGCCGTGGCATTTCTAGGAACTCCATACAGTCCCATGGTTTGAAATATTGATTGCAGGCAAATGTTAGATAAGTTTGAAGAAACTCCCAGTTCACCTGTTGCATTCGCAAGCTGAGCAACAGAAACTGCAACAAATGCATTGATATAGCGGCAGCACTTCCCTCTTTCATTGGGGTCAGAGCAAATAGAGGCAGCTAAAGTAAAGTTTGATCCACTCAAGTCCAAGGGACAATCTGTGAAATTTTCAGAACAATAAGGAATCAGAAGCCACCCATTTGAAGACAATATTTGCTTCCGAAAAATCAACCTGAAATATTTTTCATCTTAATCCAAAAACAACAAAAAAACCAAAACCAAACTCAGCCAAACAAGACCTAGGCCCACGAAAGTAACCTCAAAGCTCCAGCAAATGAAGGGTAAAATATATCCCACAGTCAATACAGATGCACATTCTAATTGACCCTCTTCTAAGACAAGGGCGTATTTAAGGAGAAAAACAAGACCGGCCCATTTAACCCTGAACCATTCCAGTGACTTTCTCTGTCGGTATTCACTGTGTTCTAAAGGGGACTAGAAACCCATTTCAACAAACACCATTTTTCTCAAAAACTATCACTAGATCAGAGAAATCAACTCCAGAAAAGAAATCACAGTGAAAATGAAGATCAAGAGAGACAGAGACAGAGACGAGTTTCGTCTGAATATCCAAAGCAAATGGAACAGAGAGACTAACCCGCCATTGTTTCAGGAAGCTGCATTTGAAGAAATAGAAGAAACCCCAACAGAAACAAAGCTCTACTCACTGCTGTCGCCGCCATGATTGAGACAGACACCCTAAAGTTCTGGTCGCCGGAGCAAGCTAAGAACCCGGTGGCGCGAAGGAGGCGGCGGCGGCCGTTTTAGCACATTAAAGGAAGCATCAAAAGGGGAGAGTGAGGAACCGAGCAGTGGTTCAAGCGCGTGAGAGACTGCAAAGGACTTCAACTGTGAACGCGTTTCAAATCCGTTTCTCCCAATTTGTTAAATGATTTATGGTTACATCTCCCATGGAATATAGTAGGACCCAAAAACCCATGGCAGTGCCACTGACAATTACAAAAAGGGTAAGAAAAAAAAAAGGAAAACTAAAATTTGGGTATTGGAAGAAGAAGATTACAGAAGCAAAGTTGACTATAAAAGACAGCCTTGAGAATCAAATTCATCGTCATCCATTGTTTACTCTCATTTACTAATTGCAACTTGAAGTTTTTAGCTTTAGAAGTCCCCACTTTGTGAACAATGACGTCAAAAATCGCCAACCAGACAATCTTCACAGTGCATTTATTAGAAAAATACGCAGCTGTAGACATTATTTGGTTTCACATTCAATTATTGAAACTTTATATTTAATCAATGGCTTTAATAATCTACACTTGGTCTGCAACTGTAGTTCAAAATCCAGATTTAGAATGCTAAAAACAAAAGGAAATGGGCAAAGTGGAAATGCGAATCTAAAATTTTACAAGAGAAAAGTAGATAAAGACACATTATCCTAAAGAAGTTTTTCTTTTCCTTTTTTTTAACACATGAATGTAAAGGAAAATCTGAAATTCTTAAATCTTAGCCGAAGAATCTCTTCAAAAAGCCTCCTCTTGCTCTTCCTCAAAGCTTTCATCTCATAATGAAGTTCATCATTATTAATTACATCAAATTATTCGATAATGACTTGAAGTTGAAGTTAAAAACTCAAAACATAAACACCTGAGAGGGAGATATAATAATTGACAAACGGACTGCAGCACAGACAAATGGGTTAAAAACAGTTTGATAACATAAGACAGAGAGAAAAAGGCCAAATACGTATATCCCTTTCCTCTTCTCTCTCTCTGTAGCGCGTAATTATAACAGAGAGAAAATGACTCAGATAGAGAGAGAAAAGCAAAAACCTCTCTCTCTCTCTCTCTCTCTAGCATTATACTATAGCAGAGAGAGAAAGACCCATATCAGCAAAAACCCCTTTTTTTCTCCTTGTCTCTCTGTAGTATTATATTGAAATAGCAGAGAGAAAAAGGCCCATATCAGCAAAACCTCTTCTTTCTCCTTCTCTCTCTGTTGGATTATATTGAAATAGCAGAGAGAAAAGGACCCATATCAGCAAAAGCCCCTTTCTTCTCCTCCTCTCCCTGTTCGATTATATTGAAATAGCAGAGAGAAAAAGACCCATATCAGCAAAAACCCCTTTTTTCTCCTTCTCTCTCTGTTGCATTATATTGAAATAGCAGAGAGAAAAAGACCCATATCAGCAACAAACCCTTTTTTCTCCCTCTTCTCTGGAGTATTATCTTTTATACCATAGCAAACAATGACAGACCCATATCAGCAAAAACCCATTTTTCTCAATCTCTCTCTGTAGCATCATACCATAGTGATGTGATATTGTGACAATACATGCATCAAGCCAATCTGACCAAGAAAAAAAGACCACTTTTTTTTTCTCTCTGTAGCATTATACTAATTGTTTGTGGATTTTAGTGTTTGTGTGCTAACTGCTAATGCATAATCAAGAAGTTATTAAACCAATTCACTAGAATATAGAGTTTTTCAAAAAAAAAAAAAAAAAAAAAATTCACTAGAATATAGAGAGAACAAAACCACTTTACCAAAAGAAAAAGAAAAAGACCCATGTAAACAAAACCTCCTTTTTCTCACTCTATATATGTAGTATTATACATGGTAGAGCAGAAAGAAAAAGACCCATATAAAAAGAACCCACTTTTCTTAGACTCTCTCTCTCACTGTAGAACTATTATAACATAACATAATAGAGAGAAAAAGACTCAATAAAGAAAACCCCTTTTCTTCTGTCTCTGTTGTATTATACTACAGCAGACAGAAAAAGACCCACCAAGCAAAAATCACTTTTCCCCCTTCTCTCCCTCCCTAACAGATATTGCATTTTTCTTGTTGATGGAATGGACTTTCTTACATTAGAAATGTGAAATGTAAATCCCTCTCTCTTGAAGTAAAAAGAAAAATATATATATATATATATATATATCTGAGGAAAAAAAACGACCCACATAAGCCAAACCCTTTTCCATGTCCACCTCTCTCCCCCCAAAAGTTGATACCTATTCATGACTTTAAATTTTCATCAACATATCTGACATTATGGGTAGGTTTGACATCGATGCAAGTGATAAATTATCATTTTCAGTGTAGGTAGAAAAGTAAGGTAATACCATTAGGCCAATTCATGATGATTTTTGATCCCTTTACATTGACTTGGTTGTAATGGAGAGTAATGGTTCGATTAGAAAAATGAAATGTAAAAAAAGAACAAGTGCAACCAAACAATGTCCTTGGAAGTGACAGAGTGAGCATGTGAGATTATAATGGAAGTGGGTGCGACAGAGTATGCTTTGGCGCCCACTGTTTCTGCTTTTGTGCTCTGTTCTTTCGATACAGCCAAAACACATTCTCTCTCTCTTCAAATTTTGTGTCACAGACTGTCTTTTAGTTTTAAGGACAACGATTCATGTATTTTTATATGCTCTGTTCGAGTGTTTCATGTCTTCTTTCTCTTTATTATTATTTTCTGTTTAATCACTTTGTTTAATATGCAAAAACTTGACTTGAAATTGCTGTTTTGTTTGTGTTGGTATTTTATAGCAATTTCTTATGATTCTAAATGATGGGTCTTGTTGAATTCATGCCCTCAATGTGTTAAATTACTGTTTTTAACATCTTGTCTTTCAATTTTTAGAATGGGAAAGAAATGGATTAGATTTGTCTGTTTGAGTAGTGGATTCGTAATAGATTTAAGCTATTTTTGGGTAAGTAAAAAGCATTCTGGTGAAATTCTTGATCGGATCACGTTCAAACCCACAAGAGACTTAAAACCCAAAGGTGAGGCAAGTGTCACAAGCAAGGAAGGACTTGGGCCAAATGTACGGTCCACTGGTTATCAAAGGGACAAACCACACATGGTCTGCCCAAACTCGCCAAGTAGGCTAAGGCCCAAAGGGTTGAGCCTACAAGTCGAGAGAGCTCGAGGTTTGAAGTTGAGCTCTAGGTCGACCATGGAGGCCAAGGCTTGAGCCCGAGTCGAGCCTTAGGCCAAGGCTCGAGGCTAAGATCGAGGAGCGAGGCACGAGGCACAGAGCTCAAGGTCGAGTCTTCCTTGTTGTTCCATGAAGTTCTAAATCAGCCCTTATAAAATGGGAGGGGATGATGCATCAAAGATATGTTCAAAATAATCCCTCTTTTCTGTCTAAGCTATTCCACAAACTCGTTACTAACTTAAGTGTCAAAGTGTAGTTAGTTTAGCATCACACTGGTGGACAGTTCTCTTGTTTTGCAGGGCATTCGTTCGATTTCCACTTTTATACAAATTTACCATTGGTCCAAACTTCGGTATTGACAATTGGTGGCATATGTGGGGATGATCTTGTGCTTCACCAAGAATTGTGCATACGTTTGTATTTTATGTTTTCAACGGTGTCGTTTTCTCTTGTTGTTGTAACTTAGTCAAACGACTGTTGTTGTCTGTTTATTCCACTACGTTCTACTTATACTTGTTCAAGTATTGAAACAAGACTAAATTTAGCATAACTCTTAAGCTTAAGCTTTTGGGTTAACTCGTGATTTAAAATACCATAATTTGCATTGGAGAGCCTAACTCTAGATGGAAGAGGAAGTCTTACTAATGATGCAGAGGAGAAACTTGAGTAGGTAATTTGTACTTAGCTTTAAGCACATGATGATGGTTCCTTCTTTCCAAGTTAATGGTTTTTTCTTTCTAATGTTATTGTAGTAATTGTTATTGTATTCTACTTTCTTCCCTGCCCATGATGATTGGAAGTGGTTCAGTATATTATGGTGCTTCATTTTGAGCTTTCTGCTGTTATCTTTTTGCTCTTTGCCAGCTTCAGGGCAGTCAAATCACTTTGAAGATCTTGATGAATCAGTGAAAGTCTCACATGATTATTACACTCAAGATGAGATGCTTATCCCTTTGAAAGAAGGAAAAGCTAGATACTGATGCTCCTGAAGCAATCTCTGCTGGATTGGGTGTTGGAAATCTTGGTTCTCGAAATGATTCTAGAAGGAAAGCATTGAATGGGGCGGTAGGTGTTGGGAGTGCGCCCAAAGTCCCACATCGGCTAGATAAGGGGATGATCGTGGGTATATAAGGGATGACTAGTATCTCCATTGGTATGAGGCCTTTTGGGTGGATCCAAAAACAAAGTCATGAGGGCTTATGCCCAAAGTGGACAATATCATACCATTGTGGAGATATGTGTGTGTCCGGTAGTCCCCAACAAGTGGTATCAGAGCTTTAGGTTTGTAGTTTCTTGATTTCTGAGTATGCTCTGTGGTTGCAGCATTGTCTGACCTTCCACATCAGAAAAGATTTCTAAAAACAAACTTGGGTGTTGTGAATAGTGTGGGTTGTTCACTATTTGCAGATTAGCTAGGAGCGAAGCAGAAATGTCAAGCTTCATGAGTCCAGTGAAGATGGACGTGGAGAAATTTGATGGAAGGATGAACTTCGGCTTGTGGCAAGTGCAAGTCAAGGATGTGTTGATACAATCTGGGTTACACAAGTCTTTGAAGGGAAGACCAAGCGATGGTGCTTCTGAAAGCGGTGAAGGTGGTCCAGTGGAGTCCAGTGGCGGTTCCAGCAGAGGTTCGAAGAAGTCCAGCATGAGTGATGAAGATGAGGATAAGGCACTCAGGCTTATCTTGTCACTTCCAACTTCTTATGAACACATGAAGCCAATCTTGGTGTACGGGAAGGAAACTTTAAGTTTTGCTGATGTTACTAGTAAACTCTTATCAGAAGAAAGAAGGCTGAAGAGTGAAGGGCGTACTTCACAGGAGGATTCAGCGCTAGTAGCTAGCAATTGGAAGAAGAAGAAAGAGTCCATGCAGAAGAAAGGTTGCTGGGAATGCGGGCAGTCTGGACACATGAAAAAGGATTGTCCTAACAGAGCAGGTTCATCAAAGGGCTCTGGGTCGGATGCTAACGTTGTCTCTCTTGTCAGGGGAGGCAGTGAATTCCTCTGAAGAAAGATAGAATTCATCCTCATGGTATGTCCGCTTTACCATGATAGAGGATGTGATGTTAGCGGTTCCACAAGTTTGCACACGGGCATTGGCTTGGCAGTTATGCAAGGTGTGTGGTGGAAGTTATGTCGATGGCTGAAGAACTTCCAGGTGAGCCAAGTAGGTGGAAGTTGCACCATAAATTTTAGCAGGATTTATCGACATGTGACAAAGAAGAAAATTCTTGGAAGGTGACATTCCAAGTGGTCTACTCTGTATGGTGGGGTAGGTTATAGTTCT
Source organism: Luffa aegyptiaca (assembly GCA_017139565.1). Classification (NCBI taxonomy): domain Eukaryota; kingdom Viridiplantae; phylum Streptophyta; class Magnoliopsida; order Cucurbitales; family Cucurbitaceae; genus Luffa; species Luffa aegyptiaca. Next base: position 4,851,132 of record CM029405.1, on the reverse strand, counting down.
CTGAGATGAGAATTATGATTGTCGGTGAAGACAATGATTTGTAGCAAAAGTTGTGGATTCTTCAAATATCTTGCCAAGGTGGAATTTGTTGGGTTTTTGGCAAAATATTAGAAGTGCGTTTGTCCCACATCGGAAAGGTTCAAGGAAGTGATGGGCTCCAAGTACTATAAAAGGAGCCTATGGCTTTGGTTTCAAAGCATCCCATTTCAGAATCACTTTAAGCTTGTATACTCTAGTAGTGTGAGTGATATAAAGCTTTGAGAGAGTGTGTTCTTGTAATTGGGGTCGGGGAGAGAATTCTTTGTGATTGTAATAATTTTTCACATAGTGGATTTCTTTCTGTGAGCCGTGGTTTTTTCTCCACTTTGGAGTTTTCACGTAAATTCTTGTGTTTCTTATTTTGTTGCTTTATTTTAATTTCTCTTTTATTTTTCTGCTTATTCCTGCGGTGAATTGGGGGTTTTTTCCCAACAAGTGGTAAAGTGATTCTGAAATGGGATCGGGGAGAGAATTCTTTGTGATTGTAATAATTTTTCACATAGTGGATTTCTTTCTGTGAGCCGTGGTTTTTTCTCCACTTTGGAGTTTCCACGTAAATTCTTGTGTTTCTTATTTTGTTGCTTTATTTTAATTTCTCTTTTATTTTTCTGCTTATTCCTACGGTGAATTGGGGGTTTTTTCCCAACAAGTGGTATCAGAGCCATGCCCCGGGTGTAGCCGTGTCGGGTGGAATCCTTGGATGCCGAACCAAGAAGTTGTGAGCCTTGAAGTAGTCATGGGGAGATCCGTGGGCAGGCGGGTATACTCCGGAGAAGAGGAGTCGTCCTGGATAAGAGCAAGAACTCTTGGTAAAGCGGTGAAGCCTAGAGAGTTGGACGGATAGATGACTATTTGAGGGGAGGCTCGGTGGTACTTTGTTCGAGGGGAGGATTGTTGGGAGTGCGCCCAAAGTCCCACATCGGCTAGATAAGGGGATGATCGTGGGTATATAAGGGATGACTAGTATCTCCATTGGTATGAGGCCTTTTGGGTGGATCCAAAAACAAAGTCATGAGGGCTTATGCCCAAAGTGGACAATATCATACCATTGTGGAGATATGTGTGTGTCCGGTAGTCCCTTTCAGTAGGAACATGGATAAGAGAAAGAGCAAACTTGTTGGTATGATAGATGAATACGAACCAAAGGAATCTAAGTCAAAGGATTTTGGTGGATTACAAAAAGGAGATTCACATTGAGAGGACTGATGAATTTGGGGGCATTGTAAGTAAGCTTGACTCTATATTTTACTTAGCCAAGTAGTTCATATTTAGTTTACTTGCATCACATATTCACTTACTGGTTTTTAATATCGCCTTTGTCCCTACTGGTAATGCATGGCATATCTTTGTTTCTTGAGAAAAGGTAGCCAAAGAGAAGTGTAAATTGACAGATGTCAGAGCTAGGATGAGATTTTTTTCTGTTAGTGTTGTTGATGGACAAATTTGGACAGGCAGAACTCACCTGACCTTCACGTGCCACCAACGGTAAATTTGTTTAAAAGGGAGAAGACGTGGCCTACAAGACGGTAAAACCTGCACACCGGTGTGGTGCTTGTCACACCGCCTCCGATGCTTAAATTAGCAAGCAGAACGATGGGAAGCAAGAGAGCAAGAGTAAGAGGAGAATCAGAGAATAGAATTCAGGATCCCTTCTTCAGTGACGAAGAAGAGTTTAAATACTTTTCCTGCCTTTGGGTTTCTAGGCTTTCAGAGAAGATTTGGGCTGAACTAGGTGGAACTGGGGCGTCTAGGGGCACCAAGGACCAAATGGAGGCGGAAGAACTCGGCCCGCGCAAGCGGGCCGAGCAGGGGTTGGGACAAGGCCCGACCCCTCCGGCCTTGGCCCGACCCTCTGGCCTGTTTCCTCTGAAGTCCAACTTTTGGTCCTGTTTTCGAGCCCATGCCGTGCTGTCCTTGCCCATTCCTTACGCTTTGGAGTGGTTCAAAATTACCTACAACAAGTGTAATGGGAAGATAGGTGACAAGTTAAAATAGGAATTCTTTTTTAAATGCCTAGAATTACATTCAGAGAAATGTGCTTGTTTACTTCTCAAATTGTCATACCTAAGTCATGCTTGCTTGGATTTTGTTCCAACAATGAAATGCACTCCCCACCAGAAAACAAATTATAAACAAATAAACACATTGAAGTTGTGTAAATATGGATCTTTCATGTCTAAATTGTTGGCTCTACTTGTTTATGCTGACTGCTCAGGGCTTTTGCCTAGAGTTGTTAATTTTGATTTCTCTTGTTCCAATGGAGTTTGATTATGATTTCTGGTCTATCTTTTGTATGGGCGGCTGTAATATGTGATAATATTCCTATGTTTACAATCCAGTAGATTTCTATTCTCATTTGTGCCTTTTAACTGTACTAAATGACTCCAAATGGGAGTCATTTCGCCAACTTTCTCATAAGTTCCATGGCAAAATGAAGCAAGAAAAACGCATTAAACAATACCAAGAAGAGTTGAAGTTGAAGCAGATGAAGAATGCAGATACTCCTTCAAGCACAGTTAAGGACCCCTTTTCATTTGAACTAGTATTTTGCCTTGTGTTTTGGTTTTTACCCATTCAGTTTCTGATTGTTTTGTGGTTTTCTTTAATGTTTTCTAGCCAAACAAGTGATCCAAGAAGTGGTTTTGCTAACCATGAAAATGATCTCCGAGGGCGGCTCGTGACACCCATGTTTGGGACAAATTATTCAATAAGGCTGTCACATCTTTTAAAGCCGTCAGATGTTGATGAAAAATTTCAAAGAGAGAAATGAAAATTTGATAGAGAAGTTTTAGAGAGAAAAGTTAGTTTTTGAAAAGAAAAAGTCTGTATTTTAAAATTACTTTTTTGTTTTTTTAATTTACTTATTATTTAAACCATTTAAAAAAAAACAAAATTGGTTATCAATCAACACTATCTCTTAAAAATTAAAAAAACCTCACCTATTAAATATAGACTCAACTTTACATTTTTAAAGTTAAAGATTGAGAGATTCAAATCTTTGATTTATTGTTGAACTAAAAAAAAAATTGTAACCAAAGCACTAAAATATATCTATTCTTGGGAAGAAAGGAATTCCTTTTGGAAATATTTACGCTCGGAAGAAAATGAGGAAAAAGAACATCGACTTCATGTGTTTGATATTAGGCTAAATTAAGTTTAAAAAAAAAAAAAGAAAAGATATTAGGCTAAATTATATATATATATATATATATAAATAAAAAATAAAATAATACTTCTTTACCGTTTATTTCAAAATTGCTCGTAATTTTTCAAAAGTTACAATATTACTTCTAATGGTATAATTGTTTCAAAACCTGTTAAAATGTTGAAAGAAAAGTTAACATAACTTTTTTTTGTACAAAAAAAAGTTAACATAACTATGATTGAGATGTTTGTCGTGATGAATTCTAAACGAAGGACGTTCTATCACGTCCTTTAGAGATGATTTTTACAATTCAACCTTGATATTAATAGCTGGATTTATTAAGAGAAAACGTAAAAGTTGAGAAATTATTAGGTGCTCTCGATGCAATGAGATGAGGTTTTTACACCGTTGGGCGTAAAAGAGAAAAATTGTAAAAGTACCTCAATTTTGTATCTAATAGTTATTAGAGACAGACAAATTTAAAGATATATATTGGACAATTTTAAAGAGAGAGTCTTGTTGCACTGTAAACACCTAACTAAGAGTGGGAAAATATGTTAGATTTGATTATGAAAAGGAATCTTTGGAGTCCATAAACAAATTATAAATAAAAAATAAATAAAAAATCCACAAACAAAGTGGCGTTTGATTGAGGATAAGGATTAGTATTTCTTTGAAGGAAACTCTTTTTGTTTCTTTTTCGTACACGACCACCTCTGCAACATCGTGTTTTTAATTAGTTTCTTTTAGCCATATCTTTTTAGGCTAAATATACAGAATCATGGCTCTAAATTATAAAAAATGTCTCTCAACTTTAAAAAGTTTCAAAAATATCCTTGAATTTTAAAAAATGTTTCAAAAATACCCTTTTAGTTAATTTTTGGATGGAAACCATTAAAAATTTTAGTTTCATTAATACTCTTTAACTTTCAAAAGATTTTAAAAAATAACCTTATTAGAAAATGTTTTTTTTTTTCCCTTATCCCACCGTAAAGTCTTCATGAAAATTTATAAGAAGCTTTACCTATTTTTCATGTATTCATATATTAGGAGATTTTCTTCTCTTTCAACACATCATCCCAAGAGCTTGACTAGATTTTCGACAATGGTATTTTCGACGGTTTTAACGGTTCCCATCCAAAAATTAACTGCAAGGGTATTTTTGAATCATTTGTAAAATTCAGGGGTATTTTTGAAACTTTTTAAAGTCCAGGGGCATTTTTGAAACAAACCCTTTAGTTCAGGGGTATTTTTTATAATTTAGCCTAGAATCATTTATCATCTTTCAAGTTTTTTCAATTTGGTTTAAAACATTTTTTATTATAAATTATTGACTAAGTTATTTAATTGAAAAATATGAAAATTGATGTGTCATTAAGGATCCCATGATTGTTTGATAATCATTTTTTTTAAATACACTACAAAAATAGTCTAATTTTAAAGTCTATTCCTATTTTTCAAAAACTCCTTTTTAATCTAACGAATCTTTTTTCCCCTTTTTAACATATCTTTTTCACCAAATTTTTCTTTAATCTTTCTCTATCTAAACTTTTATTTTTTTATAACTTTCATTTCTATCACTTTTCATTCACTAAAAACTTATTTTCTTAAAAAACTTAACTTAGGCATGTGGGTATCTCAATTTTGAACATGTCACTTAAAATAAATGAATTTTTTTTTTTAATCATAGATATATCATATTATGTTGATGAGCATGTTGGATTTTATGTGTCACAAAACATAAAAGTCACTTTTTCACTTACCCAAATGTGTTAGCAAGATAATAATTTAGTGATACATAAATGTTTTTAAATAATTTCTAGGGAATGACTTTATTTAGAATTTTAATACATTATGTGGATAAAATAGAAATTCTAAATTATGTTTGAAAATATTTTATCACGAAGCATCCTTCTCCCCCAATATATATCATGTCTTAAATATTTTTTTTCCTATGCATTATCACTAAGAAAAGGATGCATATATTTTAAATGGTTACCAAGAGTAATTCTAGATAGGGGTGCAATAGGAAGACTTTCCAAGTGATCACTTAACTTAATACTACTCTTGTCCAACTTCCAAACATACTACAGAGTTCTGATATGATCGGATGCATTGTTGATGGGTAATTGTCAAAGTGAGTATAACTCAATGATAATTGAACTACGTCCTTGATCAAACGGTCAAAGGTTCGAATCCCTTCACCTCAAATATTGTTGAACTAAAAAACAATAGTACTTAATTTATAAAGTATATGAAAAGAACTAATGATTAGATTACTATAAAAATAAGGTCTCTCATCAAATTAAGGCACCGAGCGTCTGAAAAAATCATTTGCAGACGACTTAAATATACACGAAAGGTATTGTAAGTGGCAGAGTGGTTGCTTCGTCGCTCCCCACACATAAAATCCATTTATTTCTTCCAAGTGTTGTGGAGGTTATAGGATAAACAAGGACCAACACGCACGTTCAATATCGAATATCGAATGTGCATGGATGCAAGGCCCAACTTGAAGGCAATAGTAGGTTGCATATGAGTGGACTTGAGTGTTGATGTCTGGCTATGAGCATGATTGGACGTCAAGGCGCATGGCATGAGCGCTCCCATGCATATGTCAAGACCCGTGCCTTAGGCGTGCACATGGACACCAATAATGTTGCAAATACCTCTAAGAGATTAGTGTGGGTGTTGATGCATGGTTGTTGATGAGGAGAATGCATGACCATGAGTGTTCATTGTTTGTCAAGGGGATGGTGTCCTTTTTAAAAAGTTTTTTTTTTAAATAGTATTTTTTTAAGAAGTTAGAGAAACACCTCATAAAAATAGAATTCTTAGCTCGAATAAATGTTTTGTTCAAGATTAGAATGAAGTACGTGTATTTACCAATATAAAAATACTTGGCTGCATACCGATATGTAAGGATATCCCTACATACTCCATTAAAATATTAACAACTATAAAAGAGAAAGGTAGAAAATGAGAAGAAAAAATTATCTCTCATAGTTGTTAACATTTTAATGGTGCTACATGTTGATATACAACCAAGTTTTTTTCTTGCTAATATGTTTGGGGATGGTTTAAAAAGAATATATATATATATATATATTGGAGAGTCAACTGTATTTATTCTTGGTAGGTGTGATGTGACAGTGCTTTAATTTTGGAATAAGTGCCAAAGTACTCTAATTTTTAGTCTTATAGGGTTAAAGATGCCTTATAAGTTATAAGTGTTTCCTTAGAAAGCATTTTAAATGCATTTGACCTTTTATTTTAAAGTAAATCTCAAACATACTAATTTTGGATAGGGAGTAGATTAGCTCAACCTTTTTTTTTTTTTTTTTTTTTTTTTAACTCAAGTAGTTAATTATAAAATATTATATTTTAGATCAAAAGTTCAAATGTTAACTTTTATATGTGTGTATGTATGTATTTATTTTGAATTAAAACTTCATTAATAGAATCAACTACGACCAACGTGACTGCTCTCATAAATGAAGGGCCAAACAAACGAAGGAAATACAGGGGTCCAAAAACACTGCCCTATCTCCCTATTCAAGGACGCCTCCTGATTACGACAAAAAACTAAGGACGAAGCCTCTCTCGCGACATTGTGAGCAACACAGTTTGCTTCACGCATGCAATGGAGGAATGTCACTTTGACCAGTTGCGAGGCGAGGGAGGAAATTTCATCAATGATCAACTTCATCTCCGAGAAATCCTCTGATTTCCCTCTCAGCGACTTAACAACTGATAAGGCGTCAAATTCGATTTCGAGGGAGATAATGAAACAACTGTTTATGTGTCAAATAACATTCGTAACACGTTAACTAAGTTAATGAAACAACGAATTTAATTTATCAAATTTTTTTGTTAACACCAATTTGAGCATAACTTAACTAGTTAAAACATATACTTTCGATCAAAATGTCATAAGCTTGAACTCTCACTCTCACATGTTATTGAATTAAAAAAAAAAAAAAACTATGATTTTTTAAGATCAATCACATGTGGGGTAAAAATTAAAATATCTAACTTTTTTTTTTTGTTAAGAATATATCTTTTTCTTTTCCTTTCAAAAGGTTAAAGACTTAAACGATGTTTAACATAGTCAAAAGATAATACTTTCCTGTTCACTAGTCATTCGGGACTCTCTCGTCAACTTACAACAACACAAATTTATACTCATCTATTTTGTGAATTCTTTTTCTTTTTAAATTCTTTCTCTTGGTCAAAAATTGTAATAGCAGTCACTCTCACTCTTTCTATAAATAATAATTGATGTCTTATCTACTGAACTATACTCAAATTTTGACGGTGGTTGGTTGGCACGACTCCTTGATAAGGAAGTATTTTCCCAAATCAAGTAATATCTAATTTCCATTCCATGTAAATGTAATTCAATAAATAAATTTCTTTATTTTTTAAAAAAATTCCAGAGTGAGACGTGACAGTGAGAGAAGTAAATAACCGTACGGCTCCCCGCGCCTTACAGTTTGAGTCCATCACATCACAGCCTCCGCGTCCGTTGTATTGTATGAACTCGCGGCACTCGCCTTTCGTTACTCCAAAGACTTCCCTCTCAATCCCAATTCTTTCTTTTCAATCTTCTTCCCGCAAAAAAATTCAAGCATTCTACGATTCTCTTCTCTCTTCTGCTCAAATGGGGCATCGCGATTTCTCGCAGACTATACTCCCGGCATTCACTCTGTTACTCGTTGTCTTTCTCTTCGATTCTTCCTCTGCTGTAAAGGTTCGTTATCGCCTTCTTTCGGAGACCCATTTCGTTTTTCCTCTTCGACAGCGTGGAGTTTTAATTTCATTTGCAATTGTTTGGGTTTGGGTTTTCTCTGTTTCCGCAGGAGGGAGGGACGTGTATTGTGAATAGTAACTGCGACGCCGGCTTGCATTGCGAGACCTGCTTCGCCGACGGCAATGTCCGGCCGCGATGCACTCGAATCCAGCCGATTAGTCCGATCTCTAAGGTCTGTATTGGCGCTTTTGATTTTTTGGTTTTGGAGTTATGGGTTTTTTTTTTATTATTTTGGAATGGGAATTTTTCGAGCAGGTGAATAGTCTTCCGTTTAATCATTACACATGGTTGACGACGCACAACTCTTTCGCAAGATTAGGGGCGAGGTCGGCTACTGGGTCTGTAATTCTTGCTCCTTCGAATCAGCAGGACTCCATTACTAGCCAGCTCAATGTACGTTACTGCCTTTCCTTTTCTGCTTCGTTGTTGCTTTTTTTTTTAATCCTGTTTGGGCTGTGGGATATTCGAGGGAAGAGTAAAGTAAAACGTAGAAAATGGAAAATTACCAGTTCTGGAACATTTATTGGGCGGTCTGGCGGTGAGTCTCTTTTGTTGACGATTACACCAGTTTTAGGATGTTGTTCACCTGCCCTGAAAGCGGAGCTATTCTATTGCTTATTGTCTGTAACTTGAAAGGCCAAAATTCCTTTTGTTTTCTCCCTCCTTCAACCCTAATTTGCTCCCATTTTCAGATTAAAATTAGGGTGAGTTTGTTGCGAATGTTTTGATGTGGGTAGAACTGAAATCTTGGGGAATGTATGGAAAAATGTATGCTAAAAATGGTAAACGTGTTGAAATAGCCAACAAGTTAATGTATGGGTAATTGGAGTGAAGGGATTTGAAACTTGATAGGTTCTTTACCATTATACTTTGCTAGTTGGACTGTTCCATCTCCACTATTTGAATGGAAGAGTGGGATTGGATTGAGTTTAAATATAATAGGTTTTTGGCTTGATGAATCAATTGATGACTTTTCCAAAATTTGTCAGGATTCACTGATCCAACTCAAATTTATTCAATTCCAAAAAAAAAAAAAAAAAAAAAAAAAAAAAAAAAAAAAAAAAAAAAAAACTCAAATTTATTAAATTTTTTTAAAACGGTGTCTCGTACTTTATTTGTTTAAAATTAAATAACTATAGAACTCCATAGGCTTTTTTTTTTTTTTTTTTTTTTTTTTTTTTTTTTTTTTTTAAATTATTATTATTAAGACTCCATAGGCCTTTAGAGCTTTTTAAGAGTCCGAATGAATAATTAGTTTATGTACTTGAAATGATATATATGATATTAAAGTTAAAAAAAAAATGATATTCAACTACTGGTCTTAATTTCTTATAAAAAAAACTTGCTCTTAATTCAACATGTAAAAATGGGTAATTTAAAATATTAATGAATAACTTCTTAAAAAAAGATTTTAAAAAAATGCCAAATGACTCAAACCAACACAATCCTGCCCAAATGTCATAACTCATAAGTTGGTCCCATATCTTGTATTATTTGCTCTAGACAGATTTATTTCCCCTTTTATAATCCAACTGCATCTCAAACATTTATTTACCCAATTAAAATCAACCTAGGAGCTGGGCTGGAGCCAAAAAGTGAAGGAGAATGACAATTGCCCTCTTATTTGTTATATATATAAACTTTAGATTTTAAATCTTTTCCTTCATGCCTCACTTCAATAGTTAAAATTAAAAATTATATGCAAAAGAAATCAAAATTTAAATTTTGAATGAAAATTTATGATTCTGCCCCTCCTATGAACAGTTCTATTTGGAGTGCCAGCCCTCTTTTAGGTTGCTTTATTTTAAATGAAAGAAACGTGAAAATCTTTGCTTGCCAGACCAACCCAGCGGATATCTTAAACCTTCGGTACAATAAGATTTATTTCCACTACTCATATTATAAATAATGGTTAGGCGTGTGGTCTCTGGTTTATTCCTCTATTGTTTTATCATTTTTGGTGCAAGCGTGACTCAGACTCAGTCACTTGAATACTCCACTCCCTTTTTGTCCTATCCATTTTCCAATAAGCATATGGCCTCTCTCTGTCTCATGTGCTTGTGAATCTTTTGGTCCTAGCATGTTAGAGATTCTATCTCTCTCATGTGGTAAAATTTTGGTCCTACTTCTCTATTTTAATTGGGAGGAAAGATAAGGTTGCTTGGCAACTACTGAAACTGTATTGTTCAAATAATGATGCTCTCTTGACTCTTGCAAAAGGCAGTTGAGATTCATGTTGCCATCAAGAATAAGGGACCTGAAAGAATGATAAATCTTTAAGCAAAAGCTTCCTTCAAAAGGCTTCATATTTCTTAGGATTGGTTTCATGACCGTTTTGTTCATAGTTCCTTTTTTTCTTTTCTTTTCTTTTTTTTCCCTTCAGAAAATGAATTCCATTTCTAATACTTTTGTCGCTTTGTATTGTAATATACTTTTTAAAAAATCTGAGTCAAACTTCAGAACACTATTCTTGGAAACCTTTTTTCTTCCTTCCTTCCTTCCTTTTCTTTCTTTCTTTTTGCCTTTTCTGGCTAAATTTTGAAAATAAAATCTAGAAAGTATTAGTATATAGCTTATTTTTAGAAGCAGAAAATTAAAGACAGAATTACTGTCAGGCAGGGCCTCACTTATGGAATATCTTGATGACCCTTTTAACGAGAAGGAACACACGTGATCAATTTATAGAAAAAAAAAGTCATATTTTTAAATTTTATGTGATTGTTATTTTTAGAGCAATTTATTATCATATTGACAATTTAGTGTATTTAATAACTTTCCCTTCAAAGTTAAGTGGCTTGATAAAAGTTGATTGGATTAGGTTAGATGGTTCTGAATTCTGATCAAAGTAACTAGGTGGTCACTATGAAATTCCAGATGTGGGTTAGTGGGGTGGGACTCTTTATATCCCGGTTATTTTTTTAGTTCAACAATATCTAGTATGAAAATTCGAACTTACGATCTCTTGAGAGACCATATCCCATTCATTAAACAATATTCACATATACACCTGTTCAAAAAATTCTGAATATTTTTTTCCATTGCATATTTGATTATTGATAAGCCTGTGCACCATACTTTTTAATGTTAAATTTACATTTTGCAGAATGGTGTCAGAGGATTTATGCTTGATATGTATGACTTTGAAAATGATATATGGTTATGTCACTCATTCGGAGGCCAATGCTACAACTATACCTCTTTCGTAAGTGTGCATTTATCAGACTTCTATTTTGTGTTCGTTCATTTCCTTGTTTTATGTTATTCTGAACAAGTTCATGCAAAACTTTAAATGACCAGCAACCTGCCATTAATGTTCTCAAAGAGTTCCAAGCATTTCTTCAAGCAAACCCTTCTGAAATTGTCACCATTATCATTGAAGACTACGTCACATCACCAAAGGGCCTAACTAATGTGTTTGCTGCTGCTGGTCTGGGAAAATTCTGGTTCCCAGTATCAAGAATGCCGAAGAATGGTGGAGATTGGCCCACGGTTAGCGACATGATCCAGAAAAACCAACGTTTGCTCGTTTTTACTTCGAAAGCAGCAAAAGAAGCCTCTGAAGGAATTGCTTACGTATGGACATACATGGTAGAAAACCAATGTAAGTCATTTCACAATTCACCAGATTGAATAAAGCTTTGAAAATCCAATAGTTTTTTTTTCTCAGTGATTCAATCATTCTACAGATGGCGATGGAGGGATGATGGCAGGTTCATGCCCCAACCGAGGAGAATCACCACCCATGAACACGACTTCGAGGTCGCTCGTAATCGTAAATTTCTTCAGAAGTGCTGCAAATTTCCCTGAAGCTTGCAAGGACAACTCAGCTCCATTACTCAACATGGTGAACACCTGCTATAATGCAGCAGGAAACAGATGGCCTAACTTCATTGCTGTTGACTTCTACAAGGTAAACCAATAAATCAGTTTCTTCACACTCTTTTGAAGCTGATAATTGTTGTATGCTAAACATAGTTAAATTTGGTATGAATATGTCAGAGGAGTGATGGAGGAGGAGCTGCACAAGCCGTTGATGTAACGAACGGTCATTCTGTTTGTGGATGTCCAAACATTTCAAGTTGCAAGGTTAATTTCTTCTTGCCATCTTAAGAATATCTCCTTGACACAATCTCTGAGCACACTCTCTGGTTTTTGCAAGTTGAATTTGATTCTCCTTTACCGAAGTTCGGATTTCGTATGTCGTATAAGAATAGAAGTCGAGATTTTGAAGGATAAGATCGAATCCGGAAGAACATTAAGATAAATAATGAAAACAATGGCATTGTGACTCAAAAATGGCCTAAATAACCTGCAGAATGAACTACAATGATCCATTTCTTTAGCACTAGAAACTGTCTAAACTTTTTGTTTTGATGAACTATGCAGGGAAATATGAGATTTGGGGCCTGTCAGTTACCTGAGGCAAGTGATGCAGTAGCAGCAAAATTCCCAGCAGCAGAAATGGAAAGCAGCTCTGCTGAATCAAATTGCAGATCAGCTCAATTGTTTGGTTTGTTAACTACACTACTTGCTGCAGTCATTCTCCTCTCAATCCAAGAATTTCATATATAGCATGTCTAGGATAGTTTCTCATTATCCTTTTTAAGTGTTTATAATTATAAACTAATTTGAACCTTTCTTTTTATTTACTTTTATGATAATTGACTATAAGTTAAAAAGTACTTGGAGAAGTTCAAGAATATTTAAAAAGCCTCTTAAAGTACTTTGGAGGAATACTTGATTAGTATTGAATAGATTGTGTTTTTGTCTCTGTTTCAAATGTCTCTATGCATAAACTTGTTGGTCCTTTAGCTTCTTTGGAGGAATACTTGATTAGTATTGAATTGGATTAGAGGGAGGGAATTCGAACATTTAACATCTTGATCGAGAGTATATGTCAATTATCGTGAACTAGGCTTGCTTTCACTACATTATTTTTATTAATTTTATTGAAGATAGTATGATAAAAGAATACGTTTTTTTTTTTTTTTGAAAAATAAAAGAATATGTTTGTTATTATTAATTTTGCTAATGAATCATTAAACAAAAATCTAAGAATTTGAATTTCTTTGTCTCTCTCTTCCTCTCCTTTCCCGTCGTCCTAGACATCCTCTTCTACGCTTAGATTTGGCATGCTGACTGCCACTGTCTTCCTTACCTGTAGCCACCGTCTTCCTCGGTGGCCATCTCCGATGCCGTTTCGACTGCCAACAACTACACCCTTCTGTAGATTCAGAATGGCTGGCAGCAGCCACCACGCCCGTAGCGCCGGTGACCGCCACCACCTCGTCATGAACATCTGAAACGCCATTGACAACCAACACCTCTTTTTCCCGCAAATGACTGGCGGCAACCACCACGCCCGCAGCGCCGGCGACAGCCACCACCTCCTCATGAACATCTGAAACGCCATTGACAACCAACCCCTCTTCTTCCCGCAAATTTGGAATGCTTACAGACACCCTTTTTCTCCCTCTGCAAATCAGGAATGATAGCCACCTCCTCCCACAAATCTGGAATGGCCAACATCGTTCCCTAGATCTAGAACTCCGGCGGCGGTGACGTCGACCACCCTTTTTTCCCGCGGGTTTGAAACACCTGCAGCCACCCTCTTCCTCCTCGCCCAAATCTGAAACGCCAGAACCCAGACTTGCCTCCTCTTCCTTTTGAAGATCGTGAATGCCGGTAGCCACCGCTTCCTCCTCGCGAATATCTGGAACGCTGCTGGTAGACACCTTCTCTTCCTTGTGAAGATTTGGAGCGTCGCCGGCAGACACCTTCTCCTCCTTAGTAAGAATCGGAATGTCGCCGGAAGTCACTCGCTCCTCCTTCCGATGATCTAGAATGCCGTCGACAGCCGCTCGCTCCTCCTTTCGATGATCTGGAATGCTGCCAGCAACTACACCGTTCTCCTTGTGAGGATCCGAAACGCCGATAGCAACTCCCTTCTCCAGGTGCGTATTTGGAATGACGGCAGCAACCTCGTCCTCCTTATGCGAATTCTGAACGCCGACGACCGTCCTTCTCCCGCATAGAAGAAAATTGGGCCACCACCCTCCCACACAGAATTTGAACGCCCAACAGCTTCCTCCTTGAGCAGATTTTGATTTCACTTCCCCATGCAATTCCAGAACACCGGCAACATCCACCTTCTTCTCCGGCAGATCTGAAACGCCGGAGACCACTTTCACATCCCTTGCCGGACTTGGAACGTTGGAAGCCACCTTCCTCCTCCTCCCACAAAGTTGGAATGTCAGCGTGCATCTAAAACAACAGCAGCCACCACTCCCTTCTTTGCTCAGATCTGAAACGTCGGCAACAACCACCTCGTCCTCTTTGTGAAGATTTAAATCGCTGGAAGCCTCCTTCCTCCTCCTCCCACAAAGTTGGAATGTCGGTGTGCGTCTAAAACAATAACAGCCACCACTCCCTTCTTTGCTCAGATCTGTAACGTCGGCAGCAACCACCTCGTCCTTTTTGTGAAGATTTAAACCGCCGGAAGCCACCTTCCTCCTCCTCCCACAAAGTTGGAATGTCGACATGCATCTAAAACAACAGCAGCCACCACTCCCTTCTTTGCTCAGATCTGAAACGTCGGCAGCAACCACCTCGTCCTCTTTGTGAAGATTTAAACTGCCGGACGCCACCTTCCTCCTCCCACAAAGTTGGAATGTCGGAGTGCATCTAACACAACAGCAGCCACCACTCCCTTCTTTGCTCAGATTTGAAACGTCGGCAACAACCACCTTGTCCTCTTTGTGAAGATTTAAACCGCCGGAAGCCACCCCCTCCTCCAACGTATCTAGATCGCCGACGACTCTCTTCCTCCCTGCGCAGATGTGGAATGCTTGGAAACATCCCGCTCGTTGCGCAGATCTAAAACCATCCTCCTTTGAAACGCCCTCTTGCATATTTACAACAATGGGATCTACTCTCTTCTTCCCATGTACGACGTCGGTGGCCACTTCTATTTCCTCCGGCTCATTTGGAACGTCGGCAGTCACCTCCTCCTTGTCGGCAGCGACTTTCCTCCTCCTCCTGCAGATCTGAAACGCCGGCAAACATTCCCATCGTGCACAACAACTACCACTCCGTCCCTTGCGCAGATCCGGGTCGTCGATAGCCACTCCCTCTTCGTGCAGATTCGGAACGCCGGCGGCCACCTTTTCCCTCCTCCCACAGATATGAAATGTAGGCAGACATCTTCGTTTTGCAGTTTGGGAATGTCGGCGGCCACTCCCCTCGTCGGCCAAATTTGGAACTCCGGCAGGCACCTTCCTCCTCCCGCAGATCTCGAACGTCGGCAAACATCCTCGACCTGCACATCTACAACACCAGCAACCACGCCCCTCCTTGTCTAGATCACCGCCGGCAGCCACCCCCTCCTCCCGCATACCCAAAACGCCGGCGGAAACCCCCTCGTCTAGAGCATTGTCAACCAGCCTTCTCCTTGATTTCCCATCTCCCCGCGAAGATTTGGAACGTTGCCAGCAAGAGCAACCCCCTCTGGCAGAACAAGAATCGGCCATGGCGACCCGGTCCCCCTCCCCCTGCGGCAAATTGGAAACATCGGCAGTAACCACCCCAGCTTCCTCCGGCGAATCTCGAAGGACGACAGGCTTCCTCTGAACAGAGCTATAGCCAAGAACCCGCTTAGATTTGGAACTGGGATCCTCGCGTGGATCTGGACGGTTGGAGGGTAGCCATTTGGTGAAGGTGGGCAATTCCTCCATGATCAAGTTTTTCCGATGGCGGGGCTTGCGTGTACATGATTCCTCCCTTTGCTTATGAGTAGCCATGGAAGAATGGTCGGGCGAGGGAGAAAAAGAAGAAGAAGAAGAATAAGGAGATTCATACAAGGGGGATTGAAGAAGAAGAAGAAGAGGAATCGGGACTCTGCAAATTGGGAGGGGGGGTTGCCATAATCTGCTCTGATCTTCACGTCCAATCGTTTTTTCCGATCGAATAACAGAAGAGATACCACGTCAGAAATAAATAATCCCAAGTTATATATTCTTTCCCAATGTCAACCTTTTAAAATTATTAATAAAGAAAAGGGTAGTTATCCCTATTTTGATTCATTTCGGTTTAGTTATGAGATATGATAATCAAAATTTTCAGAAAAAAAAGAAAACCACAAATCTCAAGGTCATTAGTAGATTGTATATCAGTTATGCTATTGTTGGCAGATGTAGGAACATGTTGGAATCAAATAGACAGTACTAGATTTTCATTAATATGAGTGCTTTTTCATTTTCTCATCTTTCTATTTTGAGAATTACTTAGACTCTGTTTGATAACAATTTGGTTTTTGAAAATTATACTTGATTTCTCCTAATTTCTTTACAATAAGTTTCATCTTTGTTTAGGACTCATTTGAATTCTTAGGCCAAATCCAAAAAACAAAAACAAGTTTTTGAAAACTATTTTGTTCTTTTAGTTTTCAAAATTTGACTTGGTTTTCTAAAATATAGGAAGAATGCAAATAACAAAATGAAAAAACTTTAAAAGTATCGTTTATAGGCCTAATTTGATTATAAACGAGACTTTAATACTTTTTCTTGCTACTTTGATAGGATTTCGAGAGAAAATAATTGTCTTATCCGATGAACTATACTAGACACTTTGTATTTTATTTATTATAGTTAAGTAAAGAATCATGATTTATTTTAGTTAAAAATTTCCTTTTGTACCTCATCAAAGGTTATAAGTAGAACACATCTTAATGTTCATGAAAAAGTATAAACACAGCTAAAGACATATTTTCCTTTCTGTTTTAGAGTACACTAAAAAAAAAAAAGTGTACATAATGTGATATAAACATGTTTAATTTGAGTTTGTCAAAATTAAACTTTGAAAATAAATGTTGAAACCAATTAAGGTAAATGCATAAAAAATGATGACTGATGAGTTGTTGTTGCTAATAAATTTATGGATATGTGATTTTCCAAACTTGGCTTGATCTTGTAATTTCTGATACATTGGGCTTAGAGTTATCACTTACATCTCTGTTCTTGTTTCAGAAAAAGAAAAAAAGATGTGTTAACTTTATTGGCATTTTACAATTCAATTTCTTAATTTTAATACTTTTACAACTCAATTAGATTAGTTCATGGAAAGAATTACACTAATAGATTGACTGCTTTTTAAGGCTAGATTTCATTGACTTATTGAGCTAAATACAGTAAAAACTAAAGTTTCTCTTTCTCCTGAAAAAAGTTGGTTAGAATACTATCTTGGTCACCCCGCGGATTCCATTCTATTTTAGTCTATATACTCTCAAATGTCCAAATTTAGTATTTGTAAAATTATCACTTTTTTTTTTTACAAATATGGAATCTTTGACCTCTTAATTGAGTGCAATTTTTTTATGTCAATTGAGTTATGTTTATGCTCTCTATTAGTTTTCCTTCTATAAAATTTGAAAACATATTCACATTTTGTCTTTTCTGGCATGAAAATTATTGTTATTATTTAATTAATTGAGACAAAAATTAACTTCGAACTAACTGTAACGATTACTTTTAAATTTTATTGAAAGGAGAGAGATTAAATTTGGATATTTGAAGAGATCCAAAGAAAATAATATTTTTAAAAAAATGTTTGATACTATTTTTAGCTTTCTTTGTAAAACATTTATAAAAATAGTGGGCGGAATGATTTATTGGGTTGACTAAATACATGTTTGGACTTTGGAATGACTTTCTAAATGTTCAAAAACATTTTTTTTCACTTAAAATCAAATTTTTAAACATTTATGTCCAATTTGATAACTTTTTGAAAATTATGTTTGTTTTCTCCCACTTTTCTTACCATGGTTTTTATCTTTATTAATGACACATTCGAATTCCTAGCAAAATTCCAAAAACAAAAACAAAATTTTGAAAACTTTTTTTTTTTTTAAATTTTCAAAACTTAAGTTGATTTTTGAAAACATGGAAAGAAAGTAGACAACCAAACAAAGAAACTTAAATATGAAAGTAGTGTTTATAAGTATAATTTTCAAAAACCAAATGATAGACCTTAGAAAGTCAATTTAAGCTTGACCTAAAATTGTCTCCTGATTTTAGGTTAATATAACCGTTCAAATACCTTCACTCATTAATTATTTCTCAAATTTCTCTGCAAATTCTGTATTCCAAAAATCTTCCCCTCTCAAATTCTCTTCCTTTCTCTCATTAATTCTCTCTCCCTCTCCCGGAATTCTCTCCCTCTAAAGCTTTGTATTCGAATTAAACTTATAAATACTATTTCTACTTATAAGTTTCTTTTTCTTATCACCTTATTTCCATATTTTCAAAAACCAAATCAAGTTTTGAAAAATAAAAAAAGTTGGGTTAAAAACAATTTTGGTCCCTGAACTTTCATAAAAGTAGCAATTTAGCCATCGAATTTAGTTTATAATGATTTAGTTCTTGTACTTTCAATTTTGTACAAATTTAGTCCCTCGGCTTTAAAATTTATAAGGATTCAATCCATGTTGAGAAAAAAATTTGTTTTGAGATTTGGTTAAGAATTCAAATGTTTCTTTAGCAAAGATGAAAACAATTTTAAGGAAATTGTGAGAGAAAAGAAGCATAATTTTCAAAAGCAAAAATATCAAATGGTTATCGAACGGAGGCTAAATTTTTTAATTTTATCTGTGAATTTTGAAATTGTAAAAAGGACCTTGAAGAATTTTTTTTTCATTACAATGATGGAAAAAAAAAAATTGAAGTCTTCTATGTGAAAAAATTGGAAGACGTACATCATTTAGAATTCAACTTAAACATATCTCAAAAAAAAAAAAAAAAAAAAAAAAAGAATTCAACTTAAACAATATAGAAGATTAAAATTATTGTGAACACTAGCAACTTATTTCGACGCAAAAGATCGTCGACATCATTTACTTAATAATTTTTTACAAATTAGTTGCCACATCAATTCACATGAATGATGATGTAATGATGTTATATACGTTGTCCAATTCTTATACATCAATTGTTGTATAAAAATTGTACTTATTAGTTGTGCAGAATATAAAAGATTATATCGTTTTTTTAGTTCAACAACATATAGAAATGAAGATTCGAATATCTAACATTTTGATCGAGGATATATGTCTTTAACCAACTAAACTATGCTCAGTTTGATAATTAAAGATCAGTTGTGGTTATAAGAAGTATCAAATCACATATCATGTTAGAGTATAAGCCATGTTGAATAGATGGTTAGAGTATATAAGCCATGTTGAATAAATGGTTAAAATTGATTTTCCATATATATATATATATATATATATATTTTGAATGTTCAAACTTGCAAGTTATTCTAATTTATTAGATATCTCTAGATAAAAAATGTGGTAGGAAATGTAGCTTCAAACCAGGAAGTAGTGGGGACTATGAAGTTATTTTCAACTAGTTTTAGGCTGAATTCGAAACCTCATGATCCAAGAGATTTTAAATCATCACAGATTTCAAATCAATTTTGTTGTTTGTTATCACCAGAAATAGAATGATTTGAAATAATTTCAAATCGTGTTTTTTAGGCATAAAAATTTTCCAACTAAAACCATCGGATGGTGTGAGGTTTCATCAGATTTAGAATTAAATTACTTATTTGACCCTATCATATTTTAATTTTCTTTTGATAAATCAATATTAAAAACCTATATCAGTAAACATCTTACTTTATCTTTTCTTTTCTCGTTACAATCCAAACACAAAATTTTAAATACATTCATTTTGAGATAAAGAATTTAAAATTTCAAATCACAAGATTTAAAATGATTTCTTGAACTTTCCTAATTCCAAACCGAAGAGTTAAGGATTTACAAATAGATGAGTGGAAAAACTTCGCACCTAAAAATATATAAAAAAAAAAATCCAAAAAATATTTATTCAAACATCATTAAAGTAAAAATAAACTCCCAATCAACAATTTACATATATAAAAATATAATGATATTTGTTTTAGGATATAAAGAATGCTCTATAGCTACCCATTGTTGACTTAATTTTTAATTAGTGCACAGCTCAAGAACCCTGAAATTTCTTCTCATTTGTTAATCTAAAATGATACCATTTCATATCTACCAAAATTTCCTTTCATTCCTTTTTCATATTTTATAAGGGGGAGCTTGGGATTCCTTTTCTCTTCATAGTTATTCTCACCTTAATAAATTTTAGGCTTCAAGTTTTGATAGCTCGTAGGAGGAATCAAGTTGAATTAGGTAATTAAACTATATAGATAGTGTCTCTCATGAACTAGAACGGCTAAAAAAATTTACTTTTTGATCATAGGAGGAATCAAGTTGAATTAGGTTTAAACTATAGTGTCTTTCTTGAACCAGAAGATCATAGAATTTACTTTCAGAGATCATAAGAGGAATCAAATGGAATTAGGTTTAAACTATATAATGTCTTTGAACAACCTTTTTTTAGTATAAGGAGTACTTATCAATTCATTTAAGTTTTCTTTAATTAAATCATTTCACAATTACCAGTCATTTATGTGATGAGTTGAGCAATGCTCTTGTTGATCCTTCTTTTTCATATTTATCCTATGATATATAATGACAATCATTTCTATCCTTTTTAATTTGAAATGTTACAAGTCATAAATTAAGCGACAAGTAAAATAACTATCAAGTTATGAATCATTATATACTCTAAAACGATTATATTCAAAATACATTATAATTTCTTTATTCTATTTTAAAATTTGAAATTTAAAAATGGCTACTTTAATCTCTGAATTTTCTTTTAACAACAACCATTTTAGTATATAGTGGTTGTTGTTATTATTTTATCATCTAATATCAACTCACCTTATGACTGATTTCCACCTTAGCCAATTTATATGGTTAATAGTTTTGCAAGTCGACATTAATACATGAATACATATATTCTAAGTCATGGGCAAAATAATGACAATAACCAATAGATTGATTTAATATAAAATTAGAAATCAAAATAAATTTTACAAAAAAAATGGATCAAAATATATATATATATATATATATATATATATATATATATATATATATATATATTTATTTATTTATTTATTTATTGAAACTAAAACATCAAAATATATGAATTATATATGATAGACATTTTGAATGTTGAAATATGTGTGTGTGAGAGATATATATTTATTTATTTATTGAAACTAAAACTTCAAAATATATGAATTATATATGATAGACATTTTGAATGTTCATGGTGTGTGTATGAAATATATATGACATTTTGAATGTTGAATTGCGCGCGCGTGCGTGTTTTATTGACATTTCCACATGGTTTGACATCGACATGAATGTCCATTTTCATTATACCATAAAGAAGTTAATAAAATATAAACAAAATAATAACAAAATGTAACTATTGTGGAGATAATATTTATAATAAATATTTTAACTTATTTTTAAAATGTAAAATATTTATTTGTTATTTTAAATATTTTTTCAGAAACATCCGACATCAACATTTTTTCGATATTTTCATCGGTATTTCTATAAAATTGAGATCTTGACATTTTCGTCAACGTCAACATTTTAACCCATGGTGTCTATATAACTTCATTCATTATTTTATGAAAAAAGAAAAAAAAAACTTCATTCATTATTAAATATCAATGACCTTATTAGATTATTTTATGAAAAAGATGATGAAATATTGAATTGATGGATGTGATGTTACCAACAAACTTTGGTGATGACTAAGATCGTCAAATCAAGTCAAATTATAATAATTATCATAATAGTTTAATAAGTGTCTTTTTTGTATTATTTTAATATAAAATAATTTGAAGGGCTTGACGCCGACGTGTCTTCTTTCCGCCTCCACGGCCCCACCAAACTCTTTTATTAGAAAAATCAAATCACCTTTTTTCTAAAAATATATATATATATATTTAAATGTGTGCCTCAATAATTTCGCTCTGCCAAAGCCACCTTTTTTCATTAGTTATTTTTTCTTTAAAAAAATAGTGATAAAAAAGTCGACGTGGACAACCCAAAGTGCAAATAGAAAAATCCAGTTGTTTTCTTGTGGATTTTTGGACTTTAGCAAGGGACCACATGTACACGTGGTGTGCATATGGAGCTCCCACGTGGAAAGCCAATTTCAATTATTGAAGTTTGAATTAACAATTTTTTTTTTTAAATCTTTTGAAATAAAAATGCCTTGCTCGTGATTGATTAGTTGTAGTTTCCCTCATTCAAATGAACTTTTTTGTTTTAATTTTTTAATTAGATTAGATTATAGATTTAGTATTTTGAATATGTGTTGCCAATTATTATTCCAACTTTAAAAGTTTTAATTGTGTTAATAAATTGTTAATTATTCTTCTATTTAATCTTTTCATTAACGCCATTAACAAAATCTTGATGTAGTATATATGTTAGTAGTAATTTTTTACCACTTTGAAGCGTAAGAAACTAATGAAAACAACACAACATCAACCGAAGACACGACTAGGGCATAGACTCCAGAGGAGAGATAGGTCGAAGGTGGATCCCGAAGGAGAGATAGACCGAAGGGATTGGGCTGGCCCAATCCTATGCTCGGCCCACTTGTGTGGGTCGAGTTTCTCTCCCTCCGCTCGGTTCCCAGTGTCCTTAGTCAGTCCGATTCGACTTGGTTCAACCTGAATCTGTCTTCAAATGCCTAAAAACCCTAAACACAAGAGAAGGTATATAAAACTTTCTTCAACTTTGAAGAATGGATCCAAAACTCTACTATAAGCATAATCTAAAGTTGCTAAAATTTAGAAATTAAATACACATGTCTAAAGTGTAGAGACTTAATTTGTAATTTAACGAACTTTGAATTGCAATTTTATGAAATCACTACTAGGAACACTTTTAACTAAACGATAGGTGATATGTTTATGAAATAAACTTTGGTTGATTTAATACATTGTGATAGACAAATGATAAAAGAAAGTAAACAACTAGAAAAAATAAAATAGTTCTTGCAACATAGCCTCTTTTTCAAGAAACATATATCAAAATCTATTCAATATATAATCTCAATGAATCTAATTTCTCTCATCACTCTTCAAATATCTTGTTTGTATAAGCATCTACAAGTTCTTAAGTCGTGAATCCAAAGAGACAATAATCTATTTGTCGATTTTACAATTGCTACTACATACGTTTGAACATTATATATAAGTGAAATTTGATTTGAAATGGACCCATTAATTAAAGTAAGAATCACAAAGGTCAATGAGAATTTCTTCCTTTATAATAAGATTTGAGGTTGCTTTTGAAAAAACTTAAAGTTGTAGGAAAAGATGGAATTATTTTATAAAATATCTTTTAGAGTGATCTTTTTGGGAAAATGGAAACCAAGCTAGATACCCAATTATAAAAGTTATCAATAGATAATATATAAACAATTTTGATCAATTTTCAGAAAAAGAAAAAGAAAAAAAAGAAAAAAACAATTTTGGTCAAGAGTTAGTTTGATATGATTTTTAGAAGAAAATAAATATTTTACCGGATTGAGAATAAGCTTGACATGACTTTTAAGACTAGGAAGAAGTATTTTTAACTAATTTCAGATATTTGTACATTTGCTATGATAATCAATTACATGATTAAATATACTTTATTGAAATTTGACCAACAAAGTGTTTGAATGAGAAAGTAGTTTATTAGGACCCGTTTGGTAATTTCTTGTTTCCAATTTTATTAAGAAATCTAAACATTTAATAATTATGTATGTTTCTTGTTTCTCATTTTTTAGAAACACTCCCAAAATTTGTATAGAACTGGGAACAACTAAAACTAGTTTCTCCTTTTTTGTTCTTGTTTCCAATTTTTTCCAAACATAAATAAGAATATAGGTTTATTATTATTGAATGTATAGGTGTTAGGGTCATGAAATTCTATTTTTCTTTATTAAAAATGAAGAAGAGAACCTTACCAAACGGGCCCTTAGTTTTTTTCTTTTTAAAGAAAAAGATTATGGAATTAATATTTTTCTTGAAAGCATTATCTCCTAAAAAAACAATTTCCTAAACTTTATCATGATCTTCAATTACAGGATCAAAAGTGTTTTTAAAAAAGCTGAAATTAAATACCTAAATTACTTTTAAAAGTACATTTACATGAAACACATAACATTTGATTTCAAAATATATTCATGGAAAGTCTTTTACTTAAAAACACTACTTCTATATATAATATCAAACTTTAATTTTCAATTTCCTTCGCTCTTCTAGAAACTTAATCGACAATCATTAATGAGTGGAATTTTAAAATTATAAAAACTCGAATATGTTTGCTACTAATAATAACAACACAACCTTAGGTATAACATTTAAATATATTCATATAAACTCAATATATATATATATATATAAAACAAGTGGTTTGATATATATCTTTGAATAAAAAACAAAAGTATTTTACTTTTATAATTGATCACTTTGTAGTCCATTTGTATTGATTTCTTTTATGTACCAAAGTGGAAGCTTATTCAAAAGAGGAGCCCTCACCACTCAAGAGATAAAGTTGTTATGCATCACCAATAGAAAATTGATTGTTCTAATAATTTAACCATTAAATAAATCAACAATATTCACAAATTTTATTTATTTGTTTATTTTTGGTGGGGTGTGTGTGTTATGCTTCTCAATTAGTAGCCACCAATGGAATCTCAAAAAGAATTCATAAAGATTATGGTAAAGTTATTTATATATATATATATAATTATATATATTTTAAAAAATGTGAATGAGTTGTGTCCTCTTGTGCCATTCACATGAAAGCATTTTTTTAAGCTAATAATCAAAAGCAAAATATTTTAACCCTTTTTTTTATTTATTATTATTGAGTATCGATTTTCTTGTTTTTATAAGACTATTTGGAGATATCCCAAATCAATAGAAAAACAATTAGAAAATATAAAAATGAAACTTTTTTCCAAATATTACAATAACACAACTTGTATTTGTATACTTTGCTAAAGAAGTGAATTGCATATATGAGGAAAAAGATAATTTAGGTTTAAAACCTATTTTTGTCCTTAAACTTCAATTAAACACTTTCAAATATTATATTGTACTCCTCTTCAAATATTTTATTTTACATCAAAAGTTGTTTTGTCACTGTAATTAATTTTCAATTAATTATTCCAACCAATCATTTAAGTTTCTTTTAGAGTATTATAATTCAAACACAATGGTAAAGGATTAAAATCTACAACGTAGAGCGAAGGTTACAAGCCAATTCAAGCATAGTTCAATAGAAAAAAAAAAAAATCTATTATACATTCTTTAAGGTTGAATATTCGATAACTCTGTGTTGGTTAAACTAAAAAAAAGCGAATGTCTGGCCTAGACCAATTAAGTCAAGTTGATATCAAGAAGAGAACTTAAGAACATTCAACCTCAAAGGAACACCACCCAACTTAATCATAGAGCTACTCCAGCTTAACCATTTTTTTTTAAGTTCAACAATATATGTAAGTTGAGAATTTGAACCTCTAACATTTTTTATTGAGGTTATAATGTCTTAATCAACTGAGTTATGCTCAAGTTGACACTGTCTATATAGACGACAAATTAAGCACCTTCAACTTTAAAGAAGGTACAAGTATCTAAGGCCCAATTTGCATTTAGTTTTTGAAAATTAAGCTTTATAAAACATTATTTCCACTTATAATTAAATTTCCTTGTATCTAGTTTTTACAAATGTTTTCAAAATCCAAGCCAGGTTTAGAAAACTAAAAAATGTAATTTTTAAAAACTTGTTTGTCTTTGGAATTTGGTGAAAATTCAAATATTTCCTTGAGAAAGATGAAACCCATTGTAAAGAAAGGGTTAAATTATCAAAAATACCCCTAAACTATGAAGTTGATTTCTATTATACCCCTGAACTTTCAAGAGCTTCATTTTAGCCCTCAAAGTTTGAAGTTTTTTTCAAAACAATCCTTGAAGGCATTTTTCCATTAAATTTATGGACGAAAAATAACGGGTTTGCATATGTGAACGTAGTATTTGGACATACACATGGAAAAACAATAAAAACACATGCAAACACATCATCTTTCGTCCATAAATTTAACGAAAAATGTCACCAAGAGTAGTTTTGAAACAAACTGCAAACTTCTGGAGCCAAAATGAAACTTTTGAAAGTTCAGGAGTATAATTGAAACCAACCTCATAGTTTAGAGATATTTTCGATAATTTAACCTAAAAGAAATTGTGAGAAGAGAAGAGAAAGTACCATTTTCAAAAACCAAACAATTATCAAAGCGGACTTTAAGGATTGAGGTTTGTTAGGTTGGGAGGATAAGTTAAATTAATGTGGGGGAATTAAATGGAAGGAATAAAGTGGAAGGGGGGAAGAAAATGGGACACACGTGTGAGGTGGGAAGGGAGGGAGAATTGGGGGAAGAGCAAGAGCACGTGTGGAAGTGGGGATTTGGGTGAAGAGCTGTAGAACCAAATATTGCCGGGTTGACCGGAGACAACCGGGTCACGCTCAAGCGTGGCTCCTGCCGGCTCACGCTCTCTAACTAAATCCTCACGCCTTCTTCCCCCACCTTTCACTCTCCTTCTTATCACTTTCCTTTCAACTCTCCATTTTCTTATTCTTCTTCTCTTCTTTTCTTTTCTTTTCTTCATTCTAAAATATTTTATTTTATCTTTATTCTTTACTTTTCTCCATTTTATATTTGTACGCGTTTGAGGTTTAATTTGATGAAATTGAAAGTTCAAGGTAAGAATTTCTATTCTTTACTAAAAGTTTTGAATTATTTAATGTGACTGTCACAATGTGGTTGTCCCTAATAATCGTTCGATTTTTTTTATCCTATACAATTATGCTAGAAGTGCAAATAAGTCAAAGTGAGCATAGTTTAGCAGTAATTGACATGTATCTTCAATTAAGAAGTTAGAAGTTTGAATCTCTCTGCATTCAAATGTTACTAAACTCAAAAAGGAAAAAAAAAGTGCAAATAAAATGTCTCATGTATATTAGCTAAGAAAGGAAAATATCTATGGTATATAAGTGAGGAAAATTATTACAATTTCATACCACTGTGGAGATGTGTAAAAAATTCTAATGTTATTTAAATTTCAATTACATTGTTACAACTTCCTTGCTTTTTCTTCCTATTTCAAATTTCAAGTTTGATGCCACATTTGAAAATAGTTTATTTATTATTTTTGAAATATTTTTGTGTAGATAACTTTTACTTGTATACTACCATTAGACTAAAGTTTTATTTTCGAGAAGAAGAATGTATCACATTGTATATGTTATTTTAATTTCGATTGTATTCATTCTTCTTCACTTTTTCCTTTACTTCTCTTAATCATTTTTGGCAACGCTTCACTCACAAGTTATGATTTGAAGCTATGAAGTGAAGCATATATATTCGAATAGTGGGTTGTTTAACTCATTAAGTTTTATTAATCTTATAAGTTAGACCCTATACAATCTTTACAAATCATCAATCCAAAAAAATCAAATATTTTCTCTAGAGGAAAAATTGAAAGTATAAACAATGTTGGTGTGGCTTTAATTAGGTATTCATAAAAAAAAAACATAAAATAAGCAAATCAATAGAAATAGATAGAGATAGTAAATAGTCGAACGACTCTTTTTTATTAGAGATATTACTAATGTCTTAGTCAATTAAAATTATACATAAATAAACTAGTCAAATAAGAAAATTTTTTAGTACAACAAAGGTAGAATATGAAGAATACGAACAAGTATAGTCCCTATTCTTATCTGATAAACTATAATCATGTTAGCATCTCTCTGACATATTTAATGGTTTGAAGAGTGACGGTCAGTTGGATACTTTATTTTGGTAAAAAGGTAAGTTGTGTTCGATAAGGAAGGAGGTTGATTATGTGGAAAGTGGGGCCCAACCTATTGAAGTAGTAACCAAGCATTGAATATTATTATTATTATCCACATGAGAAATTAAAAAAAAATGATGATAAATGATAGATAATAATGAAAATAATAAGGTTGTGGTGTTTTGGACACATTAAAGATGAAGAAAGGCGGTGTGAGACAAAGGTAGACCCCACACATTCCCTATTCAATCTGTTCACTCTTTGACCTTTGACTGCCATACTTTCACTCTAATAATAACAAGACAATTCC
This sequence comes from Luffa aegyptiaca, assembly GCA_017139565.1. Classification (NCBI taxonomy): domain Eukaryota; kingdom Viridiplantae; phylum Streptophyta; class Magnoliopsida; order Cucurbitales; family Cucurbitaceae; genus Luffa; species Luffa aegyptiaca. The sequence goes on along the minus strand of CM029405.1, from coordinate 4,823,010 downwards.
CTTCACCTAATAAGATCATGGTTTGCCCTATGACCTCCACCAAATGAAATTTCTACTTAGCCCCTCATGTTTTCCTTTATTTCCCCCCTACTCCCTATATTCTTCATTTTTTATAAAAATTGGAACCCATTCAACTCCTACCTACTAAAATTTCATTTTCATTTCCATATACTACTGTATAAATAATGGGAAGAGTTATAGTCTACAACGTAACTCGTAAAGAGAGAGACTGATGTCAAAGCTATATGCTCGTGTTGGGAATATAAATGGTTAAAACATCTTTATTCCCTTTGAGATTTTGAATTCCTTACTTCATGTGACGTAATATTCTAAGAAAAAGATCAATTAATTAGAAAAAGTAATATATGTCAAATCTTACCTTTTATTTTGTATATATAAATAGAATGATATGAACTATATAAAAAAAAAAAAAAAAAAAAGAAAAAAGAAAGTTACATCTATATATCATGGTTAAAGTTATATTCTTGATTACTACTAAAAAAAAAAACGTAAGAGTGGAACACAGAAACAGAATACATGGATTCGAGAACCTATAAAAGGAAAGAAAAGAAATGTTTAAGTATTTCCTTAAACATCTTATTAAAATGTTGATAACTAAGAGAGAAACAAAAACGATAAACAAGCATTTTTCTTTAGTTATCAACCTTTCAACAGTGGTGATGACCCCAAAGTCTGTGGTTCGTGGTGAGTAGGAAAACAAAGTAGAAATAAGAAAAAGTAAAAGGGCAGATGAGCAAATGGGGGTAGTTAATAATGAATAATGAATAGGCATTTGAAGGGTGGGGGGGAGTAGACTAGAGTACACCAAATAAGAGAAGAACAAAATAATGATAAAGAAGAAGGGTCACATTAAGGTTCAATTGATGTAAACAGGAGTAAGATTTTTCAAAGACAGGAAAATGGTGGAACCCACATCCAAACAGTCCCCCTTCTTTCACTTTTGACCAAATTGCTAAACACACCCACCGGCGTAACTAACCAAACCCAACCCAACCCAACCCGCCCTTAACCATGGTTAGGTCAAAGAAAAAGAAAAATAAAAAAAAGAAATTCTTACACCACACGTGTGGGCCGAAGTCAGATAAGGAGCAGAAGAACAGACTACAGAGGCAGTCTTTGTTTCTCCTTTATCTCTCTCTTTTACCTGTTGGGTATGTCTCTCTGTTCCATTCAATTTTAGAGAGAAGAACAAACACAGAGATAAAGAGAGAGAGAGTCTAAAAAAAGCTAACACTGAAAATTTGCAGAGCGCTCAGATTTGTTAGTATTAGTATTTGTAGTTTCTGTGTGTTTGTGTACAATCGTCCCCTCCCCCACCTGTTTGACAAAATTTCTCTTTCAAAAAAATTCAGACCAGAGAGAGTTTATAGAAAAACATGCCTGGAAGTGTTGTTGTTGAACCCTTGGATTTGAGCGTACACATTCCATACCATTTCAGGTGTCCGATTTCTCTCGAGCTCATGCGCGACCCGGTTACGGTCAGCACTGGTCAGACCTACGACCGCTCCAGTATTGAGTCATGGGTGGCCACCGGCAACACCACCTGTCCGGTCACTAGGGCTCCGCTCACCGACTTCACGCTCATCCCCAACCATACGCTGCGACGCCTCATTCAGGATTGGTGCGTTGCAAACCGCTCTTATGGCGTCGAGCGGATTCCGACTCCGAAGCAACCGGCCGATCCGTCTTTGGTTCGGTCTCTGCTTGCTCAAGCTTCGTCGAAATCGAGTGGTTCGAGTTCCAGAATCTCGGCTCTGCGGCGGTTGAAAGGACTCGCTCGTGACTCGGATAAGAATCGGTCGGTGATTTCCTCGCTCAACGCTCGTGAAATTCTTCTTGATATTGTGTTTTCGAATTTGGATTTGGATTTGGATTTGGATTTGGATTCGGATTCGGTTTCCCCTGATTTGAGCCGCGAATCGCTCGCGTTGCTTGTGATGTTGCCGCTCACGGAATCTGAGTGCGTTCTCGTTGCGTCTGATCCGCAACGGATTGGTTACCTGTCACATCTTCTGTTTGATTCTTCGATTGAAGTCCGAATCAATGCCGCTGCGTTGATTGAAATTGTGATTGCTGGAACTCGAGCTTCGGAGCTTCGAGGTCAAATTTGCGCTATCGATGAATTGTTCGAAGGCGTGGTTGAGATTCTCAGAGATCCAACGGCGTATCCGCGAGCGCTCAAGGTCGGAGTTAAGGCCTTGTTCGCTCTCTGTCTGGTGAAACAGACCAGGCACAAGGCGGTTTCCGCAGGCGCCGCCGAGATTCTCGTCGACAGATTCCCCGATTTGGAGAAATACGACGCGGAACGAGCCCTAGCGACGATCGAACTCATATGCAGAATTCCGGCCGGTTGCGACGCGTTTGCCGCTCACGCGCTCACCGTTCCTCTGTTAGTGAAAGTCATTCTGAAGATCTCGGATAGAGCGACGGAATCGGCGGTGGGAGCTCTGGTGTCGCTGTGCTCGGCGTCGGAGGAGAACCGGCGGGAGGCGGTGGCGGCGGGGATTTTTACACAGTTGTTGTTGCTGGTGCAAAGCGATTGTACGGACCGCGTTAAGCGGAAAACGCAGGTGCTGCTGAAGCTTCTTCGGGATTCATGGCCGCAAGATTCCGTCGGAAATTCCGACGACTATGCTTGCAGTGAAATTGTGGTGCCGTTTTGTTAATTGTGGAGTCTCACATTTTGCATCTCTGATCTCCAGTTTGTTCTGTAAGTTGAAGATTCATCCGGGAAGAAAGAAGAAGGAAGAATTGTGAACTAGAGACGAACAGACAAAGTTGCAGTAGTTTTCTGTATGTAATTTTTGTACGTAAATTTTTTTGTTCGATAGCTTTCAGAAAAAAGAAAAATCCAAAAAAAAAAGAAAAAAAGAAAGGAATTATTTTCGTCTATTGTTAAGTTTTTATTTGAAAGATTTTTGACATTTGTAACAGGATTTCCTCTTAGTGATATTTTAACATCATTAATTTTCTCTTTTACAATTTTTTCATCCTAATATTTTGATCCATGCCATAAAATATTTGCTTATGACTAAGAAGTTACGGTTCGAATATTTTACTCTGATATTGTTGAATTAAAAAGAAAAAAAGAAAATATAATTCAATAATTTGAATATGGCTCAATTGAGTAAAGAATATATCTTTGGCCAACATCAACAATTCAAATCGTCCACCCCTACATTATTGAAGAACTTGAACTCAAGAAAAGAAAGAAAATTGTCCCTAGAACTAAAAAAAAAGAAGTATATATCCTCGAGTAAAAGTTGGAGGTAATTAACTATTTTAATAAATCGAAAAAACACCATTTTTTTTTTTTTGGATTTAAGTATTAGAAGTGTTTTTTTCCTATCATTTAATTATTGCAAATAAAATTTCCATTTAGTCTTTTAAGATTTTTAATATTTTGGCAAAGTTTTTTCTAAAGAACTCAATTTTTTCTTGAAAAATCATATTAAAAATTGAAACCTAATATAAAAAATGGAGTATAAAGGTTTGAACTTTCAATGTCAACTAAAGGAATACATACCATTTACCACCGCTAAAACTATGTTATTATAAAAATAAAAAAATAATAATAATAATAATAATAATAATTACAAATTAATAGAGTCCATGCAAAACCCAAGTTGGAATCTGAGCATGCTGGCCCAACTCACTAACCAAGAGATGGATTGTTCATAAAAAAAAAATTAAAAAAAAAAAAAATGTTATAAAATATAATCATTTTCTTGGAAAAAGAATGAAGGGTTACAATTATGTCCTAAGAATTGAGAAGAATCAATGATTTGAAAGATGAGAGCTCAATTAAAATGAAGAAATGTTTGATTATCTTTTTTATTCCTAAATCCTATATATACAGTGTTATTTGAAAAGAAGATGCCTCCACCTACCTCCCACTCCCATATATTTGTTGGAAAGGAAAGAATTTTGGAATGATTTGTCATTTTTAAGAGTCAAATATGAGTGAATCTTACTTCACTTCATATATATTCAACAATTCTTGGTGGGTATAAATTCATGTATAGAAAAAGTTAATAGAACCAACAACGCTGAGTGGATATGCATTCTTCTATGTATAAGGATAAGTGAAATAAAACCATCGTGGTAAGCAAACTCCTGGAATTTTATAGCTTAGATAGATGACACACTATAAGGTTTGACTCGCTAAGTCAACTCATGGTGGTTAAGTGTATCTATAGAATTTGCAATGTTCAACTTTTGTAACTCTACCAAAATTTAATTACAAAGCTTAATTATTACATTATTTTGCTTTGTAATGAATACTTATCCATGCCGATAAAGGAGTCTCCTCAACCCTTGTACAATACTCAAATTCCTCAACCGAGTTTAACTTTTAGTGCAATAATGTTCGATTTCAATCTCATCAGTGTAGTCTTAATGCAAGCTTAACTATGGTTTATAACTTTATCGTATATAATTATTTAAGTTTCTTGGGATAATTGGTCAAAGAAGATAATTGTCACATCTTTGAATTGTATCTTGTTAAGAAAGAGTGAGATTTATTCTAATATTGTGAAGGGGGCAAAGGCAATGTGTGGAGTTTGGGGGTCCATATCATTATGCCTTCTTTTTTGTGTCTTTTGGAGTTGTGTTGCTATCACACCACACTTTGGTTTGCCTCTCTCTTGTAAGTTGGTATTTAGAAAGGGAAAGGGCTAATGAGAATTCAAAGATATTAATCAAAAAGCATCATTTTTTTTTGGATATGATAATTGAGAAAATGCTATGATTTGGATATGGATTTTAATTTTGGGATGTGTGGAGGAGGCTTTTGGCTCACATTCTAACACCAACATCAACATCTATTATTGTTACAAACACATAATTAACAATATATTCTTTTCCTTTGTTTTCCCTAAGTATATTCCCCAATAAGATTGACCAAGATTTTGATACATCCACTCATCAATAATGCTAATTCTTTTGGCTTTCTTTCATTTGTGTGCCAAATTCTCTCTTTGAACTAAGATTTTCTCAACCAAAAGAGAAAAAGAAAGTGTTTAGGACCCATTTGGTAACCATTTGGTTTTTTGTTTTTTAAACTAGGTTTGTTTCTTTCCAATTTCCTTACAACAGTTTTCATCTTTGTTAAGAAAACATTTGGATTCTTAACCAAATTCCAAAAACAAAAACAAGCTGTTGAAAACCACTTTTTTTTTTAAGTTTTCAAAACTTGACTTTGTTAAGAAAACATTTGAATTCTTAACCAAATTCCAAAAACAAAAACAAGCTGTTGAAAACCACTTTTTTTTTAAGTTTTCAAAACTTGACTTGGTTTTTGAAATCCTACGGAGAAAGTAGATAACAAAACAAAGAAACTTATAGGTGGAAAATAATGTTTATAAGCTTAATTTTCAAAAATCAAATATATATATATTTAAATGAATAATGAATAAAGATATATTTGGACAACGGTTCCTCCTTAATTTATTCTCATGATGACTTTTTGTTTTAATAATTCAATCACCTAATCTTCACAAGTCACTCAATCATAACTCTACAAAACAGTTCTTAAAAATAATTCTACAATGCAAAAAGGCAAGATAGTTTCTAAGAATTGCAAAGTCCAAGCAATGATTCGAGTAAGAATATTTGTCTTGAGATTATCAAACTTATCGACGTTGAGTAAGATTGAAACTTACTGACCAAAAGTAGGTTGTGGTAATCATCGACCCTTTGAACAAAACTTCCTTTTACGATATCAAAAAGTAAAAAGAACAAAGCAAAGGAAATAAATGACTTGAAACTCAAATTCAACCAGGCCTACTTTTATAGTCTATTGTTCATCATATCATATATCGTCATACTTATTTGACCAACGTGTTACAGACACTCATACGATTAGTCTAAACTCTCAAAGTCCTTTTTCTTCTACTAAACTAAAACTATGATGGAGATCCATGCATTTATGGTGGATAATAGAAAGAAATCACATCCAAAACTTATGAGAAACTCCTAATTATTGGAGAAGTGGCCAAGGTTTTGTTGAAGAAAACAATAATAATGGAATGAATGATTAAAAAGTGAAATAAAGAAATGTCATAAGAAAGAAAGTGAAATGTCATGGTCAAGAAGGTTTGACTCAAAACAGCCAGAGGAGATGAACCCCACATGGTGTGAGAAAGGCCTGCAGATAAGTTATGGGATGCAATGGATGTGGGGTTGCCCTAAAGTTGTAAGGTACAAAGTGGGGAATAGTTCTGTGGCTTCAAAATATGGAAGATAATGGTCACATGTTGGGTGGAATAGAAGAAACCATTGGGAATCACATGGCCTTAATTTGGTTCTTATTCCTTCCATTTGGTTTGATGGGTATTGGTCCTCACATGATTTCAAGTAAAGCAAGAAAATAAACAAATGATTTTCAAACTTTAGTTTGTTCCTATTCTTTTGTATAGTCTTCAATTTGGATTTGAAGTTTTGCAATTGGAACCACATTTCATTTGGGACCCATGAAGTGATGTTTTGTCCCCCCCCTATTTGACGACGTGTGGAGTGTGGGATTTGAACCTCTGACCTCTTGATCGAAGATACAAGGTTTATGCCAGTTGAGCTATGTTCTCGTTGGCTGTTTTGTTTTCTCTTTTAACCTTGTGAATTTGAGAATTATATATTCTACCCTACACATGATGTCAAGAAGCAATTTAGGTAAAAGATTCTAGGTTTTATTAAATGGGGCTTCATAAAGTTTTAGGGAATCCATGATGAACACAAGAATTCAACATGTCCCCCTTGCCAACTATAGTTTGGTTTAGGATGGAATCCATTTGAGTTCTATTGTGACTGGTGATTTCGACTTCTTGCAAGCAAATTGCAACCTATGGTTTGTATTGAAGATGAGTTTTACCCTCGTGAGATCATGACTTCTTTTTTTCCTTTTTTTGACCATTATAACATGCGTGTCAACCAATGGATGAATTACATGATGACTTGATGTCATTTTCACCTTCCATCACTAGCAATCAATTTAGGATTCCAACTTCGATGGTGGCAACTAAACGTGTAGATCCTCTAAATTTATAAAATTTTGAAGGAATAAGTAATGAAAAAAAATTACAATTTTGATTTGCTAGTGTAATTAAAGACTAGTCTTCTATTAGTTGTATTGAGAGAGCATTGAACTTAAGAGTCACTTGGATTTGTTTTTAGACTCCACTTTAAGGGTTTCTATCATTAAAAACTCTGCATGAATTTGCTTTTGGACTCCATTTAAAATTTTTACATCATAAGAAATATTTCCCATAGTTCATGATTCTTCTCCATTTTTTGTCAATAGTAAACTTTAAATTGCCTTTTACAAAAAAAAAAAAAAAAAAAAAAACTATTCATGGATTCCTCTCATCCCAACCACGTGCCTAACTTGATAAACTGATCGATAAATTACCAACAATAATTCACCTTATTGTCAAATAGTGATTTATCACATTCATTGAACTTATAGTATCAACTATTGAGTGATGTTTCAGTATATTCTATAAAAGATCTAATATTATGTTTTTTTTTAAGTTTAACATACATTAAAATAGTAATAAAAAAAATTTAAAAAAAAAAAAAAAAAAAAAAAAAAAAAAAAAAAAAAAACCTTTTCTTGCAAGTTTTCCAATATTTGATTTTCTAAAAGAGAACTTGTGAACTTCTAAGCTCACCACCATTTTTTTTCTTCTTTACTTTTTTCTCTGTCTTCCTTTTTTTTTTTTTTTTTTTTTTTTTGGGTTAAATCTTGAAAGACTACACATGCAAGGAAAGGGAAAAGTTCTGCACTTTTTCCCTTAAATTGTGTTGTATGCTTGGTTATTGGTAGGAAGGCATTCGAGTGCAGTGTGTCAATGGATGCCATTAAGGCCAGTGGTGATATCAATATTGAACAGGAAGTGTAATACATTACCAAATATTTGTAGAGTTGTTAGTAATTTTATCAAATTTATAAATATAATACATCTTTTACCTGTCCATTTTGCTTTAATAAAGATGTTACTAAACTATCAACATGAGCAAAGCTCAACAATTAAAACACTGGCATCTCTACCCCGCATTTGATGTACTAGAAAAGAAAGAAAGGGAGGGGAAAATATATAATAAATTCAAACCTGTTTTTAACCTAAAAAAGACACATAACTAGTAGTAGAATTCAAACCAGTGTTATTTTAAGTTTGAACCTTTTGAAAGCTAATTCATCAGATATCTAAAGTTATCCTGACAGTTCTAATGCAAAGAAATATGTGAAGGAAGAAGAAATGTCAAGCAAAAATAAAGATATAACAGAACAAATACTGACGATGCAATGAAGATGAAACATGCATTATCAAATGAAACAATTGGGCAGGAAATAATATAACACAAATCATCTAAATAAAATGTAGCAGAGAAAGAAATAATTGTACAGGTATTGAATAAATATGGCGAAGAGAGTTGAGTTCTTACTGCTATTGCAGCCAATCTTCAAGCCTTCTTAGTTGAAATCTTTCAGTCTTTTCTTCAGCATGTCCATTGACTTCTTCCGAGTGCTTTGTTTCGTATTTCTGCTTGAAAGGCTCCCAAAGATCCCATCAGGAGAATCTTTGTATTTCTCACATATGCTAGCCACCTTCTTGTAATCCAACATGTTATATTTCTCCTCTCTTATCTCAGGATTCATGAAGTTTTCAGGCTGACTGCTCAGCAGAAGGTTAATAAGTTGCCTGGCTTCGACCAAGCAGTTTCGGAAACTACCTCCTTCGTACATTTCACTCAATCCGAGGCTGTGGAACCTTTCGTCTGCAAAAGTTTCCAGCACCTTTAGATCATTGTCAATAGCCATGACTGCATTAGCATTGAACCTTTTGACACTATCACTAAGAAAAGCTGCAAAGATAGAGTTTGATATGTGTTCAAACGCCCCACTTCCGACCTTATATAAGGCTTCTAAAGGCAAAATTTGTTGTACAGTGGACATTATAGTGTCAAGATAGATAAGCACTTCATTCATATAGTCATTTGCATCTGCAGAAACCTCCTCAGAAGTCCAACTAATATTCTCTGTAAGAGCCATAAACTCATCTAATTTGGTATTCACCAAATTCAACAATGCAAGATTAGCTGCATCTCTTGAAGTTTTGAGAACAATATTAGAAGCAAGATTAGCTTGTGGCCTTTCAACTGAAAGAACAGGCATCCCGGATAGTTGAGCCGCATAACTGAGGAAAAAGTCACAGGCTCTTTCCAGAACAGTTATATTTGCAGCAATTTGCATGGCTTGAGAAACAACAACGGAGCTGCTATAAATTGTATTGAGAATTGCTTTATTTAGAACCTCTATCAGGAGCTTATCCAAGTATTTCTTCACAATATCAAAAGGATTAGAATGCACATTGTACGACAAATAATCAACAGAGCCTTTAATGAAGGACCTCACAATGCGGCAGACATCAGGAACTGCAGAAGAAAATGGGGCAATATACGGAAATGCAGGCATTATATCTGAAGGCTGGAGATTAAAGGAGAGAACGTTGGTTTCATAATCACTATCTTTTTTTATAACCATCTGCTTACAAGAGTCATTAGCTAGAACATCCACAATCTGCTGTCGACACTCTTCCAAAAGAAGCTCGTGGTATTTGTCCTGGCTTTTATTGATAGCCTCAAGAACTGGGCCAATTTCATACCCATATTGTCTAAGCGCAAATGCCAAAAGAGTGACATAATCCTTCACCAGGAGAAGGTGAGTTGCAGAGTCCATGCGGGAAAACTGTTCCTCCAGCACTGATGTCAACTTGCTAACAGCAGTTTCTAACATGGCATCAACCTGTTCAGCTGATAATAGCCCTCCAGCAGTTCTCATGACACGATCCTCCACAATAAAATACCCTGCAATTTGAGCTAAAAATGTCTGATAGGATTCTACAAAAGACTGGCTAGAGGAGATCTGTAAGTCTGAATTAAGCTGTAGCATTCGATTCCTATAGTAATATTCACGAAACTGCTCTTGGATTCCAAGGCTTGTATGAATGTGATATGCCCGATAAAGAGGTGTCAGGTCAAACTTCAGAACAGAGTCCTCATCAATATCTTCAACATCTAAAGTATACACAAAATCTCCAAGACCTGAAATGCTCTGTTCCTCAGCTTTCCTCTGATGTTCTAACATTTCCTCATCTCTTTGACGAGCAGTTGCTGCGTGACCAATAGCTGCTTGCCCAATAACCTTGGCAGAACTTCTTATGTGAAAAAGCCATTCATTAAATTGATTAGAAACTTTCTCCTCAATGTGAGATTTAATCACAGGAATTCTTGTCTCAATGGCCATTCTTAGTGCCTTGACAGAAATTTTCTGCAAATAATTCTTCTCAATCAGATCGATAGTTTTCAATGCAGGGTAGAACTGGCCTTTGGAGATATGATCATTGCACTTGGCACAAAGATCCAACACTTGAACACAATTCTCAGACATTTTGATCGCTTCAGTCACATTTTTTTTAATAGAATAAGATCCAAGAAGTTCCTCGAGTCTGACCAAGAGAGCACTCCCTACCTCTTGCAATTTAAAATTATCACTAGATAGTTCACCCTTCAACTCTTCAGCATCAACCAGTACACCACGAAGTTCATCAACTGCACAAATAAATTCTTCATAGTGAGTCTTGCACAACTCCTCGATTTCAACTTCTTTCTTCTTTACAATGTTCTTCAGCTGATAAAGGAGAGTTTCAGGCCGGCCCATTTCAAATGCATGTCTCACAATTGGAGCAAGATCTTCCCCGTTCCCAATTAACGTTGCAAGGACCAGGTCTTCTGCGGTTTCCCCATTCTCTCCCGCACTTCTCCTTTTTGGCTTTACCTCCATTGTCAAGATCAACTCTGCAAGAACATAAACATAAAGCACATATTAATATAATATCTATATGCTTTGCAAAAATTAAGACTCGATTTGCTAAGCAATAAATGCTACAGTGAGAGTGAAGTATTCGTGTTCAATCAATATTCATTTCAGAAACAAGCACTGACACGCTTACTATTCAACCTAGTCCAACTCACAAGAGGAATATGTAGAAAACGTCTATCATAGTTCATAGGACAAATCCTATATATGAGCATTCCTATGACACTGTGTCCACATTCAGATACCAGAAAAAGGTTTATGTACCACATTACAATGGTGTGGTTAGTCAGTGGTTGCAATGCATGTGAGTCCTCTTGGCCTCCCATGGCCAAAGGGACCCATAAGAAAGACTTTTGAGACCGAGAAGGATCATTCTGGATCTCAGTAAAAAGACAGGCAAATGAAAGCAGAGGGGGTCAACCCTCAATTAGAAAGAAAATAAAATGAAGGAGGGTTGAACTTGAAGATGACCAGTTGTTTGATGGAATGGAAATGGAGTAAAGTGCCTGGTCAAAGAACTAAAGCTGATTGGACGAATTTCAACTATGAAAAATAGATGGAAAAACGTGAAGAAGATGAACTGTTTCCCTTGCTTCATGAGGCACCACTATTGAAGTTATTGGCAACCATTGGGCAAGCCTTCATTGAAGGTGCATGCAATGGTCAAGAATGGGGCAGTCGAGGCAAGAGGTGTCTCGCCCTCACCAAAGGCACATACCTCAGTGCGCCTAAACAACAGTTTTGACACTTGATAACAGCCACTGATAGTAATCATATGCTACCCATGCATTTCACTTATGTAAGGCAAAGGCACAGGGAGGATTTTAGTAGCTGATATCTTAATCAGATGATCAATGTACAGTTAGGACAATTGACTGAGAGCCCAGTAGCGTTAACTGCTGGGAAAATGAATAATTTAGTACTGACATGTATGGGTGGGCTAGGCTAGGTAGTTTAGTAGAAACTAAATGACGGTTCAAGCCTCTTGAATGGCCTAGTTTTATTTCACTTCTGAGGTTATAAAGGACCCTCTAATTCAAATGTCGATTCCTGATGGATTCCAATCATAATCTTGCTAGTTTGAAACAGAAAAAAACTAACTGCAGATAAATTGGGTGCTCGTATAAACCATAACCCCTTTTTTCATAAGAAACTATAACCCTAAACCATAACCCCTCAATTATAAAAATGGATTTAGTGTGTTCCCAGACCTGGCCAAACCGATGCATCATCAAAATAAGCAAGTATATAAACCCAGTAAACAAAATTGAATTCACCCATTTCGATGAGGATAGGGTAACAAATTTCTGAACCCATCAAAAGTCTTAGAAATATAGAAAACTACAGAATGCGTGATACTTAGGGAATAAGAGAAAATTAGGAAAGAGCACATGAGAGCAAAACTAAAATTAGAAGTCATGTTGAGAATATACTACAGCTTGACCTTTTAGTCCGTTAACTTATCATGATATCAAAATACGAGACCAACCATTTTCAGTCCAGTGGAATTCTCTAGGAGACAAGCAACAAAAACATTAGCAGAAACTCTTACTGCGATCAACAGAACGATTAGAACAAAGAAAGATGACTGCAATCTAGACACATGCCAGAGCGAGATTGAGGACGAGCGGCTGGAGAAAGAATTTCCTACTGAAAATTGGGAAATGGGGACAATTCTCCAATTGGAGAAAGTTCCCCAACTTAATTTTTTTCTTTTCAATTTTAGTAACCTAACAATTATCCATATCAACACAACACATTTGACATCCATATCGAAAACCAGTCCAAATCACCTATAGAACTCAAACACACAAAATGAAAGAAAATTTCGTTGCATTTCGAAGTATGGCAGTACACAAATTTCTCCAATAATCACCACAAAGATGTCAGAATCAGCCAGTAAACAGACCTTCAGTGGAGGGTTCGATCAAACATGGAGAGGTGAAGACTGGACGATAAATGGAGAGATGGGCATCACACACAAACCACTAATGCGAACTGAGGCGACATCAGCGGCGATCGGCAGAGAGAAAGGGAGACCAAGAAGGCGATAACCACTAGGTCACTTCGACTGAAAGAAAGGACTTCCGGCTTGAACAGAGAACGAGAGAGCTCGAGAGAGAGGATTCCAGTAGGTCGGAGCGAGGTCGAGTAGTGGAGAAAGAGAGCTTACCTCTTCAATTCATGGAAGTTGAAGAGATTTCTGAGAGAAAGAGAGGGAGATTGTGAAGAAATGCAGAGGGGACTGGGAGGGTTCAGTTTCTTGTGAGAGTGCCAGTGCAGCTTGAAGACGAACATGGGGCGGCAAGTGTTTTATTCGAAAAAGCTTCGTAAATATCTCAACCTTTAAGGCTAAGTATATAGTTTCGTTAATATATATACATATATAAAATTTTGTGCACTATATCTTAAAATTTTCCAGTGTCAAAATTGTCGTGTCGTTGATAATTGACATATATCCTCGATCAAAAAGTTTGAATTCCTCATTTCAAATGTTGTAGAAATAAAGAAAAAAAATCATGAAATTGACCGGTTCTATTATTTAAAGATTTAGATTTTGTAGTTTATAAACATACTCGATCTTTCTTAGCTTATTGATCTATCTAAGTAAGAAATCTCGTTAAATTTTAACTATAACTTTCATAACAGGGACTAAATAATTATAAAATTTAAAGTAGAGATACTAAATTTGTTACATAATAAAGTTTATAAACTAAATTGTTACATAATTGAAAGTGTAGGGGAAAGCAACAATTTGGTCTCTAAACTTTATTTTGTAATAATTAACAATTTAATACCTGATGTAGAAATTTCATCGAAACTTTCTCAAAAAAAAAAAAAAAATCATCGAAACTAAATAACTATTTCTGTTATCTAACGTTTAGACTTTATAACTTATAAACATATTGAGTCCTTAATTAGCTTTATTGATTACTTACAAATCCCACTAAATTGGAGACTATATAGTTACGAAATCTAAAGTAGAGAAACTACATTGTTACATATTAAAATTCATAAACTAAATTGTCACATAATTGAAAGTATAGGGGCTAAATCGATACAAATCAAAGTTTAAGGACTAAATTGTTATTTTTATACTAGTTGAGCTATGCTCGTAAAAGTTGGTGGAAACTCATACCTATGCCACATTATTTTATACACTAAATTTAACCAACATTCTTGAAAACCTTCACATAATTTACTATCTTATAAAATAAACACCTTTCTTAAGAAATTATAAAATAAACTCATTGATTTATAAATTCTAGACATATATATTTTTGTTTTTGTTTTTTAATTTTTGAAAGATTCTAGACATCTATATTGTTAACTATAGTAGAGCATATTAACTCAAATTGATATAAGTCTCACTAAAGACTCAATTAATTGGGAAATTTCATTCTGGTAATGCATATGCAATATAGAATTAAGAATTTGAATCTATTAAACTTACCTGGAATTTTTTAAAGGCTAAATTATGAAAAATGCCCCTGAACTATGGGATTTGTTTCAAAAATGCCCTTGAACTTTAAAAAGTTTCAAAAATACTCTTGAACTTTGAAGAATGTTTCAAAAATACCCTTACTGTTAAATTTGGATGGAAACCGTTAAAGTTTGAGTTTCAAAAATACCCTTGAACTTTCAAAAAAATTTCAAAAATACCCTTTTTGAAAAATGATTCTTCTTTTTTCCTCCTCTCTCACCATAAATTCTTTCTCCATGAAAATTAATGCAAAACTTTGCTTATAAAGGTTGTGTGCAACTCAATACCAGATAAAAACAGACTTTGAAATCGAGTTTTCTCTTTTAAAAAGCGTAAAGAAGATAAGTGTGAGAAAACAACATATATATGTATATATATTATTTCATTTTTTGCTCTCTCTGTTTGTGTGTCTTGATGATAAGAAGAATAAATGTTTATAAGATTGTGGGTTTGGTCCAATTTATAAGATTAATCAATCAAAAGTTTTATATATGATTTTGTTCTTATTGATATTTAAGTATTGTTAGAATCCGTATACAACAATAGTTTCATTTATTTTTCGTAAAAGGAATATAGAGAAAGCTAATGAGGTAATAGTTGGTGAGGAAATAATATTGAAAAGACTACCAACAAATGAAGTCAATCACATGTAGAATTTCAAGAACAAAACAAAAGTCATCTTGAAGATTTGATACGAAAATCTAGCCAAGTGCTTTGGATGTGTTGAAAGAGAAAGAAAGCTCCTAGATTATGAATACATGACAAATAAGTAAAGTTTCTCATTAATTTTTGGAAGAAGAGTTAATTTACGGTGGGAGAAGGAAAAAAAAAAAAAAAAAACATTTTTCAATAAGGGTATTTTTTAAATTTTTTTGAAAGTTCAAGGGTATTTTTGAAACTCAAATTTTAACGGTTTCCATCCAAAATTAACGGCAAGGGTATTTTTGAAACATTTTTCAAAGTTCAGGGACATTTTTGAAACTTTTTAAAGTTCATAGGCATTTTTGAAACAAATCTCATAGTTCAGGGGTATTTTTTATAATTTAGCCTTTTTTAAATTTGTGAAGAAATTGTAACTTTTATCCAAAAAAAAAAAAAAAAAAAAAAAGAGAAAAAGAAAATTTTAACTTTTTTTTTAAGAGGGAGTTTTTTTTTTTTTTTTTTTTTTTTTTTTTTTTTTTGGGGGATTGGATTGAAAGCCCTTCGAAATTTTCAAATCCCCATTCGAAATTCACTAATGTTTTAACTGTGAAAAAAGATTTTTTCAAAAAAAAAAAAAAAATCTGTGAAAAAGATAGAAATATCTATTTCTTATTACTCCTTTGAAAGTTCCGAAATATCACAAATAGACAAGGAAGGTGGTCCAAATTGCATCATACTTTTTAGGTGGGGGTATTTAAAAAAAAATCTCAACCCAACCTATATTTATAGATCGAGTTAGATTGGATTTGATTAAAAAGTGATTTAAACCCAATTGAATGTCCTTTTGAAATAACTTTTTAAGTGTTTAAAAATGTGTTTTTAATTGTGAAAATGTATTTTTAAACAAAGTCATTCCAAACGTACACTAAATTCAAATAAATTGAAATTTTATAGGTAGGTTGTTTATTTTTCTTGGTTGCAAACAAAAAAAAAGTTTCTTCTTCCATGTTTGTAATGTAATATTTTTCTATTGAGAAAAGCTTTTATTATTCCTTAGTGATGCTATTTCCTTCTAGTTTTTGTTTTTTTTTAGGATTTTTTTCCCAACAAGTAACCAACCTTTTAAGCTTTTTTTTTTTTTTTTTTTGAAAAGATGTACGTTTTAAGCTTAATTAATTTTAACTATTTTGTTAGTTTTTGTCCAAAAAAAAACCTATTTAGTTAGTAAATTGGTAAATTAGAAATGTTAGGTCTCTCCTCCCCTTTTAAGGGTTAATCAATAAACACAAGCCAAGAAATTCAAAGCTACCTTTTCTATATCCTCAAAAAATTCAAATATGTACCTATATCTATGGTCAAATTAATATTCTAGTCCCTATAGTTTGACTTTCATTTTAATTAGATCGATGTAGTTTAAAAAGTTTAGTTATAATCTTTATGGTTTGTTAAATCTTTTAAAGCATTAGCTTTATTACAAAGATGTCAATAACTTTCTTATATGATACATTTAGGGTAATTGATGAAAAAATGATTCAAAAAGTTTTGGGTTATAGAAAAGTGACTTCTTTCTTTAGAAATAGGTTTTTATGATCCTATGTCTTTCTTCTCGATTACGATCCCAACTGGGAAGGTGACTGAGAAAAAGCCTTAAAGAAAAAATTGCCAACAAAGTCTTGCTTTTTGTTTCCTAATCACCTTTCCAATTGGGTTTATGACCGAGAAAAATGGCAGCAAGGTGCAAAATTGCAACCTTACTGCCATTTTCCCATTTTCTTCTTCTTGTTGTTCTTCAAACAATCAATTTCAAGTTTTAGTTCAAGAAGAAGAGAACTCACATAGATTTGCACCTTTATTTACCGCGATAAAGTTTGTGTGAATCTCAAAATGTTGATGTCTTTATTTCATTGAACACGATTCTCATCTCTCTATCTAAGCAATTGAAGTTGAAGGTCATTTTTGTTTTGAGGTTCTGTTGAACTAGGAAGATTTTGAGTTTTGGGAGATTGGTCACAAATCCAAATCGAGAAGACATAATAGGGTCACAAAAACTATTTTTTACGAAAGTGGTAGTTTTCTATAACCCAAAACTTTTTGGGTCATTTCCATCAATTACTCATACATTTAGACATGACAAGGAAAGACGATGAGTTGACATTTAGTATAAAATAGGTGTAAATGTTAAGTTAAATTAACAAACAATATGAGGTGGAGTTAGAGTTAGGTAAAGAAAATAATAATTATAATAATAATTGAATTTTGAGAGGAAAGAAGAAAAACATAAAATGGTTGAGCACAAAAGAGGTGTAGTAAAAACACAAGCGGTTAACATTAAGTAACAACTATATATAACCATGTAAAGGTTTTGAAAACTTTTTAAAAGAACTACTCCGAGTAAAAATATTGACCACATGGAACCCTTCAACACGTCAGACCTTGATAATATTGAATACCATAACCCAAGTTGAGATGAATGGTATAAGACTGAAGAGATCACTCCATGAGAGGACATCCAACATTATATCAAGCATAGATTGTGATACTAGTGGATTTGACACTTCGATCGTCCCATTTCAATTTCCTATAAATAGTGAGACTCACCCCATATTAAGGTACATGAAAATACTCACCTCGGGAACATTTCATACTTGATTTCAAAGTGTGTTTAGCATAGCACCACATCTCAGTTTCTTGAGTAGATGAATTTATCTTTTAACTCGAGCCAGATTTATGCAACAACAATAAATTATAAACCCTAAATTGGAAGGATTGGTCAAAGGGGGAGGGGTTTGGAAGCATTTGAGTTCCCGAATAAAGAATCAAATTGAAAGCCACGTGAAACCAAAAAGAGAATCGAGACTGGAGAACTTAGTCTGGGCAAGCAGCCAGGTGTTCCTATGGCGTAATTTCTACAAGATTCACACCTTCCACGTCCGGCGCTGACAAAAATCAAAAACACATCTTGCGGCAGGCGCTCGATTCCCGAGAGAATCGAATCCCAATTCCCACTCTCCACTCTTCAATTCCCGACAACTGCAACTTCAGCTGCAACTGACACTCACCCATTAATGGATTCTCGTCAATTGGCTGCTTTACTCTCTTCTTTGATCTCCCAGCTGCTGCTCCTCCTCTTTCTTCTCTTCCCTTCCTCCAACCCACATTCCCTTTTGTCCAATTCCTCTTCCGATTCCAATTTCTATGCTAATCTCTTCCCTCTCTTCAACCACTTCCTCTTTTCCCAGGAAATTGCCGCCTCCCTTTCGTTCCTCTCCGTTTCGCGCAAGAGGAAGAGGACGCATTCGTCGGAGCAGCTCCAATTGGAGCCATCCGATGGCGGCGGCGGAGACGGCGACCGTGGACGAGTCCATCTGTTTCGGACTCGGAGTCCTGATTCTTTCAGAAATCACTTCAGAATGACTTCCTCGACGTTTGAATGGCTCTCTGGTTTGCTCGAGCCCCTTCTCGAGTGTCGCGACCCGGTGGGTTTGCCTCTCGATCTCTCCGCCGAGATTCGACTCGGTGTCGGCCTGTCTCGGCTGGCCACCGGCTGCGATTTCTTGACAATTTCGGAGCAATTCGGCGTCTCGGAGTCGGTAGCGAGGTTCTGTGCTAAGCAATTGTGTCGAGTTCTATGTACCAATTTTCGCTTCTGGGTCGAATTCCCTTGCGCCAATGAGCTCGAATTAACATCCTCGGGCTTTGAAGATCTTTCTGGGCTTCCGAATTGCTGTGGCGTGATTTCTTGTACAAGGTTCAAGATCATTAGAAATAGCCATTTTTATGAAGATAGCATCGCTACTCAACTTGTTGTTGATTCCTCGTCACGAATCCTTAGTATTGTTGCAGGATTTCGTGGCGATAAGGACGACTCGACGGTGCTTATGTCCTCGACGCTGTATAAAGACATTGAAGAAGGAAGGCTGCTGGATTCTCCTCCGGTTTACCTTCATGGGGTGTCAGTGAATCAGTACTTGTTGGGACATGGCGAATACCCTTTGCTTCCATGGTTAATGATGCCTTTTTCAGGAGCTGTTTCAGGGTCAACTGAGGAGAGTTTCAACGAAGCCCATCGATTGATGTGCATTCCAGCTCTGAAAGCAATCGTTAGTTTGAGAAATTGGGGAGTTCTGAGCCAACCAATGCATGAGGAGTTCAAAACTGCTGTTGCTTATATTGGTGCTTGCTCTATTCTTCATAATGCATTGTTGATGAGGGAGGATTTTTCTGCCATGGCTGATGAATGGGAGAGCTTAACTTCACTTGATCATAGTTCCCAGTATGTTGGGGTTGGATTAAATCAGGGTTCAACTGATGAGAAGGCTTCTGTAATACAGAGGGCATTGGCTCTGAGAGCTAGAGAGCTTCATAGTTAAAATTTCAATCACAAGAATCCAGTTGTTTGGTGGAATAAGTACAGCCCATTTGAAAGAGATTTCATCTCTTAGGATATTTATTGAAGGCAGCTCATCCAGCTCCATTCAACAATTACTATTGTAGGTAATTGATGATTCTTTTATAAATCACTATAACAACAATTTCTCCCAAATTTTGGATGTTCAGCTTTTTATCTATAATTTCTTTTTCCCTTTATTTTACAAAACTGGTCTCAGTTTTTGAGTTTTATGTCTAGAATTAGGTTAGTGCTTTTATGATTATCAAAAAAGTGGGTAAAAGACTCAGATATCTGGAGATACCCTTTAAGGCCTGGGTTTAAGTTTTCAAGGGAAAACTTGATAATTTAAGACCCTCGTTGTCTACTGGAGTTGCCTTTGGATGGGCAACCTCCCAAATAGTAGTGGAGTAAGCCATGAGCACAAGGCAAGGAATGAAGCCCCCTTTCTTTTAGGACTGCAAACCCTCCCCCTGTCTTTCTGTTTGCTATCACTGAACACAGAGAACTTTTGTTTTCAAGAAAAGTTTCTGTGAGTTATAAATCTTTTAGTTAGCAGTTTATAAGTTGACTTGACATAACCAAGTTCTCCTTGTTGTATATCTTATACTGTTTGGTGGCCTTTTCATTTCATTTATCAATGAAATAGGTCTGTTTCTATCTGAAAAAAAAAAGTAGGCAGTGTCATATTGCAGGCTTTTGCAGTTCTTTTGTATCATGTAGTTGTTGAGGGATGTCAACTGTGTATGCTTCTTTACGGATTCATGCCACATCTGACTCTGAATTTGAACCATGAAGTTAGATTGACATTTGGTTGTACCTGAATATTCCATCGTCCATTCTTCATTGTAGGATTTTCCTTGGATCCTTGATGTAGAATATTCATTCATATATTGTTTTTCACAGCACAGAAGTGCCTACTTTTTAGTCAGATTGCTCTTAAAAGCACTATGAAAGCTGAAATTTCATGGCTTCCTGTCCCATGTTTGACTTGAAAGAAACCACATACAACATCCTACACTGGGTTAAACTAGTTTTCTTTGTCACCTTGAGATCATTGAATTCTCAACTCTTAAACGGTTTTTCTGATGTGTTGTGCTCAGTTTTTCTTATGCATCTGCTTTTTGGTAGCCTTTTGCTTGATTCTGAATTGAATTGTGGTTGAATCCTGTTAGAAATACTGTTAGGAAAAGTTTTTTAGGAATATCATTGAGATACTAGGGGCATCCTAGTTACTAGTCATTAACCAGTGTGTTGGAGCTTGAAAAGCTCAGGGATAGGCATATTTTGGGAATAGTCTGAAGAGAAAATTATAGCCTTTCTTGAATGCATAGTATGCCTTTGGTATGGTTCTACATTTTGAGCTCCCATTTTCTTGACCCCTAAATCTCAAGTTTGGGTTCCTATGAGAATCTAAGCAGCTGTTACAGGGGATAGACACTGTTATTGTTTATGTGACACTGCCCAGTGAGTTTTGCAGTTTAGATTCAGGGTGTTGGATAGGCAATGGGTTAGAACTATTGCAGTTTGCATATCTCATTGAATTTTCTCAGGAATTTGATGTAACAGCTGAAAATAAGGCTTTTGGTAGAGCAGAGAAAGCAAATTTAGGCATGGACCTGCCTTTATGCTGTTTTGTTGTTATCTTTATTTTATTTTATCTTTTGATCGCGATAACGAGGACCTCACCCCACTGATCCTTGGTTGAGGATATATATCTTAACTAGTTGAACTATGTTTAAGTTATTGATTAGTTATTGATGAACTCCTAGTATGTATGGAAATACTTTAACTTATAGTCCACATATGCAACAAGCCATGCATATTAGATTTTGAGATTTATACCGTTGTGCTAGGTTTCTTGAGAATGTTGGTATAAATTTATAGTTGGCATATCATAAACTTTACATGATTTCGTTGAACTATGCTCGTTTTGGCCCCTCTTTTATATGTTTGTAGATTAATGTGACTCGTAAGATTGCTTAAATATTGATATCAATGTCCTCCGCATAATATTGTTCATTTCGGCTTGAATTTGGCATAAATTTATTTTTTATTTTGCATAGAAAGTCAAGATATTTACCTTATTAAAATAAAACTTTGGTCAAATCCACTTCTACAATTTTCTATGATGATAAAAACTGTCAAATCTATATACCTACTTTCTATCACATTCACATTGAGAGTTTGGTATTCTAACACATCATAGGATTAGATAACTGTTACTCTTTATATTTATTTAATCTTCTAAAATTTCAACCATATAGTTTAGGTTGGACCATTTATTTAATTCTACTTGTGAGGTTTAATTATGTTGATTTACACCCTCACATTTATAATATTGAATTATTTTATATATATACATATATATATATATATATATATATATATTGGTTTGGATTTCGTTTCACCTTAGTGTCTATAGTTCCAAATGTTCCAATTTAATCCATATGATTTAATCAAACTTTATAAATCATCTTTTACATTATCATATTTACGATTTTTCTCATGTAGGAATTTTTTATTTGAGTAATTATTTGTTGATTGTATTAAGAAATTAGGTCAAAGTGATCTTTTTTTTTTAAGTACAACACATGTCGGGTATGGAGATTTGAACCTCCGACCTCGAGAGAATAAGAGTACACGTCAATTATTGTTATGTTATACTCACCTCAGGTTAGTGTGAAAAATAGAAGTGGGTTTTTTAGGTAGGTATAACACAAATTAGAGACAATTTGTAAAATTTAATCAAACAGTAAGGATCAAATTAAAATTAACTTAAAGAATAGGGATGAAATTAAATTTTTTAAAACTATTGTGACCATATTGAAAATAAGTCCAAACCATAAGGGTAAATTTGAAATTTTAAAGCATAGACCAAATTTGAACTTTGCACGAATCATGAGAACCAATTTTGAAATTTAAATGCCAAATTGGTAATTGACGAGTACCCTCGACCAATCTAAAAAAAATAATAACTTTTTATTTATTTATTAGATTAAAATGTCAATTTATAATATAAAATAGCATAGGTGGTGGGACCATGAGTTTAGTTTCACTTTGAAATACACGTGGCAAGTGGAATTGGTGGGTGGTTGGTAAAGAAAAATATCACAAGGCAGTTGGCCGGTTTCTTCCCTTCCGTACATTAATATATATATATATATATATATATATATATATATATTTATTTATTTATTTATTTATTTATTTATATATTAATTTTTCCTTGAAAAAAATAGTAATCATAATTCATTTAAAAAAAAAAAAAGGCTAAATTATACAAAATACCCCTAAACTATGGGATTTGTTTCAAAATGCCCCTGAACTTTGAAAAGTTTCAAAAATATCCCTGAACTTTGAAAAATGTTTCAAAAATACTCTTGCCGTTAATTTTTTTATGAAAACCGTTAGAATTTACGGTGAGAGGAAGAAAAAAGAAGAAGCATTTTTCAATAAGAGTATTTTTTAAATTTTTTTGAAAGTTCAAGGGTATTTTTGAAATTGAAACTTTAACGGTTTCCATCAAAAAAATTAACGGCAAGGGTATTTTTTAAACATTTTTCAAAGTTCAGGGGTATTTTTGAAACTTTTCAAAGT